>CM056050.1:556451155-557909905 GCA_029574335.1 Rana kukunoris | reverse complement strand
AAGCGCTCCCCAAAAGTGTTAGCTTGCGGGGGCCGCTCCCGTGAGATAAAGTCAGACTTTATCACTCGGCCCCGCTCCCCAGCGTGCCGCGTCATTGATATGATTGACAGCAGCGGGAGCCAATGGCTGCTGCATGTACATGTGAGTAGCAGTGGCTGTCTGTGCAAAGAAATGGTCAGAGCTGCTGCTGAACGAATACTGACCCTGGGTGCCAACAGTGTGCATCAAGGAATGGTTGTGGAGTTTCTGGCAGCACACAAACGTGCTGCATCTAATCGCTCAGCTTGTATGTCCAATAGTAAAGAGTTCAGAGTATTCAGTATTCAGCTACCTGTAAATGCGGTACGCCACTCCTCCACCCATTTGAATGTAGCCTTAAAGTGGAAAATTAAGTCCTGCTAGATCCCTTCAGGCTGGCTGATTTTATAGCTATAGCTATGCAAAACATTAAAAATAAGTTCCTATACTGTTTAAAATCCAGTAATACACAGGATTACCCTGCTCTGCACATGCCCAGTTGCTCGGTCTCCATTTTTAGGCATATTTATGCACTGCTGAGTTTGTAGAGGCCAATCTGCTGACAGCCTTAGGCCGCGTACACACGATCAGACCAATTCGATGGTGTGTACTGCCCATCGGACCGTTGTCCGTCGGACCAAAGTTTTAAAACTTGCTTTAAAATCTGTCCGACGGACACCTGTCCGTCGGACCAAAATGATGGTTTGTGCACAAAAGCAGTCCTTCTCCTCTCTTAAGTACATGCACAAAAATACACTTTAAAAAAAAAAGAAGAAGAAAAAAAGTACACAAAAGCATCGGACCAAAAACCTGCGCATGCTCAGAATCAAGTCGACGCATGCTTGGAAGCACTGAACTTCATTTTTTCAGCACGTCGTTGTGTTCTACGTCACCGCATTCTGGTCTGATCGGGTTTTTGGCCCAATGGTGTGTACACACATCAGACCATGAGACCACTTCAGCGTGGTCCGATGAAAACGGTTCGTCGGACCATTCTCATCGGACCGGTCTGATCGTGTGTACGTGGCCTCAAAGTGGAATTAAACCATCCTATCCTTTACAGCCAAGGAAGCTGCTTCTGCTCGATCTGCAACTGCCATAATGCTGCATATGTTATCAGTTATGACACCAGGCATTTGGTGGTTTGGTTGAAGACATAAACAAATGTGATAGTTAGCATTAAAGGAATGTAACTGTTTTTTGAAAATATTAAATAAATGGGTTTAGTTCCACTTCATGATTTAGGTCGCTTTTCGCCTGCTAACCAAAAAAAAACGCCTGTTGCCTGCGGCAAGTCTGAAGTGCTTTTCAGGCACTTTGGAAGCGCTGCCCATTTATTTCAATGGGCAGGGCGTTTTGGGAACGCTGTACACAGCGCTACCAAACTGCCCCAAAGATGCAGCTTGCAGGACTTTTCCTAACATCCCGCAAGAGCACCGCCCCAATGTAAAAAGACACACTGAAATGAATGGGAGGAGGTTTTCAGGTGCTATTAAGAGGCTATTTTTAGTGCTAAAACACCTGAAAACCACCTCAGTGTAAAAGGGGTCTTACTGCTACTCAGGGGCTCTGGGCTTCAGCAAAATGGCAACCTCCAGCAAGAAGAAACAGGAACATTGCTGAAGACAATTTACAACACACACTCATTTTGGTTGCATAATTATTAGTGTGGAATGTATGTTCCTTGCCAAAGAATTTTTTTTTTTTTATCAAGTTGTTATGGGTAAAGTTCAACTTTAAGGTCCCTTTCACACAGGGTGGAATCCGATTTGTTCAGTATAGAATCTGTCCAATGACCCCCTGCTGATTAGAGAGGGCATGACAGGTCCGTGTCTTCTCAGCATCTGCAGAGCAGACAGGGACAGATACCACTCTACTGAATGAACGGGCTGACTGCCCTCCGATCCACCCAAACCAAGGGGGAAAGATCCCCTTACATTTTTTATTATTTTTTAGCAGACCGGATTGCATATCTTCCAACATTTTTAGATGAAAATGAGGGACACCTATTAGCAAAAGTATGTAGGCACAGGTCACACCCCCGTGCCACGCCCCCTTAACCACTTCAGACCCGCGATATAGCCGAATGACAGGTACAGCGCGGGTCTGAATATCCAACCTGCCGTCTTTTGACGGCCGCCCCTTTGGGCGTTCCCAGCGTGCACTCCAGAACGCGCATCGGTGAAGCTCTGTGTTGGCCGTGTCCTTTGGAGTGGCCGTTTGCAATGCGATCTGTGTGGCGAATGAGAGATGATCTCATATAGATCATCTCTCATTGCCGTTTTACACAGAGACAGCGTCCTGTCTCTGGAGAGGAGGAGACCGATCTGTGTTCCTTCCTACATAGGGACACAGATCGGTCACCCCCCCCAGTCACCCCCCCTCCCCCCACAGTTAGAACACTATGTAGGGAATACATTTAACCTCTTCCTCACCCCCTAGTGTTAACCCGGTCAATGCCAGTCACATTTATATAGTAATTAGTGCATATTTATAGCACTGATCGCAGTATAAATGTGAATGGCGCCAAAAATGTGTCAAAAGTGTCCGATGTGTCCGCCATAACATTGCAGTCCCAATAAAAATCGCAGATCGCCGCCATTTCCAGTAAAAAAAAATAATAAAAAATAAAAATTCTGTCCCCTATTTTGTAAGCGCTATAACTTTTGCGCAAACCAGTCCCTTTTTGCAATTTTTTTTTACCAAAAATATGTAGAAGAATACGTATCGGCCTAGACTGAGAAATAAAAAATGTGTTTTTTTAAAAAAATTGGGATATTTAATGTAGCAACAAGTAAAAAATATTGTAGTCTTTTTCAAAATTGTCGCACTTTTTTGTTTATAGCGCAAAAAATAAAAACCGCACAGGCGATCAAATACCACCAAAAGAAAGCTCTACTTGTGGGGGAAAAAAGGACGTCAATTTTGTTTGGGAGCCACGTCGCACGACCACGCAATTGTCAGTTAAATTGACGCAGTGCCACAAGCTGAAATTTCACCTGGGCAGAAGGGGGTATATGTGCCCAGTAAGCAAGTGGTTAAAGGAGAATTCTACAAAAAAAAAATGTTCAATCCACAAGTCATTTTTTTTTAACACTTCTATTCCTTCATATTGGCTTTTAAAATTTACAAATGCAGCAATTTAAAAATCGGTTTAGCACTTGGAAACACTTTTAGAAAGATGAATAGTGCATTTTATATACAACTATATAGATCAGACCAAAATGAGGGACTAATGTGTGGGAAAGAGGGACAGAGGATCTTTGTTCTCAATCAAGGACAGTCCCTCGAAATCAGGGACAGTCCCTCAAAATCACGGACAGTTGTTAGCTATGGGATTGGATTGAAGGTAGGCAGGTGTAAATGGACACAAGTCTGTTTACACCCCCCGGTTGATAGGAATACATGGACCATGTCTGCCTGAAAAACGAACAGGCGGACCTGATCGGATTCATGTGAAAGGGGCTTTTAAAGGTATAACAAGCCATAGTGATAAAGTACAGGACGGAGGATAGCCAAGGTTTTTGCATCATGGTCATAAGTGTGCGCAGCCTATTGCATTAGGGTGTGCATCCCAAAGATCAAACATATTTGTGTGTGTATACATGTGTATATACAGTACATTGACAGTATCAGCAGAGCAATGGCCAGTGTCAGTAGGGCAGAGATTGGTGTCATTAGGGCAGTGGACAGTGTCAGTAGTTTTGATATTTACACTTTTTTTGCAGTTTGTTTTTAGGAGGCCCGTTAGGGAGCTTTGGTGAAATATCAGGAGTCTAAACAGGGTGAATCTGCACCACACAGGGTGATTAGGGTGTGCCCAGGCACACCTGGCACACCCTGTGCGCACACCTATGATCATGGTTCAGTGCTGCTAATGTGAGACAGAAAATTGGTAATGTAGCCAAGCCCATAGTGAGCCATTTGTTCCAATCAGTTATCAATTGATCGTTACTCTTTGCAGGTGATTTTGGTGGCGTAATGAAGCCACTATAAATTATACATGTAACTTATACCTTAACAAAAAAAAGTAAAGTAAGCTTTGGCAACATACAGTTCGCAAATTGCTATGAAGTCTAATCAGGGTGTGCCAGCGAACGGCCAGCAAAGCACTCTATAGCAGCCATTCTCAACCAGGGTTCCGTGGAACCCTAGGGTTCCTCCAGAGGTGGCTAGGGGTTTCTTTGAGCTGTGGCTGATTTACCCCCTGTTTGATGGTGCCTACATAGTTCAGAGCCAATTCCACTTGGAGGAGCCAGTGGTATTACACCAATGATCTTCATAGTTTTCTGTAAGGAGGGCATTCTTACCACTACTGTAAAAAAGGGCATTCTTTTCACTGACCACCAAAGCAAGGGGCATTGTTCCCACTGACCCCCATTGAATTGGGTTTTATCAGGGGTCCCCTGAGACCTGAAAATTATTTTTAGGGTTCCCCAGCGGTAAAAAGGTTGAGAAAGGCTGCTCTATAGCATGGAGCTCGGGATAGAAGGCCATGCATGAATGCCATGAACCTGCATTTTAGGCTTGGCTGGTGCACGGGATAGAAGGCCATGCATGAATGCCATGAACCTGCATTTTAGGCTTGGCTGGTGCATTCTCGTAGAATGTCCCAGCTCTGTCATTTGCCCTGACTTGTTCAGGGGATGCTTTGCAACGTCCTGTATTCTCAGAAGGTTGTGGGAACAATGAGCAGGGTTATGGTAAACAGTTGTGTGAAGGTGTAGACGCCTGTGTTATTTCCTAATGCTGATCATTAGCGTTCCTGTGGAATTCCTGGAAAAATGATCCAAACTGTACCATAAAAGTGGTGAGATCAAGGCTAACTCAATTTTACACCTCTGTGTGTAGTGTACTCTTTGAATCCATTTACTTCATTACATTAATATCTGTTGTGGACAGGATAATATACTGTATATACTATAGATGCCTACTAGACAATAGATTCATCTGCATTGCCTCTGAATAATATGTCTCTATTGGGCCTGGTAAAAATGCAGCGGGGCAGATTTACTAAAATTGGAGAGTGCAAAATCAAATGTAGCTAGAAACCAATCAGCTTCCAGGTTTTATTGTTAAAGCTTAACTGCACTAGCTAGAAGCTGATTGGCTACCATGTGCAGATGCAAAGATTCTGAGAGCTCCAGTTTTAGTAAATATCCCCCGTGTGTAGCTCTGGAATGAAACGGTGTGATCCAAATTTAACCAATTACAGACCGAAATATTTTCCCCCTTAAGGACCAGGCTATTTTTTGGCACTGCATCACTTTAACTAACAATTGCACCGTCATGTGACGCTGTACCCTAACAAAACTGACATCCCCCCCCCCACATAGAGCTTTCTTTTGGTGGCATTTGATCACCTCCGTTTTTTTTCTTGCGTTATAAAGAAAAAAAGACAGACACTTGAAAAAATATATATATATTTTTTTTTAACTTTTTGCTATAATAAATATCTCAAAAAACTAATTTTCTTATCAGTTAATGCCAATACTGTATATATTCTTCTACATAATTGTTTATATATATTTTTTTTACTAGTAATGGCGGCGATCTGTGATTTTTATTGGAAATGCAACATTGTGGCAGTTAGATCGGACACCTTTGACACTTTTTTGGTACCATTGACATCTATAAAGTGATCAGTGCTATAAAAATTTACTGATTACTGTGTAAATTTCATAGGCAGGGAAGGGGTTAACGCTAGGGGGCGAAAAAGGGGTAAATGTGTTCCCTGGGAGGTGTTTCAGAGGTGGGATGGGACTGACTGGAGGCAAGAGGTGGCTGTTCCTAATCACTAGGAACAGCAGATCTCTCTCTCCTCCCCTGTCAGAATGGGGAGCTGTTTACATTGACAAATCCCCATTTTGGCTCTTTTTCCAGAGATCATGGGTAGCCGGTGGACATTGCAGCTGCCGGCCACGCGCAGTGCACGCACATGCACAACTGCTATGGCTCTTAACGAAGCCAACATACAGCTAAGACAATTCGCGGGAAGGCGCTGACCTGCCAGTGCGGCTGGTCGGCAAGTGTTTAACCACTTAAGACCCGGACCAAAATGCAGGTAAATGACCTTGCCCCTTTTTGCGATTCGGCACTGCGTCGTTTTAACTGACAATTGCGCGGTCATGCGACGTGGCTCCCAAACAAAATTGGCGTCCTTTTTTCCCCACAAATAGAGCTTTCTTTTGGTGGTATTTGATCACCTCTGCGGTTTTTATTTTTTGCGCTATAAACAAAAATAGAGCGACAATTTTAAAAAAAAAGCAATATTTTTTACTTTTTGCTATAATAAATATCCCCCAAAAATATATAAAAAAACATTTTTTTTCCTCAGTTTAGGCCGATACTTATTCTTCTACCTATTTTTGGTAAAAAAAATCACAATAAGCGTTTATCGGTTGGTTTTCGCAAAATTTATAGCGTTTACAAAATAAGGGATAGTTTTATTGCATTTTTATTATTTTTTTATTTTTTTACTACTAATAGCGGCGATCAGCGATTTTTTTCGTGACTGCAACATTATGGCATACACTTCGGACAATTTTGACACATTTTTGGGACAATTGTCATTTTCACAGAAAAAAATGCATTTAAATTGCATTGTTTACTGTGGAAATGACAGTTGCAATTTGGGAGTTAACCACAAGGGGGCGCTGTAGGGGATGTGTGACCTATGTGTTGTGTTTACAACTGTAGGGGGGTGTGGCTGTAGGTGTGACGTCATCGATGGCGCTCCCCTATTATAGGGATGACGCGATCGATGCTACGGCCACAGAGAAGCACGGGGAAGCCGTGTTTACACACGGCTCTCCCCGTTCTTCCGCTCCAGGGACGGATCGCTGCACTGCAGCGGCGATCGGGTCCGCGAATCCCGCGACCCACGGCTGGGTACTAGAATCAACGTTTATATACGTTGATGTGCCCAGCCGTGCCATTCTGCCGACGTAAATGTGCAGTAGGCCGTCCTTAAGTGGTTAAAAGCACATGATGCTGCTTCCTTTTTTCTTTTACTTTTTTCTTTTAAGTGTTAGATAGTGACACTTCATTCATGTTTCCATACAGCAGTACAATTGCTTTGCAATGCGGTGATTGGCAGTACCATCCAGTGTGCTGCAGGAAATGCAAACATGCTGAATTTGTCCACACTGCACCACAGATCACACCAGCATTGTGGTGTGAACAAGGCGCAAAGAAAACAATTGTGACCTGTGTTTATCTAGTGTGGAAAAACACCAGTCACCGTACATAGTGTGAACCAGCCCTCAGGGTTGTCACCTGTCTGGTAACACACGTTTCCACTCAAAATAACCATATTATTCTAAATGTATTTAATTGGGACATTTATTAAATCTGGAGGACAACTATGTGAATCCTGGGTGAGAACATTTATAATTAGACCCCTTGGATGTAGAGACCAGCCACTAAGGTTTTCCTGGACGTGAGTGTATATTTATGTACTATAATATTTTACAGTATATACACTACCGATCCTTCATTGCTGCGTGCACGCGCACACATGTAATAGATTGTAAGCTCCTCCATTTAGATTGCAAGCTCCAAGAGCAGGACCCTCCTTTTCCTTCTGTACAGTGTATTGAACTGTATTGTAGTTGTACTGCCCCCTCTACATTGTAAAGCACTGCGTAAACTGTTGGCGCTATATAAATCCTGCATAATAAAAATAATATATATATATATATATATATATATATACACACACTGTATATTGTGTTGCCTTGTAGCACTTAGGTCCTTAGTTCAAATCCTGGTAGGACACCATTTGTATGGAGTTTTCATGTTCTCCCTGTGCTTGGGAGGGTTTTCTCCTCCTCTCCAAAGACATGCTGGTGGGTTTATTTGCTCCTATGTACATGGACCCCAGTATGTATGTGTATGTGGGATTAGATTGTAAGCAGGCACTCATGTGAATGTCCTCTACAAAATAGCACTGTGTGAATTATTGGCACTAAATCCTGCACAATAGTACTATATATACTGTGTGTGTATATATATATATATATATATATATATATATATATATATATATATATATATATATATATACAGGGCTTTTTTTCTCAGACAATAGGTGCAGGAACTCCCCCTTTCCAAGTCACCCCTTTTCTCCGCCCCCTACCCACCTCCCAGTATCGCCCATTTTAGACAATACAGTATAGAACCAATTATCATTTTGTGGTGCTAAGTAATTTATATGGAATTTGGAAATTATATCAAGACAAGCAGTAAAATAGATCCCCTGCAGCCAGCAACAATAGATCCCCCTAACAACAATGGACCGCCCACAACAACATTTCCCCGCCAGCAACAATAGACTCACGGCAGCATCAACAGATCTCCATACAGCCAGCCTTAATAGACTCTCTGGCTGCCATCAACAATGGACCCCTCCCCCAACATTAGATCTATTTCAGCAACAACTGACCCCCCCAGCAACACAAGACCCCCCTAGAAACAATAGGTCCCCCACCAGCAACAATAGACCCCCCTGCAAAAATAGATCCACAGCAGTGAGCATCAATACCCTACAGCACACCCCAGCATACCTTGCTATTACATACAGTCAGTTCAGAAGGTGCTGGAACTGCGTTCCCCCGCATTCCCGCTGAAAAAAAGCCCTGTATATAGATAGATAGATAGATAGATAGATAGATAGATAGATAGATAGATAGATAGATAGATAGATAGATAGATAGATAGATAGATAGATATTATACATGATTTATATAGCGCCAACCGTTTTTTTGTGCAGCGTTTTACAATAGGGGGGGGGGGGGGTGATAGTACAATTACACTACAGTCCACAACAGAAGGAATAGGAGGACCCTGATCAGTCTAATTGAAGCATATAATTACTGCATGCCAATGAGTCCATGCTCCTTAATATCCATATCCAGCTCAGCTGATTGAATAAGACAAAAGGCTGCCAGTACTTCCCAAATAAAGCAGTGTACACTCACTTTTGCATGACACCCCACCATCCCACTGACACCCCACCATCCCATTACATGACACCATCCCATGACACCCCACCCCATCATCCTCTCATTAGACATGATAATAATAATGACACTGCACCTATATGTGGAGGCAGCCTGTCTTATCCTTTCCCACTGGATACATCATGAATAATTAAATCTTATTGTGTCACCTCCTAGGAAAATAGACAATTATTCAGTATTTGCCATCCTTGTGCAGTGTTTGGTGCCTTCTATGCAGTGATCTATGTCTACATAATGAAGTGGTGTGGATGATAGTGTTAGCCAGTGACAGGTTAGGAGAAGGAGTGCTGGATGGATGCTGAGCACTTCCCATTCAGCAGCAGCAGCAGCAGCAGCATCACCCAGCAGGGCTCAGCTCCCTCCCCTCCCGAGTGAAGTGCAGCCAGGTCCCAGAGTGATCGGTGCCTGCTGGAGTGACAGGAGGGCTGGGCTAGGCTCTCAATGTACACACATAGAGCTTCTCTACTGCACACCTTCATCGGGACTGGGGGATCGTACAGCAGCCAAGCGCAGCCTCCCAGCGCCGGGGATAGGCACACAATATGACAGCAAGCAGATGAAGGAACTACTCTGCTCCGCTCACCCGACACCACTCTGCTCCGCTCACCCGACACCACTCTGCTCCGCTCACCCGACACCACTCTGCTCCGCTCACCCAGCGCAGCTCTTCCACTGAGCCGACACCAATCTCCAGCGCTGAGCCGACACCACTCTCCAGCGCTGGATGCGCAAGTTTGGGGAGCACTTTGGACCAAGTCAGCTGTGTTCTTACAGGAGAAGGATTCCTCTCCCTGATCTGCCATGGTGACAAGGAAAAAAAGCCAAGTGACACTTCCCATGTCGGATATGTGACCATGACTTGGATTGTGTCGGGACATCATGTACTGAGTAGACCTTCCAATGGACAGTGTGTGGTCATAGAGAAGATCTCTGCCTTCTAAAACTTCCTAATCCTTCCAAGAGATTAATTCAAGCACTGATCTCTTTTTGTTTTACTTTTTTATTATTGGATTTGGGATCACCAATGTGGATCTTTTACTATGTAAATATGGGGTTTCTGCTGCCACTCCTGATGTGTGGATTGTTATACCAGGTTCTTGGTAAGTTTTCTCTATCTCTTGCTGTGCCATGGCAGTGGTCAGGGTGATGGGGGGGGGTTGTTTTACAGGAGTCTGGCTAAGTTGGAACTAAGCAAGTGTTGTGCTGTGCTGTGTGTGCTGTACACATGGATGGCATTAGGAGATTTGGAATATGTCAAATACTTTGCTTTGGAGCTGGGAGCTGCAGGGATGTTTCCAATAACTATCCTGTCTTCCTTTATCCATGGTGCTTTAGATGGAGGAAAAATGTGCCAAACAGTAACTTTAACAGCAGAAGGAAATGGTTTGAAGTGAACCACATTACAGCTTTGTCACTAAGTCTGCATTAGCCAGAGGATGTCAGTATTAAACAGGTCAATGTAAGGATAACTGAGTGTCTGTGCATAGGCATAGGGGTACCTATAGTAAGGGCATACTATACAGCCAGGCTAATCAATGTGTGATAGTAAATCTATCTATCTATCTATCTATCTATCTATCTATCTATCTATCTATCTATCTACTATATATATAAAAATATATTTATTAAATATTTGCATACAGACCCTCTAATAATATATGGATGGGTGTGTGTATACATAAAAATAGATTTAAAACTAAGAAAAACATATATATATATATAGATCTATCTATCTATCTATCTATCTATCTATCTATCTATCTATCTATCTATCTATCTATCTATCTATCTATCTATCTACTATATATATATATAACAATATATTTATTAAATATTTGCATACAGACCCTCTAATAATATATGGATGGGTGTGTGTATACATAAAAATAGATTTAAAACTAAGAAAAATATATATATATATATATAGATCTATCTATCTATCTATCTATCTATCTATCTATCTATCTATCTATCTATCTATCTATCTATCTACCTACCTACCTACCTACCTACCTATCTATCTATCTATCTATCTATCTATCTATCTATCTATTTTTTTTGTTTTAAATCTATTTTTATGTATGCACACCCATCCATATATTATTAGAAGGTGTGCATGCTAATATTTAATACTTTCACGCACCCACCCAGGATTAATGCATTTTTCAGTTAAATCCAATTATAATGTTAGAAAGTTGTGTGAATCTTGAGTGAAAACCTTTAAAAATAGAAACCAGTTTAAAAAAGACCCTTCTATGTTTATGTGCTGATACGGTACCTTTAATTTTTTAAGTCAATCATTAAATTATTGCTTTAAACTAAAAAAAATAATAATAATAAAACAATACTAATAATAATAATAATGTGATCACCAATAGCCCCTCTTATGGTTTGTAATGACCAAATTCTAGTAATCCAAAAAATTGGATATATTGTAAAGCAATCTAAATGATGCCCCCAATACATAGCTGCAAAAAGCAGATGTCTAGTTCGCCTCTATGGTATAGATCAGCCATGCTCAGCCAGGGTTTTGTGGACCACTAGAGTTAGTCCTGAGATTACTAAGGGTTCCTTCAACTTTGGCTGATTGACCTCCCTTTTGCATAGCTCCAGGGTCAATGGCACTTGGCAAAGCCAGTAGAATGAGTGACACCAATTGTCTTTTTAAGCTGCCAGTAAGGGTGGCACTCTGATCACCACTGTAAGGGTTTAATTCTCCATACTGATTATCAAGAGGCATGTTTCCCATTGATTCCTCCGATGCCCTGATGCATAGCTGCAAAAAGCAGATGCCTAGTTTGCCTATATGTTATAGATCAGTAATGCTAAGCCAATGTTTTGTGAACCACTAGGGTCCCCCCAGAGAATGCTAGGGGTTTCTTAAGCCGTGTCTGATTGACTTCCTATCTACATAGTTCCAGGGTCAATGGCACTTGGCAAAGCCATCAACATGACACCAATTGTCCTTTTTAGCTGGCAGTAAGGGTGGCACTCTGATCACCACTATAAGAGTTTCATTCTTCCTACTGATTACCAATTTAAGAGGCATTTTTCCCACTGATCCCCCCGATGCCCTCATTGCATAGCTGCAAAAAGCAGATGCCTAGTTTGCCTCTATGGTGTAGATTAGCGATTGTCAGCCAGGGTTTTGTGGACCAGTTGGGTTACTCCAGAGATTGTCTGGGGTTCCTTGAGCTGTAGCTCATAGACCTCCCGTATGCATAGTTCCAGGGTCATTGGCACATGGCAAAGCCAGCAGCATGACACGCTGGTTGTAAGGGTGCCACTCTGATCACCACTGTAAGAACGAATTGGTTTAGTAAGGGTCCCCAGAGACCTAAATCTAATTTTAGGGGTTCCTTTGGGGAAAAGGATTAAGAAAAGCTGGTACAGATATTATAGATGAACCCAACATTTTTTTTAATGCAATTTATTTTAGGATCCACAATTCTTAGTAATGGTCTTATTATGGATCCCAGAGATCTACACATTACTTTATGGGTTCCTTTGGGGAAAATAATTGTGAAAGGCTAGTATAGATAGATAAAACCGACATTTTGGGATATTTAAAATGAAATTGACAGTTCTCTTGGTAGAATTTTACAGACAGTAAATTTTCTCAGCCAGTCTTGCTAAGAGGTTCTGCAGCAGCTGAGCCCTTTCAGTGAGGTATAGGTGCCAAGCTGTCAAGGCTCCCTGTATGGTATATGTGGGCAGGCTCGTGTGTACATCAGATCTGTAGAGCCCACACTAAGAAATATTTGACACCAGTAAGAAAAAAAGCCTGTCATCTGCTCATAACCTGCTTTCCTCCAGCAGCCCACCTAATACTCCTGAATACTCCTGAAAGAAGAAAAATAGAACCATAAGTGGATTTAGTTGGAAAGAAAATCATATTAGTTTCTCCAGCAGTGGAAATCATTTAAGAACAAAAGCCAGTACTGTCTGTGCTACCCTATAAGTCAAGTTCATTGCACCTCTGTATGCCCTTTGTTCTGCGCTGCCTACTTATTAAGGAGCTGCTTCATGGACTGCTTTCCAGCAGTGCTCTCCTTATTACCTGTCAGTTATTTTTATGTTTTCTGCTTTTTACTCAGAAAGAACTGGACGTAGCTCAGTCACAATACAGCTTATTTGAAATAGTTTAAAACAGGAGGCTATGAAAACTTAAATGTCATTATTTCAGTGTGACCTAAAGAGGGGTAAGCAAGGTGAAGGCATTTTTCAGAGTTTTACATACTTTAATGTCTGTTACTGGAAGTGATGTGCCCAAAGCTTGAATAAAAATGAGATGAATGGTAATGTTATTTTGAGGAATGGCATTGATCCAGTAGCATGGGCAGTTCAAGGCAAAGTATTGGAATGCGATAGTATGGGTCATGTCTTGTGTGGTCTACATACACCTCTCTCTCTCTCTCTCTCTTCCCCTCTCTTTTTCTCTCTCTCTCCCTCCCCTCTCTCCTCTCTCTCTCTCTTTCTCTCTCTCCCTCCCTCCCCTCTCTCCCTCCCCTCTCTCTCCCTCTCTCTCTTTCTCTCTCTTTCTCTCCCTCCCCTCTCTCCCTCTCTCTCTCCTCTCTCTCTCTCTTTCTCTGTCTCTCCCTCCCCTCTCTCCCTCCCCTCTCTCTCTTCTCTCTCTCTCTCTCTCTCCCTCCCCTCTCTCCCTCCCCTCTCTCTCTTCTCTCTCTCTCTCTCTCTCCCTCCCCTCTCTCCCTCCCCTCTCTCCCTCCCCTCTCTCTCTCTCTCTTTCTCTCTCTCTCTCTCTCTCTCTCCCTTCCCTCTCTCCCTCCCCCTCTCTCTCCCTCTTTATCTCTCTCTCCCTTCCCATGTCTCCCTCCCCTCTCTCTCCCTCTCGCCTCTCTCTCTCTTTCTCTCCCCCTCTCCCCCTCTCTCTCCATCTCTCCCTCTCCCTCTCTCTCCCCTCTCTCTTTCTCTCTCTCTCCCCTCTCTTTCTCTCTCTCCCTCTCTCTCTTTCTCTCTCTCTTCCCCTCTCTCTTCCCCTCTTTCTTCCCCTCTCTCTCTCCCTCCCCTCTCTCCCTCCCCCCTCTCTCTCCTCTCTCTTTCTCTCTCTCTTCCCCTCTCTCTTCCCCTCTTTCTCTCCCTCCCCTCTTTCCTTCCCCCCTATCTCTCCTCTCTCTCTCCTCTTTCTCTCTCTCTTTCCCTCCCCTCTCTCCCTCCCCCTCTCTCCTCTCTCTCTTTCTCTCTCTCCCTCTCCCTCTCTCTCTCTCTCTCTCTCTCTCTCTCCCTCTCTCTCTCTCCCTTCTCTCTTTCTCTCTCTCTCCCTCTCTCTCCCCCTCTCTCTTTCTCTATATCTTCCCCTCCCCCCTCTGCCCCCCCCTCTCTCTCTCTCTCTCTTGCTTCTTCTCTTTCTCTCATTCTCTATATGGTGTCCTCATTCTGGATCCCCTCCCAAGTTTTTTCTCTCCTGCAAGTCTCTATTGCTTATTTTTCTCATTGTTTTTCTTATGCTCTCCCATCCCTCACTTGATTCTTTACTCTTTTTCTTTTTCTCTTTTCTCAACTCCCCCCTCCCTCTCTGCTCCTCTTCCTTGATTGTTACCCTCTTCTCTCGCCTACTCTCCCTTTCTCTACACCTGCTATTGCTACCTCTCCTTTTCATACTCTATTTCCCTCGCTTACTCTTTTTCTCTCTACCCTTTTCTACCTCTCTTTTGCTTCCTCTCACTTTTACCACTCTACCCTCCCTTCCTTTCTCTCTCCCACTCTCTACTTCTTCTCTCTTTACCTCAAATTTTTCTCTCCTTTTCATTAATTTTTCCCCATCTCTCTACCCCACTTTCTCTCTCTTCTTTATCATTTCTCTCTCCCCTTTACTTTTCATCACTCTCTCTCTCTCTCTCTCTCTCTCTCTCTCTCTCTCTACCCCACAGATTTTACCCTTTCTTTCTTTGTCTCTCTCTCTATCCTCTCTCTCTCTCTCTCTCTCTCTCTCTCTTCTCCCTCCCTCTCTTCCTTTATCTCCTCTCCATCTGTTCTGTCTCATTCTCTCTACCCCTCTCTTTTCTCACCCTTCTCTCTCTCTCTCTCTCTCTCTCTCTCTCTCTCTCTCTCTCTCAAATCAATTTAACCTCCTGCCATCCCTCCACACACTTCACTCTTACTCCCGTTTCTCTTTGTATCTCTACCCCTCTATTTTGCTTTCTGTCTTTCCCTTTCTCCCCCCACCTCATCATTCTATTTATCTTTCACTCTTACTCTCTTTTCCCCCCTTGTCCCTCTTTTTCATTACTTTCACTACCTTTCCCCCTTGACCCCACCTCTTTCTTTTTTTTCTCTCTACTTCCTATCCTCCCTCCATCTCTCTTGGTCTATTTCGCTGTTACTCATTCGCCCTACCCTATCTCTATCCCATCTCTCTTCCTCCCTTTACCTCCACCTCTCCCTCTCTTTTCCTCTCCTTCCCTCTCCTCTTCACTCTCTATTTCCTCACTGTCATTCTCTTTTCCTTTCCTTTTTCAACTGTCTCTCTTTCTTTCTGGCTCCTCTCCCTCCCTTTTCAGTTTTAGCTTTAGCACACATCCAACATATCATGTGAAAGCATTCATGGATTTCCCTATAAAGCAGATGGAGAATATTACAATGGTTGATGGTACAATGCAACAAATCATTAATTTGTAAAATCTTACAACCAGAAGGGGTAATGTGTTGCACAGTACCAAATAAAAAAAAAACTTAGACGAGTTTTGCATCTTGTCCATCGTTTTAGAACATGAATGGTTTTCATATGAAACCATAACAGTGTATTAAAATGTTAGTTTGGTGACAACAGTGAAAGTCTCCATAGCATATCATAGAAGGAAAGGTTTGAAGATAAAGATCTTAATAGTGTCATCAATGTTTGTCAGCTTTATGCATTGACCTCAAAGCATGTCTATATGTAAAAAAATCAAGGGGGATTTATCATTGTGTTCATGTACACGTATAAATGACAAGGTGAGTGGCCGTTGGCACCACTCCATGTCCCCAATGGTGTCCCCATTGTTCAGCAACCCCAGACTGGGTTTTCTACCTTGTAACCTTTGCTGTTTTATTGAACGCTCGTTTTGTTTGCACAGAACACATGTACATGGTATCAAAGAGAAATAAAGAACTCTATTGACAGCTTCAAGCATACCATGACATGCCTTTGGGTCTAGGCTTTTATTTATGAACTAGATCAAGACATGCTTGTACGTTGAGTCAATAGGAATTTCAAACTTCTGTTGCTAATTTAATTATCAACTCTGATAAGTAAACACAACAGTTGTGAATTCAGTGCAGAAATTCTGATGGCTCGTCATTGAAGAATGGGTTTTTGTCACATTCCTCATTTGTGAAATTGGGCATATTGACACATGGTGCATTAGTAACAAGCTTTAAACCTTAGGGGCCCCAAGCATGCTTTGTATGTGAAGCTTTTAGGTAAAGTGCATAGCTGCTGCCTAATCTACTGTGGACACCTGGGTGTGTATGCATTGCCAATAGTATATTATATTTAGTAACTTGGATGCTGACTATAGAGAATGGAGCTTTATTGGCCACATTCTATAAAGCAGAACAAAGATCTACACCAAGCAACCCAAAAGTAACCCAACTGACCAATCAGATTTCAGTTGACTAAAACCACATTATTTAAGATAAAATCTACTTTGTTTCTGTTTATTACCACATGTTTCTCATTGCTCTTTGCCTTACTGAATATTCAAGAGTAAATGAACACAAAATGTAATCTATGACTGCCCGTTAAGTGCTGGAGCACAATAATCAAACGTTGCCGGGTCTCACATATCAAAACCTCTCTGAAAACATACTCACATACCAAGAAAAATTCAGCTTCCTCCTTACAAACTTGAGACATAAATATCTCAGTGTGTATCTGATTGGTTGCAATATGTAAGAGTGGCAATAAGCGATAACACTCAAGTGAGGATATGGCCAATTATGGATTCCCTAAGCTGTAATAATGTATAGCTCTAGGTACAGAGCACTTGCAACTTGATGACCCAGTAGACCCTTCCCTCTCCTAAATGATCAGAAGGAAGGTACTGTAGATGTTTAACCTCCATATCGACTGATAATAGCCAGGTTACTCCACCATTGTTTTGGAGAGACATTGAGCTACCTATTGGCCTACTAGCTTATAATTGGTATTTTGATATAGCATCCAAACAAGTGACTTGCCTATCATTAGATCATTTACCTTAAAAAAAATATCTTTTATATTCTTTGATAAGCATGACCCCCAACATATTTTAGTTCAGCACTCACGTTGAGACTTTCCTAAGATTAAATTGATTTCCTGTATTAAAATGAGAAAGTAATATATAACATAGCATTATCAATAAACATTATCAATAAACATGTGTCCACGTGTTCATGGAATGATATAAAGTAAGAAGCTATGCTGGAGATTGAATATTTCCTATACAGCACACGTCTCCAGAAGGGGGCTCTGCTCCTTGCTTCACAGAGCTAGGAATAAGATTCCATTGTAAGTCTGCTGTACCTGCCCGATCGGATCTTCACATGACCATGTTCTTAAGGGCATGATGTTCCTAATGCATGAGCCAGATAAATGTCCACAGATGTTTAGAAAAAGGACATTTTAGAATTTCTCTCTTTATTTCTGAATAGAGATTTCTAGTGGCACTGGCAACAGACATCTGCTTAAGTAATTCATGAATGAGATTAAAAAATGCAAGTACTGAAGAGTCCATGTCTTCTATATTGTGCTGCACCCTCTAAAGGTACAGTAACCACACAGAATGCCCATATTTGTTAAAAAAAGAAGTATAGGCAAAAAATATATTTTTTTTACATTTTAGACAAGGTTATAACTACGATCAGATTTTTTCAACATTGGTGTCCCCTTGTGGCGATTTCCCTTCTCTTCCTGCCCTATAAGCCAAACAGGACAACCCAAATCAAGGGGTTGACAGAAGAGGCAGCTGCCTGGGGTGCTTCCATAGGAGGGAGTTAAAAAAAAGCAGGATCTACTAGGAGGTGCGGGTCACTGATCACATGTGAGCACACTTTGACCTTCTTGCCAAAGTACAAACACGCATGCTCCGAACTTATGCTAACCATAAAGCCCCGTACACACGGCCAGGTTTCCCGTTGTGAAAACTGCGGGGAGAGATTTTGGCTGGAGATCCCAGCCATGTGTTTGCTTCCTCGCAGTTTTCCCGACAGGAAAATAGAGACCCTGCTCTCCATTTTGCTGCCGGGATTCCCGGCGGTTTTAAACACTGCGAGGGAGTATACACACGGCCGGGATTCCCAGCCAAAGCTTTCCCCGCAGTTTTCCCAACGGGAAACCCGGTCGTGTGTACACGGGGAAACTTACCGAGCAGGTTGTCGGGTTTCCCCTTAGTTTTCTCGGCTGACTTTTTATCGCCAAGAAAACCGAGCGTGTGTACAGGGCTTAAGACAATATAAGCAGAATTTATCCAAAGGGTGGCGCTAAAGAGCTGAAACAACACATTGTTTTGTGTATGTTGGGCAATTGACGTTTGTATGCAGAACAAGTTCACGGCCGACGCCCTTCACACAAAATTCCACGGATTGTGTGTACAAAGCTTTACATTGAATTCTGTTAAAGAAGTCGCATGCAAGTCGTACCAAAGTCAGGCTGGAATTTGGCTTCAATGTTGCGCGGAAGCTGCGACAGTTTGACCGGGGCTAACTGTCATTTCATTGTGCTATACAACTTTGTCATCCCCGTTGTATATACAAGATTTACTATAAAAATAACATGTCACCAGCTCTTTGGAATGTTATTTCTTGGTATTACAGTATATGCAGGTGTTCATACTTTTGGCTCAGTTTTTACAATCAGTTTTATTTAGCAAGGAATCAAAATAGAAATGTTAAGCAATCAACAATCAACTTTTCTGTTTATGGGTAGATGAGAACCTGGCCTCTGATTGGGTGGTTTGGGTTTCCGTACATGTAACGGAATAGCTCCATAAACATTTATTATGTCCTCCATCACCTACTATTTATTGTGTTCATTTAATAGGAAAATGAATTTCATGTGCCCCACCCATTGAAGAAGAAACAGCTGGGAGGCAGAAACACTGCCGGACTAATTCACTTGGAACAATGTTTCTACTATGTCACAAATGTTCATTAACAAAGAACATAAACAGTTTACAGTTTGCACAAGTAAAACAAGCAGAAGTTTCGCAGGCCTGCACTGCATATGGTGGCCTGAACGCTAACGGAAGTGAGCTATTCACTCAGCTATGGCCAGCTCCCTCATTCACCCTCATCTTCCCATATGCTGCTCTTATTCCTCTTACTAATTATTTAGGCAACAGTGCCCTTAGCAGAGTTCACGTACAGTATAACCCTACATTTCCCGGCAATTAAAAAATAAATAAAAGCGATAGGCTTTCATATTTATTGTGCAGGCACTTTTTGTTTGACCAGAGGAAAGCCTCGTTTTTTGTTTTTTTTTCACAGCTTATTTTCCAAATGGAAAAGGGATATTGTAGTAAGCCAGCCCTTATTACATGCATTAATAATTTATTGCAAGCCCACATGTACACATAGAGCTACTTAGTATGTTCATTAATATTTATTGCCACATGGGAGTGACAGCAAGCAAACAACTATCCTAGAAAAAAAAAAATTAGGCCAGACTTCAAAGGGAATTTTAAAATGGATATCCAATGTTCTGCTTTATATAGATTTCTTTTTTTTCATGTATTGCCTGAACTTTATTTTATTGATGTCATTAAGCCATTCTACTATTAGTTAGGAAGAAGACAGGCAGCGTAAAAACGCACACTTGCTATATATATAAAAATAATAATAATAATTTAAATAGATTAATAAATTAAAATATATACAGCTATATATATATATATATATATATATATATATATATATATATATATATATATATATATATATATATATATATATATATATATACAGTGCAGAAAATAAGTATTTGAACACCCTGCTATTTTGCAAGTTCTCCCACTTGGAAATCATGGAGGGGTCTGAAATTGTTATTGTAGGTGCATGTCCACTGTGAGAGACATAATCCAAAATTTTTTTTCCAGAAATCACAATGTATGATTTTTTTAACTATTTATTTGTATGATACAGCTGCAAATAAGTATTTGAACACCTGAGAAAATCAATGTTAATTTTTGGTACAGTAGCCTTTGTTTGCAATTACAGAGGTCAAACGTTTCTTGTAGTTTTTCACCAGGTTTGCACACACTGGAGGAGGGATTTTGGCCCACTCCTCCACACAGATCTTCTCTAGATCAGTCAGGTTTTTGGGCTGTCGCTGAGAAACACGGAGTTTAAGCTCCCTCCAAAGATTCTATATTGGGTTTAGGTCTGGAGACTGGCTAGGCCACGCCAGAACCTTGATATGCTTCTTACAGAGCCACTCCCTGGTTATCCTGGCTGTGTGCTTCGGGTCATTGTCAGGTTGGAAGACCCAGCCTCGACCCATCTTCAAAGCTCTAACTGAGGGAAGGAGGTTGTTGCCCAAAATCTCGCAATACATGGCCACGGTCATCCTCTCCTTTAATACAGTGCAGTCGCCCTGTCCCATGTGCAGAAAAACACCCCCAAAGCATGATGCTACCACCCCCATGCTTCACAGTAGGGATGGTGTTCTTGGGATGGTACTCATCATTCTTCTTCCTCCAAACACGGTTAGTGGAATTATGACCAAAAAGTTATATTTTGGTCTTATCTGACCACATGACTTTCTCCCATGACTCCTCTGGATCATCCAAATGGTCATTGGCAAACTTAAGACAGGCCTTGACATGTGCTGGTTTAAGCAGGGGAACCTTCCGTGCCATGCATGATTTCAAACCATGACGTCTTAGTGTTTTACCAACAGTAACCTTGGAAACGGTGGTCCCAGCTCTTTTCAGGTCATTGACCAGCTCCTCCCGTGTAGTCCTGGGCTGATTTCTCACCTTTCTTAGGATCATTGAGACCCCACGAGGTGAGATTTTGCATGGAGCCCCAGTCCGAGGGAGATTGACAGTCATGTTTAGCTTCTTCCATTTTCTAATGATTGCTCCAACAGTGGACCTTTTTTCACCAAGCTGCTTGGCAATTTCCCCGTAGCCCTTTCCAGCCTTGTGGAGGTGTACAATTTTGTCTCTAGTGTCTTTGGACAGCTCTTTGGTCTTGGCCATGTTAGTAGTTGGATTCTTACTGATTGTATGGGGTGGACAGGTGTCTTTATGCAGCTAATGACCTCAAACAGGTGCATCTAATTTAGGATAATAAATGGAGTGGAGGTGGACATTTTAAAGGCAGACTAACAGGTCTTTGAGGGTCAGAATTCTAGCTGATAGACAGGTGTTCAAATACTTCTTTGCAGCTGTATCATACAAATAAATAGTTAAAAAATCATAAATTGTGATTTCTAGAATTTTTTTTTTGGATTATGTCTCTCACAGTGGACATGCACCAAGATGACAATTTCAGACCCCTCCATGATTTCCAAGTGGGAGAACTTGCAAAATAGCAGGGTGTTCAAATACTTATTTTCCGCACTGTATATACACACACATAAACACACACAATATATATATATATATATATATATATATATATATATATATATATACACACACACACAAACACTCAATCAGTAGTGTGACCACGCAACTGGAGGAAAATCTACGTAGTACCTCCAATGTATATCTTATTTAATCTGAAGGAAATGCAAACTAAAAGCAACAAACCATGCGCATTTTACACAAGTATACCTGGGGCAACACATACAATTTGGGCATATTTCCCTATCCTGGAGACACAGGTGCTGTTTAAAGCTGCACGTGAAAACCAATGACTGTGTATGAGTATACGTTGTCTAGAGCAGGGGTCTCCCAACTTTTAAAACAAAAGGCCAGTGTACTACCCTTCAAAATTCAGGGGGGCTGGACTGTGGCCAGTGCATGTAGAAAATTTACCCAACATTGGTGGGCATAATGCCCCTTTCACACTGGGGCGGGAATTGCGGTGGCGGTATAGCGCCGATATTTTTAGTGGAGCTATACCGTCGGATTTGCAGCGGTTTTAGCCCCCGCTATCGGCCTAAAAAGGGTTAATACTGCCTGCAGAGGCACATTGCCAGTGGTATAGCCGTGGTTTCTCATTGCTTTTAATGGGAAGGAGCGGTAGCAGGACTTTTGGAGCGGTCCTGCTAGCGCACCGCTCCAGTGTGAAAGCCCAAGGGCTTTCACACTGGAGAAACAGCAGCCGCTGTTTAGGGTCGGTTTGCAGGCGCTTTTTTTTAGCACAATAGCACCTGCAAACCACCCCAGTGGGAAAGGGGTCTTAACAATGCCATAGGTTTGGTGGTCAGTGGGAGTAAAAAAAAAATACATAATTGGTATCAGTGGGAGGAGTAGCGTCCCATGACTGGTTGGAGACCCCTGGTCTTATGGTCATATGTTTCGTATGTTTAACCACTTAAGACCCGGACCAATACGCTGGCAAATGACCCAAGGGGTTTTTGCGATTCGGCACTGCGTCGCTTTAACAGACAATTGCGCGGTCGTGCGACGTGGCTCCCAAACAAAATTCGCGTCCTTTTTTTCCCACAAATAGAGCTTTCTTTTGGTGGCATTTGATCGCCTCTGCGATTTTTATTTTTTGCGCTATATACAAAAATAGAGCGACATTTTTGAAAAAAAATCAATATTTTTTACTTTTTGTTATAATAAAAAACCAATAAACTAAATTTTAGTCAAACATTTAGGCCAAAATGTATTTAGCCGCATGTCTTTAGTAAAAAAAAAAATCGCATTAAAAAAAAATTAGCTACCTAGCGGGAACAGCGACACTAATACAGCGATCAGAAAAATGATCGCTTAGTGACGCTGGCAATAGGGAGTGAAAGGGTTAACTAGGGCAGTGATCAGGGGGTTAAAACTTTATTGGGGGGGTGGGGGGGGGCTACCCTGACACTACTGACTGTCTGACTGTCACACTGTCTGTCACACTGACACTAAATACAGTAATCATACATGATTACTGCATTCAGTGACACTGTGACAGGGGGGAGGGGGGGGCGATCGCGGGGGTTAAATGTGTGTGTGTAGTGTAGTGTTGGTGCAGGACTTACTTGTTCTGTGGTGATCTCTCCTCAGCGGCGCTTGAAACAAACGCCGAGGGAGAGATCACGTCGCTTCCTCCTTCCTGTGTTTACACAGGAGGAGGAAGTGACAGGTCAGGCGGGCGCGCGCATTGGCTGGGAGCGATCCGGAGGGGGCGGATGAAAACGGATAGCCGCCCCCACTCGTCGGATCGCTCCTGCAGCCGCGCGGACCGCCGCATGTACGGGGGGGGGGTCCGGTCGGACCCCCGATCCCCCCCAAGGCACCAACGTATATATACGTTGATGTGCCTGTCGGTGCCATTCTGCCGACGTAAATGTACATGCGGCGGTCCTTAAGTGGATAAACATGTTTATGAAAGTACTTGTGTAAGACCATACAACCACTGATGTTGTGCTGTATGCAGCACCCGTGACTCCGGGGTGAGGAAATATGCATGAATTTCCTGCGGGATCAAAGGGATTTTTTTTACCCCCACTGAATCAAATTGGTCCATGCTTCATAGGGGTTTATTTGTTGTCTTCCTTCGGATCAACTATGGGTATATGATTGTGTATATGGAGGTTTTATGTTTATTTATTATTGCAAATGTTTGAACTAGATGAACTTGTGTCTTTTTTCAACTTGACTATCTACGTTGAATTATACTTTGTTTGGCCCGAGGCACCCATGTCCATGACGTCAAATATATTGAAGCTTATAAGAGAGTTTAGTGATGGGATATACATCTACTTAAAGAGGATTTTTGGCGACACCCCCCCCCCTTTTCATACCCCTCCCCGCTTACTGGGTGGTCACATTTCTGATACTCACCCACCCAGAGGATCCAACGTTGTCCCACTGAGATCCTGTTGCATTCTGCCACCTCTGGGTCCTGCACTGCCTTGTTGATTGTGACATCATCAAGGGACCCGCTGGCTCTTTCGGGTTCAGCTGGCATGCCTCCCGATGATGCGGTGCTAGGCCGACCCCCCTCCTCCTTTCAGAATGAATCAATATGCCTCCTAGGATATGTGACGTGTATATCCCAGGAGGCAAAAGGAGAACCTTGCATGGCATTTCGCCTAGGCAAGTGATGTGCAAAGGAGGGCAGGGCTTCACTTTATTAATGAAAAAAAAGGGGGGGGTGGAGAAGAGGGAACTCTCCCCTCTCCTTTATATGTGTTATTTCAGTTTTATTTACTTTGTATCTTTAAAGGGGTTGTAAAGGTAAAAAAAAAAGTCCCGAAATAGCTTCCTTTACCTTAGTGCAGTCCTCCTTCACTTACCTCTTCCTTCAATTTTGCTTTTAAATGCCCTTATTTCTTCTGTTCTTCTGTCTGTAACTCACCACTGTAATGCAAGGCTTTCTCTTTGATGTGGAGAAAGCCTCTTGAGGGGGGAGTGGGCGAGCAGGAGTGTCAGGACGCCCACTAACACACAGCTCTTTTCTCTATCTGCAAAGTAGAGAGTGCCCTGACCCTCCTACTCGCCCCCTTCCCCCTCAAGAGGCTTTCTCCACACCAGGGAGAAAGCCTTGCATTACAGTGTGTAGTTACAGGCAGAAGAACAGGAAGTGAGCATTTCTCAGAAGAAATAAGGACATTTAAAAGCAAAATGGAAGGATGAGGTAAGTGAAGGAGGACTGCACTAAGGTAAAGAAAGCTATTTAGGGAAAAAATGTTTTACCTTTACAACCCCTTTAAGGATAACTTATCTAAAGCATTCTATAAACTCGTTTTAGAGACCCAGTTTGGTGGAAAGAGTAGCATCCTTCAGTAGTATCACAGGGTATTGTCTGAGGTTCACCAAACACAAAATCATTGTGTCTCTGATTTTTTTTTTAAATGTCAAGAACTATGTAAATGTAATCACAAAATGGGTTGTGTAGAAAATGTACGATCTGTCAAAGGCCTACTGTACTCCTGTCACAAATCTGCCATCTTGACTCAGCTTGACACCTGTCACCTGCCTCTCTGTCAGACATGCTAATGACCAGTAAGTTGTACAATAACGGCTGTCTTCCTGTTAGGACGGATGGTGGCATTAATGATGTGCCTTGCTCAGCCTTGCTAAGCTGTTGGAACTTGGATGGGATGTGGATGTTTAATGTCCCCTACAGCCTTCATGAGTCTGTGCCTACTGTACGCCACCTGCATTTAGCCTTGTGTTGTGTGTGCTGTGTATGTAAATAAGGAAACACATTATTTTCTTCAATGATACCACCAGAACTTGCTTCTCGTTCTTCCTGCCCGGGATGTTAATTAGAGGCAGCACATACCAGGGTGCCTCTATGTTCTTGCAGAAAAGAGATGCATGCACACACCAATTTCTCCTGGTGGCTCTCTGCCATCTTTCTGATTGATTCAGCCCTACAGAATAAACAATTAGGGGGCCCTCCGGTTTATTACTGTGTTTTACTTTCATTTCCCTCCCAAGAGTGGAGCCTTATGGAGAAATATTTCTTTAACGGTCCTTAAGAATGTTGCCTGTGTCTTGGAGGTTGTCCAGGACTGAAGCGGCTCTTAGATTACAAGGCTACACGGGCAAGAGCGTGGCACTGCTGAGTGTTTATATCCAGATCTGTTGTTTGATTTACAGGGTGGAACATACGGCGTGCCTAAAAACGCAGTGCTTCGCAAATGATAATCAGTTACTTGTGCGTGACGTGGAAGAGGTGCAATTAAGATGCTTGGTGAATGCCAGGAACGTATTATTGGGACGAGCAATTAATATATTAGTTTACACGCAGAGTATGCAAACTGGAACACAATTTATGGAGTGGCAAAATAACACGAGCCGCGTAAAGAAATTAATATTTTGCATAAATGGTGTTGGAACATTCTTAACAAGTTATGCCATTCTATGTTGGGGCATTATTTCCTTTGGATTGTATATGGTGTGTGTGTGGATGGACTTGTGTCCTTTTTCAACCAGACTAACTATGTAATTATTGCTAATTTTTCCTTTTAGGTTTAGCTTATATTGAAATAGTGAAAAGCGAGGGATGCTTAAAGATTTGTCTGTTTACAGGAAATGAAGGGTTAAATCCAGTGCTGGGACCAGGTCATCTAGAGCTCCGGGCAAACATGCCAAACTGCAACACCCGCCACCCCCCCCCCCCCCCCAAGATATATGAGCATTATGTGTCAGCAAAAATCCCCCCACAAAAAAACTGAGCAGCAATCTACATGCTTACCCCCTAAGCATAAATCCCTACCCCAGCGCAGATCTTTGCCCCCCCCCCAACCATCCCCCAAATCCTCAGCTCAAATGCCCCTCTCCTAGAAAAAATCACCCCTCCTAGCACAAATCCTCTACCCCTAAAATGTCCCCTACTAGAACACATCTTCCCCCTACTCCAACCCACCCCAGCACAAATTCCCCCCCAAACCCCCCATCCTTGTACAAATCTTCTTCCCACCCCACCAACACAAATACTTCTAAATCACCACTCTTAGAACCCCCTCCGCCGCAATTTCCACTCCTAGAACAATACTTACCTCCTGCCACCCTCCAAATTCCCTCTTCCAACACAATCCCCCCAATTTTCTTGTGGTGCCCCCCGCCCCCACCTTACAGTGCCCAGAGCAGCTGTCCCTCCTCCCCACCCCTTGTCCTGGCCCTAGTGAAATCCAACCTGTCCAATCATGGCACAAATCAGAGTGACTGCATACAGTATATGCATAGTAGGCACCTTCTGGTGCTGTATAGTTCTTGTAAGGCCCGTTTACACTTGCAACATGCTAAAACAGCGTGCAAGCTGGTGTCTGTTTTGCTGGGCGGTGCTGTATGATGTGCTGCATTTTTCTGCTTTGCACATTAGTCCAGCATTTTGGTGTGAATGGGGCACATAGGAAGCAACTGTTTTCTATGTGTCCTAAAAGTGTCCTAAAATTGTTATGTGAAGAAAAACTCAGGTAGCTGTATATAGTGTGAACAAGCCCTTCGTGTTCCTGGCTATCCTCCCTTCTATACTGTAGTTGTCCCTTAAAATAACTGAACTTTTTGGCACATGGAAAAATTCTTCCTCTTCCCACCCATAATGCACTGCTTGGTGTGTGTTTGATCTGCTGCACTGCCATATCAGAGGTGGGGAGGGAAGCTATATGCAAAGACTGAAAGTTGGTATCATTGGCATATGGTGGTTGCCAAATGCTCCTAACAGCCATGTTAAAAACGCCCAATGCATAGTGAGGCCTAAATGGCATATGTATCTGCATTCTGATATTCATTTGTACCAGAATGTGTCTGGGGTGCTTTATTATGTCATGATTCTCCTACTCTGTGGTCATAAAATTATTCTAGATATTACAAAAAATGCTGCTAGATTACCCATTGAACCCATGGCCCCTTTCTGCATTCTTCATCACAGACCATTCCCTTTCAATACGATCTGAGCCAATCAGTTTTTTTTAGCCTTGGTGTCTACTATCTAAATTCATGTAAACCCCTTCATTTTATTGAGCTCAAGGCAAAAATAAAAAGATACTTATCTATATATTCCTTTAAAATATACAGGGAATGGTACCTGAATTACTCTTTATAGTATGTTTCTATAGAAATCTGACAGATGGAGGTCCGCTCTGCTAACCAGTCAGGCTCTGCTGCAATACAAACTGCTATCAGTCTAAAGCCAGCCTTAGATGATGTGATTTTCTTTCCTGCAACCACAGGTTGCAGGAAAGAAAATCACTTGATTCCGCCATCAACACAGTCAGTGTTGATGGGGGGATCCCTCCCGCGGAGCTATTGTGTGCTCCTAGTGGAGGGGTGAGGAGCGCCATCCCTGAAGGGAGAACACAGGGATGATTGATAGTGGATATATCTGCTGGCAATAATTGCATCCTAATTGTTGTACCCAAGTCTGCTTATACATGATATGCTTAACTGGACGAGAGTTATGAACCATTTATGGGTGGCTCCAGTGTTTGATGGGGGAATCCCTCCCACAGAACTATTGTGCTCTCCTACTGTGGGGGTAAGGAGAGCCATCCCTGCAGGGACAACACAGGAATTATTGCTAGCGGCTGTAGCTGCTGACAATAATCGCATCCTAAAAATCTGATATGCTGGTTTGCACCCAAGCTGATCAATGGATCAACTTGGATACAATCAGCCTGCCCATACATGGTATGCTGAACCAGCCGAGATTTGGACCATCTATGGGCGGCTTCATTGTTGATGGGGGAATCGCTCCCCTGGAGCTATTGTGTTCTCCTGCTGGAAGGGGGAATGGTGTGGAGATGGGAGCTGACCCTGCCGGAAAAACACAGAGATTATTGCAAGGGAAGAGCAAAGAAAGAACCTCATCCAGTCAGCGGGCCAGGCTGGTGGTGACCAAATTGTATTGCTTGTCTAGAGAATAATAAACAAATTGGTCATCCACAGTGTGGCAGATCTATCTGGATTACGAGAATGAACAGAATTTGAAATCTTTTAGCGGAAAACAATCAACATTTAAACAGATTTTATCTATTTGGTTGGTGTTCAGCTTTAATAGAATTAGTGTCTGCTTTTGAGTTCTGTGACCTTGGTTAATGGCGTGGTCTATGTGAGCTTAAAAATGATCACTGCATGCCACGGGGAACCGTTATACTCTTATCATTGACCCTACGTATTATCAAATATTTACTTTTATTAATTTCATTTATTTCTAAGTTCATTTCATTACCTCGAAAATCTCTTGCAATTCCGTTCATTGTGAATGCGTAGAGCGTCTGCTTTTCTTTGAGGCTGGAGCTCATCTATGACTTCTAATATCCTAGCAGGGGGGGACATTATACCGCATACCTTCACCCCTATCTGATACAAAAGCATAATAGTCAATGTCATTAAGCCTTTTCACAATTCGTTGGGACAAGTTCATGCTTTTGCCTCATTGTCTGTCGCTGGCTTGATTTCGGAGACCCTTGTGCTCACATCTTCTGTGATGTTTGCTGTCCCTTTATTGCACTCGGTTATTATGTTACTGATGTATGGATAGCTATTTTTTATCAGCAAGGTATTTTCAATAAGGTTTATGTTAGCTGAGGACTTTAGCAGTGGTACCGTGCAGGTCATTATTACAGAATGGCTAGAAGAGATCAGACTTTCTGGAGATATTGCTTTGACACATTCCCCTACAGACACAGCACTGAAAGTCAATCAAGAATCTGACGTTGGAGCGCTCCGCTCCCGGATTTCATTTCTCACTAGGGGTCCCAGCTAGTCTAATGTGACTTGTTCAAAATACACATCATTAGGTTGCCAGTCTCTAATTTAAATACGTCTTATACTGTGCGTGGCAGAGAAAGGGTGGTGTGCTCTCAAAAAGCTAAATACATTTGGCAGCAATAGCCTTAAGGCCCTGATCAGAACTCATGTATCGGGAATGAGTGTTCCCAACCACAACCTTTAAAGCATGATTTACTCGCCTCACGCATAGGGCAGTCCATTAACTTCAATGGGCTTCCCTATGCACGTTTGTAGCCGAAAAGCAGCTCCTGCTCCTTTTTTGTGGACATGCTTCTCACATGTTTTGCCACAATTACAGAGCAATTCGGTTGTGGGACAATAGTGGCAAAAATACAACATGCTTGGGGTTTACCATTAAAGTTTTACTAAACCCACCACAGTAAAATCAGTCTGTATATGTAATAAAGCAAAGGTAGGCAACCTTGGCACTGTGGTGAAACTACAAATCCCATCATGCTTCATTCCTGTGATTGTCTGTGTCTTGCAATGTCTTGTGGGACTTGTAGATTCAAAACAGCTGGAGGGCCGAGGTTGCCTACCCCTATGGTAAAGCATGCTTGTTATACTCGCTGTGGAACCCTTAGGGGTTAATCCTCCTCACTGTCTAAAAAGGCTTTTTGATCCATCCAAATCTCATGGCAGCTCCTCCTACAAGTTTTCTCTGATCCTACCTTTCTTTTACTGTCCCCAATTAGTCTCCTGATAGTACAAAGCCTTGGGGGCACTCCGCACGTGCTCAGTTTTGTATGTATTGCTAGATAGTTTTTTATTTTTTATTGGGAGTGTGTGATCAGAACAGGGCCAATCAGCAATGTCCAGACAGAAGGTCAGGGGTCATGCAGCCTCATAGGACAGTCAGAGCAGAATGAAAACTCCTCCTACAAGCTTTAAGTAGACTCTGATAGAAGTCACAAGACTGCTATATACTGCTGATGATCAAATTTATTTAGCAGTTCATATTTACTAAACTATTGCATTTCCATGTTCTGTGTACTGTGGGAGACCAGATATAGTGAATGCAGGGTCCTGGGTTTAGTAACACTTTAAGAATGAATGCTGCAAGTTTTTCCACAGCTGCCATGAGATTTGGAATGGCAGGCAGAATTGTGGTTATTCTGCCTACGATTCTATATTGCAAAGTGTACATAGGGTCTTATATCTATTTGACTTTCACATTTTTACATGCTTTCTTTTGCATATTTTCATTATTGTATTAAAGTGGTTGTAACCCCCCCTCCCTCCCAAAAAAGCCCCTGCAGCGGTCCCAGTACACAGTTCCGGTCGGCGACATCGCTCCCGGAGTTACTTCCGGCTATCGCGGGCTCTGGCTCTGTGATTGGCCAGCGACGATAACTGCACTCTAGCTGAAGCAGCGGCACAAACCATTGCTTCAGTGTTCAGTGCGCATTTCAGCCTGTCCAGTCACAGGCTGGGGAACCTGTAATTGATGCTTAGTTTTAGTATAGAAAAAATAGGTCTCTTGATCTGCTTGTGTGGCACTGAAATCTCAGAACTGAAATGACATAAATACAATTCATTTTATTTAGGTAAAACGGCTCCCTTATATGTATTTCATCTGCTATATCCCTGGAGTTTAGCTTGAAGTTGTTTAAGGTCAGAGACTGATGGGAATTTTTTTATGTCCTCAGTGCTGCATGTCAGAGTTTTTCAAAATGAGTTAAATAAATGATGTTTCTAGTGAAGTGAAGATGAGATTTGATGAAAAATAATAATAATGATGAAAGTAATGCACTGTTGAGCTTAGATATAGCATAATATTCAGTTTATGGAGTGTGCTCTGTCATGTGAATCCAAGTCATTGAACAAGAGACTTGTAAAGAGATAATGTTAATGTAGTGTTATCACTCCATACATAGACAGGCCAATAACAGCGGCACAGCCGGTTAGGTATTCTGGGTGGGAGATCTCAGCCACATCCAATGCCAAGGATGAAATGGTATTAAAATGATTCACTTTTTTAGAAGAGTACACGTTTAAATACAATGGCCCGGATTTAACATACATTGGCGCATATTTATGCCGGCGTAGCGTATCTTCTTTACACTACGCCGGCGCAACGCATGAAATTCACAAAGCAAATGCTCCCAACGTTGCGCCGGCGTAGCGTATAGTCATAGGCGTAAGTCAGCCTAAGTCAAAGTAGGTGGAAGTGGGCGTGATACATTTAAATGAAGTGTGACCCCATGCAAATGATGGGCTGAGCTTTAGACAAGTACTTAAAATGAACTGCGCATGTGTCATACCTTGGACGCATCCCAGTGCGCATGCTCACAATCACATCGAAACAACTGGCTAAGATATACGTCGAATCACTGCCTACGAGGTGAACGTAACCTACGCCCAGCCTTATTCACGTACAACGGAAACTACGTAAAATTAGACGGCGTTCGTTCCCTGGTCCATACCTTTGCATGAGTTGCGCCTTTAATATGGGGAATAGCTTTACACCAGACGTAAACCTTACACAAATTGCTTAAAACATGTGCCGGGCGCAAGTACGTTTGTGAATCGGCGTATCTCCCTCATTTGCATATTTGCATCAAAAATCAATGGGAGTGCCAAATGCGTCCAGCGTAACTATGCGCCCACTATACGCCGGCGTAGGCAAGTTACGTTGGTCGGATAAAGTCAGTTTTTAGGCGTATCCTAGTTCCGTGGGCACGGTGCACAGATACGACGGCGCATATTTGTACTTACGCGGCGTATCTCGAGATACGTCGGCGTAAGTGCTTTGTGAATCCAGCCCATCCTGTATGGGGTATATGCACAGAGAACTCATAGATATCTCTGAAAGGAGAACTGTCTGTGATGCTTGCAGTATGCAGAAGTCATTTTGCAAGTCGCCTCTGAAGTTTTCTTCAGGTCGCCTTGACAAGTCGCCCCCAAAGTCGTGCCACCCCTGTGAAAAAACAAGACTTTACAATCACTTTAATAAACATTCACAGGTGGGTAAAGAGGTATTAAGCTTTAATTTTCTTAATTAAATGTTCATGGTTTATGGCATAATGTGCTAGTATGCACCACATACATTGTTAGTGCCCTCCAGTGCTGCACTGTCATTGACCCCATGAGTCCCGAGTACTTCCATTATTGCCAAGTCTTCCTCCCATGTTCTGTCTGTCTGACTGCTTAAATGGCCAGGCCGCGATGATGTCATTCCCATGCATGCCCACAGGAGTCACATCACCACAACCATCAATGTACACTGAGCTGCACATGCGCAACTCAGTGTACCTGACAGGAAGAAGGAAGCATTTATGACAGACAAGACCGATAGGGTCTTTTGCCCACTGGTCCAAATCATTTGGTGGAGGGGGTATTATGGTGTGTTGTTGGTCTTTGCCCCTTAGTTCCAGTGAAGAGAACTCTTATGCCCTGTACACACTACCAGTTTTCCAGTTGGAATAAACTCTGACAGTGTTTCCGACGGATTTCCGCTCAAGCTGTCTTGTATACACATGATCACACCAAATTCCGACCGTCAAGAACGCGGTGACGTACAACACTACGATGAGCCGAGAAAAATGAAGTTCAATGCATGCGTTGACTTGATTCTGAGCATGCATAGTTTTTAGTCTGTCGGAATTGCATCCAGACGAACGGAAATTCCGAACATGTTCTCTATCTAATTTCGTCTGAATTTCCGCCAGAAAAAGTCCGATGGGGCATACACATGGACGGAATATCTGATGAAAAGCTTCCGTCAGACTTTTTCCGTCGGAAATTCTGCTCCTGTGTACAAGGCACTAAGGTGTCAGCAAACCAAGACATTTTGGACAATTTCATGCTCCCAACTTTGTGGCAACAATTTGGGGATAGCCCCTTTCTGTTCCAACATGAGTGCAAGCAAGCAAGTGCCGGAAAAGACATGGATGAGTGAGTTTGGGGCAGAGGAACATGACTGGCCTACACAGAGTCCTGACCTCAACCCGATAGAACACATTTGGGATACTTTAGAGCGGAGAATACAAGCCAGGCGTTTTCGTGCAAATGTGCTTCTAAAAGAATGCTTAAACATTCCCATAGACACACTCCTAAACCTTGTGGAGAGCCTTCCCAGAGGAGTTAAACCTGCTAGAGCTGCAAAGGGTCGGCCAACTCATTATTAAACCCTACGGACTAAGACTGAGACTGAGATGCCATTAAAGTTTATGTGTGTAAAGGCAGGCGTCCCAATACTTTTGGTAATATAGTCCAACCCTCAAAATTTCCACTCGCCTACTAGCATTTGGCGAGTGGATTTAAGCTGGAGGCGAGTGATGACAGGGCTGCATGACCAATCTCCCTCCAATCTGTGCCTACACTTAGATTCCCAAAGAGATTGGCGGCCGAAGAGGAAAGGTGCATGCTTGGGAAAAGTACTCTGGTGAGCCACGCACAGGCAGAGCAGTACACAGGTGCTCTCCTTACAATTCTCATTAAGCCATGGGACCTAACAGTATTACCTCTCTGAGCCTGCCCCCCTCCCCCAACCAATGTAGCTGGAGAGCAGAAAGTAACGAGTGAGGTGGAGGATTGTGAAAATTACCACTCCGGTGTAGCGTTCACTGAAAGTTGCCCTGACATGAGAGCGGCAGCCTTCCAGTTTGTGCAGTTTTCTTCTCCTTGTGCTCTATGTAAGTGTCCAACAGTTCAGCCTGAGCACTGCGAACAGACTAGTCTCAATGTGTGCTGTGCGGTGTCAGTGTGTGCTGTGCTATGGTGTTAATGGCTGTGCAGTTGTGTGGATCTCAGCGCTGGATTGTACTCGCTTCCGCTGTGCTGCAGCTCCTCTCCTCACTGCCAGCCTGAATAAAAAGGGGAACTGGGGACATGCAAGCGTGGAGCCGCACACACAGGCTCCTGATGATGAGATGAATGGGAGAGAGAGAGAGAGAGGATGGATGGGAGGAGACAGAAAGAGAATGGGGAAGAGACCCAGTTCTAGTGCCCTGTCACTCTGGTCTGCCCCCAGTGCCCTGTCCCTCTGGTCTGCCCCCAGTGCCCTGTCCCATTTTGTTAAAGTTGTTGTTGGTAATATTTAATTGTGTAACTTGATTCTGCATAAAACATTTAACAGTGTCATTCCATGAGATAATCTACGAGGGCGTGTTTACGGGTGCAATAGGGCGCAGGGCAGTGTATGAATTAGGTGGGGAACTGGTGGCGAGTAACTCTGGAGGCCTGGCTAGTAGCTCAGGAGTTGACATTTTGAGCCCTGATATAGACTATGTCTTATTGCATGCATATAAAAAAGCAGTGTAAAGAGTAGTAATGTTGTGCAGTCCAGTGACCAAAAGAAGCCAATCATATTTCAGATTGCTACAGTACAATCCGTTGGGTGATGATTTCTAATTACTTGGTATGTGCTCTTGCTGTTTGCACATCCTCTTTGCGTTGCCTGCAGCAAATAAGCCAGATAGCTTTCTCATGGAGCATCCTTAGAATTATAATAGTACATATTTTAGGATGTTTATTTGAGACTGTACTTTTTTTTTTGAAGACCTCATCCTGCATTTGACCTTGATAGCGATAAAACATTACGGCATGCAGTACACATCCGTAAGAATAAAGTAAGCAATGTTTGCACATGCTGAGAATGAAGATGTTTCTATGGTCCATGACCTTTTAATACTGCCTCTGCTTTTGTTTACCACCATGGCTTACCTGTGACTGTTTCCCTGTCTCTCTGCCAAACAGGTTTTCACTTGTGAATTCCCAGGGCATCAGGTGCTTCCAGCACATAAACACACGGCTCCCCTGTGGCTTGCAGCTCGCACAGAAGGCCTCACACTAAGGCATAAGCATAGTAACATGTAGCCCTGGAATAAAAAAGATCAAATCGCTCTTAGAAAGTATTGTGCTTTAAATGTCAGGATATAAAAAATGGCTGATTTTCGCAGCAGGTTAATAATTCAAATTTCTAAAATGCTAATCTATGTTATCAAGGTCTGATATACTGTACAACTTCTTTTATTTTGCAGTTAAAAGGACTGAGGATGATTGACTTTCATCCTTAGTGAATATAGGCCTATTCAGGGGTCCTGAGGAAAAAAGTGTGGGAACTCCCACCCAAGATCCACTCCCCCATCCAACAAAAAATAATACGCTCATATGCATAATTACTAAACCGCATGTTTTTTTTTTTTTTTTGATCCACTGTACCTTAGTAAGTTCTTTCTAAATTCCGCGATAACTTGCGGCAGACCTCTGCAATGTCTCCTGACAACAATGACAAAAGCTCCTAGGAGACATTGCGGAATGAAGGAAGTGACAGAATACCCACACACTACCTGATGAATCCATATACAGGAAGCGTTTAGTAACATAATGGATTACTAAGGTTCGCCTGCCCCTGACAGTGACGCAAGCTGAGCATCGTCGATTATTGAAGGATTGGCTCGGGCGGCTCGGCTGCTCTAGTCCTGCAAAGGGAACGGAGTTCCTGCTCTTAAGAAAGTGCAGGAACTCCGTTCCCACGCGTTCCCGCAGGACTTGAGCCCTGGGCCTATTGGACTAAAAAGTAGATACGTTAATTTTCCCAAAAGTTCCACTTTTCTACCACCTCTGCCCCTCTTCTTCAACATTTGTTTTGGGTTGTAGGTACCTGGTTTTGACAAGTACTTTCTCCCATTTCTGCCTGGTTTGACCCCTATCTGCCCCAGCCACTTGGGACACATCACAGGTCCCATGAGACTGGTCACAAGGAGTCACAGCTGGTTTCCCACTGGCAACATGGCAGCGCTGGAAACCAGCAGAACCGTCCCAGATGAGCTATCATCTAGCAGGACGGTAAAAAAAATCCTGCTAGCAGCATCTTTAGCGCGGTGAAGGTTTGTCTACGGCTCCTTCACCGCTCCTGCCCATTGAAATCAATGGGCACTGCGGCTATACCACCGGCAAAGCTTTGCGGTGGTTTTGACCCTTTCTCCCCCACTAGCGGGGGGTAAAAGTGAAATTGACGGTAGAGCGCCGCTAAAAATAGCGCCCCCGCCCCAGTGTGAAAGGGAGGCCACAGTTGTTCTCCGTTTAAAAATGTGGGTTCATTGGCTGTCATGCTGATCTAGTGGGTTCACTGTTTTCCAAATAACTGTCCTAGAAATAAGAGTCTGAAGTGACCAGGGAAGACACTCTAGTACAGTGCAGGAGCATCTTCTTGCCCGATTTAAAATCCTTAACATGCTCAGGATCATGCTGGAAGACCAGTAATGTCACTCTTAGGCACTGCAGGAAAATGCTGGGATGTAAGGTAAGTATACTTTTTCATTTTCTCTTCAGGTGTGTTTTTGTAAGCATGAAATATGTTGTTCTAGTGCTGGACCACTTGTAAATTGGGGTCCATGCATTGCTAGGGTTTAATTATTGCGTTGAATCATTCATTATGCTTATACAGTAGTTGGAGTTAATAACTGACATTCAGTGATAGTTACTGCATGCCAGGGTGGTTTTAGTAGTCTGAAAGATCAGAGGAAATGGAAAGATTGAGAACATGGAAACAATTTGGTACTAAGTGTTCTAGCAACTAAAACATTCCGGGATGGCTCTCATTAGGATCGGAACCAGAGTCATTATGGAAGGACAAATTGAACTGGTCTGTCTAGTATACAATATTTCTAAACAACCTGTTTCATTAAATATTGTTTCTGAAATAAGAGCTCTCTTTAGTATTTATACCAATCAAATACATTTGTTTTTATAATATCAAACACTGCTCTTCTACCGCAACAAACCCCTGGAAGCTGGCAGCAGGTTGGTTGCAATAGCAGATCACAGGCAGTTATTTTCGAGTCTGATGAAGACAAGGAGTCCTACTATAAAAAGTATCAGACAAGTTCTGTTTTCCATGGCATGGTCCCAATGCCAGAGAATAGATGGCTAAAACTAAAGCTGGCCATACACTCATAGATTTCTTTCGTTCATCCTGTGGGTTGAACGCTAAACAGCACGGAAGGACGAAACCTGCTGGTCCGGGTGCTGGCTGTCAGAATACCTGAAAAGTGACTGCAGCTTATTGGTTGTAGTCACCATTCAGCAACAATTTTCTACCACATTTCTTTGATCTGCATATCAAAGTTTGTTGAGCTGAACCATGCCAGCAGGGCCATCCACAACTCTAATTTCACACAATTTAGCAGGAAAAATACAAAATTTAATTTGTGTATGGTCAACTTACAAAGTAGAATTCCACACAAAACCTAACTAGTCCAACAAAAAAAGCCCCCCCCCCCCCCAATACCTATTTGGACAAACCTGTATATGTAAGATCTGTACACTTACCTTCTTTCAGGGTGCTGTGGTCTGGCCACATGATCTCCCCTGTGTCAGCCAGTGCCAGCTGCAGGGGAGAAGAGAGTGCTCGAAAAAGATGTCAATGTAGTGTTGGGAGCAGTGATGTCTCCCATAAGCCCCTATGGCCTATCCGTTGTCAGTGCTCTCTCCTGCTGCTGCTGCTAGAGTTTGATCATCTGACAGGGCCAGATCTGCTTCAAAATAGATAAGTATACAGGTCTTTCTTACACACGTTTGTCAGGAGCATTTTTAAGACTAGTTAGGTTTTGCATGGAATTCTATTATTAAGCCATGTACACATGATCAGTTTTCCCGACGGGAAAACCAGTTCTCCTTTTTCCCGCCAGGAAACTACTTGAGCCCTGGCTACTACCCATACCGTTTTTTGCCCAGCAGTTTTTGGCAGTTTTCCTATGGGAAAAACTGCGATGGAGCATACACATGGCTAGGAATCCCGGCCAAAGCTCCATCACAGTTTTTCTTTCGGGAAAACCGGCCGTGTGTAGGGGAAAGACTGGACCAAGCAAGTTCTCGGCTTTCCCCTCGGGATTTCCGACGCAAACTTTTCCCATCTGAAATCCCGTACGTGAGTACGAGGCATAAGTATTGGACTTAAAAAGTTGTCCATGAAAAAGCCTCTACTGCCATCCTTAAAAACAAGTATTAAGAGTTTAATGATTTGTCTTTATGCTTGGATGTTGACAGTGCATATGTTTTTTTTTTAAATTGTTTATATAGGTTCTGTACATTTTGTATGACATAAAAGAAGTGGATACTAATTTTTACAAATTTTTATTAATTACTCTGCAGTGGTTCTTCTTCAAGCAGGGGTCATTTTTTTTAATGGTATAACTTTGGACAAATTGTAAGCTACATCATTGCGTGATCACATGGATTGAACAATGGGTAGACATTTTATGATCTCATCATACGCATCAATTGTAAGAGATCTGTTCATCTATGGGTTTCTTGTGTTAAATCAGTCTAGACATCCCATTTTCCGATCTCAAGCTCTCAACTAAATAAACAAGACAAACAAGTCTTTTTTCAATACAATGGCAAGCCAGTTTTCTAAAGCAAGGCTCGCCAACTTATTGAATGAGCCGTATGTTCTAATGTGGTCGATCATCTCTAATCACATAATAAACAAACTGTTGCATTTCACTGAGATGCAAACGAACATGTGTCTGTCTTTGTGTTTCCAAAAAAAAAATTCCCTCTGTTTCCTCTCCAAGCAGACAACATGCCTTCTTCTCCAAGAGCTTGCGGTTGCTAGGAGAGAAGCAATGGTTTGGTTGCTCCTCTTCGAGGAGCCAAGGCAATGTGTGTATTGAGGTAGAAAGAAGGACACAACACAGTGTGAGCCATGAATTACAAGCCCAATACATCTACGCTTCTCCAGCAAACACTTTTGTTGTTGTGTGTCTGTTTTGTGGCGGCGATCCCTTTCAGGCTTCCCTTATTTTATGACTTCAATAAAAGCTCTGATGCTGAGAGTCCACTTAGCAGAACAATGGTTGACGTTGAGAGCTCTGCGAGGGTAAAGTTTGCAACCGTGCGCAATTTAATGAATAGCATCAGTCAACGGCTGTAAAAAACAGATGATTAATAATGTCTGCTCTGAGAGAATCCGAGTAAGAAAAAAAAACTCTTATTTTCAAAAAAAAGAGTTTCAAAGAAGAGTCTAGTGTTTTGTTTTGCCCAGTTTACCAAGTGAATTCACTTATTTCATGCTTGAGTTCTACATCAACCTTCTCACTGACAGTGCCTGTTTGTCTCTGTTGCTGTTTCCTAGCGACATTTAAAATGCAGCCTAGTGTATAAGAGGTGATACTTTTAACAGACTTTACATTGTTAAAAAGACCATTAAATATACTGGTGTTAGGCTGTGAGAAGAGTATTAATAGTGAGCAAAGTGCAACAACCAACAGCACCCAATGAGATTTCACTTATCAATGAAAAAGTGATATCTCATTGGTTGTAATGGCTTACTGCACTGGCACACCATACTTTGCCTGCTCATATAAGTAAGGCAGACTTTATTCTTATTGGAAATGTAAATTATTTTTTATATATAAACAGAAAAGTCAGTGCTACTACCAGGGGTCAAGTCCTGGGGAAAAAAGTGTGGGAACTCCCACCCAAGATCCACTCCCCCACCAAAAAAAAAAAAAATATTACTAAACCGCATGTTTTTTTTGTTTGTTTTTTTCGATCCACTGTACCTTAGTAATCCTTCATGTTACTGGCCAGCAAGTTCTTTCTAAATCCTGCGATAACTCGGGGCAGACCTCTGCAATATCTCATTGCAGCATAGAGGAAGTGACGAATACCCGCACACTACCTGATTAATCCATATACAGGAAGTGGCCAGTAACATAAAGGATTACTAAGGTTCGCCTGCCTCTGACAGTGACTCGAGCTGGGCATTGCCGCTTAGTGAAGGATTGGCTCGGGCGGCTCGGCTGCTCTAGTCCTGCAAAGGGAACTGAGTTCCTGCTGTGGAAAAAGTGCAGGAACTTCGTTCCCACGCGTTCCCGCAGGACTTGAGCCCTGGCTACTACCCATACACCACATAGACAGCAGAGCTCCTGAGTGCTCGATGGCTGAGTAGAGTACTGAGGAAAAGATGATCCGCACTCCGGTCGTTGCTCTTTAAAAAAAAACGTAATTTATATTGACAAACCACAGTGAACAAACGCAAATGAGAATAGTTGACGTGTTTCAGTCTATAAGGCCTTAGTCAAAAGATTATTTGTAATATTGGCATTGATCGGCTGTACAATAAATCACCCACCCCCTTTAAAAAAAAAAATAATAATAACAAAAATGTTATACTTACCTGCTCTGTGCAATGGTTTTGCACAGAACAGCCCCAATCCTACCCTTCTGAGGTCCCCGCTGGCTCCCCTGGTATCTCCTGCCTTCTGAGTGCCCCCTGTATCAAGCTGCCTGCTGTGGGGGTATTTGTGCAAGCTCAATCCTGAGCTGCAATATGTATGCTTATTGACACACAGTGTGGCCCGCCCCTTCCCCTGATAGCTCGTCAAATGATTGACAGCAGCAGGAGCCAATGGCTCCTCCTGCTCTCACTGAGTCCATTAACGAGAGAGAGAAAAAGCAGCTCCGCTGCTCTTAGGCACAGCACTGGATTGAGATTGAGCTCAGGTAAAATGGGGGGCACTGCATTTAATGTGGTACTAATGTAAGTGGTTCTAAAGGCAGAAGTCGTTTTACCCTAATGCATTCTAAGGTAAAAAACAAACAAAAAAAAAACATTTAAATCCACTTTCTACCCCATTTTGATGCGTGGTTTGAACTTCAGCAAGGCCTAAATGCATATAGTTTCTGCCATGTGATTGGCTGATTAGCAATTTGGGTTAGCAAGCAATTGAACAGGTGTACCGTACCTAATAAAGTTTATATTGGTGGTAGACTTTGACTTCAATTCCGGGAATGGAGTTGACTATTGCAAAAACAAACTATTTGTCCAGTAATAGCTATTTGTTTTTCAAATGTCCTTTGGAAATATTTTTTCTTGCTCTTAGAGTTATATCTTTTTTTTTTTTTTCAAACCACTCACCATTCCGTGTCCTCCTTAAATGTTATCTGGCTAAAGGAGACTTTATCTTAACAAGATCTGTGAGGAAGTGTATTGGAGCAGTCTATTAGTGCCAGACACATTCAACATTACTAGTGCGGTCCTGTGTTTTTGGGTCATTTGTCATAGGTTAAATTGCAAGACAAATCGGAACCTTCTCCCATGCTTGTATCATTTGCACTCAATGATTAGTGTAAGTTTAACTAAAAGTACACACATTTTAGCACTCAGTGTATGTATTGCAAGTAACGGTTTTGCAAGAAATTCGTTCTGGAATCTGAAATATCTGTGTTGATGTATTGTGTTCATTTAGCACTAGTATAGCCCAAACTTTTTTTTTTACTTTGGATAGAGTATGAAAGGGTTACAAACCTTATTACATTATTTTTTTGTGTCTATGTTTTGTTGGGGAGATTTTCCCTCAGTTCCAGTGCCTTTAGTGGTGGAGAGGGCACCTCTCCTGTCTTTGCTGTTTAGCTATCTCTTGCGCTCAGCAAGTCTGATCTGTCCAAATACAGAGATTGACTCTTCCACTGTAATCAGCAGAGCTCCACTGTTTGTGTGATGGTTGTTCCTGATAAACAGAGTGCAGAGAACAGCATTCACGTTGATGGTAGAGTTCTTTATGGAGAGATCTGGGGTCTGAGACCCCAAATCCCTACTCTGCACTCAAAAGCATTTAAAAACACCAATATTGGTATTTATGAATGCTTTGGATTTTCAAATAATGCCACTGATGGTTTCCTAGTAAATCTAAAGTGATGCCTTGTCATCACTTCCGGGTTACTATTATGAACAACCGGTTAAAGCCGATCCTGGCTTTGCTCGGCTGTCCAGCCAGCCGGTGGATGCACCAGCTGGTCGCTTGGGTCTCCCGATGGGATGGGAGAGGCTGGGATAGCAGCGGAAGGCAGCCGATTGGGGAAACGTCCCCTCCCACTGCTTGTAATAGCAATCGAGTGGCTGGTGAGCTGCTCCAATAGCTATTACAAGAGAGCTGATTGCCAGCTCTAAAAAACAATACTAAGTTGATGTCGACAGATGAAGGCATCATCATCAATCACGGAATATATGGGTACATCGCTGGTTGGGAAGTAGTTAAAGTGTGTTATTGCTTTCAATGCCCCCCCCCTCCCCCGTTACGGAAATTCACTCCTCCTATTTGCCCTGTCTACCATTACTGAGAGTGAAAGCTTCACCGAGAGTATCACTGAAGTGAAAAAAATATTTTGGAATAATCCCAGAACAGAAATAGACACTTTAATTTATGAAGGAAAGGTACTGTACAGTTACAGCCATTATTCAAAAATCTGTGTTTTGTGTTTCTTAGTTTCCCATCTATGAGACAAATGCACACACACAAATGCATCGTTATGCTTCATTTGCTAGATACCATATGTCCTAATAATTGAGAACTCGGATAGTTTACAGTTATTGACTGCAGTTATAAGAAGTGCCTTATCTCAGGTTTTTAACTTGAGCACTGTTGGAACTGATTTTTTATTTTGTTATTTTTTTTTTACTTTTGCCGACTTGTTTAAAGTGTGCTGGGAAACCGTTTTTTTTTTTTTTTTCATATTACTCTGCTCCTGTGCAGCTGCCATTGATCTTTTCTTAGCCCTTCTTGCCAAATAATACGTATAATTACTTTGGGTGTCACAACAAAAAAAAATGTCTGCAAATAACATTGACATGTTAATGGAAAAAGGTGTTTTTAATAAAAAAAAAAAAAAGAAAGAAAAATAGATATAAATCATTTTTTTTAGCTGTTTCTGTGGTTACCAGGAGAGGATGGCAGTAGTATCTCTCCAGTAGGGGACACAAGGAGGTTGATTTACTAAAGGCAAATAGGTTTTTATTTGTTGTGCTATAAACAAAAATGGAGCGACAATTTTGAAAAAAAAACAATATTTGTAACTTTTTGCTATAATAAATATCCCCAAAAATATATAAAAAATACATTTTTTCCTCAGTTTAGTCCGATACAAATTCTTCTACATATTTTTGGTAAAAAAAAATCACAATAAGCGTTTATTGATTCGTTGGTGCAAAAGTTATAGAGTCTACAAAATAGGGGGTAGTCTTATGGCATTTTTATTAATATATATATTTTTTTTACCAGTAATGGAGGTGATCAGCGATTTTTATCATAACTGCGACATTATTACGGACACTTTTGACGCTATTTTGGGACCATTGTAATTTATACAGTGAGCAGTGCTATAAAAATGAGCTGATTACTGTGTAAATGACACTGGCAGTAAAGGGGTTAACCACTAGGGGGAGGAAGGGGTTAAGTGTGTCCTAGGGAGTGATTCTAACTGTGTGGCAGCTGGGCTACATGTGATACGACACTGATCACTGCTCCCAATGACAGGGAGAGGAAAATCAGTGTCCTGTCACAAGGCAGAACAGGGAGATCCCCCTGTTCTGCAGCTCCATGACAAGCGGACATCGAGACTGTGGTTCCTGCGGGCACGGTCATGAAGCTAGTGGCAGGGGCACGCGGCGCGAAATTCAAAGCAGCCGTGCCATTCTGTCGACGTATATAGTCGTGACGTGGTCGACAAGCGGAAATACTTGCAGTGCATGGTATATTTGCCTTTAGTAGATCAAACTTTTATAAGTTGTTGAGATTTTCCCAATTCCTGTGATGTAACAAGCAAAGAAATAAAGTGAAATCTCCCCATTTATGACACAGATGGCAGTACAAACTTGACAGATATCGTATGTAAAGGTTCTCACTTATTCAGGACATAGCGGGGTTGATTTACTAAAACTGGAGAGTCCAAAATCTGGTGCAGTTGTGCATGGTAGCCAATCAGCTTCTAATTTCAGTTTGTTCAATTAAAGGGTCACTAAAGGAAAACTATTTTTTGGCTGAAATGACTGTTTACAGGGTATAGAGACATAAAAGTTAACCGATTCCTTTTCAAAATGATTAAAAATAGATAAAAATCAATCATATAATGTGCCTGCAGGTTAGTTTCACTTTTGAACTGGCTTTATGTTTCTGCAAAGTAGAAATAGACACACAGAACAAAAACAAACAAATCCAGGGCAGTGTTTTGTTTTTAAAATGAATCTGATTGGTTATGGGAAGTTTAAGGCTGGGTTCACACTTGTGTGGTGCGTATTTCAGCTCTTTTATCCCTGCAGATAGATAAGGGAAGTGTTCAGCAGATTAGCTCCGTTTTTGAATTTGGAGACCTGGGAGAAGTTCCGAGTGAGAGGAGAGTGGGGGAGAAATGTATTGAGCTGAATGAGAGAAATTCCTGAAGAGAACTGAACACATCTGCAAATCAGCTGTGTACCCATAGAAGATAATGGGACTGAATTCGCACCTGAGCCGCACCGCAAGGCATAAAATCTGCACACGTTTTTTCTGCAATGCGAAGTGCGAATGCATCGCACATATGTGAACCAGCCTCATTGAAAACAATGTATTTAGAAATGTTCTGCGTATTAAATGCGGTTTAAGCCGCACTCAATTCGCATAGGTGTGAACCCAGCCTTAGACACACAGTAATGACAGCTTAGACCACCATGAGAAAGCTCCCAGCACTGTGGTTATAAGGAAACAGACAAGCAGGAAGTGTGGAGAACAGAGCAGGATTACAGCAACCTCAAAGCAGGATAACAAAAAAAAAAATTCCTTTAGTGATCCTTTAAGCTTTGACAAAAAAATGGAAGCTGATTCTATGCACAGCTGCACCAGTTTTAATAAACCAACCCCAGAATACTTAGTAGTAGTTAGTTACAAGCATCTGGACGTGTTCAGTAATGATGGATATACTTCACCAGTCATCCAAGCAGCTTCTTCAATTCATGATGACAGTTGTTATACCCCTTCCTCAAGCTGATCAAAACCAAAAAAATATGTTTCGGCTGGAGTTGGGCTTTAAAGATTTAAGTGAAAATGCCTAGCTTAGAATGGATCCCTTTGGAGAGGTTTTGCATTGATTTGGATCTCCTTTTACATTGCAAAGAAAAACACATTCTCTTGGAAGCTCGCAGAGAATGACTTTCTTTATAGGGGACCTGCATTTTTTCCTGTGTTACATCAAACAACTGCACAAAAGCTAATTTATCATCCTAGCTTTTGAACTAAGACACTCTGCATTTTTTTGAGCAACACATTGATTTGAGATAGAAGTCTACCAACGGAGGGAATGAATGCCTTTAATGTGTAATCCACAGGCAAATATTTGAAATTTGTGACAGAGATATCTTTATAGTTTGCATACTGATCTACTGACAGATGTTTCAGGGAAATACAATCATTACAGTACTCTATAATCTGTGGCAATTTGAAAGAGCTGTCTTAAAAAAAAAAAAGAAGCTGCATTCATAATGGATGTGCATAGGCTTAGGACTTGGTGTTCTGGGTTCTGTTCCCTCCAGGCATGCTACCTGTATGGAGATGTATATAGTGAAGATTGATTAGTTCAGTAACCACTTCAGCCCTGGACCATTTGGCTGCCAAACGACCAGGCCACTTTTTGCGATTCGGCACGGCACCGCTTTAACTGACAACTGCGCGGTCGTGCGACGTTGGCTTCCAAACAAAATGTACACCCTTTTTCCCCCACAAATAGAGATTTATTTTGGCAGTATTTGCTATAATAAATATCCCCCAAAAATATATATACATTTTTTTTTTGTTTTCCTCATTTTAGGCCGATGCATATTCTTCTACATATTCCTGTTAAAAAAGTCGCAATAATCGTTTCTTGATTGGTTTGCGCAAAAGTTATAGCATCTACAAAATAGGGGATAGTTTTATGGCATTTTTATTAATATTTTTTTTTTACTAGTAATAGCGGTGATCGGGGATATTATGGTGGACATATCGGACACTTTTGAGTGAGTGAGTGAAAAACTTGTATAGCACTACCAATGTTAACTGAATCGCCTCAAGGCGCTTTTGATGTTATTTTAGGACCATTCACATTTATACAGCGATCAATGCTATAAAAATGCACTTATTACTGTATAGATGTGACTGTCAGGGAAGGGGTTTGCCACTAGGGGGCTGGGAAGGGGTTAAGTGTGTCCTAGGGAGTGATTCTAACTGTTAGGGGGTGTGGATGCAAGGGAGCAGACGTTTAGTGTCAGTGTCACTAGGCAGAACAGGGAGATTGTTTACACTGGCCTCTCCCCATTTTGCAGCTATGTGACCCGCGGACATCAAGTCCGCGGGTCCCGCAGGCACAATCACGGAGCTCACGGCAGGGGCGCAAGAGGCCGCAGGGCGGGAAATTCAAAATGACGTAAATACGTCACTTTGCCAGCCATGCCATTCTGCCGACGTATATGCTCGTGAACCAGAACTGGAGTCTAAAGGTATTTCCCACGAGGGGTTGATTTACAAAAACTGGAAAGTGCAAAATCTGGTGCAGCTGTGTATGGTAGTCAATCAGCTTCTAACTTCAATCTTCAAATTTCATGTTTATTGCTGCTGTGTCCAACTTCCTTTTAGAAGGTGGCTACATTAGACCCCCATGGTCCCAAAGTATGTAGGAACGCACACACCCTTTCTTGTTTGCTCCTGAGATGGACTAGGAAATACAGATTATGGGATTTGTAGTAGCAGTGCCAATGACCACAGCTCTGCTTCTTTGAACCAAACAAAACTGAAGAGAAAGGGATAGGTTTAAAAGCTCACAGAGGCAGAAAAACATAGTTGGAAGTGATTTCAGGGCCATTAATTACTGGATGTGTATGGATTATTTTTTGAGAGTAAGAATATAATTTAGTGTCAGTCATTTTAAAAAGTGTTGGTTCAGCTACGCTTATTGCATACTTTCCAACATATTCATCCTAATTCTGGGACACTGTCACCCCCTGCCCATGGCCCATTCTTAATAGGCCCAAATTCTTGGCAGTCTTGCCCAGATCAGGCCTTTTCGCCAAATGGCCTTTGTTTGAACCCTTTTTTTAATTAAAGGTTAGGCTTAGGAACTCAAATTAGGGCGATGCTGTGATCTTGGCATGTCACCAAGACAAAACACATAGATGCAGGACTGTCCTGGCAAATAATTGATATTTTATGTCATTGACAGTTGTGGATGGGTCGGTGAGAAGGGTTAGACTCTCTGGGCCAGATTCAGAGAGCCGTTACTCCTGTCTAACTGGTGTTAGACTGGAGTAATTTCAAATTACGCGCGTTTTTTAGCTAGTCGGAAACCTCAAACCATGAATAGACGGCTGCAGGCCTCAATTCGACTGGATTACGTGTTTGTACGCCTTCGGATCTACGCTGCAATAAAATTGCGGCCACTGGGTGGACTTCCCGTCGCTTTCCGCATCGGGGTATGCTAATGAGCTTTTGCCGGCGATCCCCGAAATTACGATCTTCAATCGCAATCTCTTACGGCATCTTTAGTCATCTTTTTTTTGCGTAACACTATACCAGCTTTTTGCTGCTCTAATATTAGACAGCCCATGTTAAGTATGGCCGTCGTTCCCGCGTCGAATTTCTACGTTTTCCGACGTCTTTTATTATTTTTAACGTAAGTCGTCCGGGAATAGGAATGTTCGTAAACGACGCTACTCAAAAACAAAATGACGTAACGATGTGATTTTGCGCAATGCACGGCGGGAAATTTCTGAACGGAGCATGTGCAGTTCAATCGCCGCGGGGACGCGTTTAATTTAAATGCTTCACGCCCCCTAACCGCGTATTTTGATTACGCGGTGAGAAATAGACGAAAATCTACCAGAATTCGATGTAGAGCCTGGTAAAATACGGCAGCGTAGAGTATTTCGATTACGCAGCGCAAAATTAAGTGTATCTGAATCTGGCCCTCTGTTTTTATTGCTATTATTTTGTGAGGAATACCAGATACCTATGTCACGTACACACGATCATTTTTCGTGTTGTAAAAAAACAAAAAGTTTTTCAGGCTCTAGAAAAAACAACGTTTTTTACAACTTCATCATTAAAACGGCGTTGCCCACACACGATCGTTAAAAAAAAAAATGCTCTAGCAAAACGCGGTGACGTACAACACTTATGACGGCACCATAAACAGGAAGTTCCATTGGATGACGCCACCCTCTGGGCTGCTTTAACTGATTTCGTATTAGTAAAAGGCGATTCGCACTTTTCTGTCTGTTACAGCGTGATGAATGTGCTTACTCCATTATAAATGGTAGTTTTACCAAAACGAGCGCTCCCGTCTCATAACTTGATTCTGAGCATGCGCAGGTTTTTCACGTTGTTAAATAGAGCATGTTCAAATTTTTTTTTTTGTCGTTTTTCAGAACCCGAAAAATGCTCTGAAGCCCACACACAATCGTTTTAAATGACATTTTTAAAACCTGAAAAATGATCGTGTGTACGCGGCATAAAAGTGGATTTCATTAAAAGGTAATGTCAATAGAAAAAACATTCTTCGTGTTAAGGTGGGTACACACTATAAGAAAATCTGACAAACAATCGTCCAATGTTTCACAGCAAGCCGAAACCATGGAAGGGAATAATGTACACAAATTCTCATACGACAAAGGCTTTTTTTGTTGTTTATTGTGTTTGATCATGGCATGTCTTTCGTATCTGATTTTTCTCATAAGAAAACAATACACATTATACAAAATGATTTGCTCTGTTCACGTACAAGAACATTTTTGGAGTTTGTTCTATACAGAAATGAAAACGATCGTGCCTCGTATGGACTTATTCTTCCAATTTTCCAATGTGTGTACCCAGCTGCAGCATCTGTAGCAGGTGCTTCTGGCAACATTTTTTGCAACTGCCCTTTGGGATCACTTCTTCTTCACAAGCCCAGCTTCAGTTTTTCAGTGCAAATTTACATCCTGGTGAAAGGGGAAACTTCTGAATCCCCAAACTGTGTTTTCTTTTGATTGAACTTAACCACCTATGGACCAGAAGAGTTTCCCCCTTAATGACCAGACCATTTTTTGTGATACAGCACTGCGTTGCTTTAACTGACAATTGTGCGGTCGTGCAACATTGTACACAAACAAAATTGATGTCCTTTTTTTTTTACCACAAATAGAGATTTCTTCCTTTCTATCAATGATAGTGGCGATTGTAGGCACCAGAAGGCTCAGTAGGGGGATAAGCTGCAGTTTGAAGAAAACTATTCTGGGTAATAATAATCACTACCAGGCAGCTAGCTCTTGGCTGTTTATATATTTATAAGATATATATATAACTTGTGAAGAAGGGGCTTCATTGCTGTCTTTGGCTCACATTACTCACCATGGCTCGCCAATTAAAAAGATCAATATTACATCTTTTTCTTTTTAAAATCGAAGGGTACAGCCAGTGACATGTTGTGACATTCCGAGATAAGTGAGTTAATTGAGCCACAGAATGTGCAATGAAGTCTGCGCCCTCTGTAATTAGACAGATACGGGATGTTGCCATGAATAGTGGGTCATGGGGAAAGACTTGTGATCTTGTGGTAGACAAAAGGCAGAAGAGTTAGAAACGGATTGCACACAATTTAGAAAATAAACAAAAACAAAAAACATTTTGGAAGCTGTGAAAGTCAAAGACCTGGAGCAAGCATGCAATTTAGAAAGTTGGAGAAAAGTCCTTACCTGCATACTTGTTTAAAGGTTTCTTTGAAGCAGAAGTAAAATTTGATAACCCCTGCCAATAAATCTCAGAACCCCTTTTAATTATCTGCTAATTGTTGCTCCACAAGTCTGTATCTGCCCTCTTACTTAGATTCCCCCTGTAACCTCTCTGTGCCAACTTATTTTTTCAACCCAGATCATAGCCAGCCTCTGATCATCTCAGTATGGCTAGGATACTAAGAATGGAAGAGCAACTGGTTATGCACAAATGACTACACAAGGTGTAATAAAACAGATATATCAGGAACAGCTCTGAAGCATTTCATTGCAACCAACAAGTAGTATGGATAATTGCATCACAGATGAGGGCAGATGAGTTTCCTTGTCCTCACTTCTGCTTCATAGACATTTGCATTTGTAGGCTGTTTCTGATCCAGCAGAGGGCACATCCAGCAACGGCAATTGTCTAACTTACAATAGAAGAGGTGCCGACCTTTTGGGAGGTGAGAGGAGATCAATCCAAAGAAATGGAAATACTCTCACACCCCATTTTTAGTGTCCCCTTTGGAAGATTCCCCCTCTATTTCTCTCTATTAAGTCAACATTTTGAATTATACCATTACTTTCAGTCCCAGTGACAATGATCATAGGGACAAATAGATAACATTAATCCTCCCAGAGAGAAGGACAGAGGACCTAATCCTTCCTTATGCTATCTAAAACAAGGAAAAATGTTGGTGTAAGATACACTTTAAAAATGAGCTGATGAAAGACCTAACAGTAGAGGCAAAGGAAAAAAGTAGGCTAATGCCTCATACACACGATTGGAATTTCCTATGGAAAAAGTCTGACGGAATTTTTTCAACGGATATTCCGACTGTGTATGCCCCATCTGCCTTTTTCTGTCGGAAATTACAACGGAGTTGGAAAGAGAACATGTTCCCTTTTATTCTGAAGGAAAATTCCATTCATCTGTATGGAATTCAGACGGAGAACAGAACATGCATGCTCAGAAAAAATTTGACGCATGCTTGGAAGCGTTGAACTTCATATTTCTAGGCTCGTCATAGTGTTGTACGTCACCGCATTTTTGACGGTCGGAATTTGGTGTGTCCATGTGTATGCAAGACAGCTTGAACGGAGTTCCGTCAGACAAACCCGTCTGAGTTTATTCTGACAGAAACTCCGATCTTGTGTACAAGGCATAACCGTCTTTTCATCTTTGTACCCTCTGCAGGTCAATTTGTCTTTTTATGAGCTTCCCTTCATCAATGCAAACTCAGTTACACCACATCATGTTCAAATTGTTGACACATTATCTAGTAAGGGGGCCCAGGCATCTTACAGCACTCATATAATCTCGGACTGCATTCTGTTATTTCTACCATTATTTCTGCCAAGTATGTTTGGATGCTATTATTGAAAATGAGCAAAACGCATAGGGGTCTTATAATTCACAGATACTTGTATTTAAATAAGAACTTCATACAGCAAGCAATGTTATTTAAAATGATTTCATGCATAAACAACCGTCTGATTTGTAGGATACAAGACGCCACATCTGTTACTGCACTGTTTTCACTTGTGTTTATTCCTTTATACAGTACACCACTATTACCTTAGCTACTGTAAGCTGACCCTAAAGAAAGGTTATGTTCTAAAATGCCTTTGTTTTAAAAATAATATTTTCCTTTTTGATTGTGTCAAAGCTTCCGCAGAAGGTAGGGTTTCTTTTGCCACCTATAAAAAAAAAAAAAGAGAGAAAACTATTATGTGTGATTGTGTGTGTATAAAAGCAAGCTGGTAAACGGCATTCTGTTTTTTTGTTTTGTTTTTTAGACAAAGTAGGGATTTAGAACCCCATCAGTGTTTTCTGTCACCCACTGGAGAGATTTCCTTTCTTTTTCTGTCCTGGGAAAGGATGGAAAATCTTAGCAAAGTGAGGGGGACTCCTGTTTTAGACTGTTGTCACTGTACATGTACCCCTATTGTGCACCTGCCTATGCACACACATGAACGCTAATGGCATCCCATTCTTAGTCCATTGGATTCAATATTGAGTTGGCCCACCCTTTACAGCTTTAAGTCTTCTGGGAAGGTTTTCCACAAGGTTTAGGAGTGTCTATGGGAATGTTTGACCATTCTTCCAGAAGCACATTTGTGAGGTCAGGCACTGACATTGGACGAGAAGGTCTGGCTCGCAATCTCCCCTCTAATTCATCCTAAAGGTGTTCTATCGGATCAAGGTCAGGACTATGTGCAGGGCATTCAAGCTCCTCAACCCCAAGTTCACTCATCCATGTATTTATGGATCTTGCTTTGTGCTCTGGTCAGTTTGGGGATGGCCCCTTCCCGTTCCATCATGACTACATACCAGTGCACAATGCAAAGTCCATAAAGACTGGATGAGCAGGTTTTTTTGGTGGAGGAACTTGACTGTTTGTTTAATTTACATTGTCCATTTTATTTTTGTAAATGGATGATGGCTCTGTAATTATTTTAATTAAAAAATAACCATCTAAGTACCTTTTTCCTATGCGATATGCAGCTGTCACATGACCCAGCCCTTTCCCAGCCTGTCTGCAGGGAAACATAAGGAGGAGCGTCTAGTCCTCTGCTGATGCCCACATATTTAAAAAAAAAAACATCCTTTGGGATACAGTGTAAAAATAAATAGTTTATATCAATAAACTGTTAAAATCCATCATACAAATATATATTTGAAATCAAATATTTATTATTATGTGACAATAACATGGTGTGGGTGGATTTCTGCCAGTCACTGGCTGTGCCACACTTCTTCAGCCTGTTTCTTTGAATAACAGGGAGGTGAAGCCTCCATCAATCAAAATGAAAAATCCCACCCCATTGTGTTTAGCTGGTTAGTGGACATGGAGAAGGAGGGAGGGAGTGGACTCTTATTTACCACTGTGTATACGCCCACATTTGTGCGACTCTATGGTTACTTGGGCTGCTCAGATGTGATAGAGAGGAAATTCACAGCATAGAAACTCACTGAAAAATGAGCATGTGCAGAGGCGTCAACACTGCTCTGCAAAATCTGCAACTGCATTGGGGTCTTGGACAGAAAGGGGAAATAGAGAGCAGCAGGATCAACCAGGGTTTTTGCAGAGAACAAATGTTAGTGACAGAGTGAGTATGAACTACATGTGTTGCTGTGCACCATTTATTGATAGTTTTTAATAATGTGAGTTTAGTGACACTTTTTAAAAGCTGTTGTTTTATTTGTTTGTTTAAGCTGTTCCCTGTGAAATGTCAGACAACATCCTATGCATTAAGTTGAAAAAACTCCTTGCACTCTCCGCCCCCGGAGCCCCCGTTTTACTTACATGAGCCCCGAACTTCAGTGGGCGTGATCCCGTGTCATTCTCCCCAGGGCCTCTTGGCTCTTCATTGAATAGATTGATAGCAGTGCAGCCATTGGCTCCCACTGCTGTCGATCAAATCCAATGACACAGCCGTTGGGGGGGCGGGGCCGAGTCATACACTTGGCGGCTATGTACGCCGAGTGTATGACACAGGAGCGTGCCCACAAGGTCACCCCCTCGGGAGAGAGCTTCCCAGAGGGGGTTATCTATTGTCAGGAGGTGCTGCAAGAGCCGCTGTGAGAACCCAGGAGAGGATGTTTGGGGCCACTCTGTGAAAAACAAACTGCGCAGTGGAGTTAAGTATGATATTTTTTTTTCTTTTAGACGTGAACCTTTATTACCACTTTAAGGCCGCGTACACATGGAGGGACATGTCCGCTGAAACTGTCCGACGGACCGTTTCCAGCAGACATGTCTCCCCTGGATTTTCATCCAACGGCGTGTACACACCATCGGATCAAAATCCCCACCGGCAGACAGCGCGGTGACGTGGCGGTGACGTTGATGCCACTACGTCACCACACCAGGAAGTAAAAAACGTACATGCATGCGTCGCATCTATTCGACGATTGTTCGGGCAGATATGTCCGCTGGTTAGTGTACTAACCAGCGGACATATCCGACGGACAAATTTTAAAGCATGCTTTAAAATTTGTCCGCCGGTAAGACATGTCCGCTAGCCCATACACACGATCGGATTTGTCTGCTGAAACGGTCCGTCGGACCAGTTTCAGCGGACAAATTCGATCGTGTGTACGCGGCCTAAGAAAAAAAAAAAATGACTGCCTTTAGAACTACTTTAAGGCTAGGTTCACATCTGAGCGTGTTCAGGAAGGCATGTATTTGCACGCCTTCCCTCCTCCACAGCAAAAAACGCACAGCTGCTTAGGAGCTGTTGGGTACCATTAATCTTAGTGGCAATCCCACGCACTGGAAATCGCAGCACGGTTTCCCATTCTGTGAACTGCGCTCTGTTATTTTCCTGTGACTGCGTTTTTGGAAAAGCTGCAGGGACCTTTTCCCTGCATCTTCAGGAGGTATAGCATTTTAAATGAATAGGCTGCCGCGCCCGAGAAAACACAGCCCATGGAAATCACAAAGATGTAAACAAGGGGTAAACTACAGAGCATAAAATATTTTACATTATCACGATGAAGATGCAGAAATAATTTTTGCACAAAAGACAGAGCTGAAAAGCAACTTGTGTATGAAGCCCACCATAGGAGAATTAAAATGAACTTCCTCAATTTAGCACAATTGTCATTTTTCCAGGCGTAGCCTTCACAGTTCACTGATTCAGTTGATGCCCGGAGGAAACTACCGATCTATTGGATTTTTTTTATTGTTATTTTGCAATTTATTTAAACATTTTTCTTTGCTTTTTTTTTTTTTTTTAGATTAGGCCTTTTTTTTTAAATAATGCTCATGTGATTAAAACATATTCTATTGTGCTATATGTAGAGGAGAGACAGAATAACATTGAAAGAGGCTGTGTCTGAAGGGGCAGTGAGATCAATCAAGAAGAAAAGTAAAGCTGTGACCCATTATTCATTTCTTAATGACAGTTAGCAGAAAGCTGCAATGTTTCGATAAATGAGGCAAGTGGACAGTTACAGTCCAAGAGCCGTATTCCTTGTGAATTGGAACACACTGCTAAACTGAGCTCCTCAATGAAAATGCTAATTCCTCATGATTAATATCTTGTATCTTTTTTGTCAACATGCATATTAAATAACTTTCTTTAGACTTTAATTGTAAGTTGTGGTTCTGTTTTACTCTTGGGAAAACTTGGGAAAAGAACTAAACGTGAGGGGCCTGAATTGAAACATCTATTCATAGCTCTTTTTCTTTTATTTCTTTTTTGTTTTAGATTAGGTTTTGGTGCATTTTCCCACCATGTTTCAGCTGTCAGTTCGGGAACATTTGGTTTCCGTTCTATAGTAAAGAGCAGAAAAGGGATAATAAAATGTACAAAGCTAAGAGGGCTTGAAATACATTTGCCACAGTTATGGAAAAATGGTCAATCAATACAAAGTTGTCAGTACACAAACAGCAAGTTTTATTGGTATTAGTTGAAGCTTTTAAACGTCAAGTGGTGAGGTTCAGTTGAGCAATATAAATGTATTGCTTTGTATAGATAGATATTTAAAAACAAAGGGCCAGATTCTCAAAAGAGATCCGACAGTGTATCTCAAGATACACCGTTGTATCTCTGTTTTTTGGCCCGGGTATCTAGGCGTGTGATTCCTGGAATCACTTACACATAGATACGGCGTAGATCTGACAGGTGTAAGACACTTACACCGTCGGATCTTAGATGTAATTCTTCTCTGGCCGCTAGGTGGCGTTTACATTGTTTTCTCATTTGACTATGCAAATGAGCCTGATACGGCGATTCCCGAACGTTTTTGCGCCGCCTCGTCGTCGTTTACGTCGTTTCCCTAAGCGTAAACCTACCCCTGCTATATGGGGGTAAGTTTACAAAGGTCCGTTGTATGCCATGTTAAGTATGGCGTTGGGACAGCGTCATCTTTTTCCGTCGTTTACGTTGTTTTACTAAGTCGTTCGTGAATAGGGCTTTACGTCAATGACGCTCACATCGGCTTTATTGACGTTTTCTGTTGTGAGCTGGAGCATGCGCACTGGGCTAATGCGCAGTTCGATCGTGCCATTTACACTACGCCGCCGCAAATTATGGAGCAAGTGCTTAGAGAATACGGCACTTGCTCCAGTAAGTTGTGGCGGCGTAGTGTAAATAGCTTACGCGACGCCGCCACAGGATCTTAGAGAATCTGGCCCAAAGTTTGTAAATTGCATTTAAATGAACTCCGGGTACCATAAAAAAATTCTAAGAATTCAGGAATATATTGATTACAATTTTTACATTTATTTTTTATATTCTACTAAAGTGACCTGGTTTAGCGCCTTGTAATCCCCTTTAATAAAATTCAAACTGGTAAGGGACATACGGCACTCTGAGATAATAAAAGTGTTAACAGGAAAAGTATTAACAGGATGAGAATGTAGATTGATAACCTAACTTGTGTCCTTTACTGTCCCATGGCAGGCTGGGGGTAGAGGGGTGACCAGGCTTTATTGTGTCAAAGACAAATAAGACCAAGTCAATCTATCAACCAACTTCTGTACAACCAGCCTGTTGGTTTTTTCCCAAACTCTTAGTGCCACCGTCTATAGCCGGCAACACTAATCATTGTGATCTGCCAGCAGGGAAAGCTGAGGGAGGGACTGTGTCCGTGGGGGAATCAAGCAACTTTCCTTCCTTCCACCCATGGTGGAAGGAAAGAAAATTGCATAATCTAGGGCCTGCCTTACTATTGCTCTCCTGACTAAAGCCCCCTGTAAGCTAGCGGTCACAAACCAGCTCCAGGCTCTGGAAGGATCCTGACCGTATTGTCAGGATTCACCCAGATTCCTGATTGGCGCCTAGCTCAGCTTCTCAGTATGATGCTGAGAGCCAGAGCCAGCTGCTCCTACCTCCTCCCCTGTCCGGCACTCCAGTGAGTGCTGGAGGTACAGAGCAGAGAGCGGTGACTGACAGTCACCGCTTTCTGCTCCTGGAGAACTGAGCGATCATTGGTCAAGTTCTTAAGCTTGGGGCCAGCAGGGAAAAGCTGCAGCATCACATCAATGCCGAGGCATGGTGGTGAGTATGTATGTTTATTTTTTACAAATCCATCCTTCTCCTATAACTGCATATACCAAAGTCAGGTCTACAACCTGGCTTTAATGTCTGGAAGGGCTCTGTAAGTCGATAGACTTAAAGGATATTTTGGCGTGCCAGGACAAGTCTGATCATTGGAGGAGAGTATGCTGAGTTCTCAGCACAGCTGTGTTATTATGCCTAGTGTTGTCAAGTTTTGATAGAAAAGAAGAGCGAATGGGAGGAACCCCAGGGATTTCACACAAATGAAGCAATACAAGGAGAACAGGATACTTTTTCACACAGATATTTGGTACAACAGGCACATATCAGGAATATGAAGTGTTGGGTTTACACACTCTTTAACATTTTATTTTGAATTATTTCACTACCTTTTTTTGTTGCAGTTTAATCAGTTAGTAGAAGGCCTGAAAACACGTTTGGGACAATTAACAAACTGGTGTTTACTTTATGCATAGTTGTTAGGTTGCAGACAGTGCATCTTATGGTTTCAAAGCATTGAGATTGGAAGTGGTGATTTTTGTAGCGTGACAGCGTTCCAGAAGTGTGGAAAAGATCACCAAGGCTAAGCATAATTGCTCATTCGGATGTCAAAATCTGTTGACATAAAAATATACAAAAAAAATGGTAAAAGATTTTTTTTAAAAAATAAATAAATGTTGACTGCTGTACAAAAAACATGATGTGCCCTGCAGAGGCAATGTAAAGGCACATTCACAATATGTGTAATGTGTTAATCTGCACAGATCAGTGCAGGCATAATTTGTGGGCATATAGAAAGCAACACTAAAATCATTGTGCTTTGCTAGCTCTTTTTTATATAATTTTAGTACCAGTATGGCCATAGTACAGGCATACCAGTACTTTTCAAATGCCCCCTATAGTGTCTTCTTTGTGTACAGAACATGTGAGCAGGGCGCAGGATGGTGTGTCGACAACAGAAAACACACAAGAGCCAAGTAATATGAACTGTATATTGTAGAACTTCACAACTAAGTACAATTAGGCCAGGTGGGAGAGCACACCTGTCTGGAGCCATTAATGGGGATACTGCACTGGAAGAGGTGCCAGCAGCTTCTGCCACAGGGAGCAGGGATGGGGCCTGACCAGTCCAAACCAAACAGGAGGCTTCCTAGGTGGAGATAGCGGAGTCCCTACACTTTCCTTACTCATCTGGAACCTCTTCCTGTCGCTTTACACTGTCCTTGACAGGCGGGGAACCTGTCCCTACACTAGTACAATGTCAGAGGGCCTTAAAAAAACTTGGCCCTCACCCAATATGGCTGCCCTCATCCAATCAGACAGCCCTAGTGACCACAAGTCATAGAGGAACTAGGCTCCCACAACTTCCTTCCCCTTCTGTATTGCTGCTTCAGTTCAGTGCAACCTACAGTGAGGAGTACACCTGTCTACAAACACCTATGGTAGCCAGCAGAATTTTGTGAGGCCAGAAAAAAAAAAACAGCAAAATGAGCAATAATGAAAAGGGGAAAGAAAATGAAAACTGTATAGTAAATATTTGAATAATTAAAGTATGTAACAGGAACATTTCCCAGATGTAGACAGTGTACCTGAGGGAATGATATTGGTCTACTACAGAAGGGGAAATAACGTTAACTTTCCTTTTGGGCACCTTACTAGTCTGAAATCAGAAGTCTATGTTAAGGAGGTTACCAAAAGAACAAAAAAAGGCAGGCAATGGTATGTGGAGCTCACAATTTTACATGGTTTTAACTGTGCTGTGACTCTGCAAGTTACACCCTAGTAATGTGCCACCCTATGTGATGCCACCTTACCGAAAGCAATAGAAAGGCTTAAGAAAATTTGTTGTCAAAGCCTTTTCTGAGGCTTAGTATTGGTTTTGTACCAGTAGTATTATGTGAGGGGGACGTGGGTCGACGGGTTCAAGCTCTCATCAATTTGCTGATTTGCATAATGTAGCTCTGGAGACTTGTAATGGTATATTCAGGAACCTCTAGATTCCTGCAAATACAGTATACAGTAATACTGCCTGCTGGCAGTTAAGATGCTTTAAGGTGATTTCAGATTTGCTATAAATATCTTCTTTTTTAACGATCTTCTGAAAATGATGCAGATTTACTCATGATTAATACATAAGAACCCTTCTAAATAATGTTATAGAAAGGATTACGTTATACTTGGCGTCCTTTTAATAGCGAACTCTGTTTATGTTTTCCATTAAATAAGGAAAATAATTGTGTGCGTGCTGCTCCAGATGGGATAAGGTGTAAAGGTGCAAAGAAGGTCCCAGCTGATAGCAAATGAAGGCCACACATAAAATAAAGGAACACAAAGACTCAGAGATATTCAAGGCTACGAAGAACCTTGAGTCGAGCAGGATTCTGCCATACACAATTTAATAGACAATACATTCTGCTTCAATGCCTTCCCCCCCACCTTTCTTTCAAAGCAATATTATCACAAGTGTCCATATGACAAATGAGCCCATTGTGTTATCTGCGTATAGGTCTCCATTGCTGGCGCTTTTGTCCCCAGCATCGTCAGTATCACTGTAATTCAAATGAACCAATTAATGGCCAACAAAATGGCTGTCCTGTGCCTCCATGTTTTGTAACACGGAGGGCAGCAGCCTAAAGTCACGTACAGAATGAATGTACTTTGTAGGCCACTGCTAGAGCGTGATTAGCCTAACTGCAGAAGACAATTGCTGAGGCATCTGCTTGGTTAATTTTGAGAGAAAATTTACCAGATGGAGGCTGAGGATTTAAGTGATTAGAAGGTAGTAGATTGGAATACAAATTGGATTAAAAGAAATTAGATTGATATAAATCGAATTGAGTCACAACAGTTTGTGTTGTTCATACCAAGGGCCAGTGGATTATGGGAGAGGCAGATGCTACAATGAGATAGGAATTAATGTGGCTTTGACAGTCCATCTGGGAAGGGCTGAATATCGAGTACGTCCCTAATCTCTCTCTCCATTTATCAATGCCATAATGTTAATTAGGACTTCATTCATTAAGTTACTTACAGAGGGAAAAAATCTCTTCCTTGGTATCACTGTGCTTGAGAATCTCTTCCTCTGCCAAGAAACCAAGAACCCTCTTTAGTTTAGCCTGTTACAGTCAATTGCTGTTATGGAGCTCTGCCGTAGCTTGTGACAGCAATAGAAAATCTATGGCATTTTGTTTTGCCATATATTTGCTTTCATGAATTGTTTGCACTCTGACAGCTCACCTTGATCGCCAAATCACATTATACTAGCAGCACAAAGACTAACTGGGGTAAAACTGTCTAATAGTAGCTGTAAATCCAATCACTAAAATGTCATTTTAAGATTTAACATATTAAAACTACTTTTTAACAATATTACTTTCATTAAAATAATACCTGGTGATCCTGCCATGAGGGTCCATGTTCACTTCATTGGACCGCCTCTGTGATGTCAGCCGATAGCAGGCTTCAGCCCCCTCCCTGTCTGCTGCATTTCTGTGATCCACAAGAGAAGTACAGCCAAACAAGCTTTGGCTCTTTGGCTGTACTTCTCCTTTAAGCACTAATTGCATCAAAATTGGCCTCCTAATTAAAGGGGTTGTAAGGGTTCCTTTTTTATTTTCTAAATAGGTTCCTCTAAGCTAGTGCATTGTTGGTTCACTTAAAGCGGAAGTTCACCCTCAATAGACAATGTATCTGATTAAGACCGCCACACAAACTACATTTTAAGTCCGCTATTAAATTGTTTTTAAATGTTAACAGTACCTTTATTCAGCTGGGAATACCAGGCACTTCCGGGTATCCCTCCGGTGGGAGTGGGCGTGTCATTGTCGCAAGCGCCCCAGTGTTTTCTGGGACTTGATCGCCATGTCTCCTGGGAGCACAGCGTCATGCTTCCCAGGAGACGAGTCATGAGGCAGATTCATAGTGACGCTGTGCCTACCGTCACAAGGGGGTGTGTACTTTTCAGTACGCCGGCCGTTGTGATGGCAACCGTGTAGTGTTGACGGCGCCGCTCGCCATCAACACTGCACATGCGTGGGATAGAGCGGTGAATGCTGGGACGTCAGCATTCACCGCATCCCGGAAGTATTTGCTTGTGGGCTTCAGAGTGCCCACAACCAAGATGGAACCATCCAGGAAACATTTTTATAAATGATTGTTTACGGCCAAATGTCCGTGCGGATGGCTAGAAATTTCAGACACGTGAGTACAATCAGAAGTAGATTAACATCGGCAAATTCACCCAAAAAAAAAAAAAACGATTTCCTACGGAAACCCCGCTTTAACCTTTCTTTCGATTTCCCTTCTAAATTTTTTTTTCTTTGTCTGAATTTCTCACTTCCTGTTCCTCCTCGGTAAGATATTCTGGCTGATTAACCCCCAGCGAGCTTACTGAGGAGAAACAGGAAGTGAGAAATTTAGGCAAAGAAAAAAAAGAAAAAATACATTTAGAAGGGAAATCGAAGGAAAAGTTAAGTGAACCAACAATGCACTAGCCTAAAGGAACCTATTTGGAGAATAAAAACAAACCTTTACAACCCTTTTAAAGGAACCTATTTAGAAAATAAAAAACAAACCCCTTTAAAGAAAACGTACGGTTGTCCTTCCTGCGACTATTTTATATTCAAAGCAGAAACTGATGGCTAACATCGATTTGGCTGCTGTGAGATATATCCCCTTCAGTTTAAAAAATATATATATATTCTCTCCTGAAGGAAACTACCAGTGTGAGAAGCCCCAGATAGAAGCTGCCATTCTCTGACTCCTGGGATGTATACTAGTTCTTTAAATGTGATTATTAAGGGTATTCTAACACTGAAAGCTGCTGTTTTCGGGCTCCCTGTGAGTTTTACTCTCTGCTTGGCATTATTGATGATATTGTCCATTTATCACATCTCTGTCACAGATAAGCACACCACCTGCTGACTTCACATGACCACACTGGCTCGTCTCACAATCACTTTTAATAACCTACGTATGGTTTTGTGTATAATCAATTAGAGGGTAGGTCAGGCTTCCATATGAGATAAGGATTAGTAGTGCAGTGATGTAATGTGCTCTCTGAATATCTGTGCTCCAGGAGACGATGGCTCGTGTCACAGTCACAACTTCTAATAGTAGTGATAGTTCTTAAATGGCATTACTGGAAAAACAATGAAATCTCAAACATCTTTTTATCTGTAGCTACTGGCTTCAATAAAAATGAGCTGTGAGTGCCAGAGACCCGCTCATGTTGCTATTTTGGAGGATATAGATCATAAGTAATTGGCTAGATTTTTTTAAATTAAATCCCACTTTGATCTGACTTGTAGCACCTTCATAGCTATGCCACATATTGAGAATTATGTGTCCGACTGCAACTTTAATCTAGTTTATATGACTTTCTCCAAGTAGAATTATATATACTATTTTTTTTTCTTTTTTGGATAGATTAACCGCTTCAGCCTCGGAAGATTTTACCCCGTTCCTAAACAGAGCATTTTTTTTACAATTTGGCACTGCGTCGCTTTAACTGACAGTTGCACGGTCGTGCAATGTTGTACCCAAATTAAGTTTGTATCCTTTTTTTCCCACAGATAGAACTTTCTTTTGGTGGTATTTGATTACCTCTGTGTTTTTTATTTTTTGTGCTATAAACCAAAAAATACGAATTAAAAAAAATATATATATATTTTTAACTTTTTGCTATACAGTACCACAAATTAGAAAAAAAAATATTCATCAATTTAGGCCAATATATATTCGTCTACATATTTTTGGTAAAAATAATAATACGTTTATATTGATTGGTTTGCGCAAAAGTAATAGCATCTACAAACTATGGGAAAAATGTATGGCATTGTTATGGCATTTTTTTTTATTTACTAGTAATGACTGCAACATTGCGATGGACAGATCGGACACTTTTGACATATTTTTGGGATCATTGACAATTATACAGCGATCAGTGCTATAAAAATGCACTGATTACTGTGTAAATGTCACTTAAAGGGAAGGGGTTAACATTAAGGGGCGATAGAGGGGTTAACTGTGTGTTCAGTCAGAGTGTTCTAACGGAGTGGGGATGGGCGTGACCAGGAGAGGAGACATATCGATTTTCCTACGTAGTAGGAACAAACAATATGTTTCCTCTTCCCTGACAGCACAGGGATTTGTGTGTTTACACATACAAATCCCCATGCTGGTGCTCGTGCATGCGATCGCACCGGGTTCCCTGCGTGCCCTCTGGTGGTCAAAAAAGATAAGTACGTACCCATACGGGATTTCGCAAAGGGGAGCCATTCTGCCACAGTATATCTGTGTCAGTCGGTCAGGAACTAGTAAAGGGAGGGGTATAACCCCAGTAAGATTTTTTTCTGCCATCTGACTACCAACCCAGGTGAGCATTATTCCTCTTTGCTTCGTCCTGATTGAATATACTGCTCATTTTCTACCAATTATTGACCTAATTTGTATTTTCTTGCTTGATTTTTATTTTATATTTCACAAATATTTTTTAGACCCTCCTGAAGAAGCGGTTCTCACCGCGAAACCGGTCGAGGTCAATTGGCTCCACTCATTGAGACACAGATGTTTTTTTTGCTATCTTAGATTGATCTGTGGGGTTTGTCCCTAAATGTTTGAATGTTTTTACATTGTTAACTGTTCTTTGTTAATAAATTAAATTTTTATATATTATTTTGGTGTCTACCAGTGCCTTGAAAATCCCATTTTTCCAAACACCAGACCCATGATTAATGCTAACTGGCCACAAGCAGCCTTTGTGCATTCTATCAATTGAGTCTAACATTTCTCCACATTAACCGGGATGCTGGCACATCCTAATTATTTTCTCTAATTTAACTGAGGCAATACTCACACTTCTTGATCCTATTGTAGAGATTTCCCTTCACGCCCTGTCCCATACCCAAACAGGAAGCAAGGGGAAATCCCTGCAAATTAAAGTGGAGTTCCATTCTTGTGTTTATTAAAAGTCAGCAGCTACAAAAATTGTAACTGCTGATTTTTAATAAACACACACTCATCTGTCCCGCAGTCCAGTGTTGCGGCCATTCGAACCTTTGCTTTTCTCCCTCGCCTCTTCGTGGCACCAGCAATGCAAGTGTGACAGCTTGCGGCTTCACAACCGGGTGCGCACTGCACATGCACGAGCCACACGAGCCACAACATTCATATGCTGGAGTGATGTCATCACGGCCCAGCCATTTAAGTGGCTGGAGTGCGCCAACCTGGAAGATGTGAAGATGGAGGTGATTGCGTGCTACTGGAGGGCTTTGTTTTAAGGTAAGTCTGTCATAATGTGCTATTATGCAAGTACAACTAAAGACAAACATTGTTTTTGTTTTGAATAGAGTAGAGATGGATTAGAACAACCGTGAGGTTTCTATTGCTATCTGTGTCCCCGTTAGGGAGATTCACCCTCTCTATTTGTCCTGTTTACTATTATCATTGAAAATGAAAGTAAACGAAAATTCCAAATTTGGGTTGTCCCCGAAAAAGTAATAGAGGGGGAATCTTCTAATGGGGATACTAGTTATGTTAACCTGGGTAGTCTCCTAGGAATTCCCTTAATTTTCATGGGTTCCCTCTAACGTCCTGTTTTAGCTGAGACAAGAAGTGAAGGGAATTTTTCCCAATGGGATACAGATGGCAACAAAAATAAACAGACATGGTTATTACATTTCCATACTCTATCCAAAATGCAAAAAAAATAAAGTTTTGCCCATAGTTCTACTTAGGCCCATTTTTTATTTTTTTTTGCTTTACTACCACTTTAATAAATAGTAACAATAAGGGATGTGGCTGGCATAGTAGCACTATGCAATGTTCATATGTAAATGTTGTCAATCGTTTAGCAGCAGTAACCAAATCTGTAAAATGCTTTATTGGATTTTAATCATCGGGAGCCAGCTCAGGAAGAAGAGAATCAGATCAGGTGAGTAAACGGAAATAAGGGAGATTTGGGGGGAAATTTGTACATCATCCAGGGTGAAAATAGGGGGGGAGGAGCACTCTTGATTTTACGGTTGCTGATGGTATGTGTGAGCACAGGAAAGCATTTTAATATAATTTCAGGGGACACTTTTCTGCTGACTTTCTGTTATTAAACCCATTATTATTGATATTCTCTCAGAGGACCACAGAGAAATCATTATCCAGTTATGACATGTTTATTAAATTGGCCTATAACTAAATTTTCCATTTTAAATTCTGCTTGTCAATACATACTAATATAAATTCCCAGGGAACCTTCAGAGATTGTATCAATTGAATGTATAATGCGAAAAAAGGAGGGATTTCAAGGTTGAGCTGGCCTCTATTAAAAAAACAGGGGCATTTTCAGGAACAACCCATGTACATCAGATTCAGTGGCATGGTGTTCACATGGCACTTGGGGTTCATGGTGACCAATTGCTTTCTCTTATGTTTATAATGCAAAATAGAAGTGTAAAAGGAAATAAAAATCTGTTACATCAAGCCACCAAATGTGTTCTTTTCTCAGATGCTTATTGGTCTACTGGACAGGAGGGTTTTGAATATGATCTCATTTTTAATACATGAATAGTATGGATCAAATTTCAGGCCTACCCAGTTATGTTTTGGGAGAACAGTAACATCTACGCCAAATAAAACAGGGTCAGTACTTTAGCTGTCCATTTACCACATCCAGAGGTTGCCATTGGTTTTTAGGACAAAGACTCGTGGGTTGTATTTACTGCTGTAATATGAGTGTAAAGCCCTGTACACACGATTCGTCCATCTGATGAGAACGGTGAAGTTGACTGATGGACTGATGTGCCTACACACCATCGGTTCATGAACCGATCGTGTCAGAGCGATGTGACGTAAAACACAACGACGTGATGAAAAAAACGAAATTGAATGCTTCCAAGCATGCGTCGACTTGATTCTGAGCATGCGTGGATTTTTAACCGATGCTCGTGCCTACAAAGGATTGGTTAGCCGTCCATCGGTTCGATTTTAAAGCAAGCCATCTGTTTTTGGACCGAAGGATAACGGACCGATGGGGCCTACACACGATCGGTTTGGACCGATGAAAACGAACTTCAGTCTGTTTTCATTGGTTTGAACCGATCGTGTGTACGCGGTTTAACAGTGACTCACTAACAGTATCACAGAAAAGAAGACATCACTACACATACATTTTATTGCCAAAAGTATTGGAGCGTCTGCCTTTACACGCACATGAACTTTAATGGCATCTCAGTCTTACTCTGTAAGGTTCGATATTGAGTTGGCCACCCTTTACTGCTATAACAGCTTCAACTCTTCTGAGAAGGGTGTCCACAAGGTTGGAGGAACTTGACTGATCTGCACAGTCCTGACCTCAATTCAATAGAACATCTCTGGGATGAATTAGAGCAGAGCCTGCAAGCCTGCCCTTCTCGTCCAAAATCAGTGCCTGACATCACAAATGCGCTTCTAGAACAATGGTCAAACATTGCCATAGACACACTCCTAAACCTTGTGGACACCCTTCCCATATGAGTTGATGCTGTTATACCAGTAAAGGGTGGGCCAACTCAATATTGAACCCTTTGGACTAAGACTGGGATGCCATTAAAGTTAATTTGAGTGCAAAGGCAGGTGTCCCAATACTTTTGGCAATATAATGTAGTGGGGGGAACTGAAGACAGGCTACACTTTTATCTGAATACACTCTATGCCAGCACAATTTCATTCCTTGGTACCACCCTGCAGAGTAAGAATCTATCATAATAACCCAGAAAAAAGCACAGCTTAAAAGGAGATGCTACTTAGTACTCCCTTTTACCAAAGCAGCTGTACTGGGGAAAAAACAGCATTGTCTAGCACTTATATTTTTAAATAAACACAGATCAGCATATATTTAAGTAAATCACATACTTTTTAACTTAAGAGTTCCTGAATTGCTTCTATTTTTAGAAACATTTCATTTCAGGATAATTCCAATTTCCTTGTCCTTGTTGCCCATTAGCATGATTTAGGTGTTTATTTCTTACCAGCGCTCATTATTTTCATAAGGTGTCATGAAGAAAAATTCTAATGCCTCTATACAGTCATTCTGGGGCATTTTTCAAGCAAGTCTTCATTAAGTTTATTCTTTATCTAGGTCAAGGCATAATATAGTGAAGCGTTGCAATGTTTTCAGCCATACCACATCATGCTGTTCAGCATAGAGAGCGCTAAAATTAGAAAATATTCTTCTTCTTGTATAGCTCCATTATGTCTAAAATAATGACTAATAGGGAGGCTAAGCAAGTTCTAGTTAAGAAGCATCTAAAAATATAAATTGTAACTGCAACAGAGAATAAAGAGTCTTTGAGATATATGGAACACTGCACCTTTATCTAACACTTTGAGAGAGATCATAAGATAAGAGCATGATTTCCGGTAAATGAAATCTGTAGGATTTGCTTTTATCACAGAAAGTGCCTATCCAGCACGCCAGGGCTCTCTTCTGAAAAAAGAAACCTGGAGGGTACAAAGCATGTGTTTCTTCTAAAGTATCAGTACACTTTTGTGTAGAATAGCCCAATCAACCCCTATAGTATGTTACATCGATTGCACAGAATTTAGCAGATTTCATATGTGCTGCCATTTTTATGATACAAATTTTTACGAACTTTGGTGACTTCCTGCAGCTACGTTTTGCTTCCTGATTGTTGAGTGAGAGGAATTTTCTGGTATATTCAATAGAGAAAGAAAAAAAATACATTTCTGGGAGAGTTTTATCATATACCCAATGTATACAGAGCTCCCCCAAAAGAAGCCAAGTTTGAACTTTTCTGACAGTTTTATAAAATCATAGCTACATGGCTACATATTGAGCCAGAGATGTTTAAAAAATTATGAAAAGCCTTGTGTTGTAAATATTCAGGTATATCAGTGGCGGATGCTCCATTAGGGGCCAGGGGTGCCACCCCCCTAATCCATGAGCCCGGCACCTAATCTACATGCAGGACGCATGTCTTCAAAAAGGGTGGGCTCAGGGCGCAGAGCCCACCTAGTTGTGTGACAATAGCAGATTAATATTCACTATTGTCTTCCTGATACTCCTCCCGGTTAATCAGGAAGCGGGTCTTAAGAACCAATTGGCCGAGAGAAGAAGGGGCCGTATTGGTTGGTACTGGGGAGGATATACGAGGAGATCAGGGAGATGGCCGTCCTCATCGGTGCAATCTCTCTGTTCTGCATCGCCGCCAACACAGAAGCCAGAGCCCAACCGTGTGAGTACCACCCACGACCGACCCATACAACCCATTTTTTGTATGCACATGATTAGAGCTTGAGGCTCTAATCGGCTTCAAAAAGGGTGGGCTCAGGGCGCAGAGCACTGTGCCCTGAGCCCACCTAGTTGTGTGACAATAGCAAATTAATATTCACTATTGTCTGTCTGATTCTCCTCCCAGTCAATCAGGAAGCGGGTCTTAAGACCCAATTGGCCGAGAGAAGAAGGGACCTTATTGGTCGGTACCGGGAAGTATGTACGGGGAGATCAAGGAAATGGCCATCCTCATTGGAGCAATCTCTCCTGTTCTGCATCGCCGCCAACACACAACCCAGAGCCCGACCGTGTGAGTACTGCCCACGACTGACCCATACACCCATTGAACGACTCAATGACTGGCAGGGGACTATAATAAAGTGACCTCTGGGATAACTAGACAGCCATCTGATAAGAGCGGATATGTTATGATGGGACGGGGATCATCAGTGGTTCTGGATCTGATAACGGACAGAGATGTGATTGCTGGGAGCTGATAAAAGCATAGCGATCTAATAACGAGACAGGGATCAGAACTATGACATCTGATAGGAGGTCAGTGATGTGATATGACAATTGCACATGGAGCATATGATATGGAATCTGGTAATCCGGCCGAACAGGGGGGGTGTATGCCACCCCCCTAACAAGCTGAACTAAAAAAAATATACTGTCCCTAGATGTCTGGGGGAGGATCTGCATCTACACTAGAATATTTAGTATGGGGAAATAGGTACTATATTTTACATGAGAGCTTCATTGTGGTGTGTACACCTGCTCTGCCATCATGTTTGCCCAACAGAGAACAAACCCGACCAAGTAAAGAATTTGACAATTATAATCCTCCACTATATGTCTTTATTTTCTCCAGTTAAGAAAACGTTGACATAAAGATCAAGTGCAAGCGGCAGAATGCGACTAGGGGCTCTGCAGTCGTACCCATCTGCGGAAGGAAACTTGATGTAAGCCTGTCATTGATCTCCTTCTGTAAACTACACAGGGGAAGAAATGTGACCAGGAGTAATTTCTCTGTAGGAATAGCAGCACCCGACTGCACAGAATGGAAGCTGTCCCAATAATGAGGCAAAAGGGACATGTTAATAGGAGCAGAAGCATTAGAAAAATTTACATTATAACGAAATGCAGATCAATTCTATACCTTGCTAATAATACTCTGTGCTTCCTGGCTGGAGTTCAGCTTTAACTAATCCTACTATTTAAAGGCCAAATCCAATTCAAAAATGTGTGTTTAGCTTCGGATAGAGTGTAAAAGGGTTAGAGCCTCATCAGTTTTTTTTGTTTTGTGCTGTCTGTGTGTACCTATCAGGGAAATTTCGCCTCACATTTTATCATGACTGCTTAAATGTTCTGCCGTACATTAGGCTTTATGTATCATATCGTTCCCTGCCTACATCAGTTCATAAGGAAGCTGCATAATCCTTTATTCACACTATGCAGGATTCAGAAGAGCAAGAATGAGAATAGAAAGCAGAAACTTTCTGTGACTCAAAGGCTACTTAAAGTGTTACTAAACCCAGGACTCTGCATTCACTATAACTGGTCTTCCACAGTACACAGAACATGGGAATGCAATTATTTTAGTAAATATAAACAGCTAAATACTTTTTCTCATTAGCAGTCCATAGCAGTTATGTGACTTCTATCAGTGTCTGGCCAGCACTGGTGAAAGTTTGTAGGATGAGTTTTAATTCTCCTCTTATTGTCCCATGAGTCCGCAGGACCCATGACCCTCTGTCTGGACAGTGCTGGTTGGCCCTGTTCCAATCAGAAGAAAAAAAAAAAACTCTCCAGCAACAGACACCAAACAGCATGTACAGAGTTCCCCCAAGACTCTTTACTTTTTCGGAAATGGATTGGGGTTTGTGGAGGAAGGGTAGGATCAGAGAAGACAGAATCAAACAGACTTCTTATACAATGCAGAGGATTCCACAGTTAGTATAACAAGCATGCTTTACTCCATATACAGACTGATTTTACTGTGTGGGTTTAGTAAAACTTTAATGCCAGTATATAAGTTAACCTCTGGGCATAATTTTAGGTGCAGGTTTCGGGGGCACTTGGCAGGGATCAGAGTCACCTACATGTCTAGTGTGCTTGTGCCTCTATCCAAGCATAGCCTTTCACTGAGTGATCTCCCACCAATAGGAGTCCTTCATTTAACATTGCTATGGGTTGAAGTTTGTGCACAAAGGTGCATGATTTCTGAATACAAGGGGCACAACGCATCTGCTTAGGAATGTTTTACCCATCCTTACTAGCCAGTTCTCTATATTTAGCAATCCAGGGCAAGCAAACAAACAGAAGCTGACTGGTCAACATAAGGTTCAGGTGCATTCGCACTAGCATTGTTTTATTAAGCACTATTATTTTGTATACATCCGTTAAAAATAAAACCTCATTGTGTGACTTACCAGGAACTGCTTACATGTAAATGTTTTCTTTGTTGAAGATAGGCAGCTCTTAGCAAAGACAAAGTTGGCGCCGATTCATACTTGACTTGGACACCCAGAAGGCACGGCGTGTATGTCTGGCTGTACCAGTTATAAATGCAGGGCACCATCTTGCAGACTGACATGAAAAATCACTGTAGTGTTATACGGAGGGAGAAAGTCGGAGAAATTCTGCCTTGGGAAGGAGAAGTAACATAAGGCATTTTGTATAGTGAGTTTACTGGAGGGAGAAGAGAGCTCCTTGATGTGCAGTGAATATGCTAAATGAAGAAGATTCCTGAATCATTATTCAATCAGCTATACAACTTCTGAACAGTAACAGATGTTTCTCTGGAATTGTTACTGTGAATTCATTGTTATTAAATTCTGATTGTGTATTACAGGCTCCTTCAAAGATACAGATTGTGTCCATCAATAACAGCTTAGATGTTAACAACATATGGAATTTTAGTTTAAAGCTTAAGCCATTAGGTTTCATTTATCTAAAGGGATACATATATATTTGTTGGACATTAAATCTAATATTTTAAGAGTTGAAAGAAGAATTTTACCTCCAATTATCCCTTCAAAGCTTCCTGCCATTGTCTAGTGGAAGAATTTAAAGACATAATCGACCTCCAATTCTGCCTCCAATTTCTTATATTTCCTATTTTATCAACTGCATTAGCAAATGATTCTATATACCGGTATTTAGAGTGGAACTAGCATCTGATATGCTTTGTCATGTTAAGTGTAAGCAGTGACACCCTGACAATGCATTCATTCTACTTTTTTCTCCAAATGAACAGAGCCATCTTTGTTCAGACACTGTTCAGGTTCAGCATCTACTTCCTGGGTTAAGAAGCTGGCTCAAAGATAACGTAGTCAGGTAAATCCTGATGTCTTTGCAGTTACAAATGTTACAATTTTAAAAACTGATCACTGGTGATCACTGGCTTTATGAAGAATTATATTATTTTTATTATTATTAGCCTTTGAAAAGTCACTGTCTAGAGCACAAGGATTGCTTTTAACTTCTTCACACCTAAGGCCGCGTACACACGATCGAATATATCTGCTGAAACTGGTCCGCAGACCAGTTTCAGCGGACAGATTCGATCGTATGTACGGGCTAGCAGACAGGTTTCCAGCAGACAAAAGTTTTAAAGCATGCTTTAAAACTTGTCTGCTGGAAAGCCCTCTGTCGGTTTTGTCCGCTGGTTAGTACGCCTAACCAGCGGACCGAAATCTCCCGCATGCGTCAAATGGATTCAACGCATGCGTGGAAGTATTTTACTTCCTGGTTTGGTGACGTGGTGGCATCAACGTCACCGCCACGTCACCGCGCTGTCTGTCCGCGGGGATTTTGGTTTGATCGTGTGTACACAGATCAAACCAAAATCTCCCAGGAGACATGTCCGATGAAAACGGTCCGTCGGACCGTTTTTATCGGATATATCTCCTCGTGTGCACGGGGCCTAAGGTAAAACAAATATTAATGCCTAAGCACAATTTTGCAACTTTGACATGTGCTAGTAAAACCCTGCCTATCATCAGAACTACTTTGTGCATCCAAGTGAATTATACAATTTTTTTCAGGACAAATTGTGCATTAATTTAGTGGTAAATGGTAATGGATATCTCCTGGGTTTTTTATTTATTAGCAAAGGAAAACTGGCAAATTTAGCTATATACTTCTTGTTACTACCACGAAAGAGCAACCCAAAATACATTTTCCTGCTCCTGACGATTGCAGTGATACCACATATGTGCGTGTTATTAGTTGTTTGTACCCATAGTACAGCCAAGAAATAATTGTGCATATTTTGCTTTTTTTTCTGTCCTACCTAAAACACAATAACTGACACTGATACTAATTATAAAAAAAATACTTCCCAAAATATACTGACCTTTGACACTGACCTAGACATTTGACCTTTACATAACCCAAACACTAATCCTGGCAGTGACCTACATCAGACCTTGATCTAAGTATTTTTTCTTAATTTTTTCTTTTATTTGTTATTTTTATTTAGTTATTTATTTTACACACTTGTTTTCTCTCTGCAAGGAGAGAGAAAGATACAATGTATCTTACCTCTCCATTCGCAGAGAGAGAAATGCATGGGTGGGCTTCACAGTGACTTATCACTGTGGTAGCCAATCAAAGGCTACCACAGTAGTCAGGTGACCCGGAATCGATAAACTCCCAGCACAAAGACAGATATGCATATATGAGGGCCAGCGGCAAAAAGACCAGGCCAGTGAGGCTGCATGTATGTGTTATGTCGGCGTGAAGAGGTGAATGATAAAAGTTACAGTGTTTTTGCAAAATTGTCCTGTAGCTTAATACTGTAAAGCAATATATTCTTGCAGATTTTCTCAAAGGTTTCTGAAAAGTCCACTTCACCATATCCATTACACTTTGGCCATACAAGCTGGGTGCAATGAACTTTAGATCTACCAAAACGATAAAATATGAGAACCTACCCAATTCAGCTAATCAATTTGTATATAATAAGGCAGACCATGATACTACAGTACTAATCAGTTGGTAGCTCTAGTAGAGATTAAACAGTTATAGTATAAGGTGTGTGGGGAGCTTAAAGCTACTTTTTCATGGATGCAATTAAATTGATAAATCAGCCTAAAGCTGGTAAAAACTTTAGAACACAACTCCATAACCACATTAGAGTTTCTGATAACACCCCAGCTGCATTCCCACTCAGCTACGGTTCTTCCAAGATAGCTCTGCCTACTGGAAGAATGCATTATTACCCCCAGTAGAGCCCATACCTAGATCCATCATTGTCCCACATATTTTCTATGTGGGGCAATGGTTGGATTGGGTTTATGGTTTACAAAGGTCACAGCACAGACAATCTGGCTAAAAGAAAGATGAAACTCCCCAATATATAAGTTCTTAACTGAACAGACATCTGATTACAGATTATCCTCATTCAAAGAACTGAACTATATTGGCAACTTGCAATAAGGCAATTGAAATCCTTAGCAATCAGTCACTTTTCTGGAACAATTACACACAACATTTTAAATCACTTGGCGCTATAATTGTAACCCGGATAACAATTTACACAATATCACAATTTAGTTAAATTATCTTTCCGTGACATGAATAAGGCTTGGTGATCAATGGCTTATTCATAAGACAAAGCATTTTTACTTTGTCGGGCAATTAAAGGTAATCAGTCAGCCACTAATACTATCCAGCAAACACTGAAACTCTACTTAAATCAAAAAGCCTGCTCAGTTCACCTTCAAGTAGAAGTCCACCCAACACTAAAATCTCGAAATCTACAGGCATCCACGATCTTATGCCCCGTAAACACGATCGGAAATTCCGACAAGAAAACCATGGATTTTTTTCCGACGTATTGTTGGCTCAAACTTGTGTTGCATACACACAGTCAAATGTTGTCGGAAATTCCGACCATCGAGAATGCGGTGACGTACAACACATACAACAAGCTGAGGAAATGGAAGTTCAATAGGCAGTGCAGCTCTTCTGCTTGATTCTGAGCATGTGTGGATTTGTGTGCATCGGAATTGCATACAGACAATCGGAATTTCTGACAAGAATTTTTCTTGTCTGAAAAATTGAGAAGCAGCTCTCAAATTTTTGTTGTTGGAAATTCCGGATAGAAAAAGTCAGATGGAGCTTACACGCGGTCGGAATCTCTGACCAAAAGCTCACATTGAACTTTTCTTGTTGGAATTTCCGATCATGTGTACATGGCATAAGACTAGCCTATCTAGCACTGTAAAGAAGAAATCGCTATATTAACCTTTTTTGAAACTCATCTGGTCCCATGCTAAGCTGTCAGCGGCTGCTTCACTGTGGAGGCTGGTGCAGAAGAGGCAGCTGACAATAGAAACCCCATAGTAACTCTATAGGTGACGTTTGTGTTATTAATTTCCCAACCGTTGTCAGCTGTCTCCTCTGCAGAGATTCTAAAGCTGGAGACTGAAGCAGCTTCCAAAAAGGTATGTATAGCGATTTCTTCTTTACAGGGTTATATAGGTTAGTCTTAGATCATAGATGCCTGTAGATTTAGATATTTTAGTGTTAGGGTGGACTTCCACTTTAGTTTGTTTTCTATGTGATCCAAGGCAGCTAGAAACCAAAGAACATCCCTCAAGGTCACTGGATGTAAATTTCTCTTTCGGCTTTCGTTATCACCAATCTCCTTCAGGCTTCCAAGGTATCTTGAAATCTAAATGGTTTCTGTGGGAACCTATTTAGAAATACTCTATTACTCCAGGCCTTACGCATGTGAGAGACAGCAAAAAGCTCTGGGTGAGTTTGGGAATAACTTTCCCGCATTATACACAGGGGTTCTCAGATCACTAAATTACCACTAATTATGACGGAAGACTTGCACTTTGTAAAACAAAATCCCAATCACTAGAATATACAGCCTCTCTCCAAAGTTTTGGTCTTTTCCTTTGTATATTTATTTTTTATCTGATTTTCCATGATCTTACCCATCATACGTTCTATGTCAGAGGGACCACTCTTAGAATTGATATACTGTATGACACTAGCTCACATGTGTGTCTTCTACAATCTGTGAGACAGACCACAATTTACTATTTTCAGTCAGGGTCTTGATGTACCTTCAGAACCTGAGAACCTGGCAGCAGAATAATATGGCATAGGAACTCTTCCTTTAAGTTCTTGTAAAATTATACAATATCATAAATAGTGTAGACATCTTCTTTGTCACCTACTTGAGAATCAGCTATTGCTATGTATCCATTCCCTAAAATGACTTATTTTCTATGCATTATGTATTTAATTTCCCTGTGTTGATGTCCATAACATATTGCCTCTTTATGACGTTTAAAAGCACTTCATGACTCTGTGACATTATCAATACTTTCCCTTAAAATGTTCTCCATTTTAGGACAGAAGAGAGCCAAAGTGTATCATTATGGATATCCATTTGGCATTCAATTTATTATTTAGTCATACTGCCTTTTACACGGTGTGACAGCTAGGGAATGGAAATTTAAAGAGACACTCAATTATTTTAAACATGGGAGCTCCTATCCATTCAAAAGAGGAGCATTACCATTTAAATAGAGGTGAGGGAAGTGGGAGAGCGTTGAACTGAGTTAAATACTGTATCTATTAGGCTGGTGAACTGGTAAATACTCTACTTTCAATTACTTGGCTCCAAAGGAAAGGCAGCTGGTTCGGCTTGGTAGACTGAGTGGATGTCCTTGCTGCTCTCAGTTTGTGCAGTGGAATGTCTCAGCTATCTCATTGTTTCGTTCTGGATGGTTTCATCTATGCAGTTCTAAAGTTTGTAGAATCAAACCATGTTTTTTACAGGTCACATTCCATCTTTGCTGTTTTAAACAGGATAGAAATCATTAGATACCCATAAAGTATATCAGAACCAGTTGGTTTCACTTAATGGTAAGGTTGCTCCAAACTTATAGAAGTGTCATTAGTTCTAATAGGAATTCACAGTACACCTGCCCTTATCTTTTTTTCTTGAGAGCCGTATGTAATCATGCAATTGGATTTCCCATTAGACCGAATGAGTCTATAGTGACTGAGTTTGTTCCATGTGGCCATTCAGATGGATAATACCTTGGAAGTGTTATCAGGAGATGCAGCGTGCATGGAGATGTAAAAATAGTCTGCAGCTAAATCCCAAGTATAAGCCTGAAATAAAAGACAAAAAGCAGACAATGCTTGCCAATGGCAGTTTTGGACTCCCTTTAGATGTACACTATTGTTATTCCATGTATATGTACAGCATGGGTACCCCTAAAATGGTTCCACTTGGACAGGGTGCATTAGGACTTTGCATGGACTATTATGTTCCAGCATGTTGTGCCTACAAGGGCAGATATATATTTATATATCTCTGCTCTCTGTGGCATCTAGCCATTCACCACATTTACTAGCTGTTCCCTAAATGGCATCTCTGTTACCATTGGTGTGACCTCTTATGAAATCATAAGTTCCAAAGGATACAAACACATAGCAGATAAGGTTAATATTTGTTCCTGCAATACCCTGCACTGGACTGGGCCCTAGGTGTTTTTATTCTAGGGGTGGGGGCTGTCAGCAAAGTGAACCTTGCATTTTGAAATTAAATGAAAACAAGTGCTGAAATATCAGCAAAAAAATCAGAAATCAACTGTAAGAGCCCATTCACACCACTGCACTGCAATAACACTCATGCTACTGTATATTATGTGTGTTAGTGAACTGCAGTACCATTCATTGTGAACTACCGTGCATTGTAATGCACTAGCAACAAATAAGCAGATCTGATTGGGGTGCATAAGTCAACTGTTTCAAATGAATAGTCTGCCTTAATACAGTGCATTGTAACATGAAGCATAATGCATTAAACTGAATCAACTGATCTAAACATGGCCTTAGAAGTTTAGTATATGCTGTCGGATGAAAGCCCATTTCTGTTTTATGTCTCTTTGCACTATATAAATGAAGGCCCAACAGTTAGGCAAATTCCACCAGGCGCCATCTTTGAACAGGGGAGCCCTTACAGAAGTACTACGGTGGGCCCCACTAACAAAATAATGCTACAAACACCGGGTGCCAGGTTCTAACCAGTGCCAACAAGTGAGTGTATTACCTAATTTTTCTTACACTATGGGCTTCCCTCTATTACTAGTGGTACTAATGGATCCCTAATACCGGACTAGCACTAACAGGCAACGCCCCACAAGCGAGTTTAGCCATACCAGAGATAGTTGGTCAAAAAATTCTGGTGATTGCAATTGCATGTGGTGCACCTTTTGCACAAAGTGGAGCAAGCACCTAAGATATTTGTATTAAAAGCACCTGCACTTGCATAGTGGGACGATTATTTATTTACTTGGGATTTTTCACATTGCATAATTGAGAATTGTTTTTGTTAAAAGCTAGAGTGATTTTTTCAAATAAAATAAAGATTTTAGAGCACCATCAGTTGTGCAGATCACTTCTATGGACAATTACTCTCAGCTGTGTCACTGCAGAGCGAGAACCTGGGAGCTCTACTAATGGTGGTTCTTATGGGTAGAAGCACTGGATTATTTTTCTACGAGCTAAGCCAAAAGCACATGGCTTGTTGTGGGTTTCAATAACCCTGCATTGGCAGTGGATGGCACCATGAGCTTCCATGTGCTTCTATTAGTAGGCATACCCGAGCAATGCATATACACTATATTCTCAAAAGTATTGTGACACCTGCCTTTACACGCACATGAATGGCATCCCAGTCTTAGTCCGTAGTGTTCGATATTGAGCTGGCCCTCCCTTTGCAGATATAACAACTTTAACTCTTCTGGTAAGTCTGTCCACAAGGTTTAGAAAAAATGCCTAGGGTGTCCACCAATCAGTGGAATGTATTGTAGGTCCGCCCTAACCGAACCGTTCCATTTTCTATGGCCCCACATCTGAAGCAGGACCCAGAATGGTCCGGTATGGTTCAGTTTTATGGCACACTTTCATAATGGAAACACACAAAATAGTGGAAACGAGGCATTACATGGCAGATAACAGAATATATGGCTAAATTGCTAGATTACTTAAACGTAAAGTGTATTGTAATTATTTTGTATTATGAAATATTTAATTAAGATTTTATATTGTGTTTATTTGTACATTATTTTTATGGTTATCAGTAATACTACCTAACTTGTTGTTGTGCGACTTGATTTGTTAAGTCTCTGTGTATGTATTATATTTTTATTACCTTGATAAATTAAAGTAATGTTGGTAGAAGTTGAGATTTTTCTAAAAATAAGAGATGGTGTTGATTTAATATTGATGACAGATGGTTCACTGCAGCAAGATATGCTTTACGGGGAATCTTACAAGGGATGGTACAGTTTAGTAATAATTAGAGCAAGTTATGCCCCCCCAGACTGGCCTCCTAAGACCTGTGTAACAGCTGGGTTGCTTCCTATTCTTAATACAGGAAAGGGAGTCTTGTGTCTGCTACCTGATCTTTACATGCACTGTTGCACTACTTCTGCAATTTCTTGTTTATTTGACTATGAACAGATGGTTGTTGGATGGTGAGTGCTTCTGCTTCCCGCCTTAGAGGCTCTACGTTCCATTCCACTCATCAGACAGGTTACTGAGTAACAATAACAACTGTCCACACTATCAGGACTTGCATATATATGCATGCCTTAAACTCATCATATTCCCTATTAATGTCCATGTGTAAAGGACATTATTGGAGCCCATTGATTTCCCAGTACAGCACAGGTGAATAATTATATATATTGGGACAATATATATTCTAGTTGCAAGACTACTTTAATGCTTTTTGTATTTCCACCCAAAACTGACATTTCCGGTTTGATTGGGCACTTGCTGGTTTATTCAGAGCCTGATATTTTATATACTTTGGAGCCTGGGGTGATAAGAGTAGATTGTGTCTTAGTCAGCTCCCTCTAGGCCCCAGCAAAGGTGTCAGAACTGGGTTACCCTATAACTTGTCTAATTCTTCATTATGAGGAATACCAGAGAATCATGACACCATCATTTGGCCTTGTTGTGGCTGTTGCGTTCTAGACCAGGGGTCTCCAAACTATGGCCCTCCAGTTGTTCAGGAGCTACAATTCCCATCATGCCAAGTCATGTGAATGTCAAAGTTTTACAATGCCCTCGTGGGATGTGTATTTCTGCAAAAGCTGGAGGGCCGTAGTTTAGAGATCACCTGGTGTAGGGGATATTTTTTGGGCCCCTTAGTACCAATTGAGCATTGTTTGAACTCCACGGCCTACCTGAGTATTATTGCTGATATCTACACCAAAAAATCATTTAGTGGTTTCCAGTTTCCCTGAATGTTTTCTTTAACCATTTTCTGACAACCCACCGCAGTTATCCTGCCACAAGGTGGCTCGGCTGTGCGAATCGCCGTAACGGTATGGGGATGCATACACTAGCTTCCGGCAGGGGAGGCAATCAGCGGATCAAGTGGACTGGATGTCCGCCACCTGCCCACGATTATTCCCCACAGAGGCAGAACGGGAATCTGCTGAAGTAAACAAGGCAGAACTCTGTTCTGACAGAGGATTACACTGAGATCTTGTCTTTCTGCTATGCAGGAAGACATATCTCTGTGTTATCCCAGATAGCCCATACAGTTAGTAAACACACCCAGGGAACACAGTTAACCCCTTGATCGTCCCTGATGTTAACCCCTTGATAACCCCCTCCCTGTCAGTGTCATTAGTACAATGTCAGTGCAAATTTGTATTAGTGTCACTGGTTCCAAAAAAGTGTAATAAAAAGTCAGTTAGGTGTCCGATCTGTCCGCTGCAGTATATATATAGTATAGTATATATAGTATATATATATATATATATATATATATATAAATATATATTTTTCAAATTGACAGTTTTTTTGTTTATACTGCAAAGAAATAAAAAACAGCAGAAGTGATAAAATACCACCAAAAGAAAGCTATATATGTGGGGGAAAAAAGGACGTTCATTTTATTTGGGTACAGCGTCGCAATTGTGAGTTAGGGTCCTTTCAGACGTTCGTCCGCTAATTACAAGTCCTATGGGAGCAGATCCGTTAGCGGATGATGCATCCGCTAACGTCCGCAAGATCCGCATCCGTTTTTTCAGACGGAAGAATGTCCTATTTTTCTTCCGTCCGGCGGATCGGATCGAATGCAAACGGACAGACGGTCCGTTTCCATCCGATTCCCCATAGGGAATAGCGGAGGAGAGACAGGGCGGTCCCTGTACAGTGTGCGGGGACCGCCTTGTCCACCCGACAGCTCAGCGGAGACCCCCCGCTGAGCCGACGGACACACGGAGCGGACCGGAAAAGGACCCTTAAAGTAACACAGTAAGGAAAGAAATAGCCTGGTGATGAAGGGGGTAAAACCTTCTGGAGCTGAAGTTGTTAAGTATTGAACCTAAAAATATATTTATGTTTAAGGCTGTATTGGGCATAATGGCATTTGTAGTCCAGTGCCTAAGGCAGGCATGCTCAACCTGTGGCCCTCTAGCTGTCTCAAAACTCATATGAGGTATTGTAAGGATGACAATTATAAGCATGACTCCCAAAGGCAGAAGTATGATGGGACTTGTAGCTCCACAACAGCTGGGCCACAGATTGAGCCCCTATGGTCTAAGGCAGGGGTCTCCAAACATTCTAAACAAAGGGCCGATTTATTGTCCTTCAGACTCTTGGAGGGCCGGACTTTGGCCAGCGGGGGTGAAAATTTTCCTGGCATCAGTGGGACTAAACATCTGGTATTAGGGGGAGGAATAGTGCCCCATCGTTGGTATCGCAACGTTGGTATCACAGGGAGGAATATTGCCACATTAGTGGTGTTAGTGGGAGAAATGGTGCTCCACTGTCGGTGTCAGATGGCAGAATACTGTTTTGTATCAGTGGGAGGGATAGTGCCCCAAGGGCCGGTTAAAGGCAAGCAAAGGGCCACATCCGGCCCTCGGGCCGCAGTTTGGAGACCACTGGTCTAAGGCATCACCAGTCATCAAAATCTATAAATTATGATGCATTGTTCTCATTTGTTTTCCCTTTCTGGCCAACTCTGGACATTTCTTGCTAAAATCAGCATATCAGCTTATGGAGAAGGAGGGGGTAGGGATGTTCAGAGAGATCATTAGATCTACTAAAGTTGAAAAGATACATGAAGATATGTCTCCTTTATCTAGTTTGGTAATTGGTACATTTAAAAATAAGTCATGAATACAGCATAGTCCAACATTAATTAATTCTAAAATAATTGCATTTTTACGAGTAGGCAGAGTTTGTGCAAGAATGTGCCATCTTTCAAGTGTTTCAAATACCGGTATTGTGTTTATGAGTGTATTTTTGCTCTATCAAATCAGGCATTTACACATTTATATTTTTTGAATGGCACTGACCTCATTTTGTTATAAGCTATTATTATAAATGACACATTTTTGCTCTGTTTTTCTAGGATCTCGTCTCCGCCAGGAAGACTTTGCTCCTCGGATAGTGGAACATCCATCAGATGTCATTGTTTCTAAAGGAGAGCCCACAACATTGAACTGTAAAGCAGAAGGTAGACCAGTACCCACCATAGAATGGTACAAAGACCTTGAGCGGGTAGAGACAGATAAAGATGACCCACGCTCCCACCGAATGCTGCTCCCCAGCGGATCTTTATTTTTCTTACGTATTGTTCACGGACGTCGGAGTAAGCCAGATGAGGGGAGTTATGTATGCGTTGCACGGAACTACCTTGGAGAAGCCATGAGTCGTAATGCGTCACTCGAAGTTGCTTGTAAGTTCATCTTTTGACTTTACATGAAAAATGTATTGCTGTACAATAATTACACATTTATGATTTTGAAACACTGGAAGAAATGCTACCTCATAACAGTTAAAAAATGTTAAAGTGGAACTAAACTCTCCTATGCTTTTCAGTCAAGGAGGCTGCCATCTTGGCCATGTTTGATGTACAGTTGTCATGGTGCTGCATATGTGATCAGCTATGACTGTATCCAATTGATGGCTTAACAGTTCGGTTGACATTGGCAGACTGGCAACTGGCAGAGTTATCATTCACAGCATGCTTTGAATGAACCTATTTTAAGAAACACTTAAATTTATGGTTTTGTTCCTCTGTAGGCAGTTCTACTATATCTACAGTGTCTATATACTATACTGTATCAACTTACAGTTGTTGGCAGTCCTTGGGCATTTTTGCCATTTTTAGCAAGAACATTTCTTTGGCTGAAAAATAGGGATCCCAATGCTCGTACTTCCACTGACCTGTTTGGAGGCTGAATGGTTGAGAGCCAGTTGGTCATGTTGGTCATGTTATGTGTGTTTTAGAGTTGAAAATATTTTTATTGGTATTTTAGCAAATGGAAAAAACAACAGGAGAAGACACCATCCGAAAACAGTCAAAAGTACAATGGGGTAAGGAGTCGGTCCAGCGGCTATCGCCCACAACAGGACTCCCACCGACATATAATGCAATCAAAACAGGAGTGACTTCAACATGGAACAATAATTAAATGCAACCACAAGGATCCTACCGTAGACGGCAGAATTACAGCCAGGGTTGCTAGTAAGAGAACAATAAGACAACAAGAAAAACAAGAAAAGCATAAAAAAAAAAAAAAAAATGGGAATTAAAAAAAAAAAAAAGGGACAAAAAATCAAATTCAAATGGGAAGACAAGAAACTGGGGCGTCAGAAGGTAGGGAGAGAAGAGGGGGGAGAAGGAAGAGGAGGGAAGCAGAGTGAAGGAAAAAGGGAGAAGGCTAGAGAGAGATCAGAGCAAGGAGTTCGAGTTGCCGAAAGGTCAGACATGGGGGGACAATATAGGGCGTGCGGGGAACGAGGGACCCATCACGCCCTAAGGTAGTGAAATATCAGAAAGTGCTCATGACTGGGGTTACAACATGTTAGCCAGAGTGTCAGAGGAGGAGAAGTGGAGCCAGATGAGCCACAGTAATTTATAGGTATCAAAAGTATCGTTGTCGAGAGCCAACATCTCCTCCATTCTCATAGTGTCGTTCATAATTGATACCCAGCGTGACAAGGGCGGGATTGTGGTCGACTTCCAATAGGAAGGTATGAGCTGTCTCGCTGAGGACATGAAGAAACGGAGGAGACTTCGCTTCTGTGACGTAACTGATCCCGTAGTATAGAGAGAAGAGCAATCTTAGGAGAGGGAACCAGTGATTCAACGTACATTTTGTTGTAACACTCAAATACCTGTGTCCAGAAGGGCGGATCCTCTCACATTCCCACCAGACATGAAGGTAGGTCCCAGTAGCAGTAGAGCATCTCCAGCATATATCCGGAGTGGATGGAAATATTTTGTGCAACGTAGAGGGGTCCCTGTACCATCTCGACAGAATCTTGTAGTTCTTCTCCTGTGAGTAGCAGGAGATTGTGGACTTGTGAGTAAAATAAAAGGATGTCTGCCATTCCGGTTGCAGGATGTCCTCACCCAAGTCTGCAGACCACGTCCTCGTGTAAGCGGGTAGCTCGGTGTGTGTGCGTGCTTGTAAGAGGCCATATACGGCCGATAGAAGGTGTCTGGGGTCTCCGGCAGGGAGCACAACCGTTCAAATTCCGTATTGGGACGATGTATTTGGGAGGATGAATGTAAGTGTTTTGTGAATGTGGATAAATGTAGTTCAGTGAGCCAATCGTGTGTTCCCGTCGGAGTCACCGGTGACCCTTGCGTAGGATGTATGAAGGAGTGTGCCTGCGGCCAATCAGACCGTTTAAAAGGGCCTAGTGTCGATATACCGATACCCTGAGGAAAGGCGGGATTGTCAAATAGAGGGGATAATGGGGAAGGATCAGAGGATAGGAGGGAACATAACCCCCTATTATACCAAAGTCTGAGAGAGGCCAGTGTAAGCGGGGAGGGAGGGGGCATACGCACTAAATCAGATCTGTAACCCCATAGAAGTGCACGGAGGTCCACGTGGGCCAGATCCTGCTCTATGGTGACAGAGGCCTTTAAAAAGGGACGCGGGAACCATTCCAAGATACGCGCTATATGAGAGGCCTTATAATATGTCTCAAAGTCAGGGACGCCAGCACCGCCCTGTGTCTTCGAGCGAGTGAGTAAATTGAATTGCACCCTAGGCATCCCTCGATTCCACAGGAATCTAATGGCGAGAGAGCGTAGCGAGTTAAAGAAGGGTTTAGGGATTGTAATGGGGACCGTTTGGAGGAGGTACAGGAGTTTGGGAAGAGTGTCCATCTTCAGGGTGTTGATTCGTCCGAACCACGGTAAAGAAGACCCTCCCCACTCCTCCAAGTCCTTCCGTAGGCGGGAGAGCAAGGGGACATAATTCAGAGAAAAGAGATTGGAGAGATTACAAGGGATAGCGACCCCAAGGTATGAAATTCCCTTCGTCTGCCACTGAAAGGAGAAATTTGCTTTAAGCAAGGACATCGTATTGGGAGGGAGGGAGACATTGAGAGCCTCCGTCTTGGACATGTTAAGTTTAAAGTTACTAAACGAACTAAAGCGGGCGGAATTCAGCAAAGAGGGATGGCAGAGAAATATGGGGGTCTTGCATGTACACCAGGAGGTCGTCGGCATAAAGAGATAGTTTGTAATGAGAGGAGGGAGTTTGGATACCGCGAATCGAGACGTTTTGTCTAATGGCGCAGGCTAAATGTTCGATCACTATGACGAACAAGAGGGGGACAGGGGGCAGCCCTGCCGAGTGCCATTAAAGATATCAAATGGTGCGGAGGCAGAGCCATTAACTAAGACTGAAGCCGAAGGATGGGAGTAAAGGGACATCACCTTGGAGATAAATGGTAATCCTAGACCTAACTGTTCCAGCGAGAGCCGAAGAAATCTCCAATTAACTCGATCAAACGCTTTTTCAGCGTCAAAGGAGAGGAGACAAGCCTTAAGCCCCTTACGTTGGATAAAGGAGATTAAATGAATCGTCTTGGTGGTGTTGTCCCTAGCTTCACGGCCCGGGACAAATCCCACCTGATCGTTGTGGATTACACCCGGGAGTAGAGGGGACAAACGACTGGCCAGAACCTTAGCAAACAACTTTAAATCAATGTTGAGCAGAGATATGGGCCGATAACTGCTGCATTGGGAGGGATCCTTCCCTGGTTTGGGTAATACGGAGATATTAGCGGACAACAGTTCCTTGGGTGGAGCGGGGGAGTCCTCCATAGCATTAAATGCCTTAGCCATCAAGGGGGACAAAAGCGGGGCAAAGGTTTTGTAGAAACGAGGGGTGTATCCATCCGGGCCGGGGCATTTGCCCACCTTCAGGCCTTTAATGGCGCCAAGAAATTCAGACGAGTGCAAGGGTCTATCTAGTTCAACCACGGCCGACGCGTCAATGGGGGGGCAATGCCGTTTCAATAACATAATCTCGCATGTCATCAACCAAGGGTGCGGCGCGTGTGGTCGGACCATTGGGGCGTAAGTTATAGAGTTTGGGAATAGTACTCCCGGAAGGCGGAGGATATACCGCTCGTGTTGTATGATCTAGATTGGTCAGGATGTGAGATAAAGGGAATAGAGCATCGTGGCGGTCTAGGATGCAAAACCCGTGCAAGGTGTTTACCGCATTTATTGGCGAGCGAGTAGTGGAAATTGCGAGCCCTATCCCGCGCTATTAAGGAGTGCGAGTCGAGAAGCTGGAGGAGATCTCTACGGGCATTCGACAAACGAACAAAAATGGCAGGGTCTAGGTTACGCTTATGTATAGGTTCGAGCTCCGCTATGGTGGAGAGAAGACGGCGAATATCTCCCGAACGCATTTTTTTGAGACGCGAGCCATGTTGAATAAATACGCCCCTGACCACACACTTCAGGGCCTCCCATTGTGTGAGAGGAGAGGTGGTGTCAGCGGAGTGATCTGAAATAAAGTGTCAAATGGCGGCGGAAACTTCAGCTACACAGACGGGGTCTCGCAGTAAGTTGTCGTTGAGTCTCCAATGTGTGCCCCTACGTGACGTTGGGGGGCGCGCAAGAGTCAAGTAAACCGGTGCGTGGTCAGACCAGAGTAATTGACCCAGGGATGCCTGAACTGGAGTATCTAACAGTGACTGGGAAATCAGGAAGTAATCCAATCTACTATAAGAATTGTGTGCTGCTGAATAATGGCTGTAGTCCTTTTCTGAGGGATGCTGGACACGCCAAACATCCACCAGGTGTGAGGAGTGTAGGAGAGCTTTGATGCGTGTCAATGTAGAGTGCGGAACAGAGGACTTACCCGAGGACGTGTCTGCGGGTGGGGACATGACGACATTGAGGTCTCCGCCAACGATGCAGCAGGGACCCCCGAAGGAGGACAGTCTGGTGAGAACCGATGAGAGGAACCGAGCCTGACCCACATTAGGTACGTATATGTTGGCCACTGTGAAGAAAAAGCCGTTAAGTTTCAGTTTAAGAAATATGAAGCGCCCATTAATATCAACAAGGGTGTCTAGGACCTCAGGTTTAAAAGATTTATGGAAAGCTATGGATACACCTTTAGATTTGGCCTGAGGATTAGTACTGTGAAACCATTGTGGATAATACCTGTTGCGCATTGTCGGAATGGAATCTGAACGGAAATGTGTTTCCTGGAGTAACAATATATCAGAACGTTTTTTATGAAAGTGGTAAAGGATCTGGCTCCGCTTCTCAGGAGTGTTGAACCCCCTACAGTTAAAAGAAGCTAAGGTTATCGGGCAAACAGAGGCCATGACAGCTGTAGGAGTAGAGGGTAGGGGGAGGGGGGGAAAGCCTGTGTGGCAATAGTATCATAATTCAGCAACTCTCGAAGATGGAAGCAGCACGAAGTAGGGTCCAGAAAAAGAGAAAAAGAAGAGGGGAGGAGGAGGGCATAGGAGAGGAAGAGTAGGAATAGATAGGTGGGAGGACAACGGGGTGAGACAAAAAACAAAAAAGCACGTAAAACATCTAAAGGCATGGTTTGACGGTAGACTCCGTCCGCACCACCCCAGTCGAGGAACAGAGATGGTAAGGAACGATCAGGGCGGAGTGGCGAGGAGGGAGCCCAGCACAACCTAGTAAATGACAAAAAAAAAGTAGCAATAACAAAAAAGGCCACTAGGTGGCTCCAAAATACTACAAATAAAAAAGAAAAAAAAACTTACAGTATGGCATACAGCCATAAACCACACAGCGTCCATGGAGACGCTGTATAGAAAAAAAAAAAAAACCCTCTGAGGGGGGGGGTACGGTGGAACCCGCCGGGCAAGGCAGACCCCCCGACCCCAGCTCCACGGAAAAACAATCATGGAACAAAACCAACACACAACCTTCATGATCAAAAAAAAACATTATTGCCGAGAAAAAGGGGTTGGTCAAAAACATGCGACAGGGAACAAAAACAAAAACAGTCTAGTAGATCTATACTTCAATGAGGTGCAGATACAGTGAGAAAAAACACAGTAATGGTTAAGCTGTAGAATATGGACAAACCGTCTGAAGCTATAGGGGAGAAAGTATTTGTGTACAGTCTGCGGACAATTCTCGGCATGGGACCCGGAGCCCGAGTATCCTAGGAGGAAAACCAGTGGATTAATAACAATAACAGCATTAGAGCAGTCTAGAGCTCAGGGGGGGTAAACCCTTCAAAAGAAACAATGGCCGAGGTGACCTTCAGGCCGATCCCATGGAAAAAATATAAAATACAAAGAATAAAAATTTAAAAATCAAAAATATAAGAGAAACCATGGAGAGTGACGGCTGTGAAAGTAACCTAGACGCATGAGGGGGGGGGGGGGGGAGCCCTTAAAGCAAAAAGGTAAAAAATAAAGCTAAATAAAGATAAGGTGTGGAGGCTCCCACCCCAACACGTCCCAGGGAAGAACCCCTATAAAGGGAAAACAAGTAATGCGACTGATCCATCCAGGGCAAGTTCAGTCCTCAGCATCACGACGAGGCACGGACTTGGAGTGGCGCTTACGACCCTGCGTCTGCCACGTGGAGGCAAAGGGCAAGCCGGGGGTAGTAGGCGTGAATGGCCAGTCCGGGATAGACACCTGTGGAAGTCCTAGTGTACCGAGGAAGGTCGGCAGGTCTCCCAGTGTGCGGAAAATGGCGGTCTTGCCTTCATGGTGCACTCGCAGGTGGAACGGGAATCTCCATTGGTACTTCATCTGTTTGGACTGCAAAAGTTGGGTAAGCGGCTTCAGTGCTTTTCTCATCATCAGCGTCTGGCGTGAAAGATCTGGGAGGAGCATCACAGGTGTATCATTGAGTAGTATAGTCTCTTGCGAGCTAGCAGCTTTCATGATAGATTCCTTGACCTTATAAAAATGGACCCGACACAGGGTATCGCGAACGAAGGAGGGGTCTTGGCTTCGCGGACCGGAGGTTCTGTGGACCCGGTCTAGCTCGATCGGGTCATCTTTGGGGCGCTGCAGCAGTTGGTTAAAAATGGCAGTCACAGCTCCAGGTAGGGCTTTGCCGTCAACTGATTCAGGAATTCCGCGAATGCGTATATTGTTGCGACGGTTACGGTTTTCGATATCGTCTTGTTGGTACGCCAACTGCTGCAGCATGACAGTGTGGGAGTTCAAAATCTTGTCATGAGACTGTACCGTATTGTTTAGACTGTCTGTGGTGGCATCCAGGTCTTCAAAGCGAGCGCCCACATCCTTCTTGAACTCAAAGATCTCTTTCTTATAGGCCTTTTCAATTCTGTGGACACATTGTTCAAAGTCAGCCTTAGTGGGCAGGGATCTGATGTAGCTGTGGAGGGAACGAATCTGTGCCTCCAAATCCCATCCATCACCGGAACCCAGGGAGACATTAGAGCGACTCCTGGTGAGCACAAAGTCGGCCTGTGAGTGGAGGGATGACTCAGAACGAGACGGGGACGGAGGAGCCAGCGCCATCTTGGTTTCAGATCGGCGCTGCGATGCTGCGCGGGATCGGGCGAAATACACCTCTAAATCTCCTCCCTGTCGGTCCCCGTTGGTTCCCTTCTGTGCCCGCTGCTTGTCTTTCCCCATGTGTCAGTCTTGAGCTGGTTCCTAGTAGTTATGTGGTCCGTGGAGGTGGGGGATCAGGGGGCCGGGGTAAAGCACATCCTACTGCTACATACTTCCAGCCATGGCCCGTTAGCTGCTGTTAGGCAGGAGGTAGGGGAGAGGTGTAGGTAGACTAGAGGATCCTAGTGGTTTGAGAAGGGTAGAATTAGGGAAGGGAGAGGAGTGGGACCCGCTGGGTGAAGCAAGATGGTGGTTACTCACTATCTGGGCGCAGGGGCCTTCCATAGGCCGGATGAAGATGCGCTTCTGCGGGGGCTACAGGTGGCAAAAAGAGTCCCAAGGGCCCTCCGGTGTTCGTGAGGAGGGAGCCAGTCACCCGGTCGGGGAGGATTGTGCAGGCTGGTATGGATCCCGGGTTCGCCGACTTCCGGGACTAGGCCGAAGCCGCGGTCTTTCCTGGAACGGACGCCGGACGGCAGCAGTTTTCTATCCGCCCCCGATCGCCGCACACCCGGGCCGCCCCCTCCGAAGATGATGCTGGAGGTGGACGAAGATGCGGAGGCCGTCTACCCCCGTGGGCGAACGCGGAGGATCCCGGAGGTTCCGTAGGCCTCAATATGGCGGCGGGACTCGGCAGCGCCGAGCTCGCTGTGCCTGAAGGCAAGAGAGCCAGCCAAACTCCGCAAATTCGTCAGGGGTCGGAGCGGAAGGGATCCGGCAACAGGTACCGCAGCCTTGGTGTGTCACTGGGGTCAATTTTGCAGGGGATGGCAGCAGATTGCTCCGAGTCTCATGGAGCTTAGCAAGAACACGTCTTCCCCGGCGAACTTCCGGACACGCCCCATGTTATGTGTGTTTTAGTATCAGCCTTAAAAGCTCAGTGTTTCTATGCGTTTCCTGCATTGAACCCAAGGAGGCCAAGGCCACGGGTCATGCTCACGCATAACCATACACCAAGAAGATTGGTATTCTAATTCATTTTTTTTTTAGCTGAATAATACTTTCATTAGTATTAATTCTATTTTTCTGTATATTCCTGCCTTTGTTTTTTTCTCACTTTTATCTTTTTGTTTCTCATCATTTCTCTTTTACTCTTTTTCTTTCTTTTGATGGTTTCTCGTATTTCCACTGTCAGCTTTCTCTTGTCTTTTTTATACTAAGTTTCAAAATTTTCACTACTAGTGCCCTGACTCATTTAGTTCTTAAAATTGTGCCTTATCATTGGTAAGTAAGTGTTCTTTTGGAATTCAAGCCATTAACCCATTGAATAATATTCATTAATTGAGGCACATATTGTAAACATTATTGGGACACCTGCCTTTACACGCACATGAACTTTAATGACATCCCAGTAATTCCTAATGCTGCGTACACACGATCGGATTTTCCGATGAAAAAAGTCAGACAACATTTTTCATTGGATATTCCGACCGTGTGTATGCCCGACCGTGCGTATGCCCCATCTGACTTTTTCTGTTGGAAATTGCAACAGACTTAGAAAGAGAACATGTTCTCTTTTTTTCCCCATAAATTCTATTGGAAATTTTGTTCATCTGTATGGAATTCAGAAAAAACATGCATGCTTGTAAACAATCGACACATGCTTGGAAGCATTGAACTTTATTTTTCTAGGCTTATCGTAGTGGTGTACATCACCGCATTTTTGACAGTTGGAATTTGGTGTGCCCGTGTGTATGCTAGATAGCTTGAGCGGATTTGCGTCAGAAAAACCCATACACACCTACAATATAAAACAACAAATTTACATGCAAAACAATGTACCGCTTTGACATTCCAAAATACTGACAGTGAGGTTAAAGAAAGATGTCGATGATAGCAATGGTAGCGATGAAAACTATGTCATCAGTAGTACCCAGTTACGTTTCTACTTCTTTCCTTAGTCAAATTAGGCAAGGAAAGTGTCATACCATTGGTTGCCATAAGCAAAAATTACATTATTTTTCCAATCTTCACATTCTAAAAAAAATTCCCTACAATTATTATTTTTTTATTCTAAATAACAATTTGAGAAATAAACTGTCCAAGTGCAAAGTTTTAATTATTTATTTGTATACCTTTTCTTTTATATGGTATAGAGACCACTTTTGAATATTGTACCCATCATCACACATCATTGACGATTAAATTATCTCAATGTGTTTCGAAATGTTAATTCACTGTTGTGAAATCACACTCATTGCATAATGAATTTGTTGTTGCCACTGGTTTAAATGGTTTGTTGAAAGCAGTTCATGTGTATTTTGCTATTTAAATTGGCGCTGAGCAAACACTTGCGTATTATCCCAGCTCCATTCTATTGATCTTACAACCTCTGTGTGCAAAGAAGACCAGCACATAAGCTCTTTGAAGGTCATGAGTGAAGTGCAGACCCCTGTAAAACCAGTTGTAATAAAAGTGCAAGAAAACGTTTTATAAAGGGGGGTTAGATCACGACACATCATTTAAAACCACAGAATCATTTCTGTAACAGCACCATGGACCATAAAAGGAAAACGTTTTTACCATGTCTCATCCTTTGAAGCATATCTGACTGAATTCTCCAATTGAGCCATTTGGGAATTCTTAGAGTAGATCCTCATATGACACAATAATGGCTTTTCCTTAGTTGAGCTTAAGAATTGCAGCATTTAGCGTTCTTAACTTGATTGCTGTTTTTTAATTCTTCTTCATTTATTATTTAATGTTCTTTTTTTTCTGTTAATTGTGGCTATGTGTAATGGGGAAAACATAACTAAAAACCAAATGTTTAGAAGTATATCAATAAAATTGTATAAATAAAGCAATATCTAAAATACATTTATATTTAACTTTAATATTTACCTTAAAAAAACTTCTAAATCTAAAAAAAAAATTGTATTATGATTTTGGTTCAATTACATTTTTTGTAAACAATTTTTAATTAATTAGTATTTTTTTTAAGTATTTATGAAATGTTTTTATGTAGAAATAAAAACTTTCAACAAGATACACCGTTAACATTCAATTTGCAGGACATTGTAGAGTACACAGCACATTTCTCTTCCCTTTCTTTTTCAACTCACATACAGGAGGGCATGGAGTCAGAAGTGGAGAATGCACTATTTTGAATTATTAAAGGCAGTTGTAAAGGCAGAAGATTTTTATTTTTATTTTTATCTTAATGCATCCTATTCATTAAGATAAAGCCTTCTATGTGCAGCAGCCCCACCCAGGCCCTGAGCCCCATGTGTGTCCAGCAATGTCCATGAGTGCCTCAGCCATCTCCTTTCTGATTGAAGAGAGGGGTGGGGCCGAACTGAAGCTCCATGTCTGAATGGACACAGGGAGCTGCAGCTCGGTTTGGGGGCCCCATAGCAAGTTGCTTGCTGTGGGGGCACTCTACAGGAGGGAGGGGCCAGGAGCACAGAAGAGGCACCCGAGAAGAGGAGGATCTGGGCTGCTCTGTGCAAACCCACACCACAGGGCAGGTAAGTAGGACATGTTTGTTATTTTTATAGAAAAAAATGAGACTTTACAATCACTTTAACCACTTAACAACCGCCCACTGTATATATACGTCATATTTTTAAAGATGGATATCTCGGTAATGGCAGCAGCTGCTGCCACAACTGAGGTATCCATCTTTACAGTGGGCGGGCCTGCTCACGATAACGGCGGTCTCTGCGGCAGATTCACCGCAAGATCGCCGTTATCGGTGGCCGGAGAGGGCCCCCCTCCAGCCGCTCTCCCACACCCTCCACCGCTTACCGTAGCCATCGGTAGCGCCGGATGCGATCGGGTCTGCTCGTCTGCTGTGCAGGGATGCGAGTGAGGGAAAAATGTCCCTCACCCGTCTCCATAGCTCTGCTGGGCGGAAGTGACGTCAAAACGTCAGTCTCGCCCAGCGTCTTAAAGAGACATTTTTTTGTTTACCTTTTTTCAAGAGGTAAAATTTCTTTTTTTTTCTTTTTCATTTAAGCCTAAATATGAGATCTGAGGTCTTTTTGACCCCAGATCTCATATTTAAGAGGACCTGTCATGCTTTTTTCTATTACAAGGGATGTTTACATTCCTTGTAATAGGAATACAAGTGATAATTATTATTTTTTATTTTTTATTTCAGTGTTAAAAATTATAAAAGAAATAAAAATAAATACGAAAAAAAAAAAATTAAAGCGCCCCGTCCCGACGAGCTCACGCCCAGAAGCGAACGCATACGCGAGTAGCGCCTGCATATGGAAACTGTGTTCAAACCACACAAGTGAGGTATCGCCGCGATTGATAGAGCAAGAGCAATAATTCTAGCTCTAGACCTCCTCTGTAACTCAAAAAATGCAACCTATAGAATTTTTTAAACGTCGCCTATCGAGATTTTTAAGGGTAAAAGTTTGACGCCATGCCATGACCGGGCGCAATTTCTAAGCAAGACATGTTGGGTATCATTTTACTCGGCATAACATTATCTTTCACAATACGTAAAAAAATTGGGCCAAATTTATTGTTGTCTTATTTTTTAATTCAAAAAAGTGATTTTTTTCCAAAAAAAACAAAAAAAAACCAGTAAAGTTAGCCCAATTTTTTTATATTGTGAAAGATAATGTTACGTCGCGTAAATTGATATCCAACATTTTACGCTTTAAAATGGTGCACGCTTGTGGAATGCATCAAACTTTTACCCTTAAAAATCTCCATAGGTCTGTCCGCGGGGATTTTGGTTTGATCGTGTGTACACACATCAGACCAAAATATCCCAGGAGACATGTCCGATGAAAACGATTACTTGATTTTTATTTTTTTAAACTGTTTTAAAAAAAAAATGGGTCACTTTTATTCCTATTACAAGGAATGTAAACCCTTGTAATAGAAAAAAGCATGACAGGTCCTCTTAAATATGAGATCTGAGGTTAAAAAGACCTCCGATTTCATATTTTGACTAAAATGCAATAAAAATATAATTTTTTTGTCATTTAAAAAAAATGAAAAATAATGTCCCTTTAAGAGCTATTGACGTCGCTTCCGCCCTGTTATGGTATTGAGACGGGTGGGGGACATCTTACCCTCACTCGTATCCATACCCAGCACGAGACAGGACCCGATCGCCTCCGCTGCTACTGACGGCTCCGATAAGCTGCAGAGGGTCCTGGAGAGCAGTGATAACAGTGATTTCACGGGGAATCAGCCTCAGAGACCACTATTATCGTAAACGGACCACCACCTGAAGAAATGGATACCTGGGTTATGGCAGCTAGCTTCCATAACCGAGATATCCCTCTTCAAAATGCCGATGTATATAGTCATACGGCCAGGGGCGGACTGACAACTCATGGGGCCCCCGGGCAATAGGAGATTATGGGGCCCCTGGGCTTACTGATGGCCACCACGCCAGGAGGCGGGGCAGCTAAAATCTCTGGATTTTCACATCAAAAGCATGTCAGTTTCGGACATATCAGGGACAGATGTAAAAAAAACACAGATTTTTACATACTGTTCCTGGTTTTACTGAGCCTGGCAACCCTGATGGGGCCCCCTAGTGGCATGGGGCCCTCGGGCAGTGCCCGAGTGACTCAATGGTCAGTCCGCCCCTGCGTACGGCGGTTCAGAAGTGGTTAAAATTCACTTTGCCAAAATTACTAAATTATGTGCAAGACAAAGTAAAAAAGATTTTTTACTTGAACAGGATAGCATGATGGAAGTTAGCCCCACTTCACTTTATTTACTAAGCTGAGGGAAAGTTTTTTTGCAAATTGAAAATTCACTTTACAAAGTGAAAATGCTCTACTCCATTAGCAGCTCTAATGTCTGTAATATAACTATAATGTCTGATTGAAGAATTACAAAATAATGTGATATTATATTACAGTGAACAAATACTGTATATAAATGGCTCATAGAGAAAATTCAGCTAAAATGCTTAGTTTACCATCAGAAGAAAAAAAAAACAGGGAATTTATTGAAACAGGTAGAATTGGGGATTAATCTGCATATATAGAAAGGAATCTTTACTGTAAAAGCCATGAAAATGTCGAGTAATCTTTCACAGTAATTGAAACTGAATCTTCTGGAAGCATAAAATATTAATATCTTCCTATATTTCTAAGAAATACAAATAATGTTGATTTAGTGTGTTGTCAGATTTCCTTTTGTGGCCCATTGTTTTGTTAATGCAAATTGGACCTTCCTGTAGTGTTAAACGTTCTGGTAATTAAGGTCTTGTTTTAATGGTTGAAGTCGATAGTATAGTATAACATAAAACAATTTAACGTTGACAGTTTCCAAAATAGTGTTGAGAATAAAATTATAACTATAGTGTTTTCAGTATACTAAACATGTTCATGTGTGTGAACATCAGTTTTTACCTGGAAAAAAAAAAAAAAAAAAAACGTAAAAAAACACGAGTTCTAATATTTACAGAATTGTAAACATGCATCTCATCTAGCTGGAGTCAGTGAGCCAGTTACTTTCCCCAGAGACCAGAGTCATAGCCCCAGGTGTTAAATGTGTGATAGCAGCTTGATCTATCGACCAGGGTAAGAGGGTGCAGTGGCCAAAATGAAAATATATGAAAAATTAATGAAGTCCCAAGATTATTATTTATGTGCTCTGCCCAGTGCTAGTTCTGGGTTGCAGAACATTGTTGAATATTTCCCTCAGAAAAATAGGTTTCTGTTCAAAGGTCAGGAGTCACAGAAAATGTATTTAGTTCGTATTTCTACTCTAGAAGGTAAAATAGGATTTTCATGTCAGTATTTATTTATTTTTTACTTGCTTAAATCAATTGGTCAATGCTTCTTCCCTTGAGAGCTATTTTTTCTTGTAGATGGATATTTTATAATTTTTGGTCAACATTTTAGATGGCGTCTAGATGGTTGGAAAAATACTTTTAGGAAGTAATATTTTAGGAAGTGAGGCTTGAACTGGTCATCAAGCATTTTGTTTGGCATTTCTTTCTTTTGGTAATGGCCTTGCCCAGAAGTAGAGTTTAAAGCGGATGTCCGCTAAAAAAAAAATATTAATAGCCAGCAGTAATATTAAAAGCTGCTGACTTTTAATATTAGGACACTTACCTGTCCTGGAGTCCAGTGCCGTCCGCAGCAGAGGACGAGCAATCACTCGTCACTCTGCTGCCCCCCCGCCATCTTCGGTGAGGGTACCAGGAAGTGAAGCACACCGGCTTCACTGCCCGGTTCCCTAAGGCGCATGTGCGAGTCGCACTACACCTGCCGATTGGCTCCCACTGTGTTCTGGGAGCCAAGTGTTCCCAGAACACAAGGGGGGGGGGGTGACGTCATGCCCGCAGTTTACCCGAGACTGTGTGTCCGGAAGTGGGTGCAAATACCTGTCTTTAGACAGGTATCTGCACGCCCTCCCCCCTGAAAGGTGTCAAATGTGACACCGGAAGGGGGGAGGATTCCGATCAATGGGAGTTCCACTTTAGGGTGGAGCTCCACTTTAAAGTGATCCATGTACTGTAGTTTATATTACTAGTGAAATTAGCAACCATTTGGGGAGGAGAAGTTAAAAATGGGACGTTTCACCTCACCTGGGAAATAACATATTAAAAAGGTTTGACCTGACATAACCTCCATTATGTAAATGGAGGTTATGTAAAATAAACAACAACTTTAAATAAGATTGGTTGCTGTAAAAAAATAATATGGAGTATATATACATATAATAAAACTTGTATTCATCAAATGCAATTTCCCTGGTTTAGAAGTACATGATACACTTTACAACATATATAAAAGACAGCTATATATAATGAGCTGACATCTTGATAATAATACCAAAGGTGATGTTCATACATAATGGTTTATAAAACTTGATGCGTTTTGTGAATCATGTTCACTCATCAGGAGTATGGATGCAAAAATATTTAATTGTAAGTACATAGAAATGGGTATATAATTTACTTTAATTTTATTTTAATTTTTCAAACATATGGAATCAATTACTTACAAATAAGCTCAAGTATTGTTCTGGCCAATGTGTGGCTGAGGGAATGGGAGGGGGTGCCCCAAAATATTGCCTGGTCTGGAGCTGAGGCCTCAAATACCCAAACCAGATCAGGGGAACCACTGGAATACTGGCCAGGTGAACATACCACAATCTGGGAAAATGGTGTGATGTTAGTGCAAAAAAACAGCATGTTACTGTGATTTTTATATATATATATATATATATATATATATATATATATATATATATATATATGTGTAAGTGAATCTTAACATGCTGTTTTTTTGTGCTAACATCACAACATTTCCTCAGATTGCAGTCTTTTCACCTGGCTGGTATCCCAGTGACTCCCCTGATCTGGTTTGTGTTTATCTTGCCTCAGCTCCGGACTGGCCAGTATTTTGAGTTAGCATCCCTTCTTATTCCATCATCCACACATTAGCCGGAAAAATACTTGAGCCTATTTAATTCCATATGTTTAAGAAATGTTCCTTTTTTTGAAGGGCATAATTTATGCATTTTTTCAAGCAAATTATATACCCATTTCTATTTACGTACAGTTAAAATATTTTTGCATCCATACTCCTGATGAGTGAACATGATTCATGAAACACGTTGCGTTTTACCCTTATGGTGCCAAGACAGTTTGGCTTCTCATTCATCTATCATCTACCTATTTTGTGTGTATAATACCATTATGTATGATCATCCCTTTGGTATTACTATCAAGATGTTTGCTTATTATATATGGCTGTGTTTTATATATGTTGTAAATTGTATCATGCATTTCTAGACCATGGAAATTGTGTTTGATGAATAAAAGTTTTATTACATGTATATATACTCCATATTATTTGTTTACAGCAACAAATCTAATTTAAAGTCCCACAATTTATTATTTACTTTTACATCTCACCTGGGAAAACATTCTCAGCATGCCTCATGATTTTGGGCTTGTGCATATGAGTGCCAATAGGGAAACCAATCACGTATTCCTAAAAAGTTCACTTCACTGCCAAGTTTGCAAGAAGAACATGCATTTGTTTCCACAGTGCTGTAAAAATAATGCACCTGTGTATTCTTATCTTATCAAAGTATGGAGGCCACTCTGTCCTACTAGCACACTAAATGGTTTTGATTCAAACAGAGTTTTGAGTTGCATATTTTTGCAGATATACAGTATATAGGAACTACAAACTCGCGATTAGGCATGATGGGAATTGTAGTTCTTGAACAACTGGAGGGCCATAGTTTGAAGACCCCTGAGCTAAACTATAGGCTCAGTAAGGCCGAAGGGTCAGTGAGTCTTAGTTTGCTATGGCACCATCACTTTATGATTATGCCACAGTAAAAATTCTTTGTTGTTCTATTATTCCTGACAACACCGAATTACATCACAGGATACATGTGATAGGCACTGCTGTCTTGTAGAGCTTCCGAGATAGCAAACAATTGAACTACAAGTTTGAAAATGACTTGCTAAGCTATTGCTAGACTTGCCAGGCCTCATTGCATGACTCCAGATCAACTTTCTTTGCTAACATTCTGCAAGTCTGCTGCAAGTTCTGGTTTAGTTATGGTGTGCAATAGTCATCCCACCATAGGGGTCACTGTGGCTGGATTTGGAAAAGTGTCAACTAGAAAGTATGCTTCAAGTGCTCTGCATGTGAAAATGCGCAGAAAGTTAACAAGACTTACAATTCAACACTGCCACAAATTTGTGGTAAATTATCCTTGCTGCCTGCGAGGGGCATTGTGTGCACACTGCCCAACACACTCTCTATGTATATATGCTCACCATGTATGGTTAATTTTCCTCCTTAAATATGCCATCATTCCAGTAGGTTATTGGAAATTAATTAAGCAGGCTTCAGTATACCCAACTGTGAATCCTGTTTTACTGGCATGATAGCAAAAAGTGCCTCTAGGTAATGTAGATGAGATCATAGTCACGGGTTAGGTTGGCACAAATAGGGGAAACTGTTTTTTATTATTAGTTTTCCATATAAATTTAGTTATACTAGTAATTTCATTATGCATTATTTCATTATGCAATTCAAGTGCCACACTAGAATGTAACATTTATAATGCTGTTATGAATTTTGGCACAAACCAAGTACAATGAATACATGACATAATTGTTTTTACTCACTAAATACTCTGACAAGTAGCATATCACCTGCATTAATTCTTAATAATGTTTATGTGAATGCATGTCCTATATAGTTATATACCTTTAAATTAATAGTTGTTTGTATCTAGTGTTGAGCGGAATACGCCATATTCGATTTCACGAATTTCACGAATATATAGAAGAATATTCGTGAAATATTCGTTTATATCGAATATTTGTGATACTTTATGAAAACATTTTTTTGCGAAGTTTCGCTAATGCGAATGCGAAATTTCGCTAATGCAAATGTGAAATTGATTGCGAAATTCACATCTGCGCATGCGCATGCGCACGAACAACACGCGAAAACGGAGATCATTTCCTATAGGAAGCACAATGCTAAGCTCTAAGATCGCAATACACAGGAAAAATGCACAGAAACACTCCACTCTTTCTAGCCACCTTGTGAATCTGCACTGAAATACTGCTGGGAGTGATCTTATATAATGGTCGTGCAGGCAGGTTCCTATTGGTTGCTATGGAGGTTGCTAACCTCTGACAACTGTGGTAGGAGAATTCTGATTGGCTCTGATGCAAAAGAAGGGCAGAGAAAGTATTCGCGAATATTCGGCAACATAAAAGGATCGCCTCAGCTACTCGGCCCAGGGTCTCTAATCATACCAGCAATGCTGGTATACCAGCAATGCTTTTAGACGTCGATGGAGATCACTAGGATGTAAAAATAAATTTGAAAAAATACGAATATTCGCAATAGCGAATATTCGCCGCGATATTCGAGTTATTTGCGAATACTCGAATATGCAATATTCATAACGAATATTCGCAATGCGAATATTCTTGAGCAACACTATTTGTATCCAGATTGCTAATATAGTTGCCAGTACTTGGATTATAACACTGTTACATTTTGTTACAAGTTTAATTAAAGTGAACAGATATTCAGCACTAAAAGTATTACTCAAAGAGGGCGAATCACAAATGATTTGGCGGATATACTGGGTAATTTCACCTTCAATTTCCTATTGACATATTTATGTAAAGCTGAACAAAGTGTAATTATATTCACCTCTCCATTCCCTCATCACATATCTAGCCGTGTTGAGTTGAGGTGACCTTTGTAGAGTCCTTTTCGTGAAGTGATATAGTTAATGAAATCCAGCGACACTGTGACCTCAACCTGCTCATGGCCCTGAACTCCCTCATCCATCTTCCAAGCCCCAAAGGTTACATGACAGCACATGGAAACAGATAAAACAAGTGTGAATAAACAAATTCAAGAGCTTTCTGTCATGGCTGCCAGCACAGAAAGAATGGACCGAGTAAGACATCACAGACTTGTGAATGAGTAAGATAGTGTAGGCTGAGGAATGATGAGCAAATAAACGTTATTCTGCTTTCAGTTGTAACAAATGGGTAGAAGAAAACAGAATCATGTAGGTAGATGCAAAATGCCCCTAGTTAACTTAGATATGTATTAACTAAATTTGTATACATAGTAACCCACTCTGTGTCCCACTTTGCCATACCCCCAGTGAGCCAGAGATAGAGGCCTCCACTCAGCAGGGAACATGTGCTTTGCTGTGTGGAGGACTCTAACTCTTACTATAGGGGATGTGATGGACACAGCAAAGAGGGCCACTGCTTACATCCAGAGCCCAGTTATCTGGTTCTGCTGCATGATGGAGGGGAACAGAGATTTTTACTATGGCTTTGGGTTATGGTTTGGTAAGACTCTACTCACTTACCATTATACCAACCTTTCTCAACTAGGGTTCCTCTAAAGCAACCTTTCTCAACCTTTTTACCCCCAAGGAACCATTGAACAACTTTCTTGTCTTGGGGAACTCCTGCTAAAATAAATTAATTGGCATCAGGGGGGAGAATTCCCCCATCCATTGGCAATCAGTGGGAAAAAAGTGGTGATCAGAATGCCACCCTTGCAGACAGCTAAAAACCACGTTGGCAACATGCTGCTGGCTCTAGCGAGTGGTATCGGATCTGGAATTGTGCAGGCACCATAAGGTAAGAAGTCAATCAGCCATAGCTCAGGTAACCCCAAGCAGCCTCTGAAGGCACCCTAGGGCCGTGTTTTTCAACTCCAGTCCTCAAGGCACACCAACAGGTCATGTTTTCAGTCTTTCCATTATTTTGCACAGGTGATTTGATCAGTTTCACTGCCTTAGTAATCACCACAGCCATTTCATCTGAGGGAAATCCTTAAACTTGACCTGTTGGTGTGCCTTGAGGACTGGAGTTGAAAAACATTGCCCTATGGTTCCACAAAACACTGGTTGAGAATGGCTGCTCAAGAGATTGCTAGTTTGCAGGTTATGTTAGCAATGAGCAACACCTGCTTCTCAGATAAACTACCACTGACACTGCTGATCTTTTTGGCTATTGGTAAAAAGGGATTCTTCCAACTGATCAAAAATGTAAGAACCATTCTTCCATTTAACCATCACACTAATGTACCATAAGCTGTAGATATAGTACTAATTAGCAGGGATTCCTGAGACCAGTTTCTCTCTGTTTAAAAGTTTGGGAAAGGCTGCATTATACTACATGAGTTAGCCATCGGAAGAGTTTTAAGCTGGTCATACACATACAGTATATATTTCTTCCATTCAGCCTGCAGGCTAAACAGAAAAAATGTAATATGTTCTTCCATATACACTACACAGCACGGATGGATGAACCTCCCGCTATTGTATTTTGACAGCTGGCCCCAACAGCTGTCGAAATGCCCAATACAGTGCCTGCATTTCATTGGATGCAGGCTTTGTTCAGCTGATAATTTTCTGCCCAGTTCCTTTTATTTTGTAATCAAGAAATGACAGGCGGACGTAGGACAACAGGGCCACCCACTAAAAATGTTGATTGGTTCATCAGGAGCCAACTCCATGTATGGCTAGCTTTTCAATTGTGCTTTAAGATACTGTATATCAAAACAATGAAAAAATACTGCTTATGTATTGCAATGGGATAGTAAAATTTGCACACTGCTGTTCCAGATTGCTCAGATAACACAAAACAGTTGTCTAACAGAACTACACAGGTTTTTTTATATACATATAATGCCATTTTTAATAGAAATCTTTAAAGATAGTACTTTTTTTATATTAGTACTATGTTTGTATTTCAGCCAGTGTTTTTATTAAAACGTGTAAAAAGAAAAGAGCAGACGTTTACAGGAAAATAGTAACCATAAAGAGTAGTTGTTTCCATGTCTAGCTTTAGACTGAGCAAAGAAAAGCTCTCTTTTTCCAAAGTAATCCAATCTGTTAAAAATAGTATAGGGCTAATAAAATTATTTTTTGTAATTGCAGGATTTATGGCAAACGGTGGGTAATATATTCCTTTATGTGGGACAGACAGATGCTGGGTAATGAGATTATTTGGAGAACTGATGATTTGTTGCTTTTAATTGGGGTAAACATAAAACTCCAGTGCTATCTGCTGGCATGTAAGAGAACACACTTCACATAATGCTGTTTATAGACAATGATAATGTACTTTTACTGTACTAGTTCCATGATTGTACTGTATAAATGTCATAACTGTACTGGGACTGTACTGTATTAGTGGTTGTGCAGCCTATGCTATATTATAGGGATGTACTATATTAATTTCATCACTGTACTAGGGAGATCAGTGCCATGACTGTAATAGTCTTGTGCAGTATAAATAGTATCATTGTACTGGGGTTGTACCGTATAAGTGTCATGACTGTAGTAGGACTATACTATATCAATGCCATGACTGTGCTGGACCTGTACTATATCAGTGCCAGGACTGTACTGGGGCTGTACTATATCAGTGCCAGGACTGTACTGGGGCTGTACTATATCAGTGCCAGGACTGTACTTGGAGTTTTCCTATATCAGTGTCAGGACTGTACTGGGGCTGTACTATATCAGTGCCAGGACTATACTGGGGCTGTACTATATCGGTGTCATGACTGTGATAGGGCTGAACTCTATTAGTGCCATGACTGAGATAGGGCCGTACTGTATTAGTGCCATGACTGTATTATGGCTGTACCATATTAGTCCCACGACTGTACTAGGGCTGTACTGTATTGATGCAATGGCTATATTAGCAATGGCTATTGCATTAGTGCCATGATTGTACTGTATTAGTGTCATAACTGTTTTCGAGCTGTACTGTATAAGTGCCACGACTATACTGGAGTTGTATTGTATTAGTGGCTGTGCTATATTAATGTCATCACTGTACTAGGGCTATATACTATGCAGTATAAATAGTATCATTGTACTAGTGTTATAGTGTATAAGCGCCATGAGTGCGCTAAGGTTATACTGTATCAGTGCCATGACTGTACTATAGTTGGACCATATAAGTGTCATCATGACTGTAGGGCTGTGACTGTATTAGTGCTGTACTATATCAGTGGCCTGACTGTGCTAGGGCCATACTATATTAGTGCCATGACTGTATTAGGGCTGTACTATATCAGCGTCATGACTGCATTAGGGCTGTACTATGTTAGTGCCATGATTATACGAGGGCTGTACTGTATTAATGCAATGGCTATAGAAGAGCTGTACTGTATTAGTGATATGACTGTACTAGGGCTGTACTATGTCAATTCCATGACTTTGCTAGGGCTGTACCATATTTGTATCAGGACAGTACTAGGACTGCAATGCATTATTGCCATTACTGCACTAGAACTGTACTGTATTGGTGCCATGGCTATAGTAGAGCTGTACTGTATTAGTGCCATGACTGTACTAGGGTTGTACCATATTAGTGTCATGACTGTACAAGGACTATACTGTATTAGTGTCATGGCTGTACTAGGGTTGTGCTATATCAATGCCATGTACCATATTAGTGCCATGATTAATATTTACTAGGGTTCCACTATATCAATGCCATGACTGTACTAGGGTTGTTCCAAATGAGTGTTATGACTGTACTAGGACTTTACTGTATTAGTGCCATGACTGTACTAGGGTTGTACTATATCAATGCCATGACTGTACTAGGGTTGTACCATATTAGTGTCATGACTGTACTAGGAATGTAATGTATTAGTGTCATGACTGTACTAGGGTGGTACTACACCCTGCCAGCAGCTGTGTGGTGTGGCAGGACTATATAAATCCCAAAGTGGATGGGCAGAAATATTAATATATATTCGTTGGCAGGTAACATGTATTTTGTCTGTGTATTTAGATGTTTAGCTGGAGTTTTAAAGTATGTTTTAAATATTTTAAATTTACTTCTAGCAAATAATGCTGGGACTTATCGTTTTCCAAGGACCAAAATTCTACAGGTTTCCTTATCCATGTTACCTTTATACAGTACATAATAGTTGTCCAATGCTAGACGTGTCGGTAGAGTTAGGGAGTTATGGAACTGCACTTGGTGTGTCTAAGATAATATAGATCTGATATACACAAAGTTCAATCTATTGCTTCACGAAATATAAGAATGAGGCAGAAGGTCCTGATGCTGTCAGCACATTCTTGGCTTAAAGTATACAAATACATTTTGGGAAAGTGATAGCAGAGACAGTTCATTAGAGAACGTCCAACCTCTGTTTAAACTGTATGGACAGCTTTCGGCATATTTCGTCCCTCTGTAAAAGCAGACTTCGCATTGTGTGCACATTAAATATATTCATCTCCGCTTGTCAAAGAGTACTGAGATTGTTTCAACACTTAGCTTCTTGGGGATTCTAGAGATCAAAGACATGACCTGCTTACTGAAAACCCTTATGAGATAATTTAATAACAATTAAGAGCCCGGAGACAAAGAAAATGACAGTGCAGAATGTGGCTGTTAATTTCTTTTCCTAGCAGCCAAACCAGTGTAAGTAGTCAGCCAGCGTTCATAACCCTAATAAGTCATTTTATTCGATTAAGAGAAATTGATTTTTTTTCTTCCAATATGGATCCCAGTGATTGTGATAAATGCAGCTTCTGGTGCAAGCTTTACTTTCCCACTGCCAGCTTTCATTTGTTTCAAGGCGCCAGGTGAAGGGAGTAGAGAAATGACGCTGTGTCATTATCTAAACATGTTGTCAGCACTCAGACACATGCGGAATTGACTAGTTTAAGTGGATCAGCAGAGGGGCTGTTGTGAGAGCCTGACGTGCCAAATACAAAGTCCATGTTACTGCACCAACTTCAAGGCTTTTTGTTGGTCAAAAGTTAAACACCAGCTTTCATTAACTATTTTATGCACCTGCTAGATATAAATATACAGGGATCATTAGTTGCAATGCAAGATTCTTCAATGAAGGGAATTAGAGTGGCACTGCAGCCAAATCTGTTTTGTTTCCCCAATTTAGAAATAGTGGGAATAGTGAGAACCTCTGCCAGAATTTTATTGTTCAAACCATAGAAATTAAAATAGAGCACGAGACTAAAACTGGATGAAAGTCCAAGATACTCTTAATTGTTATAAAAAAAGTTATATAAAAACACCCAGTGTGTTTCTCGGGCAATCCCACTCCCCCTTCATCAGGGCTACATTAGAACATGAGGCCTCAATTAGTGCCCAGCAATGGCTGTCAAGTTTTACTCTATATGGAGTGTTCAGTACTAGTTCTAATATATTCCTGATGAAGTGGGAGTGGTGTTGCCCTCAAAATGCTTTGAATGCTTTTATATGACTCTTTTACCAACAAATCTATCCGGGACTCATTCATCTGGTTTTGGACTGATGCTCCTTTTTGTATTTTTATTGCTTGAGCTACTGTTAGGTGCCCTTCGAGGGAAGGCTTGCTGTGTGGGAGCTGCCACCCCATAGCTATTGAGCTTGTTTGCAGTTTTCCTTCATCTGACTAAAGTTGCCAGTGCTTCTTTAAATATGTTGTTGTGGAGCTTTTTATTGCTGTCTGTGTCCTTGTCAAGAAGATCCAACACCACTATCAGTTATGGTGATCATTGTCATTGAACATAAAGTGAAGAAAACTCCAAAGTTGTTAAAAGCACAGGGTTAGAGGAAAATTCTTCTAAAGGGGATATCAGTTCAAAAAAATGGGGACACCAATTTCAAAAACTGTGATTTTTAACTACTTTGTTTCACAGAAAATTACCTTCTTTTAAAATGTCATATATTTAATCATATAGAGCTGCTATGCCTAGACACCAAAAGGAGGAATCAAGCAAGTGGTGACCTTACTTTGGCTCACTGTGCAACTCCACTCATGGAATGGAAATTGTAGTTCTCAATCAGCATGAATGAGGACTGGATTGTGAGAGGGCCTGTCAGGTAAAGTATGTTAAAAAAAGACTAGAGACGACCATAATTCTCCTGGTCTGTCAATCAAAGGATGTAAATTAAATAGGTGGCTAAGATCGAGAGTCTGAGTCTCCCTGGTCCTCCCATTACATAAATATGTTATCACACACATAAACTACACAGAAGTGATACAAGACCACTGGGGGTTGGGAGAGTGGAGATAGCGGCCACTGTTCTTATAAAACAGAAATAAAGGACCACATACTATGCAGTTCTGATTTTTATTTGGGTGGATACGACTGGGTTGCTGAAAAGTAATAAATTACCTTTACAAATATGTAAATGTAAGTCTGTGCATGTGAGTATTCCGTTATGTAAAAATAAGATTGGCAGTTGCTTCAAACTTGCTTGTTTTTGTTATTGCTGTGAGGTGCTAACTTATGATAATTAACGTACTCCCTAAAATCATGTTGGACAACTCGGTCTGGTATCAGTAGTCAGGTGGATTGCTAGCAGTCTAATTGATGTCGCCTTTGGATTTTATGCTGTAACAATCCAGGGTATACATGCTTTTCCAAAGACCCTGTTCACACTAAGGCGTTTTTCAGGAGCTAAAGGGCTAAAAATAGCATCTGTAAAGCACCTGAAAAACGCCTCCCCTGGCCACCCCAATGTGAAAGCACATGTGCTTTCACACTGGAGCGCTGTTATGGCAGGACGTTAAAAAAAAGTCCTGCAAGCAGAATCTTTGGGGTGGTGGAGAAGCAGTGTATATACCACACTTCCAACGCTCCTGCCCAATGAAATCAATGGGCATCGCTACCAAAACGCTTACAAAGCACTTAAGCAGGGGTGCTACACGGGTGCTATTAACCCTTTTCTCGGCCACTAATGGGAGTTAAAAGCACCCCACTAGTGTCCGAAAAGCGCCGCAAAAATCGGCCGTGGCTGCATTGTGAAAGGGTTTTAAGAGATTTATAGTCGGACAGTGTTAAAGGAAAACTATAATGTTTTTGGCAAAAACAATTACGGTTACTTGTTTATTTTGGGATGGTACTTTTTATTGATGTATGACATTTAATACTGATTAAATACCATATTGCTCACTTGTGGTCTGCCTGTCTCTAACTGACACTCCATAAAGTGTCCTTTGATCTAGAGGCAAGGACACAATGTGTCCCTCCTCCAATCTTTTAGGCCTGGTTCACACTTGAGAATGGAGCGGCTCACAGCAGTAAGTCCGGTGCATCTCCATTCACTGTTTCAGGTCCGATTTCAGCCCGAATCTTGGGCAGTATTCAGACATGTAAGAGACCAAAAGACACACAGAAGTCCTGTGCAATTCACACTGGAGCCACTCCAGAAATGTGTGAACCGGATCCATAAAGAGCCGGTCACAATCTCCTGCTATGCAAATTGGATCCGGGGAAACACACATCCAATTCGCAATAGTGTTAACCCAGCCTTAGCTGTAATATATTAAATACAGATAAACATCAGATCATCACCATATTATTATTATTATTGTGCAGTGTAAAAGTAAAGAACTGCAGAAATGTTTATTAAGAATCAGATGATCCTTGACATTTTATTGATGTATATTGCATTGAAATCAAAAACAAAGCCATATGGAAGTTTTTCTCATCTGCCGGACGTCTTAAATTGATTTATAGCTGCAATATAAAGGTATACATCCAGGACAAATTTTACTTTTATATATTGCACACATGTCACTGTTGCCTCAAGCTTGTCAGTTGTTTCCAGTGAATGGATTTTAAATAGCATTTAAGTGCACCTGTCTTCTGCGCATAATGGTGGCAATTCCAGGGCTGGCATCAGAGATGTGTAGGTGTGCACTCAATATCAAGAGGCCATTCACAGTGACAGCTCATACACCATTTAAAGTATTGCCAATATCTGTCAGCTCTCTTATGTGGAAATCCTGCTGCACACTCTGCAATATGGAAATTCTACAAGATTTCTGTGGCCCTCTAATGCTATGTGGTTTCATTTTCTTGTCAATATATTGGGGGTTAGCATTTGTAATAGCATTGTTGTTGTGTTGTCTGTTAATATGTGTTTTTGCTTGTATCTTTATATGCATTTTACAAAAAATATGTTGGACGGTACCCATTCGTCTCTATGGTAAGCGTGTTATCAAGTGGGCACTCTTAAACTGCGGCATACAGAAGTTTAACAAAATTCTGGGCATCGAGGTGTGAACTGTACTGTTGAAAACATTGGCATTGTACAAATTTCCTTATGTGCTTGAGGCTCGGTTCACACTGCGACATGGGATACAACTTGTGAGACCTCAAGTTGGATGACATGTGAAGTTATTTATAAAAGGTTCCTGCACTACTTTTTTTTACAATTTCTCTTTTATTATTCTTCATTTTTGACAAGATATTCAAAAATACATTCAATGCTCCCAAAATTGGATATTATGAACATTTAGAAAGGATAAAAAAAAAAAAAAATAATCATTATACCAAAGATACCTCTCTACCTTCCTATATTTTATCCAGTCTACATTTCTTCAATTACATCTCCTCGAGATTTACAGCATAGCATATTATAGGTGTTTTACATATAGCTCAATCCTGTGAAATAGTACAGTATATTTCTAGATCCGTTATGTATATGTCTACATATACATCACTAGGGGTTTCTGTCTTTAATCCCAAATACATGTTGGGTATAGGGCAGTGGTTCTCAACTCCTGTCCTCGGGACCCACTAACAGGCCAGGTTTGCAGGATACCTGAAATACATCACAGGTGATATCATTTGCTGCTCAGTGATTGCAGTATTCTAGCCTGCATCTCCCCGAAGTAATACATAAAATCTGGTCTGTTAGTAGGTCCTGAGGACAGGAGTTGAGAACCACTGGTATAGGGTAATCTCCATACCAGTCTCTCTATACTGATAACCATATACTAACTTCAGAAGATCTACTAACCAACATAAACCTATAGATTTGACACAAGAAAAAACAAAAAAGGGGGGGTTAGGGAGGGTTACCAATCTGATCATACTCATAAATATTGTGTAATTATTAAAGAGGTTAAAAATTCTTCCCATTGCTGCCATATTTTTGGGGTTTGTTGTATCGCTTTTTCTTCTATTAACCTAAAGGGGTTGTAAACCCTTGTGTTTTTTCACCTTAATGTATCCTATGCATTAAGGTGAAAAAACACCTTGCAGTGTGCAGCCCCCCAGCCCCCCGTTTTACTTACCTGAGCCCCAAATTTCTGTGGGCGCTCTCTCCATGGCTTCTCTTCATTGGATAGATTGATAGCAGTGCAGCCATTGGCTCCCACTGCTGTCAATCAAATCCAATGTCACGGCCGCTAGGGGGACAGGGCCGAGTCATACACTCTGTGTCTATGGACGCTGAGTGTATGACACAGAAGCACACCCACAAGGTAACACCCTCAGGAGAAAGCTTCCCAGAGGGGGTTATCTAATGCAGGGAGAGCCGCCATGGGATCCCAGAAGAGGACGATCGGGGCCAAAACGAACTGCACAATGGAAGTAAGTATGATATGTTTGTAATTTAAAAAAAAAACTCTTGGTTATCTCCATTTAGTTTATGCAAATCTACTGGGCATAGGTACCACCTTGTAATGATGTTGTCATTTCTTTCTTGATGTTTGGTGAATAATGAGAACCTATGTGTCAGAATTTTTATTTTATTTTTTGTTTCTAGTATAATTGCGAAGTAAACATTGTGCTTTAATATAAAAAACAATGAGCCATTTCAAAACTAACCAACTGCTTACTGAATTTTATAAGCAGGCACCCCCTGCAGAGTCGCAACTGAATGTGCCATTCACAGCTTCACGCTCTCAAAATTATTTAATATGATAGAAAATAAAGCATTAAATAACAATGAATGAAGCACTACAGTCAACTGATATTTTCATATTGGGATATATCATGCAACTCTGCCGCTGAACAGATGGCATTGTTCTTTTGTTGCTAAACTCAGCCATCTGATACTTTACAGCTTTCTTCATTTTTCTTTTGCAGATAATTATGAGCAAAGGTCAATCATTGCCCTGTCAGTGCAGGCCCTAAATGATCAGATGGCAATTGCCAGTCTGAAGATGACAGCCTTGTCAAATGAGGAACGCTTAAATATTGCTTAATTTGGCTAGAATGGAGAGTGAGAAAAGGATTATTGCATTTAGCCCTGAATGAAAATCCTCCGTGTGTTTTAATGCCCAGCTGCATTACCTTTTTTTCCTCCATTCTCTTTTTAATAATATGCTTAGCACAGTGTGCGTTAGCAACCACTTTTTCTTGCTTGTTTGTTTAGTTGCTAAGGGGCAGGGGTATTCCCAAACACTCAATGTAGGGTCCTGGCTGTCCCCCATTCACAGAAAGCCTAATGTAGTAGAGTATCCATACTAAGAGGTTTCTCACAAAGTGCCTTTGAAGTCTCAACCTGACTGATGACAATTTAAGTGACTTCAGGAAGTACTTCAGGAAAGGCCCACCTATCCTGTAAACACGACAGGAGTGAAGTCTTTTTAGGATGCATTAGTTACCTGCAGGCTTTCCTACCACTCTGTTTGAGGACTTTAATAAACATTTGAAATATGGTAGACCTGTAATCTGTGATATTTTATGTTAGAGTGAATCTGTGATCAGGTTATTTCCATTTTAGTCCCCAAAGATGTCACGGTGAGCAGATAATGCCACAGATCTCTTCTGGCCTTAGTAGAAAACGAGAGGTTTGAATTTTGACCCTATGTAACCTGATGGTTCTAATAAAAAAAAATGAAAATAATCTTATGAACTTTACTGTTTCCAAGGAAGACTTACATATGTAGGAACTAAAATAAGCCTATTATATAATTAAAACAGTAAAACTATACATAATATACTCTTGATTCATATACAACCATGTAAGGCATTCTATTTGCAGATGTACATATCACTTTAAGGGTACAAGTGTTGGCGGGAAACGGTGGCAGCTACCAGCGGTGCAGGCTATATCAATTAATTATTTACCATTCCCCATAGGACCAAGTATATCTTGTATACCTTGTATATGAACAAAGAGTTATATATATATATATATATATATATATATATATATATATATATATATATATATATATATATATTTTAGTTAGGTTACTTTCCCTTGTGTCCAAGAATAAAGGTCCTGAAGAAGCTTTATATGCGAAGTGGGTCGACCTTTTGGATTGTTTCAGACAAAGAAATTATCTGAATATCATACCTTGTATACAAGATGTAAATGTAACTGGGATTTATTTCCTGTATTTTAATGTTTGCTATTTTAATAATGTATATATATGTATATAGGGTGGATGTGGTGGATGTGGTACAAATAATGGCAGCCTTGTTAATATCAGGTTCTAATACAAACTATAAACATGACCATAAAATTTGAAGGCAATACTTGCAATTTTACCAGGGTTGGATACAAATCTGTTTATAGGGCACCAGAGTAAGAGGTGCATTAGCTATTGGGTCATGTTGTTTCACAAGCAGTCTATTGTTGCAAGGTTTTGCCAGTCTGTGTTCCACATGGAAAGAAAGCTCTTTAAAGAGTTGGATCTTTTGTTAACATCCCTCAACCATATGCAGTATAGCCTGTGGCCAGTTATTTATTCTGAAGCCCATCATTTCTTCCCTGGTTTTGAGGTCACTAGAAAATAACTCCAGCCTGGAACATAGATGTTGAAATGTAAGGAAGAGACCATGTCAGTTGTCATCATTCAACATAGTAGTGACATTTTGCAGTGTCCGAATTTATCACCCAGTAACAATGGAGGAGATGCAGCCACATGTACATCTTTGATAAGATTCTAATTGGGTAGATGTGACCTTTCTACTAGTAATTCAAGTTGGAAGTACAGAATGAAGCCTGAAAATTACATCTTTGGGATGATCTATAAATTAGGTTTTGTAAAAAGTCATGAGATAATACTGCATAACTTTTGTAAGGTGACTGTTGCATTTGAGGTTGTTCTATTAGATTGACATTAAAAGGATTTATTCTAGAAGTGAATCCCTGCTCCCGGCTACACAAAGGGCCATCCTTATTGCCTGCAAATACACCAGTGAGACCATTGAGTTATTGTTTTTAATATTTTCTAGGCAGAATGTGTCCAATATAACCAAGACTAATGTTTGAAATCAGTTGAATTTGATGCCACTAATCCTGGCATGTTTTAAATTAAATGCATCAGCAGATGTATGCACACCATTAAGCTTCTTAGTAGCACCCAATATCATTCAAGAGGGATTTTGGGATGTTGTAAACATTTTATATGATCATGTATAACCTGAGCTGTGTTCAGTGGTCTATCTGCCATTTATGTTTGTTTGTTACTGATATGAAATCCACCATTTATGGTCAGCATGACCCAATTCATTGAGATAATATTGTTTTTTCCCACCTATTCATACTTACCTCTGTGGATGGAGCATCAGACCGATGCTGCATCTGTCCCCCAGCATCTCTGCACTGAGAACCGAGCCACCGCCGAGCCACCGCCGATGTCTTGATTCTCACTCCCGAGCAGAGCGATGCTGACTGTCAGTCAGCATAGCTTCTGCTCTACTTATCAGAGCTCATTGTAGCACTGAGCGGTGGAGGGGGGGGGGAACGGCCATCTCAGCGGCTTGCTGAGACTGCCATCAATCAGGGCAGCTGGCAGATACAGACTTGGAGAGACAAGCTCTGTGCTAATCTATTTATAGCACCCACCCCCAACACAAATCTCAGGCTGATTTTATCTCCCATCTTGGAGAACTTGTCAGAAGTTATCATGCTGATAATGGAGAAACAAAACAGCAGAAATACATGGGACTTTGGAGAGAGATAAGTAAACACTACTACACTGCCTAAGTCAAATTTAATTGAATCAGGTTTACATCTACTTTAATAATATATGAATCGTCATGTTACAGTACCAGTTATCACCAGTAGCAGCGAAGTTTAGCTAACATGACACTTTGTGTTTTAGTATCAACAAAAAAAGAACAGATTCAAGCTAATTTTTTTCAAGTGTTTCAAAAATTAAATGTAGTAGAATTTAGTGGTGAAATAAACAGTACAACAATGAAGTTTTAAGTGGTATTAAATAGACCAGAACTGCAGCGACATAGTCAAAAGTTATACTCAGATTTCGAAGAGTACTATCTTTGTTTACATTCAGCTAGACAAATGCTATAACCAACACTGAAATATACGATCTTGGTCTACAGTCAGATAGTCAAATTTTATAACCAAAATTGCAAATTGTTTGTTTGATCCACAGTCATCTAACCAAAAGTTGTAGCCAGAATTGAAGAGCGCTAACTTTTTCCACAGTCAGCAAAATTACTCTTTTGTATAAGCTTGTTAATTCTCTTGAAGCTTTGCTGCAGCCTAGGACTGGCGTAGTCCTTAGAACACACTGAAGAAATAGATAAAAACAGAGGGCCAGATTCTCATAGAATTCCGGCGGCGTAGCGTAAGCCAGTTACACTACGCCGCCGCTGCTTGCTGGAGCAAGTGCTTGATTCTCTAAGCACTTGCTCCCGAGGTTTCGCTTACGTCGCGTAAATCGCGCAGCGTAAACCCGCGCAATTCAAATGGGGCGGCTTGTATTTAAATTAAGCGCGCCCCCGCGTCGAACGAACTGCGCATGCGCCGGCCGGGGGAAAAGCCCAGTGCGCATGCTCCAAAGGACGTCACATTTTCTCAATGTAAACGACGTAATCGCAGCGTACGCCAGCCCCATTGAGAATCGACGTACGCAAACGACGTAAACGACGCACAACACGACGCGGTCCCGACCATACTTAACATGGCATCCGACGGGACACGACGGCATCCGACGGGACCTCGTAAGGTTACTCCACATAGAAGCTGGGGTAACCTTACGCGGACGAAAACGACGTGGCGACGACGGGCGGCGTATACTCTCCATTTGCATATGCAAATGCTAGGCCACCTAGTGGCCGGATGATTACTCACGATCCGAAAGTGTAATTGTATTACTTGTCGGATGTAGAAGGTATCTATGCAAAAGTGATGCCAGCATCACCGCAGATACGGCCAAAAAAAAAGGCGATCGACGGGGTTGAGATACTCCGGTAACGCCTGGCAGAGAGTGCACTGGCCTAGTGCATTACCCAACAAAATATTTATTAAAAGTGAAATGTAATAAATAACTACCCACAAACATAGTGATACTGCTTCTTAATCAATGACTCAAGCTCACCAGGGTCCTTGATGGCTGGCACCTTGATGAAGATATGTCTTTCTTAATCACGTCAGGGACCTTGGTGAGCCCCCCCCCCTAAGCTTGAGCCATTGGCTAGCCGGGAGAGTGTAGCCAAAAGGAGTGGCCTGATGAGCGCCTTTGTCATGTTTGTATGTAGTTTGTGAGTAGTTATGTATTACGTTATGTAATTGTTATAACTAGAATTTGAGTATGTATGCTTAGTCCACAGTCAACTAGTCAAATGCATCTCACTTTTTTGATCTAAAATGTCAGTGAAAAGGATATCTGACTACTTTGAAACATTATTTTTTTCTAGATTAGACTGATTGGTTCCTCATTGCTAAAATGTTTGGTTCAACCCCTAAAATATGACAGAGTCCATGATTCTAATAATAATATGCCAGAAGACTGATGCAGTACAAAGTATAATAACATCAACTGAACAACCCAACTAGTCAGCCAAGTCAGGTCAGAGCAATGAAAGATTTTTACAGATCGGTTGTTTTGTGTTACTGTTCGCTGTAAAATAGTGCTTTGTCAAATTTCATAAATTTGCAATTACGTACCCCAAAGGATTCTGGGAAATTAACAGATCAGCAAGTTTTGATTTTATAATTGTATAATTAATTCCTAATGGTCCCTTTCAGTGCTGTATATGTTGACAGATTTGTGTGCAGATGAATTAAAACAACCAATACTTTATGGCTGTAGGTCACACTTGAAAGATGTGACAGGTACTCAGACCTGTCTGTATGTCTCAGCCATGACCTGTAATGCCCTTTTCTCCCCATTAAAATACTTACTAACCGTACGGCCGTGGAACATTATTATATGCCTCTGTGACTGCTGTGCTCTCACAGGGGACTAGCTTGACACCATTAAACTAATTTAAATGAGGATTAAAGGGAGAATTGTGGCAAAGAAAGATAAAAGACTGATGCATTAGCTGATCTGCCTACTCAGCACACATAAACAGGGCTTAAATGTTGTAAATACACCAGACTGTTCTATGATGAAGAAAGAAAAACTGTTAAGACAGTGTACTGTGAATATATTATAGTACAGCTGGGGCTAACAGAGAACCATTTACAGGTCGTAATAGTGGTTGGAACGTCTTTTAATTATTCCATTAATCTTTCAGTTCAGTGGACCATTAGGGTAACATATATATAATATATATTGATATTCAGAAAATATTTATGAAAAAGGAAGGTTGTTAATTAAAACACCAGGAAATTGTTGGACAATATCTACTATTTCAGGGATGAAAAGCTCTTCCTACTGTAAATTCTGTTGATTTTTTTCTGAGTGTCCGAGCTATATCATATGAAAAATATACTCTGTACTGAAATAGATCCAGTAGACAGTATAGCTGCCATAGCTGATAATACTGTGATATGTAATAACACAATAATGTTACATCATATATTGTATTGAGCCTGGATCTCAAGAGTACACACTGGCTGTGTGATATGAAACTTCTTATTACTTTATAGACAGAAAATTCCCATCATTTACTTTGAACATACTTCTAAAGGTCACTCTCATTGGGCAGTTAGGGGGCTAGCACAGCAATTAGGTCAGTTAAAGATAAATAAAATTCCCTAGTAAAAACGTGAAAATTGTTTTACAGTGCTATGCGGAGGAAAGTTTTAATGCTAACGAAACTCATTCAACTGCTGGCCACCTTTAAGTAATCTTTTAGAAACCAAACCTAGGTCCTTCATTAGGACAGATCTATTACAGCAACAATGTTTCATGCAAAATACAGCAAGATTGTATTCCAAAATACTATACTCTAATGTGGATCTGGATAAGTTAGATAATCCCTACATTCAGACCTGTGCCCCTGGATGTTTTTATTGGAGCCTGATCCTAGCCCTTTGGGGCCATGGCAAGACTTCATACCAGAGCGACAATAATGGGCATCAAAGGACAGACCAGACTTTTTTTTAATGACAAGCCTTTTGTAAACTGTGGCCACTACTGCTTAAAATGTCTACAACCACTTCCTTTGAGCGAAACATACTTCACATGACACCTGAACTGTATATTTTTCTACGGTCCATTATTTAAAATGCATGGCTTCATTCAAGGATTGAAATTAGCTGAAACACACACAAAGAAAGTCTAAGGATGATGTTTGTTTGTGTTATTGGGATTATTAAGTGAACGGGTTGTATACAGCTGATTTAGGCACTGGCAGTTCTCCAAACATTGGATGAATAAGGATTAATAACTCACACAAGCAACAAAGTGTGCGGACAAAACAGAATCTCACACACTGATTTCTTGAGAATGGCTTTATATTTATAAATTCATTTAACGCTTGACTATATTGTTTGTTTCCTGATAATTAAAGGGCATTATTATACCATCACGATGCATTCATTGCTTAGATTAGCTTTGTATAAGTACGTAAACAACTGGAGCCTGAAGTAATTAAATGCATTCTCTTTAAAGGGACATCACACACAAAGATGGGCCAATGTGTTGCTATAGTAGGAATTTTGTTATGCGCATTCTGGGAAACGACACCATAGTTTAGCAGGTTTCAGTATTCTTTTAAAGCAGTGGTCTCCAAAGTGCGGCCCGCGGGCCAGATGTGGCCCTTTGCGTGCCTTTATCCGGCCCTTGGGGCACTATCCCTCCCACTGACACGAGACACTATTCTGCCATCTGACACTGACAATGGAGCACCATTTCTCCCACTAACACAACTAATAGAGCACAATTCCTCCCTATGATACCAGCAATGAGGCACTTCCCCCCCCCCTAATACCAGATGTTTACTAACAATGATGCCAGGAATATTTCCACTCCCGCTGGCCAAAGTCCGGCCCTCCAAGAGTCTAAAGGACAATAAACCGGCCCGTTGTTTAGAATGTTTGGAGACCCCTGTTTTAAAGCCTCAGTGCCTTCAAAAGTGATATTTTATCTCTAGAGGGAGCCTAATGGACCAAGCTAATGGTTTCTTATATGACTTGGAGACTCCAAAAAAGTAAGATCTCCCTGACATTATTCTTAATTCTGTTTCTGTCCACCTAAGAGTTTTTGGATGTTTCCACCCACTTTTATGTGTTCCAGCTCCTCCTGGGGCACTTCTAATATAAACTAAATAAAACTATTTAGCAGGGACATTGGAATCATCCTAGAAATGATGTCCAGTCCCAGGGACCTAAGCTCAAAGATCTCATTAACCACTTAAGGACCGCCTACTGCACATATACGTCGGCAGAATGGCACGGCTGGGCACATCAACGTATATATACGTTGGTTTTAGTACCCAGCCGTGGGTCACGGGCGCGTGTCCGCGGCGCCCTCCTGTGACCCGGTCCGAAGCTCCAGGACCGGGACCGCGGGATTCGCGGACCCGATCGCCGCTGCAGTGCGGCGATCCGTCCCTGGAGTTGAAGAACGGGGAGAGCCGTGTGTAAACACGGCTTCCCCGTGCTTCTCTGTGGCCTCAGCATCGATCGCGTCATCCCTGTTATAGGGGGACGCGATCGATGACGTCACACCTACAGCCACACCCCCCTACAGTTGTAAACACACACACAGGGAACACTCAAAGTCACAGCGCCCCCTGTGGTTAACTCCCAAACTGCAACTGTAATTTCCACAGTAAACAATGCAATTTAAATGCATTTTTTGCTGTGAAAATGACAATTGTCCCAAAAATGTGTCAAAATTGTCCGAAGTGTCCGCAATATTGTCGCAGTCATGAAAAAAATCGCTGATCGCCTCTATTAGTAGTAAAAAAAAAAAAATATATAAAAATGCAATAAAACTATCCCTTATTTTGTAAACGCTATAAATTTTGCGAAAACCAACCGATAAACGCTTATTGCGATTTTTGTTACCAAAAATATGTAGAAAAATACGTATCGGCCTAAACTGAGGAAATTTTTTTTTTTTTATATATATTTTTGGGGGATATTTATTATAGCAAAAAGTAAAAAATATTGCATTTTTTTTTAAATTGTCACTCTATTTTTGTTTATAGCGCAAAAAATAAAAACCGCAGAGGTGATCAAATACCACCAAAAGAAAGCTCTATTTGTGGGGAAAAAAGGATGCCAATTTTGTTTGGGAGCCACGTCGCACGACCGCGCAATTGTCAGTTAAAACGACGCAGTGCCGAATCGCAAAAATGGGCAAGGTCCTTTACCTGCATTTTGGTCCGGGTCTTAAGTGGTTAATAGAGTGCCTGTGAAACAAGAAATTATCTCTCCAGGTGAAAAGAAAAACAGAATTTTTCATTTTCAGTGGAATGGTCATTTAAATGAACATTCATGGTTCTTTAGTTGCTGTACCACATATTTGTATGTCAGAGCAGTCTGCACTCTTGCAAACATGACTTGTCTAAAGAAAGTCAATTACAGGATGAGGCTAGTCAAAAATAGACATCGGTCTGCCTGAGAATGCCAGGTGTTTTTTACATATAATGAAGCAGTATTCAGTACACCAGTGGTTCTCAACCCTGTCCTCAATTACCCCCAACTGGCCATGTTTTGGGATTTTCTCTTAGGCCGCGTACACACGATCAAATCTATCTGCTGGAAACGGTCTGACAGACCGTTTCAGCAGACAGATTTGATCGTGTGTACGGGTGAGCAGACGGATTTTTCCAGCAGACAGATTTTAAAGTCTGCTTTAAAATCTGTCTGCTGGGAACCCGTCGGACCGATATGTCTGCTGGTTAGTACACTAACCAGCAGACATATCAGCCCGCACATGCGTCTAATGGATTCGATGAATGCGCAGAAGTGTTTTACTTCCTGGTGCGGTGACGTGGCGGCGTCAACATCATCGCCACGAAACCGCGATGTCTGCTGGCGGGGATTTTGGTTTTGATTGTGTGTACAGCGATCAAACCAAAACAGCCAGCAGACAAATCTGTTCAAATCGGTCTGTCAGACCGATTTGAACAGATTCATTTGCTCGTGTGTACGGGGCCTTAGAGAAAATAGCTGTCCAAAATACCGAGCCATTGACTCTGATTTAAAGCACCTGTGCAAGATAAAGGAAAACCTGCAAACATGGCCTGTTGGGGGTACTTGAGGTCAGGGTTGAGAACTACTGCAATACACAATGGTACATAGTATAGATGTCCTAGATCAGGGGCACTCAACCTTTTGAAGAGTAAGAGTAAGGACCACTTTAGTGATTTGGTAGCCCATCATGGGCCACAATGAACTATGGGATTTTACAGCTCCCCAAACTGCAAATTTAAATAAGCCCTTACTGTCTTGCTCCCCCTATAAGGCTGCTTTCATGCTGATGAGCTGCTGTTTATACGTACTATAGGAGCAGCGCAGTGCACCTATGACTTTCCTGCAGGTTAGCTGCACTGAGCCATAGATGTCTATTATATCCTGCCGGTGTGGTGCGCAATCTGGGCTTGCTGACCCACCATTTCAGAGAATCAGAGAGCATGAGGTCATGAGGCCACTTCACAGGGCTCCGTGGGCCACATATGGCCCACTGGCCACTGGTTTACCACCCCTATCTTAGAGGCTGCTCTCTGTCAGTATTCTGTATTTGAGTTTCATACTGAATTGTAGAGTCCATATAAAATGTATTCTGCAAAAAGAAAGAGGGGGGTAAAATATCTGCCCATCCTGGAAAGTGATGGAGTCTGCCACATTCTGCCTTGTGATTCTCACAACACTTACATACAAAATTAATATTTCCTTCACTTTAATAAGAAAAGGCAAAACTGACCTTATTACACAAAGATTTTCCAAGTTGTTCTTAGATTTTGATTGGATTCTATAGACAGAAGAACATTTCTTCATTAGGATTCTTTGATAAATTACTCACTTTATGACAAATCTACTTATCTAAGTAAGTATATGTAATATAAGTCTTCTGAAAACACTGGTACAGCTGTCATTCTTTCTAACTCTACTACATTTTTTCAACTGGTTTACTATAATGCTGTTTAATATTTGTAATTAGATATGACTGCAACCTGTGTGTTTCAAAGAATATTTCATCTATTTTCCAACATAGGCATATCTGTTAAAATATCAAATAGGATTCGGCTCATCCATCAAATCCTAAAATCTGGCTTTGTCTTTTTAATCTGGTGGTTTGGAGCCATTTTGGATACATTAAAAGCACACATAAATAATAGTAGGCTTCTTTGAAGTTTTCATTGTATGCAAGCTGTTAAAAGCTCATGCTGCTGTCTCAGTGGAGTCTGTAATATATGATTAGGGGCATGTGTCTTTACTTGATAAGTAATTAAAAAGGAGAGAAAGATGAAATCCAGCCTTCCTCCAGACGCTTCTCAAGCTGCTTGCCCCACTGTTTTAACATGCCTGGTGAAACGGACATTATTCCCCTCTGCACTGCTTAACTCCCATGATGCTGGCTTCTTTAGGAGCAAGGCATCAAAGAACTAACTAGTGACCCTCGACATTGTTCTGCCTTGTAGTCTTCTATCTGTGGTGTGCCATAATCAGATCTGTACATATGTACCTCCTCCTTGCTTGGGGTTTGGCAGGCCTGTGTTCATCACACCTGTTTGCTTATGCATGAGCTTGTGTGTGAATGTTGGAATTGGAATAGTCGCTTAGGGAGGTGGGGGATTAGACTTGACACTGTCAAAGGCCTTGTGATTATAATACACTGAACACAGCCTAGGCTAGAGGAAAGATACTATTGAATGGCAGTGTCTGTTAGGGTGCAAGTATTTCAAATGCAGTCAATTTAACAAGCAACCAAAAAACATGTAAAATCAATCATTGAATAGAAATTAAATCTGCCTAAAATATGCTATGTTTAATTTCAGCATAGATTTAAGTACTGTCGGTTTGTGGGGGTGTCCCTCTACCCCCTTTCCATAACTGACAGAAGGGGGAGTTGATCTGTGGATGTCCAGAAATAGTGCAGGGAGTGGACTGTGTGAGGCTCACAAAGCCAGGTAGACACAGCTGAGTCCTCCAGTTATACGTCAAGTTGTGGGTGGAACCAGATTCAAACACTTTACAAGATCGCATTTCCAGAACATAAAAAGTAGAAACCCTCAAGAGGTAGTCTGTATTCCCTGCATGCATCTGAAAACGTCATTTTTACTTTTGACAGTACTTTTAAAGAACAGCATTAAATATATTGCACCTGCTATATGCTGCATTGACCCATGTGCATCCAAGGAGTCACAGTAGATATTCACAGCTTTTGAAGGCAACTACCTTAAAGCGGATCTCCACCCTAAAGTGAAGATCCGCTGATCGGAACCCTCCCCCCTCCGGTGTCACATTTGACACCTTTCAGGGGGGAGGGGGTGCAGATACCTGTCTAAAGACAGGTATCCGCACCCACTTCCGGCCCGCAGTCTCGGGCAAAAGACAGGCTTTTCCTGTTGTGTGCTGGGAACTCTCGGCTCCCAGCACACAGCGGGAGCCAATCGTGGGCGCAGCGCGACTCGCGCATGTGCCGTAGGGAACCGGGCAGTGAAGCCGGAGCGCTTCACTTCCTGGTTCCCTCGCCGTGGATGGAGGGGGGAGCAGCAGGGTGACGAGCGATCGCTCATCCTCTGCTGCGGACGCCGCTGGACTCCAGGACAGGTAAGTGTCCTAATATTAAAAGTCAGCAGCTGCAGTATTTGTTGCTGCTGGCTTTTAATATGTGTTTTTGGTGAACCATCCGCTTTAAATGCTCATAATAAGCCATAGCAGCATCACACTTCCTCCGCAAAGTGTCAAAGAATTAATACTTTTTTCACTTCAGCTTTCCACTTCATGATTATAGACTCAGCATCCACCTCATGACTCTTGACTCAGCTTCTCACTATATGACTCTAGCCTCAGACTCCCTACCTCTTGAATCTCGATCCAGCTTCCCACCTCATGACTTTATATTCAGCTATGCACCTCATGACTAAGTTCTCCAACACATGACTGTAGATTTAGCCTTCTACCTCATTACTTTAGGCTCAGCTCCTGACCTCATGACTCTGGAACCAGTTGCCTACCATATGACTCTACTCTCTACCTTATGACATTAAGACTAAGGCACAACTTCTGACCTCAGGACTCTAGACTCAGATTTCTACCTCATGGCTCTAGATTCAGCTTCTTACATCATGACTAAAGACTCTGTCCTCCACCCAATGACATTTACTAAAACTGGAGCATGCAGAATCTGGTGTAGCGATGCATAGTAGCAAATCAGCTTCTAGGTTTTGTTTTCAAAGCTTAATTGAACAAGCTGAAATAAGCAGATTGGTTGCTATGCACAGCTGCAGAAAATGATGTGTGTTCCAGTTTTATTAAATGTCACCCTATGTTTTTAAATTCAGCTCTCACCCCTATAATCTAGACCCAGCTCCCAACCCCATGACACTAGACTAAGCCCTCATCCCATTACTCTAGACTCAGCTTCCCACCTTATAACTCTAGACTCAGTTACCCAACACCATGACACTAGACTAAGCTCCCCATCCCATTACTCTAGACTCAGCTCCCCACCTCATAACTCTAGACTAAGCTCCCCATCCCATTACTCTAGTCAGCTCCCCACCCAACCTAGACCATTACCCAACCCCATGACACTGAACTAAGCTCCCCATCCCATTACTCTAAACTCAGCTCTCCACCTTATAACTCTAGACTCAGTTACCCAACCCCATGACACTGGACTAAGCTCCCCATTCCATTACTCCAAACTCAGCTCTCCACCTTATAACTCTAGACTCAGTTACCCAACCCCATGACACTAGACTAAGCTCCCCATCCCATTACTCTAGACTCAGCTCCCCACCTCATAACTCTAGACTCAGTTACCCAACCCCATGACACTAGACTAAGCTCCCCATTCCATTACTCTAAACTCAGCTCACCACCTTATAATTCTAGACTCAGTTACTCAACACTATGACACTAGACTAAGCTTCCCATCCCATTACTCTAGACTCAGCTCCCCACCTTATAACTCTAGACTCAGTTACCCAACCCCATAAGGCTAGATTCTGCTCCCTATCTCATGGCACTAGTTTCAGCTTTTTATATTATGATTTTAAACTTAGCTCCCCACCCCATGACCCTGGACTCAGTTCCTCACCTTTTGGCTGCCCCAATGACAACAGCAAATTACAAACTATACAAAGATTAATGTTCTTAATACACTAATACACATGGATAAGATTTTTTACAATAAGTAAACTGGCAGGTGGTTTTATGTTGACTTTTCTCTTTTTGATTTTGATATTGCTATTCTTGCTATAAAAAAGAGCAACTGAAAAACAAGAGGAACAAAAGCAATGCTACCGAAGCTTCCATACTAATTCATGCATGAGGAAGGATGGAACATGTTGTTGCTTGAGCTGTCAGTCCTCGGGCAACTTTATAAAATGAGCAATTGTGAAATTTACAGTGCTTGTATTGTGACCTGCTTAGAAGGTCCAGTGAGTGCAGGCTGCTATGAGAGATTTCCTTATCATGGCTACAAAAGGTGACAGACAGACTTCTTGGGTGCTTTGCTTTATTCTTTTAGTGAACCGTGTACACAGAATGCAATTGCAATTAATGTTAGCTAAAAACATTAAAAATGATCTCTGCTGACTACTATGCATCTCAACTGACAATATAAGGTAAACTCAATGAGGTTTAATAAAACAGTAACCTACTGGGAACAAAACAGTTTCTGTGGCCCTTAAAGTCTTGTACACATTATGGGGTTGATTTACTTAAAGCAAGTAGACTGTGCACTGTGCAAAGAGTAGAAGCAGGTTCCTCAAGTTGGGACTTTAAACGCACCACAAACAGTATTTTGTCTTTAGTAAATCAACAGAAGTCACCAGTGGACGTCCACACAAGTTTTAGTTTAAAATTGCCAAAGAGTTAACTGAGCTGAATATTTGCGTTGTCCATCTGTGTCCCATCCTTGGTATCAGTGGGTGGAATAGTGCCCCTTCATTGGTATCAGTGGGAGGAATAGTGTCCCATCATTGGTATCAGTGGGAGGAATAGTGCCCTATCATTTGTGTCAGTGGGAGAAATAGTGCCCCATCATTGGTACCATTGGTAGGAATAGTGTCCCATCATTAGTATCAGTGGGAGAAATAGTGCCCCATCATTGGTATCAGTGGGAGGAATAGTGTCCCATCATTGGTATCAGTGGGTGGAATAGTGCCCCATCATTGGTATCAGTGAGAGGAATAGTGTCCCATCATTTGTGTCAGTGGGAGAAATAGTGCCCCATCATTGCTATCAGTGGGAGGAATAGTGTCCCATCATTGCTATCAGTGGGAGGAATAGTGTCCCATCATTTGTGGCAGTGGGAGAAATAGCGTCCCATCCCAGCAAAGCACCCATCTGAGCAGGGTCCTTTTTGACTGCACTTCTAAGGGAAGACATTCTAATGCTACTTCTTATATTTAGAGCAGCTATTCCAAAAATGTCGTCTGTGGACCTCTGAAGGTCCATAGGAGTCTCAGTTAGCTGTTTTCCTTTGCTTTTTACTGTAGGCTGTGGGTGGCTCATAGGGGTTGATTTATTAACCACTTAAGGACCGACTCCTGCACATATACGTCGGCAGAATGGCACGGCTGGGCACATGCACGTACAGGTACGTCCTGTGCTAGTACCCAGCCGTGGGTCGCGAGCGCGCGGACCTGATCGCCGCTGGAGTGCGGCGATCGGTCCCCGGAGCTGAAGAATGGGGAGAGCCGAGTGTAAACACGGCTTCTCCGTTCTTCACTGTGGCGGCTGCATCGATCGCGTGATCCCTTTTATAGGGATACACAATCGATGAAGTCACACCTACAGCCACACCCCCCTACAGTTGTAAAGACACATTAGGTCACACATAACCCCTTCAGCTCCCCCTTGTGGTTAACTCCCAAACTGCAAATGTCATTTTCACAATAAGCAATACATTTAAATGCATTTTTTGCTGTGAAAATTACAATTGTCCCAAAATTGTGTCAAAATTGTCCGAAGTGTCCGCCATTATGTCGCAGTCACGAAAAAAAATTGCTGATCGCCGCCATTAGTAATAAAAAAAAATTATAAAAATGCAATAAAACTATCCCCTATTTTGTAAACACTATAAATTTTGCGCAAACCAACCGATAAACGCTTATTGCGATTTTTTTTTTACCAAAAATAGGTAGAAGAATACGTATCAGCCTAAACTGAGGAAAAAAAAACATTTTTATATATTTTTGGGGGATATTTATTATAGCAAAAAGTTAAAAATATTGTTTTTTTTTTCAAAATTGTTGCTCTATTTTTGTTTATAGCACAAAAAATAAAAACCACAGAGGTGATAAAATACCACCAAAAGAAAGCTCTATTTGTGGGAAAAAAAGGACGCCAATTTTGTTTGGGAGTCACGTCGCACGACCGCGCAATTGTCTGTTAAAGCGACGCAGTGCCAAATCTCAAAACCTGGCCGGGTCCTTTAGCTGACTAAAGGTCCGGGTCTTAAGTGGTTAAAGGCAAATAGAGTGTGCACTTTACAAGTGCAATTGCTCCAGAGCTTAGTAAATGAGGCAAAGCTTTGCTGACGTCCATTATCCAATCATGTGCAAGCAAAAATGCTGTTTTTATTTTTTTGCTTACATGTGATTGGGTATTCTTTGTATAGTGAAGCTTTACCTCATTTACAAACCTATGGAGCAACTGTACTTGCAAAGTGCACAGTCTATTAGCCTTTAGTATAAGGTGACCAGATTTTTAAAATAAAATTCGGGGACATATTTTTATTTTTTTTTACTAGTAATGGTGGCAATCAGTGACTCTCTGCCTGTTGTCGCAGCCGCCCACCTCACAGCCTGTCGAGTCTCACTCTCCGGGCCTTGGCTACTACTAGGTGGGGAACGAAAGGAAGATCACTCCAGCAGGGAAGGCAAGGAGATAAACAGGCAGGCGGCTGGTCTGGACTTGAGCCAAGGCAGAAGAACATGCAAGCGGAGCTGGATGGGCATGCACCCGAAACTGAAGAAATATTCCCTCTGCTTCGACCAGCACATGATCATCAGAAAGGGGCACAGATAATGGAAAAAAATGTATAATGTGTAATTCAGATTTTTTGCCACTGACTGTCTTTGAAATTGCCCCAGCCCCTGTTCAAATCCAATCCAGGGACAAAACGACAAAACCGGAGACAGACTTGGTCCGGAGACAGTTGTCCTTAATCTGTGGACTGTCCCCGGAAACCGGGGATGTCTGTTCACCCTACTTTAGTAAATGAACCCTATAGTGTACACATGGAAGGACAATAGGAGATGTTGGAGTGTGGGATTGGGTTGAGGATTAGTGCGTGATCTGAAGAATAACTTCATAAAAAAGAAAGAAAAATATGATAGATATGATCATAAGTGTGAAAATGTATGTAGTCTGATGCTCCTGTGACTGGGTTTTCAGTGGTTGATGGACTTTGAGTACTTTGAGTACTTTGAGAGCCTCTGATTTAGAGGCATTTTAATGCAGGTCGGAGTATCCTGACACATTTTATTGGGCAACTGTAAAAATATATACCTGCATGTACCCTTTGTGAATAAATTTAATGCATTCAGTTTATATTCAGGGATACATATAAACCAAATTTATTATCATTTTTATTATCACACTGAACATACAACTTGGCCTGATCTGTTATTAAAATCAGGCATTACTTATCTTTAGAGATAAACATATCTCTAATAAATTATCTGTGCATTGATAATGTCATGTATATACTGAACAAAGACACAAAATGTACAACCATTGCCATTGTATAGCAACTAGTTACATTCCACATATATAAAAAAAACTGTTTACAGTATGAAAGCTGCCCATCCCCATGTGCCAGGGGCAAAGGAACATCTTCCGTTACTTTAGTGCTTTTTTTGCAAATGCCACACTCTAGAATAATTACGCAAGTTCCCGTGAAACTACAAACACTGCATATTCCTATCACAGAACGACACACTACAGTAACAGTTAATAATAACATTCGTGATAAAGAAAGTCTGGAAAAATTATTGCAGCATTTGCACTTGTTCTAATAATATGCCTTTTCTTACACTCTCAGCACTTTACTTGCAGCTGTGATATAAGCAGTTTCCTTTGGGGATTATTGTGATGTCAATTAGTCACAGAAGGTGCTAAGAGTGATATGGCCCTGCAAACTCCCTTGAGTAAGCACACACAAACAAATTTGTCATATTCACAAACCCCTTTATGAATGGGAAGACCAAAAGTGCACCTATTTCTTGGTAAGGCAAATGTAAAACACTGTCCTGGGATGCTATATACAAGTATATCTCAGAGTGTGAATTGTAAAGAGTGATTACTTGCAAACTTCAATACAGTTTGCATAACAAAAGTTCTATCTATTTCATACTAGGAATACATGTTTTCTATATTCCTCTTATGACTTTTGTCTAATAGCTATATATTTCCCTTTAATCTTATTTAACCCAATGTACTGATGCAGTGCTGGGAATAGACCATCTTGAGCCCAGGACAAACATGCCGACCCCCCCCCCCAAAGTGTATGAGCATTATGGGTAAGCAGCACCCCCCCCCCCCTTTAAAACAAAATTGAGCACTAATCTGCATGCTTAGTCCCTAAGCACAAACAAATTCCTCCTTCTCCGAGGACAAATCCGCCCCCTGCTAAAGTCCACCCTCCTAGCACGAATCTTTGCCGTCCCCCGCCCCCCTTTCCAGATCAAATCCTCTCTCTCCCCAAATCAACCCAGCACACATCCCCCAAAAAATAAAAAAATCACTCCTCCTAGCACAAATCCTCTACTCCCCAACTCTCCCGAGTATACATCCTCTCTCCCACTCCACATCCCCCCTCCTAGAACAAATATCCCCCCATTTATCCCTACTGGCATAAATGTCTCCCAATTTTTATTTCCCTCCTAGCATAAACCCCTCCCCCTTACCATATCATCTCTTCTAGCACAAACGCCACAAATCATCTTCCCCCATCCCCCCATCCTCTTTCCCAACACCCCCACACTTCCCTTCCTAGAACAATTCTTAGCCCCTGCTGCCCCCCAAACTCCTCCACCCAACACAAATCCCCTCCCTCCAATCTCATTGTGGCACCGCTCCTCCATCTCACATGATACTACAGTAACCAGGAAAGCCGCTCCTCCTGCCTACCCCTTGTCCTGGACCTGTACTGATGTTCTGACCCTCAGCTTGGAAGTCAGGGCGTTCTCTCCTCTCTGAAAAGTGCATGCCCCAATAGAGTTTTATTGATCTGTCTCCACTTTAACATAGCAAAGTGAGGTTGTCTTAATAAACATTTCTGTAATACACAGGTTGTTGCCTTACATGCAATTACAATTACATAGCTATGCAAAGCCAGATCATTCACAAGGCAACCTAGGCAAGGGCCTTTGATACAGTGAATGTCAGGAGGACCCAGCTACAACCTTCATGCTCCTGCAGCAAACCAGGGGGATTTGTGCAATTAGTCACGTCTGTCACTTCATGAGGGAGGATGCACCTTTAGGCAGCTAGAGTCTTAATGGACAGGCCATGCCAGTGCAGGCAATGCTACTGAGGCATCTTCTCTGTGCCTATTGCAAACCTTGTCAAAGTCAATTGAAAGGATGGGCAGGGGAAAGCTACTACCTTACCTAGGGTCTCATTCTGCCTGTATCTATCTCTGTGATTTAAAGCTTGAGTTTTTTTTTGTTATAGATGACCATGATGACCAATTTGAGTTTTGTAGCAATTGGGTCATAAGGAAGGAATTCCTGTCATGTAGGGGTTGATTTACTAAAGGGAAAAAGACTGCAGTTGCTTAGTAAATGAGCAGAAACTCTGCTGCCTTTCAACATCCAATCATGTGCAGGCAAACATGCTGTGGTTTTTTATTTTCCTTGCACGTGATTGGGTATTCCTTGCCTTATCTTCTTTATTAAGCTCTGGGGCAACTGCACTTGCAGAGGACAACTGCAAAGTGCACAGTCTATTTGCCTTTAGTAAATGAACCCCCTAATGAACAATTGCAAGTACAGACAGTGTTTATTTTTTGCATATAGATCAAACATGACTATAAACTTTAATAAGGTCCTAAATAAAATAAAATAAATTGGTAAACAACTCAGAGTGGTCCATATGTTCCAAATTGTCCTTGATTGATTGCATATTCTGGAGATCAGTCAATGATACGTTTATCCATTAACTTCTACAATAACAACTTGTTTTCAACATTTATCTGAGAATTGCCATGCACAGTTACAATACTGTAAAAAACAAAATGCACAATAATGTGCAACATCAGGTACATATCCCACTTTTAAGTACACAATGGGGTTATTTACTAAAGCTGGAAAACGCAAAATCAGGCTCATTTCTGCATAGAAACCAATAAGCTTCTAACCCCAGCTTTGGTAATAAAACCTGGAAGCCCATTGGTTTCTTTGCAGAAGTGAGCCTGATTTTGCGCTTTCCAGCTTTAGTAAATAAACCCCATTGTGTACTTAAAAGTGGAGTATGCCTGTATATATGTATATTTTTTAACATGTTTTAAAAGTGCATGTATTGCATTCTGCAATGGCATTTAAAAGGGTGAAGAGCTTAGCAGCATTTGTGCTTAGTCATAATATACTGTACTAGTCAAAGGAATCCATTATTCCTTGAGGGATTTAGTACACTGTGCATGCTAAGGTTTTTCCAGAATTGGTAAATTTGCTGAGAATTCACAGAAAGATTCCTTTATAACCATCAACATTCAAAGACAATACATTTATCAAGTGCCCAGTAGCGCTCACAGGAGCATATATTCCCCATGGTCAGGGATGTCCCATATGTCTTCTCTAAAGATTTAACTCCATTTGCTGAAATCACTCAGTCATTCCTCTCACTCAGCTCACATTTTCACCTCCTGATATTTGTGTTTACCTCCTTCCGCGTAAAGCTGAAGGATTGTTATTAGAGTGGAGCAGTTTATTGACCCGATAAAATTTTGTCTTACTCGTTCCTGCAATTATATTGAATTTTGTTTCCTTTTAATGCTGTCATTTGGGCAATTCAAGGCAATCTAAGCTACTGCCCAATTAGCCTATCTTTCAAATAATAAGAAAGTCAATATTCACTGCATTTTAAAGAGACACTAAGCCTGTAAAGCATCCAGGATTTCCTAACTAGACAGTGCAAGAGCCACAACAGTTTACTAAGTGCTGTAACCCTCAACAACTAATTTCTTCTGCTAAAAGGTGTAGAAGGTTACAAGGAGAAAGGCCATATGCCAATATTTAATCATTGCGAATGGGAGCAACATTTTGACACACAAGTCTAATTTTTTGATCGGCATTTCAACAGAATGATGCTGTTGTAGTTTCTTCCAAGCTTTGGGAGAGATAGTAAAGCTGCTCAGAAACATTGGATTGTTGTCAATGGACCAGCATAGCATGCGCACTCAGTGAGGTTGATTTACTAAAACTGGAGCAAAATCTAGTGCAACTCTGCAAAGAAACCAATCAGCTTCTTGGATTTTTTGTCAAAGCTTGATTGAACAAGAAAAAGATTTAGGCTGATTGGCAACCATTCACAGCTGCACCAGATTTTGCACTCTCCAGTTTTAGTAAATCAACCCCAGTGTGCCTGAGCATGAAAGTTGTTAAATGAGACAGGAATGTTTACTTAGCTAGACATATCCAGTGCTGACTTACCTTGGGAGAAAACAATAGCATCTACCTATTAAACATACAAGGCTATATCACCTACAGTTGGTTTCCTTGGGGATTCTGACCTAGTTTAATGCAGTCCACCAACATGAGGCTCATAGCTTGATCCATTTAATGAACTTGGGTATTAGTCATTTATTATCTGCTAGTACCTTAAGATAGTAGCCTAAAATGAAAGAAGCCCATATATTCATCTTTTTGTTTTCATTTAACCAGCAGGTTAAACAAAAAAAAAATAAAAATCCAGTTCCCCATTCACACATTTCGAGGTTGATGGGGGAATCCTTCCACCATGGTATTGTATTCTGACAGTGGGAAGCCTTTCCTTGCTCTCAGAATGCAATGATCATTTCTATCGGCTATAGCCAGTGGCACTGATCAATCAGGAAAAACCCAACAGGCTAGTTGTACAGAAGTTGATCAGTTGATTGACTTTGATACAACCAGGGTGCCCATACATGGATTGAAATTCAGCTGGTCCCTGCTGAATGGGCTGAATTTCATTCCATGTATGGCCAGCTTTAGTTACCCATAGACAGACAAATATTTGCCAAAATAGGTTGATATATATCTAATTTCCTAGTAACCATCTCAGAAATATGATTGGCTAATAATTAATCTGCCCAATCATTATCTTCTCAGGTACTGATCAGGACAGTGATGGTTTGGAAAACGAAACAAATTGGTGCTGAGGGGTTTTAGACACACAGTAATCACACCTCCTTGATTAGTGACCACAGAGAGAAAGCTCCCAGCACTGTGGTTATCAGGAAACAGACAACCAGGACGTGTGGAGATCAGAGAAGAATTACAGCAACTTGAGAGCAAAAACGAACAATGAGGACATGAAAATGCACTGCTTAATGGTAAAGGAAGCTATTAAGATAAAAAAAAAATCCTTTACAAACCCTTTAAGCTTTGAAAAAAAATAATATTCTGGAAGCTGATTGGTTTTTATGCAGAGCTGCACCAGATTTCACACTCTTCAGTTTTAGTAAATCAACTGAGCCTCTTACTAGTGTGAAATGGGCCTAGCTGCCTTGCTGGGTGAGGCCAGCTTTATCTATAGGGCAAATCTTACAATATATATATGTATATCTCAATCATCTTAATGCATATAAAATTAAATATTATTTTCTCATGATCTCTTTTTTTATGACTGCTTGTCTTTTATTTTTTTTGGAGCTTTTAAGGATTTACGATGATTTCCTTTATTTTATTCAATCTTTTCAAGCCACCTTGTGACAGTAAACCAGCTATTTATTCGGCAGACAAACTAAAACAGTTTGGTTGAATAATGAAGGAAAACACACTTTTTGTCCAAGCAGTGTTTAATAACAACCTACTTTCTATATGTTAAAAAAGATACCAACCTACTATTGAGAATGATAATGATAATGGTCTTTGAAAATGAAGAATTTAACTAAACCACTCTAAGGTCCCCTGCTGGGCTCAGGCAAGCTGAAATTAATTCAAGGCGACAGATAAAAATTTTAACCAGCCCGAGTAGAGATGACGGATGTGACAGCTCTCAGTTAAACTGTCTTTTAGTGGAAAATGTATGTGTATTAGTCAAGTGATGTGACATAACTGGTCTGGGCAAAAGATAGAATGAACCAGCACCAATTTGCAGTAAGAACAAAAGAATATTATCCCCCAAGAATCGTTAAAAAAGGGAAGAAAAATATTGCAATTAAGTGTTTAAAGAATGCAAATGCAAAAAATTATCATTTAACGCTCATTAAACAGAGTACAAATAATTGCAGAAAAAATTTGCAAAAAATTTGAAAAAATCTAAAAATATATTATTTAAAAAATAATAATAGGTTTGTAAAATACACAATATATTATTAAAAAGGTTAATTATACAGCAATTTGTGAAACAGATTTTTTTTTTTTCAAAATATAAATATTAAAGGCAGACCACATGGCAGGCAATTGAGATGTGATGAAAAACATAATATTTACATGATGGTTCTTTCAAAATACAACACAACATACATGATGAGGACGCTTCTTACTCTTTGTTTGTAAAGCAATTGCAGTTGTAAAGGTTAGTTGATCTATTTAAATGTATTCTTCGGCTGAATTGACTTGACTTGACCCTCCTTGATTTAAAGTAGATTTAGGGAAGGATCAGTCAAGCTTGCAGTTTATTGCAAAATGGCATGGCAGAAACATTACAAAATGTGTGATTATTAAGGCCCCGGATATTGCTTAGAAGTCAGGACTTCTGAAATCTTAGACAGTAAGTGAGTTTACCATGAAGCAGTCATTTTTAATATGCCTTAGGAACAGATGCTACCAAGTCGCAGTTGCTCCCAGCTAGAGCTGCTGAAGTAATTGAGTTTCAGTATTATTCTGCTTATTTTTACCCTTTATAATCAAATTGTATTATCATAATTCTGTTATTTCAATGCATCTCTCACTGTGCACCTCAATAACGTTCAAGGCCACATCTGGATTGCATTATCAGGTTTTCAATGGGAAACACAATGAATGAGTGATTAGTGTATTCAAGATACAAATTGGATCACAATGAACACCATCGCTTGTGTGCTTTTGTTTGCACTACAGACGGAAGACCTACTGCACAGAGCTTAAATTGCTATTTTTGGTCTAATAAGAAGAGAAAGAGACATCATAGAGATTTGTTGTGTAGCTATAGACTTAAGGTACACATAAACAGCTCTAAAAATCAGAAAGGTGTCTCAAGGACTGCTTATGACTATAGTAAGTCAGGAAGGGGTTAACAAAAGACTAATAACAAACACTTTTCAATGTGCTTGTCATTGCATCCGAAGATACCAAAAATCTCTGCAACAGATTGGCATTTGCTGCCTTTTCTCCCAGAAGTGGGAACAAGCCTTTGTGCTATAACAGTTTATTGGCTCTGGTATCTGCAAATAGACAGATGATCAGACTCTGCATGGAATACCCACAACAGTATAGAAGAGCCACAAATTAAAGGATGTTGAGTGGGTGGAATGCATTTATTTTTTATCTGAAAGTCTTTTTCTGCTAAGTTACTGCAAGAGTGGCATCCTTTGTAAATTCAAATAAAAAGGTACACTTGTAAGCTCCGTAGTGGGTGGGAAGATGATCTTGTAGGTGTAGAAGAGCTGCCTGTCCTTGAAGTGATTGTTCTTCTTTACAGTAGTACTGCGGGTGCACAGTTAAGCATCATTCCTTTTTTCAATATAAACACTTCTCAAGAGATTTTCCTGCATGATGGAAAGTAACTTTGGCTGCAAGGCCAGGAGAGGCCAAACTTCACCCTGCACAATATACAGTGGTGTTGATTTAATAAAACTGGAGAGTGCAAATCTGGTGAAGCTGTGCATGTTAGCCAATCAGCTTCCAGCTTTAGCTTGTTCATTAAGCTTTGACTAAAAATCCTGGAAGCTGATTTGTTTCTATGTAGAGCTGCACCAGATGTTGCACACTCCAGTTTTAGTACATCAACCAGACAGAGTCTTGCCAATATTGCTTCTTTTATGGGCAATCTAAAACTGGCCATAGATGGATCAAAATTAAACTGGTTAAGCAGGGACTGAATGTCAATCCATGTATGGGCATCCTTGTTCAATGGAAGTCTATCATTAGATTTATTTTTGTCGAATGGAAATGTTTAAAAACCTTTGTCGATCAGCAGCTGCAGCCATTCAGCTTCAGCTGCTGATCAGTGTATACTGACAGTAGAGATTTCCGCTGTCAGAATAGTGAGGTTTATTTACTAAAACTGGAGAGTGCAAAATCTGGTGCAGCTGTGCATGGTAGCCAATCAGATTTTGCACTCTCCAGTTTTAGTAAATCAACCCCACAGTGTCTTGGGAATGGGGAGACTCCTAAATGACTCATCTATGGTTAGTTTAGATCAGGGGTCTCCAAATATTAAAAAAGGGCCAGTTTATTGTTTTTAAGACTTTAGGGGGCCAGATTGTGAACAGTGTGTGGGGGGGGGGTAAAACATTTCCCACTCCCAGCATCAATATGAATATACATGGCCTTAAGGTTTGAAGATTAGCAGACAAAGAAGTAGCTCCCCATCATTGTTATCAGTGGAAGAAATATTACCCCATAGTAGGTGTCAATGGGAGGAATAGTGCCCCAAGGGCCAGATAAAGACTAGTAAAGGGCCACATCTAGCTCTCTGATCCCAGTTTGCAGACCCCTGGCTTAGATAGAACTTAAGTTTGAAAAGGTATAAAAAATCCAAAAATTAACATATGCAACAAATACATTCAAACCCAAATAAAATCTTAATGCATGATGGTTTCAAAATCTTTTTATACATGTTGTTTTTATGGACGATCAACCAATGTTTATGCAGGGTTGAACAGTCAATAAATACCAATAAACTTTGATGTTTTTATGTATTAAGTGTTTTAGTATAATTTTTTTGGATGAGTAGGCTCAAACGTCCTTTCATCTTTTTGTGGCTGCCCTTTGAGACAGTTATCTATTTTTTGTCTTTGTGATGTAGTGCAGGATTATCTGTCACTGGATCTATGATACTTTTTTAGTTTTTTCATATTATCTGCCCTTAGATGAGGTGGCTGTGTTAATTTGCTTTTTTTTTTCAGGCCTTCCTTCGTTTTACCTTGCTAGCGTGTCTACACATATTCATTCAGTGTACCAATGAAAAGAGAGATAGCTGTAGTTGCCACCTAGGTGGACTCCAAACATGTCTTCTTCTCTTTTTTTCCATTACCATTAGATTGGGGATTAGGGTAGTTTACAGAACTAAATAAAATTGTTCTGTTTTTCAATCAGCAAAAAAGAAGTAACAAAGACAATACAGTTATGGCAAGATCAACATTTATTTTTTCTGTACTTGTCTAAAAAAATTACAACATCTATCACATTTTAGGATTGGTAAGCTGCAATACATTTCATTTGTATTCTTGGGTTTAAATATCCTTTAAGGTTCTAATAGCCTATACCTTAGCTGTCAATGTATCATAGCCCCTGAATAGCAAAATACTGTAGTTAGTCTGAAAAAAGGACAGTTATTCAGTTAGCAGAAACGCTTACTTTATTTCTGTGAGGGCAAGCACAACATATCTCATGTGATGCCTTTGAAGCTTCCTGATAACACTGTCTTTGATATTACAGACTCATCCGATCCAGTTAAATTTGATTCACTTAATGTGCATGTCCTGATTTCTTACATCTCTCAGAAAATATGCAGCGTGTCATTCATGTCTAACAAAAGTGTTCTGTATACCTTGAAGCTATAGCACATGTTTACATCCTTAGTCACTCATAGTGTTCTTCAGTCATTTTAATTTATATTTTTTATATAAACTTAAAAAAGTTTAATTGTTTGAGTGTCATTGTTCATTGGTCAGCTCTGTTTTTTACTTGGAGGTCTAAAAACAAAAATAAGAAAATATAAAAAACTCAAAAACCCTCAGAAATATATAGTCTCAGAAGTGTATAGTATCATACTGAAAAAAAATGTTTTGTTTACAATTTAAATGAGCATTTAATGTTTAGGGGCTATATACTGTACTTTGAAACACTAAACCTGGAGTTATGGACCTGTAGGTGCTTTGTGGTAGTACATAAAGTAGGTTTAGTGTTTATAAGTATCTTGGTACATAATTACTGCAGAACGCTATAAACCATGAAAACAATATGCCCCATCTTAGGAGTCGCTTAGATTTTATTTTGTTAAGCATCCACAAATTCAAGCAGGGTTATTTAATGGGGGCCTTTAAAGTAAACCTGTGCTGTACCCACACACCCCAGCACAACAGGTTAAAACACATAAATTAATGTAAAACAGAGCAAACCACCATAGTGAAACAATTATAAGTTTGTCGGTTCCTTAAAGGGTTTAAAATCACAAACATTGGGGCCCAGATTCACAAAGGCTTCACGTTGGCGTATCAAAAGATACGCCATCGTAATTACAAATGTGCTCCGTCGCATCTTTGCGCCGATTCACCAAGCGAGATACACCGAAAAACATGGCTTCAGCTGTCCGACGTAACTTGCCTATGCCGGCGTATTGTGGGCGCATAGTTACGCTGGACGCATTCAGCGTTCTCATTATAAATATGCAAATTAGTAAGATACTCCGATTCACGAACGTAGATGCGCCCGGCCGCTTAATATACGCGCTTTGCGTAAGGCTTACGTCTGGTGTAAAGTTACCCCTGCTATATGAGGTGCAGCTAATGCAAAGGTATGGGCCAGGGAACGACACCGTCAAATTTTACGTACTTTACGCCGTTTACGTAGTACGTGAATAGGGCTGTGCGTAGGTTACATTCACACGTCGTAGGCATTGCGCACCGATGTCACTAAGGGAGTAAATGCGACGTGATTCTGAGCATGCGCGCGCATGCCCAGTTCGACCGGCCATTCATTTGAATGGGGTCACACTTAATTTAAATAGATGACGCCCACCTCCTTCCTACTTTGAATTACGCGGGCTTACACCGGCCAATTTACGCTACGCCGCCGCAACTTACGGAGCAAGTGCTTTGTGAATACTGCATTTGTCTCTATAAGTTTTGGTGGCGTAGCGTAAAGAAGATACGCTCCCACAATGATACGCCTTCCCACGTGAATCCGGGCCTTAGTGCGTAAGGTCCATCAGTGAAGAGTTGAACTTCTCCAGAGATTTATTTTCCTGTCGTGGCCAGAGGTTAGGCTACCAAGCACCCAAGTATCCACTGTGGGTGCTGACCTTGTTTTGTTTTTCTATTTTAGTTTAGGGATACATTTTGGAGACAAATTTTTCTTTCTCGACTAGCCTTTTATACCCCTAAATGGGCAAAGCACAGGCGTACGGGTATTTTTAACCAGAGGTTTTAAACTGCTCAACATACTGATCTCTAGGCTGCTGCACAAGTTACCTAAACTGAGACTCTTAGCACTAGCAATTACTTCATTTGTAAATACTGCTCTGTTTCAGTTTAATTGTCAGTAATGTTCCTAGACAAAAGTATCAAGTATGGCAGTTCAAACACATTAGTAAGTGGCAAAGTCTAGTAACTAATGGTATCTTAGCAGACATTGTTCCCAAATGATCTACTCTACTAAACTGAGATCGGATTGGGTCCTGCTATATACTGCTTGTTGCACAGCACAATTGTGCCATCCTGCTATAGACAGTGGATGGGAGTCATTACGGGGGCAGTCATTGTTTATTTCAGTTTGATTTTGTCAGGAAAACATAATCAATTATTAGGTTGTTAAAACAGGATTTTTTTAAGACCCTGTCCAAAAAGATGAAAGGGGTAAAACACCCCAAATAAGTCTTATGACCCTTGTAAATTATATCCTTTTATAATGGTTCAGCTGACATGATGGTGCTGCTTTGTTCCTTGAAGATAAACCCACTAATATATATTTCTAAAGCACTATATTTTATTTTTTGGCATGGGAATACATTTTATTGTTACTGCCGATTTATCCACACAACATCAGCTGGATAAAAGTCTTTCATTGGCACAAAAAGCAATTGCAAGAATAAGTCTATCGATGAAAGTAGTTGTCATATCATTACGGTCAAATTTTAGATGGATTTTTTCGTTATGTTTAGATGAATGTCCTGCATTTCCTATATCAATATCATTTGCAAAAAGAATGGCTAGTTGTAAGGTTGTAATTTGCAAAATCAATCAACATAAATTACACATGATCTCTGATGAAAGCCATTATGTAAAAAGGTTAAATATAATCTTAGGTTAATTTATACTAATGTCATTACATTTGCATGAAAATTGTATTAGAATTACACATCATGTGATTGTAAGGCATTCACCCTCCTACAGACAGTATTCTATGGTGAATAATGTGTCTTTCTAAAGACAGCTGAGGGGTTTGCAAACAATATTAAGTCAATATTTTAGTTCTGATTTTGTGCAAGGGAGTTTCTTCTAATTGACATTTGGACATGATTATTTAAAGTGTATGTAAACCCTAACAATGAGCTTCTTTTATTTGAGCTTCTTAAACCTGTTGCTCCTTCCAGAAATGTAGTCAGACAATAACTTTCAATGCTCCCTTTCTCTGCTGCAGTCGTTTATTATTGTCCAGTATTGTGAATAACTAGCTCATTAATCATGCAGAATCACTTCAGAAAGGCTGCTTCTATACAACAAAGAACCCAAACCGAAAGTCCTAAGGGAAATCCAGTAGGTATTGGTAAGACTGCCTCTGCCACACCAACGGCAATAGAGTCCAGACTAGTTTTTATTTTTGCGAAATCAATAGCATAAAACAGCCAATGCACTTTAGCGATTCACAAATTCCCCCATTCATCAAAGCTTGTGGATTATGGACTCAACCAAGGTTTGAAATATATATAGATATAATGTTAGATGTTTGCACCAGCAGGCAATGCAGTGTAGTTGTTCAAATTATATTTATGGTGGGAAGGTAATAACCAATGTAGTAATGTCCAATGTTTTTAACGTGGTTGTGTTTTATGCCATCACTTCACCAAATCAACCAGTGTAGGTAATAAACTTGAGTGCTGAACTACTATTTGGCCTGATAATTATCCAGGAAAATGGTCCATGTTATTGGTTAAACCAATATCATATGAAGTCATGCCAGCCATTGGAATATCTTTATTTAATGAAGTCTTCCACAGTTTTCTTCTGTTAAACCTGGAGAGACAAAAGGTACACACTTAAGAGTAAGGTAGGCCATACATACCACAGGTTAAAGGCAAGAAAATTGCTTAATTTTCATATCAACACTGACTCCTTCCCACAGCGCTATTGTGTATTGTTGGTGGGGAGCACAGGGAGCCTTCCTCACTGGCAAAATACAATGATCACTGTTGATGGCCATAAACGGCAACACTAAGTGGGCAAAAAAAAAAAACACTGATTGTAATTAAGTAAAGTGATCAAATTACTTCAGTACAACGACTCTGCAACAAAATGCAGCCGGTTCCTGCTAAACCGGCTGAATTTCAATCCATCTATGGCCGCCTTAAGTCTCATAAATTACCAAAGAATAAAAAGTCAACAAAAATTTGCAGTGGTGAGTCACTTATCTCTATACAAAAAAGTAGTCTGAACAGGGTTCATGTACAGGAATGCAACAAGATTACCTGACAGGAATGTGGTCTTAATAATGAAAATAATAAGGGTAAGTGGGAATACATCGATTTTTATGTTTTATTGGGAGTGATTTGAACGTTACTGCTCATTTGGCTATGTAGCAGAGTAAGGGAGATTGAGGTAGTTTTGGGGGAGAGTGGGAGTAAAAAGATAAAAAGGTGGTAGTGGTGGGGGAAGTCTGTGACTATTTTCAGTAGTCTTCATCCTGTGGCCATGACATGGAGGCATCTTCAGCATCTTAAAGATATTCTATGGTCTAGGTAAATTGTACCCAATAAAACCATGTTTGCGTAGAGCTCGCTGATTTGCCATGAGAGTCTCAATTCATTTTATGTCCTTCATTTATCTATTTAAATTCCAGTTTCTGATGACTTACATTGTAAAAGTGACCTTGGCAGTAAGTTCATATCGCCTTAATAAGTGGTTAGTTAACTGGCAGCTGTTGGGTCTAACCATTTCTCGATCATTGTGAGCTAATACACTGTCAGAAACAATTATTGACTGCTGTTAAGTAATGGTGGTTTGTGTAGACTTTTAATGTAAACTGATACAGTCATTTATAGTAAGTCTATATCAACCTCCTAATTTGTGCCTTTTTTCACCCTGAGTGAGGCTCTTTTCATTTTGGAGATCTCTGGATGTAGTTGTCTGTATTGTAATGGTTCCTAACAGTTCTAGAGAGACCCAAATGTTTAATTTTCCTCAATATGTAAAAGCATGCTGTCAAAATTATAGTAAAGTATTCTCTTTTTGTTTTTTATTTTATATCATTTTCAATGCATGTAGGGGAGTTTACTTTAATTAGCTTACACATATTTTAATGCTTTTACAAGAATTGATATGTATTTACCTATATATTTTTTTAAATGCATTTTAATATAATCTGACCAAAATTAGCTTAAATTTTATTTACATGACATAACTGGACTCATGTATGAAATGGTAGACTGAAGGATGTTTCTAGTTCCCACCTAGCAAACCAATCAGCTCTAACTCTTCTAAGACGAGTGATTGGCTGCTAGGAGGGAAGGTCAGATACTTCTAATATGGGGCCTACAGTTACTGTTTATGTCTATTGCATCATACACATAAGTAGTTTTCTAATGTTCAAACCTGTTGACATGTTACTAAAACCACAACAGTCTATATATGCAGTACATCATGATTGTTTAACTCATTGCTGAATCTAAGGGGTTAATCCTTCTAAAATAATTGCATTTCCATGTTCCGTGTACCGTGGGAGACCCAATACTGTATAGTGAATGCAGGCTCCTGGGTTTAGTAACACTTTAAGTCCAAAGACGTGAACAGCGCAGACCTGAAAAAATTCCCCGCGCGCGCCATAAAAACAGTCCCGACGCATCACCGAGGATATGCGTGTACCCGGCGGCCGCGATGTCAGGTACACGCGATCGTCGGTGATGGAGCTCTGAGTGTAAACACAGAGCTTCACGTCCTGTCAGTGAGGTGACAGATTGTTTCTCTTGTACATAGGGAGACAGCATCGGTCACCTCCCCCAGTCACCCCCCTCCCCCCATACAGTTAGAACACACCCAGGCAATACATTTAACCCCTTCCTCACCCCCTAGTGTTAACCCCTTCAATGCCAGTCACATTTATACAGTAATTAGTGCATTTTTATAGCACTGGTCGCTGTATAAATGGAATGGCCCAAAAATGTGTCAAAAGTGTCCGATTGTCCGTCGCAATATTCCCAATAAAAATCGCAGATCGCCGCCATTACTAGTTAAAAAAAAATATAAAAAAAAAAATCATAATTATGTCCCCTATTTGTAGGTGCTATAACTTTTGCGCAAAGCAGTCACTTATTGTGACAAAAATTAGAAGAATACGTATCGGCCTTAACTGTGCAACAAGGCGCTGCAAAAAATAAAAACCGCACGGGCGATCAAATACCACCAAAAGAAAGCTCTATTTGTGGGGAAAAAAGGGACGCCAATTTTGTTTGGGTGCCACGTCGCACTACCGCGCAATTGTCAGTTAAAGCGACGCAGTGCCGGAAGCTGAAATTTCGCCTGGGCACGAAGGGGGTTTATGTGCCCAGTAAGCAAGTGGTTCATTTTTATGTGCATTTTGTTCTTAACCACTTAAGCCCCGGACCAAAATGCAGCTAATGGACCAGGCCCCTTTTTGCAAATTGGCACTGCGTCGCTTTAACTGACAATTGCGCGGTCGTGCGGCGTGGCTCCCAAACAAAATTGGCATCCTTTTTTTCCCACAAATAGAGCTTTCTTTTGGCTTTGGGAAGTGGGACAAAGGTAACATTGCTTCCTCTCTATAATTTTTACCCTTTTGGTTTGCCAAGCATGTCTTTATGTTTATGCATAAAGTGATGTTATAGTCGACTCTGCAACTTACTTAGAGCTTGTCAAACTACAACATAAAAGAAAATAAGCAATTACACTGTACTTGTAGCAACCAGACAGCCTATTGTTTTCATTTTCTAACTAGAAAATTAAACTTTACTTTTCGCCATCCTGGTACCTTCACAGCGCCTTCCTCTGCAAGTGTCTGAATGATGCATCTGTAGGTTTTTGTAATAATTCACTGTCATTGATGAAATAATATAGTTGGAAACGTCGAGCCCAGTGCAGGGTAATTGCAGCGCCTAATGAAATGTCTTCAATAATATATTTTAACAATCTGCACTCTGTCACAAAAATTGTGCAACCTGCTCTATTTTTTATAACTAATTTAATATCTACACTCGGTAATGCAAGTCAGAAGAGCATGCAGTGGGCTTTAAATGCTGATCTGTGTATTCTCTTTTCACAACACTAATTTCTGCTAGCAGGTTACGTGCTACGCCGGAGACGGTGAATATGTAAAAATGACATTAAAGCATCTTTTATGACTGAATGGTTACATGGCTCCACAAATAGGTAAGGAGAGAGACTCTGGTGGTTTGGATGAGGCTGGTAATTACATGTCTTCTCCTAGAGGCTTCATGGCATGTGCCTTTCATAGAGACTTGGTGAATGAAGCGTGACTGCCTGGGGCACATTAGTCCCAAAGGTTGAGACTTGTTTGTTTAGGTTTTTGCAGGAAAACACATTACCACTATTATATTTATGGGCCTCCAAAATGGGTTTTTCTATCAACTATACATCACGTCGTTACTTTGCATTGAGTTTGGCATAATTTCGAGATGCTTCATTGGACAGAGCATATTCTATGTATTCCATTACTTTTCATGTATGAAAGTAGAATTGCTTTGTAAGCCCCGAGATGTAGTTCATTAACGCAAAAGTCATTTTTCTGTTCATAAATATTTTTTTTTGTGTATTAACCCCCTATGGTAGATAGAATGTAAATCCCGTGGGAAGCTTAAACTGTTACAGAAGGGTAAGGAAACGTTAGGGGCTATTTTTCTGTGTAGGTGTACAACTAAAGGCTCCAGTATAACAGTCTTAACAAGAACAAATTCCATAAATAAACATAAAATAAATAAACATAAAACTTTCTTACCTTCCCAGACTGAGCATAACCCTGTTTCATTTGTGTCTCACCCACTCCCTGTTCCCGAGCACAGCACTACACTACAGCTTGTAGTGGGAGGATGTCAGCAACAGACACAATGTTATCATTATAATATAAATGATAAAGAATTGGACAGGACTAGGTGTGGCCAGGTGCTGATTGACAAGCTACAGACATCATACTTTGAATTTAGGAGAAATGCAGAATTAAGGCTTCACCATCAAAGGAAGCTACATTAGATGGACTGCCCTGGCAGGATCAAAGGGTATTTGTGGGACTTTGCAGACAGACTCAGGCCTCGTACACATGACCGAGAATCTCGTTGTAAATGAAATGTCGTTTTCCTCTACAAGTTTCTTGTCAGGCTTGTCGAGAATCTTGTCAAGCTCTCTTTGCATACACACTGTCAAGACAAAATCTCGTCATTCTCAAACGCGGTGACGTACAACACGTACGACGGTACTATAAAAGGGAAGTTCGATTCCATTGGCGCCACCCTTGGGGCTGCTTTTGCTAATCTCGTGTTACCACATGTTCGTAAAAGTTTGGTGAGAGACGATTTGCAATTTTCAGTCGAATTATTAATGAATGTGATATCTCCATTACGAACGCTACTTTTACCAAAGGTGCACTCCCGTCTCATACTTTATTCTGAGCATGTGCGGGTTTCAAAGCATACACACGAACGTGTTCCTCGACGTAAAGCAGCCCGATGAGAAACACGACGAGAAAATTGAGACTCCCGACGAGAAAAAAGAGAACATGTTCTCCACAACAGTTCTCGACAAAAAACATACACAAGACCGTTTTCCTCAGCAAAAAAGCTCTGCCAGCATTTTTCTTGATGGATTTTGTCGTGGAAAATGATGGTTTGTACGAGGCCTAAGAAAAAAAAAATTAAGTACAGATGCATTTATAAATAAATGCAACAGGGTCTACTTTTCTTTAATTTTACTATAAAGTGATACTAAAGTCTCATATTTTTTTTTCTTTAAAAATAAAAAACAGAGCAGCCCGTATCCTCCTCTTCTTGGATCTCTCTTTGGTGCTCCTGGACCCTCTCTCCTGTTGAGTGTCCCCACAGCAGCAACCTAAACTGAGCCCCCATTCAGACATGGAGCCATGGCCTGGCCCTCTCTTCTCTCTACTCATTGGCTATCTGACTTTAATTGAAAGCAGCGGGAGCCAATGAAGAGGGAGAATCCTGAACAGCTGAGTCTCTCTTGCAACATTGCTGGATCGAGAAGGCGCTCAGGCAAGTATTAGGGGGCTGAGGGAGGCTGTGGCTGTTGCACACAGAAAGCTTTTTATCTTAATGCATGTAATGCATATAATGCATTAAGATAAAAAAATCTTCTGCCTTTACAAACTCTCTCCATCAACAAAAAAGAAAAAAAAAATACTTTTGCTGCAATCTTTAGTAAATAGATTGGAATGTATATTATATTTTCTTGTTTCAAAACTATTTTCTATTTTTTTACATTTCCTAATTTTTTCCTGGTTTCTGGCCTAGGCTAAAATGATGTCATGCATCCTAGGAGTTTTCATGGGCATTTTTTTTGTGTCATGTGGAGGGAGGGAGAGGCGGCTTTCTTAGCTAAGCACATCCCTGCTTGTAAATGCTGCATGAATCGTTTGCCCTTATTCAAGATGGCCACAGCTAGAAATGCTTGGGGGTTGTTTTACAAAGTGGCAAGTCATCAAAATAAAGCATGGAGACATGGGTGGATGGGTGAGTTTACTTTGGATATTAAAATTAATTAAATGGCATTTTCAGTTTGTGTTGCTCAGATACAGTTTAGGTCTGGTTTTTATTTTTCACTGTATGCAAGCTGATAAGGTACAGTTATTCCAAAAACATTTATTTGTTATTTTTTTAATGTTATATTTCAGAAGGGGTTATTTTTTTTTAAATCCCAGTTATCTTGTTTGGTTTTTTAAGATGCAAATAGCACATAGTGAAGTTCTTCAAGGTAAAGCTAAGTGGTCCCTCCAATAGGATTCTGTGGTTTCTAGCCTCAAGCTGACACTTATGGACAGCAATGAATAATCTCTCCTGAATGTTTTATTTTGTATCTGTCTTAGTAAAATCAAGAAAGCTTTGAATCAAAGCATACAGCCTTCTGTGAGCTTTTTGGATTAAAGCAATACACACACTGATAAGCTATATTGGGAAATACCTACAGCTGATAAATTGATTCTTTGAGACACATGTCCAGTTTGATTATTCAGGCAGTTAATTTAAAACAAATCTGGCATGTGTACTCCTTGGAATAGAGCAAGGGCTGCATTTTTCCATGCTGCGGGTAGATTCACTTATTCCGCCCATCCTGCTATCTAGTGACCCATGTTTAATATGTACAAACCCTCTTCCCATCACTACAAACTGATGCACTGCTATGGCATATAAAGCATCTACTGTACATTGTAGAAGCTGGTTTGTGCCCTGTTTACAGCAGGGGCTGGTTTTCCTAGTTACGCACATTTCTTTATTTAGATATATGGGGATAATATTCCCTGTAAAGAACTCAAGGGGTTGATTTACTAAGGCAAACAGATTGTTCACTTTGGGGTGAAATTTGCATTTGGCTAAGGAAATTGCTCTTACCTTAGTGAACAAATTTAAGCTCTGCTGACTTCCATAATCTATTCATGCACAAGCAAAAATAATGTTTTTTTTTTTCCTTTCACATGATTGGTAGATATTTCACAACATTTACTAAACAAATGGAAACATTTCCTTGCAAAGTACAAATTCCCTTTCAAGTTTAACATCCTATAGTACATGGGTCATCAAACTATGGCCCTCCAGTTGTTCAGGAACTACAATTCCCATCATGCCTAGTGATGTCTATGAATGTCAGAGTTTTACAATGCCTCATGGGACGTGTATTTCCGCAACAGCTGGAGGGCCGTAGTTTGAGGATCCCTGCTATAGTAGATAAATCCTATAAGTTAATCACATTAAAGATAACTGAAGAAGCTGTTGGATTTCAGAACAAGACCAGTTGAATGTGACAAACTACTAGTAACTTTACCATGAAACTGGGTAATGAGAAATTTCATACATTCAACATGGGTCAATCCATAGACAAGTGATATATTAGATATATTTGGAACCTGGTAGGCTAAGTCAGGAACTGGTTTCTTATTGTCTTGTTAGGCTGAGTTAGCACCTTGTTTCTTATATATTAACAAGAAGGAGGAGTCTCAGGACTTTAAATGAGGCACATAAGTGGAGCAGTGAATCAGTTTGAAAAAAAACAAGTTTATTAAAATAAACACAGATTATATTAATATCTTCATAGGCTCCATATAAAGATATAAGTTAACATAAAATAATAAAAATAGCTAGGTCACATCATATATTATAACGTAATGCATCTAGGGTGGCCTGTATGTTTAAATGGCCCGTTAGCTCAACGTGTTTCGGTGACTATATCGCCTCATCAGGAGAAAATGCATATAATCTGAAAAAACTTTGTACACATGTATGGGGGCCAGAAAAATGGATTTAAGACTCTCCAAATAAGGTAAAATTTAATGTAAGGGGAAAAAATGAGACAAATAGGGGTACGGAGCAAGAAGATAATCCAGCTTCTTACTAACACTGAGTAATGAGAACTTTCATAGACAACATAATTAGACTTATTTTTAAAGGGTCAATCCATAGAAAAGTGATATATTAGATATATGTGGAACCTGCTAGGCTGAGTCAGGACATGGCTTCTTATTGTCTTGTTAGGCTGAGTTAGCACCTTGCTTCTTATATGTCTCGGTAGGCTGAATCAGGACCTGGCTTCTTAGATGTTTTGGCAGACTGCGTCAGGACATGGCTTCTTATATGTCTTGGACATATAAGAAGCACCATATCCCTACATAGTTTTTGTTTCTTCTCCTGTCTACCTGGGAGCTTCAGGTGTTGTCATTTATCCTAACATGCTGCAGCTATTCCTGTTGTACTTTTTCTAATATAAAAATATATAACAGGAAAGATGAGAATCTATTTAAGGGCAGACCAGGTATGGAGACCCAGGAACTCTATTGCAGACATTTCATCAATGACATTCCTAAGAGATTAGAAACTATTGGACAGTCTACTAAACATTGAAATATCAGTTTTGGCTGGAATCACCCTTGATGCGCGGACTCTCCATGTGTGTTCTAAGCAAAAGGGAATCTGTTTGTGTCTGGTAATCTCTCATTATTCCAGATAACACAGAGCCCTTAATTGGTTTTAAATTGAAACTTCACTCTCTCAATTAACATTGCCTATTTTGAATCCTTATGTTGTTAGCATTAGTAAACAGATAGGAAAGTATATCATATTTACTTGTTTTAAACAGTTTTTTTTTACATTTCTTCAGTTACTTCCCTACTTCCATGCCTAAGCAAATGATGTCATACATCCCAGGAGTTTTCAGCAGGGCTTTCTCAGCTCGGCACATCCTCCTGCCTGCACACCTGAGCTAAGAGCAGCAGGATTCCAGGAAGTAAATGCTACATGCATTATCTGCCCTTACTCAAGGTGGCCACAGCCAGAAATGCTAGGGGGTGTTTTTGTAAGTAATTCCTCAGCAAAATAAAGCATGGCCACCTGGAGGAATGGGGGAGTTTGCTTTGAATATTAATAATACTACATATTCCCATTGCACACGTTCCTGAATAGAGCTCTAGAAGATTTGGATGTTGCAGCAACCACCAGCTGGAAACTGGATCAGAAAGTCACAAAGAGGATATTTGCCAGCACACCACAGATCATCAAGTAGTGTATAAACAAATTATCTATTGAAGCATGATCACAGAACAGATAGAGCAACATTTCGGAAGTCACGCAGGACACATTGGTCAAGCATGTGAATCTGTGGTGTGCTTTGAATATTAAATATTAATTAAGTGCTTTTGGTTTGTGGTGCTCAGATACATTGTAGTTCCACTTTAACTTAGACCTGTCATGGTACCCACAGGAAAGGGTTGGAATTAAATAAAATAGGGCAGGATTTAAACAAAAAAAATCTTTAAAACATGTGCCTCACCTGCTACCAAGTAACAGATTTTTTACAACTCAGTTGTCATTCTAACATTACATACATGTCTCAAACATCTAAGAAACTTCTAAAGCCAACATTTATATAGTTTCTTAATTCTCGTGTAATTACATTTAATATTTTCTTTCCAACCATCTTTAGTTCAGAAATCTGTAAGGTTTATTTTGAGGTCACCTAAAGGTATTTATGTTCTTTATGTTCTGGTACCAATACAGCCATCTGGATGGTTCCCAATCCAATTTTATATCTTCACAGTACTATTAAGCAAGATCTTAAAAAGAATCATAGGTTTGGCAATAATAAAAATGAATTTACCATGCCATGCATGTGAAACATCTTCAAATGTTCTTTGTTGTTCTTTTCTTAGAATACTTTAAAGTTGCCTTTGATAGTTTTGTACATGTGGTACCCAGATACATGTGTTACAATGCCTCACGAAATTTAGCAGATGCTGTATCTGAGGCATACTTCCACAATCCAAGACCTCACATTCCTTTCACAACAACATATTTTAATGGTCCTTTTCGGTCATTTCAGCTGTGTTATCCAACAGACACTGAGGTTAAAAAAAGTGTCTTTAAGTGGATGCCCCATTAAAAATCAAACATCCATGCATATTAGATGCATGCAGCACTTTCTAAAAGGTTTCCACAGGTCACAATATATCATAAGTTAGAGAGTCCAGGACAAGTTTTTTTTTATAAAACCATTGAAGCTTCAACCTATGGACGAAGTGCAAGTACAAGAACCAATATTGTCTCATAATGCCTGCAGCCATTAATTTAAAAAATGCCATACATTATAAAAATCCATAATCAATTAAAAGAGGCCAGTAACCTGGGAGAAATTTCCATCTTAATTCACTCCACGTTCATTTTTATTGAAGTTTTTTTTCTTTTCTTGCAAATTCTAACCTTAAAATATCAAAGGTTTTCTCCTTTTGTGAAGCGAGATCCACTTATACCATGAATATTAAACCATGTTATGTTCCGGGAAAATTAATACCATTTTATTGTGATTTAGTGGACAAGGTACAGTCTTTTTGCTTTGATGGGTGTAACCAAAGATAAAACGTGTTCTCCATGTTTGATTCGGATACCCGTTAATAACGAGGATTTATTAATTTGGGTGATATACCTTATTTGGGAAAATGTTGGCTGAAAAACATTCAGAATTCCTGAGAGTTTTATATATGAAAAATATTTAAACATTAAAGCATTTTTGATGTTTTTTCTCTTTTTTTAAATGATTTCCTTTAGAAATGGTTTCCATAAATAATGTATGACTTGTGCACTTTTATTGTAACAAGTTTTTTTGGGATGTTTTTGAATTTATCCTAAGTGCTGGCTAGCAACTTCCATTAATTTATTTGTATCTCACTGTATGTTTCAGCGGTGAATAATTTCTTTCAATTTTATGGTAGAATAGACCTATGTACAAGATATAACTCCACATATTAAAACTAAACTTATTTCAAGCAACAGCCAAAAGCTGGTTACATACCCCTCCTGAGTTTGGAGTCACTCATGACATATACTGCTATCAGTATAATAATATTGATAGATGAGAGCTGAAGGTCCAAGGAGCCGCACATCAGACATTGTGTGAACAAGTGGCAGTCTCCAACGCGTTTCACTCCACCACTTGAAGCTTATTCATGGGGTTCATGGAGGTTACTTGGCCACTGTGTGGTCACGTGACCTCCCACTGATGGCTGGCAAAAGTCTAAGGAGAATCTCAGCCCCTCTCGCTGCTCTCCTTAGATCGGGGAAGAAGAGCAGAGGAAGGTCACATGACCCCACAGCAAGGTATTTAGGATTATAATTTAAAAAGAAACAGACATACTGTTCTCTATATCATATTAAAACAGGGGGGATTCAATTATTTTATACAGTATATGACTTAACAACCACTTTAAATCTATGGAGCCAAATATATGCAATTCTGCCCCAAAGAACTTATGTGCTTTTTCGAGCTTAACGCAACATAATGCTCTGGAATAGTGTCATGTTTCGGGATTCTCATGACAAACATTAATGTGTGAATAAAGGCTAAAGGGATTCATTTTGCAAATGTCTGTTGAAACTGTAACATAAAGGTTAGTAAATAAGGCCAAGCTCTTCTCATGTTGAATATGGTCAGATGGTCAGGGTGGGAAGTGGGGACCCCCAGGGTTCGGTGCTGGGACCAATCACGTTTAAATTGTTCATGAACGACTTGGATGATGGGATAAAAAGTTAAATCTCTGTATTTGCAGACGACACAAAGCTAAGCAGGGCAATAAATTCTCCGCAGGATGTGGAAAACTTGCAAGAAGATGTGAACAAATTAATGGCGTGGGAAACTACATGACAAAATAGAAAAATGTAAAATGATGCATTTGGGTAGCAAACATATGAATGCAATCCACTCACGCGGGGGTGAACCTCTGCAAGAAATCTAGGATGGAAAAGGACCTGGGGGTCCTAGTAGATGATACGCTCAGCGATAGCATGCAATGTCAAGCTACTTCTAACAATGCAAACAGAATAATGCATTAAAAAGGGCATTAAATACAGGGATAAAGCGATAATTATCCCACTCTACAAGACTTTGGTCCAGCAGCACCTGGAGTATGCTGTCCAGTTCTGGGCACCAGTTCTCAGGAAGGATGTACAGGAAATGGAACGAGTACAAAGAAGGACAACAAAGCTAATAAAGGGTCTTGGGGATATTAGATATGAAGAAATGTTGTAAGCACTGAACGTATTCTCTCTGGAGAAGAGATGCTTGAGAGGGGATATGATTTTAATATACAAATACCGTACTGATGACCCCACAATAGGGATACAACTTTTTTGCAGAAGGGAGTTTATTAAGACACATGGCCACTCATTAAAATTAGAAGAACAGAGGTGTAACTTTAAGCTGTGTAGCGGGTTCCTTACTTTTAGGGGGGGCAAGGATGTAGAATTCCCTTCCATAGGCGGTGGTTTCAGCGGTGGGCATCCATCCAAAAAACTATTAGATAAGCACTTGAACGACCGCAACATACAGGGATATACAATGTAATACTGACATATAATCACACACATAGGTTGGACTTGATGGACTTGTGTCTTTTTTCAACCTCACCTACTATGTAACTATGTAACGTATGATGGGAAGTTAAGAAAAAAACTTCTAGTACCTGATTGATTGATTGAAGCAATAGTCTGTGTTCCTATAGCAATTCAATCCTAGTGTACATGGAATCTTATAAGTGTGAAAACATTTTGAAAAGACCTTGCCCATAGGATCCATTATCCAATCATAGCATTTTCTCCGGGTTTTCGGCTACATAATACCAACAGACATATAATTGGTTAGTGTGTGGAATACCTTCAGTTTTCTTCTTTTCAGTTGTTTCATTCAAGGCCCCTGTAGACTACCACCTCTGTTCTGTTACATACTAAACTAATGCACTCCGAATACTGCAGACACTTCATTACAAGGCAATTGTATTATAACTGTCCTTGTCCTTTTAGCCATGTGCTGGGTGAGGTCTGTTTAGACAAAGCTACTCTTGATGCATGTTAATACACTGCTTCAGCCATCAAATATTCCTAAAAATTAAATTCAGATGTTGGCAACTATGCAACGTCAAAAACGACAGGATGAACCAACATGTTAAATGCTTTCAGATCGTCACATGGAATACTAAAGTTACAAACAAATCCCAGCATTAAACAGATTAAATGACAAAACAGCTTTTATTTGCCTTTCATGTCCACATGTTGTCACAGTGTATTCAGTAGCAATAGAAATACAATGCATCATTCCTGATTTTCAAACTATTAATATAGGCAGTCATGGCTTTCTTTGTTATTAGTGAATTTATAGGCCAACTTCTAATTAACTCCTAGATAGGGTTATTTTATATCTTCTGACCTTTTTAGCAAAGAACACTTAGTTTAGTAACCCACAATATATTTTTTTAGGATCTAACATCATCAAAGTAAATCCTAAGTGGCTCTGAAATTAAAGTGATTGTAAAATGTTTAAGTTTTATTTTTTAAATGTTTTTTAATATCATGCTTACCTGCTCTGTGAAATGGCTTTGCACAGAGAAGCCCAATCCTAACCTTCTCGGGTCCCCCGCCAGCCTGGCTCCTTCCCCCGCCATGTGCCCACATAACAAGTCGCTTGCTATGGGGGCTCTCATGTGTGTTTCAGCCCAAACCTTGCTATGTCAGTCCATAAGACACACGGAATGGGGATCGACCCCCACCCCATGCTCTTTTCTCAGCAGCAGCAACTAGATTTTTGAATTGAGTTGGTAACAGTTTAAACCATTGTCATCTTTATTGCTGCCTGCAGAGAAAGCACACACAGCGGTAGAAACCTTTAGCCCAGTAAACACATTTACTCGGCAAGAACCAGCAAGAAAACTGGCTGACAGAGCTTTCTTGCTACGTATACCGAGCGTGTGTACAAGGCTTTCAGGTTTCTCGTCAAGAAAACTGACTAAAATATTGACGAGAAAAATAGAGAACCTGCTCTGCCGAGAAACCTGAGAGTGTGTATACTTACCTGTCGCCGTGGAAACCCGCGCATGCTCGAAATGACTTTGACGCATGTGCGATAGCTTCCTAGGCATAGGTAGGATGCAGCAAGATGGCGGCAACGGCATTGAATGTGAAGAGCACATGCTCGTTGTATGCGGTTCTTTTGAATGGAGTGTCTGTACACTCGGGCGGCAAGAGATTCTTGCCAAGAATCTTGTCAGGAAAAACAACGGTTTTTATCCTCACGAGATTCTGGCCCATGTCTACAGGGCTTTTGACCAATTTACTAAATACAAAGGATTTTTCTTTTGCCTTTTGTGTCCCGATTGGTTAGGTATCCCTCACTTTCTGTTCTTATGACCACACTGGAAATATAGGGAAACCTCCTCAATGGGGCCATAGACAACAATTAATTGATTCAAAGCTAGAAAAAAATCTTTTGGCTGGACTAGGTTTTTAAAGGAAACATGTATTAACTGAAGCCGCTTCCTTCGTTGTAAAGTATAGTAAGGTTTAATTTCTGCTTGAAAGCTGTCAGCAGATTGGCCTCTACAAACTCAGCAGTGCCTAAGAATGGTGAGAAACTGAGCATGTGCAGAGCAGGGTGAGACAATGAATTTCTGGATTTTACACATTTATTTTTAATGTTACATAGCTATACTTGTAAAAGGGGCCAGCCTTAAGTGATCTAGCAGGACTAATTTTCTGACTAAAGTTCCACTTTAATGGGTATTTAACTCTTACAGTCTAGGGTGGTGGCACTGCAAGGGTAGTTTTTTTGTTTTAGACTTTAGTTTGGCTTTAAAGCGGAGGTTCACCCAAATAACATCTGTATAAGATCATATTCCTAATACTTCCAACATGTACAGTAGGCCTTTTTTTTTGGCTGTACATACCTTATTATGGCTATTTTCAATCTGGCTTTTGGGTAGTTTCCGAAAGTAGCCGAACATGCAGAGCTGCGTGTCAGCTCTATACCTGTGCCGTGTAGAGCTGAATCGCAGTTTTGCATGTTCGGCTACTTTCGGAAACTCTGTGACTCTCGTGACGCGCCTAGGCAATAGGAGGGCCTTATCCGCTGGGGGAAACTTTTTCTCAAGGATGTCAATCATCTGCGCTGCAGCATAGAAACGCCTACTCCCGAGGGAGTGACTACCCGGAAGCCGGATTGAAAATAGCCATAATAAGGTATATACAGCCAAAAAAGAAAAAGGCCTACTGTACATGTTGGAAGTATAAAGAATATGATCTTATATATATGTTATTTGGGTGAACCTCTGCTTTAAGTTTATTCAAAGTTTAATAGCAAGGTGCTCTTTATGGAGTAAGGTCATTGGTGAACAGAGGAATATGAATATGAGGCCTTTTTTTCTGCAGTAAGCAGAAGCTGGATGTCTGGAGTTTAGACTTAAGCTTTTTCTGTCAATTGCAAGTCACAGTGTTTCCAGAAACAATCAATTATTATCAACAGGGGTTAAACTCAGGTTACCGGATGACTAGAAATGTTGGTGGCTGAGTTGTCAGATATTTAAATCTGTTAAATATGTATTTGTGTGGCTTTGCAAATGTATTTATTATTTGTCCAGACTATGCAGTAAATACTGTTGGGTACAATGGGGCCATGTTTAAATGCATTAACTTTCTAATTCTCTGTTAAACATTTAACACAGCCAAATCTATGCTTGTAAATGAGGGTGCTGTCTTCATCCATTCCAGACAAGACAAGTGGAAATTTAAAATTTAAATGAGAAAATGTAATGAACTTAATGCACAGTCTGGAAAAAATGTAGTAATGTGCCAATTTGGTTCTCGTAAGGCTTATTCCAAACATTCCCATTAAGGTATTGATTGTGTCCATTTAAAGGGCTGAATGGAAAGATGAACATCTTAATGGTTTGCACATGACACCATTAGAAGAACCCGCCCAAAACAAAGGCAAACAAACACGGTTGACAAGCTTTGGTCGCATAGAAAATTGCGGCCAATGTTTTAAAGATTGGCTCTGATCCTTTTTTGATTTATTAGCTGCATGTTTTACAATTCTCTTACATATTGATTTAAATTAAACGCATTGCTTTAATATTTTTTTTTCTTTCAAAAATCTAATCTCTTAGGCTATTAAGTAGATTTTTGACTTTCAGAGACAAAGTACAAAACTTTGCCACTGCCTACTTTTTGTTTTTAAATTAAAAAGCTAATTAATTAAATTTTCCCTGAGCATTACAGCCTGCCATTATAACCCAACTTTGCTCTGTCCTCTAAGTCCTACTCCCTAGGGTACCCCATCGCCCTACTTTTTTTTAGCTTACTTTTTCTGCCTGAAGCCCCAGGATTCGTATCTCTTTTCCAGCACTGGGCATTACTGATGCAGAGACATAAGCACCATTCATGGTTAAACTGAATTTGCAGCAGACAGTACCAGAGAGGAGTTGAGTATTTCAAAACAACATGTCTCCGAGGCAAGTAGTTTTGACTGAGGTAGCCTTTAACAGTCTGGGCTAATATGTTAAAGCAGCAAAGAAATGAAATCACACAATTAATGGAGGATGGGCAGATAAATAAAAAGGTCCACCATCTTCATTCATAGATAATTTTTCCTTCACAGAAGCTATAGAACATCTTATTTGAATGAAGGATTGGGGTGAAAAGGACAGGCATAGTCTCCACTCTTGATGAGTGTATATGACAAGTCTCCCGGCTCTATTAACCTCCATAAGCATTGGAAGATTATGACAATGGTAGTAGGGGGGCATCAGCAGGCAGAAGATTTAATCTAAAGCACCAGGCATCAGTACAAGGGACACATTACATTGACTGTATATGCTTATATCCCTTGTGCTGTTTTTTTGTAAATCTTTGACTAAACTTAGGCTAAACTTGGACCTTGCTTTGTGCACTAGTGTGCAGTCATGTTGGAACAGGAAGAGACCATTCCCAAACTGTTCCCCCAAAGTTGGGAGCATGAAATTATCCAAAATGTCTTGGTATGCTGTTGTCTTAAGAGTTCACTTCACTGAAACTCAGGAGCCAAGCCCAACCCCTGAAAAACAGCCCCACACCATAATCCTCCCTCCACCAAATGATTTGGACCAGTGAACAAAGCAAGGTCCAAAAAAGACATGGATGAGCGAGTTTGGGGTGGAGGAACTTGACTGACCGGCACAGAGTCCTGACCTCAACTCGATAGAACACCTTTGGGATGAATTAAAGTGGAGATTGCGAGCCAGGCTTTCTCGTTCAACATCAGTACCTGATCTCACAAATGCGTTTCTGGAAGAATGGTCAAACATTCCCATACACACTCCTAAACCTTGTGGACAGCCTTTCCAGAAGAGTTGAAGCTGTTTTACCTGCAAAGGTTGGGCCAACTCAATAATGAACCCTACGGACTAAGACTGGGATCCCATTAAAGTTCATGTGCGTGTAAAGTCAGGTGTCACAATATTTTTGGTAATAGTGAGGGTTATTAATGAAAGGTAAATCCACTTTGTACTACAAGTGCACTGCAAGTGCACTTAGAAGTGCAGTAGCTGTAGATCTGACGGGAAGATCTGAAATTAGGGGAAGCTCTGCTGATTTTATCATCCAATCATGTGCAAGCTAAAATGCTGTTATTTATTTTCCTTGCATGTCCCCCTCAGATCTACAGTGACTGCACTTCCAAGTGCACTTGCAGTGCACTTGTAGTGCAAAGTGGATTTGCCTTTAGTAAATAAACCACCCCATAGTGTATATATATATGCATGAGCTGTGCAGCTCACAACAGCTATGCCTTTGTACTTTACTTCTGAGAACATTTATAATTTACTGTGACTTTTATTAAATGCATTGCGTTTTCTGTAACATCATAAAAATTGTGAAACGTTAAATGTAGACACAGAGACTGTTGATTTTGCCTTGGGATACAACCCAGATTTGATTTATATCCTCGTAATTTTGTATCCTTGTACACATAAAACAACAACCTTAAGTAGGTATACATAACGAAGGTAAACACACACAAAAGGGAGCCAACAATATAAAGCAGAATATTTAATATAAGCAGCAGAAAAGCTTGTATAGGCTTAGCCATTTTATCAGAAGATTCCTTTTAAAGTTTGCTTGAAAACCACAATTCAGATTAGAAAATTGAAAAATTACTTACTTCTGACTCTTGTATTGTAGTGGCATCGGGGAAGGGCAAATACAACCATTTTTATGAATATTTTTATGATCTTAAACCCTAGTTTCAACAAAATATATTTACAGTACTTTTGTAATGTAGTACTGAGTCTGCAAAAATGCCATGTTGATGAAAACAGCATCATGTACATAAAAAAACACCAACTGTCTTGGGAATCATCAATTACGTTAAAAATAGCGCCGTTCTGCTTCTTGGAGCTAATTATTGAAAATTAGGCCCTTTGTGGATAATACAGATGTAAGGATTGGTAAAAAATTTCAAATATCTCTCTCTCTCTCTCTCAGGATTAATGTAAAAAGCATATGATGTATTGTATATGCGGGCTGCATCCAGCTCTAGACTCCATAGACACAGCATAGGATAGATGTTGAACATAAAGTGAATTTTTTGCCCGTTCAAGCTCATCCAACCTGCTTATACTCAAGTTTGCAACATTCCCCATCTGCTCCTTTCTCAGTCACAGCTGACACCAAATTCCTTTGTGAATTCAGCTAATTGGGGGGCATGTGACCTCTTTCCGTGATACAATGTTCAGGTATGAACGACCAATTGGCAATGCCAAGAGTTATCATGATGGGGGGAGGGTAGGCATCCCTGTGTAAGCTTTGACATAGAGCTCACAAAGGCAAAGGACTGTGGAGAAATGAAGTGGAGGGGGAACACTTTAGGGGCCTATTAACACTTGTCAAGATTATTAGCAGCCAAAAACTTTTTAACACTCCTATGCAGACGACACGCAACTGTATTTTCGCATTTGCAATAAAAAGGATCATCACCTCAATCTAGAGACATGGCTCTCTTTGATAGAGGACTGGATGACAAAGAGTTATCTTAAACTCAACAGAGCAAAAACAGAACTTCTCCTGTTTCACACCAAGCGTATGATTCAACCTGCAACAACCTGGACCCCCCGCCCATTCTGTGGCAAAATCATTACCCCTAGCGACAAAGTCAAAAGTCTTGGGATCATCTTCGACTCCTACATGACAATGGATGCACAAATAGGGTCAGTAGTCAGCAGTTCTCATCATCTCCTGCGCCTACTACGCAGACTTACTCCTTTTATTCCCAAGGAAGACATAGCGGTCGTGGTGTAAACTCAAGATTGGACTATGCAAATGCCCTTTACCTCGGACTCCCTAAGTTCCAAATCGCTCGTCTACAAGTCATTCAAAATACGGCCGCTAGACTTGTGACTGGAAAAAAACCTTGGGAATCCATCTCACCTTCGCTGAGATCCCTTCACTGGTTACCAGTAAAAGACAGAATCACTTTTAAAGCACTCTGTCTAATGCATAGATGTATCCGTGGGAATGCACCCCATTATCTATGCGAAAAAATAAAAGCTCATAATCCCAATCGCGTTCTGCGATCCACCAATCAAAATCTCCTCCAGATACCGAAAGCCAAGTACAAGTCCAAAGGAGAAAGGAGATTCACGGTCCAAGGTCCCAGACTATGGAACGCGTTACCAACCAGCATTCGGTTGGAGGAGAACCACTTAGCGTTCAGGAGAAAGATCAAGACTCATCTCTTTTGATACCAAAGGAGACAGGAACAACAAGCGCCCAGAGGCGATTAAGTTCGCATGTGCTGCGCTATATACGTTTTCATTCATTCATTCATTTTGATGCAGCAAAACTCTTGCAACGTTTGCATTTTGCTGCAAGAAAATGCATGTCAGGTAGATATCCTATTCACAACTATGCGCTGCAGTTTAATATGAAGGACAAGGTGAATATAAAGGGGTTAGGAAATAGGCTAATAATAGTCTCTGTCACTTTACATTGACTTGTTAACATGACAACGTCTCTTTCAAGAGAACCTGTATAGAAAGATAAACATTGGGGTTGCCATTGTAACCTACATAAAACCTTTTGGCCAATCTAGTTTGGACAAAGCAGTTATTGTTTTCAGAAACATTTTCATTGATTCCCTTTTCTTCTTCTCAATCAAGAAGAAGTACAACCAGTCACCTCTTCTGTAATGTTACCAAACAGAGCCCACATTATTCATTCCATTCAGTTTTAGATAGTATAACTTATGAGCTGATGTTTAATTATAAGCCATGAATGTGACACATGACTTTATAGACATCACTGGTTGCACCATAACTAAGTAGATTGTGTGTGTGCTATTTCATTTCTGTCTTGTGACTGATTCGGGGCTCACACGCTAGGTTTATTCACTGAACCATTATATTGAACTGTTTTATGTAGCTCATGACTTAAGAGATGTACGTTTCCAGAATAAAGGAAAGAATGCATTCTTTAATTACTGTATTTATTGGTTGTATAACTCTCACTTTTTTACTCTGTAAATAGAGGGTAAACTGTGTCTACGTGTTATACGCAGGGGGCTGTGGATAGTTTTTTTCCTGAAACTTCGCTCTTAAAGTTAGGGTGCATGTTATACGCCTGTGCGTGTTATACGCCGATAAATACGGTATACATATCAAGCATTTGATGTCTTATAGTTGTTCTTTTTTTTTTTTTTTTGAAATATGTTTTTATTAAGGAAGTTACATAACAGAGTAATCACAAAAACAGGACATATAAGCATTTTCTGAGGACATTCCAGTAGATTAACAGTATATGAAGAGATTCTCAGAGAGACAATTAAGGGGGAGGGCATAGGTTAAGTGGCACATGGGGTAGGTGGAATAGTAGTCCTTGCAAACAAAAAAAAAAAAAAAGAACAACAAGAGGGGGGGGGGGGGGGTAGGGGAGGAGGGAGGGAAGGTAGGTGAAACGTCAATCCCGCGGGGGATCCTGGTATAGAAAAGACATTTTCTCAAAGTTCAACCTTTCAGTAGGAGTGAAAGTGTGCAACAGAAAGGGATTCCATAAGTGATAGAAGCGGTTCTTACTCCATTCGTGGGTCAGGTCCGTGTTGAGCCTGTCCTTGTATAAGAGCTGCAACAGTTCCTTTTTAACTTGAGCAGTGGTTGGGCAGTCCGCAGATATCCACTTCTGGAGGATGGCTCTACGGGCTATCAAGAGGCATATCAGAGTCCAGTCCCTGCCCAGGGGGGTGGTGGGAGAAGACCAGGGGAGCAGTAGGGGGTCCCAGTACCCAAAGATAAGTAGTAACGGGTCCCTGGGTATGCGCAGCAGGGTGACATCGAAAATGTATTGGATGACTTGGTCCCAGAAACTGGCTATGAGGGAGCAAGACCAGAACCTGTGAGCCAAGTTAGGTTTGGGTTGTTTACAGAGGGGGCATTCTGGGGTGGCATGGGCTCGGCTGAAGGGGATGTGGGCTCGGTGAACAATCTTGATCTGCGTCTCTCTCCATATTTCGTTAGGGATAAGTCTGTGGATGGTGGTGAGGCCATGCAGGAGCTTCTCCACCAGGTCAGGGTCAGGGAAGTCTTTCGACCAGTTGGCCGCCGAGGTTGACGCCAGGGGGGGGATGTTGTGCAGGAGGAGGGGACGATAAATGTCTGAAATTTTGTATGAGGCCCGGGAAATAAGGGTGTCGGTAAGGGAGCTCTGGAACCTTTTTCTGTCATCTCGACAGGCGTTTTTCAGGAAACTAATGCATTGAATATACTGGAATACATGTGACGAAGGGAGAGAAAATTTGTCTGCCAGGGCTCTAAATCCTATGGGGCGGCCTGAAAAGGGGTCACACAAAGAATAAAAGGATTTGATACCCTTATCCTCCCAGTCGAGGTAAGGCTGGTTATCTAAGCCTGGTTGGAAGCTCGGGTTGCCCAGGATAGGGAGGTATCGTGAGATAGAGGATGGGACATTGAGGGCCTTCCTGACCTCTCTCCAGGCAATGACTGTATCCCGGAGAAGGAGATTGTGTTGGAGGGGAGGGGGGGCAGATTTCCAATGACAATGGAGAAGGGCCGTGAGCGAGAAGGGGCGGACCATCGCCGATTCAAGGGGGTAGTTCGAGCACCTGGAGGACTGGGTTATCCAATCCAAGCCTGTTCTCAATAGACATGCCAAGTTATATAGCCTGATGTTGGGAAGGGCAATGCCCCCCTCTCGCCTGGGAAGATGCAGCTTGGCAAATGCTATGCGCGCCCTCTTGCCACGCCAGAGGAACTTGGAAATGGCAGAGTTAATGGATTTAATGTCTTTGTGGCGCAAGAGTAAAGGGATGGTTTGTAGTGGGTACAGTAGGCGTGCAAAACTGACCATCTTGACAAGGTGGCACCTTCCCAGTAGCGAGAGAGGCAGGTCCATCCAGTTGGCTAGTTCTTGGGATATTTTGGTGAGCAGGGGGGGATAGTTGAGGTGGTATAGGGAGGAGGGTAGTTTACCTATTTTTATTCCCAGGTAAGTGATATGTGACTTCGCAACAGTGAATAAGGAGCTCTGGGACCAAGAGGGGACAGATAGGGAACCTATTGGGAGTATTTCGCTCTTATTATAGTTGATACGTAGCCCAGAACATTGCCTGAATTCGTCAAAAGTGGTCTTGATCGTGGACATGTCAAGTGAGGGGCTGGATGTGAAAATAAGGACGTCGTCTGCAAATAGTGACGTGCGAAGGTCGTGACCTCCGACATGAATGCCATGAAGGGGGGCGATCTGGGTTAGGTGGCGGGAGAGGGGTTCAAGCGCTATGTTGAAAAGGAGCGGGGAGAGTGGACAGCCTTGCCTCGTGCCTTTGTGCAGCCTGAACTCCTCAGAGAGGAGGCCCGCAGCGACCACTCTCGCGGCAGGGGCAGTGTACATTGATTCTATGAGATGCGTGAAGGGGCCCGAGAAGCCCATTTTGGACATGACCATGGAGAGCCATTCGAAACTAACGTTATCGAAAGCCTTCTCCGCGTCTAGGGTGATGATGGCATCCTGCCGGATCATTTTTTGCGTGTTCGAGAGCTAGCATTACCTTCCTAATATTCATGGTGGCCGTCCTACCCTTAACAAAGCCCGATTGTGCGGGGTGAATCAGGGAGGGTATAATGGATGCCAGTCTAGTGGCTGTTATCTTGGAGAGGATTTTAACGTCAAGGTTTAAAAGCGAGATGGGCCTATAAGAGCCAGGTTCTAGGGGGTCCTTACCCTTCTTCTCTAAGAGTTTTACTATGGCCTGATTACCCGTTTGTAGATAGGACCCACCCGACCATATATGTTGGTAGACGTTGTGGAGAGGGGGGGACACAGTCGAGCTAAAGGACTTGTAAAATTCTCCGGTGAAGCCATCTGGGCCTGGAGCTTTAGAGGGGGAAAGCTGTTTGATTACGGATTGGACCTCCAGGATGGAGATAGGGGCATTGAGGGCTTCGAGCTGGGTGGGGGTTACCTGATCCAGGGAAATACGTCGTAGGAAATTGAGGGCTGTCGGCTTATCGATAGGATCCGAGGCATACAGTGAGGAGTAGAATTGGCGCATAGTATTATTGATATCTTTTGGGGTGTAGTGTATGGAACCCGACGGATCTCTGAGGGACATGATATGCGTCGGGCGGTTGGGTCCTTTACTTAATCTGGAAAGGATTCTACCTGCTTTGTTACCAAACTTGTGGAGGGAGGCGTCTAGATGTGCCTTTTGGGTACGTTCGAGGGTGGCTGCCCAGCTATCAAAGGCCTGCTTAGCAGCAAACCAGGCGCTACGGTTGCTGGGGGAGTCATCAGTATAGAGGACCCGCTGGGCCTGATGCAGTGTTGCGCTGGCCTGTTTGTAGCGTCTAAGGGTGTGTTTTTTGAATGTGGCGGCGTAGGCAATTATGCAGCCCCTGAGGAACGCTTTGCCCGCTTCCCAGAAAAGGTTAGGGTTGTCGGCGTGTAGCGCATTATCCGATGCGTATCCCAACCAGGCTTTTTCCAGATGTTGGTGGAAATCGGAGTTATTGTGAAGATAGGAGGGAAACCGCCAGATTCTGGGGTTGGAGGCTAAGTCAGGGTCTTCAAGGGTGGTCGAGACCGGGCATGGTCCGAGATTGCAATGTCGTGTATGTCGGCTTCCGAGATCAGTGGAGAGAGAGTCAGAACAGAAAAGATAGTCCAGTCTCGTGAAGACATTGTGAGGGTGGGAGTAAAATGAGAATTCCCTGTCAGCAGGGTGCTTTAGTCGCCATAGATCGTGGAGGTGCAGTGAATCAACAGTCAACGCCAATAAGGTCTGGGTGAGAGGAGTCAGAGGAGGGCGAGATTGTCTGGTAGAGGACCTGTCGTCTGTCGGGTGCATGATGGAGTTGAAATCCCCGCCTATCAGGTGTGGGCAGGCTGGGTCTCTAAGCGCCCAGGAGGTGAGGTCGCTAAAAAAGGCACTTGTGGGGCTGTTAGGAGCATAGACATTGGTGATGATTACAACCCTGGATCCCAGTTGGATACGGGCCGAGGCGAATCGCCCCTCAGAGTCTGAATCTGAGGACAGTATCTTGCAGGGAAGGTTTTTGTTAATAAGGATTATTACCCCAGCTTTCCGACCACTTGAGTCAGAGCCGAGGACTGTGCCTACCCAGAGTTTCCGCAGCCGCGGGAAGTCGGGGTGGACAGATGGGTTTCCTGAAGGAGGGCAATGTCGGTCTTGAGCCTTTTAAGGTGGCGCAGAACTTTCATCCTCTTATTGGGGGAGCGGAGCCCTTTAACATTCCAGGAGACTATTCTCATGTTGGGAAAACTATCAATGGGGTGTGGGCAGGATGTGGAGGCGAGGAGAATGGGAGCATGGAGCATTGTAGAAGTGGGGTACAAGGACAGCAGGTGTCGTGGTGGTTTGCTGTGAGAGAGAGCGGAGGTGGTAACGGATCCCTAAAAATGGGTGGAGAGTTGAGAAACAGGGAGGGGGAGATGAGGGGAGGATGGTGGGGACAAACAAGGTGAACAACAACATTTGGGAGCTTCACTTTTTTCCGCATGGAGCCACTGAATAGGCCAACTCCCAACACAGGGCTCTCTATGCAGCACTTCACCCGCAGCGACCGATAGGGGGGGGGTGTAGGCAGCAGGAGCAATGCGTGAGGGGGGGGGGGAAGAGCTAAACAGGTATCCTTGCGGAAGAATGGAAAGGCCTACACATGGCATATAAACGTATGGGACAACACAATATTAAGGCACAAGTAGAGCTAAAACAACTATTACCGATTGTGCAAGAGAACATAAAACAATGTGAAATGAAATAGCATTAAGGAGCATAAGAGAAAAGAAAAAAAAGACAAACTGGCATAACATCATAATAGCATTATAGCATTGGGCCTACCCGGGTGAAGGGGGAGGCACGCTGAAGGAGAGGGGCCCAGGAGTGGTCCTGGACGGTCAAAGCGCAGCAGAACTGCACCGGGATGGTGTGTCCATCCAGAAGAAAAAAAAGAAAGGTTCAAGAAAAAAAAAGTTCAAGAGGATGAGGTGTGTTGTCGGTCGGATCCAGACGCCTTGAATCTTTTAGGAGAGTCCTTGCGTGGGCTTCCGTGTTCCAGGGCCCGGTTGGAAGGTGCCGCTCTGGGAGACAGGTTGTGGTGGGGGCTAGAGCGGTGGGACCTCAGGAAGGCCTCAGCTTCGGATGGGTCATGGAAGGAGAGCTGATCTCCGTTAGGTGCTCTGAGTCGAAGCACGGCCGGGAAAGCCAGAGTAAACTTGACTTGCATTCGGTGGAGCTCCGTGCAGATCTGCTGGAAAGCCTTCCTCCTCTTGGAGACGTCCACGGAGTAGTCCGCAAAGACCAGGATATTCATGCCGTCTATCTGGAGGGTCCTGGACTGCCTGAACTTCTGCAGGATGAGGGATTTATCTGAATAGTTGAGATACTTGGCGATCACAGGACATGGTGATTTGCGATCAGAGTTGAAAAGGCCCATGCGGTGGGCGCGCTCAACAGTGCAGGGGCCTGGCAGGCCCAGGGCCTCGGGGATGCGTCTTGAGCAGAGATCTGAGAGTGCCTGAGGTTGCAGCGATTCAGGGACGCCAATAAAGCGCAGATTGCTCCTCCTGGATCTGTTCTCAAGGTCGTCCAGTTTGTCAAGTATATACTTGTTCGTCTTGTCTTGCGCATGTTCAAAGGATTGGGCCTGGTAAAGATCCTCTTCTATATGACCGATGCGATTTTCAGCCTCATTCAGCCTGGATGCATGCTCCCCTAGTTGAGCCTGGATTTTCTGTATCCCTGCATTGATGGCTTTTTCCACCGAGGTCGCTATCATGGGGGATAATAGAGCAGCCACGGCCTGGGCCATCAGCTCTATGTTATGCATATCCCCCGCTTGTGGGGGAGATGAGGAGATGTGAACAGTCTGAGGGGTAGTTGGAGGGGCTGGTGTTGCACTCACCTCCATAGCAGGCGCCGGTTCTGCGATCGGATCTACGATCGGATCCGTGTAGGCCGAAGCCGGGCCTCGATTTGCGGCTGTCCCGTTCGCGCCGCAGCGGCGGCGTACGATCGCGCGCCGCTTTTTTCAAGAAATTTGTCCATCCTCGGGTGGAGGGGGATGGCGGATGGTTAGCCCAGGGGTCGGTGGCGGGTCTGCAAGCTTTTACAGGCCGATTTTGGAGCCTGTGTGCGGGAGCTGATGGAGTGCACAGCTACTCCATGCGGCGCCGGAACCGGAAGTCCTTATAGTTGTTCTAATCCATATTTTAACTAGAGTAAGCCTTTCTTCTGTATACTTCCCAATAGTAGTGTTTTAATTTGGAGGCTATAGTCCTGCGTTCCATCAAGAGGTACCCAAAGAGAAATACAGATTGTTTCACATGGTCATTTTGGTGTAGAAAGGGATTGGACAGTTCGGAAAATCTTGTCCAGTTATTGTTTTCCTCAAGGTAAGCTGATGCCAGAAATGTGCATGTGAATATATTTCTTTCCCCCTTTTAAATAGCCTGGAAAAAAAAACTTGTGTGATCTAAGCAAAATTTGTTGGTCAGATTGTGCATGCATGTCTGACCATTTTTTGTTGCCTAGGACCAGCTTAAATTATGTTTACATGGTGCTACTGCAGAAACTGGCAACACCAAAAGATATACAAAGGTAATGACTGATTCTACCCCCCACCCCCCACCCAAACTCCACCTATAACTGAAAAATTACAGTTATGTGTCTAAGCCCTTTTAAGCAGGCCATAGATTATGCAATTTTCTTTCCTGCAAGCTTGATTCCCCATCAACACAATCAGTGGAGCAGGGATGGCATCCCTGCTTGCAGAACATGATCAGGGCCAGGACAAGGAGTGGGCAGGAGGGGAAATTCTTGGCTATTCCCTGCTGAACCCGGCCAAGATTGGAACCATCTATGACCGGCCTAAGTAAAGAGACCCTTCACTGAAAGAAATCAAACAAAAACTCTATTATTCATTGTCACTGATGTGATTTTCTTTGCCTTTACAAGAGTAACCAATTTAGCTGAACACAGAAACACATGGTCATTTTTCAATCTAGGGTAAAAGTCATTTAGCCTTACTGTATAGTTTGTGATCTTGTTGGCTAGCTAATAACAGAGGTGTTGAGCGGCTAGCTTGCAGCATGGCCCTGAAGCTGAAACCTTAGGCTGGAAATACAATAGCTCAGCAAATGTCACTGAACAAAAATGCACCATTGATTGGAGGGCTGGTGGATAATTGTTCAGTTTCTGCCCTAAATGAAAGATGATTGTTCAGGGATGTACGTGTGAGACTGCTGGATTGTAAGGCTATTGTTTATAGGGCAGGGCAGCATCAATTTTCCAAACGGATGACACAAGGGATGTCAAAACTGCCACCTTTTCTCCCCCCCCTATTCTTGACAGACAGCTGAGTGACTGAACAGAGATGGGACTCTGCCTGTACTGGTATATGCACCGGAGGATAACTGGCAAACAAAAAAAGCGTCACCGCTTCAGAAAGACATAATCAGTAGTTGTCAGGGCTGGTTATATTATGTGTATAATATGTGCATAAAAGGGCACATTGTTCTGGCTCAGATCTTGACATTTTGCAGAGTAGCAAGATGCTTTCGTGTCTTGAGACGTGTTTCAAGCTTTTGTGACATGGCACTGAAATGTTAAGAATTGCATATGTAAATCCTGAAAAATAGAAAAAAAAATTAAAATATGCTGCACCTTAACCGCGAGGTGTACAGTTCTAACCGAGCTCCACACACCCTTATTGATTGCTGGTAGGGCACTGAAGTCCAGCAGTCAGCTCTTAGGTCAAGAGTAACTTAGAGATTTAAAACATAATGGAGGATGTTTATGAAGCTAAAACCTGTTACAGTGGAGGACCAGGTGCTCAGACGCTGATTCTGTTTTATGCCCCAATCTTTTATGCAATTTAGTTTAAACTGCTCAACCCTCTGGTATTATCTCAAGATGAACTCTAGGCACAAAGACTTTGATTTAAATATAATCCTCATTAGCAAATAATTGAAATCCACCTTGTGTGCACCAAATGTCTTTATAAAACCAGATATTACCTTGTAAAAGTGGCAGTGATGTAAATGTGTCGAGAGCAGAGCAGTGGGAGAGACCCAACAGAACCACCTACTACAGGAGGGGGCAGATACAAGACCAGTGTCACCCTGCACAAGGAAAAAAAGCAGCAATGACTGGCCTTCATTACAGGAAACTCCTATATAGACTCGATTACTGCACAAATCTGAAAAAATATACATAAAGCACACAACAGAAGCACACTGTATTTATAAAGTGGCAGATTTGACGTTCAGCAAATAATCTCTAAAATAGGTCCTTGTGAATCAAATAAGAGTGATTGATTCTCCTCCAGAGAATATTTAATGAAAGTTACATTCGCTGCTTTTTGAATTGACCAAGTCCAGCTTTAAATAGGCGGCATGGATAAGCGGCACTAATGGGCACTGATGGGCGGCACTAATGGACACTGATGGGCATTGATGGGTGGCACTAATGGGCATTGATGGCATCAATGAAAGCCAGCACTGATTGGCATCACTAATGGGCACTGATTTCTGGCTCTGGTGGGCACTGATTGTTGGCACTGGTGGGCATTGATTGCTGGCACTTGTTGGCACTGGTGGGCAATGGTTGCTGGCACTTGTGGCGCTCTAATCTAATCAGGGCACTGCTCATCATTGCCCTGATCAGGGCTGGTGCTACTAATAGGCAAACTAGGCAGCCTCCTAGGGCGCCTTGCTGCTTAGGGCGCCCGGCCACTGATGTTCCTACTCTCTTTTTTGTGCAGCAAGCAACTAAGCCTCAGCATCAGCTCAGTTCACATATATCGTCAGAGGCACAGTGCCTGGCGGAGGACTGTGTCTGTGTCCCGAATTCCGAATGCATAGAAGCAAGAAAATATTTATTTATGGGCACTGGTAGGCTGCATTGATGGGTGCTGGTAGGTTGCATTTGATGGGTGCTAGTGAGACTGCATTTGATGGGCGCTGGTAAGGCTGCATTTAATGGGTGCTATATTACAAGGTGGGGTATACATGGGCAGGGCAAAGGGAGTGGAGTCAGAGGTGGAGCCAAGGGGGTGGCAAAATGAGGTTTCGCCTAGGGTGTCAAAAATCCTTGCACCAGCCCTTGCCCTGCGGTTGTCCCCATAAAAACCCTGAAAGGGCATCAGCTGATTGATAATTGTGAAATCACCCCATTCACATTTATCACATGGACACTCACAAACAGCTATTTCTGCAGAACAACAAAAGGTAGAAATTTGCAACAAAGTTTGTTAAAATCCTTGTAATGTACATTGATCACCCAGAGGGGGAATGCTTTTTTCTCAACAAAAGTTGAGTTACTCTTTAAGTCGGAATGTGCGCCTGCCACTTCTCAATAGGCAGCATAATATTTATAGTGGTGAAGTATGGTAACAAGCCAATAATTATCTTCACAAACTCAAGTTTATTTAAAATAAAATGTATTGCAAAGATAAACTGTGGATACATTTGCATATAACCACAGTGTACATTATTATTATTTTCCTTCAAATAACCTAGCAGTAATTGGAAAATAGGTCAGGTTTATGCCGCCTTATAACTCGAGGAGAATAGGGAGCCCATGTGAGCGTAAACTTCAATTTTACTGCTTTTTTGTGTTAAACTGTCTGTCATTAGCCAACTGTTTTCAAATGAGCACTTGCCAATGTCTGGAAAATGGGTTCACTAAATGCATGACAGTGGTATAATTTTGAAGTCAGACTGCTAAGTGCAAATAAAGAGCAGTACAATAGATTTACATGTTTAAATCTCCTTGCAAAAGGATATTCTTTGTAGATAATGCAAAATTTTGTACCGTTCAGACAATTTTATACTTGAGCTGTACATTCATGTTGTTTTTTTGTTTTTGTTTTTTTTTTGGACGGTGGGGGTTGAAGCCATTGCATTTACAGTTTTATTGCTTATATGCTGCAATGCACAGCACTGGAACAGGAAATAACAATGGGCCTCATTTATCAGTTTGTCAGGAAAAATGTGGTCTCATAGAGTCTGTGTGGCATGAGTCAACCAATCACATCCGCTCTTTTCTTATTTCTGTACTGTATGCGAAGGGAAAAGGGAAAACTGGGAAATTGTGATAGTATTTTTCTTTCAAGGGAATGTCATGTGCAAGATATGTGGGCCGTCATTGCTGACTGAATTCTTTATGAATTTTCTGCTTGCCCAGCTGGTTTTGGATCCAATGAGATTGATTTACCAAAGGTAAATAGGCTGTTCACTTTTCATGAAAAGTTTCATTTTGCAAGGAAATTTTCCCTTGGCTTAGTGAATGTGGTGAAAATTCCCTATGCAAAGAATAATCAATAATGGTTGTATGATGGATGTCAAACTTCCCCTCATTCAGTAAAAAGGGGTTGCTTAATTAACACTGGAGAGTGTAAAATCTGGTGCAGTTGTGCATGATAGCCAATCATCTTCTTACTTCAGCTTGTTCATTTCAACTTTGACAAAAAAAACAAAAAACTGGAAGCTGATTGGTTTCTATGCAGAGTTACACTGGTTTTTGCACTCACCGGTTTTAGTAAATCAACCCAAAGCCCACTGTAATTTTTTTCAGGGAATGTTATTAATTATGGGTTAGTAATTCAGAAAGTACTGAACCCGATGACAACCAGGAGGTCAGCAATGATATAAATCCAAGAGAACAAAAAACAAGTTTACCTACCAACCCACAGACAATCAAATCAACCTGTCTAACAGTATGCGTTAAAAACATGGGTTTAATCTGTACACATGTGCAAATGCATGCGTAGGCTACAGAGCTTCACCAGGGCACCCTGGTATCTATAGTTCCTATCACTAACTAATGAGTGACCCCACAGTGGAGGCACATGCATTCTGATTGATAGGTGTAGGGCAGATAGTCTCAAGGGTACAGGAGCACACTGAGCACCCAACGTATAGCTCAATGGTTGCGATGGTGTCAGTGCATTGCCTGACCAAAACACATTGATACAAAAAAGGTGATCGCTGCCCCACCTTTAGCTGGCCTTGGTAGCCTTCCTTTAGGGTTTCTTTCATAAACACTCCTATGTAGGATCGACTGGAACTTGTTTATACAAACTGATAGAAAAACTTGAGAGATGAAGAGACCTTAGATCAGTGATGGCGAACCTTGGCACCCCAGATGTTTTGGAACTACATTTCCCATGATCCTCACGCAGTGTTGTTAAAAATCACAGGAACTGTAGTTCCAAAATAGCTGTCGTGCCAGGGTTCACCATCACTGCCTTAGATCACTCCACAGATGTAATGTCCAAACAGATTTTTTTTTTCTCTTTTTCTCTTTTAAATCTGATCTCCAAGAAAACAGCCCCTCTAATTTATTTCTAGGCTAAGATTTTTGAAAAAGCTAGCAAAAGGCCCCTCTTTACCAGAAGCCATGGTCACATGATGGGCTGTTGCTAAATCTTCTATCTTCTGGACTGAAGAGGAAAAGGTTCCTTCTTCAGATTCTCACATCACTGGCTTGATGAAATGAACACTTTAATTGGTCTTCTAATTGTGGCCTTATCTGAGGGTTCCAAAAGTCTGCAGAAAGGGGATAATATCACCACGAGGTGACATTCAACCGAAGAAGCACTAGTGAGAGACATGTAAAAGGAATATTTAGGTAAGCAAAAGGCGTTTTTTTCTTAAATGTGAATTAATGGGAAGGTACGGGAGATCGCAGTATGCAGCCAGAAATGGGTTTTAATTATGGATTCCATTACCAGGCATGCTTGCCTTATCTCAACATACATGTTAATGTAATGGTGGGGAACATCCACCCCAAGAGCTGGTATTATTATGGGGAAACAATAGCAATCAGCTGAGAATAATCTAACCCAGCCAATTGCCAGTTCCCTTGAGAATGATAGGCCTGCAATATCATTCCCAAACCAATGGACAGAGCTGAAATAGGCTTGGCATAGCTCCCAGTCCCTCTTTCAATCGTCTCTCTTTTTTTTGGACTGATGCATAAACCTCTGTAAATATATTACTTAACTATTATAAAAGTCAATGAATACATTGTTTATTCCAAATGAATGTATAAAGAAATAAATAGAGGGAAAAAATCATGTTTTTTCATATGAACACTTCATGTAATAGGGTCATAGTATGGGTTTCTCTTTTGCCAATATAGTTTGTATTAAAAGTTGTTCTTCTTTCACATTAAGCTGGGGCTAGTGGCTTTGTCAATTACCTAATGTCTTTAGATACCAAAAGAAAACTTTACTATCCAGTAAAAAATCAGAGCAATGATAGCAAAAGACTTCATTGTATTATTATTAGACAGTTAACTAATAAAAACGGATTGGTTGCTTTGGGTTAGCACACATCTCAAATTCTCTTTCCAGTCAATCTGCTGCCCATAACAGTTGCCAATAACAGCCAGTGAGACCCCAGTGTTGGTTTTAAGGTTAGCAAGTGGCTGGTTTATTGGTATAGACATTAAGCATCAGTTCATTTTCAGTTTCAGTTTCATTTTCTTTATTTTTTATTTTATTTTTTTAAATTAACAATGTTTTTTTTAAAAAGTACTTATTTAAAAGCATGGTTTTGGGTGTGTAAAGTCACTACATCATATGATGAATTCCATGCCTTCTCTACATTTTTTTCTTTTTTCTTTTCTTTTAGCTTTTAGGCATAAGTTCATTGTTTTTTAATTAGGAAGATTATAATTTCAGTAAACATTGGTCAACAATAAAAATATTGAAGTACATTTTCTGGTTTTGAAATAGCAATGCTTTGAAAGAAAGTGCTTATTTAGAAACATGATTTAGAATGTGTAAAGTCATGCGACTAATTCCATGCCACATATTCTAGCTGTCAGTGGAAAGGGGTACACAAGTAGGATTGCGTACCATTGATGTATGTATAGCAAATTTATTTCAGGTTGTGAAGCTGTCTGCTTACACTTGTGCGGACCGTGTGTCCGCATTTTCATCCATTTTCATCCATCCATTTGCAGATGAAAACGGGACATACATTGGTCCCTATGTGATTACGGGTGTTGGCAGATAAACATCTGCCGACAACCGTAATTTTCCGCATCCGCAATGATTCGATTTTTCGGACGGAAGAATGTTCTATTTTTCTTCCGTCTTGCGGTTCGGATCGGATGAATACGGACATACAGTCCGTGTTCATCCGATTCCCCCATAGGGGAGAGCGGAGGAAAGACAGGGCTGTCTCTGCACAGTGTGCGGAGACCGCCCTGTCAGCCGACGGCTCAGCAGGGATTTTACGGAGGATCCCCGCTGAGCTTACGGACACACACGGAGCGGATCAATACTGATCCGCCCCGTGTGAAAGGGCCCTAATAATAAGCAGAAAGTGCAAGTAATGGGGTTGATTTACTAAAATCGTAGAGTGAAAAATCTGGTGCAGCTGTGCATGGTAGCCAATCAGCTTTTAACCTCAGCTTGTTTAATAAAGCTTCGATAAAAAACAAACAAACTTGGAAGCTGATTTCTATGCAGAACCGCAACCGATTTTGCACTCTCCAGTTTTACTAGATCAACCCCAATATGTTGTCTTTTTTATATTTTATTCTACCCTACCATTGCTGTCATCAGGTAAGATGAAACTTTCATCTCTGGCAATCTCCTACCGGGGTGGCATGAGACAAGTTTCTGGCCTTATCACAGAAGACCTCCAGCCATCTGCTGACTATGGGAAACAGTGGAGGTATGCACAACACATCCCTGTGTTTTGTTTGCTCTATTGGTTGGGGTGGCGGAGGGCTTATCACGCACATGTCTATCAATATTTTAAGTCACAGTGACTTTCTTTAGAGCCATGTAGATCACACTCTGTTATGTTGAATTCCAGGCCATATTCTCCTGTAAATTATTCCACTTTTCTGGAAATATTAAAATGACTTGTTTTTATTTTTTTTTAAACTGTCATTTTGACAAGGCAAAACAGCCGTCTTTGTGACATTAGCGCAGCAGGGAAAAGACAAAGATCTTGAACCGCTTTCGGAGCAAAGATTTCTCTGGCTTGCACTTTATGCAACTTCCTGTGAAATGGTTCTTCGGGGAAAAATTGTGTCCTCTTTCCGAGGTGCAGCTATCTGTCAGACAAGACTGGCTGTCTCCCAGCTGAATGACGTTAATGAACAACATCACTTGTTTTTCTCTCTTACGCCAAAAAAACTGAAAACAACTATTTTCAGCTAAATGATGTTCCAGCGGCATGGTGATAAAAGCCTATGTACTTCCATCTTAGCTGCATCACGCCACTACAGAATGTCTAGCCGAGTGGATAATGGAAAGGATCTTTTATGATATTATGAAAATGCCAAAAGAAAAGTAATTATTAATTTCCTCTTCCAGGCCACTGGCTAATTGATTTTGCACAGTACTCATTAAAAATAGATCTTTTCTTCCTTTCAGGGGTTTGTTTTAGAAGCCTCCAGCAGCAGTCATGGCCTCCTCGGGGAGATCATCCACTGACCAGTGTAGCAGAAGCAGTAAAGTGTCCATCAGGATTGTCAGAGATGTGTTTGCCTCATACCCCTGCAGATTACTGTATTTGCAAGGGAAATACCATTCTGGATGAACTATTGCTCATGAAGATGCATAGTATGATGAAGTCAGACTTGTTAGTGGACGTTAGGTGACAGTCAGCTATGACCACAAGCTTGCCTGGCAAAACAGATCAGATACAGGATATACTGACAAAGTGAAATGATATAGAGGGAGGGAAGGATTATTATATGGAATAAATCAGTGAATGACAGTCTGGGCATTCCCTGAACTGTATCAGGGCTGTGGCAGTGAATCAGATACAAGTCATTCTAAATAGTGAGTCAGATCCAGAGCATTCTACAAAGTGAGTTAGGTAGAGGACATTCAGGTACAAGGAATTCCGCAGACTGAATCAGGCATAGGCTATTCAGGGGTCAATGCAAGGGAATTCCCTGTAGTATATCAGAGGAAGGACATTCTACAGAGTCAACCAGAGGCTGAGATAATGGGGTTGATTTATTAATAGCAGATAGGCTGTTTATTTTGCATGAAGTTTTCCCATAGTTTAGTGAAGGAGGTGAATATCTGCTGGCAACCATCATCCAATCATGTGCAGGCAAACATGTGTTCTTTTTTACTTTCTTGGTCATGATTGGGTATTCTTTTGGAAGGACTGCCACATTTACCACGCTCTGGGGGAATTCCATTGCATTGTGAAAAATCCATTGCAAAGATAACAGCCTATTTGTGTTTAGTAAATCAGTCCTGGCATTTTGAGGATGTCAACAACATTTAAGAAATGCTAGCAGTACATTTTTGGGTAAAAAACATACCCAGATCCATGGCACCTCTCAGAACGTACTAGGACCATGCTTGGACAATCTGGTTGCCAGCTCCCACAGCCCATCTCATCTCTACATTATCAGTAAAATAACTGCATACATCATGTATGCAACCTTTCTTGATTTGTTTTACTGCTCCCAGCTTGCTCAAGTCTGTCTTTTCTTATCGTTGTAAGTCGAAAGGGGTGAAATGCATCAAGAAAGGTTGTTATTGGGGTTAATTTGCTAAAGGAAGGTAGACTGTGTACTTTGTAAGTGCAACTGCTCCAGAGCTTAGTAAATGAGGAGGAGCTCTGCTGACTGCCATCATCCAATCATGTGCAAGCAAAAACATGTTTTATTTATTTTGCTTGCATAACATTGGGTATTTTTGTTAAGAGAAGCCTTACCTCATTTAGTTTTGGAGCAACTGCATTTCTACATCTATTTGCCTTTAGTAAATAATCTATGTGATGTATGCGGTTATTTTGTTCATAATTAAATAAATGCACTTTTGAACTACATTGTCCAACACTTATTATGTGGTGATGGCACAGTATTGTCAGTTATCTATAATGAAACTGCTTAACCAACAACAGAAAGAAGCCCAACTTATGACTTTTGTAAAACCACCATAGCAATTCAGCCACATCTCTCTATACATTCACATCATATGTTTTTAACATTTGATACACATTCTCTATTTTGCTAATTATTTTAGTGCCAAATGGTGTTATAACTATGCAGCACAACCCCACTTTACAAACTGCCTGTCTGGCTGACAAAGGGGACAGCTATCAAGAGATGATCATAGAATAGCTAGGAAACTAGTAGGAAATTCTTAAGCTTTGTTGCAAATACAGTGACAAATTCCCAGGAGTAGAATTTTTTTATCATTGTTCTCTAGATGAAGCAAGCTGACCATTCACACCAATATTGGTTTATGACAGTTCTTTCTGAAACCCACAGTGCTGACACAAAGCTGTGTGATAAATTAACTTTATATGTAACCTTGATAAATGACCATCATCAGAAATGACAGGGTGGGATCAATTGATTAATCAGTCATTGGATTCACTAGCCCATGCCATGTGTTTATTGCAATACTGACCTGGTGTTAGTGGCATCATCAACATTCTGCATTGGCGTCAATACATTTTGTAAGTTTAGATACAATATCGAACGCATAAATCTATCTCACATATTGCAAATAAACAGTGCGGTTTGACCTTGCTTGTGATGAATGTCTATATAATCTAGTACTCTTAAATACTAATGAATAATCATAAAACACAATTTAGGCATGGTTTTGAGAAGAATTTTCAAAAGTATATGCAGAAGCAGAGAGTGTGGTAAGTTATGTGATCACTTCTAAATAGGCGCTATCAATAAGTCATGTAATCCACTGCCTTAATTGACCTCCATAATCCATATACCCAGTAGGTTGATAAGTGATCTCAGGAAAACATGTCTAAACTAATAGTACTTCTTGGCAGGTGGCATGATTTGCCTGCAAGTGATTTTAAGAATAAATCCTCAGCATGTCAACATCTATCATATCCCAAGCACACACTTTATTAAAGATCTCAATGTCAGCCTCAACTTTGTACATTTGACACACCTCCTTTCATAAACCAATGGCAGTGCTGCTACTGGCCATTGTAGTTCTGCCATTGACCTGAAGGGTAGTGGTGAGGTATAGCTCCTGAGCAAGACCTGAAGTTGGGGCTTCTTTAACTTACACACGCCTGTCTTCCTTGACAGAATCCATCAAGAAACTTGGTGGCAGAGCTTTTTTGCTGAGGAAAATGGTTGTGTGTATGTTTTTAATCAAGAAAACTGTTGTGGAACTTGACGAGAAAAAAGAGAACAAGTTCTCTTTTTCCTCGTCGGGAGTCTCAATTTCCTCATTGTGTTCCTCAGCGGGCTGGTTTTCGACGAGAAACATGTTCGTCTGTATGCTTAGAAACCCGCACATGCTCAGAATAAAGTATAAGACTGGAGCGCACCTTCGGTAAAAGTATTGTTCGTAATAGAGAAAATAACAACAAAAACCTGGGGAATGCCCAGGGAATAACCAAGCCTACTTACCGACCAGCTAGCAGAACAACCAATTAACCTGTCTAACAATGTGCGTTAAAAACAGGGGTTTTGTCCGCACGCATTTGCAAACGCATGCGTGAGCCACAGAGCCGCGCCAAGGCACCCCATAATTCTGTGGTCCTAACACTAACAGTGAGTGTCCTCACAATGGAGGCACATGCATTTTAATGGATAGATAGGGGCAGGTGGACTGAAGGGGAGCCACCCCTCCTTAAAGGTACAGAAGCACACCAAGCACCCAGCATATAGCACAATGGCTGCAAAGGTGTTGGTGCACTGCTGGACCAAAATAAACACCACAGGTGAAACAAAACGTATCCACCGCCCCCATCTATGGCTGGCAATCACAGTAAGTAGCAATGGAAGGCTAAAGCAGATAACAACAAAAACCTGGGGAATGCCCAGGGAATAACCAAGCCTACTTACCGACCAGCTAGCAGAACAACCAATTAGCCTGTCTAACAATGTGCGTTAAAAACAGGGGTTTTGTCCGCACGCATTTGCAAACACATGCGTGAGCCACAGAGCCGTGCCAAGGCACCCCATAATTCTGTGGTCCTAACACTAACAGTGAGTGTCCTCACAATGGAGGCACATGCATTTTAATGGATAGATAGGGGCAGGTGGACTGAAGGGGAGCCACCCCTCCTTAAAGGTACAGAAGCACACCAAGCACCCAGCATATAGCACAATGGCTGCAAAGGTGTTGGTGCACTGCTGGACCAAAATAAACACCACAGGTGAAACAAAACGTATCCACCGCCCCCATCTATGGCTGGCAATCACAGTAAGTAGCAATGGAAGGCTAAAGCAGATAACAACAAAAACCTGGGGAATGCCCAGGGAATAACCAAGCCTACTTACCGACCAGCTAGCAGAACAACCAATTAACCTGTCTAACAATGTGCGTTAAAAACAGGGGTTTTGTCCGCACGCATTTGCAAACGCATGCGTGAGCCACAGAGCCGCGCCAAGGCACCCCATAATTCTGTGGTCCTAACACTAACAGTGAGTGTCCTCACAATGGAGGCACATGCATTTTAATGGATAGATAGGGGCAGGTGGACTGAAGGGGAGCCACCCCTCCTTAAAGGTACAGAAGCACACCAAGCACCCAGCATATAGCACAATGGCTGCAAAGGTGTTGGTGCACTGCTGGACCAAAATAAACACCACAGGTGAAACAAAACGTATCCACCGCCCCCATCTATGGCTGGCAATCACAGTAAGTAGCAATGGAAGGCTAAAGCAGATAACAACAAAAACCTGGGGAATGCCCAGGGAATAACCAAGCCTACTTACCGACCAGCTAGCAGAACAACCAATTAACCTGTCTAACAATGTGCGTTAAAAACAGGGGTTTTGTCCGCACGCATTTGCAAACGCATGCGTGAGCCACAGAGCCGCGCCAAGGCACCCCATAATTCTGTGGTCCTAACACTAACAGTGAGTGTCCTCACAATGGAGGCACATGCATTTTAATGGATAGATAGGGGCAGGTGGACTGAAGGGGAGCCACCCCTCCTTAAAGGTACAGAAGCACACCAAGCACCCAGCATATAGCACAATGGCTGCAAAGGTGTTGGTGCACTGCTGGACCAAAATAAACACCACAGGTGAAACAAAACGTATCCACCGCCCCCATCTATGGCTGGCAATCACAGTAAGTAGCAATGGAAGGCTAAAGCAGATAACAACAAAAACCTGGGGAATGCCCAGGGAATAACCAAGCCTACTTACCGACCAGCTAGCAGAACAACCAATTAACCTGTCTAACAATGTGCGTTAAAAACAGGGGTTTTGTCCGCACGCATTTGCAAACGCATGCGTGAGCCACAGAGCCGCGCCAAGGCACCCCATAATTCTGTGGTCCTAACACTAACAGTGAGTGTCCTCACAATGGAGGCACATGCATTTTAATGGATAGATAGGGGCAGGTGGACTGAAGGGGAGCCACCCCTCCTTAAAGGTACAGAAGCACACCAAGCACCCAGCATATAGCACAATGGCTGCAAAGGTGTTGGTGCACTGCTGGACCAAAATAAACACCACAGGTGAAACAAAACGTATCCACCGCCCCCATCTATGGCTGGCAATCACAGTAAGTAGCAATGGAAGGCTAAAGCAGATAACAACAAAAACCTGGGGAATGCCCAGGGAATAACCAAGCCTACTTACCGACCAGCTAGCAGAACAACCAATTAACCTGTCTAACAATGTGCGTTAAAAACAGGGGTTTTGTCCGCACGCATTTGCAAACGCATGCGTGAGCCACAGAGCCGCGCCAAGGCACCCCATAATTCTGTGGTCCTAACACTAACAGTGAGTGTCCTCACAATGGAGGCACATGCATTTTAATGGATAGATAGGGGCAGGTGGACTGAAGGGGAGCCACCCCTCCTTAAAGGTACAGAAGCACACCAAGCACCCAGCATATAGCACAATGGCTGCAAAGGTGTTGGTGCACTGCTGGACCAAAATAAACACCACAGGTGAAACAAAACGTATCCACCGCCCCCATCTATGGCTGGCAATCACAGTAAGTAGCAATGGAAGGCTAAAGCAGATAACAACAAAAACCTGGGGAATGCCCAGGGAATAACCAAGCCTACTTACCGACCAGCTAGCAGAACAACCAATTAACCTGTCTAACAATGTGCGTTAAAAACAGGGGTTTTGTCCGCACGCATTTGCAAACGCATGCGTGAGCCACAGAGCCGCGCCAAGGCACCCCATAATTCTGTGGTCCTAACACTAACAGTGAGTGTCCTCACAATGGAGGCACATGCATTTTAATGGATAGATAGGGGCAGGTGGACTGAAGGGGAGCCACCCCTCCTTAAAGGTACAGAAGCACACCAAGCACCCAGCATATAGCACAATGGCTGCAAAGGTGTTGGTGCACTGCTGGACCAAAATAACCAAGCACCACAGGTGAAACAAAACAGTATCCACCGCACCCCATCTATGGCTGGGGGCAATAAGGGGAGCACAGTAAGAAGCACACCAAGCACCCAGCATAGCAAATGGAAGGTGTTGGTGCACTGCTAACCAAAATAAACACCACAGGTGAAACAAAACGTATCAGCCCCCATAACAAGTAAGTAGCAAAAGGCTAAAGCAGATAACAACAAAAACCTGGGGAATGCCCAGGGAATAACCAAGCCTACTTACCGACCAGCTAGCAGAACAACCAATTAACCTGTCTAACAATGTGCGTTAAAAACAGGGGTTTTGTCCGCACGCATTTGCAAACGCATGCGTGAGCCACAGAGCCGCGCCAAGGCACCCCATAATTCTGTGGTCCTAACACTAACAGTGAGTGTCCTCACAATGGAGGCACATGCATTTTAATGGATAGATAGGGGCAGGTGGACTGAAGGGGAGCCACCCCTCCTTAAAGGTACAGAAGCACACCAAGCACCCAGCATATAGCACAATGGCTGCAAAGGTGTTGGTGCACTGCTGGACCAAAATAAACACCACAGGTGAAACAAAACGTATCCACCGCCCCCATCTATGGCTGGCAATCACAGTAAGTAGCAATGGAAGGCTAAAGCAGATAACAACAAAAACCTGGGGAATGCCCAGGGAATAACCAAGCCTACTTACCGACCAGCTAGCAGAACAACCAATTAACCTGTCTAACAATGTGCGTTAAAAACAGGGGTTTTGTCGTAATGGAGATAGCACATTTGTCACACTGTAACAGCGTGAATCGTCTCTTGGCAATCTTTTACTTAACACGCAGTAACATGAGATTAGCAAAAGCAGCCCCAAAGGTTATGCCAGTGGATTCAAACTTCCCCTTTATAGTGCTGTAGTACGTGTTGTACGTCACCGCGTTTGAGAACGGCAAGATTTTGTCTTGACAGCTTGTACGCAAAGAAAGCTTGTCATGATTCTCGAGAAATGTGAAAAAAAAACTTGTCGAGGAAAACAATGTGTCTTTTACGACGAGTTCCTCGGTCGCGTGTACGAGGCCTTTGTGTTCTCAGGCTTGTGTGCTCCCTGGTCCCAATGGAGACTTAGAGAATGGACAATGGAGAATTTAAAAATAAATATACTTTGTGGCACCACTTTGTTGAAGAATCCCAGCCAGGATAAAAAAAAAAACAATAAAAGTTTTACTGACTGCTTTATTAAATTTTTAGTTGCCTGGCTTTTGTATATTTAGTACTTTCTGAGTAATAGATATGAACACACATGCAACAAGTGAAAGCATTAACGTTTCTGGATTTAAAGTGATGTCAAATCTCTCCAAAGGTGAAAAAAGAACACAAATATGTGTTTAGTAGACTGGGAACAAATTATAAGTTCTGACAATGTTTTTAATGCTTTCCGTGCCTTCTTGTCCCAGTTATGACTAATCTTCTTGTTTCTTGTGTCCTTTTTTATATTTATGTGAATATTGAAGTCAGCAGTGGGCTATAGTTAGCCTAAAGGTGGCCATAGATGACTCCTTAGCAGGCTGATCGAACAAAAATGAGCAGATTGCCCAATGCACACGAGCTAGGTGGAGAGAGGAATCCTCCCTGCTGGGACATTGTATTCTGATAGTGGGACTCCACCGCTGGTGAAATATACTGATCAGCAGCTGCAGCTAGCTGATTGAGAAACGTTTTCCTACAAGCCCTGCTGAACCAAACAGTTAATGTATAGCCAGTTTAAGAGCCCCTTCACACTGTGCCACCCCTAGCGTCGGTGGTAAAACGCTGCTATTTTTAACTGCGCTTTACTGCTCTTTGGCCACTAGCGTGGCACATTTACACCCTGCTAGCAGCCGAAAAGGGTTATAACCGCCTGCAAACTGCCGATACAGCAGCGTTTTGACGGTGGTTCCTGCGCCATGCCCATTGATTTCAATGGGCAGGAGCACATTAGGAGCGGTGAGTTCACCGCTCTGAATGCGCTTCAAAGAAACTGCTGGCAGGACTTTTTCTGACCCCCTGCCAGTGCACCACTCCAGTGTGAAAAAACCCTTGTGAGGAGCAGCTGTTTTAGGGCACTTTGCAGGTGCTATTTTTAAAGCTATAGCGCCTGCAAAATGCCCCCAGTGTGAAAGGGGTCTAAGTGTTTCTACAATCACAGAGTTTATATGCTTTGCTATAGATTGCTTCAGCAGGGAATGCCAAAGAAACATGATTATGTGTTATGGATATCTGATAGTCTGGCCAATCTGTAGGTATGAGGAGCTGTTGAGGCATACTGGGAGAACTATTGAATATCTGAGCCACTTTATGTTCAGTTGTTTCTCTCTTAGGTTTTACTCTGTGAGGATGTCAGCTTAAATGTTACACCCTATACACACTATATTTTTTTTCTGTTCAACCCAGCGAGCTGAACTTAAAAAAATAAAGTAAATATCGCCATACTAACTCAATGATGTTAATTGGAGACCACCGACCACTAAGCTATTTTATCCCCCCCCCCCAGAACACAGTGATCAGTGCTTCGCAGCAATTTACTGTTTTTTCAGCATGACCATTCAACAGAAGCTGGTCATTAAAGGACAGGGAGCTGTACACATGGGCCTGAAAGTTTGACTGATTCCTGCCAAACCAATTATTTTTGGCCCATGTGTACTTAACCTTAATATTTCCTAGGCCCTAGGTATATATACAAAGACGTATGTAAGGGATCTCCCCTCCTCGGAGGAACCCTTGAAGGTGGTACCCACTGAAGAGAAGAGTGTAAGTCCTAGGGGGAGCAAAGCGGCAACTGCCATCCATATATGGATATTTGATGAGGTATGTGGTAAGTGGAAAGTTGTATACAAGAACATTTTCAATGATGTCCTGACATCAAATTCAAGGTTGGGATATAAATCAATTGCCAGGGAGCCTGAGCTGTGTTGATATCTAGCTAGAATAGTATGCAATTTTGAAAGTAACCATCAGAGACTTTGAAAGATGTTTGACATAGAGATCTAGAAAGGACTGGAGCCCAGTGTAGAGTATGTGATCCAGTGTATTTAAGGATATCATGATCTTATGCACCTCACCCTCTATTTCATATTGTCTTTTGAGATAAACTTATTTTCTATTAAAAATCTACTAAAGTGACTGCTGGTGCTCAATATTTATGAACATCCAGAGAAAAGAAGCACCCCTGAGATGAATGTTTCTGGGACTTTACAGCAAATAAAGGAACTCAGAACATTCTAAAGTGTTTATATAACTAACACATTTTACTAGTTGTGGATAGGGGAGGGTTATAACCCTTATTATTATTTTTTCTGAATGGAGATTTCCATTAAGCTCCTGTCCCAGAAACACAACAGGAAGTTAGTGGAAATCTCCCAAATAAGGATAAATTCCCCTAGGCAGTTGTGCCCAATACAGGCGTTAGAAGATTTTCACTTACCTCTTGCTCTGGGGACAATTCTAACATTTTGGATTTCTCTTTATTTTGACAGTGATCCTCAATGCAAATTCTGCAGTTGAGGTGTGAATATGCCCAACAGGAACACAGCAATACAATCTTGACAGAGGGTGTAGCCCTTTCCCACTTTATTAAAAGATTTTGCCAAGATACACATTTTATTGTATCTGTTTGATATCTTCATGTGTAACTATTGAAGTTTAGTACAAATAGCCATATACTTATATGGGTGTCACAATGACAGAATGTTCGGAAAAGATCTCCACAATGGTTGAGTATTTTATTTTCAGTGTTTGAAGAGACATATTCCCAGTCAGTCAGTCTTTAGATATTAAATATCTTTGTATAGTGTTTTTGGGGAGCAAAGTGACAGTCTGTTGTATCCAGCGTGGCCATTAGTACTGCAGACATACAAAATCAAAATACAAAAAAAAAAAAAAAATCATTACTTTGTATCCTAAATCTTGACAAAAAAGGTAAAATGCATTTTGTTGAGGTTCTCCATACTCAGGTATAGTCTAACAATCTACTTACACCTCTACTTAATATACAGTGACATTAACAGGATTTCAGAAAGAAGAATCTTTTATTGGACATTATTGTGCTGATGACATATGGATCAATTAACACTGTGACCTCTCACTATGGTAATGAGAGGATGGTTAACGAAGACTGATTCGAGTCCGTAAGATGTTAATTATTTTCGGAGAACTTAAAACTGTATTGTTTAAGACTTTGGCATATGGCATGTGAGCAGGTTTTCTGCTAATAAAGATATCGCTGTTGGACCCCAATCTTTTTAAAGAGGATAAGCGCAAGCATTGTTTTTATTTGATTCATTTTATTTATTTAGCTGCTCGCCTTGTTTCCTCTGCTGCTTACATTATCCCTGTTTTCTTCTTTCTCACACTTAATCTCTAAATACCAAATTATTTACTGAATATGCAGCAGTTTATTAAGTGGATTATACAAGTTTGCCAGCCAAGGAGACTCATTGTGCTGGGTGGTCTCAGTGGAAGGTTTGCCTAATCTCCTGGTAAAAATGGGTAATCTGTTATTTATGGGCTCTCTATGTTCCTGAATTGGTCACTGATTTAATTTCCATATACAGATTGCAGTTTCTTTATGGAATGTTGTTGGTCTGCTCTAGTTCTGGCATAGTATGTGATGCTTCATTCCACTTTCTCTGTTTTTCTCTTTATTCTTGTTTTTAATCAAACAATGTAAAAAAAATACAACACACTATTTACTATAGACATCATTTTTAAATATGTTATGTTTAAACATTTTTGTTTAAAGCTTAATTGCAGGCAGATTTAAAAAAAAAAAAAAAAAACACTCTAATTTTGAATACCTTACTTAAGGGGTTGTAAAGGAATTTGTTTTCCCCCTAAATAGCTTCCTTTACCTTAGTGCAGTCCTCCTTCACTTACCTCATCCTTCCTTTTTGCTTTTAAATGTCCTTATTTCTTCTGAGAAATCCTCACCCCCTGTTCTTCTGTCTGTAACCCCACACAGTAATGCAAGGCTTTCTCCCTGGTGTAGAGAAAGCCTCTTGAGGGGGAGGGGGCGAGCAGGAGAGTCAGGACACTCTCTACTTTGCAGATAGAGACAGGAGCCTACTCACCCCCTCCCCCCTCAAGAGGCTTTCTCCACACCAGGGAGAAAGCCTTGCATTACAGTGGTGAGTTACAGACAGAAGAACAGGAAGTGAGGATTTCTCAGAAGAAATGAGGACATTTAAAAGCAAAATCGAAGCATGAGGTAAGTGAAGGAGGACTGCACTAAGGTAAAGGAAGCTATTTAGGGGAAAAAAAAATCCCTTAAACCCCTTTAACCCTCCTGGCGGTATTCCCGAGTCTGACTCTGGGTTACATTTTTGTACTGCGATCGGTAACCCCGAGCCAGACTCTCCAAATTTCCTTGCAAATAATTGTACCGCTTTCTGCACCTAAAACCAGAAAGAATCATACCGCCCAGGAGGTTAATGCAAGCCCTGTTAGTATTTGACCTGATATCAGCCACTTACAATCTGACACTGCAGAGTTCAAACTGGAAGAGGAAGAAGCAGCACAAGGAGCTATTTAGATGTGCTTATGTGCCAGCAAAGAGCATTCTGATAGGAGGAGAAAACAGTGTAAGGCCTCGTACACACGACCGAGGAACTTGTCGGGCGAACAACACATCGTTTTCCTCCGCGAAACACATCGATTTCCTCGTCGAGTTCCTTGTTAGGCCTGTCAAGGAAATCGACAAGCTTGCTTTGCGTACACACGTTAAAGACCAAATCTCCTCGTTCTCAAACGCGGTGACTTCAACACATACAACGGCAGGGGCTGCTTTTGCTAATCTCATGTTACTGCGTGTTAGGAAAAAGTTTGGTAACAAACATTTGCACTTTTCAGTCTGTTACAGCGTGACAAATGTGCTATTTTCATTACAAACGCTACTTTTACCGAAGGTGCGCGGGTTTCTTAGCATACACACGCTCGAGTTTCTCGTCGAAAACCAGCCCGGCGAGGAACACGACGAGCCAATTTGACTCCCGCCAAGGAAAAAGAGTTTCTCGACAGTTTCCTCTGTGGAAAACGTACACACGACCGGTTTCCTCGGCAAAAAAGTTCTCCCACCGAGTTTCTTGATGGATTCTGCCGAGGAAACCGGTCGTGTGTACGAGGCCTAAGATGAGCTCATCAGTCTGTTGATTCTTCTTTCACTGTTTACTAATGTTTGAATTACAATTCAGGGGCCTTAGACAGATAGGTCCTGTCTTTTTAATAACTTGCCAGGCTTAATTTTGAATTTTGATTGGATTTTACCTTTAAAGTATAAGTCCACTCTGAAACTAAAATCCCTGCATCTATAGACTTGCATGATCTAACACTAACCTATCTAGCCCTGTAAAAAAAAAAATCAGTATACATATCTTTGTCTCCAGCGGCAGAAGCTCTGCAGAGGACACAACTTACAACGGCTGGGAAGTGACATCACCCACAGAGGTACTATGGTGCTTCCGTTGTCGGCTGTGTCCTCTGCACCCATCTCCACAGAGAAGCCGCGGCTGACAGCTCAGCATGGGATCGGGTCGGATTAGCTTCAAAAAAGGTATGTATAACAAATTCTTCCTTACAGGGCTAGATAGCTTAGTGTTAGATTGTGGATGTCTGTAGATGCAGGGATTTTAGTATTAGGGTGGACTGCTACTTTAATAATGTCACAGTACATTATTGTAAATTGCTCCAAATAACTTTTTTCAGCAATGTACTCTGGCCTGTTTATATGAGATATCATTAAACTTGCGAGAAGTTTAGAAAATAATGGCCCTTTTTTATCAATAGACATAGGGTACATTTTTGGATATATGACTTCATTACGTATATATGTTCCTCTGTTCAGCCAGTGTTGAAGATCAGCTGTGATTGCTCTGAGACTTCCTGGAGGAATAGTTATCTCGTGGGAACAGAGTGTTAAATGAGACAGAAGCGTAAAACAGGCAGGAGGAACAGAGAGGAGAAATGAATATATACAAAAAGACAAAGAGGCTATTTTTAGAACTCATTGGGGTATATTTACTAAAGGGAGAGATTTGGAGCAATGTGAGCACTCATCCGAGTAATGCTAATGCCATGTGGGCCTCATGTACAGTGAACAAATGAGATCACAATAGAGAAAATAAAAACACCAGAAAAAAATGTATTAATGCACATAATTCTCTTGTAAAATAAAATACAATTGGCACATCATGCTACTGTAGGCAATATTGTGTAGCCACAGAATATTATTATTGGCAACGTCAAACTCAATCTGACTAGTAGAAACGTGATACACAGCGTGAACGCTGTATACATATTGCTAAGAAATCAAAGCCAGTATATTTGACTTTGTGTCTGCCTAGTTTAACATAAGGTTGGCAAAAAATAAGTACTTTAAAATGACAGATAGGCTGGGGTCTGATTGGATCCTTTTTTTTTTTTAAAAAAGGTGACTTACGCCATCCATCAGCAAGTTTATATAGGGCTTTACACACATTCTGCAGCTGATCATTTTTGTGAAAATAAGAATGATTTTTTTTTTTAAAGTGTATGTGAACCCTATATATATATATATATATATATATATATATATATATATATATATATATATATATATATATTTATCTTTATTTATAAGTGATCATATGACCTCTGTTCCCAGCTGCTTAAAGCGGAGCTCCACCCAAAAGGGGAAGCTCCACTTGTCTGCCTCCTCCCCCCATCCGCTGCCACATTTGACATCTTTTGGGGGGAGAGGGGAGCGGGTACTTGTGTTTAGCCCCTTCCTCCCCCCGCAGCTGGCCCATTCAAGTAGCGCTGCACAATTCACACATGCGCAGTAGGAAACTGGCTGTAAAGCTGCAAGGCTTCACTGCCGAATTCCCTTAGCCAAGATGGTGGCCCCAGCACCTGAGAGAGCCGATTAAAAAATTGACTCGGGTGCAGACACCGCTTGATGCCTGGACAGATATGTATTTGTAGCTGCTGACTTTACATTTTTGGAGGGGGGGAGCGGAACTCTCTTTAAGGGGCTTAAAGTGTTACAAAGTTACATAATAGGTGAGGTTGAAAAAAGACACAAGTCCATCAAGTCCAACCTAGGTAAGTTAGGAGTGGAGAAATAAAGAGCAGTACATTTATCTTTTCAGTGAATGGCTCTGCGGGGGGGGGGGGTTGTCTTTGTGTCAGCACAGGTCTGTTCTTTGGGGGACAGGCAGGCTGTCCAGAAAACTGACCATGCTGGGAAGAATGTACTTCTATGGCTAGAGTGGTCAATTTGAAACAGGAAAGCAGGAGGATTGGCAGGATCAGGAAGTGGGGGCGGGAGGGGATTTATCTTTGCGATAAATGGCACTTTTAGTGATGATCTGCTTTAAAGCATATGTTACTCAAACATTTAATATTCCTGATACGTGCCTGCTGTACCATGTATTTGTATGAGAAAGTATCCTGTCTCTTTGTATTGCTTCCTTTGTGTAAAATCCCTGGTGTTCCTGTCAGTCCCTCTGCTTCCTATTAAAAACTGACCACACTAAACAGGAGAACACACTGTGGCCAGTTTCTATCTACTCAGTGTACTTTTCTCCAAATGTTCAGACTTGTCCTGACATGCCCCCGTTGCACAGCCATTCACTGGGAACCTCTGTGCTGCTGCTTCTCCGCCCCTTAGCTCTTATGCAGCTGAGAACAGAGGGAACGTGATCACTTATAAAAAAAGGAAAAACAGGTATTTATATTGTTTTTTTAATATCTATACAAAAATGTTTTGCCTTTAATTTCTATTTTAACCTAAATGTGTTGTTTTACAAAGTAATTGTTTACAACCACTTTAAGCACACTTCAATAAGGTTTTCAAATTATGTTAGTTTGCCCTAAGTAATTTTAGCAACATACCTCCGAATAGTCCTTCATTTAGAAGCAATGTCCCTCTTCTGGAACCAAATCTCTCAAGCCCTGTACACACATTCGATTTTGTCGGTGGTAAAAAGTCCCCCGAGAAAATCGAGGGGAAAGCCGAAAACCCAGCAGGAAACCTGCCATGGAGCTTTGGGAATGGTATTCTCCATCGGCACTGACTCCCAGTATTTCCCATAGGAAAGTAGTAGATTTGGAGAAAAAAAATGCTGGGAATTCCGATGGGAAATAAAGTGCAGTCCTGTACACACGCTCGGTTTTCTCGGCGGTAAAAAGTAAACCGAAAAAAACAAGGGGAAAGCCGAGAAAAAAAACGCTGGGAATCCCGACTGGAAAATAGGGAAATAGAGAGCAAGTTCTCTATTTTCCCGATGGGATTCCTGGCTGTTTTCCTGTTGGGAAAACTGCGAGAAAGCATACACACGTCCGGTTTTACCGGCCAAAAGCTCTCTTGGCAATTTTCCTGGCAGGAAAACCGGTCGTGTGTACGGGGCTTCAATCTCTTTCTTTTCCCTCACTTTTACTCTTTTATGTCTGATGTTCAGACCTCTATGAAATGTACTATTTAACTACCAAAAGTTTTTCAACTTTTCACCATCCACCCATCCTCTAAACAAATATGATTTTGTTAATAAAACCAAGTATAAGAAAAGGAAAAAAATATGTTTTTTTTATTAATTATTTGCATGTTCTTTATGGTCCATGTATTAGGGGGCAAGACAGGGTATTTTGCCTGCATACTATGTGTTTAAAGTTGTCTCTTCCTCATCTCTGAAAAATTAGAGATATGCAGCAATGGCTGGGTGCTCACCTCTCTCTCTTCTCCATATGAATAAATATGAATTCTGAGTCAAGCCAAGTTATAAAGCTTTTACAGCTGATGGCTGAATGTCTCCCTGAGGGCTTTCACATTGTGCCCGCCAGTCTGACCGCCCTCTGAAATCTATGGACAACTTAGTTGCGCTATGAGATAAGCATTTATTTAAAAAAAAAACTTCATGAATCTTGATACACAAGGAGGATGACAATGAACATGCATAAAGTTCAGTCCCAAGTGGCATAATATGAAAAGAAAAATACAATGTGAAAATTAAAATTTTGGCTTGAGCTTTTAAACACTGACCCTGTCTACTGGGAATTCTGCTTGCATAACGTTCATCATAATGTTCATTTTGCTCTATTTCCCCCCATCTCAATCAATGTAAATCCATTGCAGATGAACGTGCTAACACTGGATGACATTGTAGAGGTCTATGGAAGCTCAACGATAATGCATTTAGTAATGTAAAATGATAAATGATAATTGAACTGAGAAGTGCTGGAAGAGGTGATTAGTGGAAGGAATACAGCTTTATTTAAATCACTACTGGCCCACATTCAATGTTATGTTCAGCACTTCTGCACTTCTTCAGCATTAAGATCTTTATTGGTTATAACTATTCATGGAAAACGAAACAATATTTAGCTAATAGACACAAACAGCAGAGAATTGTGAATTATTGGAATGAATGACCTTTCCTGAAGTTAATTGGTTAACCATTGATAGTCCATGCAGTCACTTGTAGCACAGTGGTACCTTGGTAGGCCAAATACTGAAGCCATTTCAACAACTCTTAACAAAAATCACTTAAATTAAAGCTGTCACTGTAGAGCGTTAATAAAACGCCAACACTTGTATGTTTGTCTTGTTCGGTAGCTGTAAGAGAAAGCATACATTGTATGCATTATTTGAGACCCCTATCAAGAGCATCCACGATTATTTATAGAAACATATCTATTCTACATGCATGTCACTTGTGCAGCCTGGTAGCTGCCATTGTAGACAGAGGGAGGCAACGAAATGGCACTTGTTAGTGTCTTGGTAGTGCGTCTTGCAACAGTACCCCTATTTAGAGAAATGTTGATCATTTTAAATAGTTTCCCATTGATGTAATGTATTCTACATATTAGGAGTTAAAAGTTAAGAGTTTATGAAATGTATATGATTTTTGAACCATGTCCAAGTTACCCATATTCAGAAAAGACTTCCATTATGTTTATATTATACAGACTATCAAATTGAGAGGCTCGTTTGATATCATTGACAGATACTTGTGGTCTTCTAGGTATAATATACTGTACTGGTAGTATTCCTTTAAATATGGATTTATTTTACTAATGTGTAACTATTTACAATTAGGAACATCATCAATATCCTTAAATATTCATAAATATTAGCATAATAAGGTATTGGTTAACTTAAACATATTCCCACCATTACATACTCTACATTATCTTCTTACATTATATTTATCTAATAGGTCAACTGGATCAGGCTCAAAATTACAAAAAATAAAAAAACAGGCCAATCTAAACACTACAACATACTGTATGTATGTATGTATGTGTGTGTATATATATATATATATATATATACACGTTTATAAATTATATATATATATATATATATATATATATATATATATATATATATATATATATATATATATGTGTGTGTGTGTGTTGAGTATACTTATTTTTTTAAATAAAAAATATAAACAATACAACTTTCATATTTAAAATATGTTTAAAAAAAATCAATAAACCCTACTCGTGAATTTGCCTTTTTTTCAGATTTTTTTTTATCCTTACAAATCCTAATCCAAAGATCTTCACTGGTGTATCTTTGCAGCCGTCCTGATCCGATGTGACACAGGTTAGATGAGAACTAGGAACGTGTGTTCAATCTCATAATCCCCAGCTAAAATGCCTGAGAATGTTTAGACTGGAAGATTTGTACAGTAAGCAGTAACAAGCTGTGCTGGGAAATCACTGCTCAATTAGTAAAAGCAAACTCAGCAGCTGCAGGTGCATTGTCCAGCACAAGGAACACCTCCACAGTCATTATTCACCTGCTATGTGGAGTATGAATAACTCTGTTACGGTTGGAAACTTGCCGTTCTTATAAACAGCTCATAAGCTCTCATAAAACAAAGTGCAACCTTTACTTAAAATGTACTCTATATTTTGTATTGTTTTAAAATCACCTATACCGACCTCCTTGGTTGTATCAACGATGCAAGACATTATTAAATGACATACAACGAGCAATGATGCACAGCTATCACCATCTTAGTATAGTCAGATTAATGAGAGTGGTTTGTGCTTGTCTGCACTTTTAAATAAAGGTCATATGGAGGTGCACCATCATCTCATACAGCTGTAAGGGTATTTAGTTGGGGGTCTGGTTTACAACATTTTCATAAAAAATAACAATAAGGATAATAATAATAACACTAATAATAATAATAATAATAATAATAATAAATAATAAAAATAATCATGATTATTATTATTATTATTATTATTATTATTAGTTATTAGTATTATTATTATTATTATTATTTTTTCTTAAATACCATAATAAAGTTTTAAAGTAAACCTGTTATGAAAGAATATGATTACATCCTCTAAAAAATGATAGCTGCCTGGCTGTTATGTAGTTTTAAAAGCAGGCTACTTTACAAAGAGTCAGGAGACTTTGTATTAAACATTTCTATCACCAGTGATATTTAAAAAATGTTGGTTCTTCAATACAATTCTTGTGACTCTGCACAATTTGACTGATTCCTCCAAGTTAACTGAGTAGTTTATGTCCAACTAATGGATCAAACTGGACATCTACCTTCTAAACCAGGGATCCTCAAACTACGGCCCTCCAGTTGTTGTAGAACTACACATCCCATGAGGCATTGTAACACACTGACATTCACAGACATGACTAGGCATGATGGGAATTGTAGTTCCTGAACAACTGGAGGGCCGTAGTTTGAAGACCCATGTTCTAAACCATGGGTGCTCAACCAGTGGCCCTCCAGTTTTTGCAGAACTACAAGCTCCATGAGGCATAATCATGACTTCCAAAGGCAGAATAATGATGGGACTTGAAGTTTCACAACAGCTGGAGGTACACACAGGTTGAGCACCCATGTTCTGAACCCTGGGTATCCAAACTGGTTCCTCTATGAGCATAGGCGTGCGCAGCCTATTGCATTAGGGTGTGCACCTCAAACCAAAGGTGAAACACACATGCGTCTGTGTGTGTGTATGTATACACCTTAAGAATTTCAATTGATCAGGATGCTGGTATGGGTTATGGTGATGATTAGGACACTAATATGGGGGTATGGCAGTGATCAGGATGATGATATGGCATTGATCATGGCACTGGTGTGGAGTATAGATATGGGGTATGGTGGTGATCAGGATGTTGGTATGGGGCATAACGGTGATCAGGATGTTGGTACGGTGTATAGCGGTGATCAAGATGCTGGTATGACAGTGATCAGGGTGCTGGTGTGGTGATTATGAAATATTATGAAATATGAAACCGCTGCCCTGCTCAGTGCTGTCTCTCTCTCTCTCTCTCTCTCTCTCTCTCTCTCTCTCTCTCTCTCATGACTCATCTCTCTCACCTCGATCTAGTTAGCAAGCTGCCCTGCTCAGTGCTGTCTCTCCCTCGCTCACTCACCTCAATCTGGCAGGCTGCCCTGAAGCCTGCCCCTATTCAAGATGTCTAGGCAGTGGCGTCTCCAGCTTTCATATTTAGGGGGGCACATGGGGGGACAGGGACAAAAGTAGGGGGGCCAATTATAAAACGATATATATATATATATATATATATATATATATATATATATATATATATATATATATATATATATATCAAGAATAGAATGCACTCCAGAGGTCTTGTTAGAAGCATACATGCTCATTAATGCAGCCTATCAGTGCCCATTAGTGCCTCCTATCAGTGCCCATTAGTGTTTTTTTTTTAAACCCTGCATAATAAAGGAATAATGTGTTACTTTGCAGCACATACTACCACATTATGAAATACTTACCTTAGAACAAAGCCCTCCAGTGTTGTGATGTCACCACTGACAGTCTCCTCCATCTTCACCTGGTCTTCCCTCCAGGTTCATGTCCTCCAGCTGTCTGATTGGCCGTGCTGGGTTGATGTCACTCCACCGCGCACAAAGCTGTGCAGGATTAGGAGGTTTAGGAGATATTCACTGTACCTACAGTTAAGCCTTATTATAGGCTTACTTGTAGGTACAAGTGCCAAAAAAGGGTTTACTTCCACTTTAAGGGCTGCAAAGAAGCCAGAGAGCCATTAAAACAATTAGTCATACTTTGTCCCATGCCAACACCAGAAGCTCTCCAAGACCACTTCCTCGTTTGCACCACAAAGACTAAATGTCAGGGGATGCAAGATTGCTCTGCAGACCACAGATAGGTTCCTGACACCCTCCACCATTGCTTATTAGCTAGAAAAAGTGAAATACTGCCTCTCACAGTGGTGCATGGGTGTTGCTAGGATTGTGAAATACCTAGGGAACACAAAAATAAAATAAAAATTAAAGCACTTAGCATACCACGGTTCATAGTGGGCATGCAGAGATAACACCCGACAGTGGGAGTGGCCTAAAAGAAATAGGCTAAATAGAATCAGATAAATGTGCATAGAAACTAAAGTGCTTAGTGGTAATTCACTAAAAGATTAAACAAATATGATAATAACATGGAGAAAACAGCACACTGCATTACGTGTCAATGAACAAACACTTCGAGAAATACCTAAATATTAAATATATGTGCTGATTCGTGCCGATTGCATTCTGTGCAAAACTTATTAAAGTGTTGAGTGCAAACAAAGTGATGCATACATAACTAAAAAAAAGTGAATAAAGTTGAAACCATCAGATTAAATTTATGTATGCATTACAAACAAAAGCGGATCTCCTGATGGCTATTAGCTGCCATTTTCATTGTTCCTCCACCAAAAAAAAAGTGACATGTGCAATAAAACAAAAGTTCACCTGTATATTTAAGATCTTTACACCCACTTTGGTGCGCCGCCACCACCACATCTGTGAGCATACAGTTCGCTACCAGAGGCTGCTGCCACAATTCATAGGCCCAAACACACTTAATTGTAATGCGGCAGCACCATCCCACTCTGACTGGCTCCAAATGAAAAAACTACATTAGAATTTTCAAAGGTTTGCCAACTGACATCATCACATGGTAGCTGCAGTCATAATATATGCATGGAAAATAAATTCTACCATAGTGCATAAACCCTTTCAAAGATTATTTATTTGAAAGTTCAAGTATTACACTTTCAGATTTCAGTACAAACAAATGGCCAATGCCCTCACCTATAACTGGCCTTTGCAGCAAGGAGCACATGGAAGCACATGGAAGGGCAACGCATGCAAAACAAAACCAAAGATATTCCCAGATTCCCTGCGTTAAAAGCCGGGGTTTAGTCAGCACACATTTGCATGCGTAAGCTACAGAGCTGATCAAGGCATCCTATTTTCTGTAGTCCTAGCTCTAAATTTTGAGAGCCTCCACAGAAGCTTCCAACCAGTAATAAGCTTACACCACAGACAATCCACAAAGTGCACACCACTCTACCCCTCCGCTAAAGCCTGCTGTCAGCTGATGTCACAGAGCTGGTCCAGGCTCTGCAGATATAATAACCAGTGGTTCAGGTGACAATAAACCCATGGCTCAAATGCCTACTTTTTTGTCTCCTTACTGCAAATGTACTGAGCCCTTACATTGGTGGTATATGTATTTAGTGGCATATATATTTATCAGATTAGTTAAAAAAAAAAACTTTATGGTAACATGATGAGGGAGAGGGAAAGTTCACTTTACTTATATTGAGATTGACACCAAACCAGGGCTCAATCCCACTAGTGGTTAAGGGGTTGGAAAATTCTTTAATTGAGACACATTTTTACCACACCCAACTCCTACTATTTTAGCTGCATGTGCAGCAGCTGGAGTTGTTCACATGCTGTGATTTGGATGTTTTTTGTCATGGTGGGAACATGTGGCTTCTGGCAGGAGCTACCACCCACTGAACACAGCCCATTCAAGTGAACAGAGATGCTCTGCAATGCACACAGTTGTGGTGCACTAGTGTGGGGTTCAAGGAGATAAAGCAGGCGGGGAGGAGGTGATATAACACCTTCTCATTACCTGTCTAATGTTTTCTAAAGAGCAATCTAAATGTTGATTGCTCTTCAGAGGGCAAAACAAGTGTGCATGAGCCAAATGGGTTAAACATGGAGCTAGCAGAGACAGGAAAGGGACAGAATGCACAGATCTCATGGATTTGTTTCTCCCTATCACAGAAGCCTCTGTAATAAACATGATTCTTGCTGATATAAATCAATGTATGAGGTGTGTGTGTTCTGTTGTCTGATGCTGAGGATCTAGCAGCCTGATAATTACACCATATATAACTTATAAGAGTATGTCTTCCCCTTGTCCTGTCCCCCTCTGGAGAACACTGCTGTCTGTCTGTACTAAACGCAAACCTATCACTCTACAAGCTGCTGCACAACCTTCTTCTCCCCTCCATGAAGAATACATTAGAAAAAGACTCACATGGGAGTTGGAGAGCTGGGAGGTCTTGCTTCTTCTTTTTCCTCTGGAGCTGCCTGAAATCAAAACAAGGCGGCAGCAGAAGTGGGAGGGATTGTAGCAAAGGCACAGCATGATTGGATAATAGCAGGTGCTTCCAGGATCCCTCCCCCTATGCTGCACGGGGCACAGGAATGAGAACCTGTAGCCTGACATGCTGTTTGCCAATCTCTGGACACGCAGGGGCAGGCTGAGGGGCGGCAGTGTCGCTGGTAGCAGCAAACCCAAATATCTTTCAGAGGCAGCTGCTGAAGGGGTGCTACTGTATATGTGAAATTATGGGGGAGCTACAGAACCCACCTGGCGCCCCCCTGTATCAGTGTTCATTAGTGCCTCCTTTTAGTGTCTCCTAACAATGCTCATGTCATGAATGCCGTCTGCCTACTGCCTTCCAGCAGGGATCTGAGCTGAGAGCATCTCTCTCATGGAACAGCTCAGAGCACAAGAGCCGGCATTGATAGCGCTCTCTTCCCTCCTTCCTCTCTCGCCGATCTGCTCTCTCTTCCCACTTCTGTGTGTGTACTGTGGGAAGTGTGAGCTTGTTAGCTTCACACTTGACTTCCCTTGAAGCACACACAGGAGAGGGGAGAGAGAGCAGATCGGCTGTGTCTCCTCTCTCATCATTTCGTGCGAGACAGGAAGGAGAGGAGAGAGAGCCGGCTCTGACATCACTGGTTGCTAGATGCGAGGCGGCTGTAGCAACCAGAGGCTCAGTCCTCCCACTCGCAGCCCACAGCTGTTTTTGCCAGCCGGACCCGACTGCCTGCAGGTACAGTACATGTTGCAGGCAGTCAGCAAGACAAAAGATGTCAAACAAAAGACACAGCACAGGGATGATTAGGGTGTGCCTGGGCACACCCGGCACACCCCGTAGGCACGCCTATGTCTATGAGTTAAGCAAGCCAGGTACAACTTATAGAACATACTCACATCTATCCTTTGAACCATAGTACCCTGACTAATTCCTCCAGGTGTGCTAAGCAGCTTTTGTCTAACTTACAGATCACACATCTACCCTCTTCACCCTGAGTACCCAGTCTGGTTTTTCTATGAGCTGAACAACCCATGTCCAACTATTGAATCATTTACACATCTACCCTCTAAACCCTAAATACCTAGACTAATTCCTCCACCAGTTGAGCAACCGATGTCCAACTAACAGATCATACCAGTTGCGCAAACCTATGTCCAACTAACAGATTATACACATATCTAGCCTCTGAACTCCTCAACATTGGGTTCTAGCAACCTGGCACTACTCTACACACCAATGTTGTCCCTCTTGTCACTGATCTAGAAATAGGATGGAGATAAGAACTTCTGACATTTCTCTGACTTATGATATGGTCTCCATTAGGAATTAGCCGAACACCCCCGCGTTCGGTTCGCACCAGAACGTTCAAACAGACCACCCGTTCGATCGAACATTTAGAACTCCATTGAAGTCTATGGGACTCGAACGTTCGAATTCAAAAACTATCATTTTAAAGCCCAATATTCAAATTATTGTTGGAAAACGTCTTTGAGAACCCGGGTCTTGCCCGACGGAACATGTATCATTAGAAACAAGTTTTAAAAATGGTAGTTTTTTCAGGAGCAGGACTCCTGAAAAAACAACCGTTTTTAAAACTTTTTTTTCCATTGATACATGTTCCCTCGGGCAAGACCCCGGGTTCTCAAAGATGTTTTCACAGGCAAACTATAGACACCCAGTAGGTACAATATTTAAAGGAATTTTTCATATTTTGTTTTAATTTAAACATTATTAAAATCACTGCTCCAGGAGCAGTGATTTTAATGATGCTTAAACAGGGCTGGACTGGGACAAAAATTTGGCCCTGGACTTCATCCAGACTGGCCCACTTTCATAGGCCTGGTGGCAACTACCACCCCCCCCCCCCTACCGGCCACCCAAGCCCCCTCTCCCCCTTCACTAGCCACTAGCCATCTACTTTATTAGAGTAGAACGGATGGTAATGGTACTCTTATAGGCAGTACCAGTGGGGAAGATAGACATTATTTTACTCGGGGAAAATAATCAGTTCGGTGCCCCCCCCCCCTGGGACAAGATTAGGCAGAAGTGAGAAACTCCCAGTCCATAGCTGTTGAGTGAGCTGTCTGTCCCCTCCCCTGTGCTCCTTCTGGTCCCCTTCATTCTTCTCTGTCACCCCCCTGCTCCTCTGGTCCTCCCCCTGCTTCTGTGTTCCCCCCCAGGTGAGCGCTGCGGGGAGGGAGAGGAAGTGAGTGCTGCGGGGAGGGAGAGACAGAGGAGTGGAGGGGGGCGGTCACTGAAGCCAGCCCACTGACCCATCGGCCCACCGGGAAACTCCCGGTAGTCCCAATGGCCAGTCCATCCCTGTGCTTAAATAAAAAATAAAAAAAATGAAAAATTCCTTTAAATATTGTATCTGCTGGGTGTCTATGCCTGTGATAACGTCTTTAAATAGCACAATCACCTGCCTGCCAGTAAATTAGGAAGAACTGATCTATCTAAGCTATACCGTGTATAAATATATGTACAACTCCTAGGGATGTATATATATCCTCTACACACTGTAAATGAAGCTAAACTGACTAGCCTGCCTGCTCTATCTATCTATATACAAAGACAATCTCTCTGTCTCTCTGACTGATCTCAGTTCAGCGCTGGAACACACTACATGAGGCCAGGGCCGGCCCTATCATGGGACCCGATGGTACCATTGTACCAGGCGGCACTTTTAGGGGGGCGGCAAGTTGCCGCCATCCCGATCCGCCCGCTCCATTCCCCCTGCACCCAGGGCCATCGCTACCACGGCCACTCGATCAGTGCAACCTCGATCCAACATCCTCGATCCAATTTATCCAACAGTTGTTAGGTCAGTTACGTGGATCCATGTGCTCCCCTCCCCCGCTCCTCCCCTTCTTCCGCGCTCTGCCAATCTCCTACCAAGTGCCATGTGCAGAGGCAGAGCGCGGATAATGGCCGCCGCTGCAGAGCAGCTCCTTGACTTCTTGGACGGCCGTACTGTGAAAGACCTGCCAGAGGAGAGGAGCGATTATCGGAGAGCCAGTCTCAAGGTACTGTACATGCTCGACACTGACAGCAACCCGTGATCAGTCTTCTACCACCCACCCTGTCACCCCTATCCTCCCTGTCAGCTTTCTACCACCCACCCTGTCATCTCCATCCTCCCTGTCAGTCTTCTACCACCCACCCTGTCATCTCCATCCTCCCTGTCAGTCTTCTACCACCCACCCTGTCATCTCCATCCTCCCTGTCAGTCTTCTACCACCCACCCTGTCATCTCCATCCTTCCTGTCAGCTTCCTACCACCCACCCCTGTCGTCTTCCTACCACCCACCCCCGTCGTCTTCCTACCACCCACCCCTGTTGTCTTCCTACCACCCCCTGTAAACTTCATCCCCCCTGCCAGCTTCCTACCACCCCACTCCTTAAAAATTACTGGTGCACATCACATACGATGGACGCAGGGACATTTTTTTGTGGGGTGGGGCACGTAGCTGGTCTTACCTAGGGCACCAAATTGCCTAGCACTGGTCCTGCGTGCACTGTGAGGCAGATTGCCGCCCGTTCTGCCGGCTCCACTCCCCGCTGCACTGTGAGGCAAATTGTTGCCAACCCGTTCCGCCCGCTCCACTGTGAGGCAAATTGATGCCCGCCAGCCTACTCCCCGCTCCACCTGTTCTGCCCGCATGCTCCATTCACTTGGGCGTCAGGCCCAGGTGAATGGAGCATGCGGGCAGAACAGGGGAACAGTCAGCAGGTGAGCGGGCAGCAGAGAGATTACATTATCTCTCTGCTGCCTGCCTTTACTCTGGGACACAGCAAGTGGCAATCCGCTACGTGTGGCAGGTAACGTCATGGCAAGTGTCAATCTGCAATGTGTGGCAGGTGACGTGACAAGTGAAAATCCGCTACGTGTGGCAGATGACATTGTGGCAAGTGACAATCCGCAATGTGTGGCAGGTGACATGGCAAGTGACAATCCGCAATGTGTGGCAGGTGACATGGCAAGTGACAATCCGCAATGTGTGGCAGGTGACATGGCAAGTGACAATCCGCAATGTGTGGCAGATGACATGGCAAGTGACAATCCGCAATGTGTGGCAGGTGACATGGCAAGTGACAATCCGATACGTGTAGTAGGTGACTTGGCAAGTGACAATCTGCAACGTGTGGCAGGTGACGTTGTGGCAAGTGACAATCCGCTACATGTGGCAGGTGACATTCGTGGCAAGTGACAATCTGCAATGTGTGGCAGATGACAATCCGCATCTGGTGACAGGTGACGCAGCAAGTGACAATCCACATCTGAAGGCAGGGGACGTTGGCAAGTGACACGCTCGGGGCCCCCACTGATTCTTCAATATGGTGAGTTGAAGTATTTTATTTTATAAAACAATGTAATAATAGAAATAATGCACTTAAAGCATTTGTATTATTATTATTATTTTTTACTAGTAATGGCAGTGATCTGCAATTTTTTTGTGAGACTGCGTCATTGCGGTGGACAGCTCGGACACTTTTGACACATTTTTGGGACCATTGACAGCTATACAGCGATCTGTGCTATAAAAATGCACTGATTACTGTGTATATGTCACTGTCAGGGAAGGGGTTAAATGTGTTCCCTGGGGTGTTTCTAACTGGGGGGGGGGGGGTAATTACTGGAGGAGGAGAGAGATCTCTGTTCCTAATCACTAGGAACAGCAGATCTGTCTCTCCTCCCCTGTATACACGTATAGAGCCATGACAGGTACTTTTTATACTCCCATACATGTATAGAGCCATGACAGGACCACTTTAGGTATCATAATATAAAATAATGGATGTGGGGGAATTTTGGTGGGCGTGATTTTTTTTGGGGGGGGCAGCATTTCATTTTTGGTACCAGGCAGCACAATGTCTTGGGCCGGCACTGCATGAGGCCGCCCAGCAGGCGGCCTTATATAGTGTGGGGCGTGTGCTAAAGCCCTGAGCCATAATTGGCCAAAGCCACCCTGGCTTTGGCCAATTATGGCTCTCGTTTTTTTGCGCGCTGTGATTGGTCAAGCATGCAGGGTCATAGTGCATGTTTGGCCAATCATTAGCGCGCAATGCCGCAGTGAATTATGGGCCGTTGTGCGTCACTCGAATTTGGCGCGAACATGTCAAGCGTACGAACGGACAATGTTCGAGTCGAACATATGTTCAAATCGAATGCGGAGCTCATTCCTAGTCTCCATACATGTTCCTGGCCAGTGACCAGAATTAAAGACAGAAGGTCATCATAACAGTCACAAAACATGCATTTTGCACTCTGGATTTCTCTCATGATAAGTTAGCTTTACGCTGTAATAATTGATATAAATGAACTTGCCATTACCAGAAACACATTCTTATGTCTTAAATTAAATAGTAAGAGATTATGTTTGTCTGAACTTTATGTTTTATCTAAAAGACAACAATCAACATTGAAAGCTTTCAAGAAAAGATTGCTACAAATATTATGTCAGGGTACAAAAAACACATATATGTGATCAATTCTTTTGCTGCTGCTTTTACTTTAGCCAATACTAAACTCAGCAGTCTGCTGTATCTAGGACAAAATGTTACAGTACAGGCAGTTTCTTAGAGAACATATGCTTTTATTTTTCTTCCCTAAGGGTATGGGAGAACATGAAGCTAATGGCTTATTTAGCATCCAGTTCTTTCCTATTCTTTTTTCCTAAGCAAAAAATATTTGATTTATTTTTATACTTTGTTGTGTTTACTCTTACATTCTTCCCAGTATAGTTGAAAATAAGTTCAATAAGGCTCACCTTGATGTGCCTGTTCTAGTATTGCACTTCAGCTCCCATAAAAAAAACACTATTACATATTTTTTATATCTAAAAGGCAACATAAAATTGCACAATAACGATTTTACAAAATGTACAACACTCCTTTAAAACACAAACTTACATTATATGTAAAAAAAAAAAAAAAATCACATCTTACATTTTATACTATCTACGTGTTTCTCTAGCAATCTACAAAAAGTAGATCCAACCCCAATCACTACGCCCTAACAAGTTGATGTAATTTCAGAAGTTGCTTACAATCATTTTAAACATGCATCTTTCACAAATTGAATACTTGTTGATCCCAACATGAAGGTGCTAGTTCAGGTACTTCCTATTATGGGGTAACAAGTCCTACATTTTCACTCTGTCACAAGAGCCACTAATGGATGCTACAAATGGTAGTGCTGAGACACTTTGCACAATCATGTTTAACCACTTAAGGACCGCCTACTGAACATTTACATCAGCAGAATGGCTCGGCTGTGCACATCAACGTATATATACGTTGGTTTCTAGTACCCAGCCGTGGGTCACAAGTGCGCGCCCATGGCGCGCTCCCGTGACCCAGTCCGAAGCTCCGGGACCACGGGACTCGCGGACCCGATCGCCGCTGGAGTGCGGCGATCGGTCCCCGGAGCTGAAGAACGGGGAGAGCCGTGTTGAAACACGGCTTCCCCATGCTTCACTGTGGCCGCAGCATCGATCACATCATCCCTGTTATAGGGGGATGTGATCGATGACATCACACCTGCAGCCACACCCCCCTACAGTTGTAAACACACGCAGGGAACACACAAATCCTACAGCGCCCCCTTGTGGTTAACTCCCAAACTGCAACTGTCATTTTCACAGTAAACAATGCAATTTAAATGCATTTTTTTCTGTGAAAATGACAATTGTCCCAAAAATGTGTCAAAATTGTCCGAAGTGTCCGCCATATTGTCGCAGTCATGAAAAAAATCACTGATCGCCGCTATTAGTAGTAAAAAAAAAATAATTAATAAAAATGCAATAAAACTATCCCTTATTTTGTAAACGCTATACATTTTACAAAAACCAACCGATAAACGCTTATTGCGATTTTTTTTACCAAACATAGGTAGAAGAATACGTATCGGCCTAAACTTAGGAAAAAAATTATATATATTTTGGGGGGATATTTATTATAGCAAAAAGTAAAAAATATTGATTTTTTTTCAAAATTGTCACTCTATTTTTGTTTATAGTGCAAAAAATAAAAACCGCAGAGGTGATCAAATACCACCAAAAGAAAGCTCTGATTGAAAAAAGGACGCCAATTTTGTTTGGGAGCCACGTCGCACGACCACGCAATTCTCTGTTAAAACAACGCAGTGCCGAATCGCAAAAAGGGGCAAGGTCCTTTAGCAGCATTTTGGTCCGGGTCTTAAGTGGTTAATACTCACTATTCTGAAATATAGCATAACCCTCCTCTCCATCTACTCATTGGCTGAGGACTAATGGACAGATAGATCATGGAAGTCAAAAAACATTTAAGTGAAATTGCAGTATCAAATGTACTAAAGGATTGCAAGATGGGCCATTAGAAGCTGTAACCAATGTTCTCCAGTCTCAGGTCTTCTTTGTTATTTTGTGCAAGTGTTAGAAAGGGAGATAGGTAAGGGGATCTACAAACATCTTCACCCTGTTTCACTTTTATAAGTCTTAGGTAAAAATGAGAAAACGTATTTTAATGATTATCCAAATGTCACATTCTTTGCAGGAATTTACACAAATCATACAAACCAAATAAATGTATTCATCAGGATCATAATTGTATATTGTGTACGGTTATATGTTAGCTGTGAATGTGCGCTCTTTTCTTTGTCTTGGCTTATTCTTTGCATTTTGAACTATCAGCTGGTGTCAGGGCTTTGAGCGGTGCTTGTTGATGAAGACAGTAGAAAAGGTAGAGACAGATTCTGTCACTCAATGGTGAACAAATGTAATATGAATTCTGTATTGTTAAAATGGATGTCAATGTATTGTTATTGTAATTGTTTTTTTAGCTTAGCTTAGTGTTTGAACAGATGTAAAATGTCACTGGACATAATACCCGCAGAATAGAGAACATTGTGATTACATTCATAAATAATCTTTTCCTTTTATGTTCTTACACATTTCAGTCTACAACACCTACTAGACTTATCAGAATAAAAAATAAAAAAGCAGGACACTTTACATGCTTAAGATCTAAACCCAATCACTAAAATCTAAAGAAAAAAAATATTAATTTAATTTCAAAATTTAGTTTATTTATGTGTTTTTAGTTTGTATTAAACTATATCCTGGTGATCTTGCCATGAGGGATCTTCTTCAGTCACTTCCTGTTATCATTAGTCACAACTCCTGTTATGTGATAAAAACTTCCAACTGTGCTTTTGCATTGTCACCCTATCACATGGAGACCACAAGTGGCAATGCTGACACACATGTTGCATGGTCTACCACAGTCAATTTCAGGAATCCAGTCCAGAGTAATGACTGAGTGAGTGATTGTAGACAGATGTCCAAGCTGGACCGATATAACTGTGTCATGCCTGGAATTATTCTTTAAGGCAGCAGTACAAAAATACCAATAAGATACAAAAAAAAAAAGGAAAACACATATACAAACAAAGAACAATAAACACTACCCCCCCCCCAAAAAAAAAAAATACACAAAAAAATAAATAACAGCAGATCTCTTTTTCATGCAGATCTTGCCTAAACAGCACAATAACCAAAATTGTGACTTTTCTGCTTCAGTGAATAATCTCCAACCGCGTATAGACACTCCCCCTTGCTCAGAATTGGACGGGTGATCTGTCCAATCCTGAGCAAGGGGGAGTGTCTATACGCGGCGCAGCGGGGAACACTACAGCTATTCAAATGAAAGCTGTAATGTTCCCCACACGCTGTTTAACCAGGCGGCGGCTTTCGTTGCGGCGGGGGGATAGTATCGGATGAGGCATCGGGGGCATTTTCGGGAGTACAAGTACTCCCGCAAATGCTCAGTATCAGTCCCGATACCAATACTGGTATCGGTATTGGGACAACCCGAGTTTTTTCAATTCGTTGCGAAAAGGTCACTATTCGTCTATGGCAAAGTCCAGCTCACTAGCGGGAAAACCACAGGAACACTACTCCGCACCCACAGGGTGTGGGTAGACCACAGACATTTAGTGTGATGTTCCCTGCATGCTGATTAACCATGCGTTGGTGGCGGCGGCATCTAGGTATGGGGGGACATGGCTGGATTTATGGGGGACATGGCTGGATATATGGGGGACATGGCTGCATATATGGGGGACATGGCTGGATATATGGGGGACATGGCTGCATATATGGGGGACATGGCTGGATATATGGGGGACATGGCTGCATATATGGGAGACATGGCTGCATATATGGGGGGGCATGGCTGGATATATGGGGGACATGGCTGCATATATGGGGGACATGGCTGGATATATGGGGGACATGGCTGCATATGTGGGGGGACATGGCTGCATATATGGGGGACATGGCTGGATATATTGGGGACATGGCTGCATATGTGGGGGGACATGGCTGCATATGTGGGGGGACATTGCTGCATATGTGGGGGGACATGGCTGCATATGTGGGGGGACATGGCTGCATTTGTGGGGGGACATGACTGCATATATGGGGGACATGGCTGGATATATGGGGGATATGGCTGGATATATGGGGGACATGGCTGCATATGTGGGGGGACATGGCTGCATATGTGGGGGGCATGGCTGCATATGTGGGGGGACATTGCTGCATATGTGGGGGGACATGGCTGCATATGTGGGGGGACATTGCTGCATATGTGGGGGGACATGGCTGCATATGTGGGGGGACATGGCTGCATTTGTGGGGGGACATGGCTGCATTTGTGGGGGGACATGGCTGCATTTGGGGACACATTTAAAAACAGTATCGGTATTCGGTATCGGTGAGTACTTTAAAAAAAGTATCGGTACTTGTACTCGGTCCTAAAAAAGTGGTATCGGGACAACCCTAGTAAAAACCCAAGAAAAAACGTCTTCATATACAGTACCATGCATTTATTTATAATTTTACTATAAAAAAACACAAGTTGAGGTCTAAACATTTGAGAAAATGGAGCACACTGTTATAATGGGATATGAAGGCCCCTGGGGATAAATGTGGTCCACTCCCTTTATCCTTGCCTTGGGCTTTTATCTTGAAGTGGCATGAATGTTGCATGAAAAAGAGAGCCTGATTCCTCAATCTTGAACTCTTGTAAAGGCAGCTTTAAAATACATAAGCCTATTATAACATGTGTATGGTGCCTTCTTTTTCCAGACGTTTAAAAAAAACAGGAAATATTAAACTTTTATTGTCTAAATCTGCCTAGAATTCCTTCACAAAGCAGCCTGTTTTGCATAAAAGCATCTTGTAACGTTGGAAGTGATAATGCAGATCAGTGCCTGGCATCTTTTCATTTAGGAGACCGACTGGGTGATAAATGTGTAAAATCATTCAGGATGACGACATATTTTTCATCATTACTGCACTCCATTAAAAGATGGTCCAGTTACATTGATTCCAACTAGGGGGTATCATTTGCTCCTAATAGGTTTATATAGCTCATTGACAATGAAGGTCTAAAGCCAATCACACATATCGCGCAGCCAAAACTGTGGACTTGTGGTAGACTTATATAAAACATTCATAAATAAGTACATAGCCGCAAGACCATTTTACTTTACTGTCGTTCATCTTTGCTTTTTAAAAATGTAATTAAATAGTTTGTTAAACCACATAGGGCATGAAATTATTAAATATCTATGTATATAACAGAAGCTCAGGGAAATGTGTAACGAGAGATGCCTAGGCTATGTACTCTTAAGCCCCATACAGACTATCAGTTTTTCTGAAGGTTTTTCTCATCAGGTTTACCAAAACCATGTAGTGCAATTGCATACAAATTTAAACTCTTAAGGTTTGACCTCTTATTAGATGGTTTTGGTAAACATGAAGAGAAAAACCTGCAGAAAAAAATGATAGTGTGTATGGGGCTTGACAAGAAATTTGGTGCTGGGAAATGCAAAACATCAAGGCTGTAAAATCATTTGATGCTGATATTTCAATTATGGGTGGAAATTTAAGTCATTCAACATATCTTTAAAAGTCTACAAGAGTGATATCAGCCCGCTGAAGAGCTTAAACCTTCAATAAATTATCAGCAAAACCATCATAAATTCAAATGAAGGGACAATTAAAGTATATTGAAAGTCAAAATTATGAGTGTTTGGAACCATTTCCAGTTCTTTTCTACTGTCTATGCCCCCAATAGGGATATTTATACATTCTGTTTGTCCTAGTGACCATTGCCACAGGACAGAAAATGGTGGGAAATCCTGAGCTGCCATTAGACCACCAATATAGAGAGGGTATTTTCAATGATGACACTTTTTCTGGTTTAAGACACTTTGGGGATGTTTCTATTAATTTCCTATTGTGTCTGCAGGACTTTCCAATTGAACAAAGATGGCAAAAAAGAAAAAACTGACATGGTGCTAACCAATCCCTAAATCTAAAATGATGAAAAGAGATGTATATACTTTAAAGTGTATGTATAGCGGGCTCTCCCAGGCCTCTCTCTCCTCATTGGCTCACACAGCCAGTGAGCAAATGAGAAGAGAGTGTGGGGGGGAACCACGCTCTGTGTGTGAATAGCCACAATGAGCGTGGCTGAGAGCTAGCCTGTTCAGCGAGAGGCTTGCTATTGGGGGCAGTCGGCAGGGGAGAAGAGGCAGGACCACCAGCGGGGGATTTAAAAAGAAGAAAGAATACCAGCCTTGTGTTTTTGGTAGTTTTGATTAGATTAAGAAAGGATTATAACTGAAATCAGAATTTATTGTGACTTGTATCCTAAATGGAGGAGAAGGTTCTTCCCCTGTTTTCTGCTCCTCCTTTTCCTTGGGGGCTCCTCTGTGGTTACCCCAACAGAACATGATTGTTTTTTCTCCAATGATGAAAAAAAAGCACCTTTATACTAAAATGGAAAAGGTTTAGAATCTCTGCCAGAGTTTATTGCTGTCTGTTCTTCTTGGGCTATTCCCATCAAGTTCTATGGTCAAAAGGCCGGAAGTGGGGAGAATCACAATGGAAAAAGATAGGATTTCAAATTTATGAGGGCATTTACTCCTTCCTCATTCCATAAAAAAAAAACAAAGGTTTCATCTGTGAAGTTCCGCTTTAAGAAATGTGGAAGAAGAAGTACCATTTCATTGTTTACATTGCGTTGCTGCCCATTGCTGCATAAGCTTTACAGATCAATACAAATACATCTCAGAAGACATCTCCATGTTACGAGATGGAATTTATTATACTCTGAAGAGCAAATATAAATGTATTGAAATGTAAAACATTTACTCAGCAAAGTCTTCTCTGCCATTATTTATTCAGTGTCCATAATTATCTTCGTCTCTTTAGACAACACATTAATGTGTTTCAGAATATTCTGTGCTTAGCCCAAAGGCAAATGAACATTTTTAATGAACATCTTTAATAATCTGTAATAATTTATTATAATACATTTTATTGGTATGCATCAAATCTATGCCTTCAGATTCAGATGAAATACAAAGCAGTGATTTAAAAAATTCTGCAAAATGCTGCACCAAAGATGGATTCTTTGTTAAAACTAAGGCGGCGTACACACGAGGGGATATGTCTGCTGAAAACGGTCCGATGGACCGTTTCAGCAGACATCTCCGCTCGTGTGTATGGGCTAGCGGACAGATTTCTCCACCCGACAGATTTCAAAGCAAGCTTTGAAATCTATCCGGTGGGAATCTGTCCGCCCGACATGTCTGCTGGTTAGTACACTTACCAGCAGACTTGTCGGCCCCCACCGCCGCCGCGCCGCTGCCGAATGGATTTGGCGCATGCGCGCAAGTGTTTTACTTCCTGGTGCGGTGACGTGGCGGTGACGCGGCGGCGTCAACGTCACCGCCACGTCACCGCGCCGTCCGGTGGCGGGGAATTTGATCCGATGGTGTGTACACGCCATCGGATCAAACTCCCAATCGGACATATCCGATGGAAATGGTCCGCGGACCGTTTTCATCGGATATGTCCGATCGTGTGTACGCCGCCTTAGTGTGACAATAGTCAGGTAGAAAATTAAAATCACCCCAGTGATTTTTTTTCATTCCCCTCTTATCTGGTTTACTTGGCTATACTCAAAACCCAAATTCACATTCCCAGTGAATCCAGCATTGGCTTTCTGTAATACAATCTGCTTTACTTACATCATGAGGCAGCAAGTTGTCTCTGCTGGCCCCCTGATGATGCTCATCTGTACATGCGCAGTGTGTTCTATATTGCCTAAAAGCGTTCTGAGATGTGTGGTGTGAGAATCTCAGGAGGCTTTAAGCAGCTGGGGATGTTATTCTAACCTAGATGAAAAAGGCAAAAATTTGTGAAAAAAAAAAAAAGAAAAAGAAAAAGGCAAAAACACAGGTCGTCAAAATAAAAGTATTTGCCTTAAAAAATAAATATATATATGTATATATATATATATATATATATATATATATATATATATATATATATATATAGATAGATAGATACATCTATCTATATATAGATAGATATATAGATACATCTATCTATATATAGATAGATATATAGATACATCTATCTATATATATCTTTATCTATATCTATATCTATCTATAGATAAAAACCTGGAAGCTCATTGGTTTTTATGCAGAAGTGAGCCTGATTTTGCGCTTTCCAGCTTTAGTAAATAAACCCCATTGTGTACTTATATATATATATATATATACATATACAATTTCTTCAAAGCAGAGGTTATAAATGAATATCTAGCAAATAAAAAATAAATACAATACATGGCAGAGTTAGCATCTTCACATACCAGCATGCACAGTCTGACATTTTTTTAGAGAACCCCTGGGCCCCAGAAAGGATGTAAATTGTGATGTAAAAATAGCAGCAAGCTCCTATAACACTGACCCTCTTCCTTCTGCCCCGGACATATCACTATGATGGGTTTTCTCCACAACCAATAAAAAGGTGCAGGACACCAGCCAAAGGCAGTGACAACAGCAGCTGGAGCGCTCTGCTTACCGTTTGAGAGTTCAACGAACTCTATGAGTCGCAGTCCCGCTGTTGTGACTGCGCTCTTGGCTATTTGGCCAGCAAGAGTATAAATCATCTCAATAGGAGACTATTCTACTAAGAACGAAGATCCTTTGCTTGACACTCTGAAAAAGCTACAAGCACAGCCTGAAGCAAATGGGGCTTAGACAGCCTCTTAAGCGGCTCTGAGAATGTTGACATAATGGCGATTTTTGAAAATATAAACTGTTATCTTTCTCCACTGTTTTGCTAGTTTGTTGACCTTCTTTAAAGAGGTTTGAAGATGTTTTCTTCTTTTTAAGTAAAATAGAAAAACTAGACACCTACAGTATACATAATGTCACACAAGCTGTATCGGAAATGTACTTTATTCTGTTTGACTAAGCTTGGTAATTACCATAATAATACTAACAGATGAATGTATTGAAGGAACCAAAACAAATAACTCTGTGCTAAATTGTAGCAATGGATCTTTTTTCTGCAGATAGATCTTTTTCTCCACAGAATTTTGAGACTTCATTACCACATTCGCGCAGTACGACCAACCAGTGACATCTGCTGTTTGCATGCAGCATGAACTGTGCAATGCTGTGTACAATCCTGATACATAAATAAGCATCGATATCACAGTACTTACTAAATATATGCTGACTACCTTTGTAAATACAATTAAAGAGCGCTGTAGTTTAACTATTTGTTCTCTGAGTTGACTTCTACAGTAAGTGGAACATTGTGGTTTAAAGAGAATGACTCAGTAAGAAAAGACCACTTAGTCATGAAGTAGTTTGCTGTTGCATAGTGGAAATGCATGTACAGTATTAGTGTGCACATTACCACAATGCACGAAAGTGCTCATTTTACACATTGGTGCACTGCATTAACACTAAGAGATTGAATTAATAAAGGCACATATACTCTGCACTTTTTGAAGTGCAGTTGCTCTCTGCAGGTGCATTTGCTCCAGAGGTAAAGCTTCATTTTGCAAAGAATACCCAATCACATGCAAGAAAAGAAAAACAGCATTTTTGCTTGCACATGATTGGATGATGGAAGTCAGCAGAGCTTCTGCACATTTTCTAAGCTCTGGAGCAACTGCACTCTGCAAAGTGCACAGTCTAGTTGCCTTTACTTTTGAACCACCTTGCCAATGCATGTGCATTGCATCACACCACAACAATATAGTAATGCACTACCATGTGTTGTGGTGCACTGTGTTAGGAAAAACAGTACATGCACCTTTTTTGATGCATTTTGTTGCTTTCCACTGGGTTTCCCCAACATAGCGCTTGATATAATGCGTGTAAAGAGTGTTAAAGTGGTTGTAAACCCTTACATACCACTTTCACCTACAGATAAGCCTAGATTAAGGCTTACCTGTTGGTGCTGGAAATATCTCCTAAACCTACACAGTTTAGGAGATATTTACAAATTGCCGTACGGCAATTTCTTCTGCGCATGTGCCGGAGTTAGAAAGGGCAAGCTGTGCCGTTTCTAGCTTGAGAAATTACGTGACTGGTGGCTCCCACGTGCATGTGTGACGTCATGCGACTCCAGCCAGTCGCAGAGCCGGAGTTCGTGGCTCCAGAAGGAAGAGGGTTGAAGAATATATGCTTGCTGCTACGAGGACGACGGGGACATTGCGGGCTTCTCCTGCAGGTAAGTGTCACATAATGGGCTACTATGCATTATGCTTTACCTTTGCAGGGAAACAAAGAGGAAGTAAAACCAATCAGGGTATACTTCCTCTTTAACACACCGCAGCAGTATGAATGCAGCAGCAAACACAAATTACTTAACTATGGTATTGTTATTTCAAAGGCACTTTGCAATATTTTTTAGATCTGTAGCTTTCATTAAAATAATACCTTATTGTTTTGAGAATATCAGTTTTTTTTATAACAAGTTCTTTGAGAGTAACTTAAAGTGGTGGTTCGCCCTAAATATAGTCTTTCTCATGTGATCCAGCATACTGGCGTCAGCGGCAGTATGCTGTTTTTTTTTTTTTTTAAATCCCCCATTTACTGTGTAATCTTTATTTTTTATTTCTTTCCCCCGTGGTGGATGGCGCCTGTATAGCGCGTCACGGCTTCCGAAAATAGCCGAATTAGGACTCGGGTATTTCCGGCGCAATGCGGTGCCTGCGCACAGACCTAGGAGCTGACTGCGCAGGCGCCGTATTTCTCCGAGTCCTATGGCTATGGCGCGTCACGCCCTCCGAAAAAAGCCGAAATAGGACTCGGAGAAATACGGCGCCTGCACAGTCAGCTCCTAGGTCTGTGCGCAGGCGCCGCATTGCACCGGAAAAACCTGAGTCCAAAATGGGCTATTTTCGGAAGCCGTGATGGGCTATACAGGCGCCATCCACCTCGGGGGAAATAAATAAAAAATAACGATTACACAGTAAGTGGGGGATTTGAAAAAAAAAAAAAAACAGCATACTGGCGCTGACGCCAGTATGCTGGATGACATGGGAAAGACTATATTTAGGGTGAACCTCCGCTTTAAGCTGGCAATACATTATACAATTTTCTTCTTCAATTTCCTTTGGATTTACCTTCAACAATGTAGTGCAAGGACCTGTCTAACTGCATACAAATTGAAAGTGTGTAGGTTTGACCTCATATTATATGGTTTTGGTACATCTAAATGAAAATTGTACAAGAAAAGTGTCTAATGTATGGCCAGCCTTAAGGGCAGAGCAAATGTGATATTCAGCGAGGAAAGGTAATTAAAGAACAAAAAGTGAGTGTGGATGGTGGAGGTGTTGAGAGTCATGTTCTTTTCTTCTGGCCCGGTCTTATTTCTCCAGTTGTCAGCATACAGGAAAGCTGACCTTATTGTAGATTTTTTTTAAATGCAAGACCTGAATCAAAGTGAAGGAAAAAGCTCAATAAAATTGAATACTGACATTTCTTGCGTGTAGAATCTTTCTGACCTTGGGCAAATCCTGTTATCTTCCTCTGCCCGAGGCACTAAAAAATAAGTGTGTAAGCTTGACTCGACCAGGATACAAAGCCTTTGTTGTAAAGCATGTCAGAGATTGCTGTCTCCCAGCTAAGTAAAACAGGGCTGACCATAGACTGGCAGTTGTCTATGGCCAGCCAATAGACAGAGATATGTCTACCTGTCCTTGGCTGCACTGCCACTTCCATCAAGCCTACTACCATGTTCTCATTTACTTGGCCAACATAAGGATGCACTGTGCATTCTCATTCCCTTTTTGGAGCTGCATTTACACTCACATTTGTTTTCAGAATGTTGTGTTATCTGCATGTGAGATAATGAGCACATTCAGTAATCAGAACCAGTCATTGTTCGTTTCAAGAATGTTATTTAAATTTTAGGAGGAAACATGTACAGTATATAGACAAGCAACTCTGGACATCACAAGCATATATTCTTTCCATTGGGGTCACACACCCCTGCATGAAATAAAGGTAAAGAGAGAGACCAATGCACTGAACAGGAACACATATTAATTCAATAAAGTTCTTCATAAATTAAATCTACAAATGATACAATTAAGTAGGCTGAGCATGGTGCGTACCACAGAGAACATTTAAGGTTACTGTTTGGTAAGTAAACAATCAACACCAAATTGGCCCAGACTCCTAACAGTAAATTCTAAAGCAGGTCATATACGGCTCGAATCTCGGCCGGTTCAGCAGGAACCGGACGAGAGTCAAACCTTGTATGGGCAGGCTGAATGTACCAAGTTGGTTGATCAATCAGCTTGGGTACAACCAACATGCCGGGTTTTGCCTGTTATTATTGCTAGCAGCTGTTATTGCCGCTAGCAATAATCACTTTCTTCTCCCAGCAGGGACGACTTCCCCTGCCCTCCCTGCCCCCCCCTCCCCCACAAGGAGAGGACAATGGCCTGGAAAGAGGTATTCCTGCATCAACACTGTGGTTGCTGGAAATAATTTGCTCTGTGTATGGCTGGCCTAACCTGTATAGGAAGATCAAGAAAGATACAGAAGAATAATGGAAATTCCTGTGAGATCTTGGCGTATTCTGAGCTATTATTACTGGCAAAGTCCAGAACCTAAAGTTAAGAAGGGGTATTGTAACATAAAAATGATTGGGCCAATTTCCTAAAGCCTGCTGATTTTGGACTAGCATATTGCCAGGGTGACAGTGGATTAGTGTGTTCTCAGAAAGCTTTATGATGAATGGGGGAATGAGAAGAGAAAAAAAGGGGGTTAGACTAGAGTAGAGAATGGAGCGATCGGGGAAAGGAGGGATGGGAGGAGGAAAGGGGGACCCCCCCTCTGTTATTCACTAGTCATAAGACTAAAGTGAACCAGAGCCAGTCATTGTTACACCTTTTCTACAACTACTTGTCTTGATCCTTGATCAGGCCATTGCAATGGATAGTCGTATTGGACACATTGATTACAAATATCAATGCATGTATGAAAATTCCTGTTATGCTTTGATGACCCTATGATAAATCCCCAGTGGGCAGGGCAAAATGCATCAGGGTGTGTGGTTTGAGACATGTAGTCTGAGGCCACTTCTTATTGTTTATTCACCTGGGCTTGTTGTGAGTAACCAGGGCCGGTGCTACCACTAGGCAAACTAGGTAGCCGCCTAGGGCGCACTGCTGCCTAGGGGGGCCTGGCCATTGGTGTTCCTACTCTCTGCAACAAGCAGCGAAGTCTCATCATCAGCAGGCAGCCGGCGCTCTGTTCGTACATAGTGTCAGAGGTGCAGTGGCGGTGGAGGACCATGTCTGTGTTCCAACTCCTGAATGAATGGAAGTAAGCGAAGATTCATTGATGGGCACTAGTAGGCTGCATTTGATGAGCACTGGTGAGGCTGCATTTGATGAGCACTGGTGAGGCTGCATTGGATGGGCGCTGGTGAGGCTGCATTGGATGGGCGCTGGTGAGGCTGCATTTGATGGGCGCTTCATTAAAAATGTGGAGTATATTTGGGCAGGGCAATGCGGGTGGAGCCAGGGGGGTGCAGCAAAATGAGGTTTTGCCTAGGGTGTCAAAAATCCTTGCACCAGCCCTGTGAGTAACGGCAATCATTTCACCTCTACTTTGAGTGCCGCCAAAAGTTATATAACAGGTTGCTATTCTACAACTACTTGTTTTGATCCTTGCCAGGTTATTGCAACGTATAGTCAGATTGGACACATTGATTACAAATATTAAGGCACTATGAGAATTATTATTATGCTTTGTGCTATGATGAACACAAACACAGTAGCACAATGATGTGTTGAAAAGATAAAAAAGAATGCAGACAATGAAATAAAGTCACGAGAAGGTGAAAACTGTGTATGCCATCTAATTATGTTTATGTTTTTAAATTACTATTTATGAATTTTTATGCTTATGGCAGTGCTGTTTTTGTCCTCCTTTAATAGTAAAGTCAATTTATGAGCAGACATCTGGCATGCAATGCACTTAAGATCCTTTATCCCGCAGAGCATATACTTCCTTTTTTAAATATGCATGAACTATTGTTTGGCAAATCTACTTTACCATGTCAAAATAGTATTAAGTGTTGTGCATTGATGTTCCACAGTGAGATAGAAATAGGAGCTATCAAAGATCAAGCCTTTTAACCCAAAAATGGATGTGCTGTCCCGTCTTAGAGGTTGTTCTAAAGCCATGATAAGTATGTGAGATAAGAGGACACAAAATGTCATACAAATATCCTTTCAAATAATCTAGCCAAGATTGAATTTTAAGGACATGGGTTTTGGCTTGTGAAGTGGACATAGCAGCATGAGCAGTTCAAATATGGGATTATTGTGGCCTTAGGGGTTCTTTGAGTTGATGGCTCTTTATGATATCTGTTTGAAGTACCAGCTATGGATTTGTTTGTGAAATATACAGTATTTTTGCCATTTGTATTAGTCAGCTTCCTGTATAGAATGTTGGCTTTGATTTAGGCTGGAGCCATGGAAAAAAATCAGATTGCTTGTTTTGCTTCCAGTATGACTCTAAATATGCTCTACCTTTTCATACAAGTTCTGGTAAATCAGACTATTTTATCTTGCTTAAATTTTAAGTTCTGCTCCCACACTTCCTGTGGCAGCAGATTAGGAGGCGTTCTGGTCAGATTTTGACTAAATGTGACACATATACAGATATGGGAGATAAAATAGCAGTGTGCATCATGATTAATTACTTGTTTTAAAGGCACATTGACAATGGTGTATATCAACTCTTTTTTCCAGTTCTCTTTTTTGTTCCCATTTCCTAAGAACAGGTAAGCCACAAAGTGTTTTGTATGTTTATTGTTTATTTCCTATATTACATGATTTCCTATATAACATGTATTAAAATCGTAAAAAGATCTATTACTCTATAGAACCCTGTCTGCCTCAAGTTAAAAAGTGACATAGGTCATAATTTTGTGTATTTCCATGTTCACAGCCAAATTGGGATAGCACCTACTTTTACATGTCCCCATTCTCATAACATAAGTAAAAAAATAGACATAAATAACTCTCTCTGTACTGTACAGCACTGGCAGATATCATTGCATTGGTTGTAACCAATATTTTTAAAAGGCCTGTCCTAAAAAAGGGTTAACATTTAGAAGCTGGCCTCCTGCATTGAATGTTAAAGGGGTTGTAAACCTTCCTGCTTTTTCACCTTAATGCATTAAGGTGAAAAAACATCCTATAATTACAGGCCCCCCCAGACTTCCATTTTACTTAATTGAGCCCTTGAAAGTCCCTCGAACACACGCAAGATCTCGGCCTGGGCTTCTCGGCTCTTTATTGGATAGATTGATAGCAGCGCAGCCATTGGCTCCCGCTGTTGTCAATCAAATCCAATGACGCCGGGGGCGAGGCTAAGGCCGGCATTTGTGTCTATGGACGCAAATGCTGGACTCAGGAGTGCGCCCACAAGGTAATCCCCTCTGGGAACCAAGCCTCAAAATTATATTAAAGTCTCCTAACAAACATGTCATACTTACCTGCTCTGTGCAATGGTTTTGCACAGATCAGCCCCGATCCTCTTTCCCAGGTCCCATGCTAATGCTCTTGGCTCCTCCCTCCTACCAGGTGCCACACAAAGCAGACAGCATGCTGTGGGGGCTCCCAAGCATATGCGCTTCTGACCCGTGGCTCTGTGTGTCCATTCACACATGGAGCGTGGTTTGGTCCCATCCCCACCATTTCCTGATTGGCTAATGGCTCCTGCTGAGGGCAAAAGTCAGGAGTGCAAGTCCCAAGAGAGGCAATGCTCTCACAGAAATCACTGGAATGAGAAGGGGCTTGGGGAAGTATTAGGGGGGCTGGGGGGGCTGCTGCACGCAGAATGTTTTTCACCTTCATGCATAGAATGCATGAAGATAAAAAAACTTGTGCTTTTACAATCACTTTAAGATAAGAATAAGAGGTGTCTAGGATCAGGGCATTTTTATTTAAAATGGATGTGTTCCTCTCCTTCAGAGGTTGCCATTAAGCCATAATAAGTATTTGAGATAAGACGACACACAGTGTAATCCAGCCAAGATTGCATTTTTAGAAAACGGGCGTTGGCTTAAGAAGTTGACATAGCAGCATGGGTTGTTCAAATCTAGAATTGTGTCCTTTCTAGAGTTGTGGCGTTAGTGGTTCTCTGGGTAAGCTCTTTATGAAATCTGTTTATCGAACAAGGCAATTGAGTAAATAAAAGGAACAAAGTACTGTATCTTTCTGATTCCCTCTTTAAACATTTTAATCTATGAGAAGTCCAGGCTTTACAGAAAAAAAAAAAATACTGTTCCTTCTACTGTATTCAACTGTGCTTAATGTAATGGCATCGGTTTAAGGTTCGAGTTGGGAGCTATCCACATAAAATAATTACTCTGACTCATAAATGGATGGTCTAATCAGAGGACTGAACTACATTAAGTGATTCTTCCCTAGTGGCTTGGACTATATCTCTCTCGTGCTTCGGTAATTCTAAGGCTATGCCTTGGCTCTGTCATGCTAGAATGCTTTCCAATAAATAAAAAATGTAGAATCTGTTGCACAAATGTAATATTAACCTAGATTTCCCTTAGGACTGAGGTGAATGCCTATGAGGTCTGCTGGGGGCAAATGCGTAGCCCATTTTTTTAGAAACAGAATTCAGTTGAATGAATTGGATTCATACTCTAGATATTTAAGGTTTGGTATTCATAGCACGTGAGTCTCATATTAGATGATATTTTGTTATCTTCCTATGGGCATCTTTTTACATTGGTTCAGGAGACTATTTACACTTTATAAACTGATTCCTGATATATGAACATTAGATCATTTGATGGTTGAATTTGATGAGTTCTGTATATCTTGTATACAGTGATAGCATTGAAGCTGTCTACTAAATATAGTAAATGAACAAAACAGTAAGACTGATTAATGTATTTTCTACACTACATAGCTAGCTAACATTCTTAATTAAAAGCAACCTAAAGGGTTGGAATTACCAAAGATGGACATAGTTTGGTCCGGTTCTGGTGAGGCGAAGGTTGCTCTATTGAAGCATTTAGTTAAACTGCAAAATGTTTGTTAATATTTGGTTTAATTTGAATGTTTTCTAATTGAAATACCTTTAGTAGGACACACTTATGCTGCGTACACAAGATAGGTTAGTCTGATGAAAACGGTCTGATTGACCGCTTTAATCGGACCAAACCGATTGTGTGTGGGCCCCATCTGTTATTTATCCAAAGGTTAAAAAAATAGGAACTTGTTTTAAAATTATCTGATGGATAAAAAACCTATAGAAAAAAACGATCGTCTGTGGGTACGTCCATCGGTTAAAAATCAATGCATGCTCAGAATCAAGTCGACGCATGCTTAGAAGCATTGAACTTCATTTTTTTCAGCACGTCGTTGTGTTTTACATCACCGCGTTCTGACACAATCGTTTTTTTAACTGATGGTGTGTAGGCACGACTGATCATCAGTCAGCTTCATCGGATAACTGATGGAAAAATTTTCATCAGACCAACCTATCATGTGTACAGGGCATAAGTCATTTCTGCGGGCAAGTAAAAATCTTGGATAGGTGACAGAATTGATATAATGATAACCACCCCAATATATTTCAATATACGTATAATGCACCCTTTTAAGTCTATAATAAACTAATGTTGGTGTGGTGGGAAAGGCGCCATTTAACCTGAACTCTAGGCAGATATAAACAAAACACAATTCAATTAAGTTTTATGTTTATTGAAACCCATAAATGTATTTTAAATAGTATGCATGATAAAATTGGCCTGCATATCAGCCTACTGGCAGCACTTTGAGCCCTTGAGGCTATATTGCATTGGGCAGTGCTGTCTTTGAACAAGCCTACATGAAGGGATAGCAGAGGCATGATCTTATCGGTGTCTGCCACTCACTTATTACCCAGTTACTAACTGAATCCATCTGGACCAAGCTCAATTTCATATCATATAAGGGTTGGCACTAAAGTGAACTTATTGCTTTGCTGTGCAAGGGGCAAATCACATGTTTACTTTTAAAAAAGTCACTTTCTATTGTATACCTTTTGGTTAAATAAACACAAGGTGGACTAGGCATATCGTTACCATTGGACCGAATGAAAAACCCACACTGTTTACATAATTAAAGTAAAGTAAAGTAAAGTAAAGTAAAGGAGTTAAAGAGCATCTGACTTTTAGCACATTTTAATTTCTCCTCAAGACCACCACGGTCATGTGACTTGTACCCATGGCCATTTAAGTCTGGCGACAACTATATTCACATACATTTCTATGTGACTGCCTTTTTTCCTCCTGTTTTGCATTATATTGCATTAGTATGATATTGTAAGATGTGAAGGTTTCTCGCAATGCAAGCATTTTATGGAACATGACACAAATTTTGCCATTTCCTCTGGAATATCATTGATTTATTGCAAAAATATTCAAGCAGCTCCATGCTGCAAAACCTAAACTGTAGAAAATGTTTCCTAATTAAATCCCAGGAATTGGCAGAGCTGATCTAAGAAGTGTCACACAACACTAGTCTATCATGAAATTGGGTTTCGCTTTTCGAGAAATGCATACATTTTACCATGTATGCAAATAACCAGCGTATGCCATTTAACGAATATTAGAGGTGAAATCAATTGTGATGATTTAAAGGAGAACTATTGCATTGTGCTAGGAAATATTATTCTGTATTTATAGATGTAGTGTCTATGCATTGGGAAAGTCAGTTATCTTTCCAGATTACTCTGCTAAAAACCTTCGATTTGAACTTTGGAAAAAAGCAAATAATATAAGTACAAGTGATGTGTGTATTGTATTGGTGTGCATTGTGTATTTCCTATAAAGTAAAACAGTGCAGTGCAAACATTTAGATAATAAACAGAAAATAGGCCATAGATGAAAGTGAAGAGGAGAAATCCATATGCATTTCATTCAGTGATGTAGATTTAAAACAGGTGACCAAATAGAGATCCTCCACCAAGAAATAAAGATGGCCTCTCAACTTATAGATTCGACCTTAAAAAGATCACAAAGCGTGGTAATCAATCTCAGATCCTAATGAGAACGATCAGAGGCTCGTTAGTTTATGGCCCACTGGGAGCAGGACGTGGTATTCCAAGATAGGCCACCTCAACTTCTCTGTTACAAGAGATACATCGACTAACCCAGCACTATGATGGGCTTCTTCATTGGCCAGTAAAGTTATACAGGTGGCATACATGTGTTGGCACTATGAGTGCCAAATATTTCCCTGTAAGAACAGTTGGGTATTTGGTCATAGGGGCAGAGTTTTAAATTTGACTGCAGACACCTCAAGGTTGTCACTGGAACCCATGCCCCCATTGGAAGATCTTCCCTCTATACCTGGCGGGGTGACATCTTACATTTTTTCACTCACTTGAAGTCCTGGTCATAGAGTGCATTATCCTAGATGGGACAAAACACTGATCCAGACTTGGTAATGCTTATAATCCTCATCATTTTGTCCAAACCTCAAAAAGTTTTGTCCATATAGGGGTGTCACAGACATAACAAGTGAAGGTAATTCTATCCAATGGATCCACAGACAGCACCAAAAACCTGACAGAAGTTCTACACCCCCTCTGCTCTGTTGAAAAAAAGTTTGGAGTTGGGCTTTAAAACATGCACATGATCTACAAATCAGTGCAATGACCACATTGAACCATTGGCTATTTGGAGTCAATCATGAATAAATAAATGAAAGAAGAGATTTTATCATAACACTTTCATGTGTTTCCTAATGATACGTTGCTGTTTATTCGGGTGCAGTAATAATATTTAAAGTATATGTCTGGATAAAATAAAGTACAACATAATCAATGTAATACAGTACATGAGCATTTCCTCATGTTTTATCCGTTTGAAAACATTGTAAGTACCAAAGAATACATGTTAATCTGCCTAAAACATATAACTTCCTCCAGTGAGCTGACAGTGCTTATTACTTTACTGAAATAATAATAATAAAAAAAAAATGACCATGCCTAATTCTTCCCCTACTGGTCTACAGAACACCTCTCTCCTCACCCCCATAAAATAAAGAGTATACGTTCTGTAGTTCAGCACAAACCTCAACATCTCCTTCTTCCTGGTTAAGGCAGATTGGCCCCTGATGACACTAAAGTATTACCCCCTGGCCATTCTCTGAAGGATTCTCATGGCCTCCTGGTTTATCTGATGAGGGTTTTCTAGGGATCTGCTGAAGCAAGAAAAAGAAAAATCTAAATAAACAAAAAAAAATGTGTTAAAAAAATTAACCTCCTATTATTGTGGAGATCATTTAAATAATAATGTGTGATGGTGCCTTATAATATCATCCCTCTATCCCCTATTTGCATATACAAAAAAATATATATATTTTTTTCAAGGAACTTTAAATGTGGTACAACATTTGGATAAAAAGATTTATTGAGCAATAGATGCAACTCTTTTACATAAGAAGATTTGTAAAACAGCAAGCTGATATGTAAATAACACTGTGTATCAGATTACAGTCAACATAGTATACATATAATGATACCTATACAAATTCCACAAAACATAATGTTGGGTACAAATTTTAGCATAACGCATTTTGTGACAATAATCTCACTTATTTAGGAGCAGATATCCATCGTAAAATAAATCAGCTATATAAAAATCTAAGATAACACCTCCAAATGGAAACCACCACCAGGTGTCTGGCTCGGGAGTTGTGGGGGGAAGATATGGCACCCCAATGCCAAAACCGAGAAGTAGTACCAAGTGTGATTGAGCAACCACCAGCGTACATGACTCTAGGTCCCACAGGAAGAGGAGGGGTGATGGAGGCATGGAGACAGCTAAACCATATTTCTTGTGTGAAATTCTACTTTAAATACTCACTTGATATCTTGTAGGATAAACAGGTATTGTTCTGTATTTGCAGCATTTAAACTAAACTGGACAGACCTAAACAATCCTTTCAGTTAGTATCAAATCAGTCCTTTGCGCTACATAGTTCATAGCAGATCTAAAGGAGATTGAATAGTGTATGGTACACTTTGGGGAAACATAAATGTACTGCAGAAATTGACTGAATATATTTTTTTTTTTTTTTGCTCAGACATACACTTTTAATGGTAGGACGGCTTCCTTGTACATTTGTCTTGTGTGTTCTTTTGTCATCTGCCAACATTTTCTTCTATTTCACACCAGATCCTGGATCACAAGATGCAGTGTGGCTCTATAAGATTTTATTTTCTTTCTTTAATCTCCAAAAGAGAATATTTCATTATTACCATCTGAACAACCTCGGGATACATTCATGTTTAATAAATCTGAATTTGGATCTTGGCACGAGACAGTTTGTTATTGCAGACACTAATCTCAGCCAGCTCGTGCTTTATTATTCCGCTCACAAAGTCATAAAAGTTTACTCATGGGTAACGTCCTGTAAGATTACTCAAGGAGATATCATTTGGAGGATAGTGGATTCAAGCTGTACCTGCGTGAGACAGGGACGTTCACAAACTCACTGTTGATGGAAAACATCCAGGAGGAAAAAACGCTATACATAAAGTGTAATTATTTATACATTATGCTTATACCTAGTTTTTTTTTACACGTGTCATGCACAACAGTGGTGGTAACTTTAGTAAGAAGGGATGTGGGGTCTTTGTATAAACTACCCTACAGCTACTACGAATATATGAATGCTTTTCAACTGGACAATTCTGATCAAAACGGTCCATTGCTATATATTTGCTCATCTACGATTTTACTCATTGATGAGAAACCTTTAAACTAAACCTATAAGGATTGAAATTTAAAAGCTAATGTTGCTTTGTTTGTTTATAAAGCTGAACTTAAGCCACAAAAATTTTAAAATAAAAATAAATCCTTAATAACCAAGGATACAAATGCACTTTGCATACACCAAATGCCCCCAAAACCCAAAAATGATCACTGTCCTACACATAGATGGTACAAAGAACAGAGCTGTAGGAGGGATTCAATATATCCTTTTACTGCAGAAAACTATAGGGGGGATACAGAACCAGTCATCCCGCACAAGGAGAGATGCCTACATAGAGGCAACATGAATAAGTTGTTTTGTACTGGATATTTTTCTTAACCACTTAAGACCTGGACCTTTAGGCAGGTAAAGGGCCTGGCCATTTTTTGCGAATCGGCACCGCATCGCTTTAACTGACAATTGCGCAGTCATGCGACATGGCTCCCAAACAAAATTGGCGTCCTTTTTATCCCACAAATAGAGCTTCCTTTTGGTGGTATTTGATCACCTCTGTGTTTTTTATTTTTTTGCGCTATAAACAAAAATAGAGCGACAATTTAAAAAAAAATTCAATATTTTTTACTTTTTGCTATAATAAATACCCCCCAAAAACATATAAAACATTTTTTTCCCTCAGTTTAGGTCGATACGTATTCTTCTACCTATTTTTGGTAAAAAAAATCGCAATAAGCGTTTATCGATTGGTTTGCGCAAAATATATAGCGTTTAAAATAGGGGAGAGTTTTATTGCGTGTCTGTGACATTATGGTGGTCACTTCGGACAATTTTGACACATTTTTGGGATCATTGTTATTTTCACAGCAAAAAATGCATTAAAAATGCATTGTTTACTGTGAAAATGACAATTGCTGTTTGCGAGTTAACCACAAGGGGGTGCTGAAGGGGTTAAGTGTGACCTCATCTGTGTTTCTAACTGTAGGGGGGTGTGGCTGTAGGTGTGACATCATTGATTGTGGTTCCCTATATTAGGGAACACACGATCAAAGACGGCGCCACAGTGAACGGGCGCGTGCCCGCGACCCACGGCTGGGCACTTAAAGAGGACGTACCTGTACATGCTTGAGCCCAGCCATGCCATTCTGCCGACGTATATGTGCAGGAGGTGGTCCTTAAGTGGTTAAGAAAAAAGACACCAGGCTCCAAGTTGAACTGCAAAAAGAGCAGGAGACCAGCTGATAACTGTAAGACTATAAAAAAAAAATGTTTGGACTGTCACACCTCCTGAAATTCAACTTTAGCCCTTCTCCAGCCCTCTTTGCTGTGTTATTTGTTGCTTTTATGGGTTATACTAAATAAAGGTCAGTTCTGCGAGGTGCAACTGTCCAAACAATCTTTATGGATAAAAGACAATCCGCAACTCCATACATGCTCTTAAATCAGTCCAAATTTATTGTATCTCCATAAATAATACAGCAGAGGTATTCTATATACATGGATTTTTTGTGTGCAGTACATTCACATCCAGGGCCGATTCCGCCCTATAGGCTTACTATGCAAGCCACTTAGGGCCCCGCAAATCTGCGGAGGGCCCCCCAAATTACTAGAGGCCCTGCCTGGTGAGAAGTTATTTTCGGCCCTCATACCGCTGGCTGCATTGGAGAAGAGGTAAAAAGTCAGCACCCCCCGCTTCTCACTTTAATGTAAGATGTCATTTCCGACAGCAGAACACCCCCTGCCCCCGCTTCTCAACTTGTGACATGTAATTTTGCTTAGGGCCCTAGGGAGGTCAGGATCGGCACTGTTCACATCAGTCCTTGCCCTGAAAGAACTTACAATCTAAGGCCCTCATCTCACTTGCATATACATAGTAGGGCCAACTCAGTAAGGATCCAATTAACCTTCCAGCATGTCTTTGGAGGATGACCACGTGGGCACAGGAAGATCACGCAAACTCCATACAGATACAGTTTTCAGACCCATATTTGAACCAGGTACCCTGTTGATGTAAGGCAGTAATGCTAAATACTGAGTCACTGTCCGCATACATACATGTTATATTTAAGTAATATTGGTTTAGCCAGGATTTCAACTTTGAAGAAAGAGGGTCCATAGCTAGTTAAATGCTGGCTTCACTAACTAGTAAGTAGTATTACTGGAACAAGCATTCAGGAATTAGGACAAGACTTACTACTTTTTGGATTTCACAGGCTGCTTTCTGTATACTACACACTAGGACCAGTGAAGCCAAGGTTATAAAAGCTACCCTAGCACCTGCATATTTAAAAACCAAGTCAATGACAACAAGTTTTAAAATAATCCAAAAATCAAAACTGTCTGACCAGTATGTTTTGTTGCATGAAATCTCGCTACTCACAGGGTGATCTGCTGAGAAAAAAAAAATATTCAGCACCTTACCAGTTATAGAATTGCACAACCCAAAATTCCTGAACATGAAAACATCTAGATTAAATCGCAGATTGTAATTTATTGCTTTATTTTGCTGTAATCCACATTTTGGGGATTGATTGTACAACTCCACTTTAATTTTACCTCCCACTTTTCTTGTGTAAGATAAATATAATTATCTAATAGCTGGAGAACATAACAAAATATTGTTCCCATCTGTCATACAATATTACATTTCTACGATTCCTTTCATTATATGGCTGTCTCAGAAGTGTCTTTTTTTAAACCGTATTGTTTTTTTTTGTTTTTTTTCATTCGTACATACTGTAGGGCAAGTGATATATTAAATCTTTTGAAGAAACCTGCCTAAAGAGCTTTGCAGAAGATATAAACTGATTTAAAAATGAGAAATCATTTCCTTCCTGGTAAAATGGTTTATATACTGAACACAGGGACAAACATACTTAACATTTACAAAGGAAGAGGCGATAGATTATTTTTCCTCCTATCCACCATGAAAAATAATTTGAGGGTGCGATATCAATATAACTGGTGTGTCTAATTTGGAAAGGTCACCGGCTACACTTGGAAAATTAAGTTTAATGCCTGATCTTTTTTTTAATTTATGCTAAACGCTGTATTTTTTGTAGCATAACATGGATTATAAGCTGTAGAGATACTGACAAAACAACCGCAAAAGTTTAGTTATTTAGTAAAGTTAAAGTGAAGCCAGAACTTTTTCTCCTTTTGGATAGAGTAAAGCACAGTTTAAACTGTTCTCTGATTTTTGTTACTCCCTGTGACCCCATTGAGAAGATTTATCCTTACTTCCTGTCTCTGGTGGTTCTAGTCTATGGAACAGGAAATGAGGATACATTTCCCCAAAGGAGTCACACATAGAAATAAAGAGGGCCCTAAAGCTTCCAGCCATTCCCCATTATACTAAATAAAAAGTGTTTATATTGTGTTAGAAGAGTCATTTTAAAGGGTAAGGTAAAATGAGAAGGGTTAGATGATACACAGCTGTGGGCTTTGGGAAGAAAGGCAGTTCTTTTGTGCCCTTTTGACCCGATACCAGTAACCTATTCTATAGCTGTTTAACCACTTAAGCCCCGGACCAATATGCTGCTAAATGCCCAAAGGTGTTTTTACAATTCGACACTGCGTCGCTTTAACAGACAATTGCATCGTGCGATGTGGCTCCCAAACAAAATGTGGATCATTTTCTTCCCACAAATAGAGCTCTCTTTTGATGGTATTTGATTGTCTCTGCGATATTTATTTTTTGCGATATAAACGTAAAAAGACCAAAAATTGAGAAAAAAAATGATATTTTCTACTTTTTGTTATAAGATTAATCGAATACACTTTATTTTAGTCAAACATTTAGGCCAAAATGTATTCAGCCACATCGAAATCGCAATAAAAAAAAACTAGCTACCTAGCGGCAACAGTGAGGCGGCGTACACACGATCGGACATATCCGATGAAAACGGTCCGTGGACCATTTCCATCGGATATGTCCGATCGGGAGTTTGATCCGATGGCGTGTACACACCATCGGATCAAATTCCCCGCCGCCGGACGGCGCGGTGACGTGGCGGTGACGCGGCGGTGACGTTGACGCCGCCGCGTCACCGCCACGTCACCGCACCAGGAAGTAAAACACTTCCGCGCATGCGCCGAATCCATTCGGCAGCGGCGCGGCGGCGGTGGGGGCCGACATGTCTGCTGGTAAGTGTACTAACCAGCAGACATGTCGGGCGGACAGATTCCCACCGGATAGATTTCAAAGCTTGCTTTGAAATCTGTCGGGTGGAGAAATCTGTCCGCTAGCCCATACACACGAGCGGAGATGTCTGCTGAAACGGTCCATCGGACCGTTTTCAGCGGACATATCCCCTCGTGTGTACGCCGCCTGACACTAATACAGCGATCAGAAAACCGATCGCTTAGTGTCACTGGCAATAGGGGGTAAAAGGGTTAACTAGGGCGGTGATCAAGAGGTTAAACCTTTATTAGGGGGGTAGGGGGCTACCCTGGACCTAATACTAACTGCCTGTCACACTAACTGTCACACTGTCACACTGACACTAAATGCAGTGATCAGTAAATATATGATCACTGCTATTAGTGACACTGTGATAGGGGGCTGGGGGGGGGTGATTGAAAGGGGTTAAGTGTGCCTATGTGTATGGTGTCAGTGTAGTGTTGTGTGACTTACTGTGTGATGTCTTTAAAAGTACCGCCGAGAGGAGAGGTGACATCACTTCCTCTGCCTGTGTTTACATTACACAGGCAGAGGAAGTGCAGAGAGGGGGGAAGCCGATTCGCTGGGAGCGATCGCGAGGGGGCGGACTGAAACAAACAGACGCCCCCTCAATCCCGGATCACTCCTGCCGCCACAGGAACCGCCGCATGTACCAGGGGGGTCCCGATCGGACACCCGACCCACGTCGAGGCAGGGACATGCAGGCACGTCCATGTGCCTGTACGTTCCATTCTGCCAAAGTATATTTACATGCCGCGGTCCTTAAGTGGTTAATACTGGTTTGTTATTTTTGATACATGGGAACCTACAACCCATGTAGTAAGGAGGTTTTCTTCTGTTGATGCCAACTTCTTACCAATCTGCATTTCCATACAAATTATTGAGAAGTCAGTGAGATGATATACTTAATTGTAAACTTGGGAAAACAGAGAAGGCAATAAAGAAAATAAATGTCTCAGCTGAATGCAGCATTTTTAAAAGCTTTGCCGTAAATTAAATTGTAAGTGGCAATTATATATCTAACTGATTTAATGACCGGCGCTATAAAATGAGCAAAATTGATACTAAAAATGTCACTATATGGTGCCGTGAAGTCTTTTTCTGTTTCCTTTGCCACTGGTTGAAACAATGCTCAGATAGTTAAACCTTTAGTTTTAAACAGGTAATTTACTAACTTTGATACCTTTGGTACCTTTGCTCAAACAGGTCGAGCCAAGTATTGACATTATGGGGTTGATTTACTAAAAGTGAGGAGTGCCAAATCTGGTGCAGCTGTGCATGGTAGCCAATCAGCTTCTAACTTCAGCTTGTTCAATGAAGCTTTGACAAAGGAAACTGGAAGCTGATTGGTTTCAGTGCAGAGCTTAACCAGATTTTGCACTCCTCAGTTGTAATAAATCAACCTCTGTGCAAGGACCAGGGCAGTAAAGGAGCCTGGCAAGCCTCTCCTGTAGTTGCCCTGCATGGGGAGGACTTATTTTTCCAATCTAGAAGCCTCAGAAAGCAGTGGAATACCACACATAGGCCTCAGATCTCATTCAATCTGAGTCCAGGTTAATATGGGTCTCATTTAGGCTTGGAGACCTGGGTGCAACTGGAACCTTTGCTGATACTAACTCAGATGAAGGCATCAGAGTTTTTGACTGATTTTTTCATACCTGCTGATGGCCAAATATGACAGACTCAGGTATTGAGTATCTTTGATTAATGTCTGGATTATTTTGGGGACCATACCCACATGTGCAGTTTTTTCATAGCCTCAGAAGTCCAGAACAGTTCAATTATTAATACATTTGTTTCATTATGGCCTACTATGGTCAATAATTGGGCCTGCTTGGAGCATCTCAAGTCTGCACAATGATGCCAACAATACCATAATTTCTCTTACTGAATGTAGAAAAAGGACTAATTGATTATGTTCATTTGTCTCAGAATCATCATCAGGGCTCCATGTTTTACTTCAAATAGAAAAATATCTTTTAAATGGCTTTTCTTCAAACACACTCACCCATACCCAACAATTAGAAATCGCTTTACAAATGACTTATCCATGTGCTTTTACCACGCACTGGCTGACCATGTCTGCCCATTAATTATCTTTTATTACAGTGTAATCTCCAGTTTACTTTAAATAAAGGTCAACTCTGTGTTTAAAAATCAGACACTGAGTGATTGCGTGTTGCATTTTAACAAGGTTTGTAGCTCATTGGAATGCAGTTTTTTTTTTCATGCTGCTACATTATATTTTTGAAATTTAATAAGGTGTCTGTCATTTGTGCCTTCAGGCTGGAATCATCAGGGGGGGAAATATCCAAAGTGCTGTCACCTCTGACTGACGTGAACCTAGTTTTAATTCATTTTTATGGGTGGATTTTTGGAATTAGCTGGTTTCTGTAAAAAAAAAAGAGAGAAAGAAAGAGAGACTGATTTGCTATCTGCTGCATACCTGTCATTGGAGACATTAATTCGTATCTTCTCCCAGTTCTTGCAGTGTATTACGTATTGGAACTCGCTGTGTACCATTCACACACTTCTCATTAGCCAGGAACTAGTGCTCAGTTTAGATTGTATTTCCCATAGTTGCAGCAGAAAATCATTAACTATGACTCGTTATTATAAGGCTCAACAATGACTTATTTATCTTCATTGGTGCTTGACTCAGCAATGTATTATCTCCCCCGAATATACAAAATTGATGTCAATACTACACAATTAAAGGAGACCTGTCACTATAAATTAATATTTTCTGATTCCTTATTGTGTGAATAACTGTAAGTCTACCTTGTTAGTCATTTGCTCTCATTATTTAAAGGAACTTCATTACTCCCAATGTTTTTTCCTGTTCCTACCTTCTTTAGTGTCTCTTATTGATTCTCAAAGGATGCCTCCTCATGGCATGCCATGGCATATGCATTGCACAGTACCTAAGGCACCCTGGGATGTATGATGTGTGTATCCCATGGGTGTGCAGGCAACTGAATACATCATTCTTTCCTATACGAGAATCTAGGAAATGTAGAGAGGGTTCTCCAAAAAATATTTTAAAACATATCAAGTTGAGAGAGAGGAGTTGGTTGATGTGGAATGATGGAAAGTAGATTAGGAGGACAAAACCTATAGCTTATTTACTGTGGTAGTGCAAAGAATAGTGAGGATGTGCCAAGTGGAGGTACCCATAGAAACCTTGACAGAATACAGAACAGCCAAAAGTATCAAAACTGATTGCTGATTGGCTGTTATGTGTAAATAACTTTTTGCTTTATTGGGTAAGCCCACACCTTTCTGTTTGCGTTTTCAAGCTTATGTGGTATGTATGCATTTGTGAAACATTATAGTTTTCATAAGTTTTAATAGTTAACGTTTACCTCTAGGCAAAACCTTTATTTTTTTGCATAGAATGTATAGACCCTCTGGTATCTTTTTTAACGCTATCTATTCCTTTGGGGAAGATTCGTCCTTCTGGTCATACTGGTGACCATTGTCACGGGGGTGGAAGAGTTAGAAGATTAGAGTTGTCCCCAGAACAAAAAGAAAGAGGAACTTTACACAGAGGACCTCTGTTTAAGGCAAACCTGTCTACGGCCGGGGTTTACACATATGTGAACTGGATGTGGCTTTCTCCGCATTCCAATTCGTATGACAGGCGAGTGTGCCCAGCTCTCAATGGAGCTGGTTCACAGAGGTCCAGGGCAGCCGCGTAATGCATTCAAAAAAGGTCCTATGTGTCTTTGGCTCAGATTATGGTGCAAATTCAGACAAAAATTCAGACCTGATTCGCACCTGACCGCACCAGGCACAAACCCGCGGTCACACATATGTGAACCCGCACTCAGAGAAGAATTGCCCTCTCTGTTGCATATCTGGAACATTTCCTTTGTACACAGCAAGAAAATAACTAGACAGAGTCTTAACCCTTCCATACTCTATCCAAAACTAAAAAAAAAGTTTTTACTATATACCCACTTAAATAAGAATGTTCACTTTTGTATTGTGATTTGACAGTAAGTATTATTATAAGGCTAAAGGCAATCATTGACCATGTGGAAACCCTGTTTAAAACCAAAAAAGGAATAATTAATTAATATGAATACACAGTTTTTTTCTTGCTGTCTAGAATATATATTAGAATGTGTAGCAGACTATCAGCAGAATGATGTATGATGTCTTGCACAATCCCGGCAATAATTACAATTGTGACCTATGCAGAAGTCTCTTCTGTAACTGTACCTGTCATACAGAGGACACCAGCTTAGATCATACATTAGTGGCCAAGTTCCTTCGAAATAATTCACAACAAGAAAGCCTTTCCGTTGACAATACAGACACAGGGCAAAGAAATTTTGTATTGAAAAGTAATTTACAGTTGTTTAGATTTTGAAGTAAATAAGGCCTTAATGCTGAGAAAGAGGATCATTTATTTAAAAGCCAAAGGCTCATTTACATAATTCTCAAGACTAATTTGTAATGCTGCTGGAACAGGTTGGGACTTTAAACATTATCCAGGGATGGAGATGCGATTTAGGAGTGGAATGAAGTGCCTGCACAGATTTACCACTGATCAATTTTTTTATGCATTGTCATTTTTTTACTGGCAGATCCAGTTGGAGTCGGTCTGCCTTTAGTCTGGTGGTATGTTGGTTTGTTGGGCAGTCCTTGCTCCACTCCTACTTCTTTTTTCTTTTTTTTCCAGTGCTCTCGTTTTCCATACCAACTATAGGTAGGGGCGGGTTTTAGGTCATCACCTGTCCTCTGCCTGTTGATTAGCACACCTGGGCTCCCTTTCAGGAGACCCTAAATTTATAGTTAGGACTGCAGCCATGCAGAGTGCCGTGGAGTTGGCGCTGCAGCTTCCCAGGTATTTGCAAATGCTTGCAACTAAACCTCTGTTTTTACTTACATCAGTTAGACAGATTAATTTGGTTTAGTGCTGTTTGGTTGACAACTCTGAGCCTGGTCACATGGTTATATATAATTTATTTTCCATGTTTATATTTAATTGCATATTGCTAAAATCGCATCTCATTTAAAGTCCCAACCTGCTCCAGTTTGTATCCATTTACAGGGATGGAGCCCTATGGCAAAATCGCCCCTTCTTTTTTAAAATGTTGTAATGCTGCAGGAAAAAAACTGAATGTACAAAGTGCTGCAGCTGCACCAAACTGGTTATTGTACTGCCATAACATGCAAGTTTAGTGCAGCTATAGCACTTTTTTAGAAATTGTGCCTGCCATTTTTTTGCATCTTCACACCAGATTGGAAGCCCATTGAAATGAATGGCTGTCAATAATATGCCACACAGAAATGCATAAAGTTCAGTTTTTTCCAGTACATTATTTTTTTTGAGCAAATTTGTTTATTGAAAAGTTGTGAATGGGGCTTGACAGCTAAGTGTTTCTGTTCACTCCCTTCTATGTATAAAGATGGCCATACACTATGCAATCTGATTGTGTATTTAGTGAGAAGGGTTATCACTGACTGATTGATTGTATTTCATTTAAAAAATGTGCACCTTGGAGTGGGTGGGTGGATGATGCAGGGTGTGTGATTATAAGGTCAGCTGGTCAACTCCTTCCTGTGTCATGACCTACAGTCTGTAAGGAAGAAAACATTACTAATGGAAATGTCTGGAAATGTGGATTAGGACAAAAAAAAGTAAGTGACTGTAGATTTAATGGAAAGCTTTGATAATATTGCAAAAATATTACATGAGTGCTATATTGGTGCATAGGGGAGCTGGAATTTAGAAAAAAATTAAACAAAGGTGAACTTACCCTTTAAGTAGAGGAGAACTTTTAGAAAATGTAATTTCTGGCTGTGTTCTGTACACAAAGGCTGCGTACACACGACCAAATAAATCTGCTCAAATTGGTCGGACAGACCGATTTGATCAGATTTGTCTGCTGGCTGTTTTAGTTTGATCGCTGTACACACGATCAAACCAAAATCCCCGCCGGCAGACAGCGCGGTGATGTGACGGTGACGTTGACGCCGCCACGTCACCGCACCAGGAAGTAAAACACTTCCGCGCATACGTCGAATCCATTCGACGCCTGTGTGGGCAGGCTTTAAAATCTGTCTGCTGGACAAACCCATCTGCTCGCCCGTACACACGATCGGATCTGTCTGCTGAGACGGTCTGTCAGACCATTTCCAGCAGATAGATTTGATCGTGTGTACGCGGCCAAATAATGCAAAGAACACCCCTATCTTCATGGCTATTAAAAAAACAGCATTTAAATGTCCTGGCAGTTTAAAAAATCTGTAATTGGTTGAAAATGTATATGGAAAGGTACATTTTCAGAACACTAACACTTATATTAAAATGAATTGTGCTGAAAATGTATTGTATGTTATTTCAATTTTTTTATGAGAATGGAGGGCTCCCTTGATTTCTACATGCATTTTTTTTCCAATTTCAGTTACTTGTTAGTCCATAATATAATTTATAATACTGTAAATATAAACCAATCAACACCGTACAATGTTGTGTCTATAATATATTTTAGTAATCGTAAGATAGGCTGCATAAAATTAGATTTTTCTATTATTTAATTTATACAGTTTACATGGTGAATTTATGTCCAGAATATATTGTTTGTGCTCTATATTATTACATTCCAGTGACGCTGACATAAATTCTGCCTCATAAATTAAACTAATGAACAAAATACCGTGTCTGGGTATTAGCATTTAATTTTCATGGCTTTAAGTTGTTGACGTTCTGCATGTACTTACTGCCCCGGAGAAGATGTTCGATTATTTTTCAATCAGAATTAAATGGACATGACACTCAAGTATCAGTTACCATGGGGATCACGCTCCACTTTGAAATGCACTGAAACCAATGGCACTTTGAGGCATTAGCATCTTAATGGCATGTTAAAAGCTAACATGCAGGAGTGCTGTTGTTATGTCATAGATCCCAGGGGATTCTGGGAGAACCCATATGGCAATGTGGCACTGCTGATAAAAAGGGAAAGTCATGTGTATGAAGAGCATGAGGTGTGCACAAGGTAAAGAATAAAAACTTTAATGGAAAGGCAAAAAAATGTATAATACCTTTAAACTTACTGAATGACATATCGGTATGGATGTCACACCACTTTCTCAAACTCAATCTTTCTAAAACACGCCCCCCCCCCCATGACTTTACCATTAATATCAACAACACAACCATTGGTCCTTCCAAACATGCAGGGTGCTGGGTGTAATCCTTAACTCTAACCTCACCTTCAGCCCCCACATCCAATCACATCCAATAACTGGCTAAAACCTTAACCTCTGCAACATCTCAAGAATTTGACCCTTCTTACTAATGACACCACAAAGCAACTTATTCACTCCTTGATTAATTCCAGCCTTGACTATCTCAACTCTCTCCTTAAAAGCCTACCTTTACGCAGCCTATCCCCCCCTTCTAGTCTATTATGAATTCTCCTGCTAGACTGCTGCTAGACTAATACAACTCACTAACCGATCTGTGACTGCTGCTCCTCTTTGTTAATCCCTTCACTGGCTTCCCCTACCCCACCGTATAAAATTCAAAATACTAACCACAACATACAAGGCCATTCACAATATCGCCCCCATCTACATCACCAACCTCATCTGGAGATATCAACCAAATCGTCCCCTCCACTCCTCCCAGGACCTCCTGCTCTCAATCTCCCTAGTTACCTCCTCCCATGCTCGCCTTCAGGACTTCTCCAAAACTTCTACCATCCTCTGGAACTCGCTGCCCTGGTATGTCCGATCAGCCCCTAACCTTTCCACCTTTAGGAGATCCCTGAAAACTCATTCATTCAGGTAAAACTATGCATTTAGGAATGCATAAAGCTCTTTATCTCCTGAGCTAGCCAAAACTAGTTCATGAGGTAGTAATTGTCACAGCTCTGTATTTGGTGGGTAAATCTCTTTTACGTAAGAAGTAAAGTGACCCCTGGAAGTGACATTAAATTGAATAACTCTACACCAAGTTCACTATATCTTTACACATGCCTTGTGTACCTGGATGTATTTTGTTTGGGGATATTCGGTGCACACCCAGTGTCCCAAACTGGTTAAAGTGTTACTAAACCCATGAATGTATAAAGGATCTATCCGCACCCCTGCAGCATACACAAACTATATGCGTTGTTTTTTCTCTAAAATAAAACCGATGTGTAAATTTTACGACGATCGTTATACAGCGGTCACTTGACATACATCCGTGTTCGACCGAACGCTGAAGGTTCTTGTTGGAGGAGACTTCACTCTCCTCTGACGGGGATAGATATGATGTCTGACCCCCAAACCTCTTTCTGGCCAGCGTTGATTCTCTCTGTGCCAATGACATGTGCAGGAAATGTTCTCTCCAGCAATAGAGACCAAACTGTGCATATGCAGCCTGACTCCACTCACTGTGTCTTATGCGGACTTGTCCAGGGGGACAATGCAGGAAGGGGAGGATCTGTGCATATGATCAAACAGTTTTTTTACACAATAGAGAGGATTAAATACACATACACACGATCGGGATTCCCGGTGGTAAAAAGTCCGCTGGGAATCCCGGGGGAAAACCGGGAACCTGCTCGGTCACTTTTCCTGTGTACACACCAGAGGTTTTCCCACCAGGGAAAACTGCGGTGAGAGCTTTGGCTGGGAATCCCGGACGTGTGTATGCTCCACCGCAGTGTTTCCCATAGGGAAACTGCCAGGAAAATTGCCATGGAGCATACACATGGACAGTTTTTCCGGCCAAAAGCTGTCATGGCAGTTTTCCTGATGGGAAAACTGGTTGTGTGTCCGAGGCATTTATTTCCACACTGAGTATAACAAGCATGCTTTACTGCATATACAGACTAATTTTACTATTGTGGGTTTAGTAACACTTTAAGTACCGTAATTTCCTTTTGCACATATACAGCAATATCTATAACAATTTTAAACGTCGTATTGGTTTTGATTGCTTTTATTGGAGAACATGCATGATTGTATTTACCTATAAGTGATATAAAATTGATTCTATTTTAACTTTAATTTATGTCTGTAAAAAAAAAAAGCAGTTAATAAATGTAGAAACAAAACAAATTAACTCTGTATGGTAAAATAATACAGAGACAACAATTAAAAATGAACAGTTCAAGAGATCCATATTCACACAGAGTTCTACGTTCTCATTAGTCTCATACACCCCTGTAGAAAAAACTGAGAATTTAATTTCTCTAAGGTGTTGGGAAAATAAATGCCCTCATTAAAGAAAGCTAATTCATGCATGAAGACAGTGTTTTATTAGGACCAAGACTCTCCAGCCAGTTTCTGGATATTTGCCATGACCAGAACGCATCGTGTTAGAACGTGGAACAACATGAGATACATTGCGTCTCTTCCAATGTTTATACCGTTTTCCTGTCCCTTCTTATTTTCATCTTGTGTTGTGCCAATGTTGTGTACTAGTAATTTCCTCCTTATCACTTTACTGCTCAGTATTCTTTTCTGTAGTGCAATACATCTTCCTATATTGACTTTTAATCACTGTCACTAACAATATGTCGAGTAGCTACCAGAAAGTAGTTTTTTTAATTTTGTTTCAATAAGAAACTATTGTAAAAAATTACAAAACCAAGAGTCAAATACAGCCTTTAGGGGCAATTTTTTTCCCCTTTGTTTAGTGACAGACCCTCTTAGAATCAATCATGGCGATTCTAGATATGTATAGAATGTAGGTGTGACAAATATCAGATTATTTTGTAAGGCTAATAACCATCTGCAAAAGAAAAAAAGCACTTCTAGATAGTGACAAGTGAATTTGTAGACTGACTCCATCAGTGATCTAACTAATGTAAATCTACTATCCGATATGCAAGTCACAATACTGTGGCAGATATCTAGCTTGACGTTTTAGAACTGTTAACAGTTAATTGCTGTATATTGTGTTTTGGAACATGAATCCTCCCTTCCACCCACATTCCAATGAGCAAGAATCCAATGTCCATATTGGTGAGCATCGGACACTTTTAATTGGAAAAGTAGGTCCACCCATCATTGGTGATGTAGGTCATCTTATGGATATTATAACAAGTAAAGCCTATATGATAGTTTTAATGTCAAGGCTGTAGACTGCATCATCAATCAAGGAAGAAGCTTTCCATCTGATCCAAAGGGGCTCTAAACAGGAGTTTTTCTCAAAGGTATTAACACTATAGTAGGTCATCCCCAATCTGACAAAACTCTACTTAATTTTGGGGCCAAACCATACTGATCCAGCTCATGCAGTAAACTGAGCCTATATGTTCACACATTAATTTCATTATGAAAATACTATGTATCTGTGACCCAAATCTGTTGCACTGTACAGGAAATTAAAGTGTGCATGTAGAAATGAATTACTGATCCAATGCTACATGCTCTTCTTCATATTAGAATGATCTGTTTTCATGTATCAACCATTAGGGAATATAAAAAGAGCCTGCACATAATCACATCAAGAAACGTGAAGGTTAAACAGCACTTTTGCTAGTAAAATTGACTTTTCTAATTATAATGTCAAATCAAAAATTAAGGCCCATGAAATACGAGATGTTCTGTTGTTGCAAAATTAATCTGGCATCATGCTTAATGTGATTGTGCTGGTACATGTGCTTTCATTTGACCTCATCCTTCACAATATCCGATAGCAGAACCAATATTTATGACCACACATGGAGTGTGTAAGGCAGCTGCAAAATCCAGATGCCAAGCTGTGGAATGTATTTTAACAGCCATGCCATCTGGGTCCCTGGCTGCTTCCTTTTATTGTCATTTGATTGTCTTATAGGCCAACTTCTATATTGTGGAGCTACCCACAGTTTGCAGGGTGAGCTGCTTTCTTTATCTGTGGCTGTGGCCTTAATCTAAAATATTGATTAGCAACAGTAGCTAAAGACCAGTGGCAATGACATCTTTGGCAAATAGGCTTTTCACTTTGCAAGGGCATTTTCCCTTAGCTTAGTGAATAAAGTAAAGCTCTGCTCTCTTCTATCATCCAATTATACATAGGCAAAAGTCATTTTTTTTCCAATGAATTGTGATTGGGTTATCTTTTACAAAGTACATTTTCACCACATTCACAAAGCTAAGGAAAAATTCCCTTGCAAAAGTGAAAATTCATTTGCAAAGTGAACAGTCTATTTGTCTTTAGTAAATTAGTGACATAATGTTTTATTTGTTAAATGATTTGAAATTTGGTTCATATATATCTTAGCACAGCTATAACATTCACCCTGACAAATGTGACCTTGTGGGGTACAATAGTAAAATAAAATTGAAAATAATTTCAATTTCCTATGCGGTTTCTAAAGGGTAAGCTTTGTTTTTTTGTCAAATATTTATTTATAAACAATGTAGATACATATTAATTATGATTCACACATGTCATATAAATAGATTAAAAAATAATTAATATATATAGTATTCATCAATTGAAGTAGTATTCATCAGTTGGGGATAAAATGTAACTTTATGAGGACGCCTACCCACACCCCCCTGCCCCATTAATACATCATGAGCGTGTAAACCTAAAAAAGCTGGGATATACCGTAAGAGGTAATAGCAGAACATTCACATTAAATAAAAGCTTTAAAACAGGTGAAATGCAGATTTGTGTTTCCAGATGCGGCATACATGTGCACCATTCCATAGTTTAATAACACAATAATAAATAAAGCTGTTCCAATTTTCCAGCATTTAGCCATTAGGTCCCACACTAAACTGGAGAAGAGCTGTATTGATGCAGATGGCCCTGCAAAGTGGGGGCAGTTTATGAACAGACTTGACCCTTGGCTGATGGGCCATATGCTGGAATGCCCCAGAGGCATCATTGTACTGTATTGCCTTCACGTGTCTCTGTGTTAGCCACTTATTTGCTGATTTCTTAGTTCATCATATCCATACCTGCAGCAGTTAACATTGTAAACTCTACCTTTGGGTCATTTTCCAAAGATAGACTCAAAATAAATATACTACAGATTTCACTGATATAATGTTTGTTTTTTTGTTTGTTTTTTACATTTTACTGCCCCTTCTCTAATACAACATGGTTTGTCTCTTATCTGTGGCTGAGCATGTGTACATTTACAGTTACTGAAACAGTTAATTGAAAGAGTTGGGAAAATTCATCTTCGCTTCCTGTTTTGGATTAAAATATGACGTGAAAGGGAACATCTCTAAAATGACGGAAATTCGACAACTATCACCAGAGCAGGTGTCCCCATTAGATGACTTCTCCTCACCTTCCATTCTGCTTATAGAAGCTGAAGCTTCAAAAATGCTTCTAGAATAAAATAGTGTGCATTGACACATCTTTCGGTGGTTTGAGAGCGCTGTATACAGCGTTTTCAAAATACCCTTGCCTGTTGCAATGAACGAAAAGCGTTTCAGAAGCGCTGAAACATAGACGTTTTCAACCCCTTATTCGGCCTATAGCGAGGGTTAAAAGTGCCCGCTAGCACCGGTAAAGCCCAGCTAAAACTAGCAGCACTTTACTGCTAAAGCACGGTGGTCCCAGTGTGAAAGAGGTCTAACAGACTTTTGCAGTGTTACTGAGCTTGTACTGGTTATAAAGGACCTTGTGCTGCTTTTATTAATATTGTACTGCTGTGTAGTTAATCTTTGTCTGCTTTATGTATTACCATTCGCACTTCAAAGGCAGATTTAAATCCAGGGCTCAAGTCCTGCGGGAATGGAGTTCCTGCACTTTTTTCACAGCAGGAACTCAGTTCCCTTTGCAGGACTAGAGCAGCCGAGAGCAGCCAAGCCGCCCGAGCCAATCCTTCACTAAGCGGCGATGCCCAGCTCGAGTCACTGTCAGGGGCAGGCAAACCTTAGTAATCCTTTATGTTACTGGCCGCTTCCTGTATATGGATTCATCGGGTAGTGGGCGGGTATTCCGTCACTTCCTCGATGCCGCAATGTCTCCTGGGAGCTTTTGTCATTGATCCCAGGAGACATTTCGGAGGTCTGCCGTGAGTTATCCCAGGATTTAGAAAGAACTTACTAAGGTACAGTGGATCGAAAAAAAAAATATGCGGTTTAGTAGTTATGCATATGAGCGTATCATTTTTTTTTTGGTGGGGGAGTGGATCTTGGGTGGGAGTTCCCACAATTTTTTCCCCAGGACTTAAACCCCTGTTTAAATCGAATTGCTGGATTTGAGTAACACATATATATATATATATATATATATATATATATATATATATATATATATATATATATATATATATATATATATATTTTGATAATTGAAACACAGGTAGAAGATCGAAATAGTGTGTCTGGGAATAGCCATGTTGAAACCCTAGCAGGAATGATCAGATCACAAAAAATGAGAGAGGGCTGGCCTTGTGCATGCCAGCAATGATGTCATAAGATCCCAAAGCCCAGAACTAGTGGAATAGGTTCCCTGTATGATTTTCACAATTTCGATGTTAATCAGAATGTGCCTTTAAAAATATTTAAAATACTTATTCAATGTCAAGTTTCTACTATTAATACTATTACCCAATCCAACCTTGTATTACCAATAGTGGGTCTGCCAAAGTCACACTTATAGGCATCTTGTTTGATATATATTATTCTTGAACTGTATGTACTGAACTTGTACTGCTCCAATGTATAGCACCATATTGCAGTGCTTGCACTTTACCTGTCAGTGTTGCCAATTTTTTCGCACTTAATGCGTATAATGCTCTGCAACATGGTTTTATCCTATTGCTTACAGCAGAAGCACACTGCCATCCTACCAAGGGGAAGACTTTTAATACCCTTTAAGTAGCTAACATTATCTTTTTGATCATCATTAAGCAAGTTGTATATTAATGTATTCGCCTGCACATAGTGATTGCTTCCATTTTCTGCTCTGAGCGCATCCAGAAAACAAGTACTATTTTCATATGGTCACAAAAAAACTTTTTGCTGAGTCTTTATCTCCCAGAAAGTACTTCAAATAAAAGGATATTATTAAATGGAGGAGGCAGAGATGCTCCCTACTTAGTGAAGGAATGCATTTGCATGAAAATGACTTTCTGCTTCTCAGCATTATTGCCTTTCTGGAAAACTGTTACATAGTTATAACGTTGGCAAGGTTAAAAAAGAAGCATTAGAGCCATTTATGATAATGTTTGTTTCTTAAAGTGCTAAAGCGTCTCTATCAGTAAAGCACGATTCCAGCTATGCAGCTAAATGCGCTACTGAAGTTTTTCTTTATTTTATTATTTTATTTTTTTACTTTTTACTTTCCAAAAGACTTTTATTATAAAATATATTTGTGATTCTCGACCCTTCTCCCTCTTCTGACTTATATAGCTCCCTTTTATAAGGAGGGTGACAACACTTCTAAAAGCTTGCAGACTTCATTCAATGAGACTAGTTTGTGCTTGCTTATCAGAGTATTAATGGTAGTATTAATAAGAGTAACAACAACCATATAGAACAGGAATGAAGGCTGGATGGCTGCATTCCAACGCAATCTCCTTTATTCCATGTAAAATAAAAACATATACGGGCACAAGTGGTGAACTAACAGTCCCAGCTAACGTGTTTCACACCTATAAGTGGTGCTTAATCATAGCTGATTTTCTAGTAACACCACCCACTTTAAACACTTAAGCCTTGGACCATTTGGCTGGCCAAAGACCAGACCACTTTTTGCGATTCGGCACTGCGGCGCTTTAACCACTTAAGACCCGGACCAATACGCTGGTAAATGACCCAAGGTGTTTTTGCGATTCGGCACTGCGTCGCTTTAACAGACAATTGCGCGGTCGTGCGACGTGGCTCCCAAACAAAATTTGCGTCCTTTTCTTCCCACAAATAGAGCTTTCTTTTGGTGGTATTTGATCACCTCTGCGATTTTTATTTTTTGCGCTATATACAAAAATAGAGCGACATTTTTGAAAAAAAAACACTATTTTTTACTTTTTGTTAAAAAAAAAATCAAATAAACTAAACTTTAGTCAAACATTTAGGCCAAAATTTATTTAGCCACATGTCTTTAGTAAAAAAAAAAATCGCAATAAAAAAAAATAGCTACCTAGCGGGAACAGCGGCACTAATACAGCGATCAGAAAAATGATCGCTTAGTGACGCTGGCAATAGGGAGTGAAAGGGTTAACTAGGGCGGTGATCAGGGGGTTAAAACTTTATTAGGGGGGGTGGGGGGGCTATCCTGAACCTAACACTAACTGTTTTTTACACTGCCTGTCACACTGACACTAAATGCAGTGATTAAATCACTGCATTCAGTGACACTGTGACAGGGGGGTGGGGGGGGGGGGCGATCACAAGGGGTTAATATGCCTATGTGAGTGTGTGTCAGTGTTGTGTTGGTGCACACTTACTTGTGATGTCTTCTCTCATCAGCAGCGCTGGGAAACAGCGCTGCGATGAGAGAATACATCATTTCCTCCTTCCTGTGTAAACACAGGAGGAGGAAGTGACAGGCTGGGAGCGCGCTCCCATTGGCTGGGAGCGATCGCGGGGGGGGCGGATATCACGGACATCCGCCCGCAGATCCCGGATCGCTCCCAGAGGTAGGGGGACCCCCGCACGCCGCGGAGGGGGTCCCGATGGGACCCCCGAACCGCACTCAGGCGGGGACGTAAATTTACGCCCTTGTGCCTGTACGTGCCATTCTGTGGCCGTATATGTGCGTGCGGGGGTCCTTAAGTGGTTAACTGACAATTACGCGGTCGTGCAACGTGGCTCCCAAACAAAATTGACGTCCTTTATTTCCCACAAATAGAGCTTTCTTTTGGTGGTATTTGATCACCTCTGCATTTTTTATTTTTTGAGCTATAAATAAAAATAAAGCATCAATTTTGAAAAAAAGCTATATTTTTTACTTTTTTCTATAATATATATCTCCAAAAAATACAAAAAATAACACTTTTTTTCCCCTTAGTTTAGGCCGATATGTATTCTTCTACATATTTTTGGTAAAAAAAAATCTCAATAAGCATTTATTGATTGGTTTGCGAAAAAGGTTTAGTGGCTACAAAAAAGGGGATAGTTTTATGGCATTCTTTTTATAGTCATTTTTTTTCTAGTAATGGCAGCGATTACCGATTTTTATCGTGACTGTGTCATTATGGTGGACACATTGGACACTTTTGACGCCATTTTTGGACCATTGTCATTGATACAGCGATCAGTGCTATAAAAATGCTGTAAGGATTACTGTAAAAATGACACTGGCAGTCAAGGCGTTAACCGGTAGGGGGCGCTTAAGGGGTTAAGTGTGTCCTAGAGAGTGCTTCTAACTGTAGGGGGAATGGGCTATGTGTGACACGACACTGATCACCGCTCCCAGTGATAGTGTTCTGTCACTAGGAAGAATGGGAAAATTCTTGTTTACATCAGTATTTCCCCATACAGACGATCACGGAGCTTGTGGCGCGTGCACCCACAATGCCGCATCTTAAAGGGGACGTACAAGTTACGTCCATCTGCCCACAGGAGCTATTGTGTCGACGTATATAGTCATGCACTGGTCCTTAAGTGGTTAAGATCTCTCCTTACCATAAACCAACATAAATAACTCTTCACACCCATCAGCCAACAGAGCTGGCCCTCCTAGTTCAGCTGACTGATGTCAGCTTTCATCTTGTGGCAAGTAGCAATTCACAATAAAGGAAGATTGCAAAGAATTACTCAATTCAAAATTTTAAGAAGCTTAATCTACTAAAGAGAATTTGCCTAGTGTTTTCCATGCTAGACAAAGCAACTGGGTCACTTTAATGGCCTCCTCCCCAGCTACAGATACTTATCTCTCCTTCCCCCCTATTTCAATAACAAGTTCAGAGCAAGGAAAGATAGCCCAGTGCAATCTCTGAGTTTACACAGGGCTGAGGACCCTCCACAACCCCATGTAACAGTGTTTTGCTATCAACAAGCACCAGCATTGTCACATAGAGCAAGAGTCATACTGATCCATATCAAAAACAAAATAAATAAAGCAGGCCGCACCTAAAATACAAGGTTAATTTTTCTTAGAGTTTTCAACCCTCTAAAACAGGGTTTCTCATCCAGGGTTCTATGGAACCCTTGGATTTCTTCAGAGGTTGCTAAGGGTTCCATGAGCAATGAGCAATTTCAGCCTTTCAGATAAGTTCCCACTGACACCATTGATCAGTTTAGCTATTTGTAGGGGGTAATTCATCCCAATTACCACAAGTGTGAGGAACATTCTTCCCAGTGACTATTGCACTAATGTACCATGATATGTAAATACAGTACAGTATAGTAATTTTTAGTAGGGGTTCTCTGAGACCGGAATGTTATTTTTCCGAGTTGAAAAAGTTGAGAAAGGCTGCTGTAAAGTAATCATGCTAAGGAAGTGGTCAGAAGCTGGTCCCATGGTTGGTATTTAAAAATTCTTTTTACATAAAGATAGATTTTTGTTAGCTTTGACTGGGTTTTTATTTATATAGGTATGGTAAAAAAAAGATATTGTAAGGCAGTATCATGAAAAAACCTACTTTGTAAAGTACATATGTGTATCTGTCTGCACTGTACCAGTGAAATCATTAATGACTTGTGGTATGGTATGGGCAGGGTGTGAGTTATGAAAGAGATCCCGAAAAAAAGTCTCATCACGAATTATCCATAGAGCAATACAGGGGACCATAAACATTGATATCCCATTATCGATTACAGTATAAAGCACAGAATGACCTTCAACCACAACAATAAATATTGCGGAATGAATGCATAGTCAGCGGGGGTAACTACTTACTTACAGGATAAACGATAATTGATAACCACATGTGACACAATGTTATATCCGCAATTAGTTTATGGCGGACACTTGTTTGAAGCAGTAACCTTCTATCTATACATTGGTTATCTAGCAAACTAGCAAATGGAACAAAAGTTTATCAGCTACTTTAACTTACTGCTTCCTTTTTCCCCTTAGAGAAGACAGCAATTCAAATAGATATGATGTAATATTTTCTTTATTCATTTTGGAAAGACTGAAAAGAGTTAGTACCTCTGTAGGTTTTTTAACACTCTTTGTGGTTGATTTACTAAAGGCAAATATAATGTGCACTTTGCAAATTGCAGTTGCCCTCTGCAAGTGCAGTTGTTCCAGAGCTTGATAAGTGAGGTAAGGCTTCACTTTGCAAGGAGTATCCAATAATGTGCAAGGAAAATAAAAACAAAACAGCATTTTTGCTTGCACATGGTGGGATGATGGAAGTCAGCAGAGCTTCTGTTCATTTACTAAGCTATGATGCAACTGCACTTTGAAAAGTACACTGAAGTCTGAAGTCTTTTTCTCTTCAGTAAATCAAACCCTTCGTATCCCTATTGGGAAAATATTACTGTATTTGCTGGCGTATAAGTCTACCTTTTACACTTAAAAAACTGGCCAAAAAGCAGGGGTCATCTTATACGCCGGGTCAGCTACTTGGATGCCTGTTGGATGTGCGGTAATACTGGATGAAGCTTTGGCTACATACAGTATATACCGCTTAGCCAATCCCGGCAAATGATGTATTCAAATGAATACAGAGCCTGCTTGGATTGAAGTAGCAACCTCTGCCAATCTGAGCAGGCTACATACAGTAGCCTGCTCAGATTGGCTTTGAGTCAGAGAGGCGTGGGCTGATGATGTTACAGCCTCTGCCAATCCAAGCAGGCTTTGTATTCATTAATAGAATACATCGCTCGCCGTGATTGACTCCAGCTTCAGGAAGAATGCAGAAGAATATGGCTCCAGAAGAAAGAAATACTGTATAAAGCGTCGGAAGCCTCGGAAGGGGGGTCGTCTTATAAAGTGAGTACAGACAAAAAAATCTTTAAAAAACTGTAAAATTAGGGGGTCGTCTTATACGCCCGGACGCCTTATACCCCGGCAAATACGGTACCTAATTTCCTGTCTCAAAGATACAACAAAAAGTGAATCGAAATCTCCCCACAATAAAGTGAAATTCCACATTTTGCAGCTGCCATGGAAATAGGTATTCCCATTGAACCATTTATACACATATAATAAGAGTAACATTTTTAAATTGCTAATTTCAGTGACATTGGACCAAAAGAACAAAGAGTAAGGATGAATCTCCCCTAACTCAAAATTTATTACCCTTCCCTACCCTCTCAAAAACATTAAAGGGGTTGCAAAGGTTCATGTTGACATTTACTGACCCCCCCAGCCCCCTATTTACTTTCCTGAGCCCTGGAAAGTTCTGCTTCATGAACGCGCTTGATCTTTGCCCGGGCTTCTCGGCTCTTCATTGAATAGATTGGCGATTGGCTTGTGCTGCTGTCAATCAAATCCATTGATGCAGGCGCCGGGGGGGGGAGCAGGATCGAGTCCTGCACTCGGCGGCTATGTACATGTATCACACGGGAGCATGCCCGCAAGGAAACCCCTCGGGAGAGAGCATCCCAGAAGGTCGATAGCAATTGCGGGGAGGAGCCAAAAACAGCCACTGCGAGGGTCGGGGCCACTCTGTGCAAAACTAACTGTACAGTGGAGGTAAGTATGACATGTTTGTTATTTAAAAAAAAGTGAAACTTTACAACCACGTTAATGAATTCAGAGCTACAATCATATCTGCTTGGATTCAAGGTGCATGTTTGAGGGTGTCTCCTTTAGCTAGCTGAGTGCTAAAAAAGGCACCTGTGCATACCCACTCCTGTTCATGCCCTTTGCTAAACTGTGTGCATCCATAGACAAACACAGTGACCATCAAGCCATGCCCCCCTCCCAGCATGTTGACTGATGGAAGCAGGAACCTATTGCTCCACTGAACCCTCTTCTACAATTTGGAAGATCAGGGAAGCATCACGAATGGTCCCAGGCAGGCATCAGTGACAAGGAACTACAGGTATGTTCTTGGGGAGAGGGGGCACAGAAAGGTACTGGGGATTTTTTTTTACCTTAATGAAAGAATGCATTAAAGCGGATGTCCACCTAAAAAAAAAAAAATTAAAAGCCAGCAGCTACAAATACTGCAGCTGCTGACTTTTAATATCAGCACACTTACCTGTCCTGGAGTCCAGCGACGTCCGCAGCAGAGGACGAGTGATCGCTCGTCGCTCTGCTTCCCCCACCGCCACCCTCGGTGGGAAAACCAGGAAGTGAAGCGCTCCGGCTTCACTGCCCGGTTCTCTTCGGCCCATGCGCGAATCGCGATGCGCCGTGCTGACTGGTTCCCGCTGTGTTCTGGGAACACAACGAGGGGGGGGGCGGGATCTGACGTCCTGCCTGCAGTCTACCCGCAGACTGTGTGGCCGGTGGTGGGTGCAAATACCTGTCTTTAGACAGGAATCTGCACCCCCCTCCCCCTGAAAGGTGTCAAATGTGACACCTGAGGGGGGGAGGGTTCCACTTTAGGGTGGAGCTCCGATTTAAGGTTAAAGCACCTAGAATTTAGAACCACGTTTTAACTAAAAATTTGACCTTCAGTTAATCAGCCCTCTTTCTTTTCTAAACTTCAACATCTTTTCCTTTAAACCCCAAGGTATTTTTTTTTCCCTTCTGGTGGTAAAACTTTGGTTGTCTATATATTATGTAGATAATTATTTCTGCATTGTCATTTCGATTGTTCTAAACTAGTCTAAATGTTATGTAGCATTGTGTCTACACTATGTTAATTCACCTCTGGGTTGCATTAAATTTGCCTGCATTCCCCATAGGTCAGCATTTCTTTCTGGTATGCTCCGATGCTTTATGCCTGGTGGTAGTGCACCATGTACATTTTATGACATGAAATAAATTAATCTGAAATGTACTGAGGGCTTTCAGGCATTCATAGGGAAGCGCAAGAAGGGAAAGAGGATGTAAAAAAAAAAAAACTTTCAACTAAACTTGAGATAATCACAACAAAATTCATAAAAGAGAAGTTCATTCTTTGTTGGTTATCAAAATAGTATAACTGAATAACAAATGAAAAAAAGCAGCCATTTTTCAAAGGAACATAATAGCTTCGGCTTTGCAACGTCTGCAGCTTCTGGAATGTGATGATAAATTAGCTCAAGAAAATGTAGTTGTGTGTGTTTTTTCTTTTCTTATTTTTTCTTTTTGCACACAAAAGGTTATGGAACCACAATATAAACATATGTTCTGAAAAATGTGAAGGTCATAACAATGCTCCAACGTTAAATAGATTGCTTACTTTGAAAAATTAATGGTTGGCATGCAGGGAAAGTAGAGTGTGTTTACAGTAAGTACACAATTTAAATTATTATTGTAATATTTCATTAATTTTAGACACAACTTTCTAATTTTTCTGTGATTAATGGTACAGATTTTTTTTCTTCATTTTTGTTTATGCTGCCTAATTTGGCCATCTGAATATAAAGCAACCTAGTCAGTCACCCCAAAAAAGGTAAAAAATAAATAACACGTCCCTGCATAGCAAGAGCTATTATACTCCTCTCTTCAGTGGCCCAAGTATTCTACTGTCCCTTCATTCCAGCAATATAGCCTCAGTCAGACTCTTCAGTTGTTGGCACTTCTGGAGTGTTCGGTTACTTTGACCCCTTCCACGTGCTGTGGCTCCAGCCTCCGACCTCCTGTATCACTGCTGTGTCCTGTAGTGAAATAGGGACCAGAGGAAGGAACCACTGCACAGGGGAAACAGGCATGAATACATACTATTTAAACTGACTCACGTGGCATGGATCTAATGTTCATCCTTTCGTCCATTTTATGCTGCTCACTAAATTTCATATACTTTTGTCATTTTTCTTTTTGTTCTGACATGTAAGGTCCTAAAATGAGCCTTAACAGTAAAACTCGGACCAGGATATGGCCATTCAAACATTTAGAAATTCTTCATAAGCTTGAATGGGCTTTAAAAAAAGCCCTCATTGATCATTGTAGCTACAGGCACTTAGGAGCAATTCATCCTTAAAGGAGAAGTACATCCACAGCACGTTTGGCTTTACTTTGCCTATGTGACCCACTTTCCAGACTCCACTCTCTGTTGACATCATAGAAGTCGGTCCAGGCTATCATCACGACAATGAAAGTCAGGATCCGCCACATGCCTGAATCGACAACTGGATCAGCCTTTTAGCTAGAACTGGCCACCCTCACCCCTCCACAGCCCAGTGCTCCAGTGAACGAGGAGGGGGCAGAGTAGAGAGCTGTGACTGACCGTCAGCGGCTTTCTGCTCATGGAGCTGTGAGATCAGAGTGATCAGCGGTGTTCGACCGCTCGGTTCCCAGTGTAGAGCGCCTGGGGACAGATGCAGCATCGGACCGATGCTGCATCCATAAAGGTAAGTATGAATCTGGAAAAACCCCATACTTCTCTTTTAATGTTTACAGCAGAACACCTTTCATTTTCATTTTGGTATCTTGGTGTATCCTGCTTCCTTCTCCCAGCAGTGACTTGACAGTATTCCAGACTACTAGTCTCTAATGCAGCCTTCACCAAGGCTTCTGTAGAAGTCTGAGGTTCTTCCATAGATTGCTAGGGGTTTTTTTTTTCAGCTATCAATAAGGGGGTGGTTCTTCCTACTAACCCTAAATGTAAGGAGCCTCTAATATATATATATATACACTAATATATTGAGAGCTGTAGAGATAGTAATTTTTCGCAGGGGTTCCCTGAGACCACAAGGGTATTTTCAGGGTTTTAAGGGTTCCTCCATAGTAAGGGGTCGAGAAAAAGTGTTCTAAGTATAGGAAGGAAGGCGGGGTGGGGGGGGGGGGGGGTTAGAGATCTGAAACCTGACTTAAATTACTTCTCTTGAATGAATTTCTCCACAGGGCCTGCTGCTATTTTCATTTGGTGATCTGGTCAGTAAGTCTGTTGTTTTTCAAAAGAAGAAGCCCTCCAGCAGAATGTATACGTATTGAGTTGCGACAAACCATTTAACACTAGCCGGGTGCTTACAGTGATTATTTAATTCATGTATATAAAACCTGTATCTCTAAAAGAAAACAAATGTTTGCTGTAACTTCTTATAAAGTATTAGCTGGGGTTTGGCTTCAATGTGTTGTTGTATTTAAATCTGCTAGTATATATAACTTACCCTCTTCTCCCTCCCCAGACTGACAATACTTCTGTCCAAAGGTGCCCCCCACGGTCATTCATTCAGAGCGGGGGGGGGGGTTATTCATCCAGAGTAACACAGTGGGGGTTATTTACTAAAGGGCAAATCCACTTTGCACTATAAGTGCAAACTACAAGTGCAAAGTGGACTTGGAAGTGCAGTCGCTGTAGATCTGAGGGGGACATGCAAGGAAAATAAAAAAAACATAATTTTAGTTTGCACATGATTGGATAATAAAATCAGCAGAGCTTCCCCTCATTTCAGATCTTCCCCTCAGATCTACAGCTACTGCACTTCCAAGTGCACTTTCAGTGCAATGTCAGGTGCACTTTCCACTTGTATTTTGCACTTGTAATGCAAAGTGGATTTGCCTTTCGTAAATAACCCCCAGTTTGTCACTAGCCATATCACCAGGTGAAAACAGAGGGAAAAAAGCCTAAGGAAATTAATGCAACCATCACATCCAATGATTGGTAATTTGCACAAATATTACATTTTGGGTTTTGAGTTTAATAATGAAATGATTTCACGTTTAAAGCTCTATCATATATCTCGGCCCTACTGCAGCCTCACCCTACCCATATTGGAGCATGAGAGAATGGTTGCACAATACCAAATCATGTGTAGATCCAACTGATTGATTTTACCTCCTGCCTGGAGTTGTTGTTTAAATGACTTCCTCTGTTTTATTAAGCAGTACCGACTATACAAAGGCAATATATTTATATATTCTTGTTCCTATTGTTTTATATGCATCATTTAGCTTTGCACCTGTTCCACTTACCTACACACGAGTCTTCACTACAAAGATTGTTGATCACACATCTTACAGTACAGCACAATATCTTCTCATGAATAACTTCTTACACTCTCTAGATCCAAATCTGCAGCCACATTCCTTCAAGCAGTAATTAATGTCATTTTTATTACCAGAAACTCAAGTTTTTTACTTTACAATGCTAGTGGTTTATGAATGGGTGAACAAAAGCGAGCACATTTAAGGTTCTCTCTCTGTGTTCTCATGGAGCTTGTCTTTAACAATCCCAGGACAAACATAATAGCATATTTTTAAACCCCTATTGTGAAAAATTATAGCTGCAAGGAAATCTGAATTCAGCAGTTGGAAATGTTTTCATTTAAGATTCTGGTTGTGCTGTTAGCTCGGCGTGAATACAACAATATTATGCAGCGTCTTCCTGCAGCCTTTCCAAAGAGCTTAAAGATGTTATTTTGTTGAGCTTAGAGATATGAAATTAGACTTCATCACTTGGCACCGGCAATTGTCTTCAAGTACCAGTGTGTTTACGGTCTATCAACCTTTACAGTCTGGGGCTTTAAAAGGTTGAACTGAAGGTAGTTGGTTTGTTTCAAAATTGGGGGTACCGAATTGGGGCTCAGAGCCGATAATGGAGGTGACGGTTTATCCTGTAAACATGTTTTTGTCGGGCTGAGCTTAGAGCAATAACAAGCACTGGAGCTACTTGCTTTAAGTAAAGAACTTTTTTTTCCTTTTTTTATTAATTCTTTTTTTCAAACTTTTTGTCCAGAGTGTAGGCTGTCATGTGTATCAAAGTCAGGCAAACATTTACATCTCTTTAACTGGAGCTCCACCCTAAAGTGGAACTTCCGCTCATCGGAACCATCCCCCCATCTGGTGTCACATTTGACACCTTTCGGGGAGGAGGGGGGTGCAGATACCTGTCTAAAGACAGGTATTTGCACCCACTTCCGGCCACACAGTCTGCGGGTAGACTGCGCGCAGGACGTCAGATAGCGCCCCCTCCCCCTCGTTGTGTTCTTGGAATCACACGACTCCCAAAACACAGCGAGGAACAGTGAGCATGGCGCACATGACTCACGAATGCGCGGTACGGAAGCGGGCAGTGAAGCCGCAATGCTTCACTTATTGGTTCCCTCACGAGAATAGCGGTGGGGGCAGCAGAGTGATGAACGATCGCTCGTCCTTTGCTGCCGACGGTGCTGGACTCCAGGACAGTGTATGTGTCCTAATATTAAAAGTCAGCAGCTGCAGTATTTTTTAGCTGCTGGCTTTTAATATTTTTTTTTCGGCAGAGATCCGCTTTAGTTCTCTATGAATTTATCAAATACGAACACTGCAACATTTACTTTGCTGTAAGGCCGCGTTCACACGACCGGTTTTCTCGGGTGGGAGACGTATTCTGCCGAGAAAACCGGTCGTGTGTACATTTTTCGCCGAGAAAACTGTCGAGAAACTCGTCGAGCCAAAAAGAGAGCATGTCTTCCTCGACGGGAATGGGAAACATTGGCTCGACGAGTTCCTCGACAGCCGAACGAGAAACTCTACGAGGAAAACGATGTGTTTCGCTCGTCGAGTTTCTCGGGACGTGTGTACGCGGCCTAAATCTATTAGCCCATAATTGCCAAACTGTCCATTAGTGGTAAAGCGCTGCTAGCTTTAGTAGCGCTTAACCGCCGTTTTAGCAGCACTTTTCGGCCACTAGCGGGGCACTTTTCCGGCTGGGTTGGTGTAGAAGGGCTGTATACAGCCCTCTCACACCGCACCAAAGATGTTGCTGGCAGGACTTTTTTTCCCGTCCCACAAGCACAACACCCCATTGTGAAAGCACTTAGGCTTTCACACTAGGGAGGCATGAGAGGCGCATTTGAGGCGCTATTCTTAGCGCTAAAATGCCTGAAAAGTGCCTCAGTGTGAAAGGGTTTTTTGACACAATCAACATTTCTAGATCTTTCCTATAGGACAGAAAATCTTTTTTTTTAGTTTATGTCCTATTTATTGATCTAACAAACAGTGGCTGTATCTTGGCAATAAGTTCTAAACCTTCATTTGCAATTGCTGGTTAAAGTAATTTGCTTCCAGTAGTGAGTCACAGAAGATAAATTATACCACCTTTGGTAAGCTAAAAACCCTTTTTTTTTTTTTACTTTTTTAGTAAGTTTTTCACTGCTACACTTCCTTGGTTCAACCAACTCTATCATAAAACACTTCCACAAGATCCATACCTAGCTGTTATATTCCCCAGTACAGTACATTGACTACAAATTTGTCTGACAGTGTAGTATTCGTTTATAGCTAAATAATATTTCTTCGGGGAAGCTGCTGCAGCGGTAAAGAAACTGCTGGTAATTAGGCTATAACACATTTTCATGTATTGCGGAAAGGGAGGTTAAACATTACGACAAATTGTTGTGTATATTTGTTTTTAAGTCTTTAAAAAATAAGAACGCTAATAATAAATTACTTTGTGGTTATAGCCCTTCAAATACACTATCTCTCATGTGAAACTGAAGGGAATAAAAAAAATGAAGGTGTTGCAGTTTTTACATTTTTGTTTTAAATAAGCATGACAATGCTGATTTCACAACATGCCTACTATTGTAGTTGTAGCTTTGGAGCGCAATTGAGGTGGATGGTCGGCTCTTCCAACATCTACCTAATTAATAGTGCAGTGTTGATTTATAACCATGACCCTGATGAAGTGTTATGGAAATGAAATGCTTTGGGTGGAGCTACGATGCGTGACGTCACCATGCACGAGGACTGCTGCCATTTTGTTGGTTAGAAGCTTTTCTCCTTCATTAACATACATGTTGTGGTACCCCATATTTTGGAGTGACCAGTTCAGAAGATCCATAATTTCTAGCTAGCTGTTTGGAGATTTGACCTTGGTTGGTGTCTAATTTAGCTCTGTTGACCACTTTAATCTAGTGGTCCATAACTGAAGGCAAGAGGCTCTGTGTGCTGTGGTGCAGGTGGAAGATTCTTTCATCACCCTTTTGTGATATTGTAAATACATCTGAAGTGCCTTCCTCAACCCTGAATACCATTATTTGGACTTTAAAGGACTTTTTATCTATTACCCAAAAACACTGCATTATATATCTTTAGTTGTAGAATATTAGCCCAAAAAATCTTGCTCATGTTGTAAATTTGTGTCATTCACTGTTGCTGAGTTAATGTAATTTAAACATCCATTTGATAAATGTGTACTACATACTATTTGGCAGAGGCAGGCTTCCACAGGGTTGCAGATCCAAGGGCTTGTACCTGTATGGTGAAGAAAAGTTTGGGGTGTATCTAAAGCAAAAAACTCTTTATTTCCTTAGATAGATTAGGGAGTGATTAAAACCCCGCCAGGCTTTTTTCCTTACCAGTGCCTAAAGCTGGCCATAGAATGTTCAATTCTCGGCCAAAAGCAGCTGAAAATCAAACCATGAATGGGCAGGCTAAATGTACCCAAGTTGATCAATTGATTAACTTGGGTACAACCAGCCTGCCAGATTGTTCATGTAATTATTGCAAGTGGCTGTTATAGCCGCTAGCAAGATTCTCTGTCTTGTCCCGGCAGGGATGGCTTCCCCTGCCCCCCGCCAGGAGAAGACAATGGCTCAGCAGGAGAGATTCCCACATCAACACGGTCTGTGTTTATGGGGGAATCAAGTGAATCTCGCCCTGTCTATGGCCGCCTTATTCAAAGTATTTCCTTCATTTCCTTTCCTGTTCCTGTAGGCACAATAGAAAATTATCAGAAATCCATTGTTCACTGTGTTCCTCTTCTGGTGACAACTCAAAATGTTTTGCTTTTCTTAACTTGCAGTTGCAGTGGTCACTTAAGCAAATATAGAGGGGACTCTATTCAAAACCCCCCCAAAAAACTTTGGGCTTTAGATGTCAATTAGGGCCCTTTAATTTCTCTGGAGTTTTCAGTTATTCCATCATCATAAGAATCAAGATTGATAGGATTTATTAAGCACACGTTTTTGCATGGTGATCAATTACATTGTTGTCACAATTATTGATCACAGCTCCACAAAGCAAAAGAATATTCTTAATCCTTAATCCATCTTTGCAATCCGGGGCTCTGCAGAACGATGCTTGCGGTTCAATTTCCAATAGTATAGGGGGTATTTATAGTAAAAGCTAAATAAAAAGCTGTATTCCAGAAAAGGATAGCAGAGTAATAGACAATAAGGATACACTGCTAGTTCAATAAACTGTTGTCTCAGTATTTGGGACTTTAAGTGTCACTAAACCCACATCATAAAAATCTATCAATAAATTCTGTATTACATGCTGTACATACTTACTTCTTTTTTTGTATTCTGCTAAAAAACGGCTTGATCCTGACGTTTTCTATTTCCACCTTCTGTTCATGTCCCCATTTCAGCCAGGGATTTTGCAGCTGTGGTGGCAACTCTTCACATGCTCAGTTCTCAGTGAGCTTCTATGCTGAGCATTTCCTCCTCATCACATCTCAGTCCATGTGACTATAGAGTCACACATGTGGGTGTTTACAGAGTGGTACATGGCAGAACACTCCCTCCCTCCTCCATGTCCACTAACCAACTCGGCACAATGGGGGTGGGATATTATATGTAGACTAATGGAGTCTTCACCTCCCTCTTATTCTAAGACAAAGGCTGGACATCCTGTGACTGGCAGAAATCCACCCACACCATTTTATTTCCACAAAAAATAAAGACTTGATTTTAAATATATATTTGTATGACAAACTAAAATATTTATTAATAGCCTGTTTTTGTTTTGTTTTTTTGAACATGTGACTATTAGCAAAGGACGAAATGCTCCTCCTGATTATGTTTCCCTGCAGACAGACTGGGAAAGTGCTGAGTCATGTGACAGCTGTATATTGATTGGGAAAAAGTTTCTTTTTGCAATAATAATTACAATAATCACAGTGGCATCATCCATGTACAGTACACTAATAGAGGGGAAATTGTAAATTAAACACAGTGGGGCAGATTCACAGAGAAATGGATTATCGTAGCGTATCAGAAATACACTACGCCGCCGTTTTTTACCTTGCTCTACGTGGAATTCAGGTAGATTTTCTACGGTAAACGACGGCGGCGTAGTGTATTTCTCCCGTCGCAATCCATCTGCGCCAGTAGGGGGCGTGAAACATTTAAATTAGGCGCGTTCCCGCGGCGATCGCTCTGCGCATGCTCCGTTCGCAAATTTCCCGCCGTGCATTGCGCGAAATCACGTCGTGACGTCATTCGTTGTTTATGTAGCGTACTTTACGGGCGATCCACGTCCCGACGAGTTACGTAAACAAAATAAAATTTTAAATAAATTCGAAGCGGGAACGACGGCCATACTTAACATGGGCTACGTAAAGTTAGAGCAGCAAAAAGCTGCTCTAACATTACGTATACAAAAATAGACGAAAACGAGTGCGACGCCCGCTCGTATGTTCGTGAATCCCCGTAAAAACACATTTGCATATCCCGACGCACCAAAACGACGCAAACTCCTCCCAGCGGCCGCAAATAGATGGCAGCGTAGATCCGAAGGCTTACGAAGACGTAAGACTCTCGGATCGAAGCCCGAAGCCGGCGTATCATGGTTTGAGGATTCAAACTAGTGATACGCCGCGCGAAATTTGAAATTACTCCTGTCTAACCCCAGTTAGACAGGCGTAATTGTTTTGTGAATCTGCCCCAGTCTGTTTAGTATCACTTGTGTTTCATTTCCAAGAGGGCTCTTTTTAAAGGGGAGCTCCACCCTAAAGTGGAACTTTCGCTCATCGGAACCCTCCCCCTCTGGTGTTACATTTGGCACCTTTCAGGGGGAGAGGGCGCAGATACCTGTCTAAAGACATGTATTTGAACCCACTTCTGACCACACAGTCTGCGGGTAGACTGCGGGAAAAACATCAGATCCCCCCCCCTGTTGTGTTCTGGGACACACTCATCTCCCAGAACACAGCAGGTACCAGTGAGCATGGCACCATAGGGAACCGGGCAGTGAAGCCGCAATGCTTCACTTCCTGGTTCCCTCACCGAGGATGGCGGTGGGGGCAGCAGAGTGACGAGCGATTGCTCGTCTTCTGCTGCCGATGTTGCTGGACTCAAGGAGGACAGGTAAGTGTCCTAATATTAAAATTCAGCAGCTGCAGTATTTGTAGCTGCTGGTTTTTAATATTTTTTGTACGGCGGAGCTCCGCTTTAAGTCCTGAGTTTATATGTTCACCTAAATACATCCAGGTATATTGTTAGGATTTTACTCCTGCTATGCGTGTGGCAGCAGCACAGCCTTGATAAATTTCCCTTATATTTTTTTATTGCAATCTCGTATTTTTCTCTATCAATGAGGGTAAGTTGATGACCACAATAACAAATGTACCCCTTAGGGTTCTAGAACAATTCTGCTGGCTCGTTCGCAACGCAAAGTTTTATTCTTTCTTAAAAATGACAGCCTCACCTAAGGCCACCGCAAGCATCTTTCTGCAGAGCCCCGGATTGCAGAGACGTTTGCCTGCTATACAGATAAATCTCCCTGGAGAGATAATGAAGATGCAGAAAATTGCAACTTTTTATTTTGCCTTCCAGCGTTACAAATCCTGGATGAAGCAGGTAGCAGGTGGCTCCAATTTCACACCCTTTGAGCAATAATATTCCTTTCCCAAGAAGTGTTTCCTTTTGTTATGTTAAAATTCTGTAGGAAAATTATCTAAATAAACATATTAGTCGGTATTAATATGTAAAGCGCTCTGTCTAGAGCTTGTGATATAGGCTGCTTTGCTGAAGAAAGAATCATTAAATGAACCAAGTCGGGTCTATTACTGAACATTTCACAAAAACATTATATTTGTTGAGCAACTTCAGTGGAATAAAGTCAAGTGGAAAATTTGAGAAAATTAGTCTTGTTCATAGCCCGATACATTCATAAAGACTGAATTTTACACAATATGGGGAGCTAAAGAATTGAGAATCATTTTATATTTTCAGGATTATAAATTTAAAAATAATTTTATTTATATATGCAGACTGTTTCTGCTATGAGGCAATTTGTAACATGTGGGGATGGACTGAGCTGAAGCTCCCAACTTGTCTACTCATCAACCACATCTTCTGCCCTCCACTGGTAAATAATACAAATAAACAAAACAACAACTTTCTGTTTCTATGACATCTACAAAAGGTCTTTAGCAAATGTATGAAAAGCACCAGCAGAAGATAAATGTTATGTTATCATTACATTTACAAGTACCATACCTTCATGCTGTCCAACTCTACAAAAAGTGTCGGGATCACAGCGGTAATGTTAGGTCAGTGTTTTCAATTGCTGCAAAAAAGCAGCTCCATAGACATCTATTGCTGTTCTAATGGCTCATACACACGACCGGTTTTGCCATCGGAAAAACTGCCATGAGAGCTTTTGGCCGGGAAAACCGGCCGTGTGTATGCTTCATCGCAGTTTTCCCGACAGGAAAAGTGCTGGAAAAAAAGAGAACCGGCTCTCTTTTTTCCTGCCGGGATTCCCAGCATACACATGGCCGGGATTCCCGACCAAATCTCCATCGTAGTTTTCCTGTCGGGAAAACCTATCGTGTGTAGGGGAAAAACTTACTGAGCAGGTTCTCCCGGCAGACTTTTCACCTCCAGGAAACATGGTCGTGTGTACAAGGCATCAGATTTGTTTTATAGGCCTATTATTATTATTTTTATTTCAGGTACTTATATAGTGCTGTCAATTAACACATCACTTTACATATATATTGTGCATTCACATCAGTCCCTACCCTCAAGGAGCTTACAACCTAAGGTCCCTAATTCACAGTCATACTAGGGCCAATTTAGACAGGATCTAATTAACCTACCAACATGTGGAGGAATCCCACATAGGCACAAAGAGAACATGCAAACTCCAGGCAGGTGGTGTCATGGTTGGGATTCAAAGCAGCGACCCTTTTTCTACTAGGTGAAAGTGCTATCCACTACACCACTGTGCCACTATTAGGCTGTACATGGATGGAATAATAATGGCAAGCATTATTTTTTCAAAGCAGATTTTTAATATAGTGTACAGTGTTCTTTTATGAGTGTGGTGACAACAGCTTTGCTCTCACTGAGGTTCACTTACGAAAACTGGAGCGTGAAAAATCATAAATACATCCAACATCAAAAAATTATTAAAGCCACAGCATTATGACACGAACAGGAGGAAGCATTGTTGATATGTTTCATGAATGTCTTTGCTTAGTCATAGGTTATGACTAAGTGAAGACATTTGTGAAATGCGTCAACCATGCTTCCCTCTGTTCCTGTCATGATGCTGTGGTTATAATCGTTTTTGATGTTGGATGTTTTTACACAATAAAGCGTATATCCTTATTTTTTGGTGTGTGGTCATTCGTTTTGTTTCCTGAATTGCCTACCCAAATCACAGACTGGACCTGCACCTGATTGCTATGGAAAGCATTATCAACATCTGGAGCAGTGTTATCTGTTGTCTGTTGCTTTATTGTTAGTAGAGCGGCTTTGACCAGAGATGTAATTTTTTTTTTCAACCTGCCACAACTATGCTTAAAAGTTTATTTTTGTCAAGGAAATTAATCTTGCTTTCAAAGCTGCTGCCACACGGTGTCTCCCTGTAGAGCCCCATGTTCAGGTTTCCCAATGTTTGTTGGAATTTGAAAAAGAATGAGATTGAGAAAAAAAAGAAAAAGAGAGAGTGGCCTCTGATGGTAGCCACATCAAGAGAAATCAGGACAGTAACAAAATTTCCCTTGATTATTCTAGTTTCTCTGGTATGCACAGCAGTGGCGGTGTGTCCATAGTGGGTGCAGGAGCGCAGCCACCTCTCACCTGCGCCTGTCACTCAAGTCAACAATACATATGTTCATGCATTGTTTTTTGGAAGTGTCTATCAGAGCCAGTGGCTTTGATAGGCTTCCCAATTACAGCCTGTGGGCTGTAATCAACTTCCAAATAGTTAACCAGGGGATGTACGGGCTGTGCGTTCCCTGGTTAACACTGACACGCATCCCAGCCAATCAGGTACACCGGGTCTGGTTACCGGTAACCCGATTGGCTGAAGCGACATGGAGGGTGGGAGAAGACATCGAGGACGGAAGAAAACATGAGGGAGCGTGAAGGAGGATGGTGACGGACCCGAGGAAGGTAAGTGCCGGTCTGGGGGGAAACTGGCTGTATTTGGGGGCAAACTGGCTGCATTTGGAGGCAGACTGGCTGCATTTGGGGACAAGCTGGCTGTATTTGGGGACAAACTGGCTGTATTTAGGGACAAACTGTCTGCATTTGGGGGAAAACTGGCTGTATTTGGGGACAAACTGGCTGCATTTGGGGGGACACTGGCTGTATTTGGGGACAAACTGGCTGCATTTTGGGGCAAACTGGCTGCATTTGGGGACAAACTGGCTGCATTTGGGGGGAAACTGGCTGCATTTGGAGGGAAACTGGCTGTATTTGGAGACAATCTGGCTGCATTTGGGGGGAAACTGGCTGTATTTGGGGACAAACTGGCTGTACTTAAGGGGGAAAACTGGTGGCGTTTGATGGGCACAGTGGCTGTGTTTAATGGGCACAGTGGCGGCAATTGATTTATTATTTTTTTCAGTTTGTTTGCGCCCCCCCCCCCAAAAAAATTTGAGCACCAGGCGTCACTGATGCACATCCTTTCCTGGGCAAACAGGCCTTTCTGGTGCACCTCCCATGGTAGTTATATGGAGTAGTGGAAGATATAATTTCATTAGAGGGGATTGTATTTCTGTAACAAAATGAAAGATCCTGTATAAAGAGTGACACCCCTGTAATGACAATGGCAGGAGTCTTACAATTTAAGAGCAGAAATCTCAGAACACTGATGATTCAACTACTGTATTTCATCTACTTAACTGTCCTTCAACTTCACTGTCATTTAATATCTGTATTAATAATATATGCATGAAAGACATATTCTCATCTTTTATTTTTTATTTTTTGCTTTTTAATGGGTTTTTGCTAAACACACCAGGGGAACAAATCACATTTGACCGACTGTACTATCTGATTAATCCCTTTATTTGACACAGTTGTTATATGTCATTTTTGTCAGCTCTGTTGTCATTCAAACTATTGTTCAATACAGCTTACAAGATCCTTGTCACATGCTAACTTCACTAAGCAGCAGTGAGAAAATGAATGCCTTTATTGCTGGAAAAATGACTTACTTGTGATAAGCGCAGACTACAGTATAATATAAAATCATTATATTATGATGCAATATCTGTAAAAAAAAAGACAGTCAGCAGTAATCGTGTTATCAATGTCTATTAAAATGCCAGGAACCTACTTTTCTGTTTCACTGAAATTACAACATTGTTAATATAGGCCTTAGACAGCAACATTGGAGCACCAACGTTTCAAAAGAATTATATTATTATTATTATTATTATTATAAAAAAATAAACGATAGATAATACTTACTATATATATTTCTAATAAAACAAACATATATTATAGATAATAATGCTAATGATAATAATAATAATAATAATAACAATATTTATTTATCAATAATAATAAATAAAAATATCTGAAATAATGTATTTAGGAAAATCACATATATACAATAATATATACTTTAACCATTATTGATGCAACAGCATGTGGATGTGCTACAACTCATTTATGAATAATAGTTGTTCATGCTTTGAGTGTTTTTTGTTATTGGTAAAAGTAATAGTTGTTTATTTATATTATAATTTATTATATTATATTTTATATTATAATCATACTTTATGCCCGCCTTTCACATTTTTTTAACCTCTTACCTTGCCCACTGGGTTGCTCTCAAAAAAGCATACTCATTCGGCAATGCACCATTGCAGCAAGCTTGGTCCTGCTCCTTCATCTTTTCTTCTGAAGACATCAGTTTCTTTATTTTGTTTTTGAAGCTGGTCCCCGATGATGCACCATAGTATGTGCAGCGTGGTAGGGACATTTTTGTTGGGCGCATGTGCAGTGTAGTGAAGATTACACAAGGCCTTCTGGAATATGTGACATCAGTAGTCCAGAAGCCTTCAGGTTTGGGATGTGGGGAAGTGGGTTATAGAACGTATATCTTGTCTAGGCAAGAAAGATAGAAGTGGCGTGGCACTATGATTAGATTTGTCCTGACAAATTTGTCCCCTGCACAGCAATTTATTGGGAAGCTCAGTGTGCTGCTGTTTCTCCTCTCCCCAGCTCTTATGCAGCTGAGAACAGAGGGAATGTGATCGCGTATAAAAAAAAAAAGGGGAAAAGGTGTTTATAATTTTGTTTTCACATACACAAATGATTGTGATTTCATTTCTATTTTATACAGAATGTGTTACTTTACAAGATGAGGGTTTACATATATTTTAATTGGGCAAGCTGAAGTTAGAAGCTGAGTAGTTACTATACACAGCTGCACCAGATTCTGTGAGCACCAGTTTTAGTAAATATATGTGTTATATGATAGTAGAAAACTCTTGCTGTCTGGTTGCCCTCTATTTGGGCTTCTGTGGAAAGAATACAGCAATGCCTGCAACTGATATAATGAGACTGCATTAATCTCTCGTTTACAACACATTTATGTATCCACCACTGGTATGCAAATAATTTGAATTTATGATCTTCCCATGCATCCTTTATGAAGTCATATAATTTATGTAAATTGTCCCAGACCACCAATGCTGGCAGAGGAAATACACAAAGCTCTGTTTATATTCCATATAACATTGCACAGAACACTTCAGCATGCGACAATAAAATATTATTTTGGTCACTATGGCAACTGTCCATTTAAACATTTCATTATCTGGCGTGTACACATTTGTTGGCGACGCTATATAGTCATAAGAAGTGAAAGTATTAAAAGAAATTATTCCACGACACGTAATAAAATTTAGCTTGAAACAATTCATAAATAGTCTAATCCTTTTACAAAACATTCCAAGGCTTGCTGTAGACATTAGAAAATGGTCACGTGTGCATATGTAATCTAACTGTTCTCACGCCTTATAGTCCAACTGAACATTTCGTCTTCAGAAAACAGCCACAGCATGAGTAAAAAAGTCTGTCTCCCACCAGCATGCTACACATAAGGCTGTGTCTGTGAAGAAGCAGCGGTCTCTCTACAGAGGGTTAACATGCCCTTATCTGAGTCAGAGCAAGATCTCTCCAATCAGCAGGGAACATGACCTTTACTGATTATAGAGCTAAAGGTCTGACTCAGTAGAGGATTTGTCTGACCTCTATAATGAGACCACTGCTTCTGCACAGAAAGCAAGGGCCCAATTCTGCAGCTGTTGGCAGAGGACAGGGTTTTCTACTCAGGGTGTGGCTGCTTTAGAAATAAAAAAAAAATGTAAGGCCGCGTACACACGATCAGTCCAAACTGTGTGCATGCCCCATCAGTCTGTTGTCTTTCAGTCCAAAAATGTAGAACTTGCTTTACAATCGAACCGATGGACGCCTACCGATCGGTCAAAACCAATGGTTAGTACGCAAAAGCATCGGTTCAAAACCTGCGCATGCTTAGAATCAAGTCGACGCATGCTTGGAAGCATTGAACTTGGTTTTTTCAGCATGTCGTTGTGTTTTACGTCACCGGTTTTTGAACTGATGGTGTGTACGCACATCAGACCATCAGACCATCAGTCTGTGAACCAATGAAACTGAACTTCAGTCCGTTTTCATCAGTTTGGACTGATCGTGTGTACAAGGCTTAAGACTTTGAACAGCTTTTGTTTTGATGCATCTGGAATGTATTTATCTGATTTAAACTGAGAGTTCTTTTAGTCTTTAAGTCCAGTATCTGCCCAAGGAATGCTCTGGTGTGAGGAAATTTCCTGCTGGAAAATAAAGGTGCAGTAGGAAGCAAAAGATATGATACATTTCAATCCAGGATGCCGTCTGCATGGAGTATGCATGTTCTCCCTGTGCTTGCATGTCTTTCTTGCATGTCTTAATTTCCACGCTCCAAGGACATACTAATAGGTTAATTGGCTCCCTGCTCCCTGCTGATAGGATGACATTGTCGGGCAGGCAGGGGAGCCAGGAACGGACACACAGACTGATCACAGTCTCTTCCCTGCCAAAGAGGCCAAAGAAAGAGGGAAGAGTGATGTTAGAGAGGAAAGGGGGACAGACTGCAGGGGCACTGTGATGGGCAGACTGCATGGGCACTGTGATGGGCAGACTGCAGGGGCACTGTGATGCACAGAATGCAGGGATACTGTAATGGACATACTGCAGGGCTACTGTGATGGACAGACTGCAGGGCCACGGTTATGGGCAGACTGCAGGGACACTGTGATGTGTAGAATACAGTGGTACTGTGATGCGCATAATGCAGGGGTACTGTGATGGACAGACTGCAGAGGCAGAGGCATTACATTACAGTGCCCCTTTACAGAGCAGTCCCCATTACATTGTAAAGGAGCACTTTAATGTAAAAGGGATCTGTTATGTGAAGGGGAACTGAGGACACTCATATAAAGGGGGGACTGTGCGGTAAAGGGAGGCTGAGGAATACCCCCCTCCCCCCGGGTCCCTGGTGACAAAAAGTTTGGGAACTGCTGCCTTACAGGGTTTTCAGCTGCTAAAGTGTCCATTATATCCAGTAGAACATGCTCTAGTTTTGCTTGACTTGTGTGACAGCAAACCATTATACAAGATTGCTGATCTGGGGAATATTCAGTTGCCTATGAGGGATCAGTGAGAATTTTTTCTCCCACTGGAGCAAATTGGATCATGCTTTGTTTCCTTCCTATGGATCAAATGTGGGTAAAGGGTTGTGTGTATTGCAATTTTCTATGTATGTATTTTTTTTTATATTGGTTGAGCTAGATGGACTTGTGCTTTTTTTAACCTAATTATGTAACTATGTAATAATGACCTGCCGCAGACCTTCTTACTTGTCTACAGATGTCCCTTAATTAGAAATATATTAATAAGTATTTCTGATTTGGCAAGACACATACTTCTGAGATTTACAGAGCTCTACAAGATACATAGTGAATAAATTATATTTGTAAAGCTGAATATTAACAGCCAAAATATCAATCAATATTTTTTCTGATTTATTCTTCTGTGTTTCCGCTCTTTCTGTCCAATAGCTGGAAAGCATATATTAAATGTTAATTGGCTATTGCAAAAAAAAAATCCTGAATTCTCTGCTTAATTGAAATATTGAATTCGGTGAAGGCCAGTCTTAAAGCTCTGATAACGAAATTAGTGACAAAGGGGCAGCGTGAGGTCAGATCATTATCAGATTGCAATCTAATGTCCCCAACTGCAGATGTCCACGGGACGATAAAAGTCATGCAAACTACATCACATATTAGTCAATGAGCAAGGTCACAATGGGTGTCTTGATTTTCCAGTGATTTAGAGTGACAGAGCTGTCAATACACACTGGTCATAATCACGTGTAGAATGGCCAGTTTCATAGTAATGGGGTAATGGAAAAAATCCTTCTTCCATTACAGCTGTCATTACATCATGAAAAGAATGCAAAGTGTAATGAGACAAGTCTGTGCACCTGGTCAGACAAAGCCCTAATATGAGTTTATGTGTGCATGTATTGCCTATGCATTTGTATTATTGTGCCATTGCATAGCTGACAAGACTTAGTATTTTAATAGCGGCAAACATGGAGGATATGGTTACTGTAATCTATGAATAACAAGGCAAAGGGTCTTCAATAATACTGCTCTGCGTTATCTGCATTATAGAGCTGTAATGTCAAACCTACAACATGATATATAAAAGCTGCTAACTATCCCCTTTTTAACCGGACTGTCCTTAATGTTTAAATAAATTAATCTCTCTTTTTTTTTGTTATTCTGATATATTGACCTCTGTAAGATTGTATTATTGAACTACCAAAAGTGTTATACTAAACCAAACATTTCATTAAAACGTCTGTATTTCTGTTTCACAATTTGGGTTTGAGGGTAAAATCACTGTGATTTTGCCCGCAATCACAAATTGCATGGCAATCTCAACACAACACACTGCGTGCATTTGGGTGCCATTTCCCTAAGGGAAAAGGAAGATCTGGACCATTCTACTAGGCCCACATAATTGGGTGGTGGCTGGGGTGTGTCCCATGCAGGGCTTTTTTTCTGGGGGAACTTGGGGGAACTCAGTTCCACCACCTTTGGCTCAGACCCTTTGGTGCCTGCTCACCACAATCACTTGTAAACACAGAAGTCTGGTTTCTGTGTTTACAAGTGACAGCTTTGTAACGCCCTGAACTCTGCACTCTGTATGTAATGCAGTTCTGGTATTTAATGCCCCTTTAAGACCCTTCTACTGTTTGTAAAATCTGAACGGGTCGTGGTTCAGTTCCTGTACCTATTTTCTGAGAAAAAAAGCTCTGGTCCCATGCATACATATTTTGTGCTCTTTCTCATTTCAGAAGGTTGGGATGTATAAAATAGATACAGTGGAACCCTGGATTACGAGCATAATCCGTTCCAGGAGAATGCTTGTAATCCAAAGTACTCACATATCAAAGCGAGTTTCCCCATAAAAGTAGATGGAAAACTAAGATAATTTGTTCCACATTGACTTCTATTGCATGCAATGCTGTCACCACTATGTGGTCAGAGATGGGGGGGCGTCGGAGAGACTCTGGCCAAATGTGGTACTGCCCACCTCAGAGGTTTGAATCCTGCTTGTTTTGCGAGACAACACTCGAGTCAGGATTTAAGAAAAAAAATTAAAACTGCAAGTATATGTACTGTAATAAGTGTATATACAATTTAGACAAAAAATACTCTTCCAAAAAAATGTATGATTGATACACTTGAATGTGGTAAAAGAATACCCAATTACGTGCAAGAAAAATAACAAATAATTCTTTTGCTGGCCATACACTCCACGAAAAATCGTCCGAACGAACTTTCGAAAAATGAAAGTTCGGTCGTGAGAGCAAACGATAGTGCCATCATGTGATGACTGATAAATCGTTCAGTGGACATAAAAAAAAAAAATTTTTTTTTTTTTTTTAAATATACCTAGTACAGAAAGTTCGGACGGGAAACACATTAACCTTTATTGTTCGTTCAGCAGAAAATTTCCAAACTTGTCCTTATTTTTTTTTTGGCTCAAAAACGTCCCAACGATTATAGATTTTGTGCCCAAAAACTAAAGATCTTTCTTAACGACTGAATGTCGGCCGAATTTTCGTATAGTGTATTGCCAGCATTTGCTTGCAAATGATTGGATGATGGAAACCATCAATAGTTAAAGTGATACTAAAGTCTAATTTGTATTTATTTTTTATTTAAAAATAAGAAACATGTTATACTTACCTGTACTGTGCAATGGTTTTGCACAGAACAACCCACATCCTCCTCTTCTTGGGTCCCTTTGCTGACACTCCTAGCCCCTCCCTCTCTCTCTCCTCATTGTCTTATTAACTTTGAATGACGCCATTGGCTCTCGCTGCTGTCTCTGCCAATGAGGAGAGAGAGACCCAGGCAGCCGAAACTCTTGTGCAACATCGCTGGCTCGAGAGGGGGCTCAGGTAATTATTAGGGGCTCGGAGAAGCTGCTGCACACAGAAGTTTTTTTTATCTTAAAGCATCCTTTACCTGCAGACATTCCTCTTCTCACTTCCTCATTGTTCGTTTTTGCTCAGAAGTTGCTCTATTTGTTCTCTGTTCTGTTCACTTCCTGCTTGTCTGATTTTACTGACCACCGTGAAGGGAGACTTTACTGCAGTGGTCAGTAACCTGCTCGCCCCCTCCTGGGAACTACATCTGTGTGGCAGGACGCTCTCTACATGTTAGAGACTTCAAGGAGGTGTGAAATACTGGGTGATGTAGTTCTTACATGAACAAGTGATGCAAACAAGGAAGTGAAAGAGAGAACAGAAACTAGAACCCGGGAGGTGATATAGATAAAGGAATTTCATAGGTATTTACTCGTTTGTTAACAGAATCATTACACTATTCTGTCTGTCTGCCTTGCAGACATTAATTTTAGGCAAAAAAAACATGTTCCTTTACAACTCCTTTAATGCATAGAATGCATCAAGATAACAACACTTCTGACTTTGCTAAGGGACATTTTTCTTGCAAAGTGAACAGTTAATTAGCCTTTAGTAAATCAAACTCAGTACTTTTTGATCCAAAATGCAATCCTCCCACATCCACTTTTTCTGATTGAAGGGCATTACACTATTTGTTACAAGTGGTTCTACAGCTCATAATGTAACAAAACAAATATTATGAGTGAAATTTATTAAAACTGGAGCAGACAGAATCTGGAGCAGCTGTGCATGAAAACTACTAATTTTTATCTTCAAATTTGTCAGTTGGACTTTGAAAATGAAGGACAGAAGCTGATTGGTTGCCATGCACAGATGTTCAGGATTCTGTCTGCTCCAGTTTTAAATAGAAGTATGGTTATTTTTATTTTTTTTGGGCTATTCATACTTACCTTGGTGGATGCAGCATCAGACTGATGCTGCATCTGTCCCCCGGTATCTCTGCACTGAAAACCGCCCATGGCTCGGTTCTCTCCCCCTCTCCAGCAGAGCGATGCTGACTGTCAGTCAGCATCCCTTCTGCTCTACTTCTCAGCAGTGGAGAGGCAGAAGCGGCAGTCTCAGCGTCTCAGTGGCTCGCTGAGACTGCCATCAATCAAGGCAGCTGTCGTATCCTAAATTGGAAGTCGTGATAACCTGCTGCCTCAACTGATGGCAGTGACGTCAGCAAACTTTAGACTGCTCTCTGCTGAAAACGGGTCACAGGAGTGCAAAAAAAATTGCACTCCTGTGACCCAGAGGAGAAGCCAAGTCTAAAAAGCTCAGGTTGGACTTCTCCTTTAATTAATTCCCCTGAATGTGCACACAAACTGGTAGGTTTACCCAGCATTTGGCGGCAGGCCGGAGTTGGGATTCACAGAGTGAAAAGCTCATGGAATGGCCTTTGAAGCATTAGAAGCTGGCTTGTGGAGTGGAGTTGTTGTTTTTTACCATGAAGGTAAATTATATATATATATATATATATATTTTTTTTAATAATCAGCTGTGTACACTATTAGTTCTGATAGATCCCTTTAACTTTATTCCTTCCTGAACAGTAATGCACTCTTCTCACAACATTGCTGTACATTTACATCATTGGAATTATATTCTGTGGGGTTGACCACAAAGTTTATAATTTTTATTGATTGTGAATAAAATGTGGCAACAAATTTTAGGCACCACAAACTGCTGTCTTATGAAGGGAAAACAGGATTATCTGCAGCTGAACAGGATTTAAGTACAGTATACAATATTTAATGTGTGGTTTCCTTCTGCTTCTGTCACACTCAAACTATGTAACATAGCAAAAAGTATTTTGAAAGAAAGTCCTGACATAGTGACATATGATCACCGATAATCAGAATGTGCAGTCTTCAGTAGTAATAACCACCCAGGAGACATTGGGAATTTAAAACTTATTTGTACAGAACAGTGAAGGAGACACATTCAATTATAAGGGCTCATTTCCACTGGCGTTTTTGCAGCCACTTTTCTGAGCGTTTTTTGCAGCTTAAAAACAGCTCTCCATGTTAGTCTATGGCCTCATGCTCACCATGACGTTTTTGAGCTGTAGATGGCTGAGACGTTTTTAAGCTGCAAAAAAAAACGCAGGACCAGTGCGTTCTAAAGCTCCAGCAATAGAGCTGTAAAAACGCCAGACATTAAAAAACGCTCAAAAACGCGCAAGAAAGCGTAAAAACGTTGCCGTTTGAGCTAAAAACATGGACAGGTGTTTTTAAGCTGTAAAAAAGGCTAAAAAAAGTGGCTGTAAAAACGTTCATTGAAATGAAGCCTAAAGCTCTTCGGGGCAGATTCACAAAACAATTACGCCTGTCTAACTGGGGTTAGACAGGAGTAATTTCAAATTTCGCGCGGCGTATCACTACGTCTTCGTAAGCCTTCGGATCTACGCTGCCATCTATTTGCGGCCGCTGGGAGGAGTTCGCGTCGTTTTGGTGCATCGGGATATGCAAATGTGTTTTTACGGGGATTCACGAACATACGAGCGGGCGTCGCAATCGTTTTCGTCTATTTTTTTATACATAATGTTAGAGCAGCTTTTTGCTGCTCTAACTTTACGTAGCCCATGTTAAGTATGGCCGTCGTTCCCGCTTCGAATTTATTTAAAATTTTATTTTGTTTACGTAACTCGTCGGGACGTGGATCGGCCGTAAAGTACGCTACATAAACAACGAATGAGGTCACGACGTGATTTCGCGCAATGCACGGCGGGAAATTTGCGAACGGAGCATGCGCAGATCGCTCGCCGCGGGAACGCGCCTAATTTAAATGTTTCACGCCCCCTACTCGCGCAGATGGATTGCGACGGGAGAAATACACTACGCCGTCGTCGTTTACCGTAGAAAATCTACCTGAATTCCATGTAGAGCAAGGTAAAAAACGGCGGCGTAGTGTATTTCTGATACGCTACGCTAAGCAAAATGTCTGTGAATCTGCCCCTTTGACTTTAGTTAGGCAGCTTGTTTGCAAACATGGGAATTCTCCAGTGGGGTTCCAGGAAGTCACTGAGACCATAGACCAAACAAAAGGCCTTCCAGACCAAAAAAAAAGTCCAAACAGCCCCTTCATCAGGAGCCTTTAGTGGGGCTTTTTTTGCAGAAAAAAATGTGCTTTTAATGTTTCTTTTTCTCATGCAAACTTTTGTAACCATGATCAGTGGATCATGGTTGCAATGTCATGCTCCTGCAGACAAGCCCTACAGCTTGGCCATACCTCAGCATAGACTGTCAGTTTGAAAGCTGCAGGGCTTGTGAAGTAAACTAAACAGCATAGTGCTTGTGATGTCTAATCTGTCCCTTTCTATGCTGTAAAAAACCTGACTGGTCCTACTTTGATTAGTCTGCCTCATTTGGTTAAGGTTCCGACTAATCAAAGAGTTAGAAGTTCATATGGTAGTTGTAGTTCTGTCAACTGGTTGACCTCTGACTGTATTAAAACTTCATAGCTAAGATTGATGTATACAAAAACTTTGTAAAAAACAAAAAAGATTGATGTATACAAACACACAGCTCTGTTATCAAATCGTGTTATGCATACTGCAAAGCTGGGATACATCATTTAACATCAAGGGTCTAACATGGTAGCAATTGTTAGACTTCAGGTGACTTATCGACCAAGAATCCGAAGAGTTATATTTTGTAAAGTTATATACATAAGCAAATGCAGGCATGTCATAAGGAAAGCTGGACATTTATAATGATTTAGCACTAAATAATTTGTTTTCTCAAGAGCTGAAATGTAATATATTTCAATTTGCCTATTCTTAAAGTGTTACTAAACCCACAACAGTAAAATCAGTCTGTATACACACAGTAGAGCATGCTTTTTAAACTCACTGTGGAACCTAAGAGGTTAATCCTCTGCATTGTGTAAAATGCCTGTTTGATCCTGCCTTCTCTGATCCTCCCCTCCTTTCACTGACTGCAAATAATTTCCTGATAGCACAGAGTCTATGAAGTCAGGCTGCACATGCTCAGTTTGGTGTGTATTGCTAGGGAGGATGCATGTGATCAGCACATGGCCAATCAGCACTGTCCAGACAGAGAGTCAGGGGTCTTGCAGTCTCATAGGATAGTCAGAAAACTCCTTCTATAAGCTTTAACCAGTGCATGGCTGGGCACTGATAGAAGTCATTAAACTGCTGTAACTGCTGATGAGAAAAGGTATTTAGCAGTTTATATTTACTAAAATAGTTGCATTTATATTTTATGTGTACTGTGGGAGACCATATTTTGTGAATGCAGGGTCCTGGGTTTAGTAACACTTTAAATGTGGTGGCTGCTTTATTTTTCATTTTTTCCCCATTTAAGTTCCCCTGGTGATCTGACCAGTATCACATTTCTGGCCCCTAAGGTAATAATGCTCACTCACTGTACTGTATTGATGGAAGAGCAGCATTGTCACCTTAGAATAAAAAGAAAATGTGATGTCCTTGAATACAGATTGGCAGTAGCTACCAGGCCAGCTCCTTCATTGTCTTCCTAAGAATTCATATATAGAATTTTCTCCAACTACACACTTCAGCAGAAGGTAAACTCTCTTAGCTGCACTTATAGGCAATGAAAATCAGGAACAAAATTGCCATTAACGGTAGTTATTATGTTTTATGTGGACTTGACCTTACAGATATCGATTTGCAGCTAACACCACTGAAACAGTTCTTTGTATTTGGGAATAATATTGCAAGTCAGAAGAAATCCAAATATTTGCTAGCCGTCACCAGAACAGGAGGTGGGGGAAATATATATGGTGACACCCATTTGGGAACATTTGGGATATATCTGCTTCCCTTCTATTGTGTTTCTGGGCAGGGATGGACTGGCCATTGGGACTACAGGGAGTTTCCCGGTGGGCCGATGGCTCAGTGGGCCGGCTTCAGTGACAGCGGACTGCCGCCCCCTCTGCTCCTCTCTCTCTCCCTCCCCGCAGCGCTCACCTGGGGGGAAGAAAATAAGCAGGGGGAGGAGCAGGGGGGACGACAGAGGAGCATGGGGGGAGGGGACAGACCGCTGACTCAACAGCTATGGCCTGGGAGTTTCTCACTTCTGCCTAATCTTGTCCCATAAGGGGGCACCGAACGAATTCTTTGCCCTGGGTGAAATAATGTCTAGTTTACCCACTGGTACTGCCTATAAGAGTACCAGTACCAGCCCTTCTACTCTAATAAAGTAGAACGGCTAGTGGCTAGTGAAGGGGGAGAGGCGCTGCGGATGGCCGGGGGGGGGGGGTGCGGGAGTTGTCCGGCTGCGATGGGAGAGACATGTCAAAGTGGGCCAGTCTGGATTAAGTCCAGGGCCAAATTTCTGTCCCAGTCCAGCCCTGTTTCTGGGACATAAATCCTCATTTCAATTGCGATACACACAACAATAAAACATTTTCCACTCTAATAAAATTCAAGTTCAGGATGGTGTTCCACTTTAAACTGTTCCAACATTGCACATAATTCATTTTCTTTTGTCATATATTATTTGCTCCCTAAGTAGCTTTTATGCAATTTTTTATAAAAGATTACAAATGTAAATATTTAGTCTATTCAGTAAGAATTCTTTAATAATGTATGTAAGTTGGCTGTATGAAATGTTTTCCAGTACAAATAAAATATGACTATAATGTTAATCTTCTAGTGTTACACAGTACTGTTATTATATATTATATATTATGTTGTCTGTACAGTAAAAAGCTAACTAATCATTTTCCATACACAGTGTGACGGATTTCCTAGAAATTCCAACCATCATTTTGTCAAAATTCAACCACACCACCAAAACCACAAGTATTTAACTGCTGAGCAATGCCCTTTGTTGAGAATGTTGGACACCTGGCTTGTTTTAATAGGGTCCTTCACAATTAATACAATTATAACTGACCACACAACCTATATAACACAGATAGTGCAATAATTATTTTAATATTAAAATAGTTTCCATTATTATGTGAAAAAACACACAAACACTGCATACTAGCATAATATGAAAGACTTAAACAAAGCCCCCCAGTGGTGTGCTATCACCACTGCAGAGGCTTCCACCTTCACCTAAACTTGTAGATAAAAATACTTGCAATTATTACCACTTTAAAGCCTAAATAACCACTTCAATACAGGGCACTTTCATCCCCCTCCTGCCCAGGCCAATTTTCAGCTTTCAGCGCTGTCACAATGTGAATGACAATTGCACGGTCAAGCAACACTGTACCCAAAACTAAATGGAATAAAAATTAAAAATTGGAGACAGATTGAGGTTTCTTTTGGTGATATTTAATCACCACTGGGTTTTTATCTTTTACTAAAAAAGTAAAAAAGGTTGGAAAAATGTGTTTTTATTAGTTTATGCAATTTTTTTTGTAAATAAGTAATTTTTATTCTTTACTGATGTGCGCTGATGAGGCAGCATTGGTGAGCACTGATGAGATGGCATTGAAGGGAACTGATGAGGTGGCACTAATGAGGGGACACTAATATGCAGCACCTATAGGCCGCACTGATGGGTGTCACTGATATCTAGCACTAATGAGCACTGACATGCGAACTTATGGGTGGCACTGATGGGCATTGCTTATGGGCACTGATTGGCATCACTAATGAGTACTGATTGGCATTACTAAGGGGCACTGATTGGAATCACTGCTGGGCACTGTTGGGGTTACACCAATCAGGGTACTAATAATCAGTGCCCTGATTATCCATACAGGTCTCCCCAGTGAGGAAATGGCGCTGATCGGCTCTCCTCTCCTCATACTCTGTCAGTGTGAGGAGAGGTAAGCCGAAAACATCCATTTCCCTGTTTACATGTAATGATCTGTTATTGGATACAGCTGATCACATGGGTAAAGAGCCTCATCATCTGCTCTTTACTGAGATCAGGGATGCGCTGTATCCCAGGGACCGCAAACCCAGCAAAAGTGGGATGATATCATATGAACAAGAGAGCCACATTGCACAGGTAATTTTACTATATGGTGGGCAGCAGGTGGTTAAAAGAATATAATTAATATTTATCTGTCCAACAAACCGCGCTTCTGATCTTAGCTTTGTTAAATAGCTTCTTCTGTAAATGACTATTCTGCATCTCAGGCCACGTACACACGACCGGTTTTCTCGACAGAATCAAGAAACTTGGTGGTAGAGCTTTTTTGCTGAGGAAAACGGTTGTGTGTATGCTTTTCATCGGGTAAACTGTCGAGGAACTCGACAAGGAAAAATGAGAGCAAGTTCTCTTTTTCCTCGACGGGAGTCGTCATGTTCCTTGCCGGGCTGGTTTTTCATGAGAAACACGTTGGTGTGTATGCTTAGAAACCCGCGCACCTTCGGTAAATGTAGCGTTTGTAATGGAAATAGCACATTTGTCACACTTTAACAGACTGAAATGTGTAAATGTCTCTTACCAAACTTTTACCTAACACGCAGTAAAATGAGATTAGCAAAAGCAGCCCCAAGGGTTGTGCCAGTGGAATCAAACTTCCCCTGCCATTGTATGTGTTGAAGTCACCGAGTTTGAGAACAAGGAGATTTGGTCTTGACAGTGTGTACGCAAAGACAGCTTGTCAAGTTTCTCGACAAGCCTAACAAGGAACTCGTCGAGGAAAACGATGTGTCTTTTCCGACGAGTTCCTCAGTCGTGTGTACGAGGCCTAATATACTTTAGATAAGGGTTTCACAACCAGGTTCCCTAGAATCCTAGGGTTCCTCCAGAGGTTCTCAGGGGTGTATTGTGCAAAGAGCATTTCTGCCTTTCAGATAAGTTCCCGCTGACACTATTGATCTTTTTAGCTATCTGTAAGGGGGGTCATTCTTCCAAATGACCACAAGTGTAAGGAGTATTTTTCCCACTGACCATAACACTAATATATTATGAGTATTAAATATAGTCCCTTTTAGAAGGGGTTCTCTGAGACCTGAAAGGTATTTCAGGATTTCCTCTATGTTAAAAATGTTTAAAAAAAAGGCTACTTTAGAGAGTGTGGGATTCCTGGTCCCCAGCTGTGCCATGTGGTTTCTGCCACTGACCCTTATGTTACAACTGTGCCCTGCAGTGATACAGGGGGCTGAAGATGGAACCGCAAGGTTTAGTAGTGGGCACAGGCACATGCTGGGTGTTGGATGCTGAAAATTTTGCTAGAGGCCATAGTTCTACAGTAGAGAAGAGCCAGGGCCCATTGCCCACCAGAGAGGTAAGTATTAAGGGTCATTGGCAGGAAAAAGTATTTAGAAATTTTGGATGTTGAATATTTTGTCAGAAGCCATATCTCTGCAGGAATACGGAGCCAGAGCCCATTGCTCCCAGAGAAATAAGTATTTAAAGTCTTTGGCAAGGAGGGAGAAGTTTTTAGAAACTTTGGTAACAGAGTCACTTTAAGAACATTCAAAATGGCTCTTACTAAAATAATTGAATTTATAAATCTGAGATATTAGCTTTACACAAATGGAAATTATTCTATTACACATTTTTAGAAAGCACAGCCTAAGGTATAATACATTCTGTCATCTATACAGGTTTAACATTGCGTTTACATGTAAATATGCTTATATCACCCTATAATTATAGCTTTCCTGTAAGGATTTTTACGCTTTGTTGCTTAGTAATTCTCCCAGGATTTGAACAAAAGCCCAAGGTCTGCCTGTCACCGGCCTTTAGAATGCCGCCAAAAGGTCCTGAGGGTACACCCTGAGAGGTGCATTTTCATCGTTTTCCTTCGGGATTGTCATACAGAACTGAAGGAAAAGATGCTTATTAAGCCAAATCACGCAGAAAAGCCAATAAACTGTTCCTGACAGATACATTTGATGGATGTAAGAAGTATTTATAGATCATCTGCATTTATAGTGTAAGCTCATATATTAACCTCAGATATTCAATGTAAAATGAGAAAAATTGCCTGTCTTGTTGGCTCTAGAAAAAGTATGTAAACTATTTGAGATAACTTGCAATTAATGTATATTTGGTACATAAACATGGCTTTTTTTTCCCCACTGGGAGCCGCCAGTAACTGGTTGTCATCAATATTGCATTGACATCTTCTTCCTTGTTTACCCTTAGCAGCTCCCTCTGTTTTACCTTTTAGCTTTGGTACAGTGCCTTGAAAAAGTATGCATACCCCTTGAAATTTTCCACATTTTGTCATGTTACAACCAAAAAGGTACATTTATTTTATCGTGATTTTACATAATAGAACAACACATAATTGTGAAGTAGAAGGAAAATGATAAATGGTTTTCAACATGTTTTACAAATAAATATCTGAAAAGTGTGGCGTGCATTTGTATTCAGCCCCATTTAGTTTGATACCCCTAAGACATCTAGTGGAACCAATTGTCCTCAGAAAACACCTAATTAGTAAATAGAGTCCACTTGTGTGTAATTTAATCTCAATATAAATACAGCTGTTCTGTGAATCCCTCAGAGGTGTGTTAACCTTACTGAACAAACAGCATCATGTAGGCCAAGGAACACATCAGACAGGTCAGGGATAAAGTTGTGAAGAAGTTTAAAGCAGGGTAAGGTTATGAATAACTATCCCAAGCTTTAAATATCTCATAGAGCACTGTTCAATACATTACTTAAAAATGGAAAGAATATGGCACAACTGCAAACCTACTAAGACATGGCCATCCACCTAAACTGACAGGCCGCGCAAGGAGAGCATTAATCAGAGAAGCAGCCAAGAGGCCCATGGTAACTCTGGAGGAGCAGCAGAGATCCACAGCTCAGGTGGGAGAATCTGTCCACAGGACAACTATTAGCTGTGCCCTCAACAAATCTGGCCTTTATGGAAGAGTGGCAAGAAGAAAACCATTGTTGAAAGAAAGCCATAAGACGTCCCGTTTGCAGTTTGTGGGAAGCCATGTGGAGGACACAGCAAACATGTAGAAGAAGATGCTCTGGTCAGATCAACCTTTAACTTTTTGACCTACTGTAAAAGCAAAATGCTGTGTGTTGTGGAAAACTAACCTTGCACATCACCCTGAACACACCATCCCCACCATGAAACATGGGGGTGGCAGCATCATGTTGTGAAGATGCTTTTCTTCAGCAGGGACAGGAGAGCTGGTCAGAGTTGATGCGAAGATGGATGGAGCCAAATACAGAGTAATCTTAGAAGAAAACCTGTTAGAGTCTGGAAAAGACTTGAGACTGGGGCGGAGGTTCACCTTCCAGCTGGACAATGACCCTAAACATACAGCCAGAGCTACAATTGAATGGTTTAGATCAAAGCATATTCCTGTGTTAGAATAGCCCAGTCAAAGTCCAGACCTAAATCCAATTGTGAATCTGTGGCAAGACGTGAAAATTGCTGATCACAGACGCTCTCCATCCAATCTGACAGAGCTTGAGCTGGGGTAATCATTTCACTCTCTAGATGTGCAAAGCAGGTAGAGACATCCCCTAAAAGACTTGCAGCTGTAATTGCAGTGAAAGGTGCTTCTACAAAGTATTGACTCAGGGGGGCTAAATACAAATGCACGCCACACTTTTCAGATATTTATTTGTAAAACATGTTGAAAACCATTTGTCATTTTCCTACCACCTCACAATTATGTGTCACTTTGTGTTGGTCTAACACATAACATCCCAATAAAATAAATTTACGTTTTTGGTTGTAACTTGACAAAATATGGAAAGTTTCAAGAGGCATGAATACTTTTTTCAAGGCACTGTATATCAGTGAAGCTTTGAGGACCTAAACTTCTACTACCACCATGGCAGCTTGCCTAATACATGGTACACAGCTTAATGTTAAAGGCAAACAGCTAAATACACTCATAAATACATATATGTGTATACGATTCGATTCTACTTACAGTGTCAAGGGATTTTTTCTTCATTCTGTTAGGCCAATCTTGTGAGCCAGGTACTTTTGCCAAAATCAGAACATTAACCTTCAATCCTGTTAAGCAGTACATCTTGATCAAAGACCCACCTCCAGCCTGTTGGTAGAGGAGCAGAAGCACATAATTCAGAACTTAAAGTATAACTTAAAGAAAAAAGTGAAGAGAGATTTAATCACCTGTTTTTTATTTCTGTCTGTGCCAACTGGTAGGGAGAGTCACCCTCTCATTTTATCCGAAAGTGGTAAAGTGGAAAGTTCAAAATTTTGGGTTGTCCCCAGAACAGGGGAAATGTTCCAAATGGGACCCTGGTGACACCATGGGATTCTCAAAATTTTGTAGGGATTCCTACATTGAATATGGGACAGAAGAGGAAGGGGCTAGTCTTCTCAGTAGGACATAGATGGCAAACAAGGGTTATAACCCTCCCTAATGCCACGTACACACGATCAGGCTTTTGCCTGGTCAAATCACATGGAATTCTGATGGAATTCCATCGGAAAAATATAGAACATATTTTGTATCTAAAGTCTGATGTTATTCATTGGAATTTACGATGAAAAAACTCTGATGGGGCTACACACAATCGGAAAATCTGATCGAAAAAGTCCATCTGACTTCTTCCATCAGAAATTCCGATCATGTGTACTCTAACTTAAAAAAAAAAAAAAAACAATAGCGTTCGTCTTCTAAGTTACCTTAGGCCTAAATTGACCTAAAAAAGAACCATCTATATTGCCTTAAAGTACCCTTTTACATTAAAACTGTGCTGGTAAATGATAACTGCAGGATAAAAGTCTGACATGCATTTATTCCTGTAGGACCATACTGTCATAAAAAATAAATAAAAAAGGCAGTTTTGTCTAATAGTAGGAAGTGACAGGTCCTCTTTAAAGTGCAATTAATCAGACATGTTTGTTTTTGATTCAGATGTAATCTCATTCTACATATGTAAAATAAATATAAAATATATCAGTGTGTTTGATGAAACAAGACAACACAACAACACAGTTCCAACTCTGTGCCAGTAATTGTCTCTCCCCGATGCCAGGCTCCTATGTGCTGAGAGACATTTTTGGATGTTTTGATGTTGATATTTTTCACCGAGATCAAATTCTGACTTCTAAACTGACCAAGCATGAAATTGTTTCTAGAAATTGTCAGAGCTTTTTAAGAGGTAGAAAATCGGGAGAGTGCTGCAAGAATACTGCGCGTTCAGGAGATATTAACCCTGCGAAATATAGAAGTAGTGGCAGATGGCGTTATATTCACATCTCTTAATCGCGTGACTACAGAGCGATTTTACTGGAGTCTCTGATTATTTCAATACATAACCACAGGGCGAATAGAACTAGATGCTGACGCTTTGCTGTATGTTCTATGCAGAAGCAATTAAACTAATTATAGTTATGTGTGGCTTTGATTAATTACTATCTTGTCAGGTTGTTCTCCTTTAATTATATGACAAACATTGTTTAATCCTCATTTGAAGTTAAAAAGATGTATTAGAAGAAAGAAAGAAAAGATAGTTGTCGTTGGATATGCTAGTGGGACCAGTAGTGTTCCAAGGCTTCACAATATGTCTTAGATTATAGCAAGACCAGCAGGCTTTGACATGTGGTGGGCATAATGTAGCTGCCTGATCCCTATTTAGACTTGCGATCACAGCATCTGGCAAAAGAAAACCTTCCAGCATTGAATTCCTTTAAAGATGCCATGTTACTAAATGTCAAGAGCTGCAAAAGAAAAGCAAAAGTCTTCCCCTAGCATGAAGGGATAATTTGGCTGTATTTGCTTCCCAGGGCCAAAGGTTCCCAATCCTCCCCTGCCATTAAAACTAAAACTCCAGCTCAGCAATACAGAAGGGGTAACCACTAAACCACAGTGCTACCTCACATTTTAAAACCACACAAGAACTGAAAAGTGAAGTTGAACGACAAAGAGTTTAACCGCTCCAAAGTCCCAGAGAACTAGATGGCTGGATCCAAACCCTTGGGTGCTGGCGCTGCAATGATATGCAAAATTTGTAGAGAAAAACTAGGATGGCCACACATGTTGTTCCTTTTTAATAAAACTGGTCACAAAGCAAACATGTCACAGCAAAAAAATCAGATGAAAAACTGAGGCCTCGTACACACGAGGCAATAGATTTGTTCAAATCTGTCCGTCCGACAGATTTGAACAAATCTGTCTGCTGGGATTTTGGTTTGCTCGTGTGTACACACGGGCAAACCAAAATCCCCGCCAGCAGAGAGCGCGCAGACGTGTCGGTGACGTGGCGGTGACGTTGACGCCGCCACGTCACCGCACCAGGAAGTAAAACACTTCCGCGCATGCGCCGAATCCATTCGGCGGCGGTGCGGGACGACATGTCTGCTGGTAAGTGTACTAACCAGCAGACATGTCGGGCGGACGGATTCCCACCCGATAGATTTCAAAGCATGCTTTGAAATCTGTCAGGTGGCCAAATCCGTCGGCTCGGCCGTACACATGATCGAATCTGTCTGCTGAAACGGTCCAGCGGACCGTTTCCAGCGGACAGATTTGATCGTGTGTACGAGGCCTGAAGCGTTTCACACTATCATACGGTGCTTATTCATAGCTTCACCTATGAATAAGCACTGTATGATAGTGTGAAACGTGTCAGTTTTAACATCTGATTTTTTTGCTGTGACATGTTTGCTTTGTGACTAGTTTTATTAAAAAGGAACAACATTGTTTTTGGAGTGCAAAGTTTTTCTCTACAAATTTTGCATATCATTGCAGCGCCGGCACCCAAGGGTTTGGATCCAGTTATCTAGTTCTCTGGGACTTTGGAGCAGTTAAACAACTGCTACCATACTGTTACCATATTGCTACACTTAGAGACACCTCTCTCCTTTTTTACACTCTGTAGCTCCTGCTGGATTTTGCTTCTAATCCCCTTGTGGAGGCTTCAATTTGTGGATGAACATTTTATGGTTACACAACTTATCACATTACTATAATCTTTTTATATGGACTATAGCAGGGCTCAAGTCCTGCAGGAACACATGGGAATGGAGTCCCTGCACTTTTTTCACAGTTCCCTTTGCAGGACTAGAGCAGCGGAGAGCAGCCGAGACGCCCGAGCCAATTCTTCACTAAGCGGCGATGCCCAGCTCGAGTCACTGTCAGGGGCAGGCGAACCTTAGTAATTCTTTATGTTATTGGCGGCTTCATGTATATGAATTCATCAGGTAGTGTGCGGGTAATCCCCAATGTCTCCTGGGAGCTTTTGTCATTGTTCCCAGGAGACATTGCGGAGGTCTGCTGCGAGTTATTGCAGGATTTAGAAAGAACTTGCTTCTTTCTAAATCCCACAATAACTACCTGATGAATCCATATACAGGAAGTGGCCAGTAACATAAAGGATTACTAAGGTACAGTGGATCGAAGAAAAAAAAACATGCGGTTTAGTAATTATGCATATGAGCGTATAATTTTAATTTTTTTTGGTGGGGGAGTGGATCTTGGGTGGGAGTTCCCACACTTTTTCCCCCAGGACTTGACCCCTGGACTATAGACTGAAGTACTTATGAATAAATGGTTGTGGAACAGATCATTTGAGTTTCCATTATTTCGTATGGGAAAATGTGCTTTGATATACAAGTGTTTTGGATTACAAGCATGCTTTCGGAACAAATTATGCTCCCAATCCAAGGTTTAAGGCCTTGTACATACGAACAGACACATTTGTTCAAATCGGTCGGACAGACCGATTTGAACAAATCTGTCTGCTGGGATGTATTGGTTTGATCGTGTACACACGATCAAACCAAAATCCCCGCCGGCAGACGGTGCGCTGGCGTGACGGTGACGTTGACGCCCCCACGTCACCGCACTAGGAAGTGAATTACTTCCGCGCATGCGTTGAATCCATTCGACGCATGTGCGAGAAGATATGTCTGCTGGTTAGCGTACTAACCAGCAGACATATCGGGCCGACGGGTTCCCAGCCGACAGATTTCAAAGCATGCTTTGAAATCTGTCGGGTGGCCGAATCCGTCGGCTCGCCCGTACACACGATCGAATCTGTCTGCCGACCGCTTCCAGCAGATAGATTTGATCGTGTGTACGCGGCCTTACTGTATATAAATACAGGAAACAAATTATAAATAACATATACAGTACAGTAAATACATTCTGGAGCTTCAATCCTGTGTCGTGTTTTTGAAATCTATTTATCACAAAGTAAACACGGTATAATATTTCATTCCTGAATTCCTCTCGTTCCTAGATACAGTTTGTTTCCTGCATCCCAAATGCATATGGATAGGATGTTAAACGATTGTATATTTCATGTAGATTTATGCGTTAACCAGATTGGCTTTGTTTACTCAAGGACTTATCAAAGAAGAAACATCTAAATGGAAAAAATAAGTTAAAGAGAAGGATATTTGCATTCAATAAATTTGGTGCAGTCTGTTTACTCGCTGGCATTGTTCAATTTCTGCAGCTGGGGGACTTTAAAGTTCTACTAAGTGTTCCTCATTAGTTAGAAGGGGGGGAAAATAGCACTGGACATATGCCAACAGTGTCCACTTCCCTTTCCGAGATTTAGGATGATGAGGAGATAAAGGGTCTGGTCACCAGATGGAGACTGTCAGATTAGCAACTGGAGCACCGTAAATAGCAAAGTCATATATTTTTTTTTTCTGTCTCTACTTCCTCAAAGCACAATTGATTCTCATAATGCATGTGCATATTTGATGGGTTTAGGCTTGGAAATGCTTAGCAGAAGGTTGGCTAGTGGATACACCTCTAGTCGTAGCCTCAAGGCACATCTTTGCTTCACTCATAATAGGAAACATTAGCAACTAGTGGCACGGGAAAGGCATTGAAAAATGTCTCGCGGGGACCAGCAGGCCACACGATTGGAAAGCCACCAGCCAACTCAATGCGATTACTGCTCCAGACAGGGGTTTAATATTACCACATAGATCTTTATGGGGATGCCAGCTAATTTTAGGCACTAATATCAGCCCATTGCACTCACTAATGTCAGCTTATTCCCTTCACTAATGTTACATGTGATTTAGAAGGTTATTATCCTTATCAGGAGAAACAGTTATGCTTTCCCACTATGAAAAGCATCTGAAAGCAACAATAATATGTAACATCAGTTACCGAAAAGCTTCCACAATGAAGACAATTTTTGCCTGGGGGATAGCCAAATTTGACTTATCATGTTGACTGGCACCCATCCTGAGAGCTTCTAGATCTGGCAGGAGCAACGGAAACAGTCACTTGGTTCCAAAATGCAAATGCAGATGTGTTTGTATGACTCTTCATATACAGCTGCACTGATATTTTGGATTTGGTTACATGCAATACATCTAAGTATTGCTTATAACCACATCCAAATGAGTGTATAATTATCACAATGTTTGAGCAAAATTGAGAATTTAAACTTCTTTGTAATTTTATACAAATTTTTTAGATTTCTGCAAAATTTCACCATTCGTCAATGGGAAAGTCAAAATGAAGGGGATTTTTGGTTTTCTATTTCTGAGGCCGCGTACACACGAGGAGACACGTCCGATGAAAACAGTCCGCGGACCGTTTTCATCGGACATGTCTCCGGGGATCTTTTGGTCTGATGGTGTGTACACACGATCAAACCAAAATCCCCGCGGACAGACATCGCTGTGACGTGGCGGTGACGTTGACGCCGCGACGTCCACAAACCAGGAAGTAAAATGCTTCCACGCATGCGTCGAATCCATTCGACGCATGCAGGGGATTTTGATCCGCTGGTTAGGCGTACTAACCAGCGGACATGTCCGACGGACAGCATGTTTTAAAACTTTTGTCTGCTGGAAACCTGTCCGCTAGGCCGTACACACGATCGGATATGTCCGCTGAAACTGGTCTGCGGACCAGTTTCTGCGGACATGTTCCATCGTGTGTACGCGGCCTAAGGATTACAGAAACTCCTTTCAACTTTCCTGGACCTGGTCTTGTGCAAAAATTAGGGTCCCCTACTGGCCCTATTATTTTACCAAAAAAAAAAGGCAGTGGACACAATATAACATAAAAAAAAATTAAATGAACTAAAGTACCCTAACTAGAGCACCCAAAACGCAGTCTCTAAAAAAAAAAAAAAACTTTTTCAAACTTTTTACCCCCATAGTAGCCCTTGAAATAGTTTTTATGTCTAGGAGAATCCCTTCAAAACCAATTTATTGGGGTCAGTGGGAAAAATGTTCCTTACTTTGGTGCCCAATAGGAAGAATGTCCCCTTAGGCCTCGTACACACGATCGTAATTTCCGATGGAAAAAGTCAGACTGACTTTTTCCATATCGGAAATTCCGACCGTGTGTATGCCCCATCGGAGAAATTCCATCGGAGATTACATAGAAAACATGTTCTCTTTTCCTCTGATGGAATTTCGTCGTAATTCTGATGTGAATTTGGTCGGACAAAGGTCCGATCGTGTGTACAGGGCATAAGAGTCTTGGTCAGAAAAAATATATTACTCTTTTTTTAAGAGGCCTTAAGTCATGTAATAGAAACACAGAGGCAATGCTAACTAATTGACTTCATTATTTCAGCAGACACGGTTCAGTAAGTGAAGACACGTGAAAGCACATTCACACAATTGGGAATGCAGGTTGTTTCTAATTAACAAAGAAAGGTCAATCAATGAAAAACAATTAGTATACTTGATATGCTTTGTCCCTAAAATCACACTTATAAGTTATCAATATACACACTGGCAACATCGTATTGCTAGCCTGATAGATTATAATAATGCCAATCCCTTTACAGCCTTCATTATTCAATTAATTCAACCTAATAAAGCAAAGAAGCTATGTAATTCTAAAGTAAAGAATAGTAATAGCTGCAAGCGCGCCAAGCCTTTTGGCACATTTAGTAGATAGGTAACAAGGAAAGGCACTTACAGGTATATCATGTGCATAAAGCATAACGACCAATCAGCAATTATCTTCAACTATTTCCCTGTTGTAAACAGATGAGAGTTGATATTCTATTGCTTGCTATTTTGTTGAAGAGCTTAAAATATCACAATGTTATATGGCATTGCTTTATAAATTAGGCATTTTATATTATTATGAGGAAACCACATCTGAACCAATCTGCTTTGTGTACCGAACTCCTCCAGAAATGTAATTTCCTCCGCGTGTGATTGGCTCGCTGTTTTTCACAGGTGTCTACAGTGAGCCACAAGTCAAATTACAGACATCTATTGTAATTGGAATTACATTTTTGATTAGATACAATATTGGTCTCCACACCTAAAGTGATGTAGGTACTGCAGTTTTTTTTATTTTTGTATTATTATTATTATTATTGTATTTATTTTAAGGAACAGATCCTTCTACTGAGCAATCTTCATGAGAAAGAACCGTGTAAGGTAAATATGTAGCACTTTCTTCAAAAACAAACAAATATAAATAAAATAAAATAAACTATAGGGTTCACCTAGAGGACTTTTTCTCTATAAAACTTAAAGGGTATTAAAGGTTTGCAGATTATTTAAAAAAACAAACAAACATGTCATACTTACCTCCACTGTGCAGTTTGTTTTGCACAGAGTGGCCCCGATCCTCGTCTTCTGGGGTCCCACGGCAGCTCTCACGGCTCCTCCCCGCAAGAGCTAACCCTCTCTGGGAATCGCTCTCCCAAGGGGGTTAGCTTGTGGGCGTGCTCCAGTGACTCTCCTGCACTTCAAGGGAGGGGGCGAGCATGACACTCCACACCAGGAAGAAAGCCTTGCATTACTGTGTGGAGTTACAGACAGAAGAACAGGAAGTGAGGATTTCTCAGAAGAAATAAGGACATGTGAAGGAGGACTGCACTAAGGTAAAGGAAGCTATTTAGTGGGAAAAAAATTACCTTTACAACCCCTTTAAGTTACAATTCAAATCACTTGATAATGTTTCAGAAATAAAGATAGCATAAGTCTATGGTGTTGATTTACTAAAGGCAAAGGCACATGATTGTATGATGGAAGTCAGCAGAGCTTTTGCTCATTTACTAAACTCTGGATCAATTGCTCTTGCAGAGTACAACTGCACTTTGCAAAGTGCACAGTCTATTTGCCTTTAGTAAATGTCATTTCCACAATAAACAATGCAATTTAAATGCATTTTTGCTGTGAAAATGACAATTGTCCCAAAAATGTGTCAAAATTGTCCGAAGTGTTGGCCATAATGTCGCAGTCACGAAAAAAATCGCTGATCGCCGCCATTAGTAGTAAAAAAAATAAAAATAATAAAAATGCAATAAAACTATCCCCTATTTTGTAAACGCTATAAATTTTGCACAAACCAACCGATAAACGCTTATTGCAATATTTTTTACCAAAAATATGTAGAAGAATAAGTTTTGGCCTAAACTGAGTAATTTTTTTTTTATATATATATATATTTTTGGGGGATATTTATTATAGCAAAAAGTAAAAAACATTGCTTTTTTTTTTTAATTGTTGCTCTATTTTTGTTTGTAGCGCAAAAAATAAAAACCGCATAGGTGATCAAATACCACCAAAAGGAAGCTCTGTTTGTGGGGAAAAAACGACGCCAATTTTGTTTGGGAGCCACATTGCACGACCGCGCAATTGTCAGTTAAAGCGACGCAGTGCCAATTTGCAAAAGGAGGCCTGGTCCTTTAGCTGCATTTTGGTCCGGGGCTTAAGTGGTTAAAGACGGCCATAGACAGTTTGAATCTCGGCTGGTTCAGCAAGCACCGGCTGAAATTTGATCCATGTATGGGCAGGTTGAGTGTACCGTACCAGATTCCTGGATTTTACATGCGAATATCACTAGGGGCTGTTATAGCCACTAGCAATAATCACTGTGTTCTCCCAGCAGGGATGTTTTCCCCCGTCGGGGAAACACAATGGCACTGCAGGAGGGATTTCCCCATCAACACTGACTGTGCTGATGGGAGAATTGGGTACATTTCTAAGTTGCAGGGAAAACAATTGCTCCATCTATGGCAAGCTTTAGCAGGTGTTTATTTGTATATGCATGATGCCTGCATCATTTTATTGCAAGGCACACCAATGCAGCATACACAGCACTGGGGATTGGGCATTACCAGAACACAGGCGTGAAGTCAATCTCAATATTTTACAAATATTTTTCATTTATTAACTTGAAACAGATTTAGCTTTCAGATTTGTGGACTTTGTGTTTGTGCACATTAAAGTGGTTATAAATCCTTGCACATATGGAAAATTGAAAATCTTGAACCAAATATGAATTAAGTTAAGTTAAATTAGTTAGTGCAATCATATGACTAAATAATTAATTAATTAATAAGCTGCTCCCCAAAGAAACAGTAGACTGAATCAAATTGTGAACAAAAGTTGAAAAACACTTTTTGCACATACCCACTGAAATAACTAGCATCAGTTGACACACAGAAATAAAGAAATTCCTCCTGCATAAGTTGTACATGTTTAACCACAGTCAGGGCTGGTGCAAGGATTTTTGACACCCTAGGCGAAATCTCATTTTGCTGCACCCCCTTGGCTCCACCCGCATTGCCCTGCCCATGTATACTCCACATTTTTAATGAAGCGCCCATCAAATGCAGCCTCACCAGTGCCCGTCAAATGCAGCCTCACCAGCGCCCATCAAATGCAGCCTCACCAGAGCTCATCAATGCAGCCTCACCAGCGACCATCAAATGCAGCCTACTAGTGCCCATCAATGAATCTTCGCTTACTTCCATTCATTCAGGAGTTGGGACACAGACATGGTCCTCCACCGCAATTGCACCTCTGACACTATTTACGAACAGAGCGGCGTCTGCCTGCTGATAATGAGACTTCGCTGGTTGTTGCAGAGAGAAGAGAGTGAGGCCGCGTACACACAATCAGACATGTCCGATGAAACATGTCCGACGGACCGTTTTTATCGGACCACGCTGAAGTGGTCTGATGGTCTAATGTGCGTACACACCAGCGGACCAAAATCCCCTCGGACCAGAACGCGGTGACGTAGAACACAACGTCGTGATGAAAAAATTAAATGTAATGCTTCCAAGCATGCGTCGACTTGATTCTGAGCATGCGCAGAATTTTGGTCCGATGCTTTTGTGTACTAACCATCGAACCTGTCCAACGGACAGGTTTCCAGCGGACAGGTTTCAAAGCATGTTTTGAAACTTTTGTCCGCTGGAAAACGGTCCGATAGGCCGTACACACCATCGAACATGTTCGCTGAAACTGGTCTGCGGACCAGTTTCAGCAGACATGTTCGAACGTGTGTACGCGGCCTAGGAACACCAATGGCCAGGCGCCCCTAGGCAGCAGTGCGCCCTAGGATGCTGCCTGGTTTGCCTAGTGGTAGCACGGGCCCTATCCACAGTCCTGTGTCCTCTACAGCTGCTTCAAGTCCACAATTTGCACAACATTTTTCAGCTTAGATGACAGGGGTTGGGGATCTGATGGCACAGAATAGAGCAGGGAGTTGAGTGTAATCTGAGACCTGAATGTAGGGAAAAGACAATTGTCAACTGACAATTACGCAGCTGTGCAGCGTTGTACCCAAACAAAATTGGCATCTTTTTTCCCCTACAAATAGAGCTTTCTATTGGTGGTATTTTAACACCTCTGGGGGGTTTTATTTTTTGCGCTATAAACAAAAAAAGCAACAATTTTGAAAAAAATATATATATTTTTTACTTTTTGCTATAGTAAATATCCCACATCATTTTTTTTTCCTTCATCAGTTTAGGGCAATCAATATTCTTCTACATATTTTTGGTAAAAAAAAAATCGCAATAAGCGTATTGGTTTTGTGTGCGTAAAAATTATAGCGCCTACAAAATAGGGAATGGATTTATGGAATTGTTATTATTATTATTTCCTTTTAATTGCAATTAATGGCGGGACTGCTACATTGCGGCGGGCTGATTAAACACTGTTGACACGTTTTTGGGGCCAGTGACATTTATACAGCAATCAAAGCTAAAAATAGCCACTGATTACTGTATACATGTCACTGGCGGGGAAGGGGTTAACACTAGGGGGCAACCAAGGGGTTAACTGTGTTCCCTATGAGTGTTTATAATTGTGGAGGGGGGGGTTGTCTTACTGGGACATGACAGAAATCACTGTTCCCGACTACTGGGAACAGTGGATCCCTGTCATGTCACCTGTCAATGAGGAAATCGCGGGCCCCCAAAGGACATCAAGTCCTCACGACCCGCAGGCACACTCCCATAATGTGAGTGCCTGCAACTGAGCCTGCACCAGCCGCTGTACATGCTAACGTAAATTCAACAACAATTTTTTGTTTTAATACTGGAGCCCCTTTATTGCATAGAAAACGTACTTCTTAATAATCACTAATCAGCCGTGTTATATGGAAGTAAAGGTTTTCCACTCCTGCCTAGAATGCTTATCAAATTATACAGGTATATACAGGTATTATTGTAGTGATGCATGTAAACACCTTTGCATTTTGCTTGTAGAAATATCAATTGCTTGGATCGAGTTAGTGGGAATTATGCAGGCAGTGTATTACATATGATGGAAAGTAGAAAGGCCTGTGGGTCTGTCAGTGCAGCCCACTCTTTATTGACAAGCTCTATGACCTCTTATTATGCAGCGTTAATTTCCCTTCACTTCACCACTCATGAACTAACAGACTACAATGTTACGTAGTGCAGTCCTCCTTCACTTACCTCATCCTTCCAGTTTGCTTTTAAATGTCCTTATTTCTTCTGCAAAATGCTCACTTCCTGTTCTGTCTGTAACTACACACAATAATGCAAGGCTTTCTCCCCGGTGTGGAGTGTTGTGCTTGCCCCCTCCCTTGGACTGAAGGAGAGTCAGGACGCTCTCTACGTTGCAGATAGAGAAAGGAGCTGTGTGTTAGTGGGCGTCCTGACTCTCCTGTAGTCCAAGGGAGGGGGTGAACATGACACTCCACACCAGGGAGAAAGCCTTGCATTACTGTGTGAAGTTACAGACAGAAGAACAGGAAGTGAGGGTTCCTCAGAAGAAATAAGGACATTTAAAAGCAAAATCGAAGGATGAGGTAAGTGAAGGAGGACTGCACTAAGGTAAAGGAAGCTATTTAGGGGAAAAAAAAATACAATCCCTTTAATGCATCTAATGCATTAAGGTGAAAAAACATCTGCTTGTTCTGAGTCAGTGGCTCGGAACCTGTTTAAAAGGGAAGTATGGGGTTTGTTTGTTTTTTCTGAATGATACTTACCTAGGTGGATGCAGCATTGGTTTGATGCTGCATCTGTCCCTCACTGGCTCCCACTGGCTCTAACAGTGGGAGAGAACCAAGCAATCAAACACTCAGTTCTCAGCACTCCCTGAGCAGAGAGCTGGGGAATATCAGGCACTGGCTCTCTGCTTAGCACCCCCATCCGACACTCACTAGAGTGCTGGGCTGTGGAGGGGCGGAATCGGCCGACTTAGGCTCTCAGTGGCTCTCTAATAAAGGGCTAAAGCATATGGTTGGATTCCAATTTCATTGTCGCAAACTTCCTCAATCCTGGACCAGCTCTGTGACTTCAGCCGATAGCTGGCTTCAGCCCGCTGTCTCCTGAAAATGGGTCACAGGAGTGCAGAATGTACTGCACTTCTGTGATCCACAGGAGAAGTACAGCCAAACGACCTTTGGCTGTACTTCTCCTTTAAGTCAAAGAATCAGCTCTACAAACAGAAATCTAGAATTTTTTAAAGGTGTCAGCAGTATTGGCTCCAGATTTATTTCAGCACAGGTTTAGTCTGGAGCAATGCATATGGGATTAAAGCCTAGAGCATAGGTTTAAAACACAAGGCCCGCAAGCCGAATCCGGCCCTCCAGGCCATTTCATGTGGCCCTCAAAAAGTGCAAATGTCTCTTACCAAACTTTTACCCAACACACAGTAACATGAGATTAGCAAAAGCAGCCCCTGCCGTTGTTTGTTTCGAAGTCACCGAGTTTGAGAACGAGGAGATTTGGTCTTGACAGTGTGTACGCAAAGACAGCTTGTCAAGTTTCTTGACAAGCCTAACAAGGAAATCGACGAGGAAAATGATGTGTCTGAAACGACGAGTTCCTCGGACGTGTGTACGAGGCCTTACTTTTATTTAGAAACGTTCCTACATTATTGACAGTGTTCATATTTTTCTTCATAGTGCTATAATCTTGGTGTTAGTGCAGTGTTGTTAATACTGATATTTAATGATGGATATAAATTATAGACATCCCTTCAACAACTTTTGGAAAAATGACATATGAAATAATAGGTTGTCTTGAGAATTTGACGCTTTATAATGTGTAAGTGTCGTTCTCCTGGGAAAAAAACTGAACTTGTGAAAAAGACCAGATGAGTGACATACTAAATAAAATGTTATGTTTATCACATGATTAACAGTCACTTAACGTCCATTTTTGCTCAGGCTGTGAAATGATTGGTTCTCTTAAGGTGTAAATAACAGGTACTTAATGTGCCACTAGTTGGCAGGCAGACTCCAGGACGGCCGTGTTCTAAGATTTCAATAACTGAATCCAGAAACCTTTTTAAAGAACTGAAGTCTTTTAAAGGAAGGAATGCAGAGAAAATATTTTAGACCCCTGTCTTTGAGGATTGTGTGATCTGTTTGTAGCTCCTGTGTGCTTTTGGTACTTGGAAGAAATGTTGATATTTATGTGTAGATAGAAATCATGAGGGCAATCCAGATAGGAAGGAGGTTGACGTGATATATATATATATATATATATATATATATATATATAAAACAAAGATCATAGCACTTTGATTTCCAAATATTGAAAAAAACCTGTGGAATTGTTTTTATATATCCTTACAATGAGTAACAGGCACTCCCAAAAAGGATATACAAAACAGCTTCCCGACTGTGGATTTGCCCCCTCCCTGGCCTTGACCCATGTAAACTACTACGTGTACACTACTATTATCCTATTACTTTGATCAGTAGCGCCACTAACTGAGGCCCCATACACACGATCGGACATATCCGATGAAAACGGTCCGCGGACCATTTCCATCGGATAGGTCCGATCGGGAGTTTGATCCGATGGCGTGTACACACCATCGGATCAAATTCCCCGCCGCCGGACGGCGCGGTGACGCGGCGGTGACGTTGACGCCGCCGCGTCACCGCCACGTCACCGCACCAGGAAGTAAAACACTTCCGCGCATGCGCCGAATCCATTCGGCGGCGGCGCGGCGGCGGTGGGGGACGACATGTCTGCTGGTAAGTGTACTAACCAGCAGACATGTCGGGCGGACAGATTCCACTGGATGGATTTCAAAGCATGCTTTGAAATCTGTCGGGTGGAGAAATCTGTCCGCTAGCCCATACACACGAGTGGAGATGTCTGCTGAAACGGTCCATCGGACCGTTTTCAGCGGACATATCCCCTCGTGTGTACGAGGCCTTATAGTATGATGCATTTATTATAAGTAAGGAATTTAGCACAAAGGTACATCTCAAGGTCTTAACTGTTTTGCTACAGTACAAGCTGGAATTATTGAACCTTTTAAAGCAGTGGTGGAACTACCAGGGTTGCAAAGGTTGCACTTGCGACTGGGCCATAGCATTCCACCACCATAAAGGGGCACCAAGACTTCAAGAAAGGGGCTCACTGCAGAACAAGTGAAGGGTCCTGCTGTGGGACTGTAATAAAGGGCCCCGCAATGGGAGTAAAGGGCCCCAGAATCAGTGGGAAGGGCCCCCGGGCCTGTAGGGAAGGGCGACAGTCTCTGAAGGAAGAGCTCCAGGCTCAGAGAGAAGGACTCTGGGACTGTTGGAAAGGACCTTGCAACTGATGGAAAGACACCTGGGACCAGTGGGTCATGGTTTCTGGCACCGGGGCCCTGAAGTTATGCCTCAGGCTCGAAGCCCTATATGGCTGAAATACCTCACTAATTGGATACAAATTAATTAAATTGGTCCACATACAGTATTATGAAGTTTTGGTAAATCTAAAGGAGATCAGGCTTGTCACATGTATATTCTGGCTCATTCACATCATATTAATTGGGCTGCACTGGACATCCTTGCCTAATGCAGTCCCAATACATAGACCCGGCAGTTTGCCTTCAGTTCTTTGAGTTCAGTTTACACCAGTGGTGTGTGCTGGAAAAATAAGAACATTATCTACTTATTTTTTCAGCTCAGTGCATTGAGATGCAGTACACCACATCCCCACACACTACGATGAGTAAAGATAAATGTACTATCACTCGACGCTTTGTGACGCACTGTTCTCTTCACAACGCACACTAGTGGCTGCTGTGTAATGTGACTGCTGGTGCGAATAAGTTATAAAACCCATGCAAGAAATGTTTCCATCTAATATAAAAAGTGTCTCTTTACCTTTTGGAAAGATTAACAATTACACCCTGTTTCTATGACCCCTGTCAGTATAACAGGAAGTGAAGACAATTTCCCCCAATAAGGGCATGGCCAGCAATAAAAATGTATTGGCTCTCGTCCTTTTCCAATCTATTCAAAAACATAAAAAATATTTTAGCTGGAGTTCTGCTTTAGTAAGAATATATCTATTCTCAATTCATCTTTTCAGTCTTTTAGACACATTTGAGGTCCCATGTTCTTTAAAACCCTCCTCTTTCCTTACTACAAATGTCTGCTACACAGAACATTCTGAGCCTCCCTCTTTGATCCCTTTCCATTTACAAACGCCGCATGGCTGTATCTTGTCACAGCAGATGTATTGTCCCAGCCATGTGTGCTATGTACATTTTCCTTTGAGGTGTGAGGAATCACAGGCTCGATGGATAATAAAGCCTGAGCTCTACTAAATTTAAGGCCCATAGTTTACACAATGAGAACTTCAAATGTTTTTATACAGGATATCCATATTCAGATTGTTTTTCTCCACTTCATTGCTCCCGCAGTAGACAAGACATCCAGGTGGTTTTTCAACAATGAATTTTGAAAAGCGAAATGAGTAGGATTTTATACACTTTAGATGTCATTTTTTTGGAGGCTATAGAATAAGCTCCACGGTTCACTTGATGGTTATTTCCTATAAGTGAATGTGTAACATGGTTAAAGCTCTTCTAAATTGAGTCCTGGAGCAGCACAGCAGAGCATTTTAACATAACGTACCTATTTAACTTTATTCTCCATTATACCAAATGCCTGCAATAGGCATTTCAGTTTCAGTGACTGAAAATTGCTTTGTGTAAAATTACTGCTTAACTCCACTGAGTCGAGAAAACGGTGGCGCAGTGTTCGTCTTTGTGCCTTCGCGATAATAAAGGGAATTATCGTTACTCTTATTTTTATGTCTCCCCTGCCCCTGTTATTATATTGCATTATTATTAAAATACTCCAAAGTAGAGATTTCTATTGTATCACATTATTTCTTCAATTTTTTTTTTTTTTTTTAAATTACTGATGAGGATGGAAATGGAATATAACATTTTTTTTTTTAGAATCGTAGTGGCTTTGTCATCTTCAAGGTCTCAGAGAAATAAAAGTGCTAATTTACCCTTACATACAGTGATATGTTCTCACTGTCGTAGATTTTTGTAGAGGTCCAATTTCAGAACAAGTCTAATAAAGCCACCGTTGTGCTCTATCAGGCGGGAGTTACTCTGCCTTGGTATTAGTGCCACTCTAAGTAATCAGTCGCACATTGCGCGAGGTCAAGAATCTTCTGACCAGCTATCGGGATCACATAAACAACCTCAAAGACTGAGAGAGAAATGAGCACATTTTAAGTATATATGGCTTCAGAGAGATAAGCCTTAGACTGACAGCTTGTGCTGTAAAAATGATTTGCAAGGCATTAAAGTGTACCTGTCACAGACTAGAGGAAGCCATTTTGTCTCTGGAACATCAGGAGGTTATGAAATCATTAGGGATGTTGTCTGGTGGTAAATTAGTTTAAATGGTGAAAAGGCAGCAGTTTAGGGCAAATTATTTCAAAGGCTTAAAGTGGTAGTAAACTGTTGTTTTTTTAAATTATTATTCTGCAAGGCAATGGCATAAGGTGCTAGTATGCATCACATATTAGCACATCATGTGAAACTTAACTTAAAATGAACACCTCCAGCGACGCATTGTCAACGCTGAACACACTTTCATCTTCCTTCTGGGTTTGCAGACTCTTGCTGTGGGAGTGGCTTCAGCCATGCTGATGTCACCCCTGCACATGTGCGTGGGAGCCACTGTTTATGACACAGGACTCTGAGGAAACCGCATGGTATGCCATTCATTCAGAGCGCATTCACTGGTGGCGCCACCAGCTGCATCAAAAGTAAATATCTCCTAAACGGTGCACAGTTGGGAGAAAATTACTATACCTATAGGTAAGCCTTACTATAGGTACAGTAAATATCTCTTAAACGTGCACGTTTAGGAGATATTTACTTACTATAGGCTTACCTATAGTGGGAGTTTACTCCCACTTTAAACTTAACCTGGCTGATGTACCAATTGAGCATCCACGGTATACTGTACTTTTCACAAAGTAAAGCCACATTTTTTATTAAAGTTTCCCATTATCATAGTTACATACTGTAACGGAATGGCCCGTGATACCCAGAGACCTTTGAAGGCTGCGGGGTACTCCTGTGCCAGCTTCACCAATGACTCTTGGGTCTAGGGTCATCCTATGTCCAATAGGGGCATAGGATGACTGAGAAATGATATCATGAATTACATGAGATGGGACAGTAATGATAAGATAATTCATGTATCGCAGGATATCTTGAAATATTACAGGGTCAATAGGAGAGTGACTCATTCAATATGGAACATAGACTGTTGAGGTGCTAATTGAGTCTACCTGGCTGTAGTGATAAAAGCTTGCTGTGATTGCATTCTATTGTCTATTGTGTTAATTAAGTCTGCCTCTCAAGAACTTTTCATTGTGTGAAGTTCTATTGATGATAATATGTGGTCAGATGTCTGACTTACGTTTACTGAAGAATTTGTATTATGTAGCAGGTGAGAATAGCTTATCGCGGAGTCAGAACGTCTGGGTAATGATTAGTAATTCGTTCATGTAGATTATCTGAATGTCACTGTCTAAAGGAATGTGTATTGAGCACCCATTGTGTCATGTTGTGGGTGGAGTTACGCCATTGTTTCTTGGGGCTTCTAACTGTATATAACAAGCCAGAGTGTACCATTAAAGTATTTATTCGTTTGAACCAGAGAACAGAGCTGTGTGTCTCGTTATTCTGGGGAATCCAATGGGTCCTGTCTGCTGGATTGTGGAGTGTCGGATAAGCTGTCTTGGGTTGGTGGAATGGAACATCGTAAACGGCGTTAACCCCTGACCGTTACATATACATGCATAATTACATGTGTGTAGAAAAATAATTTCCCATATCCTTGTTTATTGTTTTCGCTAAGATGCTCTTCCTAGAGTATTTTAAAACTATCCATACTTCCTGCCGACCCCACCGGTTGTGGAAGAGATTTTCACATCCTTACCACCATGACAGTGAAAAACCCTCTATGCAGCTTAAGGTTAAACCGCGTCTCTTTCAGTCTCATTGCGTAGCCCTGTGTCCTCTTACACTCCCTGGGACTGAAAAGTTTCATACTTACGCTGGGATCACCATTGAGATATTTGTATATTGCTATTATATCTCCCCTCAATCATCTCTTCTCCAGGGAGGATACATTTAGCTTTAGAAGTCGCTCCTCATTATTGAGGTTCTCCAGTCCCCATATTAAGTTAGTTGCCCTTCTCTGGACTCTCTCCAGCTCCAGCACATCCCTTCTGAGGATTGGTGACCAGAACTTGACAGAATACTCCAGATGCGGCCAAACCAGAGTTTTATAAAGTGGCAGAATGATCGTTTTATCTCTGGAGTAAATTTCCTTTTTAATGCATGCTAATATTTTACTGGCTTTGGTAGCTGCAGAGTGAAAGTAAATTAAAATCCCAAATTGGGGGTGTCAACAGAACAGTAATGGATGTAAACTATTCTAATTTGGACACTAGTTCTGATGACCCTAGTGAAAACCAATGATTCCTTCACTTTGGAAGGATTTCTGCCTGTTTTAGCTGTAGGGCAGGAAGTGAAGGCAAATCTCCTCAATGGGAGACACATGGCAAAAAAACAACATGAAGGGGTTATAATCCTCGCTTACACTAACCAAAATGAAAAAAAGCATTGCCTTTAGTTCTGCTTCAGTTCATATTGCCAGTGTTTATTAGGAATGCAGTAAAAGAAGAAGAATCAATATTTTATTAAAAAAACACATTGGCAAAAAATAAAAAGTCCTACTATGAGAAAGCCTTGTTTGATTTGTACCAGGGCAGGCCCTGTGACCTTTGCCTTTTTACCTATTCAGTCCTAATAACATAAGTCTTTTTTCTTGGGCTGATATCAGAAAAAATGAAGTCTAAAATAGAATGATACATTCCAACTATGTCCATTTGGCTCTTACAGTTATATACTGTGTGTGTATATATATATATATATATATATATATATATATATATACTTTATATCCATGTGTGTCTTTCAGTAGCAGGAATACTGATCAATTTATCTTTTTCAGACAATTATCAATAAAATGACAGTGGCATAGTTGGGATTGATATTTTCAACATACAGTTAAGTTGCTGTCCAGTAACCCCATAATAGAGTACTGACCGCTGAAATTTCAAGCCTCATTTACACTAAAGTGGCTGCTAAAGTAGAGCAATAGGCTTGTAGATATTTCTACATATTTCCCGAATAAAAATGAACTTGTTTCCTCCCAATTATTCCCACATACTGCCAAAACACACACAACATTTTTTATTTTTGTACATTTTTAGTGCTTGTGACTTCATGGAAAGTTCCTTGAAATGTCTAGCTGCCAGGGGGATATTTCTGTGGGTGATTATGTGGGTTATAGTAGGAGAATGCTTTGATCCTCTGTCAGACTCAGTAACTACATATCTGCACACTGTTAATAAATTATCTTTTTGCATAATTTGCCCATGAAGGTCAATGGGCATTTATTGGTGGGAAAACACTGGGAATATCTGTAGACTGAATCCACTTATGCAGTGCTGATGTAAGGAAGTCAGCAATGACTTTAAAGAACTACATTGAGTTGGTGGTTGTAAGATTGCTCAAGGAGAGAGGTGGTGGTGGTCAGACATCATGCTTTTACCGGAAGCTCTGAGTTTTGCATGGCTCTGAGTTTTACATGGTTGAGCATGCACACAGATAATCCTACAAGATAACGCAAAGAAACACAAAATGTTGATGAGGTAAGGTGGTAGTTTGTCATTAGGGGTATAATGGTGCTGACTTTACTTAATTTGAGTCTACTCGTTTTTTTAGTGGATGCATCTCATGTGTTCCATGAACATTGGTTCTTCTCAAACATGACTTCATCGGCAATGCCAAGGTGACAGATTCTCTTTACATAAACGCGCTTTACAGAAAACATTTGTCTCAACCAACTATGAAGTATCGTTGTGACTTGTTGTGATCATTTATTATTTTGCAGCTCAGCATTTTCGACATAACTTGATATATATCTCCTGCAGTTCTGTGTCATCTAACCGTTTTAATTGGTGAGGGTTATCCAGAAAACCCCAGACATCAGCAAGAAATGTGACAATCCCATCCTCTCATAACGCACTTTACAGCATTTCACACCTGGCCCCAGTCCTTTGCTTTCAACCCTTTTTCTCAGATTCCGGGTCGTTAATATTAGATATAAAGTTAAACTACCACCAGTGGGACCAATTGCTCAGCACAGAGAGATAGACCTTTATCCTATTTTGTTGACATAGCCTTTTCTATAGACTTCCCCATTACAACATTTTATGCCCTGTGTGATATAAAAGTCCATCTTCTTTCTTCCCGTGTTCATTAGTTGAGGTGGCCTTTCTAAACTCAATCCCTCAGGAGTGCCGATGATTGTGACAGATGGCATTGAAGCAGAATTGCACCGGGTATTGCTTCCTGTACTCTGTCTTTGTCTTAGCAGTCGCTCTCCTGTGTTCAGATGCTAGATTCCCTTACGGAAACCCCTAGAGAGATATAAATTGCTGTACTTACTTACACTGCTCTTCACATAACACTTGTCGGATCACAATTCTCTATTTCCGCACAGATAAATATACATCAGCTTAAGCGTTTAGCTTCTTTAATTAGACATTTTCATTTAGCGAATATAGACAATGCCACCCCAGGATTTTCGGCCTTGTTTTATTTTTAGCTATCTGTCTGTCTTGTCTGACAAACAGTAGTTACATGGTTGGAGAGCCTAATTTTTTGCACCTTGTAGAATATATAAAATCTTAGTTGATCCAGGAAAAGGTATCCCCCTTCCCTTAAAGAGGAAATTAGTTGCCTGCAGACTCTGACTTTAATATCTTCTGAGACAAACATGTAGATGATGGTTCATGGGGAAGTCTCAGCTTCTAATATGAATACTCTTTCCCAGTCAGCCACTCTGAAAGGCAACCATTGGATCTGCATAGTGGCTAGAGAATCAGAAACAGAAACAGAAGTCAGTTATAGCTGCTTATATACTTCCATTACACAGGAGGTCACTGTGTTCCCAGATCGAAATATGATGCAATTATATAAAAACATAACTGAAAGCCACAGAAGATTGCTTCTTCATAGATAATAGTATTAAGACATGCATGAGCAACTTGTCCTCCAATCTTTCTTTTAGCAAATTAGAATATCTATCTACTCTATCTATCTATCTATCTATCTATCTATCTATCTATCTATCTATCTATCTATCTATCTATCTATCTATCTATCTATCTATCTATCTATCTATCTATCTATCTATCACACTTAAGTGTTTCTTATTCTTATTATGCACTCAGCAGTTTTTTTTATTCTAGCTACTATACACCAAATAGAGGAGTGGGACTTGATTTAAAGGGGTAGACACACTGTGCTCGGCGTGTGGGAGATATTTTGTGAGCAAGAAAGTTTTACAAATTACATACAGCACTATGTTTCAAGAAGCATACAATCCCAATGTTGTGTTAGACTAACAAATCCAATTACTGTTTCAACTATTTTTTTTATGTTCCAATAATCTAAGAAATGGTTTACAACAGCATCATATAAACAATAGTACAGTAGTCAAACAAATCCAATTACTATTTCCTACCTATTAGGTTGGCAGCACTAGGGTTGTCAGTTTGAATCCCAACCACGGCACTACCTGCCTGGAATTTGCACACACTCCACACTCCAAAGACAGTGGTAGGTTACTTGGCTCCTGTCTAAATTGGCCCTAGTATGTGTCTGTGTATGTCTGAGTTAGGGGTCTTAGATTGTAAGCACCTTGAGGGCAGGGACTGATGTGAATGTACAATATATATGTAAATGTCTGCGTAAATTTTTGGCGCTATATAAGTACCAGTAATAAAATTATATTTATACAGGCTTTTGAAGTATTCATTAGGGTAGTTTGAAATGTTCCAGTCATGGAGGTACACACAATGCTGAAAATTCCATACTTATTCAGAGGAAGCTACAGAACAAATCTTACTTGTTGCCAAACGTTTGTCTGCCTCTCACTACTGACGTAGGTGTATCAAAACCCACATTAGCCAACCCACTGGCAAAACACGCTGCTCTTTAGCAGATGCACGGTGCTCCCAATAATTCTTAATGTCACCCACAGTCACAGGAAAAATTTGGTGCATTTTTGGGTGCTCCGAAACAACATGGTTCCCTTTAGCAACCATTTGGTTCCCTGCAGCCATTTTTTGAAAAAAGGGTTGTGGACTTTTTCTCTGTTTTTCCGGAAGGCACAGCAGTCCATTTAAATGAATGGGCTGCTTTTCCCACGCAAATGCAGGACACATGACAGGCATATGTGTTTACCTAGCCTATATGCTTGTCAGGGAATGGGTACTAATTGCATGCGTTCCTGGCCTGCAGGCAAAACATGCACCCAGAAAATGTGGCATGTTTTTGGGCAACATCAACTGCATTGTGCCACATCACCATGTGGTTTTCTGTGGCTGTTTTATGACAAAAGGTTCAGGGACCTTTTTTCCCCCAGTTACAGCAGCCAGTTAAAATGCCATGCAAATATGGCATGCATGACCTGCATATGTGTAAATCTAGCCTAACAGAACAAAACAGATTGTGTGAACATTTTATAAGGTTTATTATCCCACAGCCCAGCTCAAATATAATGAACCTGCAAGAAAGTTGAAGGTAGCCAGACCTACTGTAATGGTAATGCTTGAGAAATGAGCAGAAATATTTTATGTTCTGTTATTATTCATAGCAGTAGTGGTGTCTCTGGATAACTGGCTAATGGCTTCTGCCTGAGTGATGCTTCAGCTTTCTATAGCATCAAGTAGCAGAACACACTCACAGTGTGGGCAATAGAGCTCTGTGTTTTGATGATGCCTTATAGATGAGCAGATCCCGGAGCAGTCTGGGAGTTTACTGGTCTGACATTTCCTTTGCAGTAACAAGCCGCCACAGTTTGGTGCCAAGGGGGCTTTTGGGTTTGATTTAAGAGAGCTGACAGAGACGGCTTGTTATTTCATATCTTTGAGCTGTCAGGGAGACAACTGATGTCAGCATAAAAATCCCTAAATCATGGCAAAACTTGAGTCTATTGATGTCCATAAAACAGGAATCGGATTGTTGCCCCCATCCAGTTGCCTCTACTGACAGGTGAACAAAAGAACTTGTCATTTAACTGAAACACATCATATCTCTTCTGTACCAAATCAGGAGCTCAGGCTGTAAATAGAACACAGGAAATCCTTTTGCTGTTCAAGCTTATTATTTTCTATCTTTGGGATCTTGCTTTGTAAATTATTACCATTATTTCTATTTATTTTTTATTTTTTTATTGTATATATGTTTTAAACTCGCTATGGAGTTTAAAGTACACATAAAAACAAAGAAGTTTTTTTTATTTTTTTTAATAAATGGGTATAATCCTTGCTTTTGGGTCTGTACCCAATTTAGGATCTTTCCCTTCATGTCTATCCCATAGACACCACAGGTAGCAAGAGAGTGAGTTTGATGGGTGCAAAATCTGGACCTCTTCATAGAAACAAATCAGCTTCCAGGTTTTATTGTCAAAGCTTAATTGAACAAGCTTAAGTAAGAAGCTGGTTGCACCAGATTTTACGCACTCCAAATCAACCCCAGTATCTGTCTAAAGTGACAAAAATATCCAGTTGTTATGTCTTCCTTATTGGAAGATTTCCTATTTCATTCTGTTGCAGTGACAACTGTAACATTTTACATTTTTCATCACCTGCTGACAAAAGTCACCAGGACAAAAAGAGGGCGAATATCCTCAATGGAGGTGCAGACAAAAGTAAAAATGTAACAGACGTTCTTAAGAAAAAAAAAAACTTTAGATACAATGTTACAACATTTTGCAAAGTCAAATGGTTCCCGTTTAGGTAGAACTGCATCCTCTACAGACTACATTTAGTAAATACAGTAAGCATGACTGTTTTCTTAGTGATGACAATTTGGGGAAGATTTCTGAATTTTTTGGTACAAAACCTTATGTGTACTAATCTAATGCCAAGATGACAACCAGGACTGTTAAGATGTTAGTGCTTTACATGTTTTTTTCTATCAAATAAACCCATGATTCATTATCTGTATCAGCACAACGTTTCATTAATTTTGTAAAAAGGTGATCGTAATGCAGGTGGCATGGTTAAGCACTATCTAGTGAAATTATCCCAAAATTAGATTAACAATGCTAATGGCCACTAAATCATGATTGAACTCAGTCACCTTTAAAATGGACTCCTAGAAACATTGGAAAAACATTTTTTGTGACCTTAGTTTTTTTATCCCTTCCTTTCACGTTTTTTTCCTAATCTAGAGCTACAATCTACAGTTTGGCACTTGAGGCATTGTTGGAAAGGGCTACTTTATATCAAGGGAAAATTGCCATAACTGCCCTTGCGGGTTGAATATAAACCTTCCAAATACAGCTCATATTAATGCAAAGAGATCTGATCTTCAAGCAGTTAGTGCAACATATATCTTCTAATAGCCATTTTCCCACAGTAAAGACCAATTGTAAGCATTTAGTTGTGATTAAAGCCGATTGAATGAGATAATCCTTCAGCATGAACAGCTTCAACCAGCTCAGACACCTCTTCTGGGACTTGGACCAGCTCCGCACCAGATAATTCCTTAGTCATTTCCCTAGAGTTGTGTTGTGCCATCACAATCCCCCAGCTGTCCCTTGTGTTTATCAGACTACATTATAATTCTTTAATAAATGCTATTGGATTTATGGAAAGATTGTGTTTTCCAGATGTTCAGGAATCCAGTTAAGCTCCATGCCACAGAATTAAATGCTGGAGACACATGTTATCATTTATTTGTTTTGCAAATATATAAATTAGAAGCTTTATGGTAAATAGGGGCTTTATCAGTAGAACTAAGATTATCAAGTTCCCTAACAGGATCATAAAGTAATTACCATTTCCATTAACAAATAGAGCCTTTAGGGATTTCTTCACAACCATTAGAGCATCACCTGGTGATAACTCACAAGGTTTAACGTTCTGGTACATAGGACAAAACTCAGATTCACAGTTTTTGGTGCCGGAAGCCTGGAGCTGTCTGTGGTGTGTGGCTTTCAACACTGATAACATGTGAAACATAAAATATGTCCTTGGATAACCCTGACCTTTCACCTATCTCTAAGGGCTCATTAACACTTTCTTCAACTTTAACACACATTAAAGAGCCTACCGCTTGAATATGCTTTGTTGGTGTGTTTCTGATGCTTCGGCCGGTTCTTCAATGATGCTTTGGTGGTGCTTTGATGATGATTTGGTGATGCTTTTTTGGAGCTTTAATGAAGCTTGACAGATGCCCTGTGTGTATGTTGATATCTCATACTTGCAATTTCTCCAAAACAGACCAAAGATAAAGCTGAATTAAAGCCTCTTAAAAGCTGCAGGTGCTTTAAGCGAGCTTTGTCATATACTTCTATGGAGTGTTTGAAGATGCTTTGAAGCACCACTAAAGCAACATGGGGTAACATTTTTGAAGCAAAGTCGAAGCAAAGCAAAGCAAATGCTTGGTGTAAACAGGACTGTAAGTTAACCATTTAATTTAGTGACAGGGGCTTTGACTGGCATTCAGAGCGCTTTAACGAAGCGTGTCCGAATCCTTGTTTTGAAGCAAGTGTAAAAAAGCCCTAATAGTGAATAGGATTTTAACACCTAACCTTCACTAAATGCTTAGACCCTAATCCTTATAACTAACATGTAACTTAACTCTCAGCAACACCAACTTGGCAGTGCAGCCCCACCCTCAAGGAATACAATTGAAGTTTGGCTGTAACCTAACCCCTAAAATTAGCCATGAACACTCTTCCGGGAAGTGTCTGGAGACGCCGTGCCAGCCCACCAGTTGGCAAGAGGGGGTGAGCAATCAACTTGGTCAATAGAAATATAAACGGCAGGTATACAATATACAGAAAATAATACGGTAATATAAAAAATATACAATTAGGTATAAAATTAGATACATATAAGTAAAGGTGTCTGTCAGACACAATGGTGGCCTATCGTGTTGTTGTGGACATACAGTCGGGCATATATATCTATATATATATGCGTATAGCCACCGGATGGTATAATGTTGTGCCCGTCAGGGCAGCAAGATGTTAGAAAAAATATAAATGAATGCAATGGGGCTAGTCATTGTATCATCACACTTTTGCGCACTCATAATGTTACTTATGTACATGCCCACATGCCCACAGAAGTTACATCATCTTGCCACCTGTATGCTGTGCATGCACTTCTGGCAGTGTACTGATAATAAACAATTGCTAGAAGAAAGAGGAAGAAGGATTTTTTTTTTTTGGCAGAACAGACTTTGCATGTCTGTTCTGCCAAAAAACTGCACCTCCTAGCAATTTTTTATTATTGAACTTTAGTTCCGCATTAAGTAAAAAAATAAAACTGGATTCCTTGAAGGTTTGATTAGTCACATAGAAATAAGATGTCTCCTAGTCACCCGTTATGAATATTAAACCCTAATAAATCATATGTAGTGAATCAGATAAAGTTGAAGGTTTTATCATTTTCTCCACATCATTTGCATCTTCCTATACCATCACTATGGAGCTCCCTTTCTGGACAAGGTAGTAATATACCATTTTATGAGCCAGTTTTGTTTTTAAAAGACATGCTCTTGTGTCTTCATTTCCTCTCTCTGATGCATGCTGCATGAATAATAAATTGTCAAAACCAAATTCAGATTACATGTGTGGGTAAATATTTGACTTCATTTGCATCCAAAGTACAAAACAAATTAGGATTTTGAGCATAAAAATGATACATTTAGTAACAGTATCTGATGAAAGCTGGAATATATAAAGGGGTTGATTTACTAAAACTGGAGCGCAAAAATCTGGTGCAGATCTACAAAGAAACCAATCAGTTGTTTTTTTTTGTCATAGTTACATAGTTAGTCAGGTTGAAAAAAGACACAAGTCCATCCAGTTCAATCACAATAAAAATAAACAAACAAAATAAAAAAAACATAGTACAATCCCATACATCCAACTCCAAACCCACAGCTGGTTTAGAGGAAGGCAAAAAAAACAGCAGAGCATGATCCAATTTGCTACAGCAAGGGAAAAAATTCCTTCCTGATCCCCTGAGGAATTTAGGAAAGTATCCAGGTCTTTCTTAAAACAATCTACTGAGTTGGCCAGAACCTCTGGAGAGAGTCTGTTCCACATTTTCACAGCTCTTACTGTGAAGAAACCTTTTCCTCTAGACCAGGGGTTGCAAACACAAGGCCCGCAGGTCCAATTCCGGCCCGCCGGACCTTGTAATGTGGCCCGCACAGCAGCCTCCTCATTTTGCCAGGTTGGTTTCCCAGCCCCAGTACCGCGAGCAGCGCAGCAAATTAGCACATGTGCTGCCAGTCTGAGCATAGGCATTAACATCTTCCCCTTACTGTGCCGCTCTGTCTCCGCCGCGTCTCAGGCTGCCACTCTGGTCTTCGCCTCCGCTCTGTCTCCAGCCATGGCGGCTTACAATGCCGCTCCGGTGTCCGCCTCCACCACCACCCCATCTCCACCCTGCCTGCCCAGTCCCTCCAGGCTTTTTTGCATGCCACTGACTGTGCATAGTGGCAGAGATTGCTGGCAGCTTTTTCGGCATTTTTGCCCCCATACAGCAGGCTGTGTCCTGAGGCTCTTAAAGTGTGTGCTGCTATTTTACAGTTTTGGTGAAAAAAAAAAGCAAAAGTACTGATACTTAACACAGGAGATCCACCCACAGAGGGATGGTACCACTATAGCCCAAAAAAAAAAAAAACATACATGGAGGTACCAGAGCTGGTCCAGGTAGGAATGCAGGAGAGAGTACAGATTTGAGGAATTCTGACCCATGCACTGTATACATAGCGCAATCCTGACCCATGCACTGTATATGTAGTGCACCCGGCCCTTTGAGGTTAACCATACTGCTGATGTGGCCCCCAATGAATTTGAGTTTGCCACCCCTGCTCTAGACGTAAAGAATGCCCCCTGGTCCTCAGTGTTGACCGTAAGGGGAATAACTCAACACCAAGTTCACTATATGGACCTCTTATATATTTGTACATGTGGATCATATCTTATTCTCCTCTTCTCCAGAGTGAATAAATTCAGTTCCTCTAAATTGAACAAGATGAAGTTAGAAGCTGATTGGCTACCATGCAGAGATTCTCCAGATTTTGCACTCTCCAGTTTTAGTAAATCAACCCCAAAATGTTTGTTTATAAGCAGTCTTGGCTCTGTAGAAAACAGAAGGTATGAGACATGTATGGTTCACTGAAAGTAAACAGAATGGAACCCCAACAGTAGAAAGGCTGGGGGGGGGGGGGGGTCTATCCACAGGACGTTGTGAGCTCAATGGATTTCTGTCAGGATCAACCCATATAACAACACATTTTTAATGGTATACGATATTTACCCAACCAAATTGGAAAACAATTAGTGAAGTTAAGTATTATGGTTTACATTGACTTTAATGTGTCCATGTGTGCATGTTCATGGTTGTATAGAATATGTGGGCGATGTCTGCAAGCTGACAGGAAGGGCTCTAGCAATACAAACAATAATTGAGACATTACATTGCTGCAACTTGCGATCTTTGTTTATAATCTTTCCAGGCAAAATCTAGAAACCCCAAATCTTCTGTGTCACCTAGCATTGCTGTGAATCAATACTCTGTCCAGAAACATCATTACGATGAAGTATGGATAGATCATTCGCTCGTGCTCCTGTCAGAATCCAAAACCAAGCTGTCCATCCCATCATATTAGCCTTCAGCTTACAAAGTGACAGGGGAAAAGCCCCTGAGCATTCTGTATTAGAATCTGTCCGTCAGATCTGACGGAAACCCCATATGGATATTAGAAAATCATAGACTCCCATGTACATTCCATTATGAAATGGACCAAGCTTCTGCCCTGCAGTTGAGCATATTTGCCAGCACAGATCTCACATATGAATTTGTTTAAACATTTTTAATTAACTCTTTAATAAAGGAAATATGTTAGCTTGTAATATATTAATATGTGTGTATTCATATATTTAGTATGTTCATGTGATCAGTTTGATGCAAATCGTTTTATAATTTGTGTTTCAATGTTTAAAAAAAACTTTTTTCTGTATAGTTTGCTACCGCCCATGCACGAAAAGGCAACAATAGGGCTTCAGCAAATAGACAGTGCACTTTGCAAGAGAAGTTGCGCTTTGCGCAATCTGTCGCAATTTTCCCCAGAGCCTAGTGAAAGGGCCGAAGCTCTGCTGACTCCAATCATCCAATGATGTGCAAGCACAATTTTTTTTCCTTCCTTCCTTCCTGTAATAAAATATTTTTTTCAAAGTGAAATGTATCCTCATTTACTAAGCTCAGGGGAAAAGTCCCTTACAAAGTGCAACTTTCCTTGCAAAACGGACAACCTATTTGCTTTTAAATTAACCCTAATATCTTCTAGTTATACATGCAGGTTCTGCTTTCTACTTAGCACAAAATGTCAAAGCTGTCCTTTTATCTTACTACAGACCTGCAAGATATTAATCTCTTGTGGTTTCTAATAGCATGAAAGATTCTCAACTCTAAACATCATGTGATCAAAACCGCATACGTTTAAGGTCACATGAGGTAGCCCTTTTACCCAAGAACATAATGGTTTTAGCTTGGTGGAACTGTGCTACTGATTTAAGTGAAGTGTATTTTTTTTTATTAAAAAGGGTATATTATTAAAATAAAATAAATACTAATACTAAGGGTCCTTTCACACGGAGCGGACCATTTTTTGGTCCGCTCCGTGTGTGTCCGTCGGCTCAGCGGGGGGTCCCGCTCAGCTGTCGGCGGACAGGGCGGTCCCCGAACACTGTGCAGGGACTGCTCTGTCTCTCCTTCGCTCTCCCCTATGGGGAATCGGATGAAAACGGACCGTTTGTCCGTCTTCATTCGATCCGTTCCGCCGGACGGAAGAAAAATAGGGTTTTCTTCCATCCGAAAAACCAGATCCAGACGGACGCGGATCTTTGTGAACGTTAGCGGATGCATCATCCGCTAACGGACGCGACCCCATAGGCGTCCATTACAAGTCTGTAAACGGACTTGTAAAAACTGACGAACGGAGGCGGACATGTGAAAGGGGCCTAACCAACTTTGCCATCAAAAGATGTGGGGGGAAAGTTAGGTATATATTGCTGTGTCCCCACTGAAATTCCTACTTCCTTCATGTAATTGTGGTCATACAGGAAGTGAGTGGACACTTTAAAAGACACAGTCAACAATTAAACCTTGATAGAGAACCTGACCTCTCCCTATGTTTCTAAAAATGTCTATTTTTTAAGAGATTTTGAATTATAAATTACATTTTAAAGTGGAAGTTCAGTCAAACACTAACTATAGTTAAATCTACTCCCACCCCCAAGCCCATGGCCCCTTTCACACATGCAGACTGTTCAGATCCGCCTGTCAGTTTTTTCAGACGGATCTGAATGGGCGCTTCATATACCTCTACGGAGCGTCGGATTTCAGTGGTGACATGTCAGCTGACACCCAATCAGCCCCGATCCGATCCTCTCTGCTAAAATGTGACAGATGCAAACCCTATTTTGCATCTGTCTGGTGGATCGGATTGGATGAAAATGAACAGATGGTTCTTTTTCATCTGATCCCCCATAGGGGAGAGCGGAGATCTGACTGGTCTGCCTCTGCACATCTGCCAGCTCAGCAGGGATCAACGGAGTGATCTCCGCTGAGCAAGCGGATGTTTAAAAGCGGATCCTTACGGGATCCACATGTGTTAAAGGGGCCTATGGGTGACATTATCGCCATGTGGGCAATCTCTCTTCTTCACTAAAGCCAGTGGTGGGAACCCAATCATGTGATCGAACATGAGCGCCATCAGCATAGGTAAGTATACAGATCTTTCCTTTACAAGGTAAGTGGAATGGGCTTAGAATGAGGGTGGGAGTAGATTTAAGTACAGTTAGCATTTGACTGAACTTCCACTTTAAAGTGGTTGTAAACCACAGGGTATTAAAAACAAATCCCTACAAGGCAATGTCATAATGTGCTAGCATACGTCGCTTACCTTAGAACGAAGCTCTTCAGCGTCTGAAATCTCCCCCCGGTCTTTCTTCCAGGTTTGTGGCCGGGGCACGTTGACGGGCACGTTGACATGTGCACAGGAGCCGCCATTTCCAGCACGGGCTTTGAAGGTCCGACACTATAAACGTTGATATCATTGGCTGCATGCACTCTGAATATCTCCTAAACTGTGCAAGTTTAGGAGATATTCACAGTACCTACAGGTAAGCCTTACTATAGGCTTGCCTGTAAGTACAAGTGGTAGTACAGAGTTTACTACCACTTTAAATGGAAATGTGTAAATGGTTTGCAATTCAATTTGTATATTAAGATTGTTGCATAAAGTTAGGACATTCAAATACTTACCTAACTGCCATCAATGGCTCACTACCCAAATAGCATGCTGATCCCTGTGATTTCAAATTTTGTGCTGAGGGCAGATTCTATGTGAGATATCGGCACTGATTGCGCTCACAAACTGCCAAAGAGAAAAGGAGGGAACCGCTCACCATTAAAATGCCTTAAATATAATTTGTGGTCAGAGTCTTCGAGTATGGAATGTGATCATCCTAGCAACCAAGGCCTGAGGTGTGCCTTGGCCTAGCTGGTCGGTATGCCTAGAAGAGGGCATACCCTGAATATGAGAATGAGAAAAAGTACAAAGAGAAATGGTGTGTGAAACTGGGGGAACGGGTGGGTGGGAAACCAGAAATGGCGCCAACCTGAACCTGATGTGGGGAGGAGCCTTAAGTACTCACCAGACTCCTCCCACAAATACAGGCTAACCTACGGCAAGCCTTAATACGTATTGATCTCTCCATTGTACAGCCTGCTCCAGCTGGTATATGCAAGCCTAACAGTACAAACAAATGGCCACTGCCTCCACCTATAACTGGCCTTTGCAGCAAAAAGAAGGGCAACGCATGTCTAACAAAACCGAATACAATTCCCAGCTCAACTCACCAACCAGCCTACAACCAACTGAATGATCCTGCCTAATGCCGCGTACACACGATCGTTTTTCGGGTTCTAATTTTTTATTTTATTTATGTCATTAAAAATAATCGAGTGTGGGCTTCAGAGCATTTTTCACAATCTAAAAAATGGGCATTAAAAATTTCAAACATGCTCTATTTTTTCACTAAGTTTTTAAAGTTGTCGTTTTTAAGGTTGTAAAAAATGGTAGTGTGTGGTCTTTAACGATGTGAAAAAACTTGCAAGTGATGAGACCGGAGCGATCGTTCTGGTAAAACTACCGTTCGTAAGGGAGTAAGCACATTCATCACGCTGTAATAGACAGAAAAGCGCAAATCGTCTTTTACTAACACAAAATCAGCTAAAGCAGCTCAAAGGGTGGCGCCATCCGAATGGAACTTCCCCTCTATAGTGCCGTCGTACGTGTTGTACGTCATCTCGCTTTGCTAGAGCATTTTTTTTTCACGATCGTGTGTAGGCAAGGCCGTTTTAAAGGTCGGGTTGAAAAAAGCGTCGTTTTTTCTAGACCCTTAAAATCGTAATTTTTTAGAACCCGAAAAACGGTTGTGTGTACGCGGCATAACAGTTTGCATTAAAAACAGGGGTTTCATTTGCAGACATATGCATTACAATACATGTGTAAGCTGCAGTGCCACTTCACGGCACACCTGTATTATCTGCAGTACTAACTCTATACATTTCTGAGAACCCCCACAGTGGCAGAAGCACATTAACACATTTCACTCCACAAGCTTACTTTTTAGAGTGAAATTTGTGAGAGCTTACAAATACAAGGTGGATCAGTCTATATGATGGATAGATCAATAAATAGTTTTTTAAGAATTTTTTATTTTGTGTGGTCCTCCCCTATTGTCTTTGAGAGTCTGTGTGCAGTCTATGACTGGCCAGCAACCGCTGAGAACCAGCTGCCTGGGTTGGAGGATCACTGCGGAGTGAAGCCTGCAGCATAATATTGTATCCTGTCTCTCAGAGATACTAATTGGCTGCTTAGGCAGAGGGCCAAAACCAGTGGGGACAAGCACACTGGTTGAACCCCGAGGGAACCTGTGGTTAGATAAATATAAGATGCTCCTAACTTGCTTTTACATACAAGAGTAGCAGCCTTAACATCAAATGTTGATTGTCGTTCTGTATTAAATGGCCTTTGGGCCTAATGTTAGAAGTAGGGGGGGGCACAGACAATCCTTCAAAATGCCAAAAATACCTAGCGGGACAAACCAAAATGTAGAACCAAGAAAAGAGAAAAGCAGGCTAAATACATATAGTGAAGAAAATGTATACTGTATATCAACTATATCACAAATGAAAAATGAAAAAAAAAATCATCTGGGCTCTGCTGCCATCATAACCTCCCGTCTCCATGTATTAATTGACACAGTTAAAATGCAGTCAAAACTGGTACATAGCAAATGTAGAAAAAGTGTAAATAACATTTAAGGTACGGAGGCACTCTCAGCTCGCAGTCTATTGCCTTAGGGAGCCAGTTTAATGGGTGAATGTGAAGCCTTTTCCATGATATCGCTAATGACATTTTGAGGACATCTGCAGTTGGTTGAAGGAGAACAATAAGATGAGGCATTCTCTGGATGAGGTTTATTTTGACTTCATTAAAATAAGGGAAATGACTCCCTTTCAAATTAAAGCCTACATAAATCATTTCTCTTGGCAGAAAATGTTTTCTTTTAGCGACTTTCGTCCAAGAATGGCAGGGGCACGCTTTCTGCAAACAACACGGCTCCTTCTATTTCAGCTTCTGCCTTTATCTATGGAATAACAGTTGCCAGGAGCTTCATTTAAGTGGCTGATTAAATATCTGTATTTTCATACAGCGAGGTTGACCTATAGTGGGGTGCGCTTCTAGTCTCTTGTTTCTAGTAAATAAATAGATAATCTTTTTTTTCTGTAGCTGTGCGCAGATGGGGCATGTTTGAAATGAATGGGGTTGTGAGCTGAACAACAATGTAAAAATATTTAAAAAGCAATAACATTTCAGGCGTGCTGCATTATTTAACTGAAAATCTGGATGTGAGGTATAAACAAGCATTGCGTTATTGGAACCTATACCGAAATTTGAAAGCAGACCTGTTTTGTATATTTAAATTTCCTTTAGATAAAATACCTCCCTTAGTAATAGGCTTAACATATACTAAAAAGTCAGAATCCTAGAATCCTACTTCCATCTGGTGCCTGTTAAAAAGTTAAAAAATACTTACTAAAACTGAAGAATGCAAAACCAGGTGCAGCTCTGCAAAGAAACCAATCAGCTTCTAAGTTTTATTGTCAAAGCTTAATTGGAAAGTCTAAAGTTAGAAGCTGATTGGCTACCATGTACAGCTGCACCAGATTCTGAGTGCTCCAGGTTTAGTAAATGAGCCACACTATCTCTGTGAAAAACAGGCAGGGGTTTAATGGTAATGGAGATACTGAAGTGTGTTGAAGGAGTTTGAGCCCCTTGGCCACATTTTTACACCTGTAATTCCATTCATTTGAAGGGTTAGAAATGTGACAAAGGGCACACCTGGTTATTATTTTAGTGTGACAATGAAAAACATTTGGCCAATGCTCTAGTAAAGGGGTCTTCAACCTTTCTACACAAAGGGCCAGTTTACAGTCCTTCAGACTTATAGGGGGCCGGATTGTGGCCTTTGGAAGTAGAAAAGGTGTTTGTATCTTTGGTTTGGGTGAGAGTAACTGTGCCCCCAGAGTATGTCATATGTAACCCAGTGTAGTGATCAGAAATATGAAATGTACAAAAAAGTTTTTATAGTACAGGGTTCAGGAGTGTGAAACGCAGAGAGCACAAAACACTAAAATGTGTATTGTACAGGATGCAGGGCTCAAAAGTAGGTAATACACAGGCCACTATACAATCAAAAATACCTTCCCCAATTCCCCCTAGTATAGACCTCTCTTCCTCCACCCCCAAATCCCTTCTTCCTCATACACAGGTGTACAGATCGGTGAATAATCACTTCATTTGGTTTTTTGAAAAGCCAGTATTTTGCCTCGTACACGAGCTCGGTTTTCTCGGCAAGAAACAGCAAGAAAACTGCTGGCAGAGCTTTCTTGCCGAGTAAATCGTGCGTGTGTACAAGGCTTTGAGGTTTCCCGTCAAGAAAACTGCCCAGAATCTCGACGAGAAAAAATGGAGAACCTGCTCTCTATTTTCTCGTTGTGATTCTCAGCAGTGCTCTCCTGCCGAGAAAACCGAGCGTCTGTATACTTGCCTGTGGAAACCCACACATGCTCGAAATGACTTAGACACATGCACGATAGCTTCCAAGGCATAGGTAGGGTGAAGCAAGATGGCTACGACGTAGTCGTAGTCGATGACATCACCGCGTTCGTGCCATTAAAAAGAACAGTGCTTCTTTTGAATCGTACTTTGGTACACTTGCTCGGCAAGAGAATCTTGCCAGGAATCTCGTCAGGAAAAACATTTTCCCTGACGAGAATCTGGGCCGTGTGTACAGGGCTTTACTTTGCTTAATGGTTTAATATTTCAAATTAACAGAGGGTGTTTGCATTGCCTATGTGCTAGAAGATGCCCTTCTTTTGTAAGCTCTAAACATTGGACGGTATGCCTTCAATGTGTTTGTGTGTGTAGGGTGGGGGGGAGGTTTGGGGTTCTACATAGACTGTTTATGTTGTTACTTCCTTGATTATCTCCTATCTGCATTAGTTTCCTGGCTATGCTGGAAGCAGCTACACAACACTTGACACTAGCATCTCTAAAATACACAAAGCCTAAACACAAAAGCCACTCTGTTTCCATACAAATCTAAACTGCTCAACTTTACTTTTTAAAGAAATCAGTTACAATAACACTGCCAAGTGAGGAACTGGTCAAAGTATTTTTTGCTGGGGGGTAAAAGTGTTGCTGTATACGAAGAAGAGAGAATGGTGTCATTGTCACAGCCAAGCCTTTGTGAGATACTCAGACACTTCTCGCTGAACTTGCTGAGCAGCAGTCACTCAATCAATGCAGTTCTTCTGGCAGCTAATGGGTGAACGTAGTCACTGGTTAGATTCTTGTTACTGTATAGCTGAACTTCTCTGTGATATAGTGTTTTCCGGCAAATCAAATAGATTGTGTTACACAGTAAATCTGTAGGCATTAGTGGGAGTACAATCCTAGCGTCCTTGTAATGCTCCAGTGACTTTTATGAGTGGGGCTGATTCATGAATAAAAACTCTAAGCCGAATAGAGAAACGATAGGCACCACTGGAAAGGGTTAATGTAAATGGAGGTCAGAGATCAAGAGTTCATACAACTGTCATGAGAGATTGGGAGGAGAAGGTGACATTTTTCAGGGAGGAGGACAATTCAGCTCTTATAAAACCATCATGGTTACTTCCATAGCTAGAATCTGCTGCTCAGCGTCCTTTATCATCGCCGCTCAAAAAACGGTCAATTTATCAGTTGGCGAGAAGTTGGAAGAAAAGGCCGAGTGTGAGAATGTTTTTGTTGAAATATTCATGTAGGGGAAGTTAGGGTCAGACTTGGTGAAAAATGAAAGCTTCTATATGACATTATAAGCACTCATAGTCTACAAACAAGATCAGAATGCTGCATCTTTATTTTATTGTTTCCTTTGTTGATGTAGTGCTGACATAATATACAGGATTACAGGATTTTATAGACATAGTAGGGTTGATTTACTAAAGGGAAATAGACTGTGCACATTGCAAAGTGCAGTTGCACTCTGCAAGAGCAGTTGCTCCAGAGCTTAGAAAATGAGCAGAAGCTCTGCTGACTTCCATCATCCAATCACGTGCAAAAAAAATGCTGTTTTTTTAATTTTACTTGCACATGATTGGGTATTGTTTGCAAAGTAAACCTTAATATCCTGTACTAAGCTCTGGAGCAACTGCACTTTGCAAAGCCCACAGTCTATCTGCCTTTAGTAAACAACCCCATATAATCGTTAACAACAGTCCCTGTGCTCGAAGGTGCTTGCAAACATACAGGAACACACGTATACACTCTAAGGCTGGTTTGGACCTTGAAACCTGAACTATATAAAACAGTGAGGTCAGTTTACTAAAGAACTAGAGGCTGATCACTTTGCAAAGTGAATTTTCACTGAGCCTAGTAAACAAGGTGACGCTGTATTGGCATCAGTCAACCAATCATGTCCTAGCAAATAGCCGTCTTTATTAAAATGGTTCTAAAGAAATAGAGCAGAGTTCCACCCGAAAATGAAACTTTCGCTTTTCGGAATCCCCCCCCTCCGGTGTCACATTTGGCACCTTTTTTGAGGAGGGGGGAGCAGATACCTGTGTAATCTAGGAATTTGCTCCCACTTCCGGGAATAGATTTGAACAGTATACGTGGCGACTTACACCTTGTCTGGCCCCTCTTCTGCCCCCCGCTGCCTTCTAGGAGACACACAGGTCCCAGAAGACAGCAGGGACCAATGTTATCGCGCATCGCGGCTCACGCATGCAAAGTAGTGGACAAGGAAGCGGAGCCACAAGGCTTCAATCCCTGATACCCTTACCGAAAATGGCGGCGATTCGACCCGAGAGCCAAAGGACAGATTGGCTTTGGGTGCCAATATCAAGGGCACCCAATACAGGTAAGTGTCCATATTTTAAAAGTCAGCAGCTGCAGTATTTGTAGCTGCTGATTTAAAAAAAAAAATTGGGGGAACTCCGCTTTAAGTTTTTTAACCTTTATGTGTTCTATTCTAATATGTTATGACAGACCTATGACAGACCTACTTCTTTGCATACTCCCTCCAGTGATAACAGATCCATGCTCAATTGTGCTATTTTGTCCGTCACCATCTTCTCTGACATTTATCCTTCTTTAGCCATTGGGCAACCACTGATGATGTAACTCCTGCACATGTGCACTGTAACTACGTTGTCCTGGCTCCATTCTCAGCATCTTACAGTCGGGAGTGTACACTGCACTATGTATGAGACAGTGTACAAAGAAAAATGTACTAGTACGAAGGGGATATTTTTTGGCAGAAGACAAAATGTACCGCTTAGTGATTATTTTTTTACGTTTTTAAGCTCCTGTACTGACTTTTATTTTTTAAGACATTGAGAGTCATCATCATAAGGTTTTATTTTTTATTTATTTTTTAAACAGAAGATTTAACACTGTTGTTAGGTTTTATTGCTGATCATGACCCAGATTTTAGCTCATTCCTGTCCTGCATAGAACCTGCATCTGGGACAGGGTCACACACTGCAAAAAATGTTTTTAATCTTTCCCCATTCCTACCATGATTTAGTTGCTCTTTGCATTAATTTCCCTGTACTTCCTGTTCCAGGTGGCACCAGTCACAGGAACAGAAGGTGGCTCTAAGGAACCTTGTGTTTGTAAGATTTAACAAAAATGCACATATTACATTAAGGTTTTAATTAAATAAAAACCAGCATGTTTCAAAAGGGAAACAATTAATCTACGGTTTAATTAGACAATATGTTGTTCTTTTTTTCTATCTTTATTGAACCTAACCAAGTGTTTCTTTTTTTTTTTACATGACATTTTCTGAACCTTCGACCTACTTTTCAACAATGGAATCATATTAGGTAAGTTTTCTTATTTAAATAATGTGAAATATCTGTTTAAAAGAGAGGAATTTTCATTATATCTACATCTGTTATTCCCCATTTTTCAATTATATATATATATATATATATATATATATATATATATATATATATATATACAGGGCTTTTTTTCAGCAGGAACGCGGGGGAACGCAGTTCCGGTACCTCCAGCTCTGAATGTATGTGATGGTGCACGGAGGTGGGTAGGAGGTAGAACCAAGGAACGGTGCTCGGAGGTGGGTAAGGTGTGGAACCAATGAATGGTGCTCAGAGGTGGGTAGGGGGTGGAACCAAGGAATAGTGCTCAGAGGTGGGTAGGGGGTGGAACCAAGGAATAGTGATTGGAGGTGGGTAGGAGGTGGAACCAAGGAACGGTGCTCGAAGATGGATAGGGAGTGGAACCAAGGAATGGTGCTAGAAGGTGGGTAAGGGGTGGAGAAAAGGAATGGTGCTTGAAGGTGGGTAGGGGGTGGAACCAAGGAATAGTGCTCGGAGGTGGGTAGGGGGTGGAACTAAAGGAATAGTGCTTGGAGGTGGGTAGGAGGTGGAACCAAGGAACGGTGCCCGGAGATGGGTAGGGAGTGGAACTAAGGAATGGTGCTCGGAGGTGGGTAGGGGGTGGAACCAAGAAATGGTGCTTAAAGGTGGGTAGGGGGTGAAACCAATAAATGGTGCTCGGAGGTAGGTAGGGGGTGGACACAAGAGGTGACAGAAAGAGGGAGTTACTGCACCTATTCTCTAAAAAAAGCCCTGTGTATATATATATATATATATTTATATTTAAAACACTATATACAGTCTTACAGTTCTCACATCCCTTCAGTCGTTCATGCCTTGCAAAAATTACATTATATATATTTTTTGTATGTAATAGCGTAGACATAGAGTGAGTGAAACCCTACTCATTTTATGGGAACACATATTTGTGTAGCAGCAAGCCTCATTTTTGCAATTCTTTATTTTGCACTGTATTTGGTGGGTTAAACACATAATGTAATAGCGTAGGTGTATTGCAGCCAACAAACACTATCAAATCAGGTTCAGGACCTGAGAAAAACAAGTTTTCAAGAACATCCTAGGTGTACTGGTTTAGAATTTACACTAGTTTAAGAACAACTAAAGAATGAAAACATTTTTAATGCAGAACAGAAGCCAAAACATGTTACTATTTTTAACTTGTCATTTTTGAGTTAAATACATTTTGTAAACAGGTGAGATGGTAGACCACAGCGAATATAAGCGCTGCGCAAACTGTTGGCGCTATATAAATCCTGTATAATAATAATGATATATCAAATCAAATATATGCATATTTAGAAAACCTAGAAAAGTGACGGCAGGCATTTTTTGTTGTTCATTTTGTTAACTTTGTTGTCTGACTATAGATCTATGTTTATCCTAAGCATGTTTGAAGCCATTTACTGTTGACTGTCTCACTACCTCCGCTGATAATTTATTCCAAGCATCAACTACCCTTTCAGTAAACTTATTTCTTTCTAAGATTGGTTTTGAACTTCCCTCTTGTTACGCTGAGGTCATGTTCTGTGTTTTTGATTTTGGTTTCATATTGAAAAAACTGCCCTCCTGAACCTTATTCACCCCCTTGATGTATTTAAAGGTTTCAATCATATCCCGCCTTTCCATTCTTTATTCTATAATGTACATAGTAAGTTCCTGAAGTCGCTCTAAATACGTTTTATCCCCCAGACATTTCACCATTTTTGTTACTTGTGTCTGGACTATCTTATCAATATCTTTCTATGAGTGAGGTCTCCAGAACTGGACACAGTATTCTAAATGAGGTCTCACTAAAGATCTATGTAGGGAAATCAGAACTTCCTTCCTCCTGCTGGTGATCTCTCTAGTGATGCATCCTAATATTCTATTGGCTTTTCAAATTGTCTGGTTACACTGTTTGCTCATTTTGCAATCATCTGTAGCGTTACCCCCTCAAGAGCCGCTGATTAGATTTGGGATCGGCGTATTTAAGTTACCTCTGTGTGGTGTCTAGGGGTGAAGGTGGTGAGCAGAGCAGTAACTGAATGTCCAGACTGATAGTTGAATTTTCCGATTGTATTCCTAGTCAAACACGACCAACATCAACTTGAGGTAGACAGGATAGGTTGATGAAAGTAGAAGATGAACCTTGCAGCATTAGGCTTTGGATAAGTAAGGCATTCCTGCCTTCAACAGTAGTATCTATCACATCGTCACTCTAGCCAGAGTGGGTGAAGTGCGCCCTGACAGACCCCTCTCACAGGCCTGGCAGCCAAAGTGTCACTTAAAGCTTCTGGGAAGGATCAAGTCTCTACCACCGACTTGGCTCCTATTAAATTAGGATTTTAAGATGGAAACCTCTCTCACAGGCCCAAGTAGAGCTGCAGAGCAAATCCTCCCAGTAGATATTTTAGTAGAGGTCACCAGCTGACAGTCTGACTATGTTCTGTCAGTGTCTGGTAACCAGATCCCTGATGGTTCGTTCAAGCCCTGTTGGATCACCTGCCTCCGGTTCTCCTCAGACCAATCCCCCACCGAACAGCATCCAGCTTGGGATCTTTTCAGTAGAAGTGGGAACCCAGTAAGCCACTGGGGTCCCTGATAGCATAAGTTGCCATGAGCCATGAAGCCCAAAGTTCGTAGCTCCGCATATTGTAGGCCCCCGGCCAGGTAGGCCATAGTGGCGGCCTCGTGGCGTGCGCACACCCTGAAGGTGGGTGCTGCACCTGCGACCCACTGCGGGTAGGAGACCCGGGTAGAAGACCTGGACAAAAAGTCGCCCGCATCAGATATACCCTCTCCCAGCATTCCCAGCAAGGGAAACACTCCTCTGATTGGCTGCTGAGGAAAGGCGGCTCTGTTCTGGAACCCCTCTGGCGCCATTTGCTGCCCAAGGATGGTAACATGTCCTCAGAGAATGGGACCACAGGCAGCCCAGCCCGAAACGCAAATTTAGGGAATTAACATGGATGAGAGCAGGGTAACTCTCTCCCCCCCCCCCACTAAATTTACAATAGCGTCTATAACTGACAGTAGGGGGCGGTACACATCTAAATTAAGTACCCCCAAATCTTTTTTTTTTTCTCTCTGTGGTGCTGGCTAAGACTGTACCACCAATGTTGTATTTGTTTTCCCTAGGTGCATTATTTTACATTTAGAAATATTGAACTGCAGACTCCAATTTTCCAACAATGCCAAATCATGTTCCATGTTACAGACACCTCCTGGGATATCAACCCAATTACACACCTTTGTGTCATTGGCAAAACGACTATCCAACAAACCTTTAGTTATATCAATTACAGAGTTTGCTTTCTGTGAGAACTGCATGAATGGATCCAGGGATATGGGTCACTGTAGTCTCCAAATCCCAATTTTCCTGTAATTGAGCCTGGCTCCAACCTGTCAAGTCATGCTATTGGTGACTAGTCATGTCCATCACCATAAGGAACCAATAGGGAGTCTTTGGAAGTGAGGGACAAGAGACAAGCTCAACCTTTATGAGAAATTCAGTTGCCTACATTTCAGCATCTACTAGTCTTTTTCACATTAATCAAGATAACTACTTCTGTCCACTGTCCCATATATACAGTACCCTTTGTTGCCACCATTAAAATTGGGGGCTGTTACTTATTACAATTTTCGTGTTTGATTAATCGACTAATTTCGATTATTATAACGCACATACAGATTTTGCATTTTTTTTATTAAACTCTCCCCCCATACTGTAATATCCACATCTCCCCCATACTGTAATATCCACATCTCCGCCTATACCGTAATGTCCATATCTCCCCCATACCGTAATGTCCACATCTCCCCCCATACAGTAATGTCCACATCTCCCCCGTAATGTCCACATCTCACCCCATACCGCAATGTCCACATCTCCCCCCATACAGTAATGTCCACATCTCCCCTGTAATGTCCACATCTCGCCCCATACCGCAATGTCTACATCTACCCCCATACAGTAATGTCCACATATCCCCCGTAATGTCCACATCTCCCCCATACCGTAATGTCCACATCTCCCCCATACAGTAATGTCCACATCTCCCCCGTAATGTCCACATCTCGCCCCATACCGTAATGTCCACATCTCCCCCGTAATGTCCACATCTTGCCCCATACTGTAATGTCCACATCTCCCTGCTCTTACCAGAATGGAAAGCACAGCAGGCAGTAGTCCCGTCCGCAGACGACACAAGCAGGCGATGACGTCGCTGTGCCACTACTAGGCCACCGCCGGGTGTACCAAGATGACCGTGGCTCCGGAGCTAGGCTGAAGCCGCGGCCTTTCCTATGGGCGAGACCGCAGAGCTCAATCTGTGGATCGTCCCAATCAAAATTATTTTGATTGATCAAAGATATTAACGATTAATCAAGGAATTCATCGTTAATTTCCGCAGCCCTAATTAAAATCTCAGCTCTCTAGATATAAGGAACTAGTAATACTCCTCCTGGTGTGTCTTAATGTATTGCTTGGTGCCTAAGTGGCCAATCACAAGTTCCAATGGCTCTTACTTGGGGCATTGGGAGTGCATAACTGTGTGCAGGTGCTGATTATTGGGGTATGGTTGGTACTTGCTTAGATGCTTAGGCAACAGCGGGCATTAAGATAGGGGGCATGAACGGGGATAGTAAGCAAAGCACCCCATGGTTCCCACTATATACTGAGGGGTTATTTATTTATTTTTTGAATGTGTTTTCTTTTAGGAAACCTTTTGGTTTTCTATCTATAACACTGTGTAAAGATTACATTTTACAAACTCAAGAAGGTGTTGACAGGAGAGTTGACAGAAAACAGGCAGTTCGTAGCATAAACTGTACGACGGAGATAAAGAGAGCAATGTTATAAGTAAATGGCTCTGCACTGTTGTTCAGCATCTTGGCTCATTTCTGTCTGACATGACTTCACGCAGAAGAGGCTGAATCCACAAGGGGCAGAACAGCTGGATACTTTATTAGTTTTTATGTTGTACATAAGGAAGACACGTTTCCATTGTTATAGTGTAAAAGGAGATGAAAGCCCTGGGCATCATTAAAGTGCAGGATGTGAAGAACATGTCAGATGTATTCCTCCAGCACCTGCAGTGAAATCCTGGCATCAGGTTCCCAGAAATAGGCTACTTTCCTTGTGTGATATAAAATATTTTACTCATCTTATACATAGATTTTTGCTGGAAACACCTTGCTAGTCTATTGCTCATCCCAGTCAATAACGACCAATCTATTTTATGTTATTGTCTTTGATAAATATTTTGTAGCCACTAGTGTGCATTATTCTAAACGACCAGTTCACTTGAAAAATATACAGTACAGACCAAAAGTTTGGACACACCTTCTCATTCCAAGAGTTTTGTTTATTTTCATGACTATGAAAATTGTATATTCACATCGAAGGCATCAAAACTATGAATTAACACATGTGGAATTATATACATAACAAAAAAGTGTGAAACAACTGAAAATATGTCATATTCTAGGTTCTTCAAAGTAGCCACCTTTTGCTTTGATTACTGCTTTGCACACTCTTGGCATTCTCTTAATGAGCTTCAAGAGGTAGTCACCTGAAATGGTCTTCCAACAGTCTTGAAGGAGTTCCCAGAGATGCTTAGCACTTGTTGGCCCTTTTGCCTTTACTCAGGTCCGGTGACTGTGGAGGCCAGGTCATCTGGCGCAGCACCCCATCACTCTCCTTCTTGGTCAAATAGCCCTTACACAGCCTGGAAGTGTGTTTGGGGTCATTGTCCTGTTGAAAAATAAATGATGGTTCAACTAAACGCAAACGGATGGAATAGCATGCCGCTGCAAGATGCTGTGGTAGCCATGCTGGTTCAGTATGACTTCAATTTTGAATAAATCCCCAACAGTGTCACCAGCAAAGCACCCCGACACCATCACACCTCCTCCTCCATGCTTCACAGTGGGAACCAGGCATGTAGAGTCCATCCGTTAACCTTTTCTGCGTCGCACAAAGACACGGTGGTTGGAACCAAAGATCTCAAATTTGGACTCATCAGACCAAAGCACAGATTTCCACTGGTCTAATGTCCATTCCTTGTGTTCTTTAGCCCAAACAAGTCTCTTCTGCTTGTTGCCTTTCTTTAGCAGTGGCTTCCTAGCAGATATTCTACCATGAAGGCCTGATTCACACAGTCTCCTCTTAACAGTTATTCTAGAGATGTGTCTGCTACAAAAGGTGGCTACTTTGAAGAACCTAGAATATGACATATATTTTCAGTTGTTTCAAACTTTTTTGTTATGTATATAATTCCACATGTGTTAATTCATAGTTTTGATGCCTTCAGTGTGACTCTAGAATTTTCATAGTCATGAAAATAAAGAAAACTCTTTGAATGAGAAGGTGTGTCCAAACTTTTGGTCTGTACTGTATATTAATGCCACCTACGGGGCATGGTGGGCTGAGCCAGCCCTTGGCTTTTCATACATCTTATGCACACAAAAAAATGATTTGCTAGATATACACGAAACTGACACTTTATTAGGTACACTGGATTGGACCCCCTTTTGATTCCAGAACTGCCTTAATTCTTCATGGCATAGATTTAACAAGGTGTTGGAAACATTTCTCATGGATTTTGGTCTATATCGACATGATAGCATCACGCAGTTGCTGCAGATTTGTCAGCTGACCATCCATGATGTGAATCTCCCCTTCCACTACATCCCAAAGGTGCTCTATTGGATGAGATCTGGTGACTGTGGAGGCCATAATAGTACAGTGACCTCATTGTCATGTTCAAGAAACCAGTTGTGAGAAGATTTGTGACATGGTGCATTATCCTGCTGGAAGGAGCCTTCAAAAGATGGGCACACCGTGGTCATAAAGGAATGGACCTGGTCAGAAACAATACTCAGGTAGGCCGTGGTGTTTAAACAATGTTCAATTGGTACTAAGGGGCCCAAAGTGTGCCAATAAAATATCCCCCACACCATTACGCCACCACCACCAGCCTGAAACATTGATACAAGGCATGATAGATCCATACTTTTGTGTTGTTTACGCCAATTTCTGACTCTCCTCTATCAGGCAACATTTTTCCAGTCTTCTGTTGTCTAAATTTAGTGAGCCTGTGCAAATTGAAGCCTCAGTTTTCTGTTCTTAGCTGACATGAGTGGCACCCGGTGTGGTCTTATGCTGCTGTAGCCCATCTGCTTCAAGGTTCGATGTGTTGTACTTTAAGAGATGCTATTCTGCATACCTGCATACCTTGGTTGTAACAATTGGTTATTTGAGTTATTGTTGTCTTTCTATCATCTCAAATGAGTCTGCCCATTCTCCTCTGACCGCTGACATCAACAAGGCATTTTCGTCCACACAACTGCTACTCGCTGGATATTTTCTATTTTTTGAACCATTCTCTGTAAACCCTAGAGATGGTTGTATGTGAATATCCCAGTAGACCAGCCCATCTGACCAACCCATCTGACACCAACAACCATGTCACATTTACCCTGGCACTTGAAACACCTAGACATGTCTAAATGCACCTCAATGTGTTTAAACAAATGCAGCTTTAGGCGCTTTTCTCCTGCCATTTAGAAGAGCTTGGCAAATGCCCAGTGTGCATGGGGCATAACAGGGAGAGTGGTAACCCCCTTTAACCACTTGCCAACCGCGCTATAGCTAAATGTTGGCTAGTTCTTGGAGGCTGTCATATGAGGACACTGCTAATCACAGATAGAGGTAAAGAGCCAATCAGTGGCTCTTTAACATGTGATCAGCTGTGTCGAATCACAGCTGATCATGGATGTAAATAGAAGCTAGTGATTGGAACCCCTTTTTTCATGTTGACAGCATGAGGATCAGAGAAGAGTGACAATAACTGGCTTCTCTAAAAGGGACATGTACACTTATAATCCGGGCACTCATTATCATTGTCCTGATTATCAGTGCAGTCCCAACAGTGCCCTCCAGTGCTGCAAATTTATGCCCACCAGTGCTGCCAATGTGTACCCACCAGTGCTGCCAATCAGTGCCCATCAGTGCCTCCTCAGTAGTGTCACCTATCAGTGCCTCCTACCCGTGCTCATCAGTGCCACCCATCAGTGCCATCCTTCAGTGCCACCCATCAGTGCCTGCCAGTGCTAACTATCAGTGCATGCCAGTGCCACCTATCAGTGTCAGACATCAGTGCCTGTCATTGCCCCCTGTCAATGCCTGTCAGTGCCACCCATCAGTGCCGCTCTTCAGTGCCTGCCTATCAGTGCCTGTCAGTGGCACCTATCACTTTCCATTAGTGCCACCTATAAATGCCCATCATTAGTTTTCCCATGTTAATGCATTAACGCTGGATGTGTGGAACATGTGTTAATGTATGTTAATGCACATGCAAAAACATGATGCCGAAAACTCACAGAGCTTCACATTGTGAATGAGGCCTTAAAATTGAATATGTTTATTTCCCCATAACGCAATACTTTTGCCTGGACTCCCAAAAGTCTGCCCGCATAAAAGTCGACAGGGAAACACATTTTTGCAAATGTAGGTCTGGAGGGGGCTCTCTGCATTATTAGAAAATTAGCTTCCAGGCAATGCCCCTGCAAGAGTTTTACAGGTCTGATGATAATTAAAACTGGTTCTGACAATAGGAACATGGTGGCAGCACAGTGGTTAAGTTGTTAGCACTTCTGCCTAGAAGCCGTAGGGTCATTGGTTCAGATCCCAACCACAGCAGTACCTGCTGGGAATTTACATGTTCTCCCTTTAATTGCGTGGGAAAATTCCAGTTTCCTCTCATACTCCAAAACATGTTGGTAGGTTAATTGGCTCCTGTCCAAATCATCCCTGGTATGTGTATGGATGTGAGTTAGTGACCTTAGCTCCTTGAGGACAGGGACTGATGTGAATGTATAATAGATATGTAAAACTCTGTGTAGATTGATGGTGCTATGTACGTACTTATAATAAATAATGTTTGGGACATGATCTATAGGATTAAAGGGAGGTTTTGGGTTAAATTTTACTATCGTCTGGATATACCCTTTAAAGCGGAGCTCCACCCTAAAGTGGAACTTCCGCTCATCTGAACCCTCCCCCCTCTGGCGTCACATTTAAAATCTTTCAGGGGGAGGGGGGTGCAGATACCTGTCTAAAGACAGATATTTCCACCCACTTCCGGCCACACAGTCTGCAGGTAGACTGTGGGCAGGACGTCAGTTCCCGTCCCCCCCCCCCCCGTTGTGTTCTGGGAAACCAACAGCTCCCAGAACACAGCAGGGACCAGTGAGCACGGCGCACGTGACTCACGCATGCGCCGTAGGAAACCGGGCAGTGAAGCCGGAGCTCTTCACTTCTGGTTCACTCACAGAGGATGGCCGTGGGGGCAGCAGAGTGACGAGCGATCGCTCATCCTCAGCTTTTGACGGCGCTGGACTCCAGGACAGGTAAGTGTCCTAATATTAAAAGTCAGCAGCTGCCGTATTTGTAGCTCCTGGTTTTAATTAAAAAAAATGTCGGCGGACATCCGCTTTAAGTATAAAGTTGGTCTGGTGTCCTTCAAAACAGAAGCTGTGTGTAGGTAAGGTTTGTCCTCTACATGGATTTCAAGGCTTCATTTTCCATTTGGTTGAAGTGTAAGTTGATCTGACCTTTGAGATGTTATTGAAAGATGCTCTCTTTTAAGTTTAGGGTGATGCTAACACTTCTTGATTTTGTAGAGATCTTTGAAAGAGCATTGTGAGTTAAAATGGAAAGCCTGGCCGTGCTGTTTTTTTTTTCATTTTCCAAACCTCAGTCAAATCTCTCCAAGCATTAACCTGGCAAGTTAAAGATCACAGCAAGGTGCTTGTGGCATAAAAATAATGATCAATGACAGCTGATATACTGCAGCAAGACGAGAATGTAGTACTAAAAATGAGTAATATTAAAACATTTAGAGTTAAAAGTGAGATACTGGCAGCTTCTTAGATGAGCAATAAAAAAATGCATTGAACATGAAAAATTAAAGGTGTTATGGCAATGCTGCAAGTAATTTTCTGTACCCTACTGGGAGATTATCAGAATGATGAAAGATCTTTGCCTCCAAGAACAGCAGACTAATTTTTTTCCTGGGTTTCTTAGAATATATACGAGGCTTAGCAACAAAACTGCATGTATTTAAACTAGAGGCATAAATATAACCTTTTGGTTTGAGGAGTATACAGAGTTTATCCACTTACGGCAATTCAGTACCTCTTATAAGCCATGAAGGAAGGAATACATCTACATAGGATGAAAAACATGCATACAGTCTTCCATTGTCAGTGGCAGCAAATCAAGAGCAGATTGTTCCTGGGAGAAAATGTTTGCTTTAAATAACATTAATGCCTTTTAATTAATCTAACTGCTGTAAATGGTAAATTCAATGGAGTTATTGTTGCAATATTACCTTGAAAATATTCTAGTGTCATTTTTACATTCTGGTAACCTGAGCTCAAAATTGTTATCAGAAGGATGAATGCATGACATGTTAAGGCCCGACTTTCCCTCATTTAACACCCACCTTTTACGACTGCACCCTTCCACCTTACCAAATAAAGACTGACACCGGTGTGGAGTAAAGTTGGCCTTACGGCCTATTTATTTTAACAAAACTAAAATTAGCATAAATAACCATTTTCAATAAATAACTTTTACACAACTTTTAAACCTCCTGGTGGTCTGATAGACCACACCTCCAATTGGCCACTGGGACAATAACTGTTCAACTTCGGCCTCAGTCGCAAACCCCAAATTTAGAGGCAATACACCTGTCTGCAGTGACCTACCCGATTAACTCCTTCCTGGTCCTGACCGAAAGGTACCCGTATCCCCCATATCATCCTATGGGTACAACCGTTTTTCTTAAAACGTCCTGCCTTTCTTCCTCTCCAGAAACCCCAAAACAGAAACCCCAAAACACCGCCCCCCCTTCCTCTCGCCTACCACATGGGAGGGTGGGTGGGACGCTTCCCTAAAGTTTAAGATGGAGGAGTGACGCTACGTCATTTCCTCCCTGCAGACTATTGCCAGCCAGCCCCTCCTTTCCCCCTGGCTACTCCTACTTCCTTAAAGCGACACTGCTCTTCACTCCCTGCCACTTAAGATGGCCAACACATCTCTCTATCTTCCTGGTGGTCCCCCCCTGTCATGCCATCCCTCCTCCTAACGGTTCCCTCTCGGCTCCGGGACTCTTTATATCATGGATATCTTTACCTAACATAGTAAAACATAGGGGGAGATTTACTAAAACAACAGCACTGTGCATGGTAGCCAATCAACATCTAACTTCAGCTTGTTAAATTAAGCTTTGAGAATAAGTCATTGTTCACATCGTTGTGATCTGTCAGGCAATTCGAGAGGTCCAAGTGGCACCCTAGTGTCGAAAATCAAACTGTTCAAATTGGTGCAAAGCTGTGCTGTACAAATTAAAAAAAAAAGTCCCTGCACTATTTTTGGCTATTTCATGTGCAACTTGCATATCTGTGTCTCAAGTCTCACAGATGTCAGCTAAGTCACACCTAAAGTCGCACTGACATGTGGCTTTGAAATCTTGCGATTTCAAGTGAAGCATGATTTCAAAGTCAGATTCAGTGTTAATGGGGGCTAAAACATGGAAGCTGATTGTTTATATGCAGAGCTGCACCAGAATTTGCGCTCTTCAGTTTTAGTAAATCAAAGCGTAGTATTATTTAGCAGTCTTATTATTTATGCTAACCTGACACTTTTCCTGGAAATGTACCCTTACCTGCATTATTCCCTCTATTTTTAATTTTTTAAGCCCAACTTTAGCCCAAATTACTAATTTACAACATAATTTAGGCTATAGTGGGGAAGGGTTAGACACTAAGGTTTGTATTGCCAAATTTGTCCAAAAGTGGGAAATGTTTAGAACTTCTGACAATAGTTTTCCTGCTGCCTGTTCCTTCCTGTCCCAGTAAAAAATCTTCTTATTTTTTGTCCTGGTATGTCAGGGAGAAATGCACAGACCAATCCTTTACTTGCTCTTTTGGAGTCCTCTACTTCTCTGTTCCTTCTTCCTAACAGTGCCCCCCTCAGCAAGCTGTGTGCTCAGGATGCCCTCTCTTGCTGCCATGCTCCAGAGGCGGACTGCGTGGTTTCATACAAAAAAAAAGTCACTGCCCCACCTTTAAGTGGTCTTCACAGCGAGGATCACTGGAAAGGTATGTCACAATAAAACCAAGGAATTTCCAAGCTCAACTTACCAACCCGCTTGCGACCAACCAAATTGACCTTTCTAACAGTATGCGTTAAAAACAGGGGTTTAGTTGCACACATTTGCAAATACTTGCACAATTTGGTCGTAGGTTGGTTGGTAAGTTGAGCTTGTAAATTTCTTAGTTTTATTTGATATGTTTGGTTATATAGACACTCACACAGTGTGGCTCGTCCAAGCCCCTCGTCCATGCCCCCCCACAAGATCTGACTGACAGCAGCAAGAGCCTGTGAGACCAGAAACAGAGAGCAGTGGCATTGCAATCGGGGACAGCTCTGCATTGTGAGAGGACTCGGGTGAGTGTGTAAGGATGGGGGGGGGGGGGTCATGTATTGGAAGTTTTTTTCTATAATGCAGATAATGCATTAGGGTTCCATGCTGGCAGGTCCATGCCAACAGTCACTGTCCCATCGCCAGCTGTTATCTTCTCAGCCCCTTCTTTTTGGTCTTCTTCACCAATTGGGCAGTTGTTGATAATGTAACTCCAGCACATGCACACAGGAGTTGTATTGCTTCTTAAACTAAAATGCCGGGAATGATCCTGGACTGTACACTGCATTACGCATGTGTAAGGCAGTGTGCACACAAGGAAAGAAATTGCTAAAATTAAGAGAAAGAAGTTGTTTGGCAAAAGGGACTTTTCATTCCTTTTCTGACCAAAAATAACTCTATTTCCTAATATATATATTTTTTTATTCTTAAAGTTTAGCTTTACGAAAGATCTTTTATTGATAGGATTTTCTGGCCACCATTTTTTGCCTATGGCTAACCTTATTTTGTGCTTTACACAGTGATCCAGTATTATAACCAGGAACGTGATCCTTTATCTAAATAGAAATGAAAAGGGGAAAGGGCTAAACTTTTGCACCTTTGATTTTAAATGAGAGGATACAAAAAAGGGAAAAATCAAGTAGAGAAGAATGCACTACATCTAGAAATGGGGGCTGGCACAGGTGTGGACGTGTAGTGTGGTTTTGTAAATGTGTAGTTGGGTTCTACATGGCCTCTTGAAAGTGGCCGGTTACCTATGCAGCAGAGAGAGGTATCTAAGTATTACATTGGGCCTGGGTACGCCCATTAGGCTCTGTTTTGTATTTACATTTTTCTTTGAAACGGAATAAAAAAAAAAATTGTGAAAAAAATAAAAAAAATAAAAGAGATCCTTATGCACCAGAATTCCACTAACTACTAGAGACATTCAAGGCAACTGCCTGATCCAAGTGCACATTGCAGCCAAAAGTCTATTAGTATCCACCTAAAAAAAGAAATATTCAGAGCACACATTCTTCTTTATTTACTCTACTAAATGAAAGCCCAGCCAATGGTTGTTTTTCAAGTAAATCTACACTTTCCCAAGCTACCTGTATGCTGGGCTTTTATCAGTCTTCTTGTACTTAAGCTGCATCAATATTTTGACCAACTTATGCCGAACTCCACTCCATGGGTGGCCCTGTTGGCAACATCTGGATTGACAAAAGCATATTTTTTAAGCCACTTTTGTTGAAGGAGCCGGGTGTAAAATTGTCAGGTATTGACAGGGGGTGGCAGATGTCAGAATACAATAGCCTGCAGTGGGACATTTGTCTATCCATGCTATTTTGGTGAATGGAGGAATCTGTGAAGCCACGTACACACGGCCGAGGTTCTCGGCAGAAACCAGCGAGAACCTCGCTGGGAGCCTGATTCTGCCGAGAACCTCGGCCCTGTGTATGCTCTCGGCGAGCCCCGCCCGTCGGGAAACCCGTAGAGCAAATAGAGAACAGGTTCTCTATTTGCTCGACGGCCCGTCGGGATGAATGGCTGGTTGCCTTTCCCGACGGGCGGGTCGCCGATTCTGACGGCCGGCAGAGAACCTCGACGGGCGGAACGATGTTTTCCGCCCGTCGAGTTTCTCTGCCGTGTGTACGCGGCATTAGATTTGTTTCAATCAGCCTGTGGGCTCTATTCATAAGGTCAGCTTTATAGATGTCCAGGAATTAGGAGAATAAAGAAGAATAAGAGTGCCCCCAACTGTTTAATAATTATATCCCCCCGTCACCAATCAGACCACAAGCCACCCATCAGAATAATCAATCAAATTAGAGCAGTCATTTTTTTAGGGCTGCTTAGAAGCAGAACAGCAAATGTGATTGGTTTCTGTAGGAAGCAAATAATCTCTCCTTATGTTTTTATAGAGTAGCCTGTATGGAACTATATTACAGAAAGTGTAGGTACGAAAACAGCAACAAAGTGGTGCTATTACCAATAGCAACTACATTTTAATCATACTAGAAATCTAATTGGCTGCTTTGATAAACACTTTTGCTCCATATTTAGCTCCAGTTTTCATAAATCAGCTCCTTTGTGTCAAATAACTCTCTGGAACAAGATACCAATCTTCCTATAAAGCCATTTTCCTGCAATCAAGAATTTGACAAATAGGCGGCTAATTTGGGGTATTTCATTACCTCTCACACAAGAATGTGTAATACCGGGTGAATGAATAACATTTGTGACTTCGCTTGCATAGATGAATGATCACACCGTACCACCGCCTGCCAATTTATAAAACTTGGCATAGAGTCTCATATGAAATCATTCACCTTGCCTTTTCGGAGTGGAGGTCGCCAGGAGAACAAAAGCTTTTACTGAAATGGAAAAGGCATACTAAAATGAAATGATCAGGTTAAAGACTTCCCGTGGCCTAGTTTGCTCTAGTCCTACTAATTGACTTAAAGCTGTACTGCTCTTCCCTGAGCCCATGCAGTGAGAATGAATACACAGCGATTTGTGGTCACCTATGAATAGTACACACAATGCTTCTCCCCACTACACTGGCTCTAATCTGGCTATGACTGAGCTTGGATGTATGCTGAATTGGCATTTCCCATCTAATTAGATAATTATAGTTTGAGAAATTGCTTCAGATTTGATTGTTGAATTAGTTTGGAGAACCATATTATCCTTAATTCTTGTGTATTAGGTCATGCATATACATTAGAGTGTGATTGGATGTATCTTAGCAAAACAATTGCAGCTTTGGATCAAATCAACAAATGCTCAATGCCAATGTGATTGCATATTTCCCTGATCCCTTCATACTATATAGTATTGCCCTATTCCCATCACCAGGTGCCAGAGAGAGACAGACGCTCAGGGTGCTAGGCTATTGTAGATCATTTCAGCAAGCAACAATGCCATGAGACCACAGAGATGGATACACAATTGATCGGACAATATAGCACACTGTGTACATGTAAAGCATTTGCATGTTATGTTCACTTTAAAATATCACGTGACTGATTCATAAATGCCTTGCAAGTGGAAAAAAAAACTAACATTAACTATTTTTAAAAATGCTCCCTCCTCCTACTTATCCTGCATATCCTGTGTAAAAAAGATCTGTCTATTTACCTATTTTTAGTCTAGCATCTTCAACTCTCCCTTGTCAGAGAACAACTGATGCAGGGGAGAGGAGAGAGTGCTGACAATGGCTGTATGGCGTCATGGCTCCCAGAATCCTCAGCTGTTGTGGACTGCTACACAGGGGGCCAGAGCTGCGGGATCACGTGACCAGACCTGGCCAAATTTTTAAAAAAGGTCAGTGTACAGATCTTTTTTTACACAGGGGATGCAGGATAGATAAGTGGAGTGGGAGTGAATGTTTTTAAAAATTATTAATGTTAGGCTTTTCTTCCCCTTTTAAGTTTTCTTACACATGCGATAGAAAGTAAGGTAATTCTCATTTGCTCCCCTTTAAAAATGTGTTGCTATGGCTGCGACAAATTCAAAAAGAAGTTCTCAGATACGCAAACTTGCAGTAATAAAGGTAGGCCACATAAGGTTTAAATCTTGTCCGGTTCAGCAGGAACCAGCTGCAATTCGAACCATGTATGGGCAGGCTGAATATACCATTTGTTTGATCGGATTTTACCTGCGATTATCGCTAGTGGCTTGGGGATAGCTTTCTCCACCCCCTCCCCACACACACACACCAGGAGAAGACAGTGATTATGGCTAGCGGCTATGCCATAATCACAGGTAAAACCGGGCATGCTGGAGAAGACAATGGCCCAGCAGAAGGGATTCTGTGTTTGTGTTGATGGGGGAATTGCGCAAATTCCTCTCCATGTATAGCCAGCCTAACATCAGCTCTAAGTTGAAGTACAGAGGCATGCCAGTGCTCAGAGGGGGTATGTTTACACTGGGAAGCTATTATTAGATTGTAAGCTTTCAGGACCAGGGCCCTCCCAATCCCCTTGTATTGAATGGTGTTGTTATTGTACTGTCTCCAGCGTGCCCGGTTTTACCTGTGATTATGGCATAGCCGCTAGCCATAATCACTGTCTTCTCCTGGTGAGTGTGTGTTTGTGTGTGGGGGGGGAGGGGAAAGCTGTCCCCAAGCCACTAGCGATAATCACAGGTAAAATAAGATCAATCAACTTGGTACATTCAGCCTGCCCATACATGGTTCAAATTGCAATCATAATCATAGGTTCGAAAGCTTCCTATTCAAGGCTCATGGGTTTCTAGGACACCATGCTGGGAGCAACGCGGTCAGCATTACTGAGCTGCATTGAGGATGAAATGCCCACTATGAACACTCTGACCTCAGTGCCGACCCTACCATGTCTCCTTCAACAAATGAATGCCCCGTTTCCAACAGGTACATAAATCTGTCACAAGCACCAACATTTGTCATGCCGAGGTGCGACAGAGTTCTATCAAACATTTTACAAATACTTGGGAAATTGTTAACAGGTGAATCAAGAAAAACAAAAGATTTTGATGGCAGCTTGAAAAAAAGGGGAGCAAAACTGATGGATTGATTTAGTAAAGGCAAATAGACTGTGCTCTTTGCAGTTGCATTAATTTTCCCCAGAACTTAGGAAATGTGGGGAAGCTCTGCTAATTTCCATCATCCAATCATTTGCAGGCAGAAATGCTGTTTTTTCATCTTCCTTGCACCTGATTGGATATTTTTTTACAAAGTGAAGCTTCACCACATTCACTAAAATGAGTGCAACTGCCCTTGCAATGTGTACAATCTGTTTGCCTTTCGTAAATCAACCCCTGGGTGTTCTCGTGCCTGTGTTCAATATTTGGAGGGTTGTCCATTTAAGTTGGCCATACACATCAGATATCAGAATTTTGTAAATTCCATGTTTCACACAGTCATATGAAAACATTGTTAGGATTTTGAGGATTTCCTTAGTGCTCTCTAGTTCAGCTGGTGTGTTCATTCAGTGAAAATGAATACAAGATAGTTTTTGGTGCTTAGTTTACACGTGTCCCCTCTAGAATTTCAAGAGCTCTGATGATCATTATAAAAAAAAAGTCTATTTTAATGAGTTTAGATATTTGCTGAATTGTCTTTTTTCCCTTGATTAGCCAATTATAGCTTATGATAATTAGTTTTAATTAGTAATGGTGAAAGCAATTTGGACTAATATATTAAGTTGTGTTACCACTGTTATTTACAATGTAAACTAAGGGTCATGGGGTGGGGTGGTGTTTCCTGAATGGTGTTTGTAACTTAATGTGTATATGATATGAATAATTGAGTATTCTTTATTCAGGGAATTGTGGTTAAAGCTTGATTTTCTTTAATGGCAGCATTTTTACAAGGAGTAAAAAGAACTTGGGGTTAATTACAACTAGAAAGTACTGAGGCCTGCAAATTTACCTTAATTAGACTGTTTACAGTTAGCTCATTACAATAACGCGTCATTATGATGATTAATGAACTGGTGGTTTGCTTCTGCACTTTGGTTAAAATAATTTGTCAACTTAACTGTAAAAAAAAAAAAAAAAAAAACTTTATCGTTAATTGCTTCTTGCAATTTGCTTTTCACTTGCAATGCTCTCTATTAGAATGTTCTGTAAAATAGATGGAAAAGAAGAGGCATTGTCTATAGCAACAATAATTTGGTTAAAATCATTGTCCCACCTTTTTGATATAATTGATATTTTATGCAACCTGTAACTACCTGTAATTAAACACCTGTTCTGTTTTACTATACCAATCTGTTCTGAGCCTTAGAAATAACTAGACCACCCATCAAAAGCTGTAAATCTCTGTACGGTTCTCTGTAGACAATTGGCAAAGCCTTGTTTGCATCGACACGACATTAAATTTTCTCTACTATTCCACCAGTAATTGACCATTTTTTAGAACAAGAACATGCACAATCCAAACGGAGCAATATTGGTTAAGAGTAACATTACCTCTTGTGTTGCTTTACAAAATCGAATTTGCAGTAACTGCCCCAAAAGTCTGCTTTATACTTCCATATGCTGATCACGAGCACGAAAGCCTAGTACACACGGACCGAATGTCAGCCAGCATCATTTCAATAGAAATCGCCCGACTGTGCATGGCAGCCGGTCCGACAGAAGCTGGCCGTACAGTCGGCTTCTGTTGAAGACCGCAAAAGGTCCGCCAACCGGCTCCCAATCAGCATTGTCAGACAGTTGTAGAGAGCGCAGAACAGAGTGTTCTGGCAGTGTGTGGCCATCAGAACACAATAGCTCAGAAAGGGAGGCCACTGTACTAACATTGAATTGTAGTACGGTGGCTCCGATCTCAACTGTCCATTTTTTGAAGCGGTGTGCACTAGGCTTAAAACACTGACATATGAATCTTAAATGCTTTCTTTGGCCAATACCATAACGCCCAACCTTCTGAAATGACAGAGAGGGACTGCTTTTAGCACACAGAAGGCAAAAGACATGTCCCTGCCAATGTCCCAGTTACATAGACCACAAAGAACTATTATGCAGAAAAGCAATGGCTAAATCACTCAAGTACTTTTTGACTTATATTCTTCCTCCACATAACTTTTTCAAAATAACAAATTAAGTGGTATAGAGGTTGGATAAATGTTTCCTGCATCATAACACTTTTGGTAGTAAAATAGTACATTTTGTATAGAGATGTACACATCAGACCAAAAAGGGGGACAACTGAGGCTGTATGAGAAACAAAGTGATTTGGTTTCAAAAGAGGAAACAGTCCTTCCAAATGAGTGATCAGTGGGAGCTATTCAAACATTCACTTATCTTGGAATGTAATGACATATTTCCTCAACAGACCCTTGTCTACAACAAATAAATGTTTATATTTGACACTAAAATTTGAAACCAAGAAACCTCTCAAGAAAAGGTCCCTCGGACAGGCAGCAGCTTACTAATCAGATAAAGTGTCATGGTGTAATGAAGTTTATCAATGTTGAACCTAAGAGCCGGTTCACACTGGGGCAGCACGACTTGCCGAGCGACTCGGAAAGGCGATCTACCCACAACTTCAGAGGTGACTTGCAAAATTACTTCTGTATTGAAGTCAAAATGCAAGTCGTCCTGAAGACGTCCCAAAGTAGCCTTTTTCTAAGTCGGAGCGACTTGAGTCGCTCCTATTAGAACGGTTCCATAGTACAGAGCAGTGCACGACTTGTCAGGTGACTAAGTCACCTGACGAGTTGCCCCTGTGTGAACCGGCTCTAAAGTGTTTGTATTACTAGAATGTTTTTGTTTTGGAAATAGATGAGAAGGGTTAAATCCTCTGTCAGGTTATTTTTTGTTGTCTGTGTCCTGCTAGTGAGAATTTTCTTAACTTTCTATCATTTTCTCTCTTGGAGATGCAACAGGAAATGAGAGGAATTTTCTATACATAGTGAAGAGAATTGTTATCAATTGTTATCAACTGACATCAGAACATTTGTCATAATAGATAGGTTTCCGCTCATCACTTGCTTTCATAAAAAGTCTAACATTCAGGACATTTAGAATACTCCCTTACTTTCCGCTTTGTCTCAATTACAAACGCCACCAGCAGTGGTGTTTCGGAGGTATGAGGGTATGAACATGATAATACCACTTAGAAGATGCCCTGGTGCAGCCACCTGCAACATGCCCAGAGGCTCTAATAGGCATCAAAAAGAGGGTGAGCTTGGAGCGCAGAGCATTGCGCTCTGAGCCCAACCAGTTGTGTGACCATAGCAAATACATTTTCGATATTCTCACACTAAAGTTCCTCCCCGCCAATATGATGGAGGCAGGCCTGTTTTCTGATTGGCCAAATCGTCAGGCGATGCTATTAGATGCCTAGCTCTTTGGCAGAAGACACATGGCATAGGAGTTGACACTGGAGCCGCAGTGGCCGCTGCCCACACTCCAGGAGAGGACACCACAGCCCTGCCACACAAGTGGCTAAGTGCCCGACTGCCCGCTGGGGAGGGGGGTGCTGTGCAACACCGCTGAGGGGGGTGTTGTTTGTTTGCCACCCCCCAAAGAAGAACCCACCAGCTGCCACTGCCCCCAACGTTTGACTTGGGATCCTATTTGAGAAGCAGGTATTTATTTGTGTGTTTTCCTAATTATTTTAATTAGATGTACAGGTGTAAACCTCCCCCACCCCCCATGTTTAGGGTGGGAGATGTTAATGTGTTTTTTGTACCACACGTTGGAAACTATGAAGGAGATAGCATCTCAAAGATCCTGTATGTCCGGTGCATTGATATGCCAAGTTTAGCATTCTTGTAAGTTGCTAATAACTCTACATATAGCTTCTGCTGTCTGCCCTCCAACAGCCAATTCTGTGCCCACCCCCAGCACCTATATTTATTAAATATTACGAAAAATAAATTTTACATTTAATGGGGGAAGGGGGGGGGGTTAGGGGTGAATTTCCCCATCAAGGACATATATCATATACTTTACAGGCACCCTCCCCTATACAATAAAGACAGGGTACTCTTACAGTACCTACGGTAACAGTCTTCTGAAATCTTCATTGTGTGCTTGACTGATGCCAAGCTTGATGCAATGCCAAGCATGGAAAAGCTGCAAGAGATTTAAAACTCCATGTTGCTGTGCTTCATCTTAAATTCATAAAAACAGTTATTTTCCACTGCTGAATACACAATAATAGCAGTGTAAAGCTAAAAATAAAAACTGACTGTTTTTTGTTCATTATTTTACTTCACTATACTGCGCTGTGGCTGTGTTGCCTGCGTGACAAATTAGCTTTAAATCCCAACCTTAATTTTCCTAAGTCCTGCCAAGTTTTCTTAACCATGCCTATAATTGAACAAACCCACATCCATGATGCCAAACCTTCATCCCGTCCAGGAATTGCATACTAATAATCAAATAATATGCATATTACCCTTCTAGGCTGGTAACTGAGCCTTATGGCTGAAATAAGATAAAAGAGCGGTCTCTGTTTTCTCTTAGCAAACAAAATCTCCATTTCATGCTTTCAGCATTGATTGTGAAAAATGTGATTCTTGGTTTCTATTGGCAGTGGCAACATACCGTATATACTTGAGTATAAGCCGACCCGAATATAAGCCAAGGCACCTAATTTTACCACAAAAAAACAGGAAAACGTATTGACTCGAGTATAAGCCTAGGGTGTCCATCTGCATGCCTCATCGTGCCTCACTTTGCCTCACTGTGTCCATGTGCATGCCCCACTGTGTCATGCCTCACTGTGCCTATGCCTCACTGTGCCCATGCCTCACAGTGTCCATGACTAGACTAACGTTTAACATGGGAGTCTATGGAACTGGTGCCCGACTTTGAAAAATCGGTGCTCCCCAGCTGTAGGTTCCCCAGACAACAAACGTTGTACACTTGTCGAGGAAGAGTGGGGCTTCATGTGTCCCCAAAGTCCAGAAGAAATGATGACTTGAGTATAAGCTGAGGGGGGCATTTTCAGCACAAAAAATGTGCTTAGAAACGCGTCTTTACTCGAGTATATACGGTAATCACTGAAACACTACAGTCATAAGGCATAAAATCACACAGTTCTCCAGAGCTTTTATATCTTTTAGTGGACATGGAAGTGTATTTACACCCAGCACAGACTTTGTACACTGACCACTATCTGTTCCTGGAGTATGATGATGGAAAGACATTATAAAATGTAAGTGATTGCTACTTGTGTGCATCGCAGTGATATATGTAAGGAGCATGTTAATGGCCACGTTTAATGACAAACGATGCAGCACCAGCCTAATTGTAGCATTGTGCATGGTAATGCAAGGACTTCTATACTTCACTGCTGCACCCTCATGATAAAAGGCAATGAATAGAGCTTTTAGTGTTGAAGCTGTTAAGCAGATTCACAAACAATACTTAGAAACATCTCCTCTGTCTTTTTATCTGATGGAACAATCTTTATTCTTATATGATACTAGCAGTTTCTTATATTGCTTGTTAGATTTTGTTTTGGGGAGGAGTCACTTTTCCCATTAAATATCTGCGGAACAGAGATAAGCGTCCAGGAAAAACACAGGATTAGAACAGTGATGGTAATAAAGTTTAGGTTAGTGCCGCAGTTAAAGCTATAGATATCAAATAGCATTTGTGTTAGACATGTGCATTCGTTTTCGTTAGAATGCATTTTCGTCCGAAAATCTTGTATTTTCGTTATCGTTTAAACGAACGAAAACGAAAGCGCAAGAAACGAAAACCGAAAGATCCGACATAAAAAATGCTTTATTTTCGTTTTCGTTCAGATCCGACGATTTTCGATGCTTTGTCGAATTTCCGTCGTTCAATTTCACAAAGTCATTGAAAATCGTCGTTCTGAATACTATGAAAATACCTATTCCCTGTATTCAGAACGACGATTTTCGATGCTTTGTCGAATTTCCGTAGTTTAATTCGACAAAGTCATCGAAAATCGTCGTTTTCGGACGAAAACTTTCCAGACGAAAACAAATTAAATCAAAATGATTTTCGGGAGTAACTAAATATATTTATTTTCTGGACGAAAACGAATTTGTGTATTAGGAAAAGAACGAACTGCCAATAAAACATACCAATATACACATCTGCGTTCATATACTATTTATTTATTTGTTTAAAATATTTGTATAAATATATATATATATATATATATATATATATATATATATATATATATATATATATATATATATATATATCAGTAGAGTGTATTCAATTTCCAATGGTATACAGGCATACCCCACTTTTAAAGTGGAGGTGCGGTGGTAGAAAAAAATAAATAATTAAAAGTCAGCAGCTACAAACACTGTAGCTGGTGACTTTTAATAAGCACACTTACCTGTCCAGGTTGCCATGATGTCGGCCGCCTAAGGCGATCTGTCCCTCGGACCGGGTCCCAGCACCGCCATCCTTGCGGCTTCACTGCCCGTTTACTACTGTGCATGTGCGAGTCGCACAACGCTTTGTGAATGGGCACACTGTGCTGTGTGTCTCAGAAGGCAGCATGCCTCCATTTTTCAGGAGACAATGCGAGGATGAAAACACAAAACCTAACCGCGGACAAGGAAGAAGCAGATTAGGACGACCTGCCTAGTAACAGTCATTTATGGTAGGTATTAAAAAAATATATATATATTTTTTTAGCCTTTTTTAGCCTTTAAATATATATATATATTTTTTTTTTAGGGTGGACCTCCACTTTAAGTACACAATGGATGTGTACTTAAAAGTGGGGCATGCCTGTATTCTCATGAGCTTAGTGAATGTAGTGAAAATTTACTTTGCAAATAATAATTACATTAGAGAAAAACAAAACACAACATTTTTTTGCTTGCATAGGATAGGATGATTAAAGTCAGCAGAGTTTCACTTGATAAAATGTTCCCAACAAAGTGAACAGGCCTCTGCTCTTTTAGTAAATCAACAACACTGTGTTTAGCCCCATACACACAAGCCGAATGTCAGGAGACATCGGCTGGTTCAATGGAAACCATCCGTCATTTGGCCCATCTGTATGTCAATCGGCCCGACAGAAGCAGGCCAACCGAATCCCAATAAGTGCTCTCAGCCAATGGCTGAAAGCTCTGACAGGAGTGTTCTGGCTGGGGGGCTCAGTGGGGTAGATCAGTGTACTAACGTCAGATCGTTAGTACAGTTGCTCTGACCAAAGCTGTCGTTTTTTTTCGCTCAGCCTGCTGGGTTGAACGAAAAAAAAAAAAACTGTTAGGCCGCATACACACGATAGGTTAAACCGATGAGAACGGTCTGATGGACTGTTTTCTTTGGACCAAAACGATCGTGTGTGGGCGCCATCGGTTAGTTATCCATTGGTTAAAAAAAAGCCAACCGATCATTAGTAGGCACAACCATCGGTTAAAAATCCACGCATGCTCAGAATCAAGTCGACGCATGCTTGGAAGCATTGAACTTCATTTTTTTCAGCACGTCGTTGTGTTTTACATCACCGCGTTCTGGTTTGTAGGCGTGACTGACCACCAGTCAGCTTCATCGGTTAACTGATGAAAACGGTCCATCAGACCGTTCTCATCGGATGGACTGTGTACGCGGCTTTAGTGTGTACCAGACTTAAGTGATAGAGCTAGCACAGCAGAAACCGTTTACTTTTCAGCTATCTTTGTCTGAATGAATCTTCTGATAAGAGATGAACCACTGCTGTGTCAGCATAGCTAAAAGCTGAATTAAGTGAATATGTGGAAGAGAGACTAGAGCTCCACCTACTGCCCAAACCTTTATTATTTGTGTTGGGTTGAGTGAGACATAATTGAATCCCCACAGGTTCTTACAGAGGTCTATGAGCTCAATGGAGATGTCTCCCCCACTCCTTGTCATACAGTAACAATCAGGATACTGCTGAGTCTACCACATCATCTCATCAGAATGTCTCTTATAAGAAATCACAAGGGGGTACTATTGTTGGTATCTGCAGCAACTAGCAGATACTCCCAAAAAAATGATGAAGACTGCAATCCAGAAAACCAGGACAGTTTGTTCACAGCAGAGGTGCGGCTATCACATATGAGCCTGCAGGGTTTGTTGAGATGCCACCACTTGCTAATCATTGACAGTCCAATAAGATTGTTTCAGCACTTTTAATATTTTAATAAATAAGGATGTAAGTGATCAGGGACAGCTCATAAAATGGCTCTTCCATGTTGAGATTTGGACTTAAAGCCCCCAATGATCAAGAATCAGAGAGAGGTCACATCTTTAGTTCTATCTCACAAAATATACACCAGTGGCGGCCCTCCCATATGGGCGCACGGGCGCCGCCCCCCCTCCCACAGTCACAAAAAAAAAAATTGAAAAAAAAAAAAACGGGCCCTTTAAGAACTTTTATTCGGCTAAAAAGTTCTGGCGGCCGTCTATAGAGGGCGCTGCAGCGCCACTCCCTCTCGCAAATAACACACTTCAATGCATTGAACGTGTGTTGTTGCCAGCTGCCTGGTCTATTCCTATAACCGGGCATAGGGAGCCGGTTACCTGAATAGCGGCAGCTGGTTGGCTGAGGGGAACTGCCTATCAAAGCCAGTGGCTCTGATAGGCTTTTCCAGTACCGCCCTCCGGCTCCCGGAAGTCTATGCTCGGAGCGCAGGCAATCTGCGGTCCTTGCATTAGACTGACAGCTGTTTCAGCCAATCAGGTTCCCGGATTCTGGTTATCAGGAACCTGATTGGCTGAAGCTTCTCCACGGCGGCAGAAGACATCGAGGGAGGACATGGAAGCATCAGGTAAGTGTTTTTTTTTAACAGGGAAAGGGGCATCATGGGGCACAGTGGCAGCATGGGGCACAGTGGCAGCATGGGGCACAGTAGTGACAAAGGGCACAGAGGCGACAATGAGCACAGTGGCATGGGGCACAGTGGTGACAATTAAAGGGCACAGTGGTAACACTTGATGACACAGTGACTCCATATGATGGCATGGCACAGTGGTGACAATTGATGGCACAGTGACTGCATTTGATGGCATGGCACAGTGGTGACAACTGATGGCACAGTGACTCCATATGATGGCATGGCACAGTGACTGCATTTGATGGCATGGCACAATGGTGACAATTGATGGCACAGTGACTGCATTTGATGGCATGGCACAGTGGTGACAATTGATGGCACAGTGGTGGCGTTTGATGGCATGTCACAGTGGTGACAATTGATGGCACAGTGGTGGCGTTTGATGGCACAGTGGCTGCATTTGGTGGCATGGCACAGTGGTGACAATTGATGGCACAGTTTCTGTGTTGCATGGCACAGTGGTGACAATTGATGGCACAGTGGTGACAAATGATGGCACAGTGGCTGCATTTGGTGGCATGGCACAGTGGTGACATTGATGGCACAGTGGTGGCGTTTGATGGCATGGCACAGTGGTGACAATTGATGGCACAGTGTTGGTGTTTGGCATGGCACAGTGGTGACAATTGATGGCACAGTGGTGGCGTTTGATTGCATGGCACAGTGGTGACAATTGATGGCACAGTGGTGGCGTTTGATGGCATGGCACAGTGGTGACAATTGATGGCACAGTGGTGGCGTTTGATTGCATGGCACAGTGGTGACAATTGATGGCACAGTGGTGGCGTTTGATGGCATGGCACAGTGGTGACAATTGATGGCACAGTGGTGGCGTTTGATTGCATGGCACAGTGGTGACAATTGATGGCACAGTGGTGGCGTTTGATTGCATGGCACAGTGGTGACAATTGATGGCACAGTGGTGGCGTTTGATGGCATGGCACAGTGGTGACAATTGATGACACAGTGGCTGTGTTGCATGGCACAGTGTTGACAATTGATGGCACAGTTGCTGTGTTGCATGGCACAGTGGTGACAATTGATGGCACAGTGGCTGCATTTGGTGGCATTGCACAGTGGTGACAATTGATGTCACAGTTGCTGTGTTTGATGGCATGGCACAGTGGTGACAATTGATGGCACAGTTGCTGTGTTTGATGGCATGGCACAGTGGTGACAATTGATGGCACGGTGGCTGCATTTGGTGGCATGGCACAGTGGTGACAATTGATGGCACAGTGGCTGTGTTTGATGGCATGGCACAGTGGTGACAATTGATGGCACAGTGGTGGCGTTTGATGGCATGGCACAGTGGTGACAATTGATGGCACAGTGGTGGCGTTTGATGACATGGCACAGTGGTGACAATTGATGGCACAGTGGCTGCATTTGGTGGCATGGCACAGTGGTGACAATTGATGGCACAGTTGCTGTGTTGCATGGCACAATGGTGACAATTGATGGCACAGTGGTGACAATTGATGGCACAGTGGCTGCATGTGATGGGCACAGTGAGGCTGCAATGTTTTTTTTTCCGTTTGCGCCCCCCCAAAAATTTTGAGCACCAGCCGCCACTGATATACAGTACACCTTTGTAGATAGACAGATAAAGAAAGGCGAATATGCCTGGTTCAGGCTGCATTTAGTTTCAGAATGGTTAATTCTTTCAGTTATTAGAAGGTCAGGCTTCTGGACAGAAGAGAAAAAGATTTGCGATCTTTAAATAAAAATGAACAGGTTGTTAATTGAAAACCTCAGCATACACACAATGGGAGGGTTTGATGGATTCTGTCCTCCCAGCTTTAATTAAACCGGCACACTGTACCCTTCCAGTTGCTTGCCACTGACTTCCCAACTGTGCAGTAACAATAACCCATGCTGATTACTTTATAGAGTTCTCCTGTTTACAAGACAGTAAAAAATAGCCTTGCATTCCTATATGGTTTTCCTTTTACATAGTATCAGTGACAAATTGGCCTATTTCAGTCTGATTGCTTAGTTCCCTTCAGTATTAACTATGTGCTTAGTACATCCCCTCTACAGAACACCTATAGCACTTCTTGTAAAGCAGTGGTCATCAACCTTGTCCTCGGGCCCACTAACAGGCCAGATTTTATGGACTGATGTGCCTACACACCATCGGTTCATGAACTGATCGTGTCAGAATGTGGTGATGTAAAACACGACGTGATGAAAAAAACGAAGTTGAATGCTTCCAAGCATGCGTCGACTTGATTCGGAGCAAGTGATTTGTGAATACTGCACTTGCCTCTCTAAGTTGCGGCGGCCAATCGTAAAGAAGATACGCTACGCCCGCACAAATATACGCCAATGTATCTGAATCCAGGCCTATATGTGAATTTTTTTAGTGCAATTGTGCCTGTTTATGTTCCTTTATATTAAAGGTACAAAATCTCAGTCACACGCGTGGGCAATGTCTTATGTCTGTAGTCTGTACTACTTTTGTGTTGTCACACAGAGGTTGATTTACTAAAACTAGAGCACTCAGAATCTGGTGCAGCTGTGCATGGTAGCCAACCAGCTTCCAACTTCGTTCAATTAAGCTTTAACAAGAAAATCTGGAAGTTGATTGCTTTCTATGCTGAGCCGCACCAGATTTTACACACTCTCTTTTTAGTAAATCAGCCCACAGTGTGCCTGGCCATTGGAGTCTCCGTCTGTCAGTTCTTGTGTGGTTTGGTTTATTATGAGGAATAAAATACCCCTAGAATGGATTTTTAGGAGGGTTCACCTCAGAGTTCTGTGACCTTTACAGATGCATTTGGCTTGCAGCTCATGCATTTATATGGTCACTGAACTCCTCAATGAATCTTATTATCCTTTGAATTTATAGTTTGGGGCACCTTATACCATATATCTCACAGTTCATCTATATGAATTACCATACATAGCTTTCCCTATTTTACAGTGTAGCAGCAGAAGTGCTCAAGTTGATGATCAAAATCCAAAGGGAATTGCAAGTACATGAAGTCCCCCTTGGAATGGAAACATTTTGTAAAATTTGAGTAGAAATGTCTTAAAAGATAAAATAAAACTTGAACTGGTTACTTTTTCCTGGGAAGCATCATTGGGAAGTGTTATACGTTGTACATTTGACTTTATGTGTATGTAATATATGAACATGTATGTACGCTATGTAATACATGAACATGTTGGTCAATGTCAAGACTGCAATATATTTAGTCAAAACCCTTTGCTTACCTATGTTTAGGAAACCTGTTGTAAGACACCAGGCTGCCTTTGCTGACCTCTCTCTTTGAAAATACTAGTCTGATTACTGTCATGATGACCCACTGGCTTTGTTTTTGTGTCCCAAAACAAAGGTTTTTGTGACTTTGCCTGCTACAGAGCGGCCCCGAACCTTTTCTTCTTGGGTACCCCGCTTGTGCTCCTGGCCCCTCCTCTCTGTCCAGTGCCCTCATGGGTAGCAGCTTCCCATGGGCACACTAGTGCGTGCTCGCTCCCGAGCCCTGCTGCTGTGTCTGCTGACATAGATGGTGGGACTCCACCCTGCTCCCTCATCACAGGCTTTGATTGACAGCAGTGGGAGCCAATTGCTGGTGCCCCAGCAAAACCAGTGAGACACAGAAGTGAGGGGAGAGAAGAGTTGCAAACATGCAGGGCGCTGGAATCAATGAGGGCTTAGGTAAGTAAAATGTGGGTGAGGGACCAAAAACTCACAATTGGGGAGACAGTAGAGACATTAGAGGTCTATTAGACCCATGATGTGTCATTTAGGAGAACCTGTCACTTCCACTGTGCTCTCCCATAATGGGATTGTCAGCCCTTTAGGTGATAGCAATAAAGTTAAATTAAATAAAAATGAAAAAATATCAATAACATTTTTTTAAGCCCCCTGCCCCTACATATATTAGTGTAAACACATGCGTTGGATGCGACTATGTATGAAATGTAATCAGGAGACACTAGTCTTCATCAAGTTTTAAAGTTGTTGTAAAGATACAATTTTTTTCCCTTAATAGCTTCCTTTACCTTAGTGCAGTCCTCCTTCACTTACCCCATCCTTCCATTTTGCTTTTAAATGTCCTTATTTCTTCTGAGAAATCCTCGCTTCCTGTTCTTCTGTCTGTATCTCCACACAGTAATGCAAGGCTTTCTCCCTAGTGCAGAGTGTTGTGCTCGCCCCCTTTCTTGGACTACAGGAGAGTCAGGATGCTTTCTACGTTGCAGATGTAGTTCAAGGGAGGGGGTGAGCACAACACTCCACACCAGGGAGAAAGTCTTGCATTACGGTGGTGAGTTACAGACAGAAGAACAGGAAGTGAGGGTTTCTCAGAAAAAATAAGGACATTTAAAAGCAAAATCGAAGGATGAGGTAAGTGAAGGAGGACTGCACTAAGGATCCCCTTTAACACAGATCCTCTAGGGCATTCTGTTCTGTGATTTAATTAACATCATCATGGGTGCTCAACCTGTGGCCATCCAGCTGTTGTGGAACTACAAGTTCCATCATGCATTTGCCTTTGGGAGTCAAGCTTGTAACTGTCAGCCTTGCAATGCCTCATGGGACTTTTGCAACAGCAGGAGGGCCACAGGTTGAGCACCCATGCTCTATAGTGTGTACTTGTCATTTTTGTCCGTTGCCTTGTTCCACGGCTATGTTTATGAGTCACTTCTGGCACCAAGAGAAACATGGTGACAGGGAGGAAGCTCCAGCTGATTGACAGCCCCAGCTCTGTCCCTGTGCTGTGTGAAGAGGAGGGTGTGTCCCTTCCATCCAATCAGCTTTCAAAGCGCTCCTCACTGAGCTCTGCAGAGTGTAATTTCAGCTCTCTGCCCCCTGTTTTCTGACCACATTTAGACAAGCTTTATACATGCTGGACTTTGAACAGATGTAGAAAAGAGAATTAGGGCTCTTTCACACAGAGCGTCCGTTCAGATCCGCCTGCCATTTTTTTTTTGCGGACCTAAACGGATGCTCCGTGCTCCTATATGGAGCCGCGGATGTCAGCGGAGACATGTCCGCTGACATCTGACCCGCTCCGATCCGCCAAACTATGACGGAGGAAAAACCTACTTTTCCTTCCGTCTGGCGGATCGGATGGGATGAACACGGACAAACGGTCCGTGTTCATCCGATCCCCCCATAGAGGAGAGCGGAGAAAAGAGAGGGCGGTCCCTGCACAGTGTGTGGGGACCACCCTGTCATCAGGCAGCTCAGCGGGGATCAACAGATTGATCCCCAATGAGCAAACGCCCCGTGTGAAAGAGCCCTAAAACAGATAAGCAGGTACAACTTATGTAGGAGGATTTGTTTCATTTCTGTGTATCAAGTGAGGCCAGTCACTTCACTGGGTATATGTAAGGGTTTACAACCACTTTAAATGTTTAAAAAATCCTTCAAATGAGAGGAATGTTTCGTACAAGGCGTTCCTCAGTAGACATCCAAGAATTTACAGTCTGGCAAGTGCTTCCTTTGTCACTTAACAGCCTAGGATCAGGATAGGGTCCACCTATACTGTATTTCAACCACAGTATTTCTTCTTTGAAGGAAAAATCACTTTACAGTAAGTAGATCCATCGGAATAAACTTTTACTTATATACTTTTACTATACGGGGGCTTCTGTAATATCGATACTCAAACACAAATTTTAACCTTGTTACTAGTACTTCCTACCAATATATAAGACATTTTACTGTAATTCACCAAACGCTATGTTTTTTCATGAAAAAAAATAATTGTATGATTGAGAATTAGGCACAATCTTTTTTTCTCAGGGCTAAATAATAAGTATAATTATGGGTTTCTTTTAAAGTGTATTAGAGCCAAACTTCTACTCCTGGCAGGGTGCTGAGTAAGTACCAACACTGGGCCTGCGAGTTACTGTAAACTGTGATTCTTGGCACAGGCTATGTCCTCCTGTGTGTGTGCCAGAGGGCTATTATTTCAACAAACACAGGTTATTCAGTTATTGCAAGAAGAAACACATTCATTGATACATTCTTTTAAAAGCAGATGGCAGAACCCTGGCATATGAGCACTTCTTACTTCAAATAAATGCTAAGTAACCAGTACTTAACATTAACCCTTTACAGGCACAGATCTCTTGGAAATTGGTTAATGGTTTCTTAATTGTTTTTCTATATTTAAAGGTCAAATCCTGGCAGATATATATATATATATATATATATATATAAAAAATTGTTTAGTACAGCAAAGTAGTTGTTAAAAATACTAAAGCATTATTAAATCTAAAGCAAAAAGATAAGCAAAAACTATTTTTGGATATTAGCACAGTAAAAAAAAAAAAAAAAAAAATCGGGGGCCCCATCTCTGGCTATTGCGTTTGTTAAAACTTCTACTTTCTTTCATTTAGCTTGCACTCTCCTGTCGATGCGTGAATGCCTGGCGTTGAGACTTTTCATTCCAGCTGCAGTACACAGGTAGACTTGGCATTTCCTCCGGTCAATGGAGGAGTTATAGATGAACATCACAATCTCCCTTAATTTCCAGAACTCCTGAAAGTGTTACTAAACCCAGGACCCTGCATTCAATATATTTGGTCTCACAGAACATTGAAATGCAATTATTTTAGTAAATATAAACTGCTAAATACATTTTCTCATCAGCAGTTTATAGCAGTTTTATTACTTCTATCAGTGTCTGATTATAGCTTGTTGGAGGAGTTCTCATTATTCTGGGAGGCTGCATGACCCCTGACCCTGTGTCTGGACAGTGCTGATTGGCCCGGTGCTGATCACATGCCCCCCCCCCCTCAAAAAAGAAAAAAGGTTTCTTGCAATACACACCAAACTGAGCATGTGCAGACTGCAGAGTGTCACAATGCACAGAATTAACACCTTAGGTTCCACAGTGAGTATAACAAGCATGATTTACTGCATATACAGACTGATTTTACTGCTGCGGGTTTAGTAACACTTTATTTACAGAAAGTCTTGCATTCTGGGAAAATAATACAACTATTTCCCTGAAAGGAGGATGGGGGTAAATAAAAGTACAAGAATTTTTCATTCTTCATTGTTCATCGGAGGTAAATAAATTTAAAATATTTTTTTTTTGCCATAATTCGACTTAACGTTGTTAAAGTAAAATATCTTTGGCTCCATGCATTCAGATTTATTGTTTTCAGATCATGCTCACAGGAAGGGAGATACTTAGGCCCACACCCTCCATTCAACCATCACATATCAGAGCTGCTACTAACCATTGAATCACTGCCATTTATTATTTTCACTACAGCTAAGGATGGTGCACTTCTAACCATAGTAGTGGTGCAATGGATCCTTACTTTTTTTTCAAATTAATACTAAACCTCACCCTTTCTGGCACTAAGGCCTCATACACACGACCGAGAATCTTGTCGTAAAAGAAACATCGTTTTCCTTGACGAGTTCCTTGTCAGGCTTGTCGAGAATCTTGACAAGCTTTCTTTGCATACACACTGTCAAGACAAAATCTTGTCGTTCTCAAACGCGGTGACGTACAACACGTACGACGGCACTATAAAGGGGAAGTTCGATTCCACTGGCACCACCCTTGGGGCTGCTTTTGCTAATTTCATGTTACTGAGTGTTAAGTAAAAGTTTGGTAAGAGACGATTCACACTTTTCAGTCTGTTACAGCGTGACAAATGTGCTATCTCCATTACAAACGCTACTTTTACCGAAGGTGCGCTCCCGTCTCATAATTTATTCTGAGAATGCGCGGGTTTCTAAGCATACACACGAATGTGTTTCTCATCGTAAACCAGCCCGACGAGAAACACGACAAGGAAATTGAGACTTGTTCTCTTTTTTTCTCGTCGAGATCCACAACAGTTTTCTCTAGAAAAAACATACACATGACCGTTTTCCTTGTCAAAAAAGCTCTGCCACCAATTTTTTTGATGGATTCTGTCGAGGAAAACGGTCGTGAGTACGCGGCCTAAGCCTTACCCCTATCATTTAGCTTTTATGTGTCAGAGCCTCTACTTTGGCTTCTCCTCAATTCAATATTAAAGTATAACTAAAGTCAAAGCATTTTTTTTTTGTTTTGGACAGAGTGGGAATGGGTTAGGACACCTGCTGGGTTTATTTTATTGCTGTCTGTGTCCCCTGTAGGGAGATTCATCCTCTCTGTTTGTCCCGTTTATCATTATCACTAAAAGTGAATGTAAAAGAAAATCGAAATCTTTGGGTCATCCCCAGAAAAGTAACCGAGAAGGACATTTTCCAATGGGGACACTAGTTATGGTGACTAAGGGATTCTCCTTTTTTGCAGTGATTACCATCCACTTCCTGTTTTGGTTATGGGACAGTAACGTTAAATCCCCCTAATTGGACACAAATGGCAGGGGCCACCCATATAGTTCTATTTTGTCTATAGTTCTAATTTAAGTTGTTCCCCCTTTTGGCATAAATCTTTTGCCCGTTTCTCTACTACTTACTGATAGACTGCCATTTTAAAACAAAAAAGTTATACTTACCTACTCTGTACAACGATTTTAGCACAGAATGGTCCCTTACTTCCTCATTGGCAGTCCCCCTCTGACACTAGCTGCTCTTTTTTTCCCAAGTGCCCCTCCAGCAAGCTGTGTCCTAAGGGGGCACCCTTGCGGTCACACTGCTAGACACATACAGCACCAGCATGTCATACCCCCGATACCCCCTTGGATTAATTTGACTGACAGCAGCAGGAGCCCCGCTGCTGCATGTGTCTCTTCTGAGATCAGGGAGTGGAAATGGTGCTTCAGTCGGGACAGTGCAGGATTAGTGAGAGGTGTAAGGTGTCAAGGTGTTGGGTTTTATGGGGGAAAGTAGGGCCTTTTTTTTACCTTCTATTAGGGTGAAAAAAAAATGCGTTTAGAACCAATTTAAGGAAAGGGCTAGGGTATTGTGTTTACCATCATTTACCCTCACTGTAATGTGCTGGCAGATTTCACTATCAGATGTAAACTAGATTTGCACAATTTCTGTCCTAACAAAGGGTTAAATATATATTTGTGGGTGGTTCAGGCACAGTCCCTCTATCCTCTAAAATTGTTCAATGCAGTCCTGCTCTAAAGTAACAACTAGAAAAATACGATTTATTTTTTTGTAGTACAGTAAAACCTTGGATTGTAAGCATAATTTGTTCGGAAACATGTTTGTAATCCAAAGCGCTTGTATAGCAAAGCACATTTCCCTATAAGAAATCACTGAAACTCTGATGATTGGTTCCACAACCATTTATTCATAGGTCCTTCTGTTTATAGTCCATATAAAAAAAAAAATATAGCAATGTGATAAGTTGTGATAAGTTGTGATAAGTTGTGTAACCATAAAAACCTCTACAAGGGGATTAGCAGCAAAATCCAGCAGGAGCTACATAGTATAAAAGAGAAGAGAGGCACCTCTAAGTGTAGCAATTTGGTTACATTTAATGAAGGTACAACATTTAGCACCTCACATAGTTGATGATTAAGAGGCACATCTAAGTATGCAAGGATCCGGAGGAAAGCTGTCCACATAGACCATCCTCTGCACCGCCAGTTCTCACCAATGTTAGTCTGCAATTGTGACTGGGAAGACTACCCTGCAGTAGAGCGATCTGAATGCGAGGCTTAAAGCGCTCGTGGATCATAGATGGCGTTGATGGCGGTACGGTGAACGAACTATGTGGACAGCTTTACCCCGGATCTCTGCATACTTAGATGTGTCTTTTTTAATCATCAACCATGTGCGTGGCTAAATGTTGTAGTTTCATTAAATGTAACCATATTGCTACACTTAGAGGCTCCTCTCTTCTTTTTTTTATACTCTGTATGTCAAGACATCGCTCGTCAATATTTATATAAAAAATAAAATAGCTTGTCTTGCAAAACACTCTTAAACCCAGTTACTCGCCAACCAATGTTTTACTGTATTGCTGTGTGAATGGGAACACAAACAAACAAAGAGTGGAGGGAGTTCTTGAATTTAAATGCAACACTTTGGGGATAGTTTTTCTAAAGGCAAATAGGCTTTTCATTTTGAAAGGTAGTCTTCCCTTGGCTCAGTGAATAAGGTGAAGTTCTGCTGACTTCCATTATCCAAACACATGCGAGCAAAAATACAGTTTTATTTATTTATTTTAATTTTGTAATTGGGCATTCTTTGCATAGTGAATTTGGAACACATTCCCTAAGCTAATTGAAAATTCCCTTGCAAAGTAAAAAGCCTATTTGCCTTTAATAAATCAACCACTTTAAATCACGCTGCTGGTATTCCAGCTTTAAGTTTACAGCAGGTACTGTTTAAATCCGAATGTTATTTATTGTAGAAAAAAAAAATGACAGCGCTTGCTTAATAAGCATTGTCAGATCCAGTAGGATTGTGTTCTACCTGATAATTGGGAAGCCAAATTGGAACAGATGAAAAATAGCACACACTCAATATTGTACAGTGGCCTACTGTTATCTGAAGTCTACTGAAGTAATTTGAGCAGATTACACAGCCAGCGGAAGGGGTGAACCGCGGTCACATCAAGGAGTGAACCGAAAACTCCTAACCTCGCTGAAAGTAATGGAAATGAGGCCTTTGTAAACAGTGGGGTGAAAACGGACACAAAAGAAAAAATGTTGAAAGTAAAAGATGATAAAAAAAAAAAAAAAAAGATATAGCAGATGGGAACATTCCATGTACCAGGCGACTATTGGAAATAACAGGGCTTTGTTTCGTGAATTGTATGGTCTTAAAGCAGCATTAGGCTAAAGTACCTTTTTTTTATCAGAACAGTGGGTGTTACAGAGATTATTTTAGCGGTGAGACGGTGAGGAGATGAATGTGCTTCTGTTTTTCTCTGCTGATTAGCACGCTCCCAAATGGCAAGTGTGATAAACTCTGCTCTTTTGATGCCCTTTTTTCCTTTCAACTCAAAGACCGAGATCACAGAGTACATTTTTCTGTAACAAGACTATGTTTATTCCCTGGGCACTGCTTAATTCAAGCTTTAAATACCTCCCTGTTCCTATGGATTTTCCACTATTAGGAGCGCAGGATACAACCGCCTAAAAACATATCATTTTGAAGTCAGCAGGGATGAAAATTATCCCCCCCACACACACACACTTCTTTTTATTACTTATTAATTCAAGCAAGCATCAGACATTGCTTTTGAAATTTGCATATCTTTGATTAATTTTTAATGATTAATTTTTAAATAATTTTAATATATATCCTTTGCCCGCATAAAGACAGCCATTTTGTTGTCTGAGTCGTATTAAGGCCAGTTTCTATTATCTCAAGCCAGTAAGACGAGATACCTAATACTCTATTTGATCATTGGATTGTATTAGCAAATACAGTTGTGACAATGCACTTAAGGAGGATCTCCAGGCAGGTATTAAAAAAAATATTGTAGTTATGTATTTAGAAAAAATAATAATTACATGTATTTTAAATAAATAAACACCAGCATTTCACTTGATTTAAGCCTATACAGCAGTACTACAGGGAGTACAGTACTTGGGGGCCAATCAGGTGTACTGCATTCACATGTGCTGGAAAGGAACACGCTGATAGGCGTGGAGAGAGGAGAGTTATCTTTTGCTGCTCCTTTACTGACCAGTCACAGGATGGGGCAGGAATTTGACCTAGCTGTGCTGCTTAACCACTTCCTGACCAAGCCATTTTTTGCGATACAGCACTGCGTCGCTTTAACTGACAATTGTGCGGTCGCTGTGCCCAAACAAAGTTGATGTACTTTTTTTCCCAAACTTAGAGCTTTCCTTTGGTGGTATTTGATCACCTCTGTGTTTTTTTTTCCTCTATAAACAAAAAAAGAGAGTACATTTTGAAAAATAAAATATACAAATATTGTTTACTTCTTGCTATAATAAATATCCCCATTTTTTTTTTTTTTTAATATATTTTTTCCGTTTAGGCTGATATTTATTGTTCTACATATTTTTGGTAACAAAATCTTACAATAAGCGCATATTGATTGGTTTGCGCAAAATAGATTATTGATTTATGGCATTTTTATTATTTTATTTTTTTTTACTCTTTTTTTACATCGGCTTCTCAGTGACGCGGCCCCCTATGCTGGCGGGAAGCTGAGGACATCATATGATGCCTGCTCAGGATGGAAGATCCCATCTGCAGACGTCATTTGACTATATGCGGGATATGAAGTGGTTAAAGACATTTTCATATTGCTCATCTGTGGCTGTTGTACCATGTACCTTTATGGAAAAAAAAAAAATCTGTTCTCTTTGTATTGCTTCCCTTGTGTGAAATCCCTGGTGTTTCTGCCAGTCCCTCTTCTTTCCTAGCAATAACTGACCAGACTAAGCATTATAGCATGCATGGTATGTTATCTAGCTGTGCTGAGAACTAAGCCTGCTCTCCTCCAATGATCAGACTTGTCCTGACACGACTCCCCCCCCCTTTTTTTCCCAAAAATTCACTGGGAAGGCACATTTTTCCTCCTACAGCATTCTGAGCTTGTTATGCAGCTGAGAACAGAGGCAATGTGATCACTTATAAAAAAAAAGGGGAAAAATTATATTTATAATGACAGGACTGTGTACTGTAAATCTCAGAAACGGATGAACAGAAATACAATTCCTATGGTAGATAAAACAGCTCCCAAGTATGTATTTTAACTGCAGATTTACAGTAGCTATTTGCCCACAGTTCAATGGCCAAATTTGTGAAAAATAGGTATTTCAGAATTGGCCTATCACTACTGGCCTAAGTTACAGCTAAGCTGTCTATGCTTGAATTTTGGCTGGTGTACAGTATGATAAATTAGATGAAATTAGCTTAGTGGGTAGTCCAATCAAAAGGAGCCGATGTTTGGGTATTTACCTAGTGGGTGGCCCGATCAGATGCAGCTGCTGTTTTGGGCAATTGCCAGCTTTCAGAGTAAGATAGTCTGCAGGCTGAGCAAAAAAAAATCTAATTGTGTATGGTCAGCTTTAGGCTCATTGCTTTCAAGAAAATTAGCTGCAAAACAACTGAAAGATCTGGCTTTACCCTACAACTATGGATTGATGTTCAAAGTGAATAAAGGTTCTCTCCTGTAAAGTTCCACCCAAAAGTGGAAGCTCCACTTATTTGCCTCCTCTCCCCCTTCGATGCCACATTTGGCATCTTTTGGGGGAGAGCGGGTACTTGTTTTTGACAGGTACCTGTCCCCACTTCTGAGAGATCTCACCGCAGCCCGTACGCTTTTTAATTCAGAAAGCGCAGCGTACTTCAGCCATTGCACAGTAAGGAACCAGCTGTGAAGCCGCAAGGCTTTACTTCTGGTTTCTCTTACAGGCAATGGCGGTGGCAGCAAAGCTGTATCCCGACCTATGCCAACAAGGCCCAGGTCTAGGGCAGCACTTTTCAGGGGGGCAGCATGGAAAGAGTCCCCCCCGCGTTGCGCTACACTGTTAGCAAGCTGTTTTATCCTGGACAACAAACCTTTCTCACTGTGCTATGTGTTTTCTGCTGCGCCATTGGCATGGTTATATCTTCTTATATATATATATAGCCCCTGTCAGTTTATTTTTACCATCCCTGTCCCATTGCAGAGATTTCCCTTCACTTCCTGCTCCATAGCAAAACAGGAAGTAAGAGGAAATCTATGCAAATTAAGGGAATCCATTGCCCCCCCCCCCAGACCCTAAGAACTAGAGTGCCTACTAGAAAATTTCAGGGTAAGTCTTAAACAGAAAGAGGTGTGGTCTTGACAGGAAAGGTGGGTCATATTTAAATTTGGGGGTGCACAAGCTTAGTCAGACCTAGGGCAGCACAAAACCTAAATACACTACTGGGTGGAAGCACCTGCGTGTCAATGGAAACATCAGCTGAAGTGCCAACAACTCTGAATTTCTGGACAGGTAAGTAATAATATTTTTAAAAATCAGCAGCTACTGTATGTGTAGCTGCTGGCTTACATTTTTTTTTTTTTGGGGGGGGGGGACTCTGCTTAATGTCACATGTTACACAGAACATGCCCATTATTGGAAGCTGGTTCTTCTTTTATGGAATGACGTCAGCCATTATCTGTACACAGATTTGCCACACTGCTTTAAAATTTGTATTTTTTTTTTAACAGGGAGATATCTGTTAATTATACTAAAAATAACAACCATCAGGCAAAGCTGAATACACTGTTGGAATATATTTATGGAAAATGTACCTGCCAAAGGATTTGTGATTCTAATAACATAACTTTGCAATCAAAACAACATAGCTAGATACTTGAGTTCAACTACAGCAGCCGCACAGCTTGGTCAAGGACACTGGCCTCCCAGCGTGCTGATTGGAGAATGTAGGAGCAGCAACACACTGATGAGGTCAACACAGCTACTCTTTCCTGCAGTCAACATGTTCACTGTCAGCACATATGCACTGCAGCATAGCCTGATTGGATCCCTGCTGTACAAGGGATTATAAGAGGCTATTTTCAAGACTTAGGTACATTATCTGAATGTAAACAATAATTTCACACCAGGCTTGGTTTCCATGGTTGATATAAATGGTCTGGGCAAATTTTAAGCCATATCTACAAATAGGCTCCTGTATTATTTGAAAATGATTTCTTGACACAGTGGATGAGAAGTTCTTTGTTCCAATGTGGTGTCCCCTCCCTCTCTACCTCTTCCTTCCGCTGCACCCCCAATCTATTCTTACTTATTGAACTTCTTTGATTTGTATGTCTTCGTTTGGGACATCAATAACAACGTCATAACTGGAATCACAGCTTGATCTGGCACATAGCATTTCAACTACCTCTTTTACTTCTTATATACCAAACAGTTCACATCTTGCAAGAGATTCCTTATTTACCCAGATGGGCCACAGATTAAATATGCCTTTGTTTTATATTTCCTTTATTGTTCTGTACCACAGCACATATCTATTTAATGGTCATGTGATATATCTGGAAGTCTGGCGACTGGCTTCAGTTGTACTTTGCACTATTATTGGGTAAAAAAAATAATTTCATGATGTTTTATTGAATATATCAATTCACACATTGGCACATTATAATGACTGTCTGGTGTTTAGATTTAAACTGCTTGTTAAAATTTCTGCAGTCAAATTTGACATCAATATAGATTTAAAAAGAACTATATCTAGTGTTTATTATAACCAGATTGGAAAATATGTTGACTTACTACCACAAAGCCTGTTTAAATTTTGTGATATTTAAGTGACCCCATTTTTTATAAATCGTCAATATAGATTGCCTTTAATAGACTGAAAGAAGAATAAAATCACAGACAGACCAATATGATTTATACAGAAGTGTTTTCTTGATTCAGGCAGGCAGATGGGTAATGATTTTATTTAGATGGTGTCCAGAGTCAAATGCTGGAAAACCTATCTGCAGCTAATACGTATTCAGAGCTTCCTGTTTTGCTTGCCTATTCTAATGCTTTATAATGTATTTTTCCCAATTTAAAATGCCTAACATGAATATAATTATCTATCCGATTTTAATCACTTGGATGTCTGCTTTGGCCTTTTAATTATTAATAAAGAAAAACCCATTGATTTCCTCCAGTTGTTCGAACATGAGTCAAACCTAATCTTGCCGCAGGCTGGAAAGGCAAATAGATGAACAGCAAATCCTTGAGCTAAACATTAATTTCATGGGACTTAAGATAGGTTTTTAGAAGATTTCTCCCTGTACTTTTTTTTATTTCCCAGCTTCACAAGTCTATTGTGATGCCTTTAGCCCTTTGTTAATAAAGGGTAGAAGATTCCACAGACATTATGCATTCCATATTCATTGTTAAAATGTTGCATATGAGACCTTACAATTATTAGATGGTTCTATTGGCTCATTGATTTTTGAGCTTTTGAAGCTTTGTGGTTGGCACAACAAAAGATGGAATGACAATGTTTGCCATGAACAAAGCAAGTTTAAATTGGAGATATATTTACATATGATTCTAAAACCCTGTAGATATATTAATTTGGTAGATCATTAGCTGTAATTGTGACTGCACATATCAATATCAGCTATATTCTAGCTATTGTGTCTGTTATATTGTAGTTTTCCATTATTAGCGTGTTAAAGCCAATTTAAAAGAGGATAGAAATGGTGGTGGGGGTGGTCAGCATTAGCCATAATGTGCAAATATGCCCAGCATAATTTTACATTGTAAGAGATTAACTCCTGGTAGTGCTTTCCTCCAGCACTTTGAGGTTCAAGCCTCCACTCCTCTCCCGCTGATGCCATGTCCTTCTCTTCTTCTTCTTCTTCTTCATCTTCTGGGTCTGTTGTCTTCCTCCACTGCCCATTGGGCAAGTACTGATGATGTATCTCCATGTGCGCACAGAAGATACATCATCTCGGCACCTAGCTGCAGATGTCTAAGCTGTACACTGTACTGCACAAAAGAAAACCCTGTTGCACCCCACCAGTGACATCACCACGCCCAGCACCACATTCCAGCTCTCACGATCGGCCTAATTCAAGCCTTGGTTTCATCGCCGTGGTCCCAGAGATCCAGCTGGCTAGGATTTCTCCCCCACAGGCAGAAAAATCAGCTGTTCAGAACGCCGCTCTGCAGTGAACGTCACGCCAGTGTGGATAGATTTGTGCTTTACTTCCTTAACCTCCATGTAAGTGGATAATACACCTGTATCTCATTAAAATGTTTACAGCTCTAGCCTAGAGGCGCCTATGTTTCTCTTCTCATTTGCATATCTGGAGTCTGCTTTCAACTCCCCCCTCAAAGGCTGCCAAGGTTGTTTTGGACTGCTACAGTAATCTACACAGGTCTCCCCTCTTCATCTCTCCCCCTCCACATATACTGAGTATCCACTTTAATGACTTGTTGATGGACTAATATATTCAATCTCATACTATTTAGCAGCGTCACTACCCATTTTTTCGTCTGTGCAAGGTACGACCCATTGACAGTTGACATTTTTGGGTTGATGTTAGCAGCCCCTTTCATCTCTTACAGTTACCAGTGAAGTGAGGGTTCAAGTTAGCTTATATGGCTGGTTGGTGGTGGTTACTAGTTCTTTTACGTTTACATTATCAAAAAACAGATGTAGGAATAACAAAACATACATGCTAGAATCTATATGGCCCTGTGGGCACCAAACGAACATATTATTTTCGATACATGTCGAGAAATGTATACCTCACTAATATATGGAAGTATAACAAAAACAACACTGTGTACTGTTAATAAGTACATTGACCCTCTTCTCTTATAGTTTACATAAGCAGGAGGTTGTCACTGCTTACTGTCATTCTTCAGTTGACAAGTTTAAGGCATGCTCATTAACTTACCTCCACTCTGAATACATGACACCATGCTTTATATGCATTATTGCACAGTACATTACAGTTGAGAAAAAGAGCCATTTTGTTAATGATCCCTGGTTTTATATTTTTGACACAAGATCTATAATCACAGGCAAGATAACCACTTTAGTGGGTAATAACATTGGCATTCTAATGTATTGATCTCACTCTTTGACCCAGCTTTACATAGGCTGCATCCTCCAAAGTCTAAATTACATCTGGATTCATTATTTTTCCAATAGGTGTAAACTTAAGTCACTTAAATAAAGCTTTGTTTGTAGAAAGCTGTTTTATCTTTCACTCATGGTTCAGTCATTAAAATAGGGCCATGGCCTGTGTTTGTTTGAAGAACAAGGTAAAAGAACATTGTTGTATCTTTACTAAGTATAGATGAGATCCGCTACCTGGTCACTTTAGCCGTATAAAACGTCTTGAAATGGTTTAATTAGTAAGATAAATATTAGTGTTTTTTTTATCTCTAGCCACTATATAATATACTGTATGCCATTGGGGTTCCACTACTTGAAGAGAGAAGGATGCAGAAGCAAACAGACAGCTCCCAGTTGCACCTGTATAGAACTCTTGTGCCTAATTACTAGTGACCCTTTGGAATTTGGTGTGTGGCCCTTTGGCTCGCAATAGTCGGAATGGGAACATCAATTTGCAAAAGGAGCTGCAATGGCAGTGATCCTCAGCAGTTTCATGAAACAGGTCTTCAGTTTTTCACTGTCTTCTGCAGCAGGTTTCCAGTCTCCAGCAATACCTAGAATATGTTTTCAGGGTTTTATCACCTCCTCTAGAATGCCTACAGTCTCTAACAGTGTTCTGTAGCTATACATGTAATAATATGTGCGGCTGGTTGGTGCTGTCAAGGGCCACATCTGTGGCCCTCTATACTTGATCTGCTGATCATGGGGAATCAACATGAACAAGGTTTTCAAGTCTCTCCCATTGATCTTAACTCTCCAATAGTCGTTGGCCTGGATGCATCTGCCATGGACATTGGAAACCCAATTTTGGCTAATTTATGATAGATCACTTCACAGCTATGGTTTCCTCAATGAAACAAAGCCCATGTATGCAAATCTGAACTCATTATTATCTACAGCAGGTTATGAATTCAACACAATCTTTGTGACCAGTAAGCTATCATTCCCTTTTATCAAAATAAAGATAAATAATTCCCTATAGCATTTTTCTACCCAAATATCAGGGTAAAAAGCCGTAGAATGTAGAGCATCCTTTACTGTCCATTATTTTTATCTTACTTAGCACACAATGCGCATTGTCATTCAACTCCATCATTTAGAGACTGTCCCTTGAACCTATTTATTGCCACTCTGATTGGAAATTTTACTAGCTACAATACATGCAACACTGATATAAACATCCTATAACATGAGCATGGTAAAAATTTGCAATGAGCTATTGATCTGTAGATCATTGGCGCTGACATAGTAGGATTTGATGTTAACTCCTATGTACATAAACAAAAGTATGTCGACAAGCAAGGATTGTCAATCACAATTTACATGCAAATTCCTTTCTGTTCAGTCTTCTTATGAGAAGGATCTTGACTCTAATATCATATCGACTTCATTAAATGCCCCGTGCTGTTCTGAGAAATGCTCTGTCATTACATATTGCTGATCCTAAAGCATACAAAGGCATGTATTGTCTCTGAATGTGTAAAATATTGCTTTTTACTTTTTTATGGACCTTTTTATGTTTAAGAGTTTTTTTTTTTTTTACTCTTGTTGGAAGTGGATACACAGAAGAATGCTTTAAGTAAGTTTATTTGTTAATGGGTCTATAAAACCAAATTAGTCTCAACCACAATGTATTGGAGCTTGTTATTTTTCCCTAAATTAAACTTCAAATTTCAAATATAACCACCAATAAACAACCAAAAATGCAGGGAAAAAACAATACTCCTTATAATTTGTTTTTGCTGCTGTTCTGCTTGTTGAGTGGGTGCCTACTAAGCAATAATGCCAAATCTAGCCTTGTAGTCACTTCCTTTTATGATTTATTTAAAATAATTTATTGCTGTTTATTGTTTTAAGAAAAAAACATCACAAATTCTTTCCCTTTAGAGAATGATGATATAATTATATGATTGATGGTGACATGTGACTGGTGACATGTGACTCTATTACATCCCTAATAACTTTTCATTGAAGTAGAAATTTAATTTAACCAGGAGGTTAGAGCGAAAAGTGGTTAGGGGTACAGATGGATTCTTGTACCAGGGCACTTCATAAAGGTACTGTATGGGAAATAAACCAATGTGTATGGGAGATAGGCATATACTTAATTCACAATGTTTGGGAGGTCCATTGCAATTTAATTATATTTTATCAAAGTAACATCAATAGGCCTTTGCTACTATGCCACACCCTCTTACTGTATTATGAGTACCATCATTCAGCAAGCTAAAAGATAGCAGGGCTATCTGAGAAAATAAAGTGTCTTCGACACCATTTTTTTTTTTTTTTAAGTTTACCTAAATCCAAGAGCAAAAATCTAATATATTGCAGCTTATCAGTTTATAGATCTGGTGGTATTTTTCAGTTTAAGTACATTTAAAGTAGGTAAATAAAAAAGGGTCTATTCTTCAAGACAGCATGGGCCATTTTATGTGCTAAAATCAATGTTATCAGCCTTATCTTCTGTAAACTACAGAAAACTGCTTCACTATAGAGATGACAGAAGGGAACAGTTTTTGTAGTCCAAAGTAGGAGATCTACATAATTTCTACATATAAATTAATTCAGTGAGTGAATGTTGTCACCTTAGGACACAAAGTGAGAGCTTTACAAGAATTGAAATGTGCAAAAGCTGATGCAGATCTGCATAGAAACCAATCAGCTAAAATGTTTTATTGTCAAAGGTTAAAGTGATTCTAAAGCCCTTTTCACCTTAATGCATTATATGCATTAAAGGGGTTGTAAACCCTCAAGGTTTTTAACCTTAATGCATTCTAACCCCCCCCCCTTTTTCTTACCTGAACCCGATCATTCCATCGACAGGGACAAGCACAGCAGATCCAGCCGCTGTCTCTGGTCCTCATTGGATAGATTGATAGCAGCGGGTGCCGTTGGCTCCTGCTGCTGACAATAAAATCCAGTGACATGGGAGCCGAGGGACGGAGCCGAGTCCTGCTGTCTGTGTCGATGGACGCAGCCACAGGACTCTCAAGCGTGCCCACACAAGTGCCCCCATGGAATGCGGCTTAACTATAGACATGTTTGTTATTCTAATTTTACAAAAGAAATGATAAGCTGATTGGCTATCATGCACAACTGCACCAGATTCTGAGTGCTCCAGTTTTAGTAAATCTCCCCCAAAATGTTTTACCAATAGGATCAATGGGTGAAAAAAATGAGGATTAAAGAAAAAAAAGAAAAACAAATGCAGCAACCACATCTAAGGATTGGTATTCTACATTATATTATGATATGTAGTATAACTAAAGGCAAAACATTTTGAATAGATTGGGAGGGATTAGAAGTTTTTATTACTGTCTGTGCACCTCATTAGGGAAATTTGCCCTTTTGATTTGTGTTTACTGGTACCACTGAGAGTGAAAGTAAAGGAAAATTCTAAATTTTGGGATCAGGAATATAGGGGAAACCTTCCAATGGAGACCCTACTGCTGATGACAGCATGGGATTTCCTTACCTTGGAGGGATTTCCTATGAATTACTATTTTGGTTATGGGGTAGAAAGTAAAGGAAACCAGATGTAAAAGAAAACTAAAAAAAGTTACAACCCTCTCTTACTCTCTTTCACACTGATGGACCGATTGGGTCCACCCATCAGTTTTTAAGATAGATCCAATCAGACCATCCATTGCTCTGTATGGAGCAGCGGGTTTCAGTGGACATGTGTCCGAGGACAGCTGCTGATATCCGATCCTGTCCACTAAAAACAGATGAGATCCAGCGGATCAGATAACAGTCAGATGGAAATGGACAGGCGGTCCCTTTCCATCCAACGTCCCATAGAGAACAGCGGGCTGTGTCTTTGTCCACTCTGCATCAGCGGAGCGGACACGGACCTGTTATCTGCCTTCACAGTGGGATCAGCGGAGAGAGATCCCCTGATGAGCAAGGAGGATCCACTGATGGACTCCGCCAGTGTCAAAGGGACCTTAATGAGAAAAAGGTTGTGCTCTTATTTCTACTTTTATTAGTTTTTTTAGAGTTTACATTACCTTAAAGGAGTTGTAAAGAAAAAAAATATCGGATTCTACCGCCCCCCCCCCCCCCCGAGCCCCTGTTATACTTACCTGACCCCTCGAAAGTCCTGCACGGTCCTGAGATACTCTTTGCCGCTCAGCCTGGCCACTGATTGGCTAGAGCGCATGGATTGAGAGCAGCGCAGCCATTGGCTGGCACTGCTGTCAATCACATCCAGTGACGTGGCTCGCCAAGGGGCGGGGCCGAGTGATACATGGCCACTTGCTGTATCACGGGAGCACGCCCACAATTACTGACCACCATGTGAGCTCTCGCATGACTGTGGTGAGTAAATCTGGGGAGGGCCAGAGACAGCGCCAAGGGACCCCGGAAGATGTGGATCGGGGGCCACTTGGTGCAAAACGAACTGCACAGTGGAGATAAGTATAACATGTTTGTTATTTTAAAGAAAAAAAAAAACCTTTAGTAACACTTTAACCCAAGTCCAATGAATAACCTTCCCCTGATAAATGCATTTTATCATATTTTAGATATGGATCTCTAAACAAACAGTGGGGGTTATTTACTAAAGGCAAATCCACTTGCACTGCAACTGCAAACTACAAGTGCAAAGTGGCACAGAAAGTGCTTGCACGTGATTGGATAATAAAATCAGCAGATCTTCCCCTCATTTCAGATCTACACCTCAGATTTACAGCGACTGCACTTGAAAGTGCACTTTGCACATGTAGTTTGCACTTGTAGTGCAAAGTGGATTTGCCTTTAGTAAATAACCCCCATTATGTCTTTGTCTTCCAAAATATTATACTTGATACCCAGAATCAGACAAATAGGCATTTATATGGATTCTATACATATAGCAGAACATCACTCGAACATAGGAAATTAGATTAGGCAGTTCACAAACTAACAAACGATTAACTGGAACTTGTTTGTTGTTCATTAGTATACAAAATAACTTTATTTATAGTGAGAATCCTAAACCTGATTTAAAATAACAAATCTATTGTATGTCTTAGCAGGGAACACGATAACATGTATTGAGTGACTGGACGGGGATTAAAAAGAGAGATTACTTTGTGTAAACAATGATGTATTAGATATCATGTACACTGGCCTAAAATCTCACACTAGATCCAGCCGAGTTTACCTTCTGTAGCTCTAGTTAATTAGGGTGAAACATGAGGTAATTATGACTAATCCCAGTGCTTTCCTGCTGGCCTGTTGCCTGTCAGGCCATCTTACAACCTAACCACTTTCAAATCCTGTTAAATATTGTTAGTAAAAGCAAAGGGGATTACAGGTTGGGCCTAGCTTTTCTTTCGAGTTCAGCACTCAGCAGGGCCCTCATGTATCACATTATAGGATATGGTTCTGACCGACTTCACTCACAGATAGGTCCCAAATGTCTACCTAAACAGAGACTTTATTAGCTGTGGAAAAGTGGGTGCTTCATCAATAGTGTTGCTCACGAATATTCGCATTGCGAATATTCGCTACGAATATTGCATATTCGAGTATTCGCGAATAACACGAATATCGCGGCGAATATTCGCTATTTTGAATATTCGTATTTTTTCAATTTTTTTTTTTAGAACAGATCACATCCTAGAGATCTCCATCGACGTCTAAAAGCATTGCTGGTATGATTAGAGACCTTGGGCCGAGTAGCTGCAGCGCTCATTTTATATTGCCGAAAAATCGCAATGCGATTATTCGGCAATAGCGATATCGCGCGATTATTTTGTATTGTAATATATCACGAATATTCTGAGCCAATCAGAGTGCTCCATTCCGCATTTCTCGAAATTTCGCAATTATTTTGTATTGTAATATATCACGAATATTCTGAGCCAATCAGAGTGCTCCATTCCGCATTTCTCGAATATTCGCAATTATTTTATATTGTAATATATCACGAATATTCTGAGCCAATCAGAGTGCTCCTTCCGCATTTCTCGAATATTCGCAATTATTGTGTATTGTAATATATCACAAATATTCTGAGCCAATCAGAGTGCTCCTTCCGCATTTCTCGAATATTCACAATTATTGTGTATTGTAATATATCACGAATATTCTGAGCCAATCAGAGTGCTCCTTCCGCATTTGCCGAATATTCGCAATTATTGTGTATTGTAATATATCACGAATATTCTGAGCCAATCAGAGTGCTCCATTCCGCATTTCTCGAATATTCGCAATTATTTTGTATTGTAAAATATCACGAATATTCAGAGCCAATCAGAGTGCTCCATTCCGCATTTCTCGAAATTTCACATTCGCATTCGCAATTCGCATTCGCATTCGCAATAGCGAAAATTCGCAATCATTTCATGTTCAAAAAATATCACGAATATTTGTATTTAGCGAATATATCTTGAATATTCGACTATATATTCGAGATATATCGCGAAATCGAATATGGCATATTCTGCTCAACACTATTCATCAACACATTTAATGCCAATGCGGTGGTATTTGTTTTGTGCAGCTGTTACTGTAATTTCCTTTTACTTTTTGCAGAGCACTTCACTTTGATAATAAGAGAAGTGTTTGTGCTCACATCTGACAAACTGCATGAGAAGAAGAATATAATATAATAGTGCTTGAATATGATCCCACTACACTGTTTCACAGGTGTAGCTGTATAACAGTGACTCGCCATTAAAAATAAATAAATAAATAAATTAGAAATAAACAAATATAAATATAAATAAATGATATATATATAAAAGCTCTAACGAGCAGGACCCTCTGATTCCTTTTGTATTGAATCATATTGTATCTGTACTGTCTACCTTCATTTTGTAAAGTGCTAAGAAAACTTTTGACATTAAGTAAATCCTGTATAGTATACTAATAATAAATACACACTTGGTTACCAAAAATTATAAAATGATTTTATATATATATATATATATATATATATATATATATATATATATATATATATATATATATATATATATATAATTAACATGTCTATTCTCTGTAGAATATAAACAACATGGCTATATGTGGCTTGCATTTCAGGTATATAAAAATGTTTTATTTACTTTTATTTATTTATCACTAGCAATGCCGTCAATCAGCAACTTTTAGCGGGAGTGCAATATTGCGGTGGACAGTCTGGAAACTGACACTTTTGCAACTTTTGGGGACCAGTGACATTAATACAGTGATCAGTGCTAAAAAGATGCACTGTCACTGTACTAATGACACCAGCAGGGAAGGGATTTAATGTCAGGGGCGATCAAAGGGTTAAATGTGTGCCTAAGCAGTTTTTGTTCACTGTGCTGGAGGTGCTTTTACTAGGGGAAGGCGTTGATCCATATCCCTTACTTCCTGTGTCTATGATGTAGACCTTTACAAGAAATGGTGGGTATGGGCACCATCGAAGGTGGGTTCTCCTTTAGGGAGAAGTTTTGATTGGTTGTGTCTGCCTAAGCAGCAAGCCAGTGTCCCATGCAGTCCTACCCTCAGATGGTTGGTAGCAAAAATGTGTTAAGCTGGCAATATATGGATCCAAATGTGTTCAGTTCAAATATTGATCCTTATATGGACAGGCTAGTCACAAGTCAATCTACCGATCGAGTTCTGTACAACCAGCTTGTTGGAAAAGTTCCTTACAATCAGTGGGGAAGTCACCCCATTGTCAGGACACAATAGCTCAGCAGAAATGATTCCCCCATCCACATTAACATCAACTTGCTGGTTGAACAAAAAAAATTACTAATGTATGGGCATCCTTATGTCCACGCCACACCATTACTAAAAGGACCAGATACATCTGTATTCCAAATAAAGGTTAGGAGGACATTTGAATGAGTAACTAACACATTTTGGGGGTCCACAACTACCCCCTTTATGGGGGATTGAGATTAAAAATGGTGAACTGGACCTTAATTACATTTCTTCCACAAGAAGCACCGTTCTTGTCAGCAGCTGGTTTGACAGTCCAATATATTTGGATTCCTAAAATATGTTGACTGCTTTTTCAATTGTCCCCCTGACCTTTATTGAAATAAAGTCATATCTGGGCTTTTTAGCAGTGGTGCGTCACTTTAGTTTTCTAATTTCTAGTTTTCACGATCTGTCCAATTTGCCAGCCCAATGTGCTCTTGTTTTTGTCTAAATATTTCCGGGGAATGATAATTATAAATAAGGCACTGTTTCTGACTGAGGAAAGGTCATATCTTCATGGATATTGATTTAACTGTAGACTCCAGATTTAAGAAGAATTTGCAAAGCTTTGATGTTCTACTGAAATAATAGGAAATAGGCTGCCAGTTGCTAAAACCAACCACTTACAACTAGATGCTCATATATATATATATATTAATGTACCTTTCATTCCTTTTTTTTGTAAAGCTTGGAACCTATAAAATAACCAAACTTTTAATTTAAAGAGCCAGCTGGGTTTAGTTGGAACTGGTTGTATATTATATTGCATTTTTAGTGTATTGATGACTTGTAATGAGCTTGATGCAGAATGTTTGATGGGTGATTTTCCAAGTAGATATTTCAGGATTATTATTGATTCTGTGGACACTGGAAGTGATTGAACCAGTTTTATGAGACTGTTTACCATGAAATATGCAGCCGTTTATTTTTGAAAATATCTATAAATGTATAAATGTTCCTTTAGTATACTGACTTGCTTTTCCAGGTAATCAGTATGCACATGATGTTTACAGGATGGTAACTAGCATAGATAGATAGATAGATAGATAGATAGATAGATAGATAGATAGATAGATAGACAGACAGACAGACAGACAGACAGACAGACAGACAGACAGACAGACAGACAGACAGACAGATAGATAGATAGATAGATAGATAGATAGATAGATAGATAGATAGATAGATAGATCTATATATTAATATATGTGTTTATGTATATTATTGTTATCAAACCTGTCAGATACTAATTTATGGTGGGAGGATTATTGGATGGTTTAAAATAATCTTAAAGGTAACTTTGCTTTCATGGGGTAAACACTAGCAAACTAAAAAATAATAGCATAGCTTATACAACAAGCCATATTGTAATTGAATATTATTAGAAATATACCATTTCAGTCTGTAGCACTGTAATTGCTTTAAAATTCAATGCAATATGGCAACCTGGAGGTGGTCCATACACCACTGGTGTACAGAACACCCCAGAGATCTAATTTCCTGTTTGGGTGATTGGCTCACTGGTTTTTCCAGCAGTCTGCACAAACATACTGGTCATATTTTAGGCATTCTCTGCAACCAAAATGTCATTTTGGATGAGATATTTCCAAATGGTTAATTACTTCTATGGGATATGGATACTGCATTTTCCTCATTAGAACACTGCAAGTGCATGAGCTGATTAATGATAAAAGAGTCACCCCCCATTCATATTCACAACAAAACAACTTTTTCTCCAGAGCAGAACAGGTAGGCATCTGCAACAGAGTTTGTTAAAATCCCTGTAAAGTACATTGATCACCTAGCGGGGACTGTTTTTCCCCATAGAAAAAGTGTTACTCTTTAAGGCTTTTTTGGGCACATTGATCTAATACATGGCTCAGAAATCTATAGCTTATGACTGTAGAACCCTATGTAGGGTTGAGTTAACCCAACTGTATAAATAAAGAATATCTAAGCAAAGGAACAAAAAATGTAATATAGTGTAGCTTACCAGTCCTGGGGTGGTTGAATTAAGTTTCTTTTTTCAAGCTTTCTTTATTTTCAACTGGTGGTCCTGCCAGTAACACGTGTCTCGTCCCAGGGTGACAACACTGACTTACAATAACATACTTATGGAGGAGAAGTGTTGTCACCCTACAACATAACTCACATCAGTCATCAGTGACGAAATGCACAGGAAATTATCATAACATTTCTGGCAGGATCGGCAAATATTTATTTTCAAGGAGTAAATATGAGAAGTTCACAGTTAGGGTTACGTATATTTGAAAGGCTCTCTCCAGGATAATTTTGGACACTTCCTGTTGGATGTCCAGTGTAGGGGTCCACTTAGGATCCAGAAAAGGACTAACATTATCAAAAAGGGAGTGGTAAGGAACAAGCTACCTCAGGCTCTATCACAACTCTGTATTTATGGTCCCTCCAAAACCTGAACTGGTGATTCTTGGAAGGGTGAGCATATCTAGTTTTAGAAGAGTTAGAGGTGGGGCTCTAGGAATTGTCATTTAATACCATTGAAACACACTAAAACTTTATTTGTTAATGTAGCACAGAAGAGAAATGGTGAAGGGCAAAGGGTCATAATCCATATCATTCAAAGATATTTATATTTACTAAAATCAACTTAGCTAATATACTAGACTTAGAAAAAGCATGCCGTTTCAACCTTACTTTATTTATTTTTTTACTTGCCTGTACTGGGTCAGTGGCTCAGTATTAAAGTCACAGAACCAAGCAAGTAGAATGTTATGAAGTAGGTCAGTAATGGGAGCATCCTTATCTCTCACGGTACAGGTTTTGTTTAAAAGACATACTTTCAGCACCTTGGACAGCTTTGCAAAAAAATATTGAGACTAATTCAAGCAAACTTAATATGATGGGGAAAACACATACACAAAGATGAGCGGTCTCAAATATTTTAGATAGTATTTGATCAAAGGAATTTTTTTTTAAATTAAACATTAATACACGGCAGCATTGTTATATTCTATGTTACAAGTGAATTGTATATTTTTAGGTTTTAACTGTAGAAATAGATCCCTTCTGAGAAATGAGCTGGCACAGAGCATTAGACTCTTGGCGCTGCTAAAGTTAAGTCTTTCCCACTTGGCAGAGATGCAGCATAAACAATATAGCTTATTGTCACACAGCGGGATGGATCTGACATTTCTGTTTCTTTGGGTGAGACTTTGTTTATCAAGTCAGAAGTGGTGTTATTTTGTAATGCTCTAGAATTTTGATAGCATTGAAAAGCTTCCTCGAGCTGCGTGTTTGTGCTTTTTGCCATTTATAACCAATGCCGTTTGCTGTTTTGCATTTAACTTGATTACAAATTATTACAAAATGCAAAGACTTTTGGATATGACTATGGGCTTGTTCACATCTCCCTTAAGTTGAGCTGCACTGATCTGTATAGATATATGCAAGGGCACCAATGCTAGGTATGGTTACAATCCCCAGCCCCTTTTTTTTCCTCTGATGGTGGGTGGATCTCAAATGCTGCACCAAGTGGTACCATGTAATATAATAGCGCCAGTCTTTGCATTCTCCTGTGAATCCAGGGAAGTAGAGCTGATGTGCTGGATCAGTGAGTGGGTGAGTCTATGTAGGCCAGCACCAGAGAACAGGTTAGTGTAGCAGCCAGAGTGGAGTTTTCATTTTTAATAGATGCTGAGGTCTGGATTCTTGATTCTTGTTTATTTACCCAAGTTGTTGTTTAAATTATTGTGACTGAATGCAGAACATACACTAGTTCAGAAATGTTCAGTTCCTGTCGCATTACTGCTCTGGTTTGGATTTGTCCAGTTTGACATGCCAAGGAGGATATGTAAATGTGTATGATGTAAGATCCTAATCTCTACATTTGTTGATGGCTATTAGAGGAAAAGGGCCACACCATCAAAGTCTGTTTTCTTAGAAGAAGTTATAGCTCTTGTGTTATGTGTTTAAATTATATCCACATAGTGATTTCTTAAATAAACCTAAATGTACTGTATGCACTTGAGGATTGCTGTTGCAACAGTAAAAAATAACAGTTATAAGCCCTGTGCTTCTTTGTCTTGTTAACATGTTTAAAGGCAGAAACTAATTGAACTGCAATTTACAATACATCAATTCCATGCTATTGATCTGTTGAAAGAATTGAAAGTAAACTCAGCAAAAGTCTGGCTCATTACTGAAAGAATGATATATTGACTGCCTATGACAGTCCTATTGTCCACAGATCAATGCCGTGTTTGGTATAGGCTAGTTAAGAATAGAATGCGGTCACTAAAGGTCATGGAAACAAAGGGATAATTGAGATTATGGAAGACAAATGAACATATCATGGGAGCTGAGTGACTACTATTTGTATAGGTATGTACCGTATTTGGTAACAGGTTTATAAACAAAAACAAGCAATACCAATAAATAGATGTTCTATATTGCTATCCTCTATCTCTTCTAATTACATAGAATGTAAGGGCAAAATGTAAATGTATCCCCTTCTTCTGTCCTTATATCTTTTGCGTATTCACTCTTTCTCTGTCCTGCCTTTTTTTTTTAAAACGTCCTTTTATAGTACTTCCAATCTTTTGTGACACTAGCACAATCTACAGTCTGAGACTGGTGATCTAGCAAGCCCACCTTTTGCTAGAAAGCTGGTGTGTCTAACAGTATTTGTGAAAGTACCAACCAGAAAGCCTGGGCACCTCTGATGCCATGTGAGCTGGTGGGAGCTTTGGATATCTACTTAGTCGTATGTAGTCCTATAGTAATAATAGAGCAAAAAGGCTCAAGCACTGTGCCCTGCCAATGATGATGGCAGTATTTTAATGTCATTGAACTGGTTGCATTCATAAATATGCACCGCCATTCTTTACATGCCATGGTTAATTTTGGTCCTAGTCTGGAACTAGCTTGACAAGCTCATCTGAACTTAAAGTCCTGCAAAAAGAGTTCTGTTATTAAGATGAAGTGGCTTGTAAACCCATATTATGCCTTTTATGGGAAAGTGTATAATGTCCAGATATAGAGATATCTACAGGGTGGGCCATTTATATGGATACACCTTAATAAATCTGAATGGTTGGTGATATTAACTTTCTGTTTGTGGCACATTAGTATACGTAAGGGGGGAAACTTTTCAAGATAGGCGGTGACCACGTCGGCCATTTTGAAGTCTGCCACTTTGATTCCAACTTTTGTTTTTTCAATAGGAAGAGGACATTGAAATCTGCTGCAATGACCCGATAACTGCGTTCTCTTTGTTTACAGCCATTGACATGTTGCCGAGGTTAACACGTGCGGAGCGGATAGAAATTGTGTTGATGTCTGGTGAACTCTGTAACCGGGTCATTGCAGCAGATTTCAATGCGGTGTTGCTATCAGTGTGTGAAGAGTGGGAGAGGAGGGTTGCATTGACAATCCAACACAATGGGCAGCACATTGAACACATTTTATAAGTGGTCTGAAACTTGTAAATAACTCATGAAAGAATAAAGTTACTTTAAAACCAAGCACACCATTGTTTTTCTTGTGAAATTCACAATAAGTTTGATGTGTCACATGACCCTCTTCCTATTGAAAAAACAAAAGTTGGATTCAAAATGGCCGACTTCAAAATGACCACCATGGTCACCACCCATCTTGAAAAGTTTCCCCCCTCACATATACTAATGTGCCACAAACAGCATTTTATTAAGGTGTATCCATATAAATGGCCCACCCTGTATACTATTAGATATGTAGTGTGACATGTAAGTTCATTAGGAAGGTTTTTGTGCAGTATAATCTTTTTTGAATTTGTGAGGGCAGCCTGTGTAGTAATGGCACAGTCTATGTAGTGAACTTCAAAGCAAAACGTCCATAGGATCACATTAATCTTTACAGTTTCCTTGCACTGAGCAGTGCACTGTAGCATCCTCTTTACTACCAGCCTTGTACATTAGCCCCCATAGAATAAAGTTGCTTGGTAATAGTAAATGCCTATGGTCTCAATAGAACTTTACATCTAATATCTCTTCCTTAGCCGTACAGGGGTACACAAACTAGGCCTGTATTTATCATATACATTACCCAACTTAAAGAGTATGTTACCCCAACATTTCATATTCCTGATATGTGTCTGTTGTACCATTTGCTTGTGTAAAAATTATCCCATCTCCTTTGTGTGAAATACCTAATACTCCTGCCAGTCCTCATTCTCTCCTATTTCAAACTGACCACGCTAGACATGAGAGCACATCCATCCCAGCTTAATCAGTTTTTTGGCTGTGTTGGAGAACAATCTGATGATATACTGCTAGTTTATGTAGCAATGTAGCCAGAAGCCAATAAAATTTCAGAAGAGTAATTTCATTGTGTCCCTAGTCCCTCTTATCACAGCAATAAAGAAAAAGCAATAGGTTCAGTTAACTATAAACCCCATTCCCCCATTTGCACACACATACATTTTCTTTACTGCATTAGTTCTCCGCTCAAATGCTAGGAGTAAAATGAAATACTTTGTTCCTCAGAATATTGAGATCATGTGACTCACCCCCCCCCCCTTCAGGAGACAACACTGTTTTTTCCCTGCAGGCAAACAACAAGAGAAAAGCGTTTTCAGCTCTTTGTAAGCTCATAATCACCACTTGGATGGCACACAGGGCTCCCTTTTTTGCTTCTAGCATCCAAATGGAGCGAGCAAAGGAACGGGCAGTATAAGACCCTAGAAAGGGCATCAATTAAAGGAAATTTTTATTTTGGTCTCCACCAGCCAATAATAGGGTCACATTAAAGTATAGGTTCAATCAAGCCGAAACACAAACAAAACTAGAGAAAAAAAAAAGTTGAAAGAAACCATTTTGCAGCATGTTATTTACTGTGTCACCCTATAATGCATTATCAGTGAATTTGTACTGTATGTGATCCTGTTAGGAAACCAATCTTCGTTTCTCATCTAAACCCATTTTCATGTAATATGACTAATCTCCTTTATTACCTTCTACAGAATTGCAATACATTATATATCTGTATATAATTGGCTGGGATCCTTTGTTGCCAAGAGATAATCTGCAGTAATGCAGTGTCAGCATGTGCAACACTGCCATTTAAATCCTCTCTTCCCCCATAACCCTTGAATTTATATGTGAATTTATCTTCGGGTCTTTCACCAGTCCTCTGGCGAAGTGTCCCGCACTGAGCTGATGAAAGGTATGATCCCCAGCGCAGACGAGATTGTATTTTCCAGTGTAATGAGAATTCATTAATCCCTTAGATCACTTAGAAGCATCGCCTCCAGGGAAGGGGAAGGCTGCCTTCTCTAAATGATAGTTGCATACATTCATTCGCAGCAAGCTCATTTTTCATGCAGGCTAAACTAATGCAATCTAACATTTTTTTTTATCAATATTGACTGATTTTCCAGGGGAAAACATTTTCTTGTTGCAATGAAAGATGCTTTGTAGAAAATATACACATTTAATTGAGCCATTCATTTACATGCATAATGTAGCTTTAATTAAAATGGACTTTATACAACAGTGACACTAAGCTTGCAATGTAGTTTTGGTGGAATGCAGTATACCGATTCAGTCAAATTAGGATATCACTTATGTTCATGGGTTTGGAAAGTTTGGTAGTTTACTTTTATCATCTAGCTTATTCAGTAAGACAATGCCATAAGGATTGGACCTATCTTCCCTCACCTCTTCTGTTTCATTATTGGTCAGCAAGGCTTACCATTACACTGAGGCCCCGTACACACGAGCAAATGAATCTGTTCAAATCGGTTTGACAGACTGATTTGATCAGATTTGTCTGCTGGGCTGTTTTGGTTTGATCGCTGTACACACAATCAAACCAAAATCCCCGCCGGCAGACAGCGCGGTGATGTGGCGGTGATGTTGACGCCGCCACGTCACCGCACCAGGAAGTAAAACACTTCCGCGCATGCGTCGAATCCATTTGACGCATGTGCGGGCAGATATGTCTGCTGGTTAGCGTACAAACCAGCAGACATATCGGTCCGACGGGTTCCCAGCAGACAGATTTTAAAGCAGGCTTTAATATCTGTCTGCTGGACAAATCCGTCGGCTCGCCCGTACACACGATCAAATCTGTCTGCTGAGACGGTCTGTCAGACCATTTCCAGCCGATAGATTTGATCGTGTGTCCGCGGCCTTAGAGACCAAATGTGAAGCAGGTGAGGCATTTCCAAGCAGGAACCTTCTAGACAAAGCCGTTATTTGCATGTTAGAACACCTAAAGTTTCAAGGATCTGAGAGATATTACAGAAGGCAATATGCTCCTGCTGTGATGCTGATGTGATGTCCAAATGTCATCACATCATTACATTTTCTACAGGTTCAAAGAATAAAAAAAAAAATACCCGAAACAGTCAGTTTTTTTTCTTTCATCTAAAAACCTGCATAATAAAACTAGAATCTGTAATCTTGTTGATATGGGTTATACAAACATTCAGACATTTTTTATTTTAGGTACAAAAATGTAAGTTACATTACATGTATATCCTGTCTGTAATGTATTGTTCCCAGCAAAAACATACCCTTTCCAAGTCCTTGTGCTTTGGGCAATTTATTATTTAAGTGGACCTTTTTTAAAACTTATAGCACATTCCTGCTCAATCGGAGATTCTGGGGAACTGGAGTCCTCTATTTCCTGTTTATAGGGCAATTTGTGTTTTCACATCTAAAATTGCCACTTACATAGCATAACTTGACAAAAGAAGATGAAAAGAATTTCAGCTCATATATACAATGTGAATCATACAGAGATAAGATGGGACCTCAGAGGACTTTCTACAAATGTTTCAAGTTTATGCAGAAAAGCTCTCCAGCTGGCACCCCATCAACCAGACACAGCTCTCTAAGGCTTTCCTATGGCCCATACTACTAATAAACCTGCATATCCTCCATCAAATTGTACTGTAAATGTAACTGTCTGGTGTGCTCACATGAATGTATTAATAATGTATATGCATCTCTCCTTAAATTACAATTAAAAACACTAGGAAGCAGTCTGCTTCATTTACTATGTTTAATAAGAAAGAGCTATATTTCTTTGCAGCTACAGCTAATTCATATTCTCCAGAAAAATACGTGTTGGGAAACGGACATTTAGATATGATGGGTGGTTAGGGTATAGCACATAACATTTCTATATAAGACAATTGATAATCAAAACTGCAATAGTTGACTTAGATGAAGCAAACATAAGTTTTTGGGTGCCAAAACTATGGAAGATGTGATTGTTCTCACAGGTACTGTACCTATTCTGTTACCTATTTTTATGCATAATCTCTAGTATGCTAAATTCTAAGAAGTAATAAATCATAATATGTATCAATAAACCATGGAAAAGGCAACTAATTTGAATCTGAGACACAAAAAAAGAAGGCTGTCTATTAATATAAATTCTATAAAAGTAATGTCAATAGTTTCTCCACTTGTATTGCTAAAAAAACTATAGCATTTAGGTAAGTAAAATACCTTATTTATATTTCTAAAAATAAAGCAGTAATTAAATGATCAATTTTAGCATTCTAGCAGTTAGAGAAGTATCCTGGGTGGGTTCTACTGCTAGTTTCACTCAAGTAGCGATATCTCCATACCATTGTTGCTGGCTCTATAACAATTCTCTGTAACCTAAAATATATTGAAATCCAACTAGAGTAGGTCTGCCGTAAAATCCGTGACATTTGTGTAGACCTCAAATGCAAAGCCTCAACAGCAAGGTATTGAAAACAATTGAATATACAATTCAACATCTTCCAAAACCTTTTAGTCAATGGATTTGTTAATTATAATTTAGCCAAAAAAAATAATAAAAAATTGGAAATGGCTGCACTCAATATTTAACCTATTAATGAACAATTTCCTTAAAATACAAATTTCTATTGATTTAATGAATTGACTAATGTATGACATATCTCCAGATTATTCCGCTGCTTCACGGAATATATTAAACAAAGCCTATGGAAGCCTATGGAAAAACGCAGTGCTGTATGAATGAATTTATAATTCACACACTACTTTCTGTGCTTGTCAAATGAATGGCATTTTGCCAAAAAATCCTCAATAACCTAAATTTATCAGCATGCCTATTTTCTTTGTTTTTTGTTTTGCTTTTACAGCATACCATTTTAAACAGTTTTAACTCATGCAATGTAGAGAAAGTATCCAGGTTCAGTCATTATCATCATTAAAGTGACTTAAAAATGAAAAAAATTCCGATAATAGTCCCCGAAATAAAAAAAAACTACTAACACTAACTTCTCCGGTGAACATCAAGTCCTTGTATTAAATCAATGAAAAGCTATAGCCTTTAGCAGGATCTTCGGTATCCTTATAGATACATGTTTCCCCCATCATGTTTTGTGGTCCCACCCTGTCAGCTCATATGTGACTGCAGAACATAGTACAGTATTAAAGTGGGGGCCAGCTAAAAGAACCACAGAGCAATGCAGGGGACCAGTAGCCGAACGACGGTGCGCAGGCGCAGTATAGAGCCGCACAGCGCTCGGCTTCTTTCGGCTACTCGTGACGCGATGTATGCTACCGTCGGAAGCCTGTCAATCAAATAGGAACGCCCAGACCCGAAGACCATACCCGGAAGCGACGGAGACGATGCATCTCTAAAACGGTAAGTACTGCTTCGATTCTAAAAAAAAAACACCCGATTCCCCTTGACAAAACGAGCCTCAATCAATGTTAAAAAAAAGGTTTTTGGGGGAACTACCCCTTTAAGACAGATGCCAGTACTAATAATTTGGTTAGCTTTTGGAAAGCCTCACACATAGAAAGACCAAAGATATTACATGCTGAGAGAGTTTATTGAGCTCAACTGAATCCTGCAATATAAGGTAGCAGTACTTTCTACTGAACTAAATAATCTATCAGGCCCAGACTGCCAATTTTGAAACCCTGGTATTTTCCATGAGCATTGACCTGCCTAAGAATATGCCTAAGCCATTCTTATAGTGTAGATATTGGTGGTGGAAATAAGTAGACATTACTGTACTGGTGGCTTTGTAAACTTGGCCATACAGTCATATGTAGCTGTGTATGCTTTGTATTCTAAGGCTGATACTTAGCCCACTTCTAACTGCTTTAAGCAGTATAAAACATTAAATTGCATGAAACCTAAGCAAAGTAATTTAAGTTAAGGAAACAATGTCATTAAGAAAGACCAAAGTGGCAGAGCCTGACATGTTTTAACTAATGAATTGGAACTAAGTTGTTACCTTTGGATCATAATTTGTTCTAGACCAGTACCACTGAAGTAAAGAATTCATAACTATCCTGGCTGAAGCTTTTACTGGATAAACAGTTCACTATTAATTAACCAAGTTCCATATACACGGGCAAGAAATTATTGATGTTACTTCTTAAGAGTTTCATGTTAATAAGAAATGTGTTCTTCCAATTATGTAGCTGTCATAGGTAGCAAAATTATGGAGCAGAAAATTAGCCATGAGCCATATAATTAATTGCTTGGTAACATAAAAAAGATTAGATACTACTTCTTGGGAAAACCGCTTGTATCTTCTTAAGGAATTTTTAAAAAGGATTTTCTTGGTCTTGGAGAACATATTTATTGTTACTGGAGTTAATTGGTAAGGAACTAGATCGTAATGGAAATCATTTCAGTCTTTTCATTTCTATAGAACACATGAACACCTAGGATTGCTACAGTACATAATCATAGACATAATGAATACAAACGTGATATGACCTGCTAACCTTCTGAAAGCAACCAATTCAATAACTGAAATTATCTTTCTATTTGGAATAATGGGAGGTTAAATGGATCAGCATTGATAGTCCTAGATCTGGTTATTTAATTTTACTGTGAAAATGTATTCTCTTTTTTGCTTATTTGTTGCATGATCAACTAACGAGCATTGAGATGAGCAAGGCTATAAAATCTTTCAGGAAATAAGATTTTTAGAAAATTAACAGGAGAGAATGTTATTGTGAAAATCAGTAAACCTTGTAGTAACAAGATTAGGTTAGTGATTCGGGAAGGTGTCATCACGTTAGGGAGCCATTTTATAAATGTGTGAACTATCAAATATGCAAGTTTTTCTGTCTTGTTCTTTGATTAAGTTGATCTGAATTCTGAAGATGCATGAATTGGAACTGATTTAGGATGTAAAATGAATGAATTGGTGTTGATGTGAGGTGTGAAGGTGAATGAATTAGGGCCGATCTGAGGTTTGTAGATGAATGGATTGTTGGCTGATCTGGAGCTGATCTGAAGTTATCAGGTGCATGAACTGGGGGTGATCTGGGATGTAAAGGTGAATGGCATTGGGTTGATCTGAGTGAACGTGAGTGAATTGGGACTAATTTGAGTCTTGCAGGTGAATATCTGAGGTGGGCAGGGCTATACAATCTTTCAGGAAATATGATTTTTAGAAAAGTAAGGCCGCGTACACACGATCAGACCTGTCTGATGAAACTGGTCTGCAGACCAGTTTCATCGGACCAATTTGATGGTGTGTACAGCCCATCGGACAGTTGTCAGAAAGTTTTAAAACTTGCTTTAAAATCTGTCCGATGGACACCTGTCCGTCGGACAGATTCGATGGTTAGTACGCCAAAGCATCGGACCAAAAACCTGCGCATGCTCAGAATCAAGTCGACGCATGCTTGGAAGTATTGAACTTCCTTTTTTCAGTACGTCGGTGTGTTCTACATCACTGCGTTCTGGTCTGATCGAATTTTTGGTCCGATGGTGTGTACACACATCAGACCATCAGACCACTTCAGCCTCATCTGATGAAAATGGTCCGTCGGACCAGTCTTATCGGACCAGTCTGATCATGTGTACGTGACCTAACAGAGATCAGAATGATGTTGTTGTGAAAATCAGTAAACTTTGCAACATGAATTGGAACTGATTTGAGATGTAAAGGTGAATACATTGGAGTTGATCTGAGGTGTAAAAGCGAATTAATTAGGGGCTGGTCTGAGCTTTACAGGTTAAGGAATTGACACTGATCTGAGGCTTGCAGGTGAATAAAATGGGGCTAATTAGAGATGGGCAAGCATTGAAGATGCATGAATAGGGGCTGATCAGATGTCTAAAAGTGCATGAATTGGGGCTGATTTGAATTATTTTAACTTGCCGTTAACAGTACAGCTATCAGTGCAAAATTAAAAGCAAGCTATACAGCTATGGCATACTATTGTTTACTAGCATACCAGTTGTCTAAAGCTTGCAAATTGATATATAAAGCAGTAGTAAACTGCGTCTGTTTAAAAAAATAAAATAAACCCGTAAGGCAATTGAATAATGTGCTAGTATACATTGCATACTAACACATTATGAAACACTTACCTTGGAATGAAGCCTTCCAGCTGTGAGCTGTCATTGCTTAGGGGGCTGACATCTTCACCATTGTCTTTCTTCCGAGTTTGCGCGCTTCGGCTGTGATCAGAGCCGAGATGACGTCACTCCTACGCATGTGCATGGGAGCCCTCATTTCCAGCACAAAGCTTTGAAGGTCCTTTAGAGAGCATCCGATGGTGGCATAATTGGCTGCATCCAGGGTAAATGTCTCCTAAACGGTGCATGTTTAAGAGCTATTCATTTTACCTACTGCCTTAATATAGGCTTACTTGTAGGTAAAACTCACCAAGCGGGCATTACTACCACTTTAATGTTGAAACGGTTGCTGACCCCTAGTCTAGAGTCTGAGATAGTTACTGCCATTTTCTTCCAGTTCCAGATCTTCAGAACATCTGTCACAATCTAGTACAGATTATGATTGTAATGGATTCAAGTTAGATTGAAACTAACTAAACCAGAAGTATCAAACTCAATTTTATCGACATTAAGGACCAGTTCTAGTCTGTAAGACTACATGTTCAGAGCACCCCACTCCCCCTTACATCAGATGCCAAGAGCCCTCCTACAATCAAAAGTCCCCCACCCTCCCTACATCACAGTTCATCTCTTTACCTTTTGCTGCTGCCTGGAAGAAGCTGTGAATGGAGCTGGGCAGCAGAAAGTGCAGGGTTTGGAGGAATACCAAAGGAAGGCTGGTGTTTGCTGAATGCTAAGATCAGGGAAGACAAAGAAGAGGGGGTGCTGCGGCTGAACAGAGAGGCGCAGAATCTGTATGAAGAGTTCTGTCTTCCTCTCTGCTACCGACTGCTGAAACAAGGTGGGGACAGAGATGAGGGGGGTGCTGCAGCTGCAGAAGAGGTCTGAGGGCCACAGTAAATGGCTTGGAGGGCCACATTCGGCCTGCAACTCATGTGATCTACACCAGTGGTTCTCAACCTCAGTCCTTAAGTACCCCCAACAGGCTATGTTTTCAGGTTTCCTTTAATTTTCACAGCTGCTTTAAATCAATATCAATGACATGGTATTGATAAGAGCTATTTTATCTAAGGGAAGTTCCCAAAACATGCCTGTTGAGGTTAATTGAGGACAGAGGTTGAGAACCACTGATTTACACCATATCATATCCATTTAAGACAACCTTTTAATGTCAAACCTGGAAGTTTTCAGCCTTTTTAAGACTGAAGACTATAGAAAGTAAACTTAGTTTTGGTAAAGAAGTGGTGGATAGGGAATTATCAAAATATTTAAAAGACATAAAAAGTCAATGCTCATTGTTGCTGTTTTTACATTCAAGTTTACTATACTGCTTATGTTATCAACTAGTGGTGCCATGCTTCTGTGCTTTCATTTGTATATCCTTTGCAACCTACAAACAGTATTGCTGACAAAAATATGAATTTGAGGAAATGTGGACTGGAAATCATAAAAAAAAGTTATTGCCACAAATTAGTTAAAGTTTTAAAAGTTTACAGGTGCAGCTCAGCTATTTATGTTATAGTGATAATTGTCAAATTACTTCTAAACGCTAGCATGGTATTGCATGGTGATGCAAATTATTTTCAGAGGGATGTTTTAAATGAAAGTCAAAAATGTCTAACCATAATAGGGAATCAAAAATGAGCAAGATTTAAAAAAAATACTTTAGTAATCAGTTGTTCCCACTGTTTAATGTCCAGTAATGGGAATACAGTTCTCATTATAGTGCCAGCCTATTTAATGAATATCTCTTGCAATGATGCAAAATTGTATTGTATGATGAATACATTCGCTTCCAGCAGAGAATGTAATGAAAAGCAAACAGCATGGCTTGTCCCCGGTGATCACTTTCAGGTGAACACGGGATGTTTGCATCTCCAATAACCCAAGTAAGCTGATTTTAAGCTTGAAAAGTAATGCAGCCATCAGCTATATTAATTTAGCATTTAGTAGCACAGTGAGCACTAAAACCATAGGCATTCTATTTGGAGATCCTGAATATACCAGAGTGGACATTCATTTCACTTCAGATGATGCAATGGAATTGTATAAAATAAACAGCTTGCTGGCAGAACCCAGAGAGGGGTAAGAGTGTACATGAAGGTTAGTTAGTGAAGTAGAACAGACATGAATATTTGTTAAAGAACGAAGCAGATGAATGTAGTGGTGGCCTGTATGGTGATTGGGATAGACATTATAGCACTAACTGCCCCTTATTTGGAGGGATGACCCTTCATTTTAAAACAAACTCCCCTGCCTCTCTTTTCTCCTCATATGTCCTTCATTTTGATCTAATATATTTTAAAAATTATTTACTGCAGTGGCGACTGGTGCTCAATTTTTTTTTGGGGGGGGGGCGCAGACAAACTGAAAAATTCGGAGAAAAAACATCAGTTGCAGCCTCACTGTGCCCATCAAATGCAGCCACTGTGCCATCAAACACAGCCACTGTACCCATCAAACACAGCCACTGTGCCTATCAATTGCAGCCACTGTGGCCCATCATACACAGCCGTTGTGCCCATCAAATGCATTCACTGTCATTTCAAACACATGGACCTTAAAGACTCTCCACTAGAGAATGTTTGGTGAAAATTACATTCACTGCTTTAAAAATAAACCCCTAACATATACGATATCTGTAGTAATTTTTTAAAGGTTTGAGGGTAGGGGGTAGTTAAACTCCTTGTCAGGTTTTTCGCTGTTTGTGTCTTGTTGGAGAGATTTTCTTCACTTCCCATTGCAGACAGACAATGGGAAGTAAGGGAGAATTGCCATAATAAAATAGGTGCTGCCATTTAAAGATGTATCCTCACCTTTCAGTCTAGTGACAACTGTAATATTTTTTTTTGTTATCTTCCATCATTTTATAACTCTGTGGCAATGGTCAGAAACACAAATAGAGAGCATTTGTGATATAACAATAAAAATGTGACAGGGATTGAACATGTTCACACAATTTGGAAAAATGCAGCTTTAGGAGCTGCTGCTGTTAGGCTCCGGAGGTCCAACCTTCTTCAACCTCCCTCAATCTCTGTCTCCTAAATGCATCAGAAAAACTGATTTTGATACGCATGTTGTAGTTTCCCACTGTCGCAGTACATCACAGCCAAGTGTACATGAAACCTAAAGCTGGCAATACACATTGGGAGGGGGGGTGGAGATATACTAAAACTGGAGAGTGCAAAATCTGGTGCAGCGCCACATAGAAACCAACCAGTGTCAGGACCTGGGCTTAAACCTGGGACCTCTTCTGTGTCTGGCATTAACTCTTCCCACTGAACTATCTGGGATGCTGGACAGCTCCCTGTCTGATCTGCTGAATAAACATATCTGATCCTTTGGAATACTCTGAATTGTGTGTTGATTATTGTTGAACCTTGAGCCCCTTGCTCCTCCCATGAACTTCCTATAAAAGCCTTGTCTCAGCACTTCCTCTTTGCCAGGTTATTGTGGCTTCCCTGACAGTGCCTTGCTGTTGTCTTTCTTGCTGCCTGATCCCAACCTACAACCACCTGTGTTTGACCCTCAGCCTGTTCCTGGACTACTCTACTGCCTGATCCCAACCTGCAACCACCAGTGTTTGACCCTCAGCCTGTTCCTGGACTACTCTACTGCCTGATCCCAATCTGCAGCCACTCATGATTGATCCCTTGGCTTGTTTACTGACCACACTGCTGTTTCATCCTGTCTGTTTATCCACTATTGGACCTAGGCTTGCTCACACCCTGGTGGGGCAAACCTGAGGACCATGACCTGGTACTAGCTTGCAGCTAAATCCATTTCCACCATCAGGAGCTCTGGGGAAAACCAGCTAGTACTTAGACTCCGCACCTCAGGTGAGCCTGTTTCATCTGCCAAAAGTGACTGTCTGTATTCCTGTCCTGCCACTGCTATTGCAATTGGCCTTCAAGCCCGATGCCTGATCGTGACAATCAGCTTCCAGGTCTTATTATCAAAGATTCATTGAATAACCTTAAGTTAGAATATAATTGGCTACCATGCACAGCTTCTTCAGATTCTGAGTGCTCCAGAATATAGTAGATCTTACCCATAGTGAATTTTAGTTGGTTCCTGAAGAATCTGACAAAATTAGAGCTATGACTGAGTTTATCCGCAGAGGTGGGAGGCTGAGCATTGATCATGTATCCCTTTCCCTTTGTTTGTGCCAGTGATGGTAGTGATGGCCTACAAAGGTGTTCCTTAGGCCTTATGAGTATAAAACAACCATGAAAATATTTATATATACTAGCTGCCAACTTACCAGAAAAACGTTTAAAATTAGAGTTTTAAAATTATTAAAGTTTATTATTTTTTTTAAACAGAGCAAAAAGCAAAAGTAGGAAGTATCCAAGGGCAACCAAAAACAATTATTATTTTATTACCCATACGTGTATAGTCAAATGAAAGCTGATTTTGGTTTCTATGCTTCTAATATATGTATTGTTTAATATGGTTTAATACACTAGTGCTTTCTATAAATAGTCCTAACACACAGCAAGATTCTTCATTTTGTGGTTGGTCCTGGACATGTGCTAAAACCCCTGCTGAGAAAAGATTATATTTGCTTATTAGACTTTTAACTTCAAGGTCCACCATGTTACAGCCATAGCATGTGTGATCAGTCAGCAGGAGCGATTAACACTGCTTGAACAGCACTCTCTGCGGGGTCAATTAAAGACATCAGGGGTTGGGCAAGACGCTGCCTGTGCTAACTGCGCTCTGTAGGAGATGGACACAGACAGGCTGTTTGAATGTTTGATATTGTGCTCTAATCAAGATTGTTCATGAGTGGCTCTGATTATCTGGGTCTCATGTAGCGCACAAATTATCCTATACAGTAATGTTTCACATGAAATGATATTAATACTCAACGACTATTTATCAAAAACAACAAAATAATTGTTTTTTGATTAGACACACTTTACCTGATTTAACTACTACATTTTTAATGAAAGCTGAACTCCAACCTAACCTCCCATCTTGCAAGCTTGTACAGGCTCCTCTCCTTTACTACTAATACTCTGATTTTGCTGCACACTGTATGCATATCCGGTGTGTATTAACAGCTGCAGCAAATCGGAAAGACCCCGCATAATTTCCTAGTTGTAGGACATCCAGCGTACTCTACTGCTTGCCTCCCCATCACTGGCCTTGCCCTTTCATTCTTTTGAATTCTTGGAGTTCTATAAATCATGGAATCTCATCATGTTTCATTCCGGTTTTCAAGAAGCTATGTACAGTAGCCAGCCATGATCTCCTTGCATTGCATAAAGAAGGACAAACACCCAGTGAAGTTTTTACTGGGTCTAAAATAAGCTACGGTATATAATGGAAACAGAAAGGCTGTTTTTGTTAATTTCATTAGCACATTGATAAGGAGGGAAAGTAGTAACCAGGAAAGGCAAAAAATAAACCGATTTAAGTGCAGTTTGGAGGCACCTTTCAGATGGGGAGGACTCCATCATGTGAATCTACCTGCTCAGCAGAGTATCTGTCTGCTGATACCTGCTGAGCAGGTGGATGGCAGGTCAGTATCTGCTCTGCTATGCAAAGCGGACACAGATACTGCCTACTGTTCTAATTGGGGGTCAGATGCAAACAGACTGCTTGTCCATTTCCATCCGATTGTCATCAGATTTGATCCCCTCAATGGATAGGGAACAGATCCCCATCTATCTGTTTTTAGCAGACAGGAGCGGATGCCGGCGAGTGTCAGCATCTGCTCCATGGAGAGCTATGGATGGTCTGATCGGGTCCGCCTGAAAAACTGACAGCCCAAGGTCGTGTACACACGATCAGTTAAACCGATGAGAATGGTCTGATGGATGGGGTTGATTTACTAAAGGCAAATAGACTGTAAGTGCAGTTGCTCCATAGCTTAGTACATGAGATAAAGCTTCACTTTGCAAAGAATACCCAATCGCATGCAAGAAATATAAAAAAAACATAATTTTTGCTTGCACATGATTGGATTATGAAAGTCATTAGAGCTTCTGCTCATTTACTAAACACTGGAGCAACTGCACTTGCAGAGTACAGCTGCGCGTTGCAAAGAGCACAGTCTATTTGCCATTAGTAAATTAACCCTATAAATTCTTCAGGTGGTGGTATTTACTAAAAGAAGTAGGGGTTCTGTTTTTTGGATTTACATAGGTAGTGCAGCATCTATCCCCCGGTGTTTCTAACACTAAGAACCGAGCGATCAAACACTGCTGATCACTCGGCTCTCACAGCTCCCTGAGCAGAGAGCTGGTGACTGTCATTCACAGCTTTCTGCTCTGCACCTTCCTTGCTCACTGGAGTGCTGGGCTGTGGAAGGAGGCGGGAATGGCCGGCTCAGCCTCTCAGTGACTCGCTGAGAGGCTGACCTGGGTGTTGGTCCAGGGATCCCAACTCCGTTGTCGTAATGACGTAATGATGCCGGGCCTGGACTGACTTCTGTGACGTCAACAGGGATTTAGCCTGGTCTCTGCTAAAAACAACTCACTGGGGTACAAAACAAACTGCACTCCTGTGGTCCACAGGAGAACTACAGCCAAACGAGTGGAGCCAGTAAGTGTTAAAGCAGACGTATAAAAATATATTAGTGTATACCTAGCATAAGTAAATGAATACATATTTGATTTACAAAATTGCTGTTGTTTTAGGAGGTGTAGAGAGGAAATACCTGTTTTAAAACGTATTTTCTATACATAATTTTTTATTTATTTTTTGTTACATGGCAGGGCCTCTTAAAAATCCTACCTTGTTGCTTTGTACTTCCATGAATAAATAAAGTTAATTTCATGTTTTCTATTGCTTTTTACATTTATTTTATCGGTGAGAAACGTTTCCTGGGCCCATTGTAATATCAAGCATAACTGTAAACTTTTGTTACAAGCTTTTGCTATTTTATGCTCCACAAGAATCACACCAAGCGTGCTCATTATTTTAAAATGTCTGTATGCTCCTATGGGAAAGTGCTGAAGACACGCTCACTGTCATGCATTAGTAATAAACATGGGGCCATCATAACTGTCATCACCTTGCAGGAGAGGGCTGCATTAGCAGCTGTCATTGTTCTCTGTTGTTAGGCAGTGTGTAAATGCACAGAGGTATGTGGTGATTCAATACTGGAAAAAAATGAATAACAGTTTTTTGTTTCCATTTTCTTAATGATGAGATGCTGAGTTTCAACTCATCTTCTCTCAGCTGTGGCTGATGGTCATTACCAACCACCGGATGTTAACAGAAGAGAACATATTTTCAAATAATATGCGAATAGTAACTCCTAAAGTTACCTTTTAGTACATTTCAATTCTAAATTAATACATATGCTGTGTCACAATGTACAGTACCATATTGAAAAAAAGTTAAAAAAGTATATTTTGCCATTTAGAAGCAGGTTTTGCACCCAAGTAAATGCCAATGTATCTTGGTTGAATAATGTTATTGGGCTGCTTCAGGCAGGAGTAAATATTTTCTTAGTCTTTTCTTCGTCTATGATCACTCACTAGGACTGTTTCAACAATGGCAGTTGCCAAGCTGAGCAATAGTGGAAAGGTAGCTGAATTGTGTGAGACTTCATTTGAGCACACAGGCAAGAATATAATGGCTTAATATGAAGTAGACCCAGGCTATGCATAAGGCCTAAACAAAGATGCCACTGGAATTCTAAAAATAAATGAAGATGAAGACGTTGCCTAGGGGGCAAAACTGGGGGGGGGGAAGAAGTATACACAAATTGCTAATCAGCAAATCACATGACAGCAACTAAATGCATTTAGGCATCTGGATGTGGTGAAGACAACTTACTGAATTTCAAACTAAGCATCAGAATGGGAAAGAAAGTGGATTTAAAGCTTAAAGGTTTTTTTTTTTGTACTTATCGTTTTATGAGCCATTGTTATCCGGCTCCGAGCGGGGAATCCTGCGGGGAATGGGCGTTCATAAGCCAAGAGGAGTTGATTGATGGGCTGCTAAGGCGTGTCACGCCTTCCGAAAATACCCAAAGTGACACTCTGTATTTTCGGAAGGCGTGACATGCCTTAGCAGCCCGTCAAATCAACTCCTCTTGGCTTAGGAAAGCCCATTCCCAGCAGGATTCCCCGCTCGGAGCCGGATAACAATAGCTCATAAAACGATAAGTACAAAAAAAAACCAGCATACTGCAGATGTTAGCAGTATGCTGGATCTAATGTCAGAAAGTTGATTTTTGGGTGAACCTCCACTTTAAGTGACTTTGAATGTGGCATAGTTGTTGGTGCCAGACGGGCTGTTCTAAATATTTAACAAACTGCTAATCTACTGCGATTTTCACCCTCAATCATCTCTAGGGTTTACAGAGAATGGTCCAAAAAAGAGAAAATATCCCTTGAACGGCAGTTGTGTGGACGAAAATGCCTTGGTATATCCACTAGTGTTACACACTGCTGGGGAACTCACTTGCTCCAGTACCTGGCTTTGATTCCATAAAGGTTAAATGATTGGGAAAAGAAACAACAGGGGGTGAAAAACACTCATCAGAATAGATACAAAGGGTGGTCAAAGAGTGTCTGATTACTGAGGAGATCTCACCACTGGCTTTGGATCAGGTGAGGAGACTTTCTGATTAGTATCTTAGAGCGGTGATTCCTCTTTTTCATACTGGTGTCTCTTAGTTGTATAAGAGAATTCCACCTACCTACAACTACAAATGCTAAAATTCCTGTTTTAAAGATCTGATCATGCTTGGATGTGAAAGTTTGAGAGAAATTTGAAAACTCTGAAATGAAATACCAGATTTCCATTATTGCCTTGGCCATTGAACCCAACTAAGGGTATTTCACTTGGCCTTGACCTAAGGCTTAGCACACACAGGAGTCAACATAAGTTATGTTATCAACGCCCTCAGAAAATTAGTACACGCATGCACCTAGTGGAGTATTTGCTTTGCTCCATGTTTGAGGGATAATTATAGGGAACTTTAAACAGGTATTCATGATGATATCTACAAACCCTGAAACATGCACGCATGATAGAGAATGCCATGTAGTTCTGCTGGACCCTTAGAACTTAGTCTGACTTTACATCCCTATTCATAATTATCTAGGTTGCAGATATTTTCCATCAGTTTCAGTGCAGTAGTTCAAGTCAACCAGTTGGATCAGAGAAAAATGATTGTTTTTTTTTTATTAGTGTGTTTATTGCCTCTTTGTTTGGATCTATATTTAAACATAAAACAACTTCAGTGTTTTACTCAAAAGTAATGTATTTTTTTAGTCAAAACTTTAAATATATGCCATAAACCCTCGTATATTGCACAATGTACCCTTGATACATTGGTAGTATGTCTTTTTCAAGACTGCCATGTTGTTCGGTGCATGGCTGAATGCAGTTACCATGGAAACAACTTGGGAAACTTGCCAAATGGAATGTTTTCAAAACATTAGGGGGGCGTGATATGCACAACACGCTAATACCCTCTGCTCACTGCCTTCCTCACAATTCTGGCAAGCCAGATGGGACAAGACACCATTAAGAAAACAGACACTCCCACAATTTTTGTTCTGGGAGTAGACTTCTAAAACTTGAAAATAATAACCAATATCAATGACACGGAAATTATTTGTGGTAAATTTATTTTTAATTACAATGCTTGCTCGTTATAGATTATCCCATCCTGTAAATCTGATCACTATGCAAATGTATTCCATTTTGGAAGCACTTAAATGGTAATATAACATTCTTTTTTTAAGCTTTTACAAGATATTACAGTAATGAAGCTGTTACCTCTCAGTATGCATGTTAATGAGTTTTAACTATCATTTTAATGAACAGTGTATTAGCATAAACCCTAAGATCAGACAGAATTGAATTTCTTGGGAGAAAAAAGTTCATTAAGAGTTAATTACGTTGTTTAGGCAGGAGTATAATTCAATTTGATGCACAATCAGTCAACATGCGATCGTTATATTTACTGGTGTATGTAATTGGTGTAATTTTGTTATCTAATTTTTTTAGATGAAACTTTTTTTTTTTGCTCTTCTCTGTATAGAATACCTGCTACTCATGCAGAATACAGGTGGCCATTTTGTTGGAGTGTGGAAGAGTCACCTCTCTGTGAACAATTGACAAATGTCTTTCATTAACATATCCTTAGACTTTGAAGTTTGCTTTCATTGACAAACTGCCTTCCCTTGTGTTACATGAGTTGTAGCTTTACCAGAAACAACATTTTAATTTATAGTTTTTAAAGCCAGACTCCAGCAAAATGTGTTTTTTAAACTTTGAATAGAGTAGGGGGAAGGATATCAGCTTGGTCAAGGTTTAATTTGTAGGGTTTATTGTAGGTTTGATTTAGGCCACTTTCACACTGAGGTGCTAGCCCCGTTGACAGTAAAGCACTGCTAGTTTTTGTAGCACTTTACCGTTGCTTTAGCTGTGCTTTTCAGCTACTAGCGGGGCACTTTTATCCCCTTGCTAGCGGCTGAAAAAGGGTTAAAAGCGCCTGCAAAGCACCACAGCCAAATCGTATTGTAGACGCTTCAGCAGCGATGCCCATTCGTTTCAATGGCAGGGGCTTGGGCTTTCACATTGGGTCTGCAGAAGAGGAATTTTACAGGCACTTTTCAGGCGCTCGGTGTGAAAGTAGCTTTACTAAAGGTACTTTCCAAGGGAAATTTTCCTGGAAGTAAATGAATATTGTGAAAAAATACTTAATAACATGCATGGAAATGAAAAATAAAACATTCTTGCTTGCACATGATTGGATTCACTAAGTACCGTTGGAGTGACATTAAAAAATATGACTTACACATAGTCTGGAATATGCCCTCTGGAGGGTTTACCCTGTACAGTTGTTAGTAATGATAATATTTACAGCAGATAAACTGCGCCAACTCTTTTCTGGTGCTTTAAATGTCCTAAGTTAAATTAAAGAAACAGTCGGCACACTAAAATTCAGTTATTAGGGCATTAGTAAAAAACAAAGCCTTGCCTTTATATTGATTGGTGCTTAGATTTACAGATAGGTGGTTCCTCTACATCAGGGATCCTCAAACTACGGCCCTCCAGATGTTGTAGAACTACACATCCCATGAGGCATTGTAACACACTGACATTCACAGACATGACTAGGCATTATGGGAATTGTAGTTCCTGAACAACTGGAGGGCCGTAGTTTGAAGACCCATGCTCTACATGCTCCAGGTCTGTGTTTGAACATTATGTCATAAGTCCCATTTAAACCATGTAGAAAACTTACAGTAAATGCTACATTAAACAGACAAATACAATGAGCACATAAAAGAGTCCTGTGTGACTTTCGGAATAGACTGTGACTTCCCCAGTCTCATTCTTCCATTTACATCTATTGAGGTCCTTCTCTGATCCATGGCTTATTCCATTTAAATGGTTTCTGAATGTTAGACTCAATGAAGCATAAAATGCCATTTTGACTTCTGTGGAAATTATGCAGATTTGCACCGAATGATCCTCGGAGCTTTTAAATCACCACAATTAACATTCTAGTAAATATAACCTTGGGGTCCGGGCTCACTAAATGTAACTAGTTATTTTTACACGCTGGAGTTGCACGAGTACCCATGAGACTGGGTAGGGTAAATTGCTAGCACTAATTAGCATACGATGAAAGTAGACATTTTTTTTTATTTTCCCGTTGTAAAAAGCACAATAAATACAACCTATATTCAAAACTATTCATTTAGTTTTCATTGGGGGAAGCCTGTGTGTAATATTTTCTCCCCTCACCCCCTTTCACTATGAGAATGTAGTATTTTCCCAGCTGTTCTGACATAATACTGCCCTTTAGCTGGTTAGAAACATTTCCTTATTCCCTATTCTCCCAGTGATCACTCACTTAAATTGTTTGCTGTAGATTTGTGTCAGCTTACAAGTTAATAGGAAGCAGCAATGGGCTGATTTATGTGAGTCTTGTGTGCACATAGTCCATTTAGGTATTTAGATCATCCCTGGGCCAGTATCTAGTCTAAGATGCTGACCCAGGATTATGCTTGAACAAGGATGGTGCTAACCTTCTGGGCAGAAATCTAGGTGAAGGTATGATCAGGAAGAATACTCTGTCCCTGTTAAGCTGTAAGCAAATCATTGCAAATTTTAATAATACTGTGCGGTTAGCATGAATATATACACCTGGTCCACCTTAAGGCATATTTGCAACACATTTCTGAAAAATTTAAATTACATTTGTTGGTGTACTTTTTGCATGCCACCTGCCTCAGCAATTTGTGAGCAGCTTTGTTAGACTTTCCACTGTATATTAAGGGTATGGGACAATGGGGGTTATTTACTACAAGTGCAGACTGCAAGTGCAAAGTACACTTGAAATTGCACCGAAAGTGCACTTGGAAGTGCAGTCACTGTAAATCTGAGGGGTAGATCTGAAATGAGGGGAAGCTCTGCTGATTTTTTCATTCAATCATGTGCAAGCTAAAATGCTGTTTTTTATTTTTATTGCATATCCCCCTCAGATCTACCGTGACTGCACTTCCAAGGGCACTTTCAGTGCACTTTCAGTGGATTTGCCTTTAATAAATAACCCCCAATGTAAAATGTAGGAAACTGCTCTACAAAAAATGAGAACTACTGTAACTAGGATTTAAAGTGAATATTGAAGAGAAAAACAAGCTTTATAACCAACCCCTGCACAGCATCTTGTAACTACCCTTCTCTCTCCTACTGCTCTGTTCAGCAGTGGAAATGATTAAAAGCACAGTGTAATGCTGGCCATACACTCCACGAAAAATCGTCCGAACAAACTTTAGAAAAACGAAAGTTCTGTCGTGAGTGCAAACGATAGTGCCATCATGTAATGACCGATAAATTGTTCAGTGGACATAAAAAAAAAAAGGGGTTCGTTTTTTTTTTACATATACCTAGTGCAGAAAGTTTGGACGGGAAACACATTAACCTTCCGATTTATCGTTCGTTCGGCAGAAAATTTCCAAACTTGTCCTTTTTTGTGCCCATTAACTGGCCGAAAAACGAAAGATCTTTCTTAACGACCGATTTTCGGCTGAATTTTCGTATAGTGTGTGGCCAGCATTCGTTTCTGATTGTTCCTACTTAGAGGTTACAAATGGATAAGGGTGCTGGGGCCTGAAAACCCAATTGCGAGGTAGTGTCAGGTGGTATGTGAATCACATGATCCTGTATACCTGGACGTAACATTTTTTTTTTTTTCACTCTTGGCAGGGAACAGTGAGGAAAGGTGAGTATATGGGATACATGGGACAGACATTAACATGAATCTGCTGCTTTACCATGCATGAGCAAAACACAGGTTCATTTTAAGATTGTCTTTATATGCCTTCCTGGAATTCACCTTTAACTGTTCAAAATATTTGACTTTTGAAAGTAGGTCAATGTAAGGTTATCATTGAAGACAAAGAAAAAAAGAGTGGCTTCTGCCATATATTTTATCTTTAAAGTTATTCTCCTAAAAAGCCATTGTTAAAGAACATGGCCAGAAGCCATTAAGTTAAAAGGCACATTTGTTGTTTCGACTGACAGTTTGCAGCCAGTATATCAGCACATAAAGGTCCGCCACCTAGAGAAGGTTATTTATAAGTAAATTCAAGTTAGACACCCGTAAATTGTGCTGTTTCAAGTGCCAAATTGTATACAAGTGGCTATTTTCCAAACTTGCCAAGATGATACTTCACCATTCTAGCACTGGAAATTCCTCTAAATAGAATACAATAAATCAAATGTGCGACTAACAAGACTGCATATTGTCCCTGCATTGTTGGACACAGACATATGGAGGCTGAATATAAAGTGAACATTATATAATTAGACAACAGTTCATACTTCTTAGGGATTGTAAAGGAGGTTGTCTTATCTGCGTTGTCAAGCAACACCATAACACATTGGGTCTTCTGTATTATAAGTGTGTGAATAGACAGGCTGTTGTCTACAGCAGCTAGTCATGTTCTCCATTGTAGTATTGTACTGTGCTGCAAAAATCTAATTGATTACCATTGACTATTAACAACTTAATACATTCCTTCATTGCAGAAAACAAAGTGTGTGTGTGAATAGGATTCAGTGGGTATTTCCAATGGGGAATTGTATTTTTAAACAGAGGATGCAGAGGATCATAGAGTAGGTTCCCTGTCCCCTATAATTTCATAGCCTTAGAACAGATGCACTATGTTTCCATCTTAGAAGAGCTCCTATACAATTTTCTTTCTAGGGTTATGACATAAGGGGTGTGCGGAATTCCCTAAAAATCCCATATACCCTCTGCTTGTAAATAAAAGCCGGATCTACATACTGACCACAGGTCGGTGCGGAAAAGTGGTCATCCAGGCTCCCCAAGTCAACTTGTGAGAGGTCCAATGGACCAAAGTCCTATTATTCAGAATGCATATTAGTATATCTATGGTGGGTCTAAAAAATCAGATATAACCTTCCAATAAAGGATATTTAGCTACTTCTCATCTAGGTCTAAATGGACGTAAAGAAGAATTTTTATTTTATTTTTTCATCCCCGTAATTTAGAGATGGTCCCCAACAAGAATATAATTAAAAAGTAGAGTCAGAACCTCTAACACAGCATTTATTGAAAACAGAGGCTTAGAGAGGTGGGGGTGGAGGCAGAGAAACAGAAGTACAGTGATCTTCATAGTGACAAGCTGTGTAGAGAGGGTGTGTCAGCAGAAGTTTGACCACAGGAATACAGGTAGGAGTACAGGTAGGTTGTGCTCCCATGTTGAATGCAATGAAACAAACTGACCACACTGGGATTAATGTGCTCCCATGCCTTGGTGTGGTCGGTTTGAAATAAGAAAGCAGCAGGACTGGCAAGATAACCAAGAATTGGACACAAAGAAAGAACAGGATACTTTTTATTATAAGTACATGGTAACCCAGACGCATTTTAGAAATCTGAAATGCTGGGGTAACATATAGGCTTTTCACTGACACATTATTTATTTATTAAAATTCTTAAAATTACAAAATGGTACAAAACACAGTCAGCTACCCGTAGGCCTCGACGCGCCGAGAACAACAATACAGCAACAACCAAAAAAAAAAACACACAGGCAGCGGAACAGATCACATTTAAAATGGTTAGCAGATCAAATAACTATAAACCTATGTGATTCCATAGGCTTGACTAAAAAGCTCAGTTTTTAGAAGCTTCCTGAACTCAAAAAGATCATTCTCAAGCCTTAATTTTAGAGGCACATAATGCAAGGTACATTTTTCCACTGACTCCCAATAAAAAAAAATAATAGGAAAGGTATCTGCATGACATTTTTTAATCAGTATGGTAAAACATATGAGTTAATTAATATTCCTAATTTTCTGTTTCACTTCCATAGCCATATGACAGAATGACTGCTTCCACTGTGTAACACTTAAGGCTCTTTCACACGGGCGGACCGTTCAGGTTCACATGCCAGTTGTTTAGGTGGACCTGAACGGGCGCTCGGTGCTATTCTATGGAGCCACGGATGTCAGCGGTGACAGGCCCGCTGACATCCGACCCGCTCCGATCTGCCAAAGTGTGACAGAGGAAAACCTATTTTCCATCCATCTGGCGGGTCGGATTGGGTGACAATGGACTCTATGGGGAGAGCGATACTCTGACAGGTTGGTCCCTGCACAGTGTGCAGAGACAGACCTGTCATCTGCCGGCTCAGCGGGGATCAACGGAGCGTTCCCCACTGAGCAAAGCGGAGGCCAGAAAACGGTCCCCCCTTGTGAAAGAACTCTTAGAGAGAGATGGCCTATGAATCAAAGGTCCAAAAACATTCAGAAAATGTAAGTTTAAAGAAAGTCAGAATTACTTATCACCATACATGTTTTGGGTCATTGCCTTAAAGTATTAGGACCATAGATCATCATTACAGCCCTGTAACTGACATTTAAAAATGTGGCTCAGAAATGGCAGTTTCCTCAAACTGTAGTGTTGATATCCCATATTTCAATCTTGGCTCAACCTTCAGTTTTTAAAATTGGTTTTATTAATACTGTTCTCATTGAAATTCCCCAAGGTCCTTTAATGATTATCCAATAGGAAGATCCAACTAATTACATCTGTGATTCATATTTACTAATGGGACACAGTAGAGTTGGTGGGCAGTTTGATTTCCCCAGAGGAAAGAAATCACTGATAATTATACCTGTATGTATCAAGGGAGCAAAATACTTTGAAGAGGTCAAAACAAAAGGGTTTATTTTTTTACCAACTTCAGAATCGCTGACTATGACTAAGCATTCCTCGTTATTTGTACAAACAGACATTGCAATTTTCCAAACATACACTGTGATTGCAACTGAAAATTAAATGGTTCCCCTTTAGTACCTGAAGGTGTATAATATTTTGAGCATATCACCTTCCAACTGATGGGATACAGTGTGTAGTCGAGAATTTCAGATCGTTTAAATTTAGTCCTTAGGAAATTTGCATTCATAAAAACTGCTTGGATATGCTTATTGCTTCCTCTCCTTGTGGTTAGCTGTCAAAACACAGTGATGCTTTTGAAGATTTATAGTAAATGGGTAATGAGATTGCTGGATGTTAACTGCAGCTTTCAGATTTCATTACCGCATGGGGGAGGGAAAAAGAGAGTTTACTAAATGTACAGAGTTACAAAGAGAGAAGTTTGAATTCAACCAAGCCATTTAAACATAAATATATTTGATTAAACAATCTATGGAACATATATAGCGCACCATGGTATTACAACAGGGAAATACGGAAATTACAAATAGCAGAGCTAAGGTAGTCAGATTTTTTTTACTTGTTTTAAGTGCCGATGAAAAAACATTTCAACTAGCTTTTCACAGCCATTATACCTAAATTATACATTTCCTTTTACAATAAAGTGAATATTAAAGTAAGATAGCAATATTGTAGACTAAAATAACAATATAGGAAAGTTGAACTCCAGGCAGATATAGTAAGCCACCAAATTAATGCAGCTATTTAGTATAATAAAGACAATGAGGTTGATATACCAAAATTGAAGCTTGCAAAACCTGGAGCATTTTGGCTTAGAAACCAATGATCTTCTAGGTTTTATTGTCAAACCTTAACTGAACAAGCAGAGGTTAGAAGCTGATTGGATACCATGTACAGCTTCACCAGATTCTGAGTGTTCCAGTTGTACTAAATCTCCCCCCATGTATTTTACGTTTCACCGATGCTATCAGTCTCCTGTAATGCCCTGTACACACGATTGGGCTTTAGCCCGACCAAACTCACATCGGAATTCCGAAGGTATTCCATCGGAGGAAAAAAGAACATGTTCTCTATGTAAACTCTGATGGAATTCCTCTGAATATCCGATGGAAAAACTCAGATGGGCATACACACGGTCAGATTTTCAATGAAAAAAGTCCGTCTGACTTTTTCCATCGTAAATTCTGATTGTGTGTACGAGGCATTAGTCTTTGTACAGCACCATTAAAGGATCACTAAAGAGATATTTTTCTTTTTTTAAATAACAAACATAATACACTTACCCCCACTGTGCAGCTTGTTTTGCACAGAGTGGCCCTGAACCTAGTCTTCTGGGGTCCCTCGGCGGCTGTCTTGGCTTCCACCTTCATGTGAGTGAGCTTGCATGGTGGAAAGTTCTTGCGGGCACGCTCCTGTAATACAGCCGGCGACTATCACTGTATCACTCGACCCCGCCCCCCAGCGCCGTATCATTGGATATGATTGACAGCAGCACGAGCCAATGGCTGCGCTGCTATCAATATCCAATGACGAGCCGACTCAAGCTGGGGGAAACCGTTGCGGGAATGAGCCCACAGAGTTTTGGACTGGGGGGGCCGTCATTGCCAGGTTTTTTTTCACCTTTTTTCACCTTAATGCATAGGATGCCTTAAGGTGAAAAAAACAAACCTTTACAACCCCTTTAAGGCTTGGTTCACACTATTACATTGTGGGAATGCGCAGGATTCTGAATGGCACCCCATGCACCTTGCCCACAAATGTGTGTTGCAGCATGGCATAATGTGTGGCAATGTGTTAATATGCCTTCCAGTGTAATCTGTGAACATGGGGATAGCTTCGTTTTTGGACCTTGGTGTCCATTGCCATCATATGTATTCTAAATGGGCTGCCTAATACACTGTTGGTTATTGTGTAAAAAATTGACGCCCATGCACATGAACCTAGCCTTAGACAAGAAGCAGCATTTTAGAAAACCAATCTGTTTTTTTTCTGCAGTGCATATGTGCTTATTCATGGTTCAATCAGTTGACTATAGGTGTGTTCATGACTAAGCTTTTCTAAAGCTATTGCAGTGGAGATGAGGATAGCTGTTTGTCTGTGTTATTATTTTGTCTGAACAGAAATATAAATCCTTACAATTAAACTTATGGGGCCAGGTTCAGGTACACGTACATTTGCGAAGCGTATCCGAGATACGCTACGCAGCCGTATTTTACCAGGCTGTCTAATGAATTCTGGTAGATTTTTGCCCGTACGATACGGCGGCGTAGTCTATTTCCTGCCGCGTAATCGAAATACGCGATTAGGGGGCGTGAAGCATTTAAATTAGGCGCGTCCCCGTGGCGATCGAACTGCGCATGCTCCGTTCAGAAATTTCCCACCGTGCATTGCGCAAAATAACATTGATACGTCATTCGTTGTTTGAGTAGCGTCGTTTACGGACATTCCTATTCCCGGACGTTTTACGTCAAAAATAAAAAAAGACGTCGGAAAACGTTGATATTCGACGCGGGAACGACGGCCATACTTAACATGGGCTGTCTAATATTAGACCAGCAAAAAGCTGGTATAGTATTACGCAGCAAAAAGATGACTAAAGATGCCGTAAGAGATTGCGATAGACGTTCGTAATTTTGTGGATAGTCGGCAAAAGCTCATTTGCATACCCCGACGTGGAAAACGACGGGAACTCCACCCAGCGGCCACAATTTTTTTGCAGCGTAGATCCGAAGGCGTACGAACACGTAAGCCAGTCAGATTGAAGCGCAAAGCCGTCTTTTAATGGTTTGAAGGTTCAAACTAGTGAAAAAACGCGCGTAATTAGAAAGTACTCCAGTCTAACACCAGTTAGACAGGAGTTATGGCTCTCTGAATCTGGCCCATGGAGTTTAGCTGCTGGTCATGCTGTCATTGTAAAGTCTGCAGCAACTGAAGATCAAGCTCCTTGGAGTCAAGAGTTGTTCTTTCTGCAGCGGCCCTGCACTGTTCAAAATACCCATCCCTACAATATACATCTAAATACCGGGACCGACGCATTTTGCAAAAAAACTGGTTAATGTACAATGTTAATTTTGACGTCAAATTTCTCATTACTTTTAGTCATAGTCTTTTGGCTAAAATGGCATTTTAGTTTTAGTCATATTTTAGTTACATAGTTAGGTTAAAAAAAAGACCATCAAGTTTAACCATAAAAAAAAAATATATATATATATATATATATATATCTTACAATCCCATATACCCAATTCCTTTTCCCCCACAAATAGAGCTTTCTTTTGGTGGTATTTGATCACCACTGGCTTGTTTATTTTTTGGGGGATTGGATGGCGATGGACCGTAGAGTCCGTTGTCACCGATCCGCCAGACGGATGGAAAAGTAGGGTTTTCATCCGTCACACTTTGGCAAATCGGAGCGGGTCGGATGTCAGCGGGCATGTCACTGCTGATATCTGTGGCGCCATAGAGCAAAGTTGAAGTGGTGAGTCTACAGCAAGAGTTCTGCAAGTCTACAGCATGATAGTTCTGCCACAGTGACCCCTGTGGTGGGATGACTATTGCACAACATAACTGAACTAGAACTTTGCTGCAGACTTTCAGAATGTTTGCAAAGAAAGTTGATTTGGAGTCATGCAATGAAGACTTGTGAAACCTGGCAAGTCTAGCAATAGCTTAGTAAGTCATTTTCAAACCTGCAGCACAATTGCTTGATATCTGGTAAGGTACCCACCTCCCCTGGGGGCTCAGATATTGCAAAAACTTGAGTGGACTCAGAATAGAAAAATCACCATGATTGTTTCAGTTATAAAAAAGTAGGGAAGTGCCCAGGAGGAAAATAGCATTAGTCCTTCTAAGTTTATGTAATATTTGAACTCTGAAGAAGTGGGATATCATTAAACAATATGTTGGTTGTTTTATAGTGCCTTGCTGAACAAAAATCAAATTCACTTGCACTCTTTTTTGACTTTCTATGTGTTGTTTCCAGTGTGTTACAAATACTCTAGATTTCATATACAGGCAGCCTGGAATAAAAAGGCAAGACCCTGAAGTGTATAACAGCCACCAATCAGATTCAACCCTGTCTGAAATGATTGAATAGGATTGAATAGGATTGGCTTACATGAAGAAAAAAAAGTGAGCATAGCTTTAGTACAATCCCAGTGACCCTATAAGATGCTCTCTGGAGCTTTGTTGAGTGATTGCGAGAATGTTTTTTAGAACAGGTGCAGTGGTTGCTAGATAACATTTGCAGTTCACTGTTTAATCCCATGCACTTCCTGGAACTGCTCTTTAATTAGTCTCAGAACCTGTATAATTCATATGTGAGTAATTAAAGGAATGAAAAAAAAAACAGATAGAGTTGTCTAATCAGGTGCCCAGCATGTGTTCTCAATTCCTGCTAATCACTTTCTAATATCAGCCCTGTGTATTTTACATGGATAGAAATGGTTTCACACCCACCAGTGCTTTGCAAAGAGTCCACTTCAAGCTGAGCTGCCCTGAATGTGGCCTGCAGAGTCTGTCCTTAGTTGATGATGCAAGTTCATACATTTTAATTGCCCTCATAATAAGCACCCTCCCCCACAATTTGTATATGTGTCCATGAAAACTGTTTGGCTGCTGGAACAAATATAGCCTAAAAAATTACAAAGTTAGATCTTTTGATGGCTGGTTTAGATCTATGCATCTGAATGGAGATGCTTTTTTTGTAGCATTAGCTAGGATTATTGTCATGTGTCCATGTGCACTTCCTCTATGCGCATTGATGATATGCAGTTTCATGCATTACCTTTGACTTCAATAGGCCTCCCAATGCAGAAAAAAAAGGAACATATATTTTTAAAAATGAATTCCGAGTGCCCCCCTCCTACACTATACCAGTCCACATGCCCTCAACATGGGGGGTGCTTTGGGGTAAGCGGGCTCTCCCTCAAAGCACCTTGTCCCCATGTTAATGAGGACACAGGTCTCTTCCTCACAACAATGGCTGGTGGTCATGGGGATCTGCGGGTGGGCGGCTTATCAGAATTTGGAAGCCCCCTTTAACAAGGGGGCCCCAAGATCCAGCCCCCTACATTGTACCCCAATCATTTACCAAAAAAAGTGCCAAAAAACAAACAAACAAAAATAAATTCCCCTGAAGTAAATCCAGCATCAATCACGATGAATGATATAGCCAACCCCAAAAAAAATTCCACACCTCAAAAAGGCTCCAACTGTCTGATAGTTGTTACATAACAAAGGTTGACCCCCACCCCTTTATGATATCAATGACCCAGCATGCCCTTGGTCGATGATGCCTCAAGGGGACGGGGTCACTCTATCACACGCCGCACTATCACAGTCCCATTATAATTCACTGATCACTGCCATTAGTGTCTTAACTGTGTAAATTCCCATGCATATAACCTTTGGTTGTATAAATAACTCTCACACAAACTAAATAATATACACTTATTTATATATATATATATATATATATATATATATATATATATATATATATATATATATGTACACCATATTTTTTGGCGTATAACACGTACAGGCATATAACACACACCCTAACTTTAAGAGGGATGTTTCAGGAAAAAAACTTTCAACAGCCCCTGCGTATATAACACGCAGGCACAGTTTACCCAATATTTTTAAAGTAAAAAAGTGAGCATTATACGCCAATAAATAAAGTATATATATATTGATAGAATACATTTTGACCTAAATTTATGAAGAAATTATTTTTTATTGTGTTTTTTTGTTGGATTTTTTTTATAACAGAATGTAGAAAATATTTGTTTGTTTTTTTATATCACCAATGGAAAGATATATTTGTGTGAACAATATGATATAAATGTAATTTCTGTACACGATTGCATGGCCTTGCAATTGCCAGTTAAAATAGTGCAGTGCTGAATAGCAAAACATGCCCTGGTAAAGAAGGGGTAAAACCTTTCAGGGCTCATGTGGTTAAAATAATTGTCACTGAAGTCCTAAGATGAGAGCAGGCACTATCTTTATTATGAGAAACCACAACATGTGCATTTGGTTTTATATGAATTTGCGCATTAAATAGCAGCAGTGTAAATGGGCCCTGACGTGGTAATACCACACAGAATTTACCAACCTCCTTTAAAAAATTCCACTATCTATTACTCACCAATGCCAGCATTAAATAATTAAACAAAACAGTAAATTCAATTTCTGTATCAATTCATTTTGTTCTACAACACTTTTCATGTGACAGATTTACTTGAATACTTTATTAGTGGAGTATCCCAGTTTACCTCTTCATAAAAGCAAGACTTTAGGGTACATATGGTGAATGATCCCTTGGGCATGACGTCCATGATACAACGATGACAACAAGTGAACAAGGTCTTCAGCTGTATTCCACAGATACCCAGAAAGCCGCTCACGATTCATTTCTCAGAGCGTAGTCTGCTGCTTTAAAATTAATAAATGCCCTTTGTGTGAAAAATGTTATGTGTCCTAAATCTGTCAAAAAAGCCCCTACATAAGGTTTCTACTTCTCCTTCCATAATAATGATAAATTTCACACCATATAATGAGACGAAATTTGCAATGCAAGCGTTTCCAAATCATGCATGTAGATAGCACTGGGCTTAAATTTCTATTTATATCCTGGAAGGAGTCTGGATTTTTTTTTCTTTATGTTATGGAAATGAGATTAGAACATTAAGCCTGGTAATCTTTCAAAGTGTAATTGTGTACTGTACCTACAATGGCAGTTCCTGGATGATGTGGGGTAATAAGCAGACCGTGGTACAGGTGCCAAAGGATAATTACAACCTCAGCTGACCTCTAGTGTGTAGACATAATTAGAAGCATATTCCAATGTTATAACCATCTTTTATTTTTTACACTGGAAACATTTGTTTCAGTGTGGTATAGTCATATAATATTCCTTATCTACATCCCGGTATTAGGAAAGCTCCCTCTAAATAACTAAACTCAAAGCTGACTTAGAGCTTTATGTAGAACATACAAATGCGTGCCAAACCAAAAGGTGAAAGAGTCTAAAGTCTAAAAGTTTGTTAGAGTGAAGGCCTAATAGAGAGGGAAACTCATGTTCCCAACACTCCACACCTAGGGGACACCAGGCCGGCATTAATTAGAAAAAAAAGTATTGTAGAAGATGAGCTTTTAAATGGTAGTCCCCATGGTTGAGATAAAACATATATGTACATCAATCATAATTATAAAGATAAAAAAAGTTTATTTATTAATATGTCTAGTGTTTATAAAAAAGAGGCATACAGGGCACCTAAAGCCCCAACATATGTAGAGAACACATCACAAAAATAACAGAAATGCTATCACATGACATGGGATATGCCAACATGTTTCGTCGGCATTGCCGCTTCTTCAAGGCTGAATCCTCCATATGTAACTCACAAAACATCTGCATAGAGGGGTGGCAAAAACACATTGGTTCAAGCTCTAATGGGTGAAAAGTGAGCTAGAAATGCACATCTAGATACAACATCATTCAGAATCGATGCACCCCAAAATAGAAAGTATTCAAATGAATATCCGGTCCGTCACCTACAGACAGATCTGCCCTAATAACCAAGGCATCAAAGAGGCTTCACAGGAGGGTGGACTAGTGGGCTCCTGGGAGACCCAGACACAAGACTGATAGATAGAGGCCCCACCTCGCAACTTATAGGACTTAAAGTATCTGCTACTAATTGCTTGGTGTCCAATATCACAGGACACCTTCAGAGGTCCAATTGAGTCCATGCCTCAATGGGTCAGGGCTGTTTTGGTGCCAAAAGGGTGGTGGTCATGCTGAACTCATAATAAATCATAAAGAGTAATAGAAAATGTTTTTAAATATAAATACTAAATATCCAATATCCAGCTGATTGTAGGAAAGGTGTCACGATCAGGTGTCAGGCTTGAAGGCCAATTGCAATAGCAGTTGATGACAGGTGTACAGACAGTCACTTCTGTCAGATATCATAGGCTCCCTTGAGGTGCGGAATCTAAGTACTAGCTGGTTTTCCCCAGAGCTCCTGATGGTGGAGATGGATTTAGCTGCAAGCTAGTACCAGGTCGCGGTCCTCAAGTTTACCCCACCAGGGTATGAGCAAGCCGGGGTCCAATAGCGGATAAGCAGACAAGGAGGAAACAGTAACGTGGTCAGGAAATAAGCCAAGGGATCAATCACGAATGGCTGCAGGCTGGGATCAAGCAGAAGAGCAGTCAAAGAACAGGCCAAGGGTCAAACACAGACGGTAGCAGATTTGGATCAGGCAATAGAGAAGTACAGGAACAGGCTGAGGGTCAAACACAGGTGGAGCAGATTGGGATCAGGCAGTAGAGAAGTCCAGGAACAGGTCGAGGGTCAAACACAGGTGGTTGCAGATACAATGGTAGCAGAGCAGACAAATTGCAAGGCACTGGCTGGGAAGGCACAATAACCTGGCAAGGAGGAAGTGCAGAGACATGGCTTATATCAGGAAGGGGGAGGAGCAAGGCCTTCAAGGTTCAAGACAAATTAAGACACAAGGCAGCAAGGTCCAATGGATCAGATGGGTTTGTCCAGCAGAACAGACAGGGAGCTGTCCAGCATCCCAGATAGCTCAGTGAGAAGGCTCACTGCCAGATGCAGCTGAGGTCCCAGGTTCAAAACCCGGTCCTGACAAAAGGTGTATGCCTTTCCTCCAATCAGCTTTCTCACAGTCTCTCTCACAGTGTCTAGCAATGATCTGCTCCTACAGGGAAATAGGAAGTGAAAATGAAAACAGAACGTGAACTTTCTAATCAGTATATCAAGGTGAAGACAAGAAAATATACAGTTAAATCTTATATAGGGAGATTTGTTTCATCTCTGTGTATCATCTGAGGCTGTTCACTTCACTGGGTATATGGAGGGTGTACATCTGCATTAAAGTGGAGCTTCATCCAAAAGGGAAATTTCTACTTTAAATCCCACCCCCTCCTTTGCCAGATGCCGGTGCCAGAAACCTGAAGGCTAGTGAAAAACTAGTCCGGGTGAGGATGGCACAGGATCCCCGGAAAGGTAAATATCCTGTTATTAAAAGTCAGCAGCTGCATGAATTGTAGCTGCTGATTTGAATTTTTTATTTTCCAGAGTATGAGAGCAGAGAAAGGCAACCAAAATGATAGAAAGCAGAGAGGAGCTAAGCCTAAGGAAAGATTTGTTAAACTGAATTTATTCTCTGATGAAAAGATGCACTTAAGTGGGGTTTAATAACCATGTACATAATTGATACCTATAGTTAACTTGGTGGCCATTGCAAAGGACATAAGGGGCACTCTCTGCATTTGAATAAAAAATAGGTTTAACCACTATGTACAGAAAAGGCTTCAGTAAGAGCTATGGAAATGTACTGTAGAATGGACTCAGAAACATGTTCTAGCTCAGTTGATTATTTAAAGGTGTTTTGATCTGCAGAATACCCCTTTAGTCTCCTTGTGCATCACTAATCTACTAACTGACATATCAGTATAGATGTCAAACCCCTCCCTAAAACTCAATCTTTCTAGAACTGAGCTTGAAATATTTCCCCACCCTCCATGCCCCTCCCAAGACATTTTTTCTATCAGATTTCATAGGACGTTTATCTATACCAGTGTGTTAGGTATAATTCTGGATTCTGACCTTTCCTTTCAGCTCCACATCCAATCAGGTTGGCCCTTGGGTGGAGACACTATGTATGCAGTTGTATCAGTGACAGCCAATAAAAATTTTTTGGAAGAGAGGATTTTGAGGTGCAGGTTTCAGTCAACAGTGGACTGTGCCTGTGCAATGTGTGTTTTGGAAGGGTGATAGGATGACAACATAAAAGACAATTACTAAAATTTGGCCTGGACCATGATTCATACAAAACACAGTTGCGGGAATCCAAGTTGGATGCCCGTTCATTGTAAGTCAGACGTATGCCGGCTTTTTCCCTTCCCGCTGGCTCCCGTGACGAGGCTCATAGGTGGTCAATCTCGCTGATAAAAGCAGCAAAATTGACACAATATCGCGGTCACCTATTGTAGGAGACAGGGAGAGAGCGTTGTCACCCAAAAACAGGACTTTTTTTTCCTAAAGGGCCTTCAGAGCAGGATCACCAGGCATAAAAGTTGAAGATTTAAAAAGATTCAAGATTTCTTGTATAGTTACATTCTCATCTCATATTCTAATGCATTCTCTGCATTAAGTTAAAACAAATTCTGCAAGCAGCATGCCAACCCCCCTAGCCGAATCTTGATCCAAAAGCAGCGTCTCTCCCGACTTTCTCCCTCCTTATTGGACAGAGAGTCAGAAGCAAGAGCTAATGATAATCACAACCAGTGAAAAGGGGAGCGGGGGCGGAGCTTTGTTACATTCTGTATGTCAATAAAGCTTGCTATGAGGGTAATCTGCAGGGGGAGGGGCCCAGGTGTCGGCAGGGGACTTGTGAAGAGGAGAATCAGAGCAGGTAGGTATGACATTTTTGTTGTTTTAAATAAGAAAAAAAATGTAGGTTTAGAATCACTCTAATGATTGGGTTTACTTATGCTTTAATGCTAACAGTGGTGTTGTCATGTTGTTAAATGCTGGTCACGGCCTACATTTTACACTGAGAATATCATTTGTAGAAATCCTTTGTTCCATGTATGAATGTGTGTGATGTAAAAATTGTCATCTTTGCTATTTTGAACATCACTGATTACAGTTCCACATATGGAAACACAGCCATACACAGCCATTCACAGCCACTGCATGCATGTAATCCTTATATAATTAAGCTTCCATTGATTTTTCTTTTCTTTACCATTTTTTACAATAGGATTGAAAATTAAAACAAGCAATTTTAAACTGGTGTTATGATTACCGCTGCATCCTCTAACGACTTGCGTGGCATAATTATTGAGCGATGCTGTTTTGACAAGGTCTTGAAATAGTATCTTACTAAACTATTGGCTGGAATATATTAACAGTGCTCAGGGAACTGCGATAACATCTTAGAAATGGCAAAAAAAGAAATAACTGGAATAAGACAGATCTTCACTGCGTTCTTGCTCCCAAACAAAACAAAGGGCACCAACTTAACCATGGTGTTCAATTATTTTTAGGAAATCTTCCTTTTACTCTCATTCTTTTATAAATGCAAGTTAATTAAATTTCATTTAACCTATAACATAGCTTGGATGGCACTGTGACTTAGCGGTTAATACTTCTGACTTGCAGCAATGTCTTTAGTTCATATCTTGCCCAGGATACTATCTGCATGAGGTTTTCATGTTCTCCCCATGTTTGTGTGGGGAGTATTGCATGTTCTCTCTGTCTTTGTGTGGGGGTGCTCTGGTTTTATCCCACACCCCAAAAACATGCTGGTAGTTTAAGTGACTCTTGTCTAATTTAGCCTTAGTATGTGCGCATAAATTCTCATTGTGTTATCACATTCTGTATGCCAATCTCAAGCTGGGCAAGTGGGGGGTTGAGGAAAGGTCTGGTAATTTATCTTGTCAAAAATTTAACAAAACAATCATATGGAATAAGGCTCTTCAGGGTATCAGAAATGGGCCCACAGAGCTGGCCCAAAGGGTTGCCGTGTGTCAGATTCAACTGAACGGATATAGTTCATACATATCATTGTTTTTCTTAGTTTTGCACAGTTACCCAAATAAATAGCCAGTCTTGCTCACCTTGGCGTCCCCATTAAGAAGTTCTGAATTCAGGGGTGGCAAAGATAGGCCAATCGTGTGACCACCATTCATCTGTCTGCCAATCATAGCAGATGCCAAGAGCTGTCTTTCTCAGCTCGGTCTCTGTAATTGGAGTATGCAGTGAGTGTCATTTCGTCACAGAAATATTGGCTGCCTGGTAATGCATATGGCGGCATGTGGGCGTTAACCACTTGCCCATGGTGTCATAGTCAAAAGACGTCATGACTTTAAAGATGGATATCTCGGTAACGGCAGCAGCTGCTGCCACAACCGAGATATCCATCTTTTCCGTGGGCAGTGCTGTACACGATAATGGCGGTCCCAGCGGCGGATTCGCCGCAAGATCGCCGTTATCGGTGGCGGGAGAGGGCCTCCCGCCGCTCTCCCGCGCTCTCCGCCGCTTACCGGAGCCGTCGGTACCGGTGGAGGCGATCGGGTCCTCCTGCTGGCTGTGTTGGGATACGAGTGAGGGAAAAATCGCCCCCACCCGTCCCCCACAGCTCTGCTGGGCGGAAGTGACGTCAAAACGTCAGTCCCGCCCAGCGTCTTAAAGAAACATTTTTTTTTTTCAGAAATTTGAAAAATGACATTTTTTTTTTTTTTTTCTTTTTTTGCATTTAAGCCTAAATATGAGATCTGAGGTCTTTTTGACCCCAGATCTCATATTTAAGAGGACCTGTCATGCTTTTTTCTATTACAAGGGATGTTTACATTCCTTGTAATAGGAATAAAAGTGATAATTTTTTTTTTTTAATTTATTTCGATGTATAAAATTATAAACTAATTAAAAATAAATAAGAAAACAAAAAAAAAAAAATGTAAAACGCCCCGTCCCGACGAGCTCGCACACAGAAGCGAACGCATACGCGAGTAGCGCCCGCATATGAAAACGGTGTTCAAACCACACAAGTGAGGTATCGCCGCGATCGTTAGAGCGAGAGCAATAATTCTAGCCCTAGACCTCCTCTGTATCTCAAAAAATGCAACCTGTAGAATTTTTTAAACGTTGCCTATTGAGATTTTTAAGGGTAAAAGTTTGACGCCATGCCACGAGCGGGCGCAATTTTTAAGTGTGACATGTTGGGTATCATTTTACTCGGCGTAACATTATCTATCACAATATATAAAAAAATTGGGCCAAATTTATTGTTGTCTTATTTTTTTATTCAAAAAAGTGTTTTTTTTTCAAAAAAAGTGCGCTTGTAAGACCGCTGCGCAAATACGGTGTGACAAAAAGTATTGCAATGACTGCCATTTTATTCTCTAGGGTGTTAGAAAAAAAAATATATATAATGTTTGGGGGGTTTAAGTAATTTTCTAGCAAAAAAAACAGTTTTAGTCTCGTAAACACCGAATCTGAAAAACAAACCCGGTGGGCAAGTGGTTAAAGTCCACCCTTTTGCCTTAGCACATGTGTTAGGCGGTCATAAAGGGGTAAAGTTTGTCTCCAATCAAAACTTTTTTTGCATTGAGTAAGTCATAAGTACCCTACTCTTGAAATAGAGATACTTTATGCCAACCTGGGAGAGAAATAAAAATGGGGGATCTCTTGACTTTTGGGTAAATTGACATGGATGGAAGTATACTATACTATATTCCACCTAATCCACTAGAAGTGGCTTGCATTGGAAGGTTTTAACCCCTTAATGACCAGGGCATGTTTTGCTATTTAGCACTGCACTATTTTAACTGGTAATTGTGTGGTCATGCAATGCTGTATGCAAATGAAATTTATATAATTGTCTTCACACAAATAGAGATTTCTTATGGTTGGGTATTGGGTATTTAAACAATTAAATACCCAACATTTGGAATAAATTAGATATTCTAACTTCTGTTATGAAACATATCCAGTAAAATCTAATTTATTCATATATTTAGACCAAAATGTATTCTGCTACATTTGTTAACTGCATTTTTGAGGACACTATACTATTAGGGACACTAGTATAGTTCTGATCGTGATCAAGATCCAAACAGACACTATACACTATAGCAGACTTTTCTGTGTCCTTCTCCGCCCCCCCCCCTGTTCTCCTCTGGCCCCCATGTTCTTCTTCTGCCGCTCCTGTCCTCCTTCTCCACCCCCCCTTGTCCCCCACAATCAGATCCCCTTCTCTCCCACTGGCTGCGGGGGGGGGGACTGTCAGAACTTGGACACAGTGAGCGAGATCGCTCCTGTGTCCTGTGATAACTGAGCAGAGTAAACTGTACTTAATTCATCTTTAGTGCTGAGATAGGGACTGGGGAATCTGTGTCCTCAGTCCCTTTGTCTGTCTCAAAGGGGAGATGTCAGGGGTCTGTTTAGACCCCTGACATCTCACCCAAGCCCTCCCAAAAAATATAAAAATGTATGTAAAAAAATGAAAAGAAAAATGAAACAAAAGTGTAATAAAATAAACTGACACCACTCTCCCTTGCCCTTCCAACACTGTCCACTGCCCCAACTCCCTCCCCCCAAAAAGCATTGTCATATTTTGTGACGGGGGGTGGCTTTTGCAGGCGCCACCTCCCTGAAAAGAGTTTGCCACTTTCCTGAAATTAGTTTTTACAGGTTGGGATGTCTGCACTATAGTGATGGTGATGATTGTTGGCTTATGCTGCGACTGTGATAGTGTGGCAGACAATCTGGTGCTAACTGACACTGGCTGAAAAGGACACTAACTGACATTGCTAGTGAAACTAATACAGTGATCACGGATAAAACTGTACACTGACACTGTGTTAATGACACTGGGTGGGTGACCGGAGTGAACAGGAGGTCAATCAGGGGGTTAACTATGTGCCTAACAAGTGTATACAAGTGTATGTGTGCTGCTTTTACTTACAATCTGTCTGGGTCTTTCATTGCTTTCAGTTCTTTTTTTTTTTTTTTTTTTTTTTTTTTTTAAATATGTTTTTATTAAGGAAGTTACATAACAGAGTAATCACAAAAAACAAGACATATAAGCATTTTCTGAGGACATTCCAGTAGATTAACAGTATATGAAGAGATTCTCAGAGAGACAATTAAGGGGGAGGGCATAGGTTAAGTGGCACATGGGGTAGGTGGAATAGTAGTCCTTGCAAACAAAAAAAAGAACAACAAGAGGGGGGGGGGGGGTAGGGGAGGAGGGAGGGAGGGTAGGAGAAATGTCAATCCCGCGGGGGATCCTGGTATAGAAAAGACATTTTCTCAAAGTTCAACCTTTCAGTAGGAGTGAAAGTGTGCAACAGAAAGGGATTCCATAAGTGATAGAAGCGGTTCTTACTACGTTCGTGGGTCAGGTCCGTGTTGAGCCTGTCCTTGTATAAGAGCTGCAACAGTTCCTTTTTAACTTGAGCAGTGGTTGGGCAGTCCGCAGATATCCACTTCTGGAGGATGGCTCTACGGGCTATCAAGAGGCATATCAGAGTCCAGTCCCTGCCCTGGGGGGTGGTGGGAGAGGACCAGGGGAGCAGTAGGGGGTCCCAGTACCCAAAGATAAGTAGTAACGGGTCCCTGGGTATGCGCAGCAGGGTGACATCGAAAATGTATTGGATGACTTGGTCCCAGAAACTGGCTGAGGGAGCAAGACCAGAACCTGTGAGCCAAATTAGGTTTGGGTTGTTTACAGAGGGGGCATTCTGGGGTGGCATGGGCTCGGCTGAAGGGGATGTGGGCTCGGTGAACAATCTTGATCTGCGTCTCTCTCCATATTTCGTTAGGGATAAGTCTGTGGATGGTGGTGAGGCCATGCAGGAGCTTCTCCACCAGGTCAGGGTCAGGGAAGTCTTTCGACCAGTTGGCCGCCGAGGTTGACGCCAGGGGGGGGATGTTGTGCAGGAGGAGGGGACGATAAATGTCTGAAATTTTGTATGAGGCCCGGGAAATAAGGGTGTCGGTGAGGGAGCTCTGGAACCTTTTTCTGTCATCTCGACAGGCGTTTTTCAGGAAACTAATGCATTGAATATACTGGAATACATGTGACGAAGGGAGAGAAAATTTGTCTGCCAGGGCTCTAAATCCTATGGGGCGGCCTGAAAGGGGGTCACACAAAGAATAAAAGGATTTGATACCCTTATCCTCCCAGTCGAGGTAAGGCTGGTTATCTAAGCCTGGTTGGAAGCTCGGGTTGCCCAGGATAGGGAGGTATCGTGAGATAGAGGATGGGACATTGAGGGCCTTCCTGACCTCTCTCCAGGCGATGACTGTATCCCGGAGAAGGAGATTGTGTTGGAGGGGAGGGGGGCAGATTTCCAATGACAATGGAGAAGGGCCGTGAGCGAGAAGGGGCGGACCATCGCCGATTCAAGGGGGTAGTTCGAGCACCTGGAGGACTGGGTTATCCAATCCAAGCCTGTTCTCAATAGACATGCCAAGTTATATAGCCTGATGTTGGGAAGGGCAATGCCCCCCTCTCGCCTGGGAAGATGCAGCTTGGCAAATGCTATGCGCGCCCTCTTGCCACGCCAGAGGAACTTGGAAATGGCAGAGTTAATGGATTTAATGTCTTTGTGGCGCAAGAGTAAAGGGATGGTTTGTAGTGGGTACAGTAGGCGTGCAAAACTGACCATCTTGACAAGGTGGCACCTTCCCAGTAGCGAGAGAGGCAGGTCCATCCAGTTGGCCAGTTCTTGGGATATTTTGGTGAGCAGGGGGGGTAGTTGAGGTGGTATAGGGAGGAGGGTAGTTTGCCTATTTTTATTCCCAGGTAAGTGATATGTGACTTCGCAACAGCGAATAAGGAGCTCTGGGACCAAGAGGGGACAGATAGGGAACCTATTGGGAGTATTTCGCTCTTGCTATAGTTGATACGTAACCCAGAACATTGCCTGAATTCGTCAAAAGTGGTCTTGATCGTGGACATGTCAAGTGAGGGGCTGGATGTGAAAATAAGGACGTCGTCTGCAAATAGTGACGTGCGAAGGTCGTGACTTCCGACATGAATGCCATGAAGGGGGGCGATCTGGGTTAGGTGGCGGGAGAGGGGTTCAAGCGCTATGTTGAAAAGGAGCGGGGAGAGTGGACAGCCTTGCCTCGTGCCTTTGTGCAGCCTGAACTCCTCAGAGAGGAGGCCCGCAGCGACCACTCTCGCGGCAGGGGCAGTGTACATTGATTCTATGAGATGCGTGAAGGGGCCCGAGAAGCCCATTTTGGACATGACCATGGAGAGCCATTCGAAACTAACGTTATCGAAAGCCTTCTCCGCGTCTAGGGTGATGATGATGGCATGGTCTCCTGCCGGATCATTTTTTGCGTGTTCGAGAGCTAGCATTACCTTCCTAATATTCATGGTGGCCGTCCTACCCTTAACAAAGCCCGATTGTGCGGGGTGAATCAGGGAGGGTATAATGGATGCCAATCTAGTGGCTGCTATCTTGGAGAGGATTTTAACGTCAAGGTTTAAAAGCGAGATGGGCCTATAAGAGCCAGGTTCTAGGGGGTCCTTACCCTTCTTCTCTAGGAGTTTTACTATGGCCTGATTACCCGTTTGTAGATAGGACCCACCCGACCATATGTGAGTGTAGACGTTGTGGAGAGGGGGGGACACAGTCGAGCTAAAGGACTTGTAAAATTCTCCGGTGAAACCATCTGGGCCTGGAGCTTTAGAGGGGGAAAGCTGTTTGATTACGGATTGGACCTCCAGGATGGAGATAGGGGCATTGAGGGCTTCGAGCTGGGTGGGGGTTACCTGATCCAGGGAGATACGTCGTAGGAAATTGAGGGCTGTCGGCTTATCGATAGGGTCTGAGGCATACAGGGAGGAGTAGAATTGGCGCATAGTATTATTGATACCTTTTGGGGTGTAGTGTACGGAACCCGACGGATCTCTGAGGGACATGATATGCGTCGGGCGGTTGGGTCCTTTACTTAATCTGGAAAGGAGTCTACCTGCTTTGTTACCAAACTTGTGGAGGGAGGCGTCTAGATGTGCCTTTTGGGTACGTTCGAGGGTGGCTGCCCAGCTATCAAAGGCCTGCTTAGCAGCAAACCAGGCGGTACGGTTGCTGGGGGAGTCATCAGTATAGAGGACCCGCTGGGCCTGATGCAGTGTTGCGCTGGCCTGTTTGTAGCGTCTAAGGGTGTGTTTTTTGAATGTGGCGGCGTAGGCAATTATGCAACCCCTGAGGAACGCTTTGCCCGCTTCCCAGAAAAGGTTAGGGTTGTCGGCGTGTAACGCATTATCCGATGCGTATCCCAACCAGGCTTTTTCTAGATGTTGGTGGAAATCGGAGTTATTGTGAAGATAGGAGGGAAACCGCCAGATTCTGGGGTTGGAGGCTAAGTCAGGGTCTTCAAGGGTGGTCGAGACCGGGGCATGGTCCGAGATTGCAATGTCGTGTATGTCAGCTTCCGAGATCAGTGGGAGGAGAGAGTCAGAACAGAAAAGATAGTCCAGTCTCGTGAAGACATTGTGAGGGTGGGAGTAAAATGAGAATTCCCTGTCAGCAGGGTGCTTTAGTCGCCATAGATCGTGGAGGTGCAGTGAATCAACAGTCGACGCCAATAAGGTCTGGGTGAGAGGAGTCAGAGGAGGGCGAGATTGTCTGGTAGAGGACCTGTCGTCTGTCGGGTGCATGATGGAGTTGAAATCCCCGCCTATCAGGTGTGGGCAGGCTGGGTCTCTAAGCGCCCAGGAGGTGAGGTCGCTAAAAAAGGCACTTGTGGGGCTGTTGGGAGCATAGACATTGGTGATGATTATAACCCTGGATCCCAGTTGGATACGGGCCGAGGCGAATCGCCCCTCAGAGTCTGAATCTGAGGACAGAATCTTGCAGGGAAGGTTTTTGTTAATAAGGATTATTACCCCAGCTTTCCGACCACTTGAGTCAGAGCCGAGGACTGTGCCTACCCAGAGTTTCCGCAGCCGCGGGAAGTCGGGGGTGGACAGATGGGTTTCCTGAAGGAGGGCAATGTCGGTCTTGAGCCTTTTAAGGTGGCGCAGAATTTTCATCCTCTTATTGGGGGAGCGGAGCCCTTTAACATTCCAGGAGACTATTCTCATGTTGGAAAAACTATCAATGGGGTGTGGGCAGGATGTGGAGGCGAGGAGAGTGGGAGCATGGAGCATTGTAGAAGTGGGGTACAAGGACAGCAGGTGTAATGGTGGTTTGCTGTGAGAGAGAGCGGAGGTGGTAACGGATCCCTAAAAATGGGTGGAGGGTTGAGAAACAGGGAGGGGGAGATGAGGGGAGGATGATGGGGACAGACAATGTGAACAACAACATTTGGGAGCTTCACTTTTTTCCGCATGGAGCCACTGAATAGGCCAACTCCCAACGCAGGGCTCTCTATGCAGCACTTCACCCGCAGCGACCGATAGGGGGGGGGGTGTAGGCAGCAGGAGCAATGCGTGAGGGGGGGGGGGGGGAAAGCTAGACAGGTATCCTTGCGGAAGAATGGAAAGGCCTACACATGGCATATAAACGTATGTGACAACACAATATTAAGGCACAAGTAGAGCTAAAACAACTATTACCGATTGTGCAAGAGAACATAAAACAATGTGAAATAAAACAATGTGAAATAAAACAGCATTAAGGAGCATAAGAGAAAAGAAAAGAAGACAAACTGGCATAACATCATAATAGCATTGGGCCTACCGTGGTCCCCCGGGTGAAGGGGGAGGCACGCTGAAGGAGAGGGGCCCAGGAGTGGTCCTGGACGGTTAATGCGCAGCAGAACTGCACCGGGATGGTGCGTCCATCCAGAAGAAAAAAAAAAAGAAAGGTTCAAGAAAAAAAAAGTTCAAGAGGATGAGGTGTGTTGTCGGTCGGATCCAGATGCCTTGAATCTTTTAGGAGAGTCCTTGCGTGGGCTTCCGTGTTCTAGGGCCCGGTTGGAAGGTGCCGCTCTGGGAGACTGGTTGTGGTGGGAGCTAGAGCGGTGGGACCTCAGGAAGGCCTCAGCTTCGGATGGGTCATGGAAGGAGAGCTGATCTCCGTTAGGTGCTCTGAGTCGAAGCACGGCCGGGAAAGCCAGAGTAAACTTGACTTGCATTCGGTGGAGCTCCGTGCAGATCTGCTGGAAAGCCTTCCTCCTCTTGGAGACGTCCACGGAGTAGTCCGCAAAGACCAGGATATTCATGCCGTCTATCTGGAGGGTCCTGGACTGCCTGAACTTCTGTAGGATGAGGGATTTATCTGAATAGTTGAGATACTTGGCGATCACAGGACGTGGTGACTTGCGATCAGAGTTGAAAAGGCCCATGCGGTGGGCGCGCTCAACAGTGCAGGGGCCTGGCAGGCCCAGGGCCTCGGGGATGCGTCTTGAGCAGAGATCTGAGAGTGCCTGAGGTTGCAGCGATTCAGGGACGCCAATAAAGCGCAGATTGCTCCTCCTGGATCTGTTCTCAAGGTCATCCAGTTTGTCAAGTATATACTTGTTCGTCTTGTCTTGCGCATGTTCAAAGGATTGGGCCTGGTAAAGATCCTCTTCTATATGACCGATGCGATTCTCAGCCTCATTCAGCCTGGATGCATGCTCCCCTAGTTGAGCCTGGATTTTCTGTATCCCTGCATTGATGGCTTTTTCCACCGAGGTCGCTATCATGGGGGATAATAGAGCAGCCACGGCCTGGGCCATCAGCTCTATGTTATGCATATCCCCCGCCTGTGGGGGAGATGTGGAGATGTGAACAGTCTGAGGGGTAGTTGGAGGGGCTGGTGTTGCACTCACCTCCATAGCAGGCGCCGGTTCTGCGATCGGATCTACGATCGAATCCGTGTAGGCCGAAGCCGGGGCCTCGATTTGCGGCTGTCCCGTTCGCGCCGCAGCGGCGGCGTACGATCGCGCGCCGCTTTTTTCAAGAAATTTGTCCATCCTCGGGTGGAGGGGGGATGGCGGATGGTTAGCCCAGGGGTCGGTGGCGGGTCTGCAAGCTTTTACAGGCCGATTTTGGAGCCTGTGTGCGGGAGCTGATGGAGTGCACAGCTACTCCATGCGGCGCCGGAACCGGAAGTTGCTTTCAGTTCTAAATGGTAACTGAAGGCAGGGAGCAATCCAGCCAAAATCATTGCTGACAAACTTGTGCTGTGTCCAATCACAGCACAAATTAACAGGGGGTACATGCACGTGTGCCTCTAAACCAGAAACTTGACTGCGGTGTATGGGTACGTCATGGTATTTGGGGGAGCTGCCTGCTGTAAATGAACTGCTGGTGGTCGGCAAGCGCTTAAAGAAGAACTGAACTCAGCAAGAAGTGTGCAAAGGGTTAGTCACCGGTATTGCCTTTGATTTCCCTGCAAATTACCTTTCCCTCATTACTGACCCACCATGCCTTGTCTAGCACTGTGGAGGTCATCTTGATAGAGGCAGATTTTCTTCCTAATGCATTCTGTACACATTCTGCATTGCATATTGCATTACATTTCTCAGAAAATGACAGAGCTGCAGATTGAAAAGGAAAGGTAATTTTTATTAACATTCAATTACAATATGACTTGTATTACATTTGTATATGCTATATTATTTTCTTTTATTTGCAATTTTTTTTTCCACAAAAAGTACTCTTTAACCACTTAACCCCCGGACCATATTGCTGGTCAAAGACCAGAGCACTTTTTGTGATTCGGCACTGCGTCGCTTTAACTGACAATTGCGCGGTCGTGCGATGTGGCTCCCAAACTAAATTGGCGTCCTTTTTTTCCCACAAATAGAGCTTTCTTTTGGTGGTATTTGATCATCTCTGCGTTTTTTAAAAAAAAAATTGCAAAAATTGCAGAAAAATAGAGGGATTATTTTGAAAAAAATGCAATATTTTTTACATTTTGCTATAATAAATATCCACAAAAAATATATAAAAAAAAAAAATTTCCTCAGTTTAGGCCGATACGTATTCTTCTACATATTTTTCATTAAAAAAAAATCGCAATTAGCGTTTATTGATTGGTTTGCGCAAAATTTATAGCGTTTACAAAAAAGGGGGTAGTTTTATGGCATTTTTATTAATATATTTTTTTTACTAGTAATGGCGGTGATCAGCGTTTTTTTCAGTACCGAGACATTATGGCAGACACATCGGACAATTTTGACAAATTTCTGGGACCATTGGTATTTTTATAGCGATCAATGCTATAAAAATGCATTGGATTACTATGTAACGAACGAGCGCGCGTGCCCGGCGGCGATCGTGCCCGCCAGGCACGGCCGCTAAAGGGAGGACGTAGAGCTACGTGCTCTCGCCCAGCAGTGCCGACCTGCCACCGTATAACGATGATGGGCGGTCGGCATGTGGTTAAGTGCCATAGCTACTTTTTAATTGGAAGCCAAAAATCTATTTAAGGATTTTTTTTCAATATTTGTGTTTTAATATTTTTTTACAGTCATTTTTATATATTTTAACATTTAAGATTTTTATACATATAATTATAGTGGACCTTCATCCTAAATCGAATGTCCTCGTGCCCTGTTTCCTCCACCTTTCCTCTCCTCTTCCTATTCCTCTCCCGCTGCCGATAAAAGTGATCTTGCAGCGAATCCGCCATAGATACCACTTTTATCTGAAACTGCCATAACAACGATATCCCTCTTCAAACAGCCAAAGTATATAGTCTTGAGCCGGTCCGGAAGTAAAAAAAAATATATATTTTTAACATCTATTGCACAGAAATCCAAAAACATTCCTGTCCTTGCACACGTGCAGGAAATATTCACTACCCCTTGGACATATCTGCGCAGACACCATAATGGTGGGCTAAACAAGGGGTGGAAATTGGAGGACTGAAGTTCTTTATTATTTAATGAATTCATGTATTAATTAGTCATATATAATGATGTAATAAAATGAATAATAGCTAAATCAAATAAATATTTAAGATATTTTAACAAAAATTATATTCACTCTAGAAGAATTGTTCCCCTTATTGTGGCTATATTAGCAACTTCCTTACTGCCATTTTAATTTGCCTTTGCCCAAACCAACATTATAACAACATTATTTAGAAAGAACAGGTTTGACTCAATGGACTTATTGGTAGCCTTAGTAACTATGGGGCACAATGGCTGCCTCCCTCATGTACATGACAGGTGCACTTCAATCCTGACAGCATTTTATTTCTCCTTACTCTAAGCCATCTGGAAACCAGTATTGCTTCTGCATAGTCAGTATGGCAAGTGTAATTTTGTTTACCTTTTGACATCTAAAAATATTCCAGGTTTTACAAATCTCAGCAATTCTTTGTGTTGTGGAAAAAAAGCCAGGATCTTTTGGGAGGCATACGCAATTATTCTTCGCCTCTTGACAGGACAGCGCTTTTTTTTTTCTTCCCTTTCTAGCTTCGCTGTTTTGACCATAAAAGAGGGGCTCGTGGGACGCAGACCAGATTGAAAAACTAGGAGCAGACAGATGGTTATTTGTAATCATCATGTAAATGTAAATCCTATAGAGATATATTTTTGTGATGGCTGCAATGGCCGTTCCTCAGAAAGCAAAAAAAAAATTGAAAATGTGTAACTCTTATACCAAATATCGTTCGATAATGGACACATATTTAAAACCATTTAGGGGATAAAAACAAAAACAAATCAGCATATTAATGTGTTGTGTACGATCTCTTGCTAAATGATACAACGCAGCCAAGGCCTGGATTCCGGCCTAGTCTGGCAGGTGTTTGCAAGCAGTTGCTTTGCTGGAAGCAATGATTCGTTTACTGTGACAGGTGCTTGGGACAGTTTATTTAAACATTTCTTGCTTTAGACACATATTTACCTCACAAATATTCACCTCAGCCCATGAAAATATTCCAGAATATTTCTGCAATCATTGAGGGAATAATCATATTTATTGGCACAATAATCAATGTTTTGCCAGACTGACTTTTGGAACACTAGGAAACATTAGGAGTGATTTACTAAAGGCAAATAGACTGGGCACTTTTGCAAGTGCAGTTGCTCCAGAGCTCTGCTGACTTCGATCATCCAATTATGTGCAAGAAAAAATACAGGGCCAGATTCACAGAGCCATTACGCCTGTCTAACTGGTGTTAGACTGGAGTAATTTCAAATTACGCGCGTTTTCTAGCTAGTCGGAAACCTCAAACCATGAATAGACGGCTGCGGGCTTCAATTCGACTGGATTACGTGTTCGTACGCCTTTGGATCTACGCTGCACTAAAATTGCGGCCACTGGGTGGACTTCCCGTTGTTATCCGCGTCGGGGTATGCTAATGAGCTTTTTCCGGCGATTCCCCGAAATTACGATCTTCATTCGCAATCTCTTACGGCACCTTTAGTCATCTTTTTTTTGTGTAACACTATACCAGCTTTTTGCTGGTCTAATATTAGACAGCCCATGTTAAGTATGGCCGTAAGTCGTCGGGGAATAGGAATGTTCGTAAACGAACAACGAATGACGTAACGACGTGATTTCGCGCAATGCACGGCGGGAAATTTCTGAACGGAGCATGAGCAGTTTGATCGCCGCGGGGACGCGCTTAATTTAAATGCTTCACGCCCCCCAATCGCGTATTTCGATTACGCGGCGAGAAATAGACTACGCCGATGTAGCGTACGGGCAAAAATCTACCAGGATTCAGTGTAGAGCCTGGTGAAATACGGCAGCGTAGAGTATTTCGATTACGCAGCGCAATATTAAGTGTATCTGAATCTGGCCCTTAGTTTTTTGTTGTTTTTTGTCCTGCATGTGATTAGGTATTTTTTGAAAATTTAAGCTCTGGGTAGGGATGAGCTTCGAAGTAGAACTCATGTTCGACTTGAACATTGCCTGTTCGTCGAACAGCGAACTATTTGTGGTGTTCGCGGCAAGTTCGTGTGAACTTTTGCGGCAGTCTGCAAGTGGTTAAAGGGGAGTTCCAGCCTTTTAGTGTTTATTAAAAGTCAGCAGCTACAAAAAAGTGTAACTGCTGACTTTTTTAATAAACAGACACTTTCCTGCTCCACGGTCCAGCGACGCGGCCACCCGGAGCTCCGCTCCTCTCCCCCCCTCTTCGGCCCGGCGCCTTCATTCATAGTGTGGGCACCCAGCCGTGACAGCTTTCAGCTACACGGCTGGGCACTCACTGCGCATGCGCGAATCGCGCTGCGCTCTATGAATGGACAGGCGATCTCCTGGGACCTGTCACGTGTCCCTGGAGATCGCCTAAAGGGAGGGGCCGCCTAAGGCGAGAAGAGAAGTTGCAGAGGCGGTCCCTGGGCGCAAGGAGGAAGTGAGACAGGAAGTCCCACTCATACTGAAGCCCTCACTCCCCCTCCAAAAAAATGTCATGCCAGATGTGGCATATAAAGGGGTGAGGAGTGCTTAAAGCAGAAGTTCCACTTTTGGGTGGAACTCCGCTTTAAGTTAAAAAGAGGTTGAAGTCCACGTAAAATTGCGTATACGTAAAAATTCTAGTAGCCCCTGATTTTTTAAATATCCAGTTTTTGTAATGTCAGCTCCATTCAAGGTTGAATTTTCACTTTGCCTTGATGCTAGTTACGTGAACAGTAGTAAGATGACAGAGCATCAGCTTATTACTGTACGTCTATTTGGTATTCCAGGAATATCTTGCCAAAGAAAGGCCTAAGAGACACAGTACAAAAATGGGGCAGGTGATTCAAGTCACTACTGCCCATCCTAAACTCAAATATCTCTTTTGAGTGCAGTTGCCCATCAATTAGACTGTATTGCTTCCCTTAATTATCAGGCTCAGTAATTATAAGCTGTAGTTAATTTGATTGAAGGATGTGTAGCGTGTATGCTGGGGAGAAGGACTTTGCATTTTTATCCTTGAATGGGGTGACAGCTTCAGCTGCCCATTTGGCTTGACATGAGACCAGATGTACAATGAAGGTTATGACTTGGGCTCATGGAGGGTACTGGCAGAAACACTCTTGAGCACTCAGCTATTTCTCTTCCACAAATTTGTTTGACTGAAAGACGCTTAAATAAAGATGAAAACATCACAGAAGGCTGGAGATTTTCTGGTTATGGATCTAAGTAACTTTTGACACCAAATCAAAGAGTCAGCTTTAGACACGAAACCAATCCACACTTACCCTCTGCTACAACACACCCGTCACTTGTGCCATCTGCAATCTGCTATTGCAAGTTTGAAGAGCCCCCTTATCATGCATTTATTTCTGTATCATTTTATGACTATGTGTTGTGCATGGTCTGCTTTTATACCGTCGCAACACCTTATTTTCTCATTGCCTTTCAAAAAACTGCTTGCCAATTATTTTGCAAAGCGGAATGCACTTACAGTGGTAGCGGTGAAGTGGGTATCATTCTGGAGAGATATAGCCAGCTAGAGGGTCCTAATCCCTCTTTTAAAACATGTCATTTACATAAGAAGCTAGCATATGTTACCTAATTTATTTTCAAATGAAGTGCTGATTTATGTATTGCTTTCGGCATTCTTGGCCATGTCTAGGCTGAGCTGGAGAAATTGGAACAAGTGGAAAAGCAACTGTTTGCAGAGTTTTACTGTATGCCAGTTCTGTGGCATAATTAAGGAGTGTTAGATTCAGTCTACAGATGATTGTAAATCTAATCCGCAGTTCACCTAGCAAATATAAACCCAGCTATTTTTTTAAAGGCGACCACAAGAGATAAGTAAAGTACTCTGCCACCAGTCTGACAGTTTAGGATCTGCAAATGATTTTGTGCAGTGGGACATTTAGTATAATTTTTTGTATTCATTTGTTTTAATTTAACAATATTCTCTATTCTAGAAGGAACTGGTAAAGGTGTCTCTTTTGGACCCTCACCAGTTTTTTTTCCATAGTGCTGGTGTCCATTCATACTCTCTGATCTCCAGAGAAAACTAAGAAGGATCTATTTTATCTGTCTACCGTTCTTCCTTCCTCTATTCTATAACATACTAAATATATATATATATATATATATATATATATATATATATCCATCTATCTCTCTATATATATATATACATATATATATATATCCAAACAGGTATGGAAATGATCATTGGTCTTTGAGAAGATGGATCAATACAGCAGCATTTGTATTGTTTAAGTTTTAATAAGGCACAATCCATTAGATATATATACTGTGTATATATATATATATATACTGTGTATATATATATATATATATATGTATATATATATATATATATATATATATATATATATATATATCACGAGCCAGCAACTAGATACCTTCTTCTAAATGCATCAACATCTTTTGGATTTTGCCATTGCTGTAGTACAATATTAAAGTTTTCGAATGAAGAGGCTATTGAGATGCTTATGTTTGTTATGGACTTGCAGTGAATGCTACAGCCTGAGCACCGACACTCTACTCATGCATTTTCCAATACTGCAGTAGAGCTTGGGTGCGTCTTTTTGTGTAAATATGTATATGTATATATATATATATATATATATATATATATATATATATATATAATTTTTTTTTGTATGACAATGCCAGAGACCATGGCAGCTCCGGTATGACCATATGCCGGTTGTCTGCTAACATAAAATATCAGTAGTGTTTGGGACAGAAAAGATTCCTCTTGATCATCTTGAGCAAGGGTGGGATTCTGCTTAGCTAATCTGTTGCAAGGTCACTATCATCACCAAGACTGTTGGGAGATCAAACATTTTAAGTTATCACTGGGAAGGAAATTGTCCAATGGGGACCTCTGTTACAGTGACAACTGTTAAAAAATGGATTTGTCGTAACTTCGGAAAGATTTTATATCACAATGTCTCCAGGGTAGGAAATAAAGGTATATTTTCCTCATGGAGACCACAACTCTATCTAGAAATATATGACTATACATACATATTAAATATGAACTGCTAACTGTTTTTTTTTGTTTTGTTTTGTTTAATATACCTTACTTATAGTGTTGCAATGGCACACTCTGATGTTGTACAAACCTTTCTTTGTCATAACAGTGCTTCGAGACGACTTTCGACTAAATCCTACAGATGTGGTAGTGGCAGCTGGGGAGCCCGCCATTTTGGAGTGTCAGCCACCTAGAGGACATCCTGAGCCAACCATATACTGGAAGAAGGACAAAGTTCGGATAGATGACAGAGACGAGAGGATTAGCGTAAGTAACTTGGCTTTTCTCTTTTTCTCTCTCTCTCTACATAAATATATATGTATACAAACACTGCTGGCCCACCTAGGCATCACAGATTTCTTCTTCTATACATACTTTTAAAAATGTAGCCCATATTTCAAAGAGTTTGCTGAGACTTATAGTAATCAATCGCTGATCCATTTTAGCAGCTTAACCACTTTAAGACTGCGCCTATTCTTCAGACGTGTTATTTACACGTTAAAATTATTATTTTTTACTAGAAAATTACTTAGAACCACCAAACATTATATATATTTTTCCTAACACCCTAGAGATTAAAATGGTCGGTCGTTGCAATACTTTTTTTCATTCCGTATTTGCGTAGTTTGCCTCCTGTAGTTTTCTGCAGGCAGCCTGTTTTTACTGGGTCCCTCCCACAGTTCTGCTCTCTGCACAGGCTAAGTACAGCCCGGTGATGATGCCACTGCTACTAGATTTGTAAAGATGTTTTGTGCACACAAACTGTACTTATATCGAAATGAAAGTTTTGTGCCTGGAGTTCAGCTTCAATATAGTCTGAACAAAAGAAATTGATGTTTGAGTGAATTCTGCAAGTATAATGTATTTTGTATCTCTTTTAATTAAATGCTTTTATTTCTTTCACTTTAATATACCATTTTATATGTATGTTTCATATAAGTTATTTATATACTGGTATACAATGTTATACTTTCTTCAAGTCTATTCACACTCCAGGCTACTCATGTAGAAAATCTGGATTAGCAACCTTGACCATACTAGCTAGATGCAAATAGCAACTATAAAATAAAAATGGGCAGTATTTCATATTTATATACGTAACATCAAAAGAAAATAGTTTTTTAAAGTTTTATGTTTTATTCCTGAACTTAAAAAAAAATATTATAGATTCCCTTTCCACCTTCTAGGTTCTTAGCCTTCTTCGTTCTTAGAGACAACTACAATCTCTGATGATGTTACCGGGTATCTGTAAAAGTAGACCTTTTAGTAGCTCTTAAGTCTGCACATATAATTTCCTGATATGTCACAATACACATGTAATTCTTAATACCTTTTATCATTTAAAAGCCTGTGATCAGTCACCCAGTGATCACCTGAACTTCACATTGTAACTTTGCAGCATGCCAGATGTTGAAAGGCTTTAGCGGGGGCTTACGTGTATTGGATGTGTGAACATAGCCCAGAATGGTTCAGGCACCAGGATTTACATTATTGTGTCATCTCCAAACTAGAATCTCAGTCTAGATAGTAGATAGTGACCCTGGATAATACCAAAGATGCCTCCATATTTCTTGGCAGAATATCAGATGCAGGCATTATCAGAGGTAGAGCTTTGAACCCTATGAGAGGTACTAAAGCGGAGCTCCACCCAGAAGGGGAAGCTCTGCTTGTGTGCCTCTTCCCCCCCTCTGCTGCCACATTTAGCACCTTTCGGGGGGGGGGGGGTGTACCTGGTTTTGACAGGTACACACTTCTACTTCTGGCTTATTCTAGATAGTGACCTTGGATAATACCAAAGATGCCTCCATATTTCTGGGCAGAATAACAGATGCAGGCATTATCAGAGGTAGAGCTTTGAACCCTATGAGAGGTACTAAAGCGGAGCTCCACCCAGAAGGGGAAGCTCAGTTTGTTTGCCTCTTCCCCCCCTTTGCTGCCACATTTAGCACCTTTCGGGGGGGGGGGGTACGTAATAATGTTATGGCTGATCGGTGTAATTACACATGCCTTAGCATACATGCACTAAACGTGACAAAACATCTCTGATGTTAGGTTGACTTTATAGTACTCAGCAATGATAAATTATACCTGAAAATTCCCACATGCCTTTACTGCTCCATTGGGATTGGTGGTAGACCTGTATAAGTAAATGTTAGCTGTAATGAACATTTTTTTAAGCAGTTTTCTTTCTTTTTCATTCTCATTCAAGATTCGAAGTGGAAAACTGATGCTTTCGAACACAAGAAAAAGTGATGCAGGAATGTACACTTGTGTTGGGACTAATATGGTGGGAGAAAGAGACAGTGACCCAGCAGAGTTGACAGTGTTTGGTAAGCTATTTTCATCTTTCTTTACATTTAGATCACTTGTATGTGTTTTTGTTTTACTGTTAAAGCACACCTAACTGCATGTTACCGTTTTAAGCTAAGCAGAGGTGTCAGAAATGGAATACACATGATTGGCAACAGCAAATGGGTTGCTCACAGCCTTCTGGATGCACACAAATATTTCTTTTAGTCACAGTGATGGCAAATTCACTTACTAGAGATCAGTGGTTCTCAACCTCAGTCCTCAACTACCCCCAACAGGCCATGTTTTGGGAAATTATCTTAGATAAAATAGCTGTCCAAAATACCAAGCCATTGACTTGCACCTGTGCAAGATAAAGGAAAACCTGAAAACATGGCCTGTTGGGGGTACTTGAGGACTGAGAACCACTGCTATAGATAACAAAAAGCAATGATAATAAGTAGAGTTTACTTATCCATATGAAAATGTTTTGCATTAACACATGTTAAGTGTGTTATATTACGTTAATGTGTATGTTGTTAAGGCAGACAGTTGTAATTAAATTGGCTGCCAACACACCACAACATGCCTGAAATGTGCCTAAAATCGCACATGGGCCTTTCTTTTATTGTTATAATAATGATATAATAGCCGTGTTAAAGTGCATTGTGGTTGCATACTGCTCCGCTCATAATAAATATGCATTTGGTCATTCGTGCTTTGGTCATGAGATTTCCCTTAAATTCCTGTCCTGCAGACACAACAGGAAGTCAGAGGAAATGTCTTCCCTATGTGCTGACAACTAAAAATTGTGGATTGTCTATAATTTTTACTGCCCGATATTGGCTACCGGGACAAATTGAAAGTTTAAATCTCCTTAACAGGGACACAGAGACCAATAAAAACCTGACAAAGGCTCTAATCTCTACCCACTCTATCCAAAACTAAAATATTTGTTGCGCTTTAGATACGCTTTAACCACTTAAAGGATCACTAAAGAATTTTTTTTTTAGCTAAATAGCTTCCTTTACCTTACTGCAGTACTGGTTTCATGTCCTTATTGTTTGTTTTTGCTTTGAAGTTGCTGTAATCCTGCTCTGTTCTCCACACTTCCTGCTTGCCTGTTTCCTTATAACCACCATACTGGGGGCTTTCTCACGATGGTTTAAGCTGTCATTACTGTGTGTCTAAAACTTCCCAGAACCAATCAGATTCATTTTAAAAACAAAACACTGCCCTGGATTTGTTTGTTTTTGTTATGTGTGTCTATTTCTACTTTGCAGAAACATGAAGCCAGTTCAAAAGTGAAACTAACCTGCAGCGGCGGAGGTGATCGGGTCTGTGCGGCTCCTCTGCTGGGATACGAGTGAGGGAAAAATCGCCCCCACCCGTTCCCCATAGCAGCGCTGGGCGGAAGTGACGTCAAAACGTCATTTCCGCCCACTGTCTTAAAGAGACATTTTCTTTTTAAGGCTATTTAAAAAATGTAATTTTCCTTTTTTTTTTTTATTTTTTTTTTTTAAGCCTAAATATGAGATCTGAGGTCTTTTTGACCCCAGATCTCATATTTAAGAGGACCTGTCATGCTTTTTTCTATTACAAGGGATGTTTACATTTCTTGTAATAGGAATAAAAGTGATCAATTATTATTTTTTTTTTTTTCAGTGTAAAAAATGTTAAAATAAATAGGAAAACAAAAAAAAAATTTTTTAAAGCGCCCCGTCCCGACGAGCACGCGCGCAGAAGCGAACGCATACGCGAGTAGCGCCCGCATATGAAAACGGTGTTCAAACCACACAAGTGAGGTATCGCCGCGATCGTTAGAGCGAGAGCAATAATTCTAGCCCTAGACCTCCTCTGTATCTAAAAAAAATGCAACCTATAGAATTTTTTAAACGTCGCCTATGGAGATTTTTAAGGGTAAAAGTTTGACGCCATGCTACGAGCGGGCGCAATTTCTAAACGTGACATGTTGGGTGTCATTTTACTCGGCGTAACATTATCTTTCACAATATATAAAAAAATTGGACCAAATTTATTGTTGTCTTATTTTTTAATTCAAAAAAGTGTATTTTTTCCAAAAAAAGTGCGCTTGTAAGACCGCTGCGCAAATACGGTGTGACAAAAAGTATTGCAATGACCACTATTTTATTCTCTAGGGTGTTAGAAAAAAAAAATATATATAATGTTTGGGGGTTTTAAGTGATTTTCTATCAGAAAAAACAGTTTCAGTCTTGCAAACACCAAAACTGAAAAACACCCAAGGTCCTTAAGTGGTTAAGGACCGCCTAACGCCGATATACGTCGGCAGAATGGCACGGCTGGGCATGCCCAGCCAGCGACGCGGTCCGAAGCTCCGTGACAGCGGCCGTGGGACCCGCGGTCCTGATCGCCGCCGGTGTCCCGCGATCGGTCACAGAAGCTGAAGAACGGGGAGAGGTGTGTGTAAACACACCTTCCCCATTCTTCACAGTGGCACTGATCGTCTGTTCCCTGATATAGGGAAAGGCGATCAAAGATCAAAGACGTCACACGTCCAGCCTCTGCTCCTACAGTTAGAAACACATATATGGTCATGCTTAACCCCTTCAACGCCCCCTGGTGGTTAACCCCTCAACTGCAATTATCATTTTCACAGTAAACAAAGCACTTTTTGCTGTGAAAATGACAATGGTCTCAAAAATGTGTCAACATTTTCCGATGTGTCCACCATAATGTCGCAGTCACAAAAAAAATCACTGATCACTGCCATTAGTAGTAAAAAAATAATAATAAATATGCAATAAAACTATCCCCCATTTTGTAAACGCTATACATTTTGCGCAAACCAATCGATAAACGGTTATTGCGATTTTTTTTTTACCAAAAATAGGTATCAGCCTAAACTGAGCGGAAAAAAAGCGTGTTTTTATATATTTTTGGGGGATATTTATCATAGCAAAAAGTAAAAAATATTGATTTTTTTTCAAAATTGTAGCTCTATTTTTGTTTATAGCACAAAAAATAAAAACCGCAGAGGTGATCAAATACCACCAAAAGAAAGCTCTATTTGTGAAAAAAAAAGGACGCCAATTTTGTTTGGGAGCCACGTCGCACGACCGTGCAATTGTCAGTTAAATCGATGCAGTGCCGAAACTCAAAAAGGGGCCTGTTCCTTTACCTGCATATTGGTCCAGGTCTTAAGTGGTTAAATGTACCTTTTAAAGATTAACTGTAATATAATTTCAATAGGTACACATTCCAATTAATAACGGTTACACTGCCTTCATATTTGATGTGAATTTGAACGGTCAGTTTAACCAAAACCAATATTTCAATTTTTGGTAGAGGTTAGAGAGTTAAATCAGCCAAAAATCTAATTATTTTTCATCTTATGGGCACCCATCCCAAAACTCTCATATGGACTGCAACAGGGCTAAGATTTATGATGACGGTATCTTGTTGTTGAATATCCAACACATGCAGTATACTGTATGAATCCAGTAGCTGAGGCCCAATCTATAACTAAAATATGACTTTTTAGTGGACTCGCTATGTAACACTTTTTTTGTGATATGCAAATATGGCTGCCCTTGTGTATGTATATGATAATAAAGTGCAAAAATGAATGCTTTGTTAAGAGTAACACACTTGAATTAGGTGAACATATTAATACATGTTAATAAATAAGCCAATGTATGTGTTACCTGCATTTGGCTGATTCTCTCAATCTGTTTAACAGTATCTAACAATGCTCAATTCTCAATGCTTCACCTGGGGGACCTGTCAGTCCATTATTCTTGTTATTTTCAGTTAATTATCCTAATTTTGTGATATATTTTAGTGCCTTTATAAATTCTATGATATACTGTAACTACCGATTACCTTTACTAACAATTATTATATGTATTATGTGTATGCTTATCAAAGCTCAATTTTCAAAGAGCTCTACCTCTAAAGTCCTTGTTAAAGTGCCTAGGTAATAAACAACATATATAACCCCACAGTGTGCAGGGCTGAAGAAATGTCAGTGGCATCCACCATTAAGTAGTGTTACTTCAAACACTAGTCAAAATGTTCTTGACAGACTTAGAAAAATCGATACAGATAAAAGAGCTAGAGAGAAATGAAGTAATCCTTCAGACAACAGAAAGGTTGTATATATTATTCCAAGAATCTATTTTTCCCTGTCTTTGGTACATTGTTAGAAACATATGGATAATCCTTCCACATCCAGTTCTTAAAATTTCATACATATTAGATTTTCAATTTGTCCAGTATAGTTGGTATAGTTTTAGTGTATATCACATATGGCTGATGAGTTACAACACACTATTAAATAGTTATGTATTGCAACTACAGATTGTGTTTTATTGTATGTTATTCTCATATTTTGTCTCACTTTATGGAAGTAATTTGCAGCCAGACATAATTCACAGCATAGTGGTCATGATTTACTGATTTAGACTTTGAGTCCTGTTCCGAGCCACTTATGCTCTATTATGTGTATGGAGAGCAGTTGGTGGAAATTGGAAGTATCAGCAGGCAGCCTTTCCTTGGAGAAGGTGGACAGAAGACTACATCAAGGAAAACAATGCTGTACTGGCTGTGACAACACCATCATAGTAATCGCTCCCTGTCCCTGGTATTTTTATGCATGTAAACGTATGACCGCAAAGGTCCACTGAAGTCTATTAATATTGTTAACTTGGCTTCTATTTTGTATACAAGTCTGCTAATGGTAGTATCTCTTTTAGCTTATATCACAACACCTTTTTTGGTTAACAGGAAATGCAGTTACCAAGGTGTGTATTCTTTGCACAATAGAACATTGATGGCTACTAGCTCAGTATTTATTAACCTATTTTGCCAACATTGTAAAATTCAGTTTTTCACCCAAGCTGTTAACAATGAACTACAACTAAACTAAAATCCCAAGTATCAGATCTTTTATTAAGAATGATCTGTCTTTGTCTATGAAAGTAGACCTATAATTAACGTCTAACAGTTGGCTAATAGGGAAGAATTAGCATAGTTTAATGCACCGATCGACAACCAGTGGTATGTGGACCATTGATGGTCCACGAATAAATTTTGGGGGTCCCCAGGGGTACTGATGCAAAGCAACATTTTGGCAGATGTATACTGTCCAATGTTGTTTCCAGTAGTGTTATCAATGAGTGCTGACAGTCAACACTATCGCAATGATACCCAAGACCTCCTCGGTAGTTCCAGCTCCTGTGAACTCAGAGGGAGGCGCCGGGAGTAGCGCAGAAAGCGGGAGTTGAAGAAGGAAGGGACTTCCAATGGCAGTGCTGATCACAGACTGTGGGAGGGACTATGGAGATTGAGTACATGGCTGGATAAGGAGGTGAGGTCCAATGATGAGTCTGTGTAAGGCAGCAGTGTGATGCAGAGTGTGGGGGGGCAGAGGAGGCAGAGAGCCGGAGCATTGTGTGTATAAGGCAGCAATGGGTATGTCAAATTCATGTTAGTGGTCCGCGGGATTCAAAGTTGTGAGTGGTCTGTGAGGTCCAAAAGGTTGGGCGACCACTGCTTTAATGTAACAAGCACACAGCCAAATTCTTTTTCACGTATATAGTAATTGCCAGCAATTGACATTCTACAAACTGTAGATGTTACATAACATCTAAAAACATTTCTTCTCTGTTTTCTCTATTTTTGTTAGAACGACCAACGTTTGTCAGAAAGCCAGTTAACCAAGTTGTTTTGGAAGATGAGACTGTAGAATTTCGGTGTTCAGTCCTCGGAGATCCACAGCCAACTGTCCGATGGAAAAAGGATGATGCAGATTTGCCAAGAGGAAGGTGAGTTTTCAAGACCAGTTTGCTACATCATGTTAAATAGATTTCTAATATTAAGCACAATAGGCAAACTAAAAATGATAGACTATAAGATAAAGGCCACTTTAAAATGAATCCACCCAATAGTATTTCCACATGCATAATACTTGAAAACCCCGCAACAAATCAGATTTCACCATAATTAGTGTTCCCACATGGGCACCATTATTCTATCGAAGGAAGCAAGATTATTACTGGGCATGCAACATGTCGGCCAAGAGGTGCCAGTATGAGAGCTTTGGGAATGGGCACATGTCTTACTGACCTTTATTTTCAGGAAGAGATATCTGATGATCAGTAGCCAACCTTTGGTTGGCCATAGATCTAAGCAGGTAATGGGTCCTATCATAAACATGAACTCTCTGTTCTGCTGACCATTCAAGTTTATGTTATGGAGAATAGGGGAGGGAGGAATACACAATCGCTTTTATCATTATCTTATCAGATGATAATGATCAGAACAGGTTTACTAATTGTGCGATTAAATATTACTTCTAAGGTTATCGGGTTATTTTGGCTATACTTTTCCTGTAGATCACAGGAGTGCACTTCATTCTGCACTCCTGTGACCTGTTTTAAGGCGACAGCGGGCTAAAATCCACCGTCGGCTGATGTCACTCAGCTGGTCCAGGCTCGGGAAAGATCCAGACCATATGATTGGGATTCACCCAGATCTTTGGACAGGCACCTACTTTGCTTTTGAATTGAATATTTAAATGCAAGCATTGTCAGTACCTGACTACAACTTGGAATTAGCCTCATTCAGTCCCTGTATAGTGGAGCTCAGACTGAGAGTGAAGCAGTAAAAGGATCCCCTCAGTTGAACTACAGTGCTACGTGTTAACAAGTAATATTCTTGTAGAAGAAGGGCCCATAGTGACAGGTAGATAAGCTCATTAGTGTGTTGCTTCTCTTTTCACTGTCCAGTCACAAGACCTGTAAGGCTTTTTTCACATGGGTGTGATGAAGCATACATCCCTGTGAGGCCGCGTACACACGGAGGGACATATCCGCTGAAATGGTCCGACGGATCATTTCCAGCGCACATGTCTGCTCTGGCTTTTGGTGCGATGGCGTATACACACCATTGGATCAAAATCCCTGCCGGCAGACAGCGCGGTGACATGGCGGTGACGTTGATGCCGCCATGTCACCGCACCAGAAAGAAAAATACTTCCGCGCATGCGTCGAATCCAAATTTCAAAGCATGTTTTAAAATGTGTCCACCGGTCGGACATGTCCGCTAGCCCATACACACGATCGGACCAGTTTGAGCGGACAAATTTGATCGTGTGTACGCGGCCTTAGGGCTGTATTTTCCTGCACAGGTCGCACAAGTGTTCCGTGTATCTACATGCAGTCATTCATGTCAGTTGGAAAGCAATGGCTCCACAGATACAGCTGCTGCTCTCAGTTTGTCATCCTTGTAAGTGCAGGAGTGTGTTCCGGGGACATGCACTCGTACGCACCCACACAGATGTCAAGTTGTGTCCATGCAGCTGCTGCATCCTGATTGACCTGCACACAAATGTGCGCAACACCTGTGCATCCTACGCAGGCAAACATGGCCCTTACATACTGTAGATGTGGGGTTAATTATGCCCAAGTGCATCCCAAACATGGATGGGCAGAAATACAGATCTTTTTTGAGGTAAACCAGCTGCTATATACTGTATTTCAGTTGTGTATGTAGCTGTGCCTGGCGTTCAGCTTTAATGATGAGATTATTGCTTGATTCATCATACAGGGCAACCTTTACCTTAAGCCATAAGTACCTTTAGCAGTGCTCAAAAAAAGTCATAAAAATGTGTAAACGCAGCAAAAGACGTCAACCATCAGACACAGCACTATGACCTGATGCATTGTCTGTGTTATTTTTCATTGTGCTATAGTACATCCTAGTAGGAGTTCTCTTTCCATATAGCGTCTAATGATCGGATTGCTATAAATGTAGGCTAAGTGTGGGGTTCATAAAAATTACATGTCTCAGGGGGCAGCTGCATGCTGTAATTACAAAGCATGTAAAACACAATCTTTTCTCTTTCCTCACTGAAGAGAATTTAAATTACAAGAAACTTAGGACACCGTAATAACTATTTTAACCTTGCGTAGAGAGGAAACCCACACTGCCAGCTCTTCATAAGGGCCTCAGAAAAATTGTACATGTTCAGCAGGAATGTATAGTTGGAGAAGCCTGTGTGTGGGTCTTCTTGGAATAAAATTGCAGCCTCTAGTTTTCTATAGTACTAGTAGATATTTTAGGATTTCACGACTACATTGAAGAGGCAGGAAGTGCCAGGCTGACCACTCACGAGAAATGTTGGCGGGCGCCCTGCACTGTTGTACTAGGAAATGGAAAAGCCAAAATTTAATTTACATTTACAGAAGAGATCTTCTGCTGATTTTTACAGAACAAGGTTAAGGAAAGAGAGTAATGGGAACATTTATCCTTTAGTACAATTACGTAATTTGATTTCATAGTACAAAGACCTGAATAAGACATACATTTTCTGATACAGTGTACTAGCTGCAGTTTTAAATGGATAAATAACATAAAACAACAACAGCAAGCAAATCCTTTTAGATTAACTACATTGCAAGGCCCCCGGCAAAATTTATTGCAGATTCTTGCATGCTTTTGTTCTGTAGATAGTAAAGAAGTACCTCATTTATCGTGGGTGCGCGTTATACGCTGATCCCTGCTGTCTCCAACATAGCCGAGTGTACTGTACACTCGGCTAGGCTCAGCTACGCTCGGCTCCATCCGCAGCCACGCGAGCCGAGAGAAGCTGAACACACAGGAAATCCGGCTCGACCGAGGCACAAACTCAAACACACAACGCTGCAACCCCGGGCAAGGTGCGGATAGACTCCTCCAACGCCGCAGACGGACACCCACAAGGCTGGACGGACCCCGCGCAAGGCGGCAGACGGACGCCGGAAAAGGCCGCCAATGGATGCTGGGCAAGACAGCAAACGGACAGCGACAAGGCTGGACGAACCCCACGCAAGGCCACAGACGGACGCCGGACAAGGCCGCCGATGGACGCCGGGCAAGACAGCAGACAGACACCGACAAGGCTGAGCATTCAAAATTAATTTTTTTTCCTTAAACTTCCCTTTTAAGCTTGGGGTGCGCGTTATACGCTGGCGCGCGGTATACGCTGATAAATACGGTACTTGAGATGCCCTTTCTAAAACTGACCATTAAGTCGAGGAGTCTATTTTTTATTATAATTAAATGATGAAATTTTGTGTTGTAATAATAAATCCCTTCTGTGGAGAGACTGGAAGCATTTTACCAAAGGTCAAACTACTACTTTTAGAACTGTAAGGAATATCTTTATCAGTGAATGAACTGACCTTAATGCCTAAAGCCTGGTACACACTATTAGTTTTATTTTCTGTTAAACCCGCTATTAGCTCCAGTCGGAACAGCTATACTAACTATGCAAATGTAATTTAGTGATCTCCCCCGCTGAGCTATTGTGCTCTGCCGGGAGAGATGCCCCCCCACCAGAACAATCCGATCAGCACTTTCTGCCATTGGCTGAGAGTGCTGTTCGGGAGTCGGCAAACAGAAGCTGGCCAAACACCGAATGTCAGACGTTTTTTTTTTAACTGGCCAATGTCTCCCATCATTTGGCTTGTTTGTAACCGGCTTAAATGCAGCCTAAATAAAAAACAGAAAAACCCACACAATGGACATAACTTACAATCACTAGAATGTGTTCCATGTAATGGTGCCTCTTCTTTTATTTGAACTCCTCCTCCATCCTGCTTCCCCCCCACTCTTGACACTGAAAATAGAGGGTAAACTGTGCCTGCGTGTTATACACAGGGGGCTGTGGAACGTTTTTTTCCTGAAACGTCCCTCTTAAAGTTTGTGTGCGTGTTATACGCTGATAAATATGGTACTTGCATGAAAAAGCATCCTGATCTCCTTGCATTGCTCCCTTTGTGTGAAATACCTGCCAATCCTTCCAATCTCCCTGCTTTACTATTTAATTTGATGTTCCAGTTTTAGAGATATGAAAAACTCAGATGAAAAAACTCAGATGGGGCTACACACGATCGAAAATTCCGATAGAAAAAGTCCGATGGACCTTTTCTATCGGATTTTCCGATCATTTATAGCCCCCGTCTGAGTTTTTTCATCGGAAATTCCAATCGTGTGTACGGGGCATTAGACAACTTTAGGTACCCTGAGACACTGTAGTATACAATTTTTCATATTGCTTGATATCTCTAAAACTGGAACATTTTAATTAGGCACAAAAGGCATGTGCCGATAGTTGGCAGTAGAAAAGGCATGTCTTCCCCTCCCTTATATTTATCAGAAGCATGTTTGCATCATTAGCTGAACTAGCTATTTTCATTAACCTTATTTCCACATTGTATAAATATTGTATAAATATTCTAAGGTTTTATTTAAGCTAGTGCATTGTTGGTTCACTTACCTTTTCCCTTCTAAATGTTTATTTTCTTTGTCTGAATTTCTCACTTCCTGTTTCTTCTCAGTAAGCTTTCCACCATCATCCGAGTGGTGATTAGTCAGCCAGAACAGCTTACTGAACAAGCTGTTCAGTAAGCTGTTCTTGGCTGACTAACCACCACTCGGATGATGGTGGAAAGCATACTGAGAAGAAACAGGAAGTGAGAAATTCAGACAAAGAAAATAAACATTTAGAAGGAAAAAGGTAAGTGAACCAACAATGCACTAGCTTAAATAAAACCTATTTAGAAAAACTGAGGAGGAACAGGAAGTGTGAAATTCAGGCAGAGAAAACAAAAACAAAAACAAAACATTTAGAAGGGAAATGGAAGCAAAATGTAACTGAACCAACAATGCACTAGCTTAAAGGAACCTATTTAGAAAAAAATAAAAAATAAACTTTACAACCCCTTTAAGTAGATTTTCCAAGCAGAAATAAGTTGTTCAGGAACAGCAAGAACAAGTGTATCCATAAAAACGAAGCACTTCCAGAAATAGCACATGGCCCATCTACAATGTACAGAAACCCATAGCGCACATTGCATTCAGCAACTTCTTGAATGGTTTGCTGTGTTTGTATGAACAGATGGTTATGGCATTTCTCTTTTTTTGCTTTTTTTGTATTTTTTTTAATTTTAGTCCTTTTTTTTTTTCTTCAGAGGGTTCTTTCACTGACTTTGTCACAGCTGGTAACCAATCAATCTCAATTCACGGTACAGTGGTGATAGCACACGTTGTCCAGGGGCCAAATCTGATTGGGTTGAATTTTTCATCAGCGTTTCATATCCGAAACAGAGAGAGAGGAAAAGTGTGTGCGTGGTAATGACTGCCAGCATACTATTGTAGAAGTGTCATTAATCATATGCTGCAACAATGCAAGCATTCATACAATGCAATGATTACCAGATTTCTCAATCAAAATAAGCCTATGTGTGTTACTGTGCCCTTACTACTACTGTTTTGTCATTTCTTCTGCTTCCAATTAAATGCAAACCTTCAGCATTTCACGCCACTTACATATCTAGTTATTCAGCCTTCTTTGGCTCCAGCAGATTGGCAAAATATGGCATCTCTGAAAGGTTTAACAAGCACCTTTGAACAGAAGGCCGAGTACGTTAAACCATTAAACAAAAGAACTATTGAAATCCTTTCAGATAACACAGTCTACAGTTTTCAGGCTATTAAAGAAGCTGAAGAGAGGCCAGAAATGCTTTAATAACACTTTCAATACAGAGAGCGATTGTTTGTAAGCCTACATACCTGTGTGTGATATATCATAGCTTTATGACTGCTATTCAGCTTATTGTATAATAGGAATTCTATTTATTTTAGACACAGGGCTTCTTCTTAATGACAAGGTCATCTTAATAATATTTTCAGCTGGCGATAATTTTGCTGTACGTATGTCCCATCCTCTTACATTTAAAGGAACATTCCTTCCAAAACTCATATTTTATTTTTTGGTAGATGCTGGAGAACAGAAACCCAGCTGAAATCTTGGAATTATGTATTCATTCACAAACGTGTTGTAATAACAACCTTTACTTATTTCTAGTTCAATTTCCCAGTGTGTCCCATGTTTATCAGCATTTTCCTGCACTGTCGGATACACTCTTATCTATTAGATACACCCCCTCTCTTCCTCTGTGCTACAAGTCTTTGTGTGAATGGTTTTGATAAGGGGGGTATTTTGATTGCTTGGATTCATTGCTCACACAGATACTGCTGGTCCATATGGCAGGCCATGCAATATAAAATGTTTTATTAATTCAACCAGCGGATTGAACAACAAAAAGTGCCAATTCCCCCATCCACACATTCAACAAGAATGGGGAATGACTGTCGCAGCACTATTGTGTTGTGCTGATGGGGAGCCTTCCTGGCTGGTGGAATACAATTATCCATGTTGCAAGCTATAGCTTGCAGCACTGATCAGTCAGAAAAAAAACTGACAGGCAGGTTGTACAGAAGTCAATCAAGACTTCTGTACAACCAGCCTTCCCATAGATGCAGGTATTGCTTGTTTTCAGCAAGAAAATTCTGTACACTCTGTAATAAAAGCTTCTTGCACAATACTGTACTTTGGATGAATTTATTTAAATATCAGCACAAAAGGGCCTGCTGAGGAAGTAGTATTACGATACGCGTCCGGGGTCAGGAACCGTCCCATGTCACTCCTTGATGTCCCACATCTTCATTTGAGCTGCCTGATATGGTGTTTTATGCCTGTATTTTCTACTTGAATGTGAGTACCCTGCACATTTTTTACTCATTAAAGAGACCTGGTTTATATGGAAGCTCTTAGATCTGGCCTTTTTTCTTTGCATATTGATTCGTTGGTGCCACTGAGGATACTTGCATATCTCCGGGTCCTTCAGCTGACAATTGCACATCTTTGAGCCATCTGGATTTCCTGCCATTTGTTCTAAGCGTTTTAGACCTTTGGTAAAACAAGGGTCTTGGTGTGAGGTGAGAGTACCCATCTTTACTGGTGAAGGGATCACGTTTGAAATATTTGAAATATTGGTTTTCCAAGTCACATGGTGGAGATACTCTGACTGTTTTGATCACAGGATTTGTTTGCACTTTGCAAATGTGGACTTTCTTTTTATTTTATTTTATTTTTTCACTGTTATTAATTCAATTATGTCTTCACTGGTATGAGCATATTCGTTTTAATATTAATATTATGCTATTTAGGTTTGCGCTGCACTGCTCTGTTTGATATATTTACTTCAGGAATTTTGTGATTGTTCTTTTGGTGTTCAGCTTGCATCCATATGAAATTCACTCTTTGAGTATTTTTCATTTTTACACTTATTATTCTTATTTTTTTTCTGATCTTTATATTTTTGCGCTGATTGCACCCCCCCTGTTTTACATCCTTACATAGATTGCACAGGAAATCTCTATTTTGAGTCTATTAAAGAATTTTATCTAAACTGAAGCCACGACCCCCATGTTTTTTATGACCCCCAAAACACATTGGCTGTTTTTTAGTATGAACTTATAAAATAATTTGGACTCTTTTAGGCCTCTTTCACCCTTTCACAGTTTTTCAGGTGTTTTAGCGCTAACAATAGCGCCTAAATTTCACCTGAAAAACTCCTACCCTGCAGTCTCAATCTGAAAGCCTGAGGGCTTTCACACTGGAGCGGTGCGCTAGCAGGACCGCTCCAAAAGTCCTGCTAGCCACATCTTTGGAGCGGTGAAGGAGCGGTGCATTTACCGCTCCTTCCCATTGAAAGCATTGCGGGTGGTATTAACCTTTTTTTAGGCCGCTAGCAGGGGTTAAAACTGCACCGCTAGCGGCGAATACCGATGCAATACCACAGAATTTCCGACAGTGCACCTCCAGCCTTAGTGTGAAAGGGGCCTTATGCTTTGGCCTGGTGCTCCTTTTATTAGTGCATGTAACACACCTACACCAGCATAGACACTACTGGAGTGTGTGGACAAGAACCACCTTTATTTTAAGGCATTTGAATGTTGGTTTAGGTAAAAAATCATAACATATGATGTATTGGACCATAAGAGGCGCTCCAAAACTGCCCACCCAAGTGTGAAAGCATTCAATGAAAAGAATGGGAAGCAGTTTTCAGGAGCTTTGCAGGCACTATTTTTAGCACAAAAGCACCTGAAAAGCGCCTCAGTGTGAATAGGGTATAAAAGAAAAAGAGGTGTGACACTTCAATTCAGCTTTAGGCTATTCCGTTTTTAATTCATCTGGGAGTTGCTGGGTAAGGAGATCTCTGCAACTGGGTTTCCCTCTTTGCATGTCATATTCACTCTTTATATTATAAGAAATGCAAAAAAAAATATGGAAATACCAAACAGCAAGAACTGAGCCAGCAACTGCCTTACAACTGGATCTCTCCATTGGAATCCTCAGTAATGATTCACTGTGCACCTGTGTCCTTCTGCCCATCCACCTTTTCAGATTTTGCTGCTTGCCATGTCTAGTCTGTGCACAACAAGTTTCGTTATTGGGTTTATTCCATAAACAATAGAAAAATAAAATTGCTAAGTGCAAAATGTAGCAAACCCAGATGACCAAACAGAATCTAATTTAGTAAGTGTAGACCAGTATGGCCGTGTATGAAAGCCGCTATGAACTGTCAGCTTTATAAGCCCTGCAAGAAGCATTCCCAGTGGTGCAGGTATTGCTTGTTTTCAGCAAGAAAATTCTGTACGCTCTGTAATAAAAGCTTCTTACACAATACTGTACTTTGGATGAATTTATTTAAATATCAGCACAAAACAGGAGCCCCACAGCCTCAGGTATATTTTCCCACAAATGCATCAAGGTCTAGACCAGGGGTGCCCAACCTTTTGAAGCACGAGGGCCACTTAGGCCGGATTCACACCTATGCGAATTGGTTGCGGCTTAAACCGCATCTAATACGCAGAACATTTCTAAATACATTGTTTTCAATGAGGCTGGTTCACATATGTGCGATGCATTCGCACTGCGCATTGCAGTAAAAACGTGTGCGGATTTTATGTGTTGCGGTGCGGCTCAGGTGCGAATTCAGTCCCATTACCTTCTATGGGTACGCAGCTGATACGCAGATGTGTTCAGTTCTCTTGAGGAATTTCTCTCATTCAACTCAATACACTTCTCCCCCACTCTCCTCTCACCCGGAACTTCTCCCAGGTCTCCAAAGTCGCAGCTAAAACGCAATGGATCTGCTGAACACTTCCCTTATCTATCTGCAGAGATTACAGACCTGAATTCACACCGCACAAGTGTGATTCCAGCCTTAAGCAACTTGGTAACCGGTCACGGGCGGATAGCAGGTCCGTGTCCGCTCTGCAAATGCAGAGCGGATACGAACACAACTCATGATACATTTTTTTTTGTCTTTAGCTCCATGATGCACTGATTCGCTGCGGTTTACCCACACTGCGGGTGCAACGCAGTGTACCTTTTGCTTTCCTGCACTTTGCAATAAACTTCTATTATATTCTGCAGGTTTGTGCACTTTCAGAAAGCTCACCAAACTCACAGTTATTAACAGAAGTCTATGGCTCAGTGCAGGTAGCCCGCAGGTAAACTGCTTTGCATCTGCTAGTCAGTTTGAAAGCAGCCCAGTAACCACTGCAGAACAGATATGCCCATATATACACTGATTTTAGTAAAAAACTGACCTTTAATAACCGTATTCTATTCCATCACAGAGAAGGAGGTCCCGGGCCACATCAGAGGGCTCCGTGGGCCACATGTGGCCCCCGGGCCACTGGTTGGGCACCCCTGGTCTAGACTGTGCGAGGGGGATTTACTAATAAAGTAGAGACTGTTCACCAAACACCTTTGATTCAGCAAATCTTTAGTTCTCTTAGTACATTTAAAGTAACGTTCATTTCCAAAACCCAATCATTGAACACTAAACAGAATTTGTGCTTGCAAATGATTAGATATTTGAAGTGAACACGGTTGACCTTAATCACTAAACTAAAGGCAACATTAATTTTCCTAAGTGAACTGTCACAAAGTCTAGTGCAAAACATGTCAACTACTTTGCAACCGTGAGTTAAGCTAGGTATTCACTAGTAGAACTTATTTTGACATTTTCTGTTGTAAAGCCACGTACACACGACTGTTTTTCATGACGAGAAAAATGCAATTTTTTAAATTGGTCATTAGAAAACGGTCGTGTGAAGGCTCCAGAGCATTTTTCATGATGAGAAAAATGGGCATTAAAAATTTAGAACCTGCTCGTCGTTTTTCACGCCGTTGTTTTCCTTGTCTTGAATAACCGGTCGTGTGTAGACTTTAACGACGTGGAAAAAAAGTGCATGTTCAGAAGCAAGTTATGAGAAGGAACTTCCCCTTTATAGTGCCGTTGTATGTGTTGCACATCACCCCGCTTTGCTCGAGCATTTTTTTTCCCAATCGTGTGTATGCAAGGCAGGCTTGACAAAAATCATGTCGAGAATAACTTTGTTTTGTTCCATGACATTAAAAACGGTTGTGTGTACCCGGCAATAAAATGTTTGTTTGTTTTTCCAATCATTAGTGGGATCTATCCGACATTTTTTTTTTGACCGCAGTGACAAGTAAATTCAAAGGAGCAAGATGGAATTTTTTTTTCGAACATATGAATTTCTAACAATGTATGTAGTTTTCATTTGGTAGAGTCCATTGATATCAAAATTGGATGTTACAAACAACATTCAAATGTTCTTAGAATTTTCTAAGAAGTTTCATACAAGTTTTCGTTCAAAATTCTACTGTATATACCCAGCTTTACAGTGGTATTAAAGCTTAATTCTTTTTAACCACTTCAGCCCAGGAAAGTTTCACCCCCTTAACCAGGCTATTTTTTGTGCTATGGCACTGCTTCACTTTAACTGACATGCAACACTGTACCCAAACAAATTAACTTTTTTCCCACAATTAGAGCTTTTTTTGGTGGTATTGGATCACCTCTGCAGGTTTTATTTTATGCACTATAAACAAAAAAAAAGACAGACAAAAAAAATATATGTTTTACGTTCTGCTATAAAACATACAATAAAAAAAATAAAAAAATCGAACTTCTTCGTCAATTTAGGCCAATATGTGTTCTGCTACATGTTTTTGTAAAAAAAAAAATCACAATACGCCTATATTGATTGTTTTGCGCCAAAGTTATCACGTCTACAACTATGGGATCTTTTTATGACAGTTTTATTTTTACTAGCAATGGCGGCGATCAGAGATTTTTAGCGGGACTGTGACATTGCGGTGGACAAATTGGACATTACAGTAAGTGAACACTTTTTGGGGACCAGTGACACTAATACAGTGATCAGTGCTATAAAAATGCACTCTCACTGTACTAATGATGCTGACAGGGAAGGGGTTAACATCAGGGGCAATTAAAGGGTTAAGTGTGCTTCTAAGGAGTAATTTCTAACTGTGTAGGGAATGGCTTAACTGGAGGAAAGCTTAGCAGAAACACTGAATCTCCATTTTTCTCTCTGACAGAACAGCGGTCTGCTTTGTTTATATAGTATATGGGACTTGCTGATTGGCTCCCACTGTGTCCAATCACAGTGGAAGAGGGTCGCTGGCAGCGTGTGTGCGCTTCAGACCCAGAAGAAGAGACAACATACGGGTACGTTGTTTCACGCAACTGGGCAGCCTTGCCTCAGTAAATGTGCGGTGGACAATCCGGAAGCAGTTAACAATAACAAACATGTTATACTTACCTGCTCTGTGCAGAAATGTGTGAATATTCTCTTCAATTACCCAAATATGTACATAGCAAATTCCTGTTAAACTTGATTACCGAATCCAGATTGAATAATTGATTTACATTTTTTCAGTATGGATTATTGGCTCCTTTAGTAAACCAGCCTCACTATGTTTGTTTCATTACTGAGATTGATATAAGCATAGATCATCAACTTCTTTATGCATTGTATTATGACTGATTTACTAAAGGTGTTGACAATGGTCACTCTAAAAAAGATTTAAGATGCTTTTTTTGATCACATAGGGATAGAGGAGTGGCAATTGATATATTTATATATATATATATATATATATATATATATATATATATATATATATTTAATAAGTTAGCGCAATTCACTCGACATTACTTAAGATGCATTTAACCTATACAAAGCACAACTATGTGCCAATAAAAAAAGGGATTTTTATTTTTACTTGTTTTTTTAATTGAAGTGAATTTTCACACTTTGGGTGAACAATCTTAATGTCTTTAGTAAATTATCCATATGGTCTTTTGATTTTTAAATGTATTCCTTGGTGTATAACCAATGGCGCTATAACAAATAATGCAGCAATATAGTGTAATGCAGAAAATAAACCTAGTTTTGTTTTTCACCTCTTCTGTGTCTTTTCCCATCTCTTTGGTCTCTTTTTTCTATAAATAAAAGGAAGCCCAGTAAAATTTAATATTTAATGGGGTCTTGTGGAACTCAATTATGTTTTTTCTCCATAGGCCTGTTCTCCAGATAAAGATAGCTATTTGTTTTGCCTTTTCTTATTAGATGCCATATTTTATGTAGGTGGTCACTGCTCTTATTTTCCTAGATAGAGTTTCAGTTGAAGGATAGGGCAGCGCTTTGCAATTTTGGTATCATCTACTTCACATTTGAAATCCTCAGTGAGTTCTTCTACAGCGTTCCTCTGGCCTCTTCCCTGCTCTTATTCATCGACTTGATGCTTACATTGAGTTATCTACATTGATTCCCCGATCTCGTACTGGGGCCATAGTAAATAAATGAGATCCCTCGAGTTTCCATATGTGCGGTTTTTCTCCTTAGTGTGTACATTACTGTATATCTGTCTTGTGACATTGAAATACATTTCTTTGCTGAGTTCTCCGTTAGTTACTGACATTCTTACGATCTCTCCTATCTACCTGGGCAACATTTATTCAACCAAAGCCTCAAATTAGTCCCAAAGTTGATACTGCTTCTCATTACATTTAAAGAGCAATTTCATCTTTCAGTATGTTTTAAGCCATAAATAAAATAAACAAATATAAATCATGTCTTTGCCTCCTCTTGTGTCTAAGGAACACTTACTGCCGGTTGAATCTCTGTTTTCCACTATAAGGATTCTATTTTTACTTATTGAACTTCTGACCAATGGCTTTCTCTGTGGTCACTAAACTATATGAGCATGAATCTCTCTGTTTTCATGTATTTCATGGCATATTTATGAGTCTGTGCACACTTAATGGTTACCAAAAAAATACAAAAAAAATGTCAGATTTGCAATTTCTTAGCAGGGCAAAGGCTGCAGTACAAAGGAAGTAACCATATGCAACAATGTGACTGCTATGGGATCCAGCAGCTCTGGGGCCCTGTCTGGTTACATAGTAGTATATATAGGTGTAACATTTACCAGTTCATGTCTCGTCCTGTGAAAATAGTGAAGCTTCCACATGGTTTCACCTATAGCCACCACCTTTTCCCTAAGGCAAATAGGCCCATCGGTACTAAAACACCCCTAGGACTTTAGATATGATATGCTATGTTTGAAGGACAGGGATGCTACCCAGTGACCAAAAAGAGAGTGCATGGTCCATGTTAGATGGCTTTGAGATTAAGTGGTGTGGTTCAAGACAGGTGCCCAGTAACACAAGTCCAGCATTTGAAGTGGTCAGAGGACACTATACGTGTGGGATGGTGTACCAAAAAATGCAGCTCAGTGGACATGATGTGAACAGGGATGATGAGGCAGATCTAAAAACTCTAATGGGCAGATATTAGAAACCAGCAGGTTATAGACCTACCTGCACCTAACTGAATCCTTCCATCTCTAACTGAGATCTAACCTAAGCCAAGTTTACTTTTACATCTCAATAATGTTAATATCGCTCGATGTTCCATTAGGCGAGGTGAGACTAATGAGATCCTGGTCTCTAAGAGGACATAAAGATTTTATCTGATGACAATAATGATTAAATAGATTGGAAAGCCACAAAAGCATAACGGTTACTGTGTCAGGACCAGCGCAGAACATGTCACATATTGAAAACTGATCACATTAATTTGTCATATTGCCACACCGCACAGAGAAAAGTGATAATATTAATAATACAATAATACCAAAAGCACACTGCAGGACCAATTTTATGGCCTCAAAGTTTTTAACTAATGCATGGTGTAATAAAAAATGTCATGAAGATTTATGTGTGTGTGTGAAATTATTAAAGCCTAAAATAAATTGTGCTGAGTACCTATGTGATAAATCTATACATTTTAGGTAAAGACTTGCCTTTTTTTGGATCCATATGCTACATCATGTCATCCATTAATATCTTGTGATATTTAGATACGACATCAAGGATGATTACACCTTACGGATTAAGAAGGCAGCCAGCATCGATGAAGGCACATACACATGCATTTCTGAAAACCGGGTTGGTAAAATAGAAGCTGCTGCTACGCTCACAGTAAGAGGTAAGTGTTAATCCTAAACTTTCAGATTTTTTTATTGGGTAATGGCCAGAGACTTTCACAAAATTAAAAGACTTGTACATAAAATATAATTTGATTTCACTGTTTTATCAGGAGGGGGAGTTAAGGAAATCTCCTCAATGAGACACAGACTAACAAAATAGTAACCATTCCCTACTATTCAAAACTGAAAACAAAGATTTGTCTAGAAAGACACTTTAACACGGTTGGTGTTTTTGATCATCTTAATTTGTGTTTGCTGAATTTAAAGTGACTTTCATAAGGAAATAAATTAAGAAAAAAAATAAAACAAAAACCCACCAGTCAAAACAATACTTACCAGCCCAATGTGTGGTGCCTCAGATCTTGGTTGTCTTAAAGAGCTCTTTTGGATGAAGCAACTTCAACATCCAACACACTTCTGGGGTTGTTGGAGCCTTGCTATCCCTTGCCCCATTTTGTTGTTCTACCATTGCCTGCTACATTACTACTGTGTTACTGCAAAGCTGTAGTGGCATGGAAGCTGGTGAGGTGAGAGAGAGCACATAACACAATGGAGGTACAGTAATCTGCTATTTCTGGAAATACATTAGATGTTGAAAATTATTCATCCAACATAGCTTATCAAAAGAGTGCAGACCGGAGCCACCTTTTTCTGAACTGGTATGTTTTATACTTCTCTAAGGTAGGTAAGGGGAAGATGTTTCTGTGATCACTGAGTCATAGAGAATAGAAAGGTTTTAAACCTCTATCACTATTCTATTGCTAGACATCTTGTTTTCACCATGACAGGAAATGAGGAAGGTCTCCCTACTGGGAACACAAATATCATTACAAAGTCTAAAAGGAAATAAAACCCTTCCACACACAAAACAGGAAGTTGAAGTTGCAACTTTTGATATCACATAACCCTGCATTTTTCTACTGTCGTCCTAAAATCTATTTGGGTGCCTCCCTTCCTTTGCTATTACACATTCTGGCACAGCAACAATTAGTTTAAAGCTGAACTCAAGGACGCAGCAAAATATACATATGAAATACATAAAAGGGAGCTGTTTTAATTGTAAATGGATTTATATTTCTTCCTATCCAGTCCTGTGATTTACCATATCTGTCTCACAGTACAGTCCTGTCTTGCAACATAGGCAACTTGTTTACTTTTCTGCAGTTCAGTATTCCTTCGGGTCTCCATCCCAACCCACCTTGTAAATGAACAATGAAAACACAACTCACTAAACAACTCATCTCTGACAAGCTCTATATGCTGCTTCTCGCTTTCCCATCCTAAGCTCTGCTGTGGAGGGACTTTAAGAAGCTGATGCAAAGTTAAAATCATTTACTTACATTGCTTAAATACATTTTTTTAGGGTGTATTAATTAATTTCGAGCGGCATTCATTTGTGTCTTTAATAAATTGCAGAAGTTCAGATTTAAGATAGGAACACTTGCAAAACTAATCAAATGTAATTCTTTACAAGCATTGTGAACAAAATGTACTGTATTTTGTTTATTATTGACACTAATGGTAAGGACTTACCAGTACTTTCTATTTTTAAATTCTTTAAGACATTTGTTTTTCAAAAACAGAATACATAAAAATGTAAAACTGCTTGGGGTTTCGAAAATCTTAGTTTGAAATATTCTTCCCACTTTCAGACTGGTATTGAAAAGAATAATTTCACTCCATTTGACGGGAACGCTATTTCACAGCTTAGTGGCGCATGTTCAGTGATTTCACGCGAGCTGTTATAAGGTTAATAATACAATTTGTAGTATATGTTCTTGGTTTTTACACCTCATACATCACATGAACATTTGTGTGAATGCTTTATTTTTAATGGAATCAATGTTTTCTGGTGGTATTAAAGTAAAAATAAAGTTGTGTGGCCAAGGAGATCAAGGCCATGGTCTAGGTATGAACTTTTGGTAATTTTACCCTACAGGCAGTGAGAATTGCTGAAGCTAGGAAAGGTAAGAAATGTGGATAAATTACACTCATCTCCAAGTTGCAGAACCTGTGATCAACTGCTTAACTGCATTAGCCATCAAGTGTAAATAGTGTTTTTATTTTGCTTCTCTGGCCTTTTGGAGGATATCAGGACTATAGATGCCAATGGAAAAATCTTTAAACCATGAGATTGATGTACAGGCTCATGAGTTCAGAAAGTTATTCTGATCTGGACATCCGCAAAGTGCAAAGAAGGAACAAAGGCACAGGGAGTGTATTTTTTTTTACTAGACAGATTCCACTGAACAACCACCCAGCCTTACTTTATACTTTAACATTTCTTTCCTTAAGTAATAATATATACTGTGACTGTAATTTGAGACGTAATAATACCATACCACCAAAACAAACCAGTTGGGACAGGAAGATTCAGACGTATGACTATGACTTAAGGAACAAGCATCATTTTGTTCAGATGCTAGTAAGTGTAAGACAGCCCATACATGAGTCCGTTTTTTTTCTCGTTCAACCAACTGATGTCAGATGTGTGGCTTTGCTGCTAGTGATCCTGATGCTGGCAATTTTCTATTGTCAGACGCTGAATCGCTAAGAGGCTGTTTTTTGGCCCAATGTAATTGCTCCCTCCCTTAATTAGCTATTAAACATGTTAGAATGTTATGTGTGTAAGCTGCATAAAGCAATTGTGTATATATAAAAAAATATATTAATGTTAATCATTTTCCATTTTTGATCATATTTTAACATCACAAGCAGCTGTTGGGTACTTCACATCTTCATATTCAGGGAGAATGGGCCCAGGTCCAAAAGACAGTCATATAATGCTTTAAACGACCTTATAGAATGGGAACCAACAAACATATTACTATTAAGCTAGACCAGCTACATATATTATTTATGTTTTCCTTTAAAATACAAGTAGAATAAGTGAATAAATATAACTTTGGTTTCCTATAATTTATTGCTCAACAACAGTCAGACTAGGAGAGGGACAGGCTACCCTCTAAGCCAATGATTTGGCACAGTGTTGTCTGAACTTGCCTTCAACATGGATGGGCACAGGGATGACCTCATCATTGTGCTGCTGCTCCTTCATCATTTAATTAACAGGTGGGGGTGGATCCTGCATCAGGTTGTATTGCTTTACTAGAAAAATGAGCCTGGTGGGGATGTCCAGATCACAAGATTTGCTGAACAGAATTACCATGTCAGTAAAACGATTACTGTATATGTATTTAATTTATTAGGGGTTTGCTCTAAATTCAGCTTTAATGGTCTGTGAGTAGGGCTGTGTATAATCACCAACAGATGAATATTTTCTCAAAGCCATTCTGACCTTCAGCTCAAAAGATTTCTCTCTCTCTTTTTGTTTTTAATTGGTTCCACGTTAAACAATAAAATTGACCTGACATGATTGTGTTACGAGCATTCATAATTTGATTTTGCATGCATAGATGATTTTAATGGATAGTAGTCACTTTATTTAAGTGTAGTATTGCATGGCACACGTTCTGACAGAATTTCTTTTAATTTCCTTTTTTTTATATATATATACTCTCACCACCATTGTAATGTCTTCAGTTCGCCCTGTTGGTAAGTAACCATCCTTCTATTTTGTTAGCATGGCTTTTACAATGCTCCATCCTTCATTCACACCCTGCATGAACAGCAATATACACGTTCAAATTTTGCCTTACTCTCAAAGGAAGGTGGAGAAGTCTGTTCCTTTTATAAATTGAGAGTACAAGTCAGAGTTGTGAAATAACATTGTTGCTTTGATGTAAATTTATTTTTTATTTTTGAGTGTATTAAACAAAAAGTGTCAGATCCTCATCATTCTACTTAAACCTCAGCAAAGATCATGTGGGCTCTGGCTACCAAGGGGACTTGTAAGAGGATTGGCAAATCACAATAATTATCCAGAACTACTAAACAGGCAGCAAAGGCTGTGTTATAAGCTAAAAAGTGTGCTCATAGGTAAATATTATTTAAACTATATGCTAAAATCAAGGGGCCAGATTCACAAAGCACTTACTCCGGAGTATCACGAGTTAGGCACGCGTAAGTCTAAAAATGCACACGCTTATCTATGCACCGTATCCCCAAAACGATATACGCCTGAAATCCACATTTTTTAGACCGACGTAATTTGGATAGACCGGCGCAGCGTGCGTGCAAAACTGCACTAGACACACCATTGATTTGCTATGAAAATATGCAAATGAGGGAGATACGCCGATCCACAAAAGTAAGTTTGTGCGGTGCAGTCTACACGATGTGCTTATCAGCTGCACGGCCGGTCTAAAATTAGACCATATAAAAGCTTGCTTAAAATTAGAGAATCGGTCTACATGTCAGCAAAAGCAACACCATTAGGGCCGAGCTGAGAATCCCTACTAGTGAGGTTGATTACACTAGTAACCACACTAGTAGGGATTCCTACCTATTAGACTCTAGAGACACATTTTTTTTATGGTTTAGGGTGCATCGGTCACAACTGGCATCCTTATAGCAGCATAGGATCATTTTACTTTAGCAATCTTTGGGCCTGCTGGCCTGCACAGGCTCCTGACCTAATTAATCCACCTTTACTCAATTTCACTGAAATTAGTGGAAGCTGAGGAACCAACATCTACCCTCCTATTAACACAGGGTATCGCTCCAATTGCACCCTAATTCCAGCCAAAAGAGGGGCCTATTACCATCGGGCTCACCCCACGGATATACCCGACAAAGGTATTAATTTAGCAGCACCATTTCCCTTTCTCCTATCCTGTTCTTACACGGGAGGGGATCTGCCGACCGCCACTGAGCAAGGTACTGGCAACACTCCATTTCCTTGCCAGTGGCTCTCTTCACCCTAATGCAGGGGTCTCAAACTGGCGGCCCTCCAGCTGTTGTGAAACTACAAGTCCCATGAGGCATTGCAGGGCTGATAGTTGCAAGTATGACTCCCACAGGCAGAGGCATGATGGGACTTGTAGTTTCACAACAGCTGGAGGGCCACCAGTTTGAGACCCCTGCCCTAATGGGTAAATATATATTTTATATACATTTTTTTCTGTTTAGTATATATTTTATAATAATTAATATAATAAATATATATTTTTATTTTTTTAACTAATATAAATTTACTAATTGTAATATTATTATAATTATCTTATTTAATATTTTTTATATATATATATATATATATATATATGTATATACACTGACACGACACAAACCTCCAAACAGCAACAGACAACGGAATAAAAGCACCTTTCTTCAGGAAGGGAAAAAAAATGGATGTACTTTTGCAATGGAAGGGCATTTCTCTCGGTCTATTTAAGCACTGTGCATAGCTCACTAAGTCTGACGGGCCTAGTTCCTATCTAACTGATTGCACCGTGCCGAGTTCTGAGCATGCTCAGAGAGGTGCTGACCATAGTCTGCTTCATGTGCACATGCCCAGTCTGGCCGGCCCTTCATTTGCATGGGGTCACGGCTCATTTCAATGGAACACGCCCACGTCCTTCCCACTTTGAATTACCCTGCCTTACGCCTCAGAATTTACATTGCACCGGTGCAAATTTGGCCGAAAATACTACGAGCATACGGTACTTGCGCCTCGAAATTAAGCCGGTCTAACTTAAAGGAGTTGCACTACGCCGGTCCAAAAATGCGCCGATGTACGTGAATCTGGCGCAAGGTTTTTAAAACATTAAAAAAAGGGGGGGATGGGGTTGGGACTTTAGATGAGGCATATGATAGAACTACCACAGGCCTCCATCCCTGTAAATAGGTACAACAAGGGGGGGGGGGGGGGTTGGGACTTTAGATGAGATGCTTTTTTTAGCAGTATGCAATTAAATATATGGAATGTAAAACATGTTTCCATATTAGCCAGGCACAAAGTTGCCAACCAAAAAAACACTAAACCAAATGAATCTGTCTAAATGTATGTAAATAAAAACAGAGGTTTAGTTGCATGTATCTGCAGATACCTGGGAAGCTGCAGGCCAACAACAAGGCACTCTGTATTGCTGCAGTCCTACCTATGAATTTTAAGGTCTCATGAAAAGGAGCACAGGTGTGCTAATCAATAGATAGGGGGCAGGTGATAATCTAAACCCGCCCCTACCTAAAGTTGGTCTAGCAAAAGAGAGCACTGGAAATTAAAAGATAAGTAGGAGTGGAAAACTTGCCTACCAAACCAAAATACCACCAAACTAAAAGGAGACCAACTCAAAATGGGTCAGCTAGTCAAAGAATTTACATACATTTAGACAGATTACTTTGGTTTAGTGCTTTTTTGGTTGGCAACTTTGAGCCTGGCTAATATGGAAAGATTTTTTACATTCCATATATATATTTAATTGCATACTGCTAAAAATGCATCTCATCTAAAGTCCCAACCCTCCCCCCTTTGTGTAGGTTTTTAAAACATTAGCACATTAATAGAACACCATTACAGATGAACTTCACCCCCCAACTTATTTTTCAATGGGTAATCCTCAATAAAAACATTTACATGCTCAGTGAATTCAGTGATGTTCTGATGTGACCCAATCCCATGCTTTGCACCCAGCCTGTGGAAACATCTTTATAATATCAGGAGCTGGCTGTCCCTTCTGGGTTTTTGCTGCCTCCCAAGTCTTTCCACCTCCAGCCACTGTGTGGGGCCTGCTGTCTCCCAGGATAAGTGATCTTAGTATCCCAGAAGGCTGCATGAGATGGGGTTGATGTTATTTTTGCCTAGATGAGAATGGACGCAGGGGGTGGGTTGAACCGAGATAAAAAAAGGTAAACAAAAAAAACCTTTTTTTTTTAGATTAGCTAATTTCTTCCCACCCGGTATCCTTTTAAACAGTTTTGAATGCTCGGTGGGGGGAAGGATTGGTGATCATGTGATCATTATCATAGTGATCACATCATTGGAAGTCATTCCCTTTACGTACCCTTCTTTAGTCCAGACCAAAAGCTGTCTGACTCAGCACATAATCTCAATGTTTCAATACGCCCAGCCACGTATATGTATGACGCATGGGTGTTAAAGCTCAACCTTTTGCTGCTGCACATATGTGTTAGGCAGCCGCAAAGGAGTTAAAGAGGGAATTAGAATGATTAAAAGAGAAGTATGAGAATTTTTTTTTTTTTGGAATCATACTTACCTAGGTTGATGCAGTATCTGTCCCATGCTGGCTCTAAGGCTGAGAACCGAGCGATCAAACACTGATGATTCCTCAGTTCTCAGAGCTGGTGACTGTCAGCTCTATGTTTTACCCCCTCTTACTGGAGTATTGGGCTGTGGAGGGTGTGGCAGTGGCCAGCTCAGGCTCTCAGTGATTGAGCTGGGTGCTGGTCCAGGCAAGTGGGCGGATCCCGACCATATCATTGCAATCTTTCTCAAGCCTGGACCGGGTCTGTGACATCAGCCAACAGTCAGCTTTGGTCGGCTGTCTGCTGAAAATGAGTCACAGGAATGCTGTTTGTTCTGCACCACCCATAGGAGAAGTACAGCCAAATGCTCTATAAAGTAGTTTTTTGGTATGATGGTCAGCTGGAGCCAGCTGTCAGTCAGGCATCTAGGTATATCCTGACACTAATGTTTCCAGAGCCTTAAGCAACTCTAGTCTTTAGTCTACTGTCTACTCATTCTGGGTGACTGGTAAGTGCATGTAAGTGCACTCCTGTGACCCCCAGTTGGAAGTGGCCTTAAAACAGAATTCCAACATTCGCCAGCTACTTGAACACCTATATTTTGTCAAAGAAGAAACTAGCTCTTGATAAAATACAATCATCATTCAGTTCTTGCTGACTTTATCTTAAGCACATTTTGTACTGTTCTCTAAAAAAAAAATAAGATTATAAATCTATTTTACATTGTAATGAACCATCTTAAAGCAGAAAATAACTCCCATATGGCTGATGTCTACAAAGCAAAACATTGTCATAAGTGTCTAAACTGAAATGATTTTGCAATTAACCATCCTGTCCAAAGGTCGCCGGCAAAAAATCTTTAGCCTTCCTAAATAAAATATGACTTGAATAGGGCTTTGGAAAACGTATTTGTTTTAAGCCCTCCAGCCCTCCGGCACATATGTTCCATCATGAATTAAATATTTCATCAGGTAAACCATTTTCTGGGAAGGGAAGGTTACTATGATAAATCGAAACAAGCTGAAATCTAATTGGCTGCTGTGCTCGGAACAACAAGACTTCTTTATTTATTTACAATGCTGTTTGACTCTTCCAAAGACGCGTACAGATGTGTACTGTACATTGTGTTCATTCTCTATTTAAGAGCCAGCGTGCACAGCTATGAACTGAAACGTGCACTGTTAGAGCGAGCAAACATGCACCTGGGAAATCTTAGAACCCTGGGATTTTAGGTTGTATTTTAGGGTTCCTAGTTTATACCTTAAAAATATCAGGGATTCTCTGTTATCATACTCTTATACCATGTTTTAACTTTTTGGACCACTGTTTGCAGAAACCCTGAAAGTCTTCCCAATGATAAAGTGCAGCAAGAATGAAAGAGTCACATTGTATTTGTTAAGCTGACCTCCAGGAATTGTCTATTTTTTTTAAATTTACATCATGCCAGCTTAGTGACATGTAGTTATCCATATGTCATATCTGCAGGGCTGCTGGGAAGGTTTAAATTCTTGTAATAGCCTGTGGATACATATAGTACTTTTCTGGGTGCTGCTGGAGCTTAATACTGAATACTGAACGCAGGGAGCCACTTGCTCTCATGCCTTCACCATTAAGAAATGTCTTGTATCCTCTTCAATAAATGCAAAGTGTTTTCTGATTGGATATGGGGCAGAGAATGGGCGTTTATGGTGTCATGACTACCACCTCATCCAATCAGAGAATCCCATATATTCATTCAAAAAAATCAAGACGTTCTCTGAATGGTGGAATCAGGGGAGCAATCAATGTACAGGCAGCAGTATTTATTAAATTAACAGTATCGACTATATGTAGCCCAGGCTGCTACAGTCCAACAAGTGGGTTTCCAGAAGGGACACCTGGATAATAACATGCCAAGTTAGCTCAATATAGGTTAAAAAAAAGTAAAGCCCTGTACAGACGGCCGAGATTCTCGTCAGGAAGAAAAACGTTGTTTTTCCTGACGAAATTCATGGCAAGATTTTCTTGCCAGCCGAGTGTACACACGTACGATTCAAAAGAACCGCCATTCTTTTGAATGGCACAAACGCAGTGATGTCATGGACTACGACGAGCATGCGCCTGTCACATTCGATGCCGTTGCCGACATCTTGCTTCACCCTACCTATGCCTTGGAAGCTACCACGCATGCATCAAAGTCATTTTGAGCATGCACGGGTTTCCATGGAGGCAGGTAAGTACACACACGCTCGGGTTTCTTGGCAGGAAAACACTGCTGAGAATGAGAAAAAAAGAGAGATCAAGTTCTCTATTTTTCTTATCGAGATTCTGGGCAGTTTTCCCAACGAGAAACCTCAAAGCCTTGTACACACTCACGGTTTACTCGGCAAGAAAGCTCTCCCAGCAGTTTTCTTGCTGTTTCTGGCCAAGAAAACCATGCGTGTGTACGAGGCTTAACTCCTGGATTACAAATTTAAGTACCTTGCTTAACCACTTTCCATCTTCCATATGCATATTAGTGGCAAAATCGAGTTGGAATAGTTCCTTGTTGCTACAGTAGGTGACGGCGATATTGTGTCAATCTCACTCCCTTTCTCGGCGAGATTGACCACCTACGAGCCCCATCGTGGGAGCCCGCGCTGAGCTGGCTTGCTGCGATGGAGACAAAGCCGTCATAGAAGCGACGGGGATCCGACTTGGATTCCCGCCAATTCTACACGCGGCGTTTGGTATAAATCATGAGGGGGAACTCCACGCCAACATTTTAAATAAAAATCTGGCATGGGTTCCCCCCAGGAGGCATACCAGGCTCTTAGGTCTGCTATCGATTGTTAGGAGAACCCCCTCTACACCGAAAAAAAACGGCGTGGGGATTCCCATACCAAACCGGTATCCAAAGCACGCTGCCCGGCCGGTCAGGAAAGGAGTGGAAGCGAGCACCCCCCCTCCTGAGCCGTACCAGGCCGCATGCCCTCAACATGGGGGGGTCAGGTGCTCTGGGGCAGGGGGGCGAACTGCGTCCCCCCCACCCCAGAGCACCCTGTCCCCATGTTAATAAGGACAGGGCCTCTTCCCGACAACCCTGGCCGTTGGTTGTCGGGGTCTGCGGTGGGGGGCTTATCGGAATCTGGGAGCCCCCTTTAATAAGGGGGCCCCCATATACCGGCCCCTATCCTAGGTGAATGAATATAGGGTACATCGTACCCCTACCCATTCACCTGGAGGCAAAGTGTAAAAGTAAATAAACACAACACAGGGTTTTTAAAGTAATTTATTAGTCAGCTCCAGGGGGGCCCCCCTCTTCTTTAGCTCTTTTACCAAGGGGGCCTTCTTCTGCTCTCCAGGGGTATTCTTCCGCTCTCCGGTGGTCTTCTTCCATCTTTTCCGTTGTTGTCTCGGCGCTCTCCGGTGCCTTCTCCTTTAGGGCTGGCCGCCGCTATCTTGGTGTTGGCCAGCCCGCTCTTCTATGCCGTTCTTCTGCCTTCTTCTCTTCTTCTCTTCTTCCGATGTTGACACGACACTTCTTCCCGCTGTTATGACAGGTGTGCGGCTCACACCGATTTATATAGGCCTCTCTTATAATGTCACAGTCCCATCATGCTCCGGTACCTACCCACGTGGTACCACTTGGGTAGGTACCGGAGCATGATGGGACTGTGACATCATAAAAGAGGCCTACATAAATCGGTGGGAGCCGCACACCTGTCATAACAGCAGGAAGAAGCGTTGTCAGCACCCTGTCGCCGAGAATCAGCGCGATGCTGTCGTGCTGGAAACACATTCTCGGTGACAGGTACTGTACATATATGCATCACTGAGTGCACGCTCAATCATGTCCTCCCCAGCCCTTTGAGAGAATGTCACCAACTGCTCCTGGTCACAGAGTGATGATTAGATAGTCATGATGCCTATAGAGACAAAACTGCACACTCTTGTTTCTGGGCCCTATTACAGGTGGTACAAAAACTTGGTGTCAGAGAGGGCCGTTTCCTGGGCAGAGACACATTGCCTATTGCTTGGGGCTGAAACAAGTTTTATCAGGGAGGGATGTCATAAGTGGTCACCTTCAGTCTGTTACAGTTATGGAACCCGGAGTGGGGAGGTGTTTCCTGGCCAGCACTTGATATGTCTGTGGAGTACAAAAGATAGTGTCTGGAGTGAGCAGTGCCTTAAAATTTCTAAAGCCCTGTACATACGGGCCAGAATCTCATTAGGTAAAAAACATTGTTTTTCCTGACGAGATTCTTGGCAAGATTCTCTTGCCGGCCGAGTGTACACACACTCCATTCAAAAGAACCGTTGTTCTTTTGAATGGCACGAACGCGGTGACGTCATCGACTATGACGAGCATGCACTCATCACATTCGATGCCGTCGCTGCCATCTCGCTTCACCCTACCTATGCCTTGGAAGCTACCGCGCATGCGTAAAAGTAATTTTGAGAATGCGTCGGTTTGCATGGAGAGTTAAGTATACACACGCTCAGGTTTCTCAGCAGGAAAACACTGCCGAGAATCTCACAACGAGAAAATAGAGAGCAGGTTCTCTATTTTTCTCGCCGAGATTCTGGGCAGTTTTCTTGACGAGAAACCTCAAAGCCTCATACACACGTTCAGTTTACTCAGCAAGAAAGCTCTGTCAGCAGTTTTCTTGCCAAGAAAACCGAGCATGTGTACAAGGCTTAACAGTCTGAGCTATACTGTAGATGGCATTAAAGGGGGTTGATACCAAAGCTAATTTAGGTAATGACACTAGATGCATTTATTAAGATGCTATTAAAAATGTTGCATTGTATTACTTTTTCAAAAACCTTATTGTATTTTTGGTGGTATATATATACAAATGCCTGTAGGTATTTTTTTTTTAAATGCCACCATGCATAAAAGAAAAGACAAAGAAAGAACAAACTGTGTTATGGCTCTGGCTGCATTCAGAATATTTTATAACTATTATGTCCATTTATGTTGTTGTCAGATGGTATTTTAATTTGTTTTGTATAAGGTCACGTGAACAATTTATTACTTCACGGAGCTGACAGTGACAAATCTTCACCAAAGGAAACAACCCTGTGTGGGGTTGCATGTAGTACTCGGTTTAATACATTAATAATGGTGATATATTATTTACTTCTTCTAAAATATTTACAGACATGACAGAACATATAAATGTAGTAAACGCCTCATCAAATATCTATCCATACAGACACTGTCCTACAGTAAGCATACTTCTCATTTGGAAATGCTGCTGAAGTTACACAAAATAAAATGTATATATATATTTTTTTATTATTAAAAAAAAATTACATTAACACATCACAAATTCTATTTTATGCAAACCATGCTTCCCTACTGTCCTGATTATAGGGGTAATCCCTGAATTGAATCGCTAAAGTGTCACTGAGAGGGTTTGGGGTCACTAGGAATAATTCATCTGTCCGGATATGTGTTAAATTTCTAAAAAAAAATCATAGCGATTTACCCAGTGAAAGTGTATGTACGTTTGTTCCATGCAAATAGAGCACAATACACAAATGCTGTTCGTCTATTTGCTTTGCAGGATGTTTTTTAAATTATTTAAAAGTGAAAAATACTGTATTTGGCAACTGGATGGCACTAAGTATTATAATTCCCTATGATAATCATCGCCATCTAATGGCCAAATGTGGTATTTTCCATTTTAAATCAATTAAAAACATTTGTCCAAAATGTACTCACAATAGGGTTGCTGGGATAAATACTTTTTCCCACTGTGGAAAATACAATCTTAAGTATAGAATGAGGGTTTGTGTACCAAAGCACTAATAGCCACTAGAATAAAACGTAACCTTCATTAGGACTTTATTAAAAATCTGTATCAAAGCCTGTTAATGTGCTTATTACGTATACTAAAGGGGTATATGGACTCCATAAAATGGAAAAATGCACCAATTAACTGGTGATCGCTTTAATATAACTGTCCATTAGAAAAGAAGAAAACTCAATCCCCAACTGATGCTTTATATTAAGGGTATTCCACAGGTTGGGTATTTAAACTGGGAATGGCAGACACAAGATCTGTGTCCCTGACAATCAATTTCAGAATGCAGATATAATTAATCATCTAATACTCAGAGAAAACAAGATTGAATATACTTCCTGTACTCTGATCCTACTGCATTAAAAAGTTTCTCAGTTACTCAGATGGGAACATCAGGGTAAATAAAGTGCAATTGTCATAAGGGAAATTATTTTGAATTCCCATCCTCCCTGTGCCGTCTGCAGAGTAATCAGAGCAAATATCATCATCATCATACGACTCTTTCTATGAATTGTCATCATACATTGAGGATACTCAGTATCCAATTCAGTGTCTGACATAGTAGTTGATGAAGGTGTGCTGGCAAGTTTGGATGTTGAGGCCCTATATGGCAATAGAGGGCACAACTTAGGCTTGTGAATCTTTCCTAAGGACTTGAGGAGTGGCCTCCCAGTTGCATACAGAGTTTGTGTTGGAACTCCTTAAATTTGTATTGGAACATAACTTCTGCCTGATAAAATTTACAAACAAAAGAGAGGGCAAGAGAGGGCATCTATGCAAACCCCTTCTTGGGGTGGTGGGAGCATATTAGTGGAGAACAGGGGCGGACTGACAACTCATGAGGCCCCCGGGCAATAGAAGATTATGGGCCCCCCAGGCTTACAGATGGCCACCATGCCAGGAGGCATTACAGAGGTGGGGCAGCTAAAATCTCAGGATTTTCATATGAAAAGCATGTCAGTTTTGGACATATCAGGGACAGATGTAAAAAAACACAGATTTTTACATACTGTCCCTGGTTTTAATGAGCTTGGCAACCCCGATGGGGCCCCTAGTGGCATGGGGCCCTCGGGCAGTGCCCGAGTGCCTCAATGGTCAGTCCGCCCCTGGTGGAGAATTTAGAACATTTTAATTTACACGTATACAGTCTTTGTTACACATTTGTAAAAAGGTTCTAATATAGGTTAAGTTTCATCCCACTGGCTATTAATGCATAATGCATCCTTATTCTCTAATTAAAAAAAAAACTATTTTTAGCCATAGGAAATAGCTGAATAACATTTCTTTTTTTTTCCTATTTGAAATCAATGGGCACCGTGGCTGGGAGATTAAAGCACTTCAAAAAAGCTGGTAAAGTGCTGCTAAAAATAGCGCCTCGGTGTGAAAGTAGCCATTGGGTCGCACACTACATGTTCACCTCTGGTCCCATTTGAGAGAACCTATATTTCACTTAAAGTGGATGTTTACCCATGTCACAATGTACAGTATAAGATTTCCTATTATCTGTGCCCAGTCTTGCCACACAGAGTTATTCCAGCTCTGAGCAATCCTCTTTTACTGTTCGGTGAAATAAAACGGACTTACAGAGAAAAACCTTAGTTCGTTCCGCCCCCTTGCTGTGAGTGACAGGTTATTTACATATCTCATGCACTAGCCTGGAGACAGGTATTTTTTTTTTAATTCCCACTCCTTTTCTGAAGTCATGTGGTTACTTTTCCGGATTTTGACTGGGTCTTAGTGATCATAGCAAAATTTAGTGTAAGGAATACATAGGAAAAAAAGCATGTTGACAAGGGGAGTGTAGAGGTGGGTGGGGAGCCTGATATCACGACTCCACCCACCGAGCTCCAGACAACAGACTCCACCCACAGAATCTGCAGTTTTTCAGTTCTTATAACAGACAGAGGGGAGACATTTGACAGGTAAAGATACATGCAGGAGGCATCTATATCCTTATAGATCAGCACTATGGCAGTAGTTTAGAAAGGATGAGAGTGGGTTTACATCCACTTTAATTCTTGCAATGGTATTTGCATGTATATACTTGGTATTAAACAATTGTGGAACTCTTTAAAAAAAAAAAATGTAATCCTTTGTGTCACAGAATATATGCTTGGTCTGCGCAGGCCTTTAGAAACATATTCCTCTTTCACACATACGTTCTGCGATTAGAATTATCAAACATGGACTACAATGTACAGTTTTTCTACGGGTGGCTAGATATGCGTCGCATTTACATCTGTATCTGTTCAGGTTTGACAGACCAAATGCAAGAAGTTAGTGTCCAGGTCCATTTTTGAGGACCTGACTGGATGTTGGCAGATATATGCACATCTGTTTACATTCAAGTGCTCATAGGGATTACATGGGTATGTTTTCTTCCATCAGAAAATGGAGGTAAAACAGGAACAAACAAGTATGTAGCATACAGTACGTGACATTCATTATGTTCTGATCTGACTCAGCAGGGGATCAGTCTAGGCTTCCCTACTGAGAAGGAATGGAGGACGCCCATGTGAAAAGGGGCCATAGACAGAAAAATAATATAGTATTAACCATTTGTCTGTCAAGATCATTAAAGAGTTTAAAGATATCTAATTAAAGATGAGCTGCAAGCAGATAAAAAACACCAATGAATGCACAAATGTATTCATTAGAAATAATTACATGTATTTCAAATGCAACTAGGGTATATGCATGAATCTGTAATCTCCTATAGAGCACCACACAGACAGACAGAAGAAGAGTCAGGGCTAGGAATCAGTCAGGCTGTGCTGTACAGCATTGGATCATGCGTTTATAAGGATTTTTTCCTCTTCCTTTTGATCAATGCGAGTTTAGAGTTCTGTATACAGGGATTTTCAATTAATTTATTTATTCATTTTTCTGTTAGATGAAAGTAAGGGATGTATGTTTTTTTTTTTTTTTTTTTTTTTTTTAACTATGTACCATATGCTGACTATGAACATGCTGAAAGGGAAGAGCAGAGTGGGCATAGATAGGGATGACCGCATCAGTTTTATGCTACTCCTTTATTATTCAGTCAATAGGCTAGGGGTGTGCTCTTGACCAATCCGTATTTAGCAGATTTCTAGAAGTTCAGCTTTAGCTTCAACTAAAATTGTCTTTATTTTCTTTATTGGGTGAAAACAGTAAAAATTGTGATATTCTGTTACGTTATAGGAAATGCATCACTATAAGAAAACCTGCATTACAGTCAGTTTAAATGATATCAGTGGCTGTAATAATGGATAATGTATGCCCAATAATGAATTATTTTACAATATTAATGGTAGACCAGCTATTCTATCTTTTACTATTGTACCTATCTGATATTTTTCATCTGTCCCTTTTAGAGGTCTCTAGAGAAGGAGGAATAATTTGTTCTACAAAGTACAAAAAAAAAAATCCCATCTTCAGCACTATTTAGATAAGTGTGTTTGGGTCTGACCACCTTTTCTGAATACATTAGAATAGAAATAAAATCAGATAGGGCTTTCTTTCAGCAGATGTCTGGCAAATGGGACGATATGGAAATCAGCATGTTGAACATGAATAAAAAGCATAGGCCATGTGTGAGGTGGGCTTCAGTATGCCAATGAAAGACCTCAAGGTTAATCACCTAATTTTTAAAGCTAGTACAATAGCACTCCTCAGTACGGATAAAACAAGATATAATGAAGAAGCATTTATGTCCGTTAAAGCAAAGTAGAGGAATGCAAATTGACTTTTTTTTTCAACTAGCTTTATATGTCTGCTGCTTTCCTCTCTCAAACTGAAGACTGCCTAAATTAAAAGCATTCTAAGGTAGCTCATCAAAGACAATAGGCAATGTGGAACTTTAACCTACTACCTGCCTTCTCTGAATATTAATCCTCTGCTGAGTCACACAGACAAAATGTTTGCCCTTGGATGCCAATGCTAGCATGGCTGTGCTTGTGTGTAACATTGACCAAATTCTGTGTTAAATTATTATGTGGTCAATGGTCATGTAATCTGCTTCATACAGTCTACATGCTGTGTTCAATGATTACTGAATGTATACCCATTGCTAAACATAGTGCAGTTAATTATTTTGTGGGAAATTCTAATGATCAGCTCACTACAGTTTGATGATATCTAGATATCTAGATAAATATGTCTGTTTGACATAAATTACATATAGAAGCACACTAGATTAATCCCTCTTGTTAATGTATTGCACCACGTTCCTGAAGCATTTGCAACACTTTTAGTTCTAAATGGGACTCATGCACCATAGTTCTAAAATGCGGATTGGAATGTGGACCTTACAGAGACTTTGTCACTTGGACTCTTTAAATGGCAACAATGATCCAGTAAGTAATAAGATTTCAGGATGCATGCAACTATATTTCAACCTTTCCCAGATAACTTCTTGGTATCGTGGTATTTCCTTTGTGTGGCACCAGTATATGTTCTCACAGTTTTCCCAGGACAGGACCACAACATTCTCCCTAAAGCTGAATTTCTCCTAAACAGTTGTCTAGCCCAACAAATCTGCCGACATTTTGAGTAGACAACAAGTACACCTTAAGAAATCTGTCAATGCTCACTAGTGACCGGTTATATCTTATAATATCTCATTGTAATGTTTATTTGCAGTTGGAAATTGGAATATCATAATTCATTTTTTAATTTTTAACAGCTCCTCCTCAGTTTGTTGTCAGGCCCCGCGATCAGATTGTAGCTCAGGGCCGGACAGTGACATTCCCCTGTGAGACTAAGGGCAATCCACAACCAGCTGTATTCTGGCAGAAAGATGGAAGTCAGGTGAGAATGTTCTTACATTTTCATAAGTAATTCATGTATATTTGTATGTGTGTCATTTTTCTTGTTTACCAAAATAGGGTGTAATTATAATAAAGTAGACCTAACAGTCCAATGCATGCATCCTAAGTATTGTGTAAGTGTAAGGCCGCGCACACACGAGGAGATTTATCCGATGAAAACAGTCTGACAGACCGATTTCATTGGATATGTCTCCTGGAGATTTTGGTCTGATGTGTGTACACATGATCAAACCAAAATCCCCACGGACAGACATTGCGGTGACGTGGCGGTGACGTTGATGCCGCCACGTCACCGAACCAGGAAGTAAAATACTTTCACGCATGCGTCAAATCCATTTGACGCATGCGGGGGATTTATGTCCGCTAGTTAGGCGTACTAACCAGCGGACATGTCGGACAGACGGGTTTCCAGCAGACAAGTTTTAAAGCATGCTTTAAAACTTTTGTCTGCTGGAAACATGTCTGCTAGCCCGTACACACGATTGAATCTGTCTGCTGAAACTGGTCTGTGGACCAGTTTCAGCAGATATATTCGATCGTGTGTACGCGGCCTTACACTTATAGGTATTTATTACCTCTCAAAAATCACACAGTACTCACACTGACAATTCCCTGTCTGATTTTCTCTTCCAAAGGAGGGAGCCATTTTTGTTCAGCCATCATCCAGGGTCAGTGTCTACTTCCTGGACTGAGATGGGGGTTCAGTTATGTAAATCTTTGTGCTTGAGCAATTCTTGGCTGTGTGAGTTCCTGCTGCAGCCTTTCAACTTGTGACTTGCTACACAGTAATAATGTTACATTCAAATCACTGTGCATGAGGAGAAATCAATGTAAACAATGAGGGTTATGCAAGGAAAATATAAAACAGCATTTAGCTTGCACATGATTGGATAATAAAATCAGCAGAGATTCCCCTCATTTCAGATCTACCCCTCAGATTTACAGCGACTGCACTTTTAAGTGCACTTTCAGTGCAATTTCAAGTGCACTTTGCATTTGTAGTTTGCACTTGTAGTGCATAGTGGATTTGCCTTTTGTAAATAACCCCCAATGTCTCCATGTGCTGGATCCCCGCAACCAGCCAGTTCACATCACTTTTGTGAATATTTTAGGAAATAATACCCAAATCAGCCGATGTGGGAATAACATCTGCACATAATAACACTTAAACCACAGGGACACAACTTATCACTCAAATTACCAAAATGCTTAAATATTTATATAAACATAAATGAAACAGGGCATGTGGACAATGTAGATAATGCTCACATTAACAGTCTGCTGAAAAGGGTAATGAGTTCATATTCAGGCATATCTAATTTTAACACAAGCAATTTTCAGCTACACATTCCTTTTGTGGAGATGGACACCTCTGTCCTCTCCTCCTCTCTGCTAAGTGAAATCAGAACACAACGAAACCGTCATTGTTCTCTTGTTAAACAGCACAGCAGGTCACGTGTATTCACTATTTTAGGAGACTGAGGGAATGATTGCCCTGGCTGCAGCAGACTGATAACATAATTTCAGCCTAGACAAAGTCACTTGATTGGAGCTCAAAGGCAGCTTAGGGGGGATCAAATTTAAAAATATGTAGCTATAGTTTTTCTGATGCAACTAATGCCATATCTGTCTGAAACACTGCAGAATTTCTGCCACTAGTGGGGAAGCAGTGATGTGATGCTGCAGCACATCTCTGTTTTCAGAAAGAGAATTCATGAGATGGGATTCAAATATTCTGTTGCTGATGAGGTTCAACCAGCGGAAGATTTACGAATGAAACGTGGAAATGTGTGATGGTCCATTTGGCTTAGTAAATCTCTTTAAACTTGTCAGTTGGAGGGTGCTTGGCAAGCTCCTCCTCTTAGTGTTGATGTGAACGTAGCCTTAGCATGGAAGTTTAGTAACTTATAAGCATGATTTTGGATTGTAAGCAAAACTGAAGACCTTATTTTTTTTCTTACATTAGTTAGGAGGCCATACAAATGACCTGATGAATGAGGAAATTCAATAGAATAATTTATTGGTGAACACAGTGCTTGCTTTTCTAACACATTAGAGCTATAATAACATGGAGAAAAATCATTAATGGCACCTTCACTAACCATAGAAAGTAACTTGCCCTGTGATGACCCTTGTGAACAATAAGGTTCCTATAAACAGACTGTGCTATCAGTTTAAGCTTTTGGCCAGCAAAAGTCAAGGACCAACATATTGCCTGTGCAGTCTATGCTATCCTAAAAAGGATGTTCAGAGAAAAGAACATGAGGACCAGGATGGAGAAGACCCTTTCATTCCGTCTCTGACCTGTGGACCTACAGGTGCCCTGTGAGTTCCTTATAAAGACAGGATGACCAAGTGCCGCCATGGTATGGGGGCTTGTATTGAAAACTATTTATTTACCAAGGGTATATAAGGAACCTTTTGCCATGGCATGGGGCATAACAACACCCATTACTATGGGCTCTGCCAGGAATCTTACTAGCTGACTTGCATATCTTCCAATTCAACACATTGATATTCCCATTGGGTTCCATCAAACTAAATTAATAAACAACCATAAGAGCAAACACCAGCATAGAAAACAATGCAGAGTCAGCTTCATTTTGGTAACAGGCTAATGTTTATGTTAAGTGGTTCTGTAGTGGTGTGCATGAATCTTTTAAAGTGGACAACCATCTCTTCATTATAAAGTGAAGAGCTTCTAATTAACAGAACTCGTTATTTGGAAGATTAAAGCAATTCAGGCTAATTGAATAGTGTTAATACGCTATTTTATAATCTTCCATAGCTCTTGTTTTGCCAGTGTAGTGTTTTAAGGTAGAATTGTACTCTTTGTCCTCATAATTGAATGCTATTAGGTTCTGGATGAAGCTTTTTTCCTTCTCAATTAATTACACAAGCGTGCTGTTTAATTAAACACATCCCATAGGGTAGAACTGTACTTGCCACAATGTAAACACAAAACACCCATGTGACATAATTCATGTGCCATGTAATGTACTTGTCAATATTTCAATGGCTTGATTTGTATACAAGAGATGCAAAATAATGTTCTACATCAGGTACCATTCCCGACCATCAAGTGTTCTTACATGTTAATTAATTAATGATCTACCTAGGTGATGTAGGAAGTATATTCATTCATTTCAATGAACATTAAATTAATTTATGTCATTAATGTAATTTATTTAGAAAATGAAACAAAATAAGGTTGTCATTTGACTTTTTATATTTTATGTTTCATGTTGATTGTTGTTTATTCAAATATAATTTGTTTACTAATTAGTTCAATAAGCATCCCAAGTGACACAGTTCTTTGTACAATTCATGCAATGGAGTCTTCCATTCCTTTATTCCTACATCAAGGCAACACATAAATAATGTGCCATTCTTCAGTAATAAGCTTGACCGATAAGTCACACCTATCATAATTATAACTGATCCTATTACTATACAGACATAGATTACAGCGATCTACAGTGATTGCACTTTCAAGTGTACTTGTAGTGCAAAGTGGATTTCTTTTTCGTAAATAACCCCCACAGTGTGCATGAAGCCTAATGTGTATATCCAGCAAAAACTACTTTGGACAGAGTGCCTAAAGAGTAGAATCCTTGTTGGATTTTTTTTTTAATATATATATATATCTTTTTAGTCATTTTTTTAAATGAAGTTAAATAAGGCTAGAGCCTTGTGTCAGCTCTGTGTCCTTATTGTAGATTTTTCCTCACTTCCTGCCCGGTGAAGTCTTTGTAACTGTTACAGTAAAGGAAAACCCCTCTAAAGCTGGCCATACATGGATTGAAAAATGGCTGGTTTAGCAGGGACTGGCCAAATTTTGATTCATGTATGGGCAGGCTGATATACCAATTGAATTCTGTACAACCAACATGTCCCATGTGATTAGCACAGCTGGCTATAGCAGGCAGTGCCAATCAGTGTATTCTGATGGTCGGATATTCTGCCCCCAATAGCTCAGCAGAAGTAGTTCCCCTATCCACATAGAGTATCTAAACGGAGGAATCAATAATTATTTTAATTTTTTTTTCGCTTAACCCACTGGTTGAATGAAAAAAATAAAAAATTATTTATGTGCTGTAGTCAGACGGATAAAAGGTATTTTGCATATCCGATTGATTGATGTGAGCTACTTTACTACATGCCTTTTTGACTTTCTTTATAAGACTGACAGAGTGGCATACATAATATGAAACAAAGTATCAGAAATCTGACATTAGAAAAACAAAATAAATGATTTCTATAAATTTCCCACTGATAGGGTCTAAAGTAAGCCACAGACTATTATTTTTTTATCTTGATCAACTTTTCTTTAATTTATATTGTTTACCTTTTTATTTCTCTTCAACAGAATTTGCTTTTTCCAAATCAACCCCAGCAACCCAACAGTAGATATTCAGTGTCCCCAACTGGAGATCTGACCATTTCCAATATTCAGCGCTCAGATGCTGGCTTCTACATTTGCCAGGCTTTGACAGTAGCTGGAAGCATATTGGCCAAGGCCCAGCTGGAAGTTACTGATGGTGAGTATATACGGTCGCTGTCAGTCTGTGAAAGGGAGAAAAATGTCTGTCAAGGGCAACATGTCCATTTTTACCATCACTGCTGGAAATTATATGGTGACTGCACTTTATATACAGAAAAGATTAAACTGTGTCAGCCTTGTGTCCCTTAACATTTGGGGTCTTGTTTCTATCATTTGTGCCAGCTTTCAGTTCCAATATTGCCATTGTAGCTCATGTAATTGTTTTTTGTCTGTCTATTCTGCTACCAGATGCATATGATGCCACTTTGATGCCAGTCCTATTACAGTTTAAATAAGTTTAAGTTTTGTTTTCTGTAAATAGATTCACCCTCTTTGTATCCTTGCAGCTTAAAACTGTTAACCATGACCATACTAAACATACATAGTACATATATTTGTCAGCCTGTAAAAGGCTTTTATATGATATCGCCTATTACACTAAAGTACCCCACTCACATGTTACTAAACATTGTGTAATATAACTGAAAATCGGGTTTTCGTTTAATATTACTGAAAATGTTTGGCTGAAAACATTGCAGGTTTGCTGCAAGAAATAAGGAACATTCATAATGCAATGCAAAACCTTTCTCCCTGTTCAACTGAGTCACCAGGACCAATAATTTGAAGAAATTAATAACCCCGCCCCCTTTCTATAAAAGGGAGGGCTTACAGCAGCAACATTGTCAGTGTGTGTTGGCGATGTTAGGCAGAAAACAGATTTTTTATTATTATTTATTTTTTAATTTGGCATCAGTATATGTACCCAATGACAGTGACCAGCTTTCCATTCCCTTTGTTTTACAATAACTTGCTTATTAGTTCTAAACATTTGCATAATTAAAGGAACACTAAAGGTTAGTTTTTTATTAGATTAATTGATTGCTGTAAGCTAGAGCCTTTAAATATCACTTACCTCGTTTTTCCTTTTGACCTCCAAAATACACTAATCCAGGTTTGAAAATGCCATTTCCTGTCTCTCCTCTTCTTGCTTTCCACCAGCACCTGAGCTGTTTTGCATGGTGGAAAGTAGAATATTCTCACCCCCTCCCTATGACTACAGCCCTGCCTAAAGATGCTTTCTTATCCCTCACAAGCATGGAGGCCAAGCCTAATGAGAAGTTTAGTTCTTATTAGGCCGCTATGTAGCAAAAATGAATGTGCATCGCAAACCAGGAAGTCAGTGAGAACAACAATTCAGGAGTGGCGGAGGTGAATAAAACAGCTTGATTTCAACAGGTATCAAACTAGTTATAATGCAAAACATTACTTTTTACTTTATCAGCTACTGTCAGACTTTAATTTAAGAGGAAAATATTTATGTCTTTACAACCCCTTTGAGTACATTTTATCCCCAATAGACTTCAACGGGGTGCATCCAAAGTTTGCAAATTTCAAGACATTTTTGATAAACTATTTGCAAAGTGAACCCAGGCAAGATGTTAAGCTGCAGCTACCAAATCCTGCAGAATTTTCACATGCATAAAAAAGGGGAAATACTCCAAGGATAAAACGATAATCCTGCCACTTTATAAAACTCTGGTTAGGCCACATCTGGAGCACTCCATCCAGTTATGGTCACCAAGAAGGGATGTGCTGGAACTGGAGAAAGTCCAAAGAAGCGCAACAAAATTAATAAGGGGCCTGGACAACTTCAATTAAGAGGAACAGCTACAAACACTAAATACATACGCTTGAGAGGGGACATGATAGTGATTTACAAATATCTCAATGGTGATCCCAGCATAGGAAAAAACGATTTCATCCCACGGGGCACATGATGAGATTGGAGGAGAAGCAGTTTAGCCCTAAACTGCACAGGGGGGTTTTCACTGTCAGGGCAATAAGACTGTGGAACACTCTTCCACAATTGGTGACAGCAGGGGGTATGGATATTTTGCTTTAAGAACTTATAACTTCAGCTTGTTCAATTAAGCTTTGATAATAAACCCTGGAAGCTGATCGGTTTCTATGCAGAGCTGCACCAAATTTTGCACTTTTAGTAACACTGGTGAAGATGTGATGATCAGGATCATATTTTTTTTCAAAGCATCTCTTTTATTACGTTTTTCATACTGACAGTGAATAAAAACAAACAAAAACACAAGCAGTTAGCACACACGGGCACGACTCGAAACAGAAATATCAAAATATCAGAAATCTCATAAAAAATGTATATGGATTAAGTGCGTGGCTCAAGCTCAATTGCAAATGGAGTAATATGGATATAATACCCATCAGGGGTATAATCCCAAGAGTACTTTTGAGGCAATAACTCAACAACATCAACCATCTACAGAGGTTACAGTGGAGGTATTATCCAGCCAGCTTAACCAAATTTTTTAGATATTTTTTTTGGACAACCCCTGTTACTATAAGTTTCTTGGTATAACAATAGGTTGAAGTTAACTAATTGGATCCAAAAGTGGACCATGGGGGGAGAGGGTTTTCCAGCACTTGTTAATAGCCTTCTTAGCGTAAAACAGTAGTAGGCACCTGTGTCGTGAAGTTGATAACTTCATGCACACTTTTCCTGTATAAAACAATAGCCGGACAGGCCCAAAATATGTCAAAATATATGAAAAAAGTCTCAGTAGAATGTACATCTCCGACAAGCAGAAGAGATGCCTGATCAGGATCATATTTAGTAAAATATTTTAGTGAGTGTAAACTCTATCTGTTGGTAGAACAACATATTATCGAAAAGTACCATAGCACTTTCCACCTGTGCCAAACAAATCAGGACAAGAGGAGGCAGCACTAGAACACTATTTCACTGTTTCTGGCCAACTTAAAAAACGTAGGAAAAAGTCGCAGTAGCAAAATTAATGCAGAAAGGTGTATAAGAGAAGTTTAGTGGCATCACAAAACTTTGTGAATAATAAGAAACGTGCTGTTATTTTGGTGGCTATTTGCCCAATAGGAGTGTGAGTTTGTCTCCCACTCGCTTGCTAAATAAAAAATTCCCTCTATGGGCTAAGCCAACCTTATCTGTGTTTTGGCTAAAAGAGGTTGATTTCATAAAGGCAGATAGGCTGTTCACTTTGCAAGGAAACTTGAAATTTACAAGAGAGTTTTTATCCAGAGCTTAGTGAATGTTACGAAACTACACTGAGCAAGGAATACCTAATCATGTGCAATAAAAAAACAGCATTCTTGCTGCACATGATTTGATGATGGAAATCAGCAGAGATTTACCTTGACTAATCTCTGAGAGAAAGTCCCATGCAAAGTGAGCAGCTTATGTGTCTTTAGTAAATCGACTCCAAGGTGTAAACCTAGGCCCAAGTATAGCTTCCAATATAATGAATGTAAAATTGAACAAATTCTCTGCACATTATTGCAAACTTTAGTTTGAAAGCTAGTTTCAAAGTAGAATAAGGAAGATGTATGAACTTATGTTTCTAAAGACACATTTTAGGATTGCTCCACCCGCCTTGCACGTTCCCTATATATATTGTAATTATGAAATGTTCTATGTGAGGTCACTTTAAAAAGTAGTCATGCTTTATGGCAAAGATGGAAGGGGCTAAACTTAAAGGATAAGTTCACCTTTCATAACATGTTACATGCTACCACCATATTTAAGGGTCAACATGTAACATGTTACGAACGGACTGGTCCTTGCACTTCCCTGATTCCCCGATCTGGCAGCTAGTGGGGATTTTTTTTAAATGTGCCCCGCCCAGTTGTGTCGCTCATTCAGTGTCCTGTAAAAATGTAAAACTACAAGTTCTGGCAGCCTTTGCGGCTGTCGGTTTGTAATTTTCAATGAACTATCAATGAACTACCACAGCGGTGTGGAGCACAGTGGTAGTTCATTATCTCTTCCTGTCCAATCGTATCTGCTTACCCGTACGGGATGTACAGGCACACCGATACCCTGGCAGATCTGTTGGAGATCTGCATTGCACTAGAGATCTGCTGATCACTGGTTTGATACTATAAAGGTTCCACATTTTCTAAAAAGTGACTTTATCCTTTAAGTTTGCTATAATCTAGTATTATTTATAACATGTCAGACACAATTTTGAGTTTTCCAAGGAGATTATCCCTAGTATGACAGTCATTGGTTTCCTTAGTGGAATACTAATTTTATAATCACACTCCTTTTATAATCACATAGAGACACTTTAGTACCCATCTTTATTATTCTTCTATTGTTGTAGGAAAGGTACAGAGACAATGATTCTTCAATCAGGGTTAGAAGTGGGTCACAAGTGCTGTAACAGTTAGGCCTCGTACACACGAGGCAATAGATTTGTTCAAACCGGTCTGTCCGACCGATTTGAACAAATCTGTCTGTTTGGATTTTGGTTTGCTCGCGTGTACACACAAGCAAACCAAAATCCCCGCCAGCAGACGGCGCGCTGACGTGTCGGTGACGTTGACGCCGCCACGTCACCGCACCAGGAAGTAAAACACTTCCGCGCATGCGCCGAATCCATTCGGCGCTGGTGCGAGACGACATGTCTGCTGGTAAGTGTACTAACCAGCAGACATGTCGGGCGGACGGGTTCCCACCCGATAGATTTCAAAGCATGCTTTGAAATCTGTCGGGTGGCCAAATCCGTCGGCTCGCCCGTACACACGATCGAATCTGTCTGCTGGGACGGTCTAGCAGACCGTTTCCAGCAGACAGATTTGATCGTGTGTACGCGGCCTTACTGTTATACCTCTGACTACATAACCATTTCCATTTGCTTTCAAAAACCCTTTCTTTCATACTAACAATTGTAGAATTTTTATTTTTTTACCTCTCTAGATTCAGCACAATTAAAACAACTTTTTTGCTTTGCTCAAAGTAGGTCAGTGAATGAATATATCATACAACACAGCAAGAAAATGATATTGTCAGTCGGAAAGTTTGTGTTTATCATCAGATGCTCTAATTGCTTCTGTGTTTAGCCTCCTTCTCTTAGTTTTTCTCCTCTCCTCCTAACAAAGTGATGCATTTTTGTGCGCTTGAAATTACAACACAGATTAAAAGGTCCTCTCAATTAATAGTCTGGCAATATTTTTCCATATCTGTCTCCAGAGCAGAGGTGACTCTAGGTAGGCGCTGTGATTGGAACAAACACAAGAGATAAACATTGGCTTGCAGAACATTGAGCTGTTAATAGTTGCACCTGCTGGTAAGTCTGCAGATTTACTGTGAAGAACAAGCTGGGTTCAAGGATACCAGTGATGAGAAATTCTTTGTGTTAAGAGTAAAAGACTGCAGTCTATTTGTAACAGAATAAAAAAAAATTGATGGGGATTCAGCAGAGGTTAGATCCATTTAAAGAGCTTTGTGGTTTTCATATCACACTGGAAATGTCAGGGGAAGGGAAATAATTATATGCATTTTTTCATGCTTTCCTTAACTTTTACACTACTCACAACGCAGAAAGATTACATTTAAAGTAATTACCTGCAGTGATATTTGCATAAATATCCATAGGCCACCGGTAATGATTTTTTTTCTTTCAAATAGCTGGGTGTTGTTTAAATTGCATACAATGCCTGATGATTTTGCCTGTGCTTCTGGCTGTGTTTTGGGACCACTGCACGCCTGGGGCAAAAAGAAATGGAAAAAATAAAATGGATATAGAAAACCGTACAATTAATAATATACTGAATAGATAAACTTCATTCCATTTTAATACATTTTAGATGGTTACGTTTAACCCTATTAAACCTGGATAGACAGATTTTTTTTTCTGTCTATCCAGTCCTGGGATTTACACTGCACACTCTGTATAGCAGGACAGATTTTTCTCTGTTTCAGTTGAAGTAGAACCAGGGGCAGACTGACAACTCATGGGGCCCCCGGGAAATAGGAGATTATGGGGCCCCCGGGCTTACAGATGGCCACCACGCCAGGAGGCAGTGCAGAGGCAGGGCAGCTAAAATCTCTGTATTTTCACATCAAAAGCATGTCAGTTTCGGACATATCAGGAACAGATGTAAAAAAAACACAGATTTTTACATACTGTCCCTGGTTTTACTGAGCCTGGCAACCCTGATGGGGCCCCCTAGTGGAATGGGGCCCTCAGGCAGTGCCCGAGTGACTCAATGGTCAGTCCGCCCCTGAGTAGAACCTGCTACCAAACCCTGGACCCTGCATTCACTATATCTGGTCTCCTGCAATACACAGAACATGGAAATGCAATTATTGTAGTAAATATAAACTGCTAAATAAAAAAAAAAGATATAGTAATCACACTATAATGAACGACGAAGATTCGACAAAGCAGCAAAAATCATACAAATGTTGAATCTGTTATTGAAGGCTTATGGTGTCTGTCGAATATTCTAAGACGATTCGACAAGCAGCTAAACTGTAAGACTTCGCAATCGTACATTTCCGATCAAATGCTCGGCCCATAGACTATAGAATAATTTAAATGTTGGTTGACCAGTAATAATAATTTATAAATATAATTATTACTAGTATCATAGAAAATTAAAATTCTTCTATTGCTTGTAGGCAGAACATTCGACCGTAAATGTACGATTGCTGCGTCGTACAGCTGCTCTGTAGAATCTTCTTAGAACATTCAACAGACACCATAAGCCTTCGATGACAGATTCAACCTTAATTAATTCAGATTTTCAGATGAATGCATTTTTTAACAAAACAAAATAGATAACGAATTTCGGGAGTAACCAAATTTATTTTTCGGACAAAAACTAAATTATAAACAAAATATCTTAGTGTGCAGATGTCTAATCATCAGTATATAGCAGTCTTCTCCTCTGACTGTCCTATGAGGCTGCATGACTCCTGACCTTCTGCCTGGACAATGATTGGCCCCTGTGCTGATGACATGCACCCTTCCTTCCCAAAAAAATACACACCAAACTAAGTTGAGTGCCCCCAAGGCTCCGTACTATCTGTAGATGAATTGGGGACTGTGGAAGAAGGGGAGGATCATAGAACACAGGATCAAACAGACTTTTTACACACTGCACAGGATTAATATCTTAGGTTCCACAGTGAGTATAGCAAGCATGCTTTATTGCATATACAGACTGATTTTACTGTTGTGGGTTTAAAAATGCTTCACCCCACTTCTAACACCTATACGAATCACCCTATAAAAGAAAGATTTGTATACTCACCTAATCTTAGGGCACTCTGGTCACGTGGTCCCCTGGCACTAGCTACAGGGGAGAGGAGAAAGCAATCTGACAACAGCTGGAATGCCTGGGTGTTGACATCACCCATTGGCCTACTATAAGCTATCCATTGTTGGCGCTTCCTCCTCTCCCCTGTAGCCGGTGTTAGCTAAGAAAGAAGAGACAACCATGTGACCTGAAAGGAGTTGTCTGAGAATAGTTAAATATATATAGCTTTCTTTTTTTTTGTATGTGAAGTCACATTGTGTCTAATTTAATTGTAAACATTTAAATAACTCTGCATAATGTTAGCAGCTTACTTGCAAATGTGGTTGGAAAAGTAAAAAAAATTATATGTGTTTAGATCTCCATTAATTGTATCCCTCTTCGTGGTTTAGTCTTCTGTTTTTACATTATTTTTTGGAAAGACTATTTCTATGTCTTGTTATTTTGGTTATGGGAAACAGTGGTTTCCAAGGACAAATATGTAGATTAAAAAATAAATGTTTAATGCAAGCCCCTTACGCCCCAAGGAACCTTTTTAAGACATAGTACTTCTGTGAAAGGATGATATGCAAAACATTTCATTGACATCATCCAAACATTACATTTTAGAGAACGGATTCATAGAGAAATCTAAAGACTGTGGGGTTGATTTACTAAAACTGGTGCAGTTGTGCATAGCAGCCAATCAGATTCTAACTCCAGCTTGTTCAGTTAAGCTTTGACAAAAAAATATCAACCTGGAAGCTGATTGGTTACCATACACAGCTGCACCAGATTTTGCACTCTCCAATGTTAGTAAATTATCCCCCTTGGTTGAACAACAATTATACTTTTGTAAGCACACCCAAAATAAGAAAAGTTTATAGCTTCTCTCTGTTAATATAAGTCAAAATTTGTAAAAAAAAATATTCCAAAGTGGTGCATGCATTTATATCACTCACATCACATATTCCATAAAAGATACGTACAGTATTATGTCCCGTGGCTTGAAATCGTCACATTTAAATGAATTCCTCTACATAGACATTGCTGCTTGGTAGCTTTCCTTAGCTATAGTATACTTGCTGATTATCACCAGAATCTTCTTTATTTTAACTGCCTTAGGGTCTCAGTGAGGATATATTAGGAGTTATTTGATCATTGTTCATTCATTGGAAGCTTGGCAGAGTTCTTCCCTATTGTTCTGCTGATGAACAAAGTCCAGATCAGTAAACTAAAATCTTAAATTTTAGTTCTCTTTTAGTCAGCTCACCCTTGGAACATTTTGCAATCTGATACTCTTTCAGTCAACCATTTTTTTCTCTCTTGTTGAGACCAAAAACATGCACTTAACAATAGGGTTGATTGAATCAAGTGAATCTCAGATTAACCATGAATCATGAATATTTGCATTGCAATTTGACTGAACTGCAGAGAATTATACAATTTAATAGTCCAGGCAAATATTATTCTAGACTTTAAGACATAACAATACTTTTTGAAGCCAACTGCCCTCCTTCCCCTATTTTCGTTCCATGTTTTTTGCCTACTACTGACCTCAGATCATCTTATGTCTTTCTGCACTGGCTTCCACCTATGCTAGACCTTCATTGAGCCAGAAAGCTAACACATGTTGTGCATGCTTGGCTTTTCTCTGCTTTAATGGAGAAGCTGTCTACTTGCAGATTTTAAGGACATTGCTTCTTCATTAGAACCTACTGCGAAAAGCCACACATGCATAGTATTTCAACTACCAACTCACTGAAGATGACTAAAGAACTGCTAATGTGAGCTGTGACCGGTTGAGGAAGATGCTTAACTGAGGTCAGTAGTAGGGCATAGTAAAGGGATGCAGGAGGCAAGGTGGACAATCGACCTCAATGTGGATTGGACAAATCTACATATATTTGTTTATGAGAATAAAAATAAAAAGTGCAATTCTTAAATTTCTCAATTCACCTGGTTTGATAAACCACTCCAATCATCACTAATAATATAGAACATATTTATAAAAATAATTCATTTTATAATAATTCAAATTGATCTCCATGTAATGCCAGAACCATGACTATTGAGACTTGTTTTCCTCTGTTTCTATCAAAATACCATCAGTGTTTTTTTTAAATCCGCACTAAGTACATTTTGGGATTGATTTACTAAAAGAACATAGGTCATCCACTTTGCAAGGGAATTTTCCTTTAGGTTTCTGAATCAAGTGCAAGCAACAATACTGTTTTTTTTCCCTTGTATGTGATTTGTCATTCTTTGCAAAATGAATGTTTACCATATGCACCAAGGTAAGGGAAAATTCCCATTTAAAGTGAGCAGGCTATTTGTGTTTGATAAAACAACCTCATGTATATAAAGATTAAGGATTAGCTGTACATTTTAGGAAAATCATGTTAAAAGCAGTGCAATTACAACAGTGACACCTTCAGGCTATAATATGAACTAACTAGCTGCCCGTAGTAGAAGCAGCCATGTGGAAGGGGCCATTTTGTAAGGTTAATAAGTGTGTCCAAGAAAGCTGTCTGTCATCTCATGAAGGGATCAGTGACTTCACTGGCACAGAATTATAGTCCAGATCTGTCCCCTTATTCTAAGAAATGACAAAACAAAGCAATCAGAGTAAACTGTCATGGCTGTTCCTTAGTCTACAAAAAATCATGGCTGCCCCGTTTGGTGCTTTTAGAGTGTTTTTTTTTTTTTTTTTTTATGGTTGTTGCTTGATCGTAGATATTCTTACCAATTATAATGTATAAATTATGACACACATTTGATCAAGCAGTGAACCTTAACTATATTTAATGGTCTATAAAATGGTCTTTATATAAACAGAAAATAGATTGTAAGTCAACATTACATTCTAGATATTAACACAGAAAAAAAAATTGAAGGCTCCTGAGATGATACCTGACTGGCCCACTTTAAATGGCAGTATGGAAGTTCACACCTGACTGCAACCTCTAAGTGTTCATTTAACCTCTGACCTGAATGTCACAGGAGCCTGGAACGATGTAAGATGCCGAAGAGCCCTGTAGCTGAGTGTTCTTCCTGGCGAAAAAATACTTTTAATCTGTTATTGATCTGTCTCATTGAATGCATTATGGAATAACCATTTAGGTAGTTAAAATAAATGACATGTGTTATCGAAAAATATGCAAATGAGCAGAGATTTTTGCCATAAAGCTAATAGCTCGCTCAGTTTTCTAATTTATGCTTTCATAAAAGTAACATAAAGGGCCTGATGTAACAACAATGGTAGCTCACATTCCAACTCCATCACTGTACAGGTAAATGTCAACTACAGCAACAAATAAGATGTTGCCTTTGAACGTTTAACCATCATTGGCTGGAATTTAAACTGGACCTGCAATAACTGTTGGGGCTTTTAATTATGCTATACCTTTAGCTGGTTTATATGATATCCTTGTTATGTATATTTTGCTCCTTTTATTACCTTTTTCTTCTGCTTTTTTTCAGTGTTAACGGACAGACCACCACCAATAATCCTACAAGGTCCAGCCAATCAGACGTTGGCAGTTGATGGTACGGCACTTTTGAAATGTAAAGCCACGGGCGAGCCAATGCCAGTTATCAGCTGGCTAAAAGAAGGATTTAATTTTATGGGAAGAGATACAAGACTATCTATTGTTGATCAAGGATCCTTGCAGATTAAATCCTTAAAGGTTAGCAATAATTTATTTGCAAACATTTTCTGTTCAACTATATGTACCGTACTGTGTATATCTTAAAGTGTCACTAATTGCAGTATTTTTTTACGTTTTGGATATAGTGGAGAGGGATTGGAGTACATGTCAGGTTTCATTGCTGTTTGTGCCCCCAACAGGGAGATTACTGTTCTCTCTTTATCTTGTTTACTATTATAATCAAAAGTGAAAGCAAAAGAAAATCCCACATTTTGGGTTGACATCTGAACAGCAATAAAGGGAAAATAAAGTGACACTTTAAGTAAATTTCTGACATGTGCATAAATGGCTGGTCTAATATTAACAGGTGGCCTAAAGCATGGATGCTCAACCTGTGGCCCTCCAGCTTTTGCAAAGCTACAAGTCCCATGAGACATTGCAAGCCACTGTCAGTTACAAGCATGACTCCCAAAGGCAGAGGCATGATGGGACTTTTAGTTCTGCAACAGCTGAGGGGGCCACAGGTTGAGTACCCATGGCCTAAAGGGTCAAATCTAGCTATATAATTGATGTATACAAATCCTTAGGTGTAGTATATTATATTATATGATCTAATTGTTTTATTTATTTACTATTTGTTCATATATTTATATAGGATTTTGGTTATAGTTCTTGCTAGGGTATGTGAGTGAACACTGGTGAGGAAGTGCGCATATTGCATACATTTCCCTTCAGGTTGATATACACTCTAGGGTTAATGTTTAGAGTACCACAAAAATCCTCCTGCGCTCTGGTGTATCGCCAAACTGGGTGTATCAGTATGGTATAAAGGCAAAGTCTTAAGTCTTGCAGCCCTCCACAGAACAAAAGGGTGTTCATATGGCTAAAATGAAAAAGAAAAGAAAGGAGGGCGCACCGAGTAACCATTTGAAAGCTTTTATCGATTTATCAGAAACTGAAACATTGGTTATGGAAGGACTAATTGATAACTAAATTATTTTAATTATTATTTATAATCAGATTTTATGTTATTGTCTAAACATGCTCTAATAGGTAATAATAGGTATTGCTTTAATATATGGTCATTTATTAGACACAATTAAAGCGGCGGTTCACCCTGAAAAACAACTATATACCATTACATCCAGCATACTGCTGACATCTGCAGTATGTTGTTTTTTTATAGTTGTTATCATCCGGCTCCGAGTTCTGACTCCTGCGGGGAATAGGCGTTCCTAAGACGAGACATAGATAATTGACGTGCGGGTAAAGCGTGTCACGCTTTCCGTAAATATCCGAGCTGGGACTTGGCTCTTTACGGCGCTATACGGCGCCTGCGCCTGCCATGTAGAGCTGACTGTGCAGGCGCTGTAAAGAGCCGAGTCCCAGTTTGGATATTTTCGGAAGGCATGACGCGCTTTACCCGCACGTCAATCATCTATGCCTCGTCTTAGGAACGCCTACTCCCCGGGGGGCGAGAACCCGGAAGATGGGTGAAAACAACGATAAGACGGTAAGTACAGCGGAAAAAAAAATCCAGCATACTGTCGATGTCCGCAGTATGCTGGATGTAACGGTATATAGATGTTTTAGGGTGAACCCCTGCTTTAAGTATTGCAAAAAAACTAATTATAGAAAAAGGCTGTGCTCTTGTACATCCAGATACTCAGTATTTCACTGTCTCATTCATACACTGGTTACAGTGGAAAGTGCTTTAAACTTCATGTCTGTCACTGTCTTTCAGTGACCATAAATTAATTATTAACTTCCACTGAGCAAAATGGAATGTATTAAAAAATGAATGTCAGCATTCCCTGAGTAAACAATTTAGCCTCCCACTTCATGCTGAAGGCAAGCACTGGCCACAAAGGTTAATGCATTTTTATTGTACTGCTGGATTAAATAGTGCGCATGAATAGGCAAGGTCCCCAGGAGTTGTTGGAAAATCAGCCAGTCAAGGTAGGAGCTCAGTGATCCCGAGCCAACTCCTGGAACGTAAGCGACTTCTGTCCGCAGTGTTCTCTGGTGAAGTGGCTGAGACAAGGAAAGAGATTGCACTGATATTCAGGGATTTAGAAAGGTTGTCTTTAAAATCTCAGTGTAGGCTGTGAGTCATTCTCCAAAAGACTGCTTACATATAGCTGTAAATGGAGTTATGCCACCTGTCTATCTCTCAAGGAGAACTTTCACCCATTATTTCCCAGTAGCCCCCCTACATTTTGTGCTGTCCAGAGCAAATTTAATAGATAATGGTGGTAACAAAGACTTCTATTGCTGTTATCTATTCCATTAAAAAAAATAGCAAGACCAAAATGTAGATATTGCTCAGAAATCATTGAGCTAACCTGTACTATCTCTGCACCTCTGCACAACCAGGCAGATGTTTAGGACAGCCATATCTTTAGAAAGGACAGCATAGATTCACATTATTGTGACGTACATTCTGTGTGTAGACAGCCCATTCATTTCAATGGGCTACCTACCCACAGAAACATGGAAAAGTAGTCCCTGGCTCTTTTTTTAAATGCGCTGCATCGAACCACTTGGCGGTTTGAAACCATGCTGTTTGGCATGCATGAAAATGTGCCGCAGTTGCCAATGTGTGGGGGTGCCACTAACAATTAATGGCCCCCCTCCGCATGTCTGCTAAAGTGCAGCACATTTTTCTGCAGATTGGGAACATAATATTTCCCCACCTGCAGATATAGTATGTTAACCTAGCCTTATTAACAAATTACACTTACCCCCTGCTTTCATTTTTATAGATCCTTCAATAAAATATTATGGAAAATTCTGCTAATTATAATTTTACATTTTTTACTTAGGCTACTGATTCTGGCACTTACACTTGTGTGGCCACGAGTTCTAGCGGAGAGACAAATTGGAGTTCGATACTGGAAGTAACAGGTAAGTACTGTACACATTCTAGCACAGGGCCTTGTAATTGTAGCCTTTCTTTGAGTGTATAACCCTGATCTCTATGCTTACCACTAGAATCTGCTGGTGCCACTGTCAGCAAGAATTTTGATATCAATGATTTGCCTGGACCGCCATCAAAGCCTCAGGTTACGGATGTCAGCAAGAACAGCGTCACTTTATCATGGCAGCCGGGCACACCAGGGGTCCTGCCTGTGACATCATATATAATTGAAGCTTTCAGGTAAGACAGCTTCCAACAGGGAGCCTTCACGTTAATTATTCGGTTTTTAAATGACAGAAAAATCACATGTGATTAATAATAATGATCCCTTTAGCTTCCAATTAGCATTTGCATCTTTTTAGATTGTAAGCTCTCAGGAGCAGGGCCCTACTAATCCTCTTGTATTGACTTATATTGTAACAGTACAGTATCCCTTTACTTGCACTGTGCAGACTGTTGGGGCTATATAAATCCTGAATAATAATAATATTACATTTGCTGCAGTAATAGCTGAACCCGAACAATGATCTAATTAATACAGTTATTTTGATTGATTTGCTATTTCCTTCACTATTACTAAAGGCTATTTGCCTTTAGTAATAGTGTAGGTTTGTATCAGGATAGTGTGAATACCCTTTTTTTTAAGACCAATATGTAGGTATGTAGGAGAGGCATTTTTACCATCAGTATAAGAATGGTATTTTTTCATTAGAAGTCCCGTTAGTGTCAAGAATGCAGATAGAACTCTCCTGCAGCATTGCTCTTTTACTTGTCAAACCAACAGGACTTTGTCACTGCCCACTACCTGAGCAAGATTCTGCAGTGCTTGAGCCAACTAGGGAGCGATGCTGTGGGAGCAGGTGAATGTTCTGAAGATTAACTAATGTTTTATGGTTCTAAGTGTGATTAGGCTGTGGAATATTCTAACACATGGTGGGCCAGATTCAGGTACAATTGCCCTGGCACAGAGTATCAGAGATACACTACGCCGCCGTATTTTACCTGGCTGTAAGACGAATTCAGGTAGATTTCGGCCCGCAAGGTATGGCGGCGTAGTGTATTTCTGGCAGTGGAATTGAAATACGCGATTAGGGGGCGTAAGGCATTTAAATTAGGCGCGTCCCCGCGGCGATGGAACTGCGAATGCTCCGTTCAGAAATTTCCCGCCGTGCATTGCGCGAAATAACGTTGTTACGTAATTTTTTTTTGAGTAGCGCCGTTTACGTACATTCCTATTCCCGGACGATTTATGCAATAAAAATAAAAAATTGAAATTTGACGCGGGAACGACGGCCATACTTAACATGTGCCGTCTAACTATAGACCAGCTAATAGCTGGTATAACTTTACGCAGCAAAAAGATGACTACAGATGCCGTAAGAGATTGCGAAGGACGATCATAACTTCGTGGATCACCGGAAAAAGCTCATTTGCATACCCCGACACGGAAAACGACCCGAACTCCACCCAGCGGCCGCAAAAAGATTGCAGCGTAGATCCGAAGGCGTACGAAGACGGTCGAATCATGGTTTGAGGATTCAAACCATGTGTTTTCTTATTAAAGGATAGTATAGGAATGTTTAGAACCTGCTCATTAATCCGAGTACTTTAGTGAGGTCAGTGAGTTTTTCTTTACCATCATGAGGCAAAGTTTGTCACATACCCTGCTGTCAATTAATTGACTTGAGAGCCTTATTTATGCTTTCCGTCCTATAACCCATGAATTTGGTGAAATGGTGTAGCAGAACAAGAGTGGTATGGGTGCCTGTGGTGGGGGTTCAGAAGCAGCAGGTGATCTGAAGACAGTCTGAATACTAATGAAATGCTAAAGATTCTTCAACTTAATCTAGTTCAGAAGACTGGTATGACGGTTAGCTACTGAAACCCACAGGTGCAGAAAGCAGACACATAATCAGGATGAGTAGAGGTCAGCCAGGCAGCAGAGATATCAATTTGGAAAGTAGAAGCAAGGCCAGAGTCCAAGCCGAGGTCAGTATAAGTGGTCATGCACACAAAAGGCAAACTCAGGACATAAACCAAGGTCATCAGTAGAAGACCTGGATATAGCAAAGTCAAGAGGCTGGGTCAAACACAGAAGAACACTGGTCAAGTTGAGTAATAAGAGCTGATGACCAATCATTAACTGTAAGGCCTCACACGACCGAGGAACTTGTCGTAAAAGATACATCGTTTTCCTCGACGAGTTCCTTGTTAGGCTTGTCGAGAAACTTGACAAGCTTTCTTTGCGTACACACAGTCAAGACCAAATCTCCTCGTTCGCAAACGCGGTGATGTACAGCACATACGACGGCAGGGGAAGTTCGATTCCACTGGCACAAACCTTGGTGCTACTTTAGCTAATCTCATGTTACTGCGTGTTAAGTAAAAGTTTGGCGAGAGACGATTTGCACTTTTCAGTCTGTTACAGCGTGACAAATGTGCTATCTCCATTACAAACGCTACTTTTACCGAAGGTGCACTCCCGTCTCATACTTTATTCTCAGCATGCGCGGGTTTCTAAACATACACACAAACATGTATCTAGTCAAAAACCAGCCCGACGAGTAACACGACGAGGAAATTGAGACTCCCGACGAGGAAAAAGAGAACTTGTTCTCTTTTTTTCTCGTCGAGTTCCACGTCGGTTTTCCCGATGAAAAACATACACACAACCGTTTTCCTCGGCAAAAAAGCTCTGCCACCAAGTTTCTTGATGGATTCTGTCGAGGAAATGGTCGTGTGTACGAGGCCTCAGTTGTGCTGTACTTGAACTGGTTCCTTCCTGCGCTTTAGCCAAAAGAAGGCAACAGGGCGGCTTTCCAGTTCAGGGAGGACATCCATGGACATCTTTCCACATGCACGCTTCCTCCTGCGGGCCCCCTGGGGCATGCATCACGCATGCACTGTGACCTTGTATCCTTTGGACAATTACAGATTGCAGTAAAGGGCCAATAACAGCGGCCCTTTACTAAATGACTAGCGGTGTCCAATCACAGCTGGTAACATATAAACAGATTTGCTGGTTATCAGCATTCCTTTCCTCACATGCTGTCTCTGTGTGAGGAAAGGAGAGCAGATAACTAGCAAATCTGACAGGGCACAATGAGTACGTTGTTTACGCTGATAATCAGGACATTAATCATTAGTGCACATCATTGTGGCCTCGCCAGTACCTCCTTATCAGTGCCCATCAGTGCAGCTTATCAGTTCCCATCAGTGCCTCCTAATTAGTGCAGCCTAAACGGTGCCCATCAGTTCACTTTAGTGCAGCCTCATCAGCGCACATCAGTGAAGAAGAAAATGTACTTATTTTATAACAGAATCTAGGAATTTTTTTTTTTTTTCCAAAGTCTTCAGTCTTTTTTTGTTTGTTTAGCAAACATGATTAAAAACTTGGTGGTGATTTAATACCACCAAAAGAAAGCTCTATCTTTTTCAAAAAAGTTATAAAAATATAATTTGGGTACAGTGATGCATTACCGCGCAATTATCATTTAAAGTGAAACAGCACTAAAATCTGAAAATTGGCCTGGGCAGGAAGGGGGTGAAAATGGCCAGTATTGAAGTGGTTAAATAGTGCACTTGGTACCAAAGCCAGTACCAGACATGCATGTTCATTCACACTTATGCACACGTTTGAGTGTGGGAACAAACACACACAAATGAGATGCCAGAATGGCAGGACCTGGCCAGTGACCGTTTAAGTAGAGGTGTTTTTGTTCTGATATATATAGACTTTTTTTGGAGTGTCACTTAGTGCTGTGATCAACCAGGCAATAAAGTGAGTTTTTGTTTGTTGAAGCCCTTCTCCTGGTCAGGTAGTTGCTGTAGTAATCCATCTTCTTCTTATTATGGTAATGGTTATTTAATACTTCCGTAACCACGGAGCGTCTCTGTGACATTCTGACAGATGCTTCATGGATACATATACTGTTAACTTAGGAGAACAGTACACGCACTGCTGCCTGTATGCAGTAGACATTAGCAATTTAGCATGAATCAACAGTAGATCGAGACTTCTTAATGATTCTCCTGATAGGTGTGCTTGTAAAACTATTTTTATTTCAGTGTTTCCTCCCTAATGCCCTTTGTAATACGGAAGTTTTAAAGAAAAAAATCAAATATAATTTTTATATTTAGACATTGCAGACCATTTTTTGTAAGTAAAAAGATAGATAGATAGATAGATAGATAGATAGATAGATAGATAGATTGGTCGATTGATCCAATAGCACAGGAGGTCCAGTAATGTTATGCCACTGATATGAAAGGGATTGGTGTGTTTATATATGTATATATATATAGAAGTGGGGGGGTTCTCGCGCCAAAAACAATGGGGGGGGGGGGTTGGTTGTGTAAAATTATTGTGAACTTATACTAAAGCTGCTCCCTAGATAATGCAGAAAACTGGATTATGAATGTGAACATGTGAAAAAAGGGGCGCTAACTGCTCCTATATTATACATATATTATGCAAACATTAAAGTGAACAGTGAATTATGGAACAAAATAATTATTTTAGTGACACAACAGTATGAGCAAAATAAATATCAAACAGGTGTATGCTATATACGTGCAGATAAATTAAGGTGAACAGTGAATAATTGTACAAAGTCCATCAATTAAAAAGTGCATTGGTGTGTTGGAATTCAATGGTATTCTTAAACGTGCTGAGTGTTGAATCATCCATATATAGAAATCCACCTTCACCAAAGTGCCACCGCTAGTGAGGATAGATGGCTCCTTACCCAGTGTAGTTGACCTATTGCTATGAATAAGGTCAAAATGAGCTCAGGTTGCAGCTGCTGGCCACGGTAGACTCGATAGTAGACCCAGTAGGAAATGGATTTCATAAAATGAAAGAAAATGCTTCCATAGTATAAAACCTTTATTTTGTAAAAAATGATCAAATAACAAACAGCCGAGTGGCCTCTTACTTGGTGTGGTGCCCGTGTGCCCGGCACTGAGGCTGTAGGCTGTGGATGTTTGTAAGAGGAAGGACGTGGAGAGAGAGATGGGGTTTGCTGGTACAGCCGGCGTGCGTTCCACCGCCGTCAGCTAGGAAACCAGGAAGCCGGAAGTAGCAAGTGTTTACGTGCCCAGGTACCGCCTCGACGTACGTTTCGTTATGTCGTCATCAGGAAGCGTGTATATATATACACACACTTAAATCATTCTTTATTCCTGAGAAATAAGAAAGTTTTGAGGCATATCTGACTACCTGGTCATTCCATTAATAAGTGATGGCATGGTTGGAAAGCAGGTGCAGATAGCTAGTCTGTCACTACATAGCTCTGTCCCAAATTAGTGTGGTAATAGGAAATTGTGTAATTGGGTGTCAGGTCCCCTTTTAGACAAAGCCTTCATGTAGTGATGTAGTGGTTGAAGTTAATGCCCATATACATTTCAGGGTGGGAGAAGCCTTATGCCGCGTACACACGATCATTTTTTGTGATGAAAAAAAACGTCATTTTATCTCACGAAACAAAACAACGTTTTTCAAACTTAATTTTCCAAAACGACGTTGCATACACACCATCGTTTTTCAACAAAGCTCTAGCAAAGCGTGGTGACGTACACCACGTTCGACGGCACTCTGTGAAGGCTATACTGAAATGTTAACTCTTCTGTTTTCCTTCTCTAAACTAAAATCTTATTTAGTGCTGACGGTGCCTGTGTAATTAGTCATCATAGACCTGTATATAAACATTTAGAGATGTTCCAACAACAGTCCTGTTCACTTCTATAGAGGTTTATTGGGTCAGTGGAGAAGAGAATTCCAACATGGGGACTGGGGGAGTAATGCTAAGATAAATAAACGCATGAGAGGGGAGCTCCTCAGGGCGCTAGGGAGGACTACATAGGTTTTTACTGTGTCACCTTGTCATATACAGTGGCCCTAAATCAAAGCCTTTGCCATTAGATCCAATGTACCATTTGAGTTTGACTTGCCTACTATATTGAATATTCTGTTGGCACACAGCTGTTAATAAGTGATAGAGCTGAGTAGCAGTTATACTTGATTTCATGGTACCTGTCACATGTACTGTATGTCCTCTGCAGCGTAACCCTCAAACATTAAAGTGCATGTATAGCGAAAGCTTTTATATATATATATTTTTTGTTTTTATATTGTGAGGAAGATTTAGACCCTTAATCACATATTCATTGCTACATGTGTCCCCTATGGGGACATTTATGCTCTCTTTGGTCCTGGAGGCTATTTTCAACAAGACAGAAAATAGTGGGAAATTCTAAATTTTGGAGCTGTCAACAAAACAGGGTAAATGGGGAATAATGTTCCAGAAAATCTGTCCAATTGGGATATTACTTACTTTGTAGAGATTTCCTATCACTTTCTGTTGCATCCCTGAGCAGTAGATGAAGGAAAATCTCTCCAAAGGGACACAGACAGCAAAAAAATAAAATACAAATCCTGAAAAGTTTGTTTAAACCATGGCCTACTCCACTTTCAAATAAAAAAGAAAACAGAAATACTCAGTTTTATATATTGTAACTATGTCCTTGTGCAAGCAAACATTGTTTCACCCAAGGACATTGCAGTAGAATTACAGTGGCCACAAGTGGAGGTATTACCTATTGTAGTTAATCAGAGGCATGACTGTGCTGCTCAAGAGACGTGGAGTGTGTTTGTGTTTGCCCATAGAAATCCTTCCAATTCTACCCAGAGCAGATTACAATATGGTAGAGATAATATGAGTAGCCCGTCTGTGCAGGTCTTTATTTTACTTTCTGCTATATGAATAAAGTGAAGTGATCTGTACATCAGTTGCCTCTTGCCGACTATATCACCCACAGAGTTTCCTTGTCCCTGTTCATATGTCTTCATCTCTACATCACATGCTTCAGTATCTGTAATGCCCATAAATTTTCTAACACTGATTAAAGGTTTCTGATATTTTTATTTTCTGCAGCCAATCTGTCAGCAATAGTTGGCAGACAGTGGCAAATCATGTGAAGACCACGCTGTACACGGTGAAAGGCCTGAGACCCAACACAATATATCTTTTCATGGTGAGAGCAATCAATGCTGAAGGCCTAAGTGATCCCAGCCCGATGTCAGACCCAGTGCGAACACAAGGTAATGTGGCTTAATATGTTGTCATAGTATATCAAACTGGCAGTTACATTAACTGATTCCGGAATACATTAGATCTGTTGACTTAGGAACTCTATGTCAACAGAGGACCTATGACAACCAGCGAGATGTAAAAAGGTACGTGGGGACAGGATAACAGCAAACAGCAAACAAAGTACAAAAAAAATTGGAAACATAGATGTATACAATATATTCAGAAAATAAAGAACACAAAGCAAATCTGATCGGTATGAAGATGTAAATATCCAGCTCCCTTGATCCTCCTGTGGAAAACGATCTGTGATCTAGGAAACGCGCTGAGGATTTCATACCGCCCTCTCTTAGTGATTTTCAGTATGATCAAGAAAATGTTGATCAGGGATATATAATTGCTTTATACCGGTAGTTGTTTCAATGTAAAATGACTGTATTATGGCATAATAACCGCTCTTTCGTTTTTTAAATGGCATGGTCCTAAGGAATAACACACTTTTATATATTCTTATTATATTAACATCTGTTTAAAGAAAAAAGGATATATTTTTTAAAAGTCTTTTTAAAGTATTGTACCCTTTAAAGTCCTACTTTTTTTAAATTTGATTATGATTTAATATCATAGGATGTACGTAAGGCTATGTACTTTTAATCCATACAACCTCATTAATTAATATAAATATGGTAGGTGGAGAATATTATAAAAGTAGTACTTCTAAGAAACTCATGGAAGAGCATTGAAAAAATCTTTTGAGCAGAACTAGACAGAGTTAAATAAGAACACACACACGTATATATATCAGCCTTCTATAAAGCCTCCTATAAAGCTCAGCATGTGTGCAAAATCTCCAAGGCAACAGATGCATTGACACTTTTTCCAGGCTAATAAATAAAATTAACTTAATTTGCTTAAATGGCAAATGCAGTGGTTTGCTAATGATACTAAAGGGTCATTCTGGAAAATGAGAACATTGGCTGATAAGTGTAGAAAGGATGCACTTGTCAATGAAGCTAACATGACCATTGATTGAATCTATATCATGAAGTTATGAGGTATAGATTTAATTTTAAATGTATTCCATTTCCCTCCTCCCTTGTCTTAAGGATACTATGTGTATCCAATCACATTATTGCTGCTTTAGTCGTTTCTTTGTCTCTACTGTGTTTAACATAGCTTGTGCCCTTCCAATCAACAGAACATAGGTATTAGTGGTGTTACTTGCATAGTATATTTTAACAATGAGTCATATGGCATAAAATAGAGTATGGTTAAAGTAAGAGAATAAATAAAATGAAAGTTTGTAAATCAATGTAGGAAATGGTTCAGACCACTGTCAGTTTTTTTTTCTTGCTGTCTCTGTCCTGTCAGGGAGATGACCCTTCACTTCCTGCCCCAAAGACATTCAGGATGTAAAAAGAAATGTATTTTTCAAAAGAAGGGAAATGCCCTTCTAGAGAGTTGTCACTTGAAGTGATTTTTGCAATGGAAGATATACAATACCTTCACATATTTTTCTGTAACAGCCTAAAAACTTTGGCCCAGATTCACAGAGCGATTACGCCTGCGCAACAGGAGATGCGCGTGCGTAAGTCTAAATGTGCGCGTGCGTTTCGATGCACGGCATCCCCAAAACGAGATACGCAAGAAATCTACTTTTTTTTGTCCGTCGTAATTTCGTTAGACAGGCGCATCCGTCCGCGCAAAACTGCGCTAGACAGACCATTGATTTGCTAGTCAAATATGCTAATGAGGGACTTACGGGGATCCACAAAAGAACGTTAGGGCAGCGCAGGCTACGCAGTGTGCGCAACAGCAAAATGTCCTGTCTAAAATTAGACCATATAAAAGCTGGTCTAAAAAGAGAAAAAAAGTCTACTTTTTAGATAAAGCAACACTGTTAGTGAGGAGCTCAGCAGTCACACGTGTTGCACAACAATCTGTATGCCAACATGCCAGGGGCATCGTCGCGCATAGCTATACTACTGACTTTAGATGAACAAAGAAGGATGAGGGCACTGAGGAGGGCACTAAGGAGGGTACGGGAGATGTTTTATTTTTTTATTTATTTTTTATTTTTATTTGCTTATATAAACTTTACAATTTAATCTAATCTAATACAATATTCTTATCTGATACAAGCCCCTCACTCTTCACTTGATATATCACACATGCATAGACATCTTTGGCATGAGTGATTCTGAGGTGTCTCGCATCTTCAGATTCACCCCTCATGCCATCATGGAATTACCACAACCTTGCAGGAGGACATCAGCAGCCCAACACATGGCACTACCCATGACACCCATGACAGCTACATATACAATCAGAGCCCCATCCCCACAGATTTCGAACAGAACATGTATGGGGACAGCTGGCTGGTTGGTGAGTGACATGGGTGGCAGGCATGACTGTCCCCCCCATGATGCACACATCACAAGGGACACATGCACTACTAACATCCTCCTGTCTTTTCCCTTCAAGGTGACTCTGCATATGCACTGGGACCCCATCTCATGACCCCATCTCATGCCAGCTCACATTATGCATCTTTGCACGTTAAACACACACATTAATCATGGCACAATGAGAATGCATGCATGCACACCACTGTGGTCCCTAGCACACACACCCCACATCCTCATCACATTGGATTGGCACCAGTCCACCATGCAGGACTTGTGAGCTGCAACGCCATGCCACGGCTCCAATTATGTCACTGTACATTCATACACCATTCACACGGACCTGGGGATCACTTCTCCACCACAAATGAGGGTGACACCCCTTTTCCCGCAGGAATATCACCCCCACATTCCAAAATCATACACAAACAGAACCAAAAAATAAAATAAATGACGAGCAAAAATAAAAAATGCCCCAGCAAAAATATAATTTAAACAAAATAACAACAAAGAAAACACAAAAAAGACAAAAATCACTCTGCAAAACAGTCCCCAAATATCTCAAAGACACGTCACAAACAAATAAACAAACGCTAATAAACAAAAGCACCTTGCTGTATAGGAAGGGAAACAAAGGGATGTACTTTTGCAAAGGAAGTGCGTTTGTGTCTGTCTATTTATGCTGTTTGCGTAGTTCACAAAGTTGCCCTAGTCCATTTCCAATTTCACTGATTGCGCCGCTCCCGAGTTGTGAGCATGCGCACAGCGGAGCTGACCATGGTCTCCTTCAAGCGCGCATGCGCGAGCCGGCCGGCCCTTCATTTGCATGGGGTCACGGCTCATTTCAATGTAACACGCCCACGTCCTTCCCAATTTGTATTACTCCGCCTTACGCCTCTGAAATAACGTTACGCATGCGCAATTTTCTGCGCAAAAGCTACGAGAATAGGGTGATTACGCGGCAAAATTGCGCAAGTCTAACGTAAAGGCGGTGCGCTATGCCGGTCCAATAATGCGCAGATGTACGTGAATCTGGGCCTTTGTATTTCCCATCACTTTCTGTACTGGAGACAACTGTCACCAGGACCAGTGAGGAGGGTGAATCTTCCCAGTGGAGAGACGAGGCAACAATAAAAGCTTGATGGGGTTCCACGTTTCATCTAAAACTAAAATTAAACAATGATCTTTACATCTACTTCAGCGCTAAACTCCAGGAATTCAGCTGTGTAAAATGTGCTGGCATACTATAAGTAAAGTCCAACAAGGTGCATGACACCTCTTGGACTTATCTTTTTAATTTACATCTGACAGTTTTATGGAGCTCTGGGAGAATGTGTACTACTAGAGGACCTCTGATAGGAGAGATGCTGTCTTCTCACACACAGCATCTATGTCTGCCCCTCCCCTTTGCTGTCTATTCACAGGAGCATTTGTATATTGTGACTGGGTTCACATATCACAAAGCGTTCTGTAATTGGGCAAAAGGAGTCAGGGGAGGGGGGGACAGTGGCTGAATGTGACTCTGCAACTGCTGAAGCAGAGACCAAAAGGTTCAGCATTGGAGCACAGGAATTATAGCGATAGCTATAGATAGCTATAGAGATAATGCTGGCCATAGATAATACCATTTTCTTTCCTTCTACCACAAGTAGAAGGAAAGCAAGTTATTGATTCCTCCATCAACACAGTCAGTGTTGGCTATCCGCTGGTATTAACCAAATGTAGAAAAATCTGACATGACCCAATCAATTGACTTGGGTACAATCAGCCTGTCCATACATGGATCGAAATTCAGCCAGTCCCTGCTGAACTGGCCAAATGTCAAGATATGTATAGCTGGCTTAAGTCCATGGGGTGGCATGCACTACATCGGACTTAAGCTCTAGTAATCTAGATTTTTTTTTTTTAAATGGCTCAATTCCTTGAGTTCAGCTTTACACTTATTGGTGTAAGCCATGATAAAGAAAACTTACCAATATTTTAAATAGTTTATTTCTGTCATTGAGCCACTTTACATAAAACTTCTGATCATTTTTAAAGAATACCTAAACTTTTTCCCATACATTGTTCATTCTTCAATGTTCAACCTACATTAAACCCAAATAAACCATCCTGATGTATTGCTTTATTGCCAGGCTGCATATATAGCAATCGATCTTCTTTTCCTCTTTATTAACCGGTAGGTTCTGCATTAAGGGTCAAAAACCCCATGCTGCAAGAGTCTGGAGAGTTGGACTGCAGCACTCTCACACAAAGCAGTGGTCCAGCTCTCCTGCTATCCAGCATCCAGGTAGCCAGGGTGCTGTTGATTGGTACTCTGTTCGAGATGGAGCACACTGGGTTATGTCACACACACAGGGACAGGACAGCCAAGTTGCTGCTTTGTATAAGAGAGACTGACTCCTGCAGCATGGGGTATTTTGTTTCAGAAGAAACTACAACTGAGCTTTGCAGATAATGTATAGTGTTGATCATCCTACTGTATGTCACTCCTTATTTTGAGTAGAATACCCTAATATCCCTAAAACAAGGGATACAGTAACAACCTTTAGGATCACTTGATTTGGCCCACCTCTAAAGTCTGTCTGTGGTTAAAAAAGTTGACACAATTCCAATTGAAGGTGACCATAATTGCAAAACATAGAGAAGAAAAGTAGAAAAAGGACAAAAAAACAATACTACTGAAAACTTTGAATATTGTATGTTATTTTGTGTTTTTCACTGAAAAGCTGGAATTACTCTTTAAACAGGTGCATCCTAAGTTTCATTTCTTTGTAAATGCCAAGGAGAGAACCATTCAAGGAAGACTTAAGATTGTGTTATGATTAATCAGAATAGCTCTACACTTACACCCAATACACCTGCACTCAGTTCCTCAGGTACTTGTATCAGTGAAGAGTCTCTTCTACCGTCAAGTTTGTTAATTATGAAAAATTACTGAATCATGACCTAATTCTTGTCTGTATTAGCAGAGATACCATAACTTGATTAAAAGTGTTAATCAGTGATGGTGGAGGATAGTTTAAATGAAGAAGTTAAAGAAGAGACAGAGAGTTGGGTGTCTTGGTTTAGTTAACCTTTGCTATCATATGTCAGTAGATGGAAGGATACAGATTGGCACCCTTATATGATACAAGCTGCATTTCTGCAAAATAAATATTATGCCCAGCATTTTTTCATCCTGGGTTGTAAATTCTAAACTGAAAAGCGTACCACTCAAAGGTGAGTTTTATTAGGCATTATGTAAGCATTTAGTAAGCACCAGCCAGGTTGGCTCTTGAAGTTTTCCAAACTTTGCCAAAGCCTTCTAAAGGACAGATGAGACCTACTAAATGCTTGTTGAAGTTACCACTAGCAAAAGTGTGCTTGTTAAATGCTTTGCTGACCCTGCCTGATACTATTCAGGCTGGCACATACAAACGAGGATCAGGAAATGTCAATGTGTCCTTAACCTAAATTACACTTTTATCCTATGTTTGAATATGTACGTATTATAATATATTATTACAGTTTGTCATAACATTTTCTCTGTTAGATATAAGCCCAACTGTTCAAGGAGTGGACCATCGACAAGTTCAGAAGGAGCTGGGAGATGTGATTGTTCGGTTGCATAATCCTGTCGTTCTTTCACCTACCACAATTCAAGTCTCTTGGGCGGTAAGACCAATTAACTTGTTACGTTAAAACCCCATCTGACTGTAACTGCCCTGAATTTTTGCATTTGCTTAGTTGCCAAAGGATCTTGATGGATTTCTGGAGCAGCACAATCTCTAAATACATCCTGGGACCTGTCTTCATTTCAACACAATGTTAAAACTTACCTGGTTGTGGGAAGTGGCCTGAAATACAGTGTGTCACAAATTTTAGTTTTGGCATGTTGAGAAATACAGCCTGTATTTCCAGTTAACAATGTTTTGCATATTTTGAAAAATGTATTGCACCTCTGATATAGGGACAGTCATGTAGGGTGTGCTTTAAGAGAGCCATGTTTTTCCAAAATTAGGTAGTCAATAAAAACTAACCAACACTTTTGCAAATTCTGGAATTTCCTAAAGTGACCAGCTGAAAAAACTGTTGTGGATTAGCTAATGAGGTTGATTTACTAAAACTAGAGATGTGCAAAATTTGATGCAGCTCTGCACTGAAACCAATCGGCTTCCATTTTTTTTTTCTTTTTGTCAAAGCTGAATTTAGAAACTGATTGGCTACCAGGCACAGCTGCACTAGATTTTGCACTCCCCAGTTTTAGGAAATCAATCCCAATGTGTGGATATTATTTGCTAACAATCTGCTGGATAGCATACAGCATTAAAACTGTAAAGATATTGTAGAAATACTCCATATGCTGTCAACGAGTTAAAACACACACACACACAGTTTGTTAATACACTGCAAAGAAAATGTGTTAGTGATTTGATTTTGACACATTCAGTAGTATAACAGGGTTGAAAACTTAGCACTTTGAATATCTAAAAAACTAAAAATAACATAAGCTGTGTAAACTGCTTGCATGTTGCTTAGAATTTATAGTATATCTAATACACATAAACAAAATGCTATAGCTATAATGCAAGGACTAAAAGAATAAGAAAGTCTTTGATAAAGCAGTGGGGCAGTGCTAGAAAGTTAAAGTGGAGGTCCACCCGATAAAAAAAAAAAAACAGCAGCTACGAATGGACCGCCACGATCCTCGATGAGGGAATCAGGAAGTGAAGTGTTGCAGCTTCACTGCCCGGTTCCCTACTGTGCATGCGCGAGCCAAGCGGCTTGCCCTCACTGGTCCCCGCTGTCTCCTGGGACCAGTATGTTTCCCAGAAGACAGTGAGGAGTGATGTGAAGGGGCGTGACTCCTGTGTCAGTCTATTCTTGGAAGTCGGTGAAAATACCTGTAGGTTCACTTTTTGTGTGGACCTCCGCTTTAAGTGTGTAGAACTGCGGCCTTGAATTGTTAGCTTCTTAGGTCCAGTTTCCATTGTTCGGCTTGAGTTTTTGTGGCTTTGTGCTCTCCCCAAGTTTGTATGGGTATTCTCTAGGTACTATCGTTTATTTTTACACTACAAGGAAAAAAATAAATGACTTACAGTCCTGTATTTACAGACATTTCCTTCTTAAAAAGCTGGTTTTCTGGTTGACCTTTCTGCAGTTTGCAACACTGACGGAAAGCAGGTATGCAGATGAGGATATCTAACTTGGTCTGCATACTAGTCCTTAGTCAGTGACTAAGAAAGCATTAACGTTAAGGGTTCTGCATAATAGACAAGCAACTAACATTTTCAGGAGGTCTTTAATATGGCAGATCCTGTATTTTTGTCATGATGGGTTTACACTAATTGACCTCTAACCTAGGTAACCATAGTTTGTCTGTAATAAGTTTGCCATTAGATTGTATGCTGATTGGGAGCCAGTATTGACTTTACTGGCTCCTACTGCAAGCAGAACATGCTAATATATTTTTTTAGAGCTATATAAATAGAGGAAGTGGTAAGAAAAAAGCTCAGAAGAAACAACCAAAGTAGTATGACACCTTGTATGGATTTTGCCAAGCAGGCATACTGTATGTTGGAGCTGCAGCATGGAAGATAAAGAACATGCTAGAAACTAAGATTATATCTTCCATCTGGCTTGGGAAATGCAAAGAACAATATAAACCTGTGGTCTGGCAGGAACACGGTTGGGGTGACATCCTTAGCCAGTGCTTACAACCAAGACCATGAAATGAAGCTAAGCCAACTTGATCAACCTTGTAACATTTATGATGACATCCTTAGCCAGCCCAGTGCCTACAAACTAAGACCATAAAATGAAGATAAGCTGAAATTATCAACCTTGCAACCTTTACAGAACTGGTCAATGTGGCCCATGTATTCAGTTGGGATATTCAATATACAGGCATGGCTGTATAACAGTAACATTCTAATGCTTCGTACACACGGCCGGACTTTCCGAGAAAAAAAGTCAGACTGGCTTTTTCTCTCGGGAAATTCTGGCCGTGTGTAGACTCCATCTGACTTTTTTTGTCGGAAACCCGACAGACCTTAGATAGAGAACCTGTTCTCTTTTTGTCTGTCGGACTTTTGCGCGGTCAAAAGTCTGACCGTGTGTACGAAGCACTACAGAAAATCTTGTATTATCAGAAAAAAATGAGTGGGTGTTTTGTGAGCACAGTTTCATTTGTAATGTCATGTTTATGAAAATCTTTTTTGTATGTGCATAAAACAATTAATTGGTGGGAGGCAAAGATGGATGTAAACAGTTTTCTCTGATTTACAGCCTTCCTTTATCTAAAAAAAACAGCTGTTTAATGTCCCTCTTAAAACACAGCTTGTTTTTCTCAGTATTAACAGGCCATTATTGTGAGTTACATCCATATTTGCACGTACATTTACTTAATGTAAAGACAGCAAAGTTTATTAAATGGTCTGCTAATGTCACACTGACATATGTTTCACAAAGCTTAACAGTGACACATTTCTCTGAATTCTGTTTGCACAGCTTGCTGTAATTCTCATGTGTGTCTAAAACAAATGTTGATGCTTAGAGTGATAGTTTGCTTAAAATATTGTACAGTATCTACATGCAGTTAAAAGGAATCAATCAGATAAAAAGAGGATATTAAAGGGGTTCTAAAGACAGAAGGTTGTTTATCGTAATGCATTCTATGCATTAAGATAAAAAACCTTCTGTGTGCAGCAGCCCCCTCAGTCCCCCTAATAATTACCCATCTCGATCCGGCGATGTTGCACAAGAGACTTTTCCCTCCGGGACTCTCCCTCCTGATTGGCCGTTGGCTCCCGTTTCTGTTAATCAAAGTCAGTTTGCCAATGAGGAGAGAGAGGGGTGGGGCCGAGCCATGGGCTGGGTTCACACTGATGAGAATTGGATGCAGGTTTTGGATGCCAGTTCACACAGCTCCAGGGTGGCCGTGGAGTGCACTGGAAAAGGGTGTGGTGCATCTTTGGCTCCATTTTTGTTCCAAATTCGGGCAAAAATTCAGACGTGATTCACATCTGAAACGGAGAACAGGGACGCACTGGCCACAGCTAGAGTGATCCCAGCCTTAACTGAATCTTTACACCCAGGGTGTGGGAAGGACTGCCCTATTATGTGACCACTGTGGTTGGCTGTGACAGTAGTCACATGACTGGGAGATGTTCCCACCAGCTCACTTTTGGTACTGGAGAACAGCAGATGTCTATGACAGATCAATCACAGTGCTGGCAGTACGCAGTGAGCAGGCTGCCATAACAGAAACCTTAGCTGTCCATGGATGCATCTGTGTGGCATGTGGGCATTAAAGTCCACCCTCTTTTCCCCCACACATATGTTATACATGAGTAGCAAGAGGCTAAGTATTTATGTGCAGAGTGTGCAGAGAGCAGTTTGTATTTTAAAAGGGCTTATGAAACCCAACAAGAACTTATACTGGGTTGTTTTCTAAACACAATACAACTACCAATATTTTTTAGCACATGTGCTGTGAAGGAGATATAGGATGTATTACACACCAGGGATCCATTTATTTCTCCTATCTGCAGCCTCTGAAGACATGTACCTTGGTCCCTCAAAATAAGATTTCTTAAAGCTAAAAAATCACTCATGATTCAGCAATCTGATTTATTGCTAGAGTGTGAGAAATAACAGTGAAGCATTACTGCTGCTTAACGCAAGGAAATGACAAAGAAGCCAGGAGCCAGCCATTATTATTCTGTGTCTAGAATTCAAGTGTACTGTATCAATAAAGGTAATCAACTTTCACCAGGTTATATAGAGGGTTAGATAAAGCGATACATGCATTATTTACTGCAGAAATACATAAACCAAGCAGTAAAAGCAGTCGGAAGGCAGAAACCTATATTAAATTAATAAATGAATGTAGAATGGCCTTCACGGGAATATGAAACATTAATATTGAACAATTATTCAGGAATATTTTTCTTTTTCCAAATGGCATGACTTGTTCAGACAATTACATACAAGCAGAGCAATGTAACTTTCTGTACATTCTGACTCTTATCAAGTCCCATATCTTGTTAATTTAATCCATGTTAACCAGGTGAGTGCCATTGGCAGGTCTTAAGTAGGCTTGTGTTTGATACCTTCCATGCACAGTATACATTGTCCCTCAAGCTACCACTGTGTTGCTTTCCCTTTGCAATGAATGGAAAGCGCTAATGAGTCTCTGGTGGCTTGTTATTTCCCAGTCTAAATCCCAGGCTATGCTTATGACTTCATTATCCATGTGCAGGGGTATTATACATATAAAGAATGGGCTACACATTTTATCCTGAGATCAGAAATGCAAGAAGATACAGGCTGTGTCCTTTCTGTTCTTGATTCTTCGGAGTTTGATCATCACAGATGTTTCTGCTAGAGTGGCGATCTGTATGGACTCATACATCGTATTCATGGGTTTTTTGAGAGGCATGGCAAGCATTTATTGTAATGTTTCTTGAAGATACTACAGAAAGACGGAATGCTATTTTATGACACACTATCATCATATGGGTAGAGGATTGAGAACAGAGCGATTTCAAAATAATATACAGGGACAATAATGAACTGGTTCGATGTATGCAAGTCATGGAATTGAATGCAAACTGCCTTAGTCCCCTTATTTTATCTTGCAAATGTACAATCATTTATATCTAGTATACAAAGCAGTTTCACAACTGGGAATATAACACAGCTACTAGTTTAGAATTCAATTGAAAAGGATAAGCATTACTTCCATATTTTTGTGTTTGTGGTAGATGTAGAGTTTTGTAGAATAAAGTGGTTGTAAACCCTTACATATACCCAGTGAAGTTAACAGCCTCAGATGATACACAGAGATAAAACAAATCCTCCTACATAGGTTTCACTTGTGTATTTGTAGTCTTCTCCTCTTTAAACCCCTTCAAAAGTGGAGATCATGTTAAAAAAACGTTCAACTGTCAGGAGCACAGAGGAGGGGTGGAGAGACTGCAGTTACACAGTGTGAGAGCTGATTGGAGGGAAGGAACACACCCCCTTCCACACACAGCAGAATGGTGTTCTTAATAGACAAGCTCCATGCTAAGCTCTCCCTTCTGACACAAATAATATATAACACAAACTCGGAGGAGAAACAGCAGTACACTGCTGGTTCCAGTGAATGGCTGTGCAGGAGATGGGCATGTTTGGTGGAGAGCAGGCTGAGTTCCCAGCAAAGCCAGAACACTGGTATATTTTAAGGTGGTGTCGCGCTCCAAAAATCCCTTTAAATCTGTTTGCATGGCAATTCGAACTCAGCATATCATGTCAAACCATAGATAACATTAACAAAGTGTCCTTTTTTATGCATTTGCTTGAATATGCTCAATAGTTAAAAAAAAAAACAGGCTTGTGTTCACATATATAAACAACTGCTTCCTTAATTAGTGTTCACCACTATGTGCTCCAATCATCCATGTGCATTAGTGATAATCCCCTCATCCGATGTGCTCTCATCTGAGGATAAGACCAACCAATGGTCTAAATGTGCTTTTATCCCTCTCTGAGGATCAGTTTTATGCTGCTTCTCTCCTTTTCTGGTGATCCTGAGATTAGGATCTTCCTTCTCCTACACTTATCTCCATGCGCCCAAATCATAAATAGAGAAAGTTGGACATAATGCTTTATTAAAACAACAGGTTTATTAAACACTAAGTATAAAAAACATTTACATTTTCCTGGTGCTTAGAGTACACCAAACTGTAAAAAGCATTCAGTCCTCACAGTGCGGGTATAGGACAATCAGACAGTATTTCCACAGTATGCTCACAATACGGACCTCAGTGTGATGACAAATTGATCCTTCCCCTATGCGTTACGCCACAGGGTCACATGGCTTCCTCAGTAGGATATCATCCAGAACACTGACCACACTGAGCTCTCATGCCTAGTTTGGTAAAAAAAATCATAAGAAAGCAGAGGGACTGGCAGGAACACCAAGGATTTTAAACAAAGGAAGCAATATAAAGAGAACCGGATACTTTTTGCTACAAGTACATACTATAACAAGCATATATCAGAAATAATAAATGTTGGGTTTACATATCCTTTCAAATATACTTTAAAATGTTTTATGCTGCAGTGGAAGACAGGAAACTGCCTGTGTTGTCTGGCAGAGGTGTCTGGATCACAGATCTGGCTGTACCAAATTACAAATCCAGGGAATCCAAACACAGTTATCTTTAGCTGCTCCCCTGTCATTTGGCCTATGTGCACTAATTAATATGTATATTAATATGGATCACTTGGATCACTTTAAAATATGAAAGCTTCCTGTGTATGTCTTACCCATATAGTCTAATATCTTGAAACATTGATATTTTTCCTAAGATTTGTTTATTTCAAATACAAATGGAATGTTTGTTCCTTAGTTTTCAACTGCTTTTCTCTTGGTTCATTGCTTAATTGTAGAATAAAAATGCTGTTTTGGTGAAATCTGAACACACCGTGCATCCTGCCTCTTACTTAAACAATTTCATGTTCGCTGTCAACAGAGTCAACACTCTGTATTAATTGTATTGACAGAAGCTGACAGGTTAAACAGCGCACAGCAGTTCAGCTGAACACTGGATGTATGTAGACCACTGGAAAGTTAGGAAATAACTTTGTTACTGTGAAGTCAGATTACTAATTAAGGCAATTTGCATTACTTTAGTTGTCATTCAGTTTTTAAAAGGGCTTAGAAAAAAAAAGCCTCACCTAATTCATGCAGGCTTATAGAAAAGACAGACTGGACATGTTCAAAATCTTAAACATATGGCTGTATAAAATTACGTTCTCTTTTAAAGTTTTAAATGTGCTACAAAATGCCATTTGGTTTCAATCTCTTGAAGTAGTTGCTATTTTTAAAAGTGAAAACATAAGTGTCGTATATTATAATAAACTGCTAAATATGAGATTTTAAATTAAATTGCCTCAATGTGTTTCCAGTTTTCACTTTATTGCCCCTAGTCATGAAAGTGTTTTCTATATTTTCTCCAGAGTAATATATTCTGTAATGTTAGCATTAGGAATAAATGATGAGCACAATGTGTAGCTCATTTTAAGGGCCAGTTACTATTTTTGTGGACAAAAAAAGAAAGAAACTGAGTATAGAGACTTATGTTAGAATGGATGGTAGGCCATTAAAGTGAAGCTGTCACATTGCAGTAGCATACAGTATCATATTAACTTAAGACTGGTCCTAAAAAGGGGACAACACAAGGTGCTTGCTTCAACACAGCCTGCTCCATACACACTAAGCATCCTGCAGTTCTGCCACACACCCTGCAATACATCAACCCACTACTAGGCCTTAGTAACCAATAAAAAAAATGTTAGGGGACCTCTAATGGGGTGACACATTTTCCAATTGAGCCCTCTCTGTTACCTTCACTAGCTCTGATTGGTGGATTTTCCGGTGTAAAAGATAGTATGGCAGTGCATCTAAGTTGGCACAATTCAGTAAAGCCCTGATTAGTGAGAGATTGCTATTTTGATCTCTCAACAAAGTCTGTGGATGAGAAGTTGCTATGTACTTTGTGTTTGAGTTTCCCCATCTTGAGGAGAAAATGATATTGTTACCTTTGCTCCCCTTTTTTTGTTTTTGAGCATGCCTCCTTTGCAGGGGAGAACTGAGGAGGGGGGCATTCACCGGTCAAAACAAAATAATATATGTTTGGCTGGTGGCCCTGATTAGAAATATTCTAATCTCAATTAGAGTAGGACACACACACACAGTATCACATGATGTGTATCATGTAGCTATCTGCTCCCCATTCAGACCTGCAGTCTTACAGTATTGACATTATTTGCAGCTCCGAGATGTTAATGCAGGAAGAATGAAAAACGGAAGTGTGCTCATGTGTTAAATGAATGAGAATGATAAGGCGTATTTGTGGTGGCATGTATTTTATTTAGTATTTTATTTAAGTGAGTGCAAATTATTTTTACTGAGCAGCATTCATCTTGCTGAGCTCTTGCAATTCACCCCAAGTTGTTGTTGTTTCCTCCCAGGCCAAGAGTTTCCAGTTTTCCCCTGCTCCTCTGTGTGGATGGAGTGAAATAGAAGAGTTTTTGGGCTGTTGCTATTGCCACTTTACTTTACCGTAAAGTTGCAAGTTGTAAAAATATGTGCAACTCTTAAAACATTTACTTTTTATACATACTGTGTATATTTAATGATCTTTCACACAAATACCTACTTTATGGTAAGTAGGCATTTTAAAATAGACTTGTTTATTGCCCAAAAACCTTGGATAAATGTACTTCTAAGTATTCACTAGAAGCCCCAAAGAGCCCATGCAAATACCCACTTTCTAAAAATTGGTACTTGTATGTGCTCAGACACACCACCCTGTTGTCATAAAATAGGTTGTTACAACACAGAGTGCTACATTGTTGGATATACCCACACCTTAAAAGATGACCTTCCAATTGTATTTTATTTTTAAAGAGGCTTGTTGTATTGTTACAGCTATGTTCTTGCACTGTTTGGTATCTAATGGTGTCTACTATATGGAAGCTCTTCTAGTTTCAAGAATCTGTTCACAATTGGTTTATTAAAACATGTCTGTCCAAATATTGCTAGAAGAGCATATCCCTGTGCTAAAGTTTTTTAAGACCATCTCTGTATGCAAAAAGATATCTGTTTGAGAAACCTAAGGTGTAATCTGCAATTCCCTTACTTAGGGGTCATGTCTTAGTTGGATGTAGCCAAGCTGCATCCATCCAGTTAAAAGCACTGCCCCTGAAATTGCATGTAACGCAGCCAAAATTGTAAAACTTTTTATTGGTGGCTTTATTTACGGGTGCTTGCCTTGTGACAGCTTTTCTTTCATCCTGTCATTGCAGTTTCATTATTCATAATGCTTTTTTCTTTTCTATCTGTGCAGGTTGATCGTCAGTCACAGTTCATACAAGGATATCGGGTGATATACAGGCAAACGTCAGGTCTGCAGAGTCCATCTGCGTGGCAGAACCTGGAAGTAAAGGTTCCAGCTGAGCGCAGCACAGTGATATCCAACCTGAAAAAGGGGATTACTTATGAGATTAAGGTTCGACCTTATTTCAATGAGTTTCAGGGAATGGATAGTGAGTCAAAGTCAGCCCGGACAACAGAGGAAGGTAAAAGAGCTCCACAAGCTGCATTCATTCACTTTATTATAACTTCTTTTACAGAATTGGAAATTGACTGCTCTTCTGTTTTAATACATAAATGGTAAAATCTTTCTGCTGATTACCACAGAATTTACTAAAAGGATTATTGATTCCTGTAAAGGAATTAAACCACAACACTTTCCATCTAATATTATATTTACATTTACTGTGTAGCTGGTGTAAGCTGTTGTGTTCTGTTCCACACGCATCAATTTCATAATTTTCACCCTAGGAAAATTTCCTAGGGGAACATATCAACGTTTACTGCAGCTTCAAGGGACTAGCCATTTTTAGGAAAATTGGATAGCCCTAGTCATTTCCAAACACTAAGGCCCAGATTCACAAAGCACTTACGCCGATGTATAGCACATTACGGCAACGTTAGTGGAAATGTGCGCCGGGGTATGTGTGCGCCAGACCCACAAACCAACATACGCCTAAAAACTGGCCACCCTACGCCGACGTAGCTTGCACATGCCGGTGTAGCGTGGGCGCACATATGGGCTGGACGCATGTTGCTGCTCCCATTGATTAGGCATTCAAACATGCAATTGAGGGAAATACGACGCATGCTACGTGAGGTGCACTTAAATCCGGCGTAAAGTTATTCCCCATAGATGAGGTGCAACCCTGCACCAGGGAACAGAAACCGGCGTATTGTGCGATGGACGTGTCTGGCTGGGCGTACGTTAAGTTCACACCGTACATGGTGATCCGGCGTAGCTTAGGCAGTTGTGCCGGAGTGGTTGTGAGCAGGCGCATAAGGGTGCTGTGCATGCGTCCACATCACGGTAACATCACGGCGCATGCACAGTTCGTGATATGCCGGGCGTAAAACACTGCACCATGCTCGGGCCATCATTTGCATGGGGTCACGCCCACTTCCACTTATGCCGTGCTGCGCCTTTGAAACCCACGCCACGCTGAAGCAGCATTGGGAGCAATAGCTTGCTGAATGCAATGCTTGCCTCTCCGCGCTATGTTGGCGTGGCGTACAGTGTTTGCGCTACGGCGGCGTAATGTGCGCCTTGCACTCTATGAATCTGGGGCTAAATGTTTAGCTGATATTGACAATGATAATTGCATAAAATATGCTGTTGTTATAAGCTGATGAAATAAGAACCTGTAATTTTAAAGAAGGTGTTGTTGCTTTACCTGAGACAACATCCAATGGTGTTTAAAGGGGTTGTAAAGGTAAAAAAAAAAGCTTACTTTACCTTAGTGCAGTCCTCCTTCACTTACCTCATCCTTCGATTTTTCTTTTAAATGTCCTTATTTCTTTTGAGAAATCCTCACTTCCTATTCTTCTGTCTGTAACTACACTAAGTAATGCAAGGTTTTCTCCCTGGTTTGGGGGAAGGGGGCGAGCAGGAGTGTCAGGACGCCCACTAAAACACAGCTACTTTCTCTATCTGCAAAGTAGAGAGTGTCCTGACTTGCCTGCTCGCCCCTCCCCCTCAAGAGGCTTTCTCCACTCCAGGGAGAAAGCCTTGCATTACTGTGTGTAGCTACAGACAGAAGAATAGGAAGTGAGGATTTCTCAGAAGAAATAAGGACATTTAAAAGCATAGCCAATTTGCCCTATAGGCTCACTATGCAAGCCACTTAGGGCCCCGCAAAGCTGCGGAGGGCCCACAAATTACTAGAGGCCCCGTCTGGTGAGAAGTCATTTTTGGCCCCTCACTTCGCTTCTCTACTTGCTTGCTGCATGGGAGAAGTGGTAAGAGGTCAGCACCCGCCGCTTCTCACTTTAATGTAAGATGTCATTTACAATAGCAGAACCCCCCATCCCCCCGCTTCTCAACTTTAATCTTAATGTGACATGTCACAGTCGGCAGCCCCCTCCCCCCCCCCTGCTTCTCAACTATGTATGTCATTTGGCCCCAGGGAGGTCAGGATCTGGCTGTTTAAAAGCAAAATCGAAGAATGAGGTAAGTGAAGGAGGACTGCACTAAGGTAAAGGAAGCTATTTAGGGGGGAAAAAATGACCTTTACCACCCCTTCAAATATATATTAGCTGTTGTTATTAGTAACTCTTACATAAAAGAAGTCTAGAGGGCAGCCTTGCTTGGGAGATTTTTTTTGCAGCAACACAAGGGGAGTTTTGACAGGAGTTACATAGATCACAGTTGTCCCTAGAAGACCTTAAAACTGCCTGTAACCACAGTGTTCAAACACATTTATGATATCTTTTTTTTTTACTGTGAACCCTGTTGGTGAGATTTCCGTTTTTGAGTTAATCACTCTTCACATCTGATGCTGCCATTATGGTGTTCTCACACTTCTTGTTGGATATTTTATCTATTTTATATTATTATTTTTAAACCTGGGTTCTGTAGATTCCTAGGGTTCCTCCAGAGGTTGGCACGGCTCCTTGAGCTGTGAAAGAGGGACTTCACTTTTGATGGTGCCTAAATAGTACCAGGGCCAATGTCACATGGAAATGCCAGCAGCATGACATCAATGATCTTCTTATCTGTCTGTAAGGGCAGAATTCTGAACACCAATGTAAGGGACGTTTTCCCACTGATCCTCAATTAATTGCTTTTAGCAAGGATTCTCTAAAACCTGAAGTTTATTTCAAGGGTTTGTCATTGGGTAATAAGATTGAGAAAGGCTGTTATAGAGTATGCAGCAGGAGTTTGGCAAGGTGGATGAGAATTCCAAAATCTTCAAGATGGAGTCAGGAATTATGGTGGGGAGATCTTTCAAATAAAACATGAAAGACATAAGAAACCATGGATTGACTCATCTTTCAATAATTCATCTGTTACTTGTGTGACCTTTTAAATGCCTAACATCTTTCTGTTGTAGCTTGAGTAAAAGTGGTATGCCCCGTCTTTGCAACCAGGGCATCATTTTGTGATCAGACAAACATTGGGTCATGTATAGGTTCCTTAGGGGATAATAAGTGGCATGCAAAATATCTATGTGTAAGAGCTGTGAATCACTTTTTATATTAAAGTGTCATTTGGATGAGAGAGAACACTATAAGTCCTAGTAGTACAGTAGTGCAGTTGGGAATGGACACAGATCGCACTTTTCATTGTTTCATTGTTTTCACTTTTCATTGTTGCTTTTCATTGTTGCTTTGCAAGTCAGATGACAAGTTGGAAGGCTGGCCGCAGGCCAGCCTGAGTTCGTGGGAGGAGTCTGAGAGTACTTAAGACTCCTCCCCTGTTAGATTCTGTGTCAGTGTTTTCTTTCAGGGTTCCCACCCACCCGTTCCCCCAGCCTTCATACATTCTCATTATACATTTTTCTTATTCTTACATTCAGGGTATGCCCTCTTCTCGGGCACACTGACCAGCAGGCCAAAGGCACACCTCAGGCTTTGGTTATTAGGGTTATCACATTCCTTACTCAAAGACTCTGATTACAATCTATAGCCAGCCTAGAATTAGGCAAGAGACTTCTTGTACCTGCATACTTTTGCTCATCTAGGCCTAACTTGTGCGGCTTTTTTTTTTTATATATATAAATTCAGACCTTTGGACATAAGCCTATTCCTGAAATGCCCTCGTTTAGCAAAAACATAAATAGAAATTGGTAGTTATGTACACAAATGGTACTATCAAGAAGAAATAATTGTCCCAAAATGAAGACATACAGAATTTCTATCCCTTTATTTCTATCTATCACTTACCAAACTTCCTTACTTCAATTAATTGATATATGGAAGGGCATGTGTCTCTTTTTCTTTCAATCTACGGATGGCTCAAGAGGTGACATTTTCATTTATTGCTAGGTTGTAGAACAAGTGTGGTAGTAATTTCATACATTAAAGGACACTTTAAGTGCCACTAGACTTGCAATATTGAGCAAGATTTTTATGGCTATTTTTGCCCAGAGATACGTGAAAGTCACAAGGCTCGATCTGTTGCACAGATTAATGTAACCTTCAGCAATGCTACCTACTGCCATGGCTTTCTGGCGTCTGTGATAAATAATTTTATCATCTGTCAAATGTCATCAAACATTGAAGGTAATCGGTGTCGAACTGCTCTGGCTGCAGAGTGATTTCACAGTTTACAAAGTTTGACATATTTGCACTCAAGTCAGCCGGCAATAAAATATTGTATATAATGGCAAAAATATGTTTTATTTACTTTGCCCTTGACATCAATTTAAGTATTTTCAAGGTCCCTGGTCTTAATATGAGGAACAGAAATTGGTGATTGCTGTATATTGCTAGAAGTTGTAGCATGTTTTTTTTTTTTTTTAATTCAGAGGAAATATTTGTCTGACAGAAGATTAAGGATGAACTCCAGGCAGCTATGAAATGGTACCTTCAACTCAGTGTTAAAGTATTCATAATAAAATGTATATATTGGGTCATTAATTGCTTTTTAAACACTCCTTGTAGGAAACGGTTTACATTACATTGCAAGTAGTAGAAAATAGACACATTCAGGAACTTTAATATAAATATGGACTTATGTCTTAAAGCGGTATCAAAGTCCAAGCAAAAAAAATAAAAAATTGAGCCCCTGGGTGGTTTAAATCATAACATGCTAGTATACACCACACACCACATTGTGACAGATTTAACTTAAAATGAGGAACCTCCAGCAGCCCACTGTTACCTCTTACAGAGTTTCCATCATCAATCGATCTGCGTTCCAGGTTTGCAGGATCCAGCCATTTTAAATGGCTGGGCCAGAATGATGTCACTCCCGCACAGTCGTGCCACAGTTCTCTAAATGGATGACATACTTCAGTATGATGTCCATTGAAAACGCAGTGGGCATGCACCAGTGACATCACCAGCTGCTATAAATGTAACAATCTGCTAAGTAGTACACGTTGATAGAAGATTTCTCCGGAGGGGACACAGACAGTAATTTGTATTGCTGTCTGTGTCTTCCTGGCCTGCTGACACCCATTTCACTCATTCTTTGAGTCCCATGCCGTTCTACAGGTGCAAAATGCACCAGTACATGCCAAAAATCTGGCATTTACACATATGTTTTTACTCCATTTTGCAATGGAGCAGTGTGAAAGCAGCCTTAGTGTCACAAGAATAAACAAAAGTAAGGAGATATCTCAAATGGGGCCATAGGCAGCAGTAAAAGCAGGACAACAACCCTTCACATGCTATTAAAATCATAAATTGTTTTGGCAGGATTTGGCTTTAAAATAATTGGATATTTTTTTTTTTTAATTCATGCGGTATAGAGATTTTCAGGATACAAATTAGTGACTTAGATGTGCAGATGTCTTAATAAGACGGTGGAAAACTTGCCTGTCCTCTATTGTAGAAGAAAATTGGTGCCAGGCTACACAGAAACTTTCCAACAATGTATACAGTCCCCAGTCCCCAGTCATCACAGATAAAACTCCTAATGCCAATTTAAAAACATATCCAATCAAAGCATTTATTTTTTATTTTTTTTAAGGTAACTTTATTGTTTGCAAATAAACAAAAACATAGTACAAACATAAAGAAACAATGCTCATTCCGAAACGGTGAGCAACATAAGCTCAAAATATCCATTCAATATATTGGTAGCTTATATGGAAGGTTCATATAATCAATATTAAAAAAAAAAGGCAACATTATGAGAGTATAAAGGTCAAAGGATTAAAATAATTCAATCACAATAGCATCCAGAAGGCATAAATTCTAGAAATAGGATATAATCAAGGTAAAACAAGAGTTCCATGACCGGGATATAGGACTTAATGATCAGATGATACACTTTGTACAAAATATACCCAGAAGGACCAGACTTTGTATATCAATTTATAAAGTGGGATGGTCTGGTTTACTAAGGCAATCCAAGAAGTGACAGTGGGGGGGCTGTGATTTCCATTGCATGGGTATAGATTTCTTGGCATAAAAAAGAACTAAGTGCATATAAAGCTTTATGCAAATCATGAGTATTGCCCAGGAGACCCTAAGGGGATTACAGATATTAGGCTGCTGTGTAAGTGAGTTTAGGAAGGTCATAACTAGGTGGGCATTCCCAAACCATATGGAAGAATGTACCATCTACAGTTGAGCACTTAGCACAAGCAGCGGAGGGCAACTTACCAAGGCTGAAAAGAAGGCATGTAATGTAATATGATCAATACAAAAATGTTGTTTGTATAACCCAAACTAAAATCAATGCACCCAGCCCCTTGATCTACATACAGGGTGCTGGGCGCATATATTCCAACGATGGGGGGGGGGGTGTTTTTTGAAGCATGTGATTAGAGCCAGATGCTCTAATAGGCTTCAAAAAGGGTGGACTCGGAGCGCAGATCACTGTTCACAGTTCACTGTTGTGTGACGATAGCGAATGAATATTCGCTATCACCACACTGATCCTCCCCCCGTCAATCATGAAGTGGGCCTTGATACCCGTCACCCAATTGGCTGAAAGGATAGGCAATCCTATTGGATGCCTAGGAGGAGGAGGGAGGAGCTGCACAGAGGAAGCTACTGTGTCGTAGAAAGGAACCAGGAGCCGCTGCCCGCTGCCCATAGGAGCCCACAACCCATCCACTGCCCACCGCTCATTGGAGACCCCGCCAACCCGCAACTGATGGGGTAAGTGTCGGGGGTGGTGCCGACCGACAAACTGGCGGGGTGGTTGTTTGCCACCCCCCCCCAAAAAACAAAAAAACACCGCCGCCACTGGTATAACATTATCCTTAGATGATCATAGGAACCTGTAAAGGAAGGATTCCTGCCACACGTCCTCCATGAGATAGCTACAATTTTACTGTAGCTACTGAACTCTCGGCAGATATGAAAACACTTAACGCAGCTCTTTATTCATTAATATATAATGTAATATATATATAATGTATTTTTTTAATGCATGTAGTACCACCACCTAAATTTGATCTGCTATCAACTTTTTTCACTTCCTGTACTAAAGAAATCAGACTGGGAGAGGGTAATGTTCTTTCAAGGTTTTTGCTAATTGAGGGAAGAAGGAGCTTGACAAATGAGTTTATCAGTCTGCTGCTTCTCCTTTAAAGTGGTTGTAAACCCACATTTTTTTTTAATAAATCTGCAAGACAAAGGCAAAGGCATAGGCAAAAGCATAAAGGCACACAGGCATAATGAGCTAGTATGCACAGCATACTAGCTCATTATGAAATACTTACCTTAGATCGAAGCCCCTGCAGTGGTCCTCGTACATTGGTCTGGCCGGCGACATCGCTCCCGGAGTTACGTCCGGGTTTCGCGGGCACCGCCACTGTGATTGTCCAGAGCCGTGATTACACCACACCCGCGAATTCACGTGGGAGCCACCGGTAACGGCACACAAGCTGAAGCCATTGCTTCAGGGAGCATATGCCAATGACGTCAGCACATGTTTAGGAGATATCCAGGGTAGCTACAGGTAAGCCTTATTACAGGCTTACCTGTAGTAAAAAGTTGTTGTAAAGGGTTTACAACCACTTTAAGACTGGGTTCACGTCATTGCGAATTGGATGCAGGATTTCCCGCAGTCCTATTCGCAAAAGCAGGCAATTTTAAATGTCTCTCTATGGAGCTGGTTCACATATCTCCGCAGAGGGTCCAGTGCGTTTTGCACAACAACGCTGTGTGTCTTTTGGTCAGGTCCGGCTAAAATCAGATCTGAAACGATGAACCAGCATGCATCGGACCCCTGCTGTGAGCCGTATGTGAACTGAGCCTTACTGTCTAGTCACAGTCTGGGGAAGGGAGAAGACCTGTAAATGCTGTTTAGCTGCAGCAGAAAAAAATCAGGTCTGCCAGCCAAAGCCCTGTGGAAGAGCGGTTTAATGAACCAAATGGACAAACTTCCACATCCGTTTGGCAGCTCTCAAATATATATTTCATCTCTTTATTTAGCTGTTTGCCTAGAGTTCAGCTTTAAATAATAAAGCTGCTAATGATCAAAAAAGGCTGTGATACTATATATTTTTTTTATTAATTTTTGCATCAATTGGATGTAGTAATAAACTGTGGCTCTATTTTATTGAATCTTTGTAAATCCACACTTTTTGTGTTTACTGAAAACAGTGCCTGCTTTTTCCAGCTCTCTAAGCTTTCTGTGCAGCACAGTAAAAGCTAAGCCAGCATTGATCGAACAGTGTTTCTTTTATGGAAAAAGGCTTGAGCACAGCTTAGAAAATAGCTCAACACAAATTGTCAGTTTACACTTTCTTTCAAATAAAAATAGCAATCTCTTGAGAGCCAGCAGACCGGCCTCAAATAAAAAACACAGAGAGTGAGATGAACAAATCAAAGGTAGTTGACACCTTCCAAACAGGGCCAAGTTTCATTGGATTACTTTTTATATAGAATGGTACTTCAAAGGCCACCATCCAAAAATTAATTTCCCCGCAGTTAGACTTTTTATCGGGAACTGGTATTTGTCACCATCCTGCGTGCATCCATCTCCTACCTCTTTGGCCTTGCAAAAAGTAACAAATGGTATCCACTTTTGTCGCCCTGGAAAAAGATGAGCGGCGATTTGGGTTCTTGTACATTTGTGGAAAGCAGCTCAGTAGTGAAATAATTGACCTGTCAAATCTCGGCCCAGTGTCTCCGCAAAACCAGCAGCAAGGGAAATGAGAAAATGCTTTAAAAAAAATTATTTTGCTATGTGGTCTATTTAATAACCACAGCATCCCCAGACAAGTGCTTTAATTTATATTGCTGTTTGAGAGTCAGGATACATATAAACTACTGGAGAAAGGTATCTTTAGGTATATTTTTTTTAAATACACCAGCCTATGTAGCTCCTTAACTGTAGTGACTTAAATTAGATGCTACTTGATTTCCGCATTTCCTGTAGATAAAAGAGATTCCAGTTTAAATTGTTCTCTTTGATCCAAATTTTATGCTAGATTTTATATTAGAGTGTAACTCTAGGCAAGCAGCTAAACACACATATTTTCATGCTATCCCACTGGTCAAAATTTTAGGAATTTTGCTCTGCCAGTCACCCCCGTGTATGTCCAAGGGCAATACTACTGTCCAGAGCCTGAAGCGTTTTGGCTTACTTTATCAATGTTCTACCCCCTATTATAAATAAACCTTCTTATGTGTTAACTGTAAACCTGCCTAAGCTCCTCCCATTTATCTCCAAACACCTAAAACATGCTGGAGCCTGACTGACAGAGTGGCACTCCCGCCTACTTTCTAAAGGATTATAGACAAAAGACTACTATCATAAAGATATTACACAGTATCTTGGTAATGGCAGTTTATGTGTGTAATAATAGCATTCAATATTTTAAAACCACAATGCCCCACAGTGGCTTCCCGAGAAAGCCAGTCACTCAAAATCTCACAAGAATACACTCTACAATGGGCATGTACTGTCAAGGTATTTTGAACTCCCAGCTTTATGCAGGCAGCAGTGAGGCATGGTGACTTTACCTGTGAATCCCAGAAATTTTAGAACCTGAGGCTGAGGATTTTTTTTCAGAAGTAGGGAAGTTGCTTTTGTAGGGAATTCAGATTTGGGAATTGGGGGGCTTTCAATAGAGTGAACCTTCTAATTTTGTCATGTTCCTTCTTCTTGCACATTCCTATCCACTATTGAGGAAGCCCATCATAGTGATAGTCTGATATTAAACTGTGGTGCGATTCTTTTGTTTTGTACTAACAGTCTCTTTAAGAAGATTTTAACCAAACTCCTTGCAGTGTTAAAATGTGTCCCAGCCCATGTAACTGCCAATGGACAGCTTGGTCTACATGTATTTGAATATAATGGACATCTAAACAAGTAAATGGGTTATTATTGAAGTGTTTTGTGGTTGATTTTTTTTCCTAAACGTTTTTACATATGTTTTATAGTTTTATTTCATGAAGTTTGTGTGTGATTTATTTACCTGTGTTTATGTGGTTGCACAACAAAAGCTCAATGTAGATTTCAAAGCCAAGGGAAAGCAAAAAGCATTGGAAAACTTATAAAATAACCAACCACTGCTTACTATGCATTTTTATACTTAAATAGTGTGTTAGATGCAGTTGGCAAATGCCCATGTGTGTATGAAGCCTAGATAGTTGATATAAATGTATTATAGGAAAAAAAATGTCTGAAGCCTGGTACACACGACCAGTTTTTCCAGCAGGAAAACTGCCAGGAGAGCATTTGGCCAAGAATCCAGGCCATGTGTATGCTTCCCAGCAGTTTTCCCATCAGGAAAACAGCCGGGAATCCCGATGGGGAACTAGAGAACCTGCTCTCTAGTTTCCCGGCAGAGTGTTTCCTGACGAGAAAAGCGGTCGTCTGCATGCTTACCTGCAGGGTAGAAAAACCGTCAATGCCCGATAACACTTTAAAGCATGCGCGGTAGCATACAACGATAGTGTGGGGTGTAGAAAGACGGTGGCGATGGAATCGAATGTGATGAGACACCGGCTCATCGATGATGTCACTGCGTTCTTGCCATTCAAAAGAACAGCGGGTTTTTGTGTGGCCGTGTGTATACACAGCTTTTTAGGGCAAGCCTGCCAGGAATCCCGTCGGGAAAACCAACAGTTTTTTTCCCAATGAGATTCCCAGTCATGTGTACAAGGCTTGAATGGTACAGTCAAGTTAGTTGAGCCCTTCTTGATGTTGCATGTAACTCATTTACTTTCTGTTTTATCCTTACAACAGTTGTATATTTGCCTTATATATGTTAGAGCTTGTTTAGTAAAGCAGAGTCCATTGTAGCATGAAATATTGGAATAATGTCACTTGAAATCCACACAGGAATCCCATTTGCAGAAACCCTTCTGGCTCAGTGAGCATTTCTGCTTAATTGTTTTACTGTCTTGGTGTTTAATCCTTGAAACAAGTGACATCTGACATTATCCAGACATGTCATTTATGTAATCAGCCAACCAAGATGGAATGGATACAAGTTTTATTAAGAGTCTCCAATGCTGATGCTGAGAATTCACTCTTCTGATCTGTAAATAATACATAAATGAAAAGTTAGGCTGCATACACACGATCAAATCTGTCTGCTGGAAAAGGTCTACCAGACCGTTTCAGCAGACAGATTCGATCGTGTGTACGGGCAAACAGACGGATTTGGCCAGCCGACAGATTTGAAAGCATGCTTTCAAATCTGTCGGCTGGGAACCCGTCCGCCCGACATGTCTGCTGGTTAGTATGCTAACCAGCAGACATATCTGTTTGCACACGCGTCGAATGGTTTCGACGCATGCGCGTAAGATTTTTACTTCCTGGTGCGGTGACATGGTGGCATCAACGTCACCGCCACATCAGCGCGCTGTCTGCCGGCGGGGATTTTGGTTTGATCGTGTGTACATGATCAAACCAATACGTCCCAGCAGACAGATCTGTTCAAATCGGTCTGTCCGACCGATTTGAACAGATAGATTTACTCGTGTGTACGGGGCCTTAAAGTGTCGCACTTTCATTGCTCATAATAATATATCTGATTGTATTTTGCAATGTATGTTAAACAAATGTAATAAAACTAGGGTGCAGGGGATCCTTTCAATCACTTTTTATACCCTATCCACTGAAATGGCACATTTTGGCTGCAGTGGGTAGCACAGACACTTTTATTTTCTTCAAGTGTGTTCTGTATTTTCCATGGCAAATCATTATGATCAAATGGCACCAGGAGGTTAGTGTTGTTAGTTTCCAGTGCAGAATGTGATACCCTACACTAAACTTTAACCACCTTATAACCCTGACATCAACGCTTCTTGTAATTTCAACATTATACCATCCTATAAACCTTATTTAACCCCTAAATTTGACTATCCCTGTAACCCTAACATTAACTTAACCATATAACTCTAAAAATGACTCTCCCTGTAATCCTAACATTGACCTTCCATGTAACTCTAACATCATTGTTCCCTGTTCCCTGTAACCCTAATATTGACCCTACCTGTAACCCTAACATTAACCATCCTTGTAACCCTAACATAAACCTTCCTTATAACCCTAACATTGACCCTCCCCATAGCCCTAAATGTAACCCTATGTTACTGCCTGTGTAGTAACCAAGGCAGTTGGGTATTTTTGGCAATTTGGTAGGATATATCAGTCATGGCATTAAGTAAGCAGTTAACTTTCTAGCAGCCATGCCAATCTGAAATACTGTATCAGGGGAGTTGGGCTTTAAGAGTTAGTAATATACATGTAATTAGAGTTTCAGATGGTTTATACGTTGAACAGTGTATTTGCAGTGACAGGTATACACTTGCCAATTTTGTATATCAGCCATGCAGGTGTGTAATTAAATGACTTGTAATCACTTGAGACTTCAGCATGAGAGTGAGATCCTCAGAGTGATGATACTTGAGGTGGAAGTTTGATGAGAGAGGAAGGCTGAATAAGTGCACACAAAAGCCAAAGTTCTAAGCCTGAGAGCAGTCTGGTAGTATGAAATGAGCAAGGAAATTAGTCTCAAAGCAAGAGAGGCCCTGATGAAAGCAGCCACAGTCTGATTCCTAGACCACATACCAGTTCACTGTGAGTTATAGTGTCCAGCACCAGTGACACAAAGTAATACAAGCTTTTGGATTAGCATGATAACCATGCAATTCTTCATAAATAGAGGAAGCTTTCCAAAAAATTATAGAAAACAATTTAGGGTGGGTAAAGTATGAAGCTTAGATTGTCTCTGTGTTCTTTTTTTTAAATGCTCCCCCAAAAGAAAAGTCCTATGCAGGGAAGGAGTTTGCAGCTAGGGTTCACTGCAGTCTCCATACAGCGATCTAACATGCCTGATCCACCCTGAATAAATTTCCGTCTTTTTCAGGAAGTTACAATTGGGCATTAATGCTGTAATATAGAGTATAAAGCATACATTGGAACAAATGAACAAAGCTGAATCATGTTTATAGGCATACAGTGTTTAATGGCAGATCAAGAAAACAAAAAATAAACAGTGACTTTATAGCTGATATTAGGAAAAAAAAGCCAATGGCTTCACATAAATACACCACTTCTACCAGGTTTTCAAAACAAATGCCTTGACTATAGGAGGCCTGCAGATCAGAGCCTGTAAATTAAAGTGCCAAGGGGTGACTTACCTCCAGCAAGGCGTTTTATTGCAGCTCTTTTGTTACCTTACCTACTGCACTCACACATTCAGGTTGGCCTTAGCTGTGAAAAATATCAGAAGATGGAGGAAAGAAATCAATAGATATTTTTGTCTGCAGAGTATGTGCTGTGCAGTTTGGGTATTGATCTGAAATTGATTAAGGAGCACTTTTAGACCCACCATATCATGTACACTGCAAAATACAAATAAAATGGCAAATTCTATGTCATACAATAATGATGCCTGTTTGAAGTTTACCTGTACTGAGAGAAACACAGTGGGGGTTATTTAATAAAGGAAAATCCACTTTGCATTACACGTGCACTGCCAGTGCACTTGGAAGTGCAGTCACTGTAGATCCGAGGGGGACATGCAAGGAGAATAAAAAAACAACATTTTAGCTTGCACATGATTGGATGATAAAATCAGCATAGCTTCCCCTAATTTCAGATCTACCCCTCAGATTTACAGCAACTGCACTTCCAAGTGCACTTTCAGTGCACTTTCAAGTGCAAAGTTGATTTGTCTTTCGTAAATAACCCCCAGAGACTGTCATTGGAGATTTCCTTGAGCCTGGGTGTGCCTGGCTTTATTCGTTTGAAAGACTAACCTGCAAAATGCATGTAGATCAGGAAGGGCAAGACTTCTAATCTGCATGCTTGTTCCATGTCCATGACTGACATCACACTGATGCAATTGGGATAAGATAATTATATTTAAAAAAACAGGCCAGCAGTGGCAGCCTCCATACATCTTCATCACAGATTTCCTTAAAAAAAAAAAGAAAAAACGTTCTGCTTCTATTTTTCTTCTGCTCTCCTCTCCCACTCTTCTCCTTTTTGTCCTTTTACTATTTCCCATGTCCTCTTCTCTACTATTTTATCTTCTTCTCGTTCTCGCCAATCCTCTTCTCTACCATTTTCTATCTTGCTTCTCAGTCTCTTCTTTTCTCCATTCTCTCCTATCATTCTCTTCTCTCCTTTCCCATTCTTCTCCCCTTCTTCTATCTGCTTCTTTACATTTCTCTCCCATTCTATCCTTTCATCATCTCTACTCTCCTCATCTTTCATCTCTTGTCTTCTTCAGTAGTCTCCTCTCCCATCACATCCTCTCTTCTCCTCTCTTATCCTTCCCCTACTCTTTTTCTTTGTTTCGTCTCATCTCCCATTATCTCTTCTTTTCCTGTTTTCTCCATTATTTCTCTTCACCATTCTCTCCTCCTTTTTACCATCTCCTCTATCAATCTTTCCGTTGCTTCCATTACATCCATTCCTCTTCTCTCATCATCTCTCCTTTATTCTCTTATTCTCTTCTATCCTCTATTTTCCTTTATTCTTTCACCCTTCTTCCTTCATGCTCCAATGCATGAAGCAAAAGCTGCACAGTGCTAAGAGAGGGTGCAAGGACCATGGTCTTCATTTTTGTTAGCTCAATTTTGGGGTAATCCAGGCATGATAATATAAAAAAAAAAATGTAATTTACTGGGTTAACCTTAGCTACCGATATGGTTTAATTGCTACATTTTTATGTTTTACTGGGGCACCCTTCATGGAAAAAAGTCCAGCACAACAGTATAAACATTTCACATGATAAATGTGCTAAGAGTGTTTGATCAACATTTAACAGTTAACATTCAGTTAAAATAAACATACAATATATTGTGTGCTAGATAATCATAATACCATGTAGGAAGAGGAAAAATATGGAATAGAAAATGTGTACAATGTTAATAAAGGAGCAGATTTTTTTATTTTTTTTTGAAGACCGAATAAGCCGAATGTTGTCCCTTTATTAAACAGATGTTATCACAACAGCTAATATTTCAACCTCACTAGCTTGCTCTGTTTGCATATTCAGGTCTGCAGGGAACACAAGCTAAGGGCTATGCCTGCCTGGATATACATGAGGTTACTAAAAATGAGGCTTCATCTTGAAGGATTAATGTCTCTCTCTCTATTTTTCTGTTCACCTGCTCTAGCCCCGAGTGCTGCACCGCAGTCTGTCACTGTTCAGACAGTCGGGAGTAACAATAGCACAAGTATCAGCGTCTCCTGGGACCCACCTCCTTCGGATCACCAGAATGGAATTATTCAAGACTACAGGGTAAAGCTATTTCCTTTCCATACAAATATAAACTAAAATTCCATTACACCATTATCTTTGACAACATGGTAAATGGGCACAAATATTATCAGAGTGATACTTTTTAATAAGAACTTAAAAAACTGCATATATATTTTTAAACTTGCTTTGAGAATTGTTGTTGCGAAAGGTTGCATTGCATACTTTGTAATTAGCGGTGTGCCTGGAATTTAAATTACAGTTAAAATCCAGAGAAATAGCTAAATAACAAAAAAGTTAACACACAAAACTGAAATATTAATATGTTGACCTTTCAAAGGAATTATAACTCTGTTTGGTCAGTCTTGTTATTTAGGTAACTTTTTTTCTTTTAATTTTGGATAGCTTGGGAGTAGCACACTTGCTTAATTTAAAGGACAGATTTGAGCTATAAAAAAATAATGTCCATATTAATGCAAGTTTTACAGAAACCAAAAGTCCTGCTCTGGTCTCCTCTGTATGAGAGAACATCGCAGATGAAAGATACAACTCCACACCCAATATGTGTAATGCAAAACTGCTTACCAGAAGTAAATGACCACTGGATTAAGGCCTCCCTCAGACCATAGCTGGTTCCATCTGCTCACACTACTCCAACATGGCTCAAAAAAACAAAAGCAAGAAAGGACTCCCATAGTGCAGTATAAATAAATAAATACAAATATTGGTAAAAGATAAAGATTACACTTACAGGAATCCAAGATAAAACCAGCATGAAGAATAATCCAGACACGTGGAAAAAATTTGCGGCGTTCCTGCGCCTGCGGGAACCCCACCTGGCTCACTCGAACATCCACCAATCGGGATGAAATAATATGATGACATTACAGTTGTAGGCCCCACCTTCAATTCCAAATAATAAAACATATTTATAAAAACAATAAAACCAATTGTAAATGTCTGGGATCTGAGGAATGCGATGCAAGTAGTAGAAGCCCAGTTTATAATCTTGCACACACTACACTCAGTAATGCACCTGCTTCAAATTCTAGCGATTTACATTTTTGCCACTCAAAGCATTTGGTTGATAGTGTAAAACATTCTTTTTGGGTACCAAAAAAAAACCTCTAGAAAGATAACCTAAAAGTGTAAAGGACAAAAAATATATTCAATGAGTGTGCAATGATACATTTCAATGTAATTAAAGTATATTCCAGGCAAGCTATTTTTATCTCTTTTACAGTAAATGTAACATGCTCCACTAGATTATCCTCTGTGCAAGCGTAAGCATCTAAAATACATAGTCATTATGTGTATATTTATTTGAAGGAGATCAATATTGCATCAGGATTTATTAACCCCCATGCAGATATTAACCTCGGCTTCACCTCTGTCAATACTTACCAATTCAATGAATTCATCTCGATAGCATGAGCATTTTGTAGTCTCCATATTAGATTTAAAGCAGATTAACATATGATTAATTTCTGACTAACACTGTTAACAGTCAAAAACCATTGAGAATATTATCTGCTACCTTAAATAAAACGAAAATTCAAATTGATGCCTGCAGTTTTCTCATGGACAGTGCCAGAAAGTGTAATTACAATGGAAAGCATTAGGGAAAAGGTATTTTGACTAGATGGCTTGCATAGCGACATTAAAATGATTTATCAGTTTTAGCAGCAAAGTATGCATATGTTTTTTTCTAATCTAGATTTTCTGAGGTTATTTTTAGCAGTTTTCATAAATGGTTTCTTGAGGTAAAAGCAGCTTATGTATTTAAAAAGAACATTAAAAAGCAGCGATGATTAATAAAATGTATTCATACTAGTGAAAGATGATTTTTGGGTTCTGCTTTTGGATGATTTCTATGTCTGAATAAGTTGTGCTTTTATTGCTCTTGTCTGTCTGGTGCCAGTCTTTTGGATAATTCTCCTGATGTTCCTGCCAATTGAATTTTCTTTGAAAATAAATAGTCACTGTGCAATGAATTTATTCTAGGTTCAGTGTAGTTGAAGGTTAGTTATAGTATACTATGTAAATCCTAACAATGAACTTCTCTTGTTTGTTACCATTTGGTTTGTTCACTATACATTTGAAAGCATTTGGTTGTTTTTAATAGATAAGTGCAAAAATATACCAATGGAACCCGTTAGAAATATTGTTAGCCGATAGCACTAGGTGCCTCTTCTGCATTGTTATCAGTTCTCATCAAGGGCTACAGAAAATCTTCCCATATGTTAAAGAAAATAATTGAGGGAAATACATTATGTAGTCCTGTACTAGGGTGACAGTGTCTCTCGTTCATGGATACACTATTGTGAGTGACTGTTACACCCTAGGACAGCAAGTCAGGTCCGCTAAAAAAAAATGAAACTACCACCAACAAAAGATTGGTAAGTAGTGATGGGCCAAACACCACCTGGTTCGGTTCAGCACCAGAACTCCCGAACATTGAAAAAGTTTGGACCTGAATCCAGAACCCTAAAAACGTCTATGGTAACTGAAGCTGTTGGCCATAAAAATGGGCTCCCAGCTACTGCCCTGGGCGACATGTATCAATGCAAAAAAAAGGTAAAAAATATTGTTTTTAAAGGTGCATTGATTTTAATGATGCCTTAAGTTAAACAACAAAAATGAAAACATTCTTTAAATATAGTGCCTGGGGGGGTGGGGTGTCCCATTATTCTGCCTGTACCATGTATAGAACCGGCTGCAGCAAAACTGACATGTATAAAGAAAAAGAATGACATTGCAATTGAAATTTTCCCTACAAACTTTCTTTATTTTGGAAACAATGGCTTGGGGGGCCAGTCTGTATGATGAGGCTACATTTTAGTGCATGTGCTTCCCTGCTGACAGATGAATGAGAAAAAAAAAACATTGTAGCAATAGACAAATATAAAAAAAATGGTGTTGGGGGTTCCCCCCAATCCATACCAGGCCCTTTGTATTTGGTATGGATTTTAAGGGGAACCCCATGCCAAATAAATGTGAGGTCCCCCCAAAATCCAAATCAGACCCTTATCCGAGAATGCAGCCTAGCAGGCTAGGAAAGGGCGAGCAAGCGCCCCTCCCCCTCTTGAACCATACCAGACCACATGCCCTCAACATGGGGTGGTGTTTTGGGCAGGGGGGCTTTTTCTCCCTACCCCAAAGCACCTTGTCCCCATGTTGATGGGTAAAAGTGCCTCTTCCAAACAACCCTGGGTGGTGGTTGTGGGCAGGGAGCTTATCAGAATCTAGAAACCCTCTTTAACAAAGCACCCCCCAGATCCCAACTCCTATGAGTACATCGTAGCCCTACTCAAACTTCTTTATTAAAAATAGAAAAACAATGTCCCCTGATGTAGAACTATCATCAATCAGGACACCCGTCGCACCACCGGACCCCAAAAAAAAAAAAAAACAGAGCTCCGCTTGTGACAAAGGCTCCTCACTGACAGTTGTTAAATAGCTTAGGGGCGGGGTCACGCAGGGATGCTACCAGGTGGCCCTTCCCCTTGTGACATCACTGACCCAGCATGCCAATCAGGGCCCTAGGATGGACTGTGCAGCGTACAGTGCATTATGGGAACATCGCAGTGCATTATGGGAACATCGCAGTGTTCGGTGAACAACCAATTGGGTGCTGTTCTGGGCCGAACCGATGCTTGACCCAAACAGTTCACCCATCTTTACTGGTAAGCTTTAATTCCATTCTTGTTCCTGGGATTAGATATGATTTACCCTATAATATGCTTTTGAAGGACATATGAACTGTATATGGAAAATGTTCTGCTGGTAAGTAAATCTGGGACCTTAACTGTGCATAGGCTAGCCAGATAGCTTTTTACCTATGAAAATAGTTATTATTGGTTCCCTGCAGAACAAAAGCAATTTTTTAACTACTTGGTTACTGGGCACATAAACCCCCTTCGTTCCCAGGCGAAATTTCAGCTTCCGGAACTGCGTCACTTTAACTGACATTTGCGCGGTGATGCGACGTGGCTCCCAAACAAAATTGACGTCCTTTTTTTTCCCACAAATAGAGCTTTATTTTGGTGGTATTTGATCACCAGGTACATGCATCGGATCCCCAGCGATGCGGCGGGACAGTGTTTACCCGCCGTGCGCCACCCAGTGGCGCGCACGGGTAATGCACAAAAATCACGTCCAAAGACGTCTAGTTGGCGCCTCAGGTCCACGCTGTTGACGTATTATGTCAATAGCGCGGGTCTGAAGTGGTTAAATTGTGTTTATTTTCAGGTAAGGTTTTTTAAAAACGGCTGTTAAACTTGTATAATATCAGGATGTGTCTACAAGGTAAATTGTGAGCCAAAAAAGTGCTTGTACTGAAATTGAACCTCGGAACAAGTTTCCAGGTAAATGTTGTGAAAATCTTTTTTAACATAGGAGTGTCCACAGGGAATTCATGGAATGGCAAAACCAAAACACAGCTAAAACGGAATTCAGCATTGTGTGTTGCTTAATAAATGTATTTTTTTCTTTACATATATAGATTTGGTGCCTGGGAAATGAGACAAGGTTTCACATAAACAAGACTGTAGATGCGGCAATTCGCTCAGTGGTGATTGGTGGACTCTACCCTGGCGTTCAGTACCGGGTTGAAGTGGCAGCAAGTACAAGTGCTGGCACTGGGATAAAAAGCGAGCCACAGCATATACTTATTGGTAAGGCTTATTAAACTTATTTTTTAAGTGTGTTTTGTTCTAATGTGTGCAGTTTGAATGTGTGCTGTAGTTCTGATTTGTTGGTTTACAATGTTATTGACTGTATAAAAGGGCTGACTCCCCTTCTTCTGGCTATGCACATTGTTTTTTTTATATTTTGAGAGCAACATTGATTGCTTGAAGACTATAGAAACATGCAGATATGGTCATTATTAATGCCAAGCACATACCTGTATCTGTATCTAGCCCTGAACAACTCATCAAAACTGAAATAATGCCGCGTACACATGATCGGTCAATCCGATGAGAACGGTCGGATGGACTATTTTCATCAGACCAAACCGATCATGTGTGGGCCCCATCGGTTATTTATCCATCGGTTAAAAATATGAAACTTGTTTTAAAATGAACCGATGGATACCTAACCGATAGAAAAAAACGATCGTTTGTAGGCACGTCTATCGGTTAAAAATCCATGCATGCTCATAATCAAGTCGACGCATGCTTGGAAGCATTGAACATTTTTTTCAGCACATCATAGTGTTTTATGTCACCACGTTCTGACACAATCGTTTTTTTAAAAATCCATCAGACCGTTCTCATCGGATTGACTGATCGTGTGTACAGGGCATTAGAGTTATGGCCTAAGAGGGTCAGACTCAGCGCTTATGGAAACAGAGAAGGAGTAACATTAGGAATACGTATTGGGGATAAGTGGAATTGATAGTTCATATTTCCCTGAACCCTGAAATCTTGTTTAAAATCTGTAGATATCAGAAAATTTTCAAAATTAAAATGAGCATTAGTGGATTTTTAATGAGGCAGTTAGATTTAATGGTCCCTAGCTTTAAACTACAATAAATATACCCACAAATGCCCTCAATTAAAGAAAAAATAGTCAATTTTTTCAAAAAAAATTTCACTAAAACATGGAGCAACCCAAAGCAATAGAATACCGAGGGCATAACTAACTCTGGCCTTTTTCAATGTTGCAAACAAAGCCTTCCCAATTTTGGCCACACTGGCCCTTTAGGAATGACAGTTTGCTTCCTTTTTGTAATAACATATTTAAACCCCAAATGAAATTTGATACTGCATGTAAATGTTTCTGCATTCTCTATGGTTGTTGTGTCTGTGCCAGACTATAAAGTTTTCATTACTATCTAATGCATTCTATGACACTAACAATTAGCACATGATTCAACATTAGGGACTGTAGTGGGATTGCCATTGTGGGTGTTTTTTCAGTCTTTGTGCTCTTGTGTGAGTGTATTACCATTGATGGTGTCACTGGGGATTTCTCAGGGATATGGAAGTGCAGCTGTAATAAAATCAGCAGAGCATTGAGCTGAAAACAGACCTAGGATGATGTCTGAGCTTCATCCCCCATTGGAGCATGGCACCGCGAAACGCCAGCTACATCGCTCCTCACGAGCCAGTTCAAAGTCATTTAAGAAGCAATGCAACTAATCTGGACCCATTGATACAAGATAAACAAATAGCCTATCCATGTGCTATATTGTCTAATAAATGCAAGCACCAAAACTAATTATATTTTAATGCACTCTGTTAAATGTGCTGCTTAACTGTCTCTATTCAGCAGGGAAAGCTTGGCTGAATCACTGTCATTATGGAGGCTGTTCCTAAGTTATATTTCTGCACTACAAGAGAATCTATAATGTGTTTCAGTGAGCACTTATTTTGATATTGTTGTAAAGTTCACCTGAAAGTGATGTCATTTTCACATTTTACATGCTTGCTGAAACATATTTTTATTACTGTATTGCATTTCCAGAATTTTAAATAGTTTTTCAATGCAGACACTCACCGACCATTTATGAAGTTTTGACATTTCGGGTGCCATGCTATGAATACTTTTTGGTTCTTTTCCACTCAAAAACATTAAAGAAAAACATTTGTAGTGTGTGCAGGATTAGATAGAAAGATAGATTCCCCAGTCGAATGGCTAGACTTTGCATGATACTTTGACTGAAGTTAAACAGGTGATTCCAGCAAACGTTTTTGGTTCTGATTATAACATAATCCCCTGCATACCACAAATATAGCTACTGTATACTAACCCTTGGAACCAGTGAAGCTGCTGGCATTATAAAGTGTTGTCATCATACTGGGAACTGGAGGGCCAGGTTTATAGCAGGGGCGGCCCATCCATTAAGGGCGCACAGAAGCCGCCTCGTCTATCCATTGCCACCACCCTCCATATCCATGCCTCCAGGTCCCTTTAAGGACGCTGGGTGCATGAATTCCAATGTGGGGGGGGGGGGTTGAAGCACTGATTATAGCCAGAGGCTCTAATAGGCTGATTATAGCCAGAGGCTCTAATAGGGTGGTGCTGAGAATGCGTTTGGAGCCCACCCAGGTGTGTAAGAATAACAAATTAATATCCCCTATTCTCACACTGAATTGCCTCTCTGCCATTCAGGAAGTGCGGGTCTGAGACCTGTTTCCTGAATGGCAAAAAGGAGACGCATTCTGATTGTCCACCGAGGAGGAGGGAGGAGACAGAAGGTGCCAAGCAGGGGAAGGAGAAGCTGCTTGTGATGCCTGCGGAGGAGAGCCGGGGAAGCCGACCATGATTGCCTGCCATGGATGGGATAGGATGGATGGGATAGGTACACAGACCGACCGGGCCAGCTGCCACTGGTGTATAGGCAGGTGATAGTGGGTAAAGTGAAGAGGCCAGTGTAGTCATGGTCATTTATAGATCAAAAAAATAAACTATACCGCGCTAAAGATATAAATACAATTGATAAAGTGTTAGTGGAGAAACAAAGTTGCAACACCTAAAAAACTTGCGATAACCATGTAACAAATGTGTAGAAAAAAAGAGGAATAAGGTTGCGCTAAATATATGACACACATGTGATATTACCTGTGCATAATTAATACATAAATAAATATTTAAAAAAAACAATGCCAAATGAATGTGACTGTATATAATACAAGACTGTGCAAGTGAACCAAGTCCTGATCATAAATACAAAAAAATGGAAGAATAAAAGTCCAACACTCAAACGATGACAATGTCGTCAAACGTAGAAATGTTGAAAGTTGAGTGAATCCGCCACCAAAGTGAATGGAAGTAGCTGCTCCTCACAGGTGCAAGGGAAAGGAAATAAGATGGATACCCTTACCGGAGATGATGGACCCCCTGTTAGACGAGGTCTTGAATACCTGCAAATGACCCTCTCCGGGGTGACAAGGAATCCCAGTGCTGTATGTCGCTCCACTCATGTTCATTTATAGTCCAGTAAACTTGTGGTGGTGGGGGATTGACTCAGCAAGCTGCAAAAATGGTGGGGCACCCCATGCCTGTAAACTATGGTCATGTTCACAAAACAGGTTGAACAGAATTACAGATATTTGTCAGGGGAAACATGTGCCTTGTATGTTGTTACTTCCTCCTTTTGCAGCCGTGGTGACCAGTGACATATATAATTTCCAGCTTTGTGTTTGCTCCTGGTAGATGAGTGTCATCAATCCCAACATTGCATTATTTCCAAAGAGGAAATGACGTGATGCAAGGCAGCACTATGCGCCATTTAAAAAAAAGAGTAACCAGGCTTTTGTTGCCATTGTTATATATCATCTTATGAGGAGTGATCGCAGTGTTGGAGGCGGCTGGAGCATAGCAAAGGGGCATTATTTTTTTACAAATTGCAGGCAGTAAGCATCTTAGCTTCATTTACAGTGCCCGGAGGACAGCAAAGAGGAGGAGGGGGAGAAGAGGTTTCCATAGCAAAGGGACGGCAACTTCCTCAGATGCTGCTGTCACTATGAAAACCCGACCTACAAGCTATGGGACTCACACTGCGCATGCACAAGATTATCAGGTGCATGCTGGGTTTCCAGCATGCATGGAAACTCAGAGGAGGGAAACAGCAGCTTCAGATGCCCAAACTGGAAATAGGTGTGCTGTTCAGGAACTGCACATAGTAAGTAAATGAGGGTTAGCTTACAGGATACCCTTATTTAAATGCATGAGGCCTGACTATACTAGGGGTATTTTTAGCTTAAATTCTTTTGTCGGCCGGAACACTGCTTTAAGTAGAAACTATAGCTAGTTTAGCCAAAAATACCCTTTTGTTCTCTGAAGCATGCAAACTAAAAAAAAATATGCCACACAAGTGCTCTCTGTGAGTTTTGTAATGAATAATCCAGGCTTTAATAATATGTAGCATGTAATTAGAATAACATGATTGTACCTATAGTTTATACACCATTGCCAGTCTCTTAGTATGCTGTACTGCTAATTAGTGCTACGGAATGGTCTTAGCTATACCTTTAAAATGAAGCACGACTCTATAACAGTTTTGCCTTAGGCCAGTAATATGTAATTATCCACCAAGTGGTATAAAACATTTTGAGTACTGAACCAGTATTTAGGGGTCTTCAGAATGAAACCGTTCCCACCCAGATTCATAAGACACTATTAAGCCTGTTTGATAAAGCAAAGAGTGACTCAGGCCCATGTTAAAAAGGCCTAAGATAAAATGCGAATGTGAGAGCATATATGAAGTTTATCTCAAGGGTCTAGTAATATTAGTCAATATTGATACAAAAGAACACAAAAGTAGAAAGCAGGAGCTTTCACTACATCCTTCAGGGTATAAGACCTAAGATAAATGCCTCCTTTGTTTTACTCTAAAATGTGCAAAGAGTAAAATTTACTATTCGATTAGAATTTATCTTTTACCCATAACATTTTGGTGAAACTGAAATTGCATTGGTTATGTTGTAAAATAACCCACACCACTGTCTTGTGTAGTGAAAATAGTATCTAAGCCTATTGAACATATTTACTTGGCACAGCAAAGAGAAAAGTGCTAAATTCTTTACATTTGAGGATATATTTTCAGTATACCCTTTTACTCATTTACGCAAGAAGCTGATTAACATTTGATATACCCCTCATTAATGCCAGGAAAACCGCCCTTATGCAACCCTCTGGACTTTCAAACTCCTGTGAATTTCCAGATGACACTCTATGTATTAATCATAACAAGTTGGCACAGTACCATAATTCCCCATGTCTAATACAACAATCAGCACCTCTCACACACACAAATGTTTCAGTTTCTTAACCCTCTAAGGCCTCGTACACACGATCAAATCTGTCTGCTGGAAACGGTCGGCCCGACCGTCCCAGCAGACAGATTCGCCCGTGTGTACGGGCGAGCCGACGGATTTGGCCACCCGACAGATTTCAAAGCATGCTTTGAAATCTGTCGGCTGGGAACCCGTCCGCCCGACATGTCTGCTGGTTAGTATGCTAACCAGCAGACATGTCTTCTCGCACACGCGACAAATGATTTCGACGCATGCGCGGAAGTGTTTTACTTCCTGGTGCGGTGACGTGGCGGCGTCAACGTCACCGCCACGTCACGGACACGTCAGCGCGCTGTCTGCTGGCGGGGATTTTGGTTTGCTCGTGTGTACATGCGAGCAAACCAAAATACAAGCAGACAGATCTGTTCAAATCGGTCGGTCCGACCGATTTGAAAAGATAGATTGCCTCGTGTGTACGAGGCCTAACAGGACAAGCTGAGGGGAGCAAAACCACTGCCAGCCTATAAATTCTCCATAAGGGCTTACTACAGGCTAGTGATTGGCTATTTTGGACTATATACTTTGATTATTACAGCACAAGCAGCACATGCAATGGTATCTATATTTGCATACAGTTTTAGGAATCCTGGATGCCCTCAATTTCAGTATGCTATAACAACTTAGTTTCAAAACTTCCTGTTGAGTGTTGGTTCGATCCCCTCTTCATCTAGCATAGTCCCGATGGCCAGTAAAACTGCTCACTATGAAAATGGACCAATAGGAATGTGTGGTAGAAGGACGAAGAGCTCACCCTTAGTGTTAAATGTGCAGAGTACTTACTTAAGGTGCTGAACATTGCATGTATAGTTGAGTGCAATAATTGGTGAGTGACTGCATTGTAGTTCCTATTAGGAGCCTATTAGGAATCTTCATAGATACTAATAAGTTTACCCTAATTTAAATAGATTTCCTGTTTAAAAAAGCATTTAACAGGAATATTTGGTAATGCTCCAGAGCAACTAATCATATTTCCAGATTCCCTGTTATTCACTAGAACATATTTGAACCTAATTGGTTACAATGAGGCAATGCAAACAGTTCTTGATAAATAAACTTTTTTAAGACATTGTGTGGGGTTTAATAAGGCTACAGAAGTAATAATATAAATTCTGGCATATTGTCACAGCTCACAAATTGGCTAGCATCACAGTGTGAAAAGAACTTTCAGATTAAAAATTTCCAGTTTCCAGAAGCATTGAATTTGAAACGACACACCACAGCAATCCCCGCTGCCTGATCTAAATGGCTTCCTACAGTAGAATCTGCGTACAGAAATAAGTACGTTGGACATAAAAGCCTGTCGGCCCTAAGGAGCCATCTTTTCCACATGATTATGCTCAAGATGGCAGCTAATTGTTTCCTTAATGATCTCAGCATCCCTGCCTCTACAATCATTTTATGACACCTTCTTTTATGTCATTAATACTATGAGTATTGCGAGTAATTATGCACTTCTTCTATGCCATATATGTCTTTTCGATTTTGGTGTTCATTAACTCGGCGGGTTTGTGGGATGGACGGAATAGTACCTTAGGGTCACATTGACTGATGAATGGTTTATTATTTGCTTTGTAAAAAAAATATAATTGGAATCCTTATTAACCCCGTCCATCTTTTATATATGGCAGTATAGCATATATTGATCTCTAAATACAAACAGACCAAGAAAGAAATCATTACTGTTTTAAGATTATTCATTCATTCATTTATATTGCTTAGAAAATATATGTGAGCTGTTCTAATAAAATAGATAATGAGAGTATTGAATTAAGGACAAACACATAATTAAGGCAAGAAAGAAGCACAAAACAAACTGTATGTTTTACACTAACTTCCTGGAATTGGTAAAGAAAGCCCATCATGACAAAACTATGGTGGCTGCTATTGCTGACTTATACTTTTGAAAGTTCCAGTTTTCTGCCTGTTATGCCGATCCTCAGGATTTAGTAGTTTGAAGCACTGACCCACAACAAGGATGTAGATTATTGCAATGCACTGTATTAGCACCTTAGTCAGTAAAACTGCATTTTCAGGAAAAGGTCAAGAAAGGCACACAAGGTAAGCCCCATATTTTTTTCATAACAAGTTTATTCTAAAGTAGGCCTAGGCTGCCAATCCCCTCTTGAAATTATATTTAAAGGAAATGTTGGAGAGTCACCAGTGATACTTTATTTTCTTGAATTCATGAAATTCTTGTGCCTTCAAATGTCAATCAAATGATCAAGGCATTGATCACATGCTCTATGCCTGTACATTGGTCATCTGACTGACCCTGAAGGCAAGAGAAATTCTCAGGATTCAAGAAAAAAGACAAGTGTCTCTGACAACAAACTGTAATGTTTAGGTGCACTTTATAAAAATCATATTACTTTACCATAATCCTCTTGACCCAAAAAGTGTTTCCTTTTTTGAAAGACTTTTCCTGCATAAACTGAAATATCAAACATGTATTTTAACATAGCATTTAGCGATTCGCTTTCCTTCTCTTTGCAAGCAAGTAGCTGCTCCCTCATAACTATTTTGCATACTAAGTCAAGTATTTTTGGCAGTGTTACCTCAAAATATAAAAACATGTAGAAAGAAAATCTGTTAGTCACTTTTAGTGAGAAAAAAATGCATTTTCTGGCACACAGATTGCATGGTTTGGGCATTGGTTCTGGCACAGGAGGCCCAAAACTTTGATTATGACAAGTTAACTATGAATTTGAAGGGATTATTTGATGTTGGGGTAAAGGTTTGTGTAGGGTTAAGGTCAGAGCTTGGGGTTTAGGCTTTAAGGGCATTGTGTTTAATAGTTAAGTGCTATGGCTTAAACTAGAGGTAAATATTAGAGTCAGGTTACGTTTTAATTTGGGGGTTAGGCTAAGTTTTATTTTTTCTGGTGAGGGGAAAGTCATGTTTGAAGTACAGCCCAAGGGCCATGCTAAAGAGGATCTTCACCCTAGGAACAAAAAAGTAAAAGTCAAAAGCTACAAATATAAAGTTGCTGACATTTAAGAAAAGTATACTTACCTGTCCAAGGATCCAGTGCCTGAACCAGTTATTCACCAGTCTTTTGGTCCCCAGCATCTTTAGTGTTAAAAGCCAGCTGTCACTCCTTGCAGCTCCACAGCCGGCTCCCTACTATGCTGCACTTTGTGAATGGTCCCACAGTGTTCTGGGACACATCACAGGTGGAAAATAAGGGGGGGGGGGCAACTTCCGCTTGGATTGTCTAGGCAATATAAGTGGAAGTAGGAGCGGGTACCTGTTAAAACCAGGTACCTGCTCCCCCACAAAAAGCTCTGCTTTAAGTTTAGGGTTTAGGAGCCATGGGGCAAACGTTTTTTCTTACTACCCTGTGCTAGGCCTTTGGCACTGAAAACCAGTATAGTTTATACCCTGGAGATAAGTAGCGTAGTTGCCCATAACCACCTAATAAGTTTAATATTTAACTCACTGAAGAAATAAAACAGGAATTTTGCTTTGTTTGCTGTGGAAAATTGTTCTACATTTCTCCAGATATCCTTACTGCAGTTTGTACGCCTTATTTAAGCCGACTACTGCAGCCTGATTTCTCTAAGCCTTTTCATAGTATATTTTTAGATACCTTTGTTGCAATAAGCATGTTTAAAGCCTTCAAATTTGGGAAGAGCTGTTTTATGTTTTAAAGATGATCCCAATGGAGGTGATATGCTGCCCTCTTGTGGGCCCAAGGTCAGTTTGAAATGGACCTAAAACTGCAATCTTCAGTATTGGTTACCATGGAGCTGTCATTTCCACTGGGATCTGTTTCCAGTATGGCAACTTTCATGAAAGACTGCATACATGTGAATGCACAATAATAGACCCCTTCAGCTGTTTTTTCACACATCCCATCATATTACTGTCCCTTTAATGTAAGGAGAGACATTACTGTGTTTAGATCACATATAAAAAAGCATTAAAATATAACATTATAATATAATATTTTATTAAATTATATACAAATATACATAAACATTATTCTGTTGCCCTCACCTAAACAGTCTGCTGGTCAATAAATATAATTGATGATTTGAAAAAATATTTTATAGATACAAAGTAATAGCCAGCTCACCACCCCATGCTCTCACATACATACAATGATGATTTAAAATAAAAATAGTGATCAGCATACTGTTGAGTTGATTTACTAAACTGGAGAGGGCAAAACCTGGTGCATCTCTGCATAGAAACCAATCAGCTTGCAGGTTTTATTGTCAAAGTTTAAGGGCCCTTTCACATGTCCGTTCAGTTCGTCCGTTTTTTTGGCGTCCGTTTTGGCGGACCTCAATGCTTCCCTATGGGTTAGCGTCCGTTAGCGGATGAGCATCCGCTAACGTCCGTTAACATCCGTCTGCGGTAAGCTCCGTTTTTTTGGACGGAAGAAAACCCTATTTTTCTTCCGTCAAAAAAACGGAACGGACGAAAAACGGACGTTAGCGGATGATCCGTTTACCATCCGATCCGCTAACGTCAGTTTTTCATCAAAATATGTAAAAAAAAAAAAAAAAGTTAAAAAAAAAACGGATGAAAAAATGGATGAAAAAAACTGATGAAAAACTGACGGAAAACGGAACGGAAACGGTGGTAAACGGACGGAAAACTGACGAAAAACTGATGAAAAAACGGATCAACTGAAGGGGGAAAAAACTGATCTAAAAAACTGAACGGACGTGTGAAAGAGCCCTAATAAAACAAGCTAAAATCAGAAGCTGATTGGCTACCATGCACACAGCTGCATCACATTCTGAGTAGTCCAGTTTTAGTAAATCAACCCTGTGAAAAAAATAAAACTTTTTAAAAAGAGGGCAATGTCAAGATAATGCATTCCTACAGATAATGTGTTTTGACCCAAAAAGTCTTTATTGAATCACCTTGAGGCTCTTTGACGAGGACCCTGTAGGTTAAATATGCTATCCATAGGAATGTGGTATCTTGAAGCCTATGCTATCTTTTAAAGGCTTGGATTTTAATTGCTCATTGTGTGCTGATCACTGTTTTTTTAAATATGTATCACTAAACTCTAGTGTGCTTAGAGTTCCACTTTAAGGTCCGCAGTTCTTCATGTTATAAAGAAGGTGGTTTATTCAGGCTTGCAAACTTTCACAGTAGTAATTGCAAGTGATTGTGATGCGACTAATTAATTTTTACTTCAACAAATGAGTTTTATTCTTCATTAGTCTTCAGTAGGAGGGAGACATTGTATGCCATTATATCTTTGTCTGGAGAAACAATGGAGCGTTACAGGTCATCCCAGAGCCTTGTCTTCCCTCTAATTAGCAGAGCTGACAGCATTGTTACTGGAACACCTGCTTTAAGAGAAATCCTGTGACACACATACTTGGGGCATGTCTTTAATATCTTAGAGGACTTGTGTGAATATTGCGGCCATTACAAAGTCAATAAATTAAAGGGAATAGTTTTGACAAATGTTCAAGCTAGTTGTAAAATAAAAATAAAATATGTATAGGCAGAATACCAGTACAATTAAAGTGGTTGTATAGGCGATTGTTTTACTTTTACCTACATCTAAGCCTATAATAAGGCTTTCCTGTAGGAAAAAAAAAACCTTTAAGCCTCGTACACACGAGTCAATCTCTCTGTTCAAATCGGTCGGACCGACCGATTTGAACAGATCTGTCTGCTGGCATTTTGGTTTGCTCGCGTGTACACACGAGCAAACCAAAATCTCCGCCAGCAGACAGCGCGCAGACAGGCGTCAACATCACCGCCACGTCACCACACCAGGAAGTAAAACACTTCCGCGCATGCGTCAAAATCATTTGGCGCGTGTGCGAGAAGACATGTCTGCTGGTTAGCATACTAACCAGCAGACATGTCAGGCGGACGGGTTCCCAGCCAACAGATTTCAAAGCATGCTTTGAAATCTGTCGGGTGACCAAATCCGTCTGTTTGCCCGTACACACAATCGAACCTGTCTGCTGAAACGGTCTAGCAGACCGTTTCCAGCAGACAGATTTGATTGTGTGTACGAGGCCTTACAGTTTAGGAGATATTCTGAAGCGGCGCATGCGCACAGGGGATTCTCGGCTGAAGGCCTGGCAGACACCAGACCTTGCCGAAAAGAAGTCTCCCAGGTGCAAGCATGGGAGTAACGACACTGCAGCTCCACCCACTCACAGCGCTGGACCTGCGAATTTGGTTGGTTGCTGATTGGTCGGTAAGTTTGAGACTGGATTTTGTATGTTTTTGTATGTATATGCACCCATATTGTATAGACCAGTTAGGTAGGGGCAGTGACTTTTGTTTGCTGGACCTGCGATACCCTGAAGACAAGCCAAGGGAAAATGTCATCTCACTCGTCGTGGACTGGCAGAGATACCGACGCCCCGTTCTAAGGTAAGTATTTCATAATGAGCTAGTATGCAGCCCATAGAGGCTCATTATGCCTTTTACCTTACAGGTAGAAAAAAAAAAAACTAAAAAAAATTGGACTTTAAGGCATACAGTTTGTCAAGGCAAAAAATATAAAAAATATATTTATCAGATCTCTGAAATACATGCACGTTCACCCATATTTTATCCCTTTAAACACACTGCAGGTACAGAAAAAATAGATGCTGATGTGCCAGAAATGTAGTATGCCTCTACTTTTCTCTTTACAAAACATTTTTGAATTCCTAAGCATATGGTGTCAGCCCTGTCTACTGCGTTTCTGATGGGTTTAAATGAAAACAGGCCTCTTCTCATCTTGTCCTCCCTTCTTTTTTTCATAACCCCTCACGGGCAGTGAGCACATGAAGTTGTCAGCTCACAAAATTGCTGGCAAAATCAACAGTACAACAAACACTTACAATTATATATTTAGCAGACTAAAAGGGAGCAAATAATAGATGTTCTTTGTTAGTGTTTGCATACAGAGAAACGTCTATAGTGGAAAGTATCTTTATAGACAAATACATGTACAGTGGAACCTCAGAATGCAAGTAACGTGGTTATGGAGCATTTTGCAATACAAGCATTTTTTTATTTATTTTTTTCAATCCTGATTTGGTTTGCGAGTGTTGTCTCACAAAACAAGCAGTATTTAAGCCTCTGTGGTGTGCAGTACCACATTTGGTCAGAGGTGCGGGGTGCCAGTGACACTCGGAGCAATTCAAAGCTGTTCGGAAATACTCAGAAACATGCAGAAATACTCAGTTCCGAAGGTTTCCAAGTGCAGCTGAGTGGTCTCTGTGTATTTTCGAGTCTCTTCGGTGCCCCCCACCTTTGGCCACATGTGGCATCGCATGCCATAAAAGTCAATGTGGAACAAATTATCTTTGTTTCCATTGACTTCTATCTTGAAACTTGTTTTGATATGCAAGTGCTTTGGATTACAAGCAATCTCCTGGAACGAATTATGCTTATAATCCAAGGTTTCACTGTACCAGAATGAACCCTAAAGACATATGGTATATTTATAAAACAGTGAATGCAATGTTCACCAAGCATTCATGGAAAGGAAATCTGTTAATTATAATGTTTTTAATTCACCAGCACTACTTTATTTTAAATATGTCCCAGTGGTGAAAATGTACTTCTGATTTGGGTTGCACTGAGCCCAGCAAGAGGTGGGAGGGGTTCAGGTGTGCTGAAAAAGGTTCTGTCCTGCAGGCATGACATGGCCATACCAAGTCAATAAAGTGTTACTAAACCCAGGACCCTGCATTCACTATATCTGGTCTCCCACAGTACACAGAACATGGGAATGCAATTATTTTAGTGAATATAACTGCTAAATACCTTTTCTTATCAGCAGTATATAGCAGTCTTGTGATTTCTATCAGTTCCTGGGGAAGCTTGTAGGAGGAGTTCCCATACTCATACACTGAGCAGTCCTATGAGGCGGCAGGGCTCCGAACCCCCTGTCTGGACATGTCTGGACAGTGCCAATTGGCCCTGTGCTGATCACATGCATTCTGCCAGGAAAATAAAACTCTCTAGCAATACACACCAAACTGAGCATTTGCTGACTCCAAAGGCTCTGTCATTGCAGGGAAGGGAGGATCTGTGCATACAGGATCAAGCAGCCATTTTACACAATGTGCATGATTAACCCCTTATGTTCCACAATGAGTATAGCAACCATGCTTTACTGCATAAACAGACTGATTTTACTGCTGTGAGTTCAGTAACACTTTAATGCACTAGGTTTTATGGCCTTGTATGCCATACATGGAATTGCTTTGTTTCTATAATCTTGGATGCTACTTACTTTGATCTTGGACAGGTTTACTGCTTGCTAGACATGTGCAATTTGTTTAGTTCCAAATTATTTTTTTACAAATGTTGTCGAATTCGTTAGTTCGGGTACATCAGAGTTAACGAAAACCCATTGAATGCACTTTTCCGAATATTCATAAATTCGTAAATTAGAAATTAGAAAAATAAAAATAAAAATCTAAAATCGGAAATAATAACAAACTATTAAATTCCATTCGATATATTCGATATATTCCAGTCTGCACATGTCTACTGCACATGTCTAGTGCACATGTCTACTGTTTATTTCTTCCTTCCATCTCTAATAGCTCAATAAACATGGCAATCTCAAAAAAGCCAGAAACCTCAGCTTTATTTTATGTCGCCAGTTCCCTTCCATCCCCTTCCATCCCCTCCCCTTGCTGTTAGACATGTGCACACTGAAATATTTTGTTTCGGAGTTTGGGTTTTGTCCGAAAAATACATTTATTTAGTTACTCCCGAAATTTGTTTTTATTTAATTTGTTTAGTTAAAAAAATGCATTCACCCGAAAATCCGAATTAAGGTTGAATCTGTCAGTTGAAGGCTTTCGTGTCTGACAAATGTTCTAATCTAAGCAGATTCGATGAAGCAGCTAAACTGTAGGACGCTCTGATCGTACATTTCCGGTCGAATGCTCCACCCACAAGCTATAGTAGAATGTTAATGTTGTATGACTAGTAATAATTATATTTAATAATTATTATTACTAGTCAACCAACATTAGAATTCTTCTATAGCCTATGGGCGAAGCATTTGACTATAAATGTCCACCCACGGCGATCGTATGTTTTTAGCTGCTTCGTCAAATCTTCATGTCTCTATAATGTCGAATATTCCTGACTAATAGAGTTAGGTTAGGCACATTCAACCGCAGGTTCAATAGACACAGATTTCTATTGTCATCGTCATGTTGAATCTTCTATCCATATCGAACTTTTGCCGCCGCAACAAAACAAAAATAAAGTATTTTTTATGTTGGATCTTTTGGATTTTAGATTATGCGCGTTTGTCATAGTTTGTTAGAACAAACATGAAAATCCCTGTTATTCGGAAGAAAACGAACGCACATGTCTACAGTGCCTGCCGTGGCATTTGTTATGTAGCTTGTTATCCATTGGTTACAATCTTAGCTTTACATTTTTCAGATCTTACAGATCTGGACATGCTGACCTTGAAATCTAGAGAATCTTGTTTTACTGACATTTTGTTACACTTACTAATGCTCTGGTGTCAAATGTTTTAGTCACATCTACATATGGAATTGTTTTCCAGACTTTGTTTTGTCTTATATTTTGAAAATGAAAATAGACTGTATACCATTAAAACATAAAATGAATGAATGAAAACATGAATGAATATTTTTACAGACATGATACAAGGTTTTCAATTATGCCGCATTATTTTTCCAGTGGATGAAACTTGATTACGCATCTGTCCCCCAATGCACACAGCAGTTTTTAGCATACTGGGTCCTGACCTATCTGTATTTCATTTGGCCAGTATGGTGGTTTTCTGTTGTGTAAGATTGACAGCCTCATTAATGCTATCAGTTACCTGATACATAAAAGCTGAAAAAGCATTATTTTGCTCCAGTATGTTTTGCTCTGTTAGTAACTATTTTACAATGATATCACAGGAAACCGTAATGAAGTTGTCATCACAGAAAACAACAACAGCATCACAGAGCAGATCACAGATGTTGTAAAGCAACCTGCCTTCATAGCGGGAATCGGTGGTGCCTGCTGGGTAATTCTCATGGGATTCAGCATATGGCTCTACTGGCGCAGAAAGAAACGAAAGGGACTCAGCAATTACGCCGGTAAGACATGCAATCGGAATTATCTTGCACTATAAAACCCTAAATTGCTTTTCAAAGTTATCAGTTGTGTAAGCATATTGCTGAATGCAGAATAATATCGCAACATTGTGTAATATTGAGTCGATACCAGGGAATTCTACATACAAAATAATGCAACAGTGCTCAGACTGACTTTCTATATGATTTTAAATGTGTATAGCAGAATTAAACATCTTCAGCTACTGATGTTGTGTATTATATGTTACATTTAAATCAGTTCATGTGATTTGGAAATCTAATCAATTTGCTCATGCATATTGCCATATTATTGGCAAAGTGTGTTTCATATACCTAGCCACTGGCTAGAATGGTGAGAAATATTTGCAAAAATTAAAGAAACTCTTATTACATACATCACTATATCATTTAGGGTTACCTAGTAAGACAAAGCATCATGAAAACAGTACAGTAACCACCAGGTACTTATCCACATTTAACTTTTATTGTTCTTACAGCTCAGGACAGAGGAAAGAGGAAATCAAATTGTATACCACATGCTTGTGCATTGCGCACATCATAGCTGCTCTTTGACTTGGCATGTTGATATCTAATTATTTACATATGTGGCAAGCCCATGTAGAATGGTCCACGATACATTGGGTACTATAATACCTCCTTTTGACCTATGTCAAAAGTAGATATTGTTGTATACCCATAATACTTCTGCAGGTACAGACCCAAATACATCTCTGAGAATGCCAATGTGTGTCCATTTGGAAGCTTGGATTGTATTTACACAGGAAACTAAATTTCCCACAGGGTTGAACAGGAGATTTAATTGACCTATAGATGTCTGTCTCTGCTGGAAAAATAGCTGGGCTTCAAACTTGTCTGTCATATTTTATAAGATAGTAAGGCAATATTATTTATTATTTTATAATCTTTTGCTTTCCTGTGACCAATTTCTAAAATAAAATATGTTGGGGAGTTGCCCTAGCATGCAGTCAACTTCATGGACGTGCAGTTAACTTTCAGGGACGTGCAGTCAGTGGAGACAGATGATCCCTGAACATAACAAAAAAAAAGTGCTTCGAAGGTCCCAAATTTGGGGGGTATTTAGCTGAAGTCCTACCCCACCACTGGGGCTCCTGACACCTAAAGTTGTGGCGATACGGAGCTTCATGTGCAGCCTGTCAGAAGTTACATACAGAGTGGCCAGTTTAAATACAAGCTGGGAGGCTGAGCTCACAGTGCCTCTCACTTCTTGTCAGAAGCACTGAGCTTAATGGACAACTTGGAGCCTTGGGCCAATGGTAAAGCACCATTGGAATAAGCTCTCCAATAAAAATTCTGCAATGGAGGCTGTCCTCTCTCTGCAGTGTCATAGCAGGGGCATGTGTCTAAAAGACACATGCTTCCTTCCAGCCCAGCCCTCTTAAGTAAAAGGGGCAAGTATGGGTTTATAGGTATAAGATTTACCCACAATCCCATGTTTTTCTCATACAGTTAAGAGGGAGAATAAGAATCTGCTGCCTGCTGAAAAGGTACTGTTTAAATTAAGTTAAAGCCTATATTATTATACTATATGATATAACATAATAATTTATGATTCATCTACAGTATTTACTGTGAAATTACTGGTTTGAAGTTATAACTTTAAACTTCAGCAATCGTTCGTTAAGCCACCTGATTGATTACAGTTTTAGAAAATATAGTAAATTACCTTAAAAAGAATATATAATAATTATTTGTATATTACTTACTTATGGTAATTAACCCCTTGCCACCCAGGCCAATTCTGACACTTCTCTCCTACATGTAAAAATCATATTTTTTTGCTAAAAAAATACTCAGAACCACCAAACATTATTTATATATATATATATATATATATATATATATATATATATATATATATATATATATATATATATATATATTTATCAGACACCCTAGGGAATAAAACCATTGCAACTTTTTATGTTACACAGAGTTTTTGCACAGCAATTTTTCAAGCATGCTTTTTAAGGGGAAAAACAGTTTCATGAATATAAAAAAAACACAAAAGTTAGACAGATTTTTTGTATACTATGAAAGACGATGTCCCGTGAGTAAATAGATACCTAACATGTCATGCTTTTAAATTGCGCACACTCATGGAATGGCGCTAAACAGAGAAGGTTACAGAGAAGGTCTAGTGCTAGAATTATTACTCTCGCTCTAACGCTTGCGGCATATTTAGCCTGTGTGCATATGGCTCTAAAACTATCCAGTGCCTCACCAGCCACTGACTTAACTGCACGTCCTTGGTCAACTTACAGTTTTAATTGTTCAACCACACGCTAGATAATTCAATACAACCAGTAATTTACTAACATTTTCAATTAATATACCTGCTTCTTGCAGTATAATAAACACAAATTCAAGAGTCTCATCATTATATTACCTCAAACAATGGAAAAGAAAAAAAAGATTGAGTCAGATTTGAGCCCCTGTAGCACCTCTTTTTAAGCCAATGGCATAGCCCACTGTAAGAATTTCTCAGTTCATTGAAATAACGAATTCTTAACTAAATCTTCAGCAAAGTGTTTCAAAGTAGGGCTCTTATGTTTTGACCTCTGTTTCACTTTAAGAAGCATATACAGTCCAAAACAATTCATGTGGTCCTCAGCTGCTCTAGCTATATATGTTTCATGGTATTTCAAGACCTAGGAAACTGATAGATCTTTGCAGTGCAAAAGATCAAATGGATAAGATGTTAGATCAAACCAATCGGACTTCAAAGGCTGATCCAACTTCTTATATTGTGGCTCCATTTCTCTGGAGACGGGAGTCATGTCAGATGTTTTAACTCACCAGTCGGTGAATATTAATGTATGGAATTATGAAGATCCTGAGAAACAAAGCCAGAGCAGATAGAAGAAAATATGGAAAAGAGGGTCAGAGGAGTCTTGTTACAATTTGTTAGTGGAATGAAGAATTAGTGGAAATGTGAGAATCATGAGATTTGACAACCTTTTTAATTTCTTACAAAGATCTCATTGTAAATGCTTATTGAAATATGGTGACTACATAGAATAACTAGATAGATAGATAGATCATTTATTAATTATGTGTACTGTACAATCACTAAAACTAAAAGGTAAAATAGAATTAATCTCAATCTGCATAAAGATAGGTAGCTAAAAGTTAATAGAGATAGACAGATAGATAGATAGATAGATAGATAGATAGATAGATAGATAGATAGATAGATAGATAGATAGATAGATAGATAGATAGATAGATAGATAGATCTCTAGTGGTATTTTAATACAGAGGAACAATAACAAGCAAAATGCTGTCAGGCTTTCCAAGACAAAGAATCAATATAACATGGGGGACACCTTTTAGGGTGCACAGAAGATTAAAAGAGTTTACAGGAATTGAGTGGACATTACGATTCCTTGTGAATGGATGTTTTGTTCTTTGAAGGTGAAGTTTCTTTTTCTATTTACCTTTTAGTAAATTTGATCTCAGTGACACGAATAGAGGGCAAACTCTCACTATAATTTGGCAGGAAGCAATATCCAATTTTAAAATGATGATTCCAGTAGACAGTGTTGCACTTTTATTCTATAAATGGCAAAATATTATGCAATAATCTCAGCTATATTTTACCTATTAACAACAAATAGACAAATCTCAGCAGCTGTTAACCAAACTCCTAATATTGCATCTTTACTTAACTTCTATTATCTAGTCTTAGTGGCTTCTTGGAAACCTAACCTTGCCTAAAAAGAGCCCACACTACAGAAGTACAGGCACCTTATGGTCTTCTCTTTGATCCTTGTAAAGTTACTTGGATCCTAGACATGGGCTGAACATTGGGCCTCAATTTCTCTTTATACTGGACCCAGCCCCTCTCAGTGCTAATAACCCCCTTCATTTGCTGTCAACCAACTGTCAAATGCCAGAGCCTCAGTGATCAGTAAAAACTGAGCCATTAGACAGCAATTATACTATTTAGAGCAGGGGTGGCCAACCAGTGGCCCGGGGGCCACATGTGGCCCGTGGAGCCTTCTGATATGGCCCGCAACCTCCTGCTCTGGAATGGTAGGTTGGCAAGCCCAGATCGCATGTTGCCGACCCGCCATACCACAGCATCAGTGTTGTGAATTAAGCTGGTGGTAGAGGAAGGAAGCGGCTGCGGAGCAGAGCCCCATAAGCTGATGCTTCCTCTACAGTGCCGGCTTTTGCCACAGGCGGAGTCGATGGCAAAGTTTAGCTAACCCGCAGGATAGACACAGGTGCACTACTCACTGGTGTGAGCAAACCACAGAACATCAGTGTGAAAGCAGTCTTAGGCCCTTTTCACAAGATCAGCCCAACCAAATGGGACCCTCGATTCACCTGTATAGAGCAACAGATGTCTGTTTACGCCCACTTATCTCCAATCCGAAAAACAGAAGGGAGTTTGTACCCTTTCGTCTGGGCGGATCGGAGGGCCTATAGAGTAACCGTGCCCTGTCATCTGCCCACTCCGCTCATTATGGCCCTCGACTGGTTGTCATGTTAGTCAAGTGGCCCTCGCTCTTCAAAAGGTTGGGCACCCCTGATTTAGAGTATACTGGTCAGGACTCCCTATACAACATTAAGGCAAAACCAATTAAAAAATAAATAAAATAAAACTTCAGATAGTAAAACTGCTATGTATAAAAGATTTGATTATTTCATCAGGGCATGTAAGTAAAATGGAAAACCCAGTCCCCTAGAAAAAAATAAAGTGACTGTGTAATCTGGGTAAATCCTACTTATAGTCTGGGAAAATCTCACTTATAATTCCAGGTCCTAATATAATTTAAGGAAATAAATGCACAGCAAATGTTAGTGCAAACAAAGGCCACTAGGGAATCAAAACAATCTATAGTAGGATAGGACTTGGGCAAAGATATTGTACATGTTAAAGATATGTAGCAATATAATACAACAAGCAGTGCACCAAAGTACACCAAAACAACGCACTAAGTAATGAAGAAGGATAATTAAATGAAAATAGAATACATGGGTCAATTTAAAAATAAATGCAGACTCACAAGCACCATGAGATCAGATCAGGTCTAACTCAATTTCCTTGGAATAATAGTCCCATTTTCTAAGTAAGTTCCTAGAAGTTTCCTGAAATTATTTAGAAAATGTGATGTTTAAAAAGTACTATTTCTCAGTTTTCTCCATTTCTGTTCCTATTGTACAGTTGTATCATGGTCATATGCTTAACATAGATACTGTATATAAATTATTTGTTTTGCACTGATTATATGGAACACATTTTAGCACATTATCTTCACAGAGCACAACATGGCTATTAAATATTATTATTGAGTGCTATAAAATGAATACCAATCAAACCAATTTTTACATTCATTTCCTGCTAAATCATTGGCATTCAGGTTACTGTGGGTTAAAGCACATAAGCACATTCCATGAGATTGTTCCATGAACGCAAAGACAAAATTTTGCAAGTAAATAAGGGTTTTCAGCTCATTTTTTCATTGGCTGGATATTTCAAATGTGTCACTTGCTCTCAATATCCATTGGCTGCTGAATGGCTACTGCTTCAAAACAAGTCATTTGCCATCTTAATAAATAGTTCATTCATCATTCTAATCGCCAAAATGTCATTTTACTGTCCTAAATCTTCATTAGTAACTTAAGCTGTCTTACTTTCTTGTTTTTCAGTTCAGTCCTTCACCTTTACCCCTGCAGGTACTGTCCATTAGTCTGTGTTACTTCTTCACCACCATATCATTGAAAGCATTAGCTCTCAGAATTAAATATAATTAAGTCACATCAACATAATTGATACCTCTCATTTTCAATTAGAATCCGGCCGCTAATTATTGCTTTAGCTGCCTTTAAATAGTCTTAGATTGTCTTATCCGTAATAGTCTGTCTTTTCCAGAAATGCCCCCGGCTTGCTCATTATAATCTTTCTTTACATAAGTTCTCACTCATCAACTTTCAAGAAAAATAGTTTCCAATGGGTTATATTTATTTCTGAGAGATGAATATGTCATTTGGCCTGCTTAAATGATGAGTACAACTCAGCACGCAGGGAAATTTTTATTCCAAGAAGAATATATAGCTTAAAACCATTACTTCACCAATTATGCTCTAGATACATCCTTTGCGCCATTTACACTGCAACATAGATTTTTCCAAAATAACTTTTTCTTATACAAAATGGGCAAAATGTCCTTTTTCTCTACATCCTCTGCTCCCAGATTCCCCAGATACAGGCATGCACCACAAAGTTGCACTTGGCACAAAGAAGGGGAGCTGGCACAAAGCAGGTATACTCATTTGATATAATGAACAAAAACCTTATACATTTAAAGGCATCAGATTTAAAGAAACTATAACCCACTCATGACTATTTTATATCATTGTAAAACTAAACCCAGGTTTCAAAAATAGTTATTTTAATATATGTAGTGTGCCTTCCAAGGGTGCCGAATCACGCCCCGACTCTACTGTGAGCACTGGTGTTCTCAGAAACTGAGGATCCGAGGATTCTCAAATGCATCCTTCCCAGTTACTTGCTGAAATCTTTTGCAAAATCAAGCAAATCAAGGGTACATGAAAATACTTCTAGTTCATAGTGCTTCTCAGTTTCACTAAATGGATCCATTGCCAGATTTGAGGAAGGCTTTCCTACTCTGAGCCAGGAACGCAGAATACAACTTTCCCCTGTGAAATAGCAAAACTGAGTAGTCATGCAGATGAGAAAGTCACCATGAGATCCTTTGCTTCATGGTCATGGGCTCTCCTGGTGACCAGAGGGATGGGCTGTGAAGAACCCTTTGAAGGTTTACTACTTTTATAATTTTATTTATTTATGTATTTATTATTTTTAAGCAGGGGTCTTTTAAAAACTCTTACTTTTAAGATGGGAGGTATTTAAAAATCACCACTTTTCAAGATGAAATACATTGTTTTTAATTTAAAGATTTGTTGGTCAAAGTAATTTGTTTATGTTCCTGTAGCTGAACATGCTAAATCTAGAAACAGTAGATTATAAAACATATACAGTCTAACATCTAGAGGTTTATATGCAGCCAGGATACAGCTGATTCAGTGGGAGATATACCGTATTTATCAGAGTATAACACGCACAGGCGTAGTAGGCCTCGTACACATGACTGGTTTCCTTGGCAGAATCCATCAAGAAACTCGGTGGGAGTTTTTTTTGCAGAGGAAACCGGTTGTGTGTACGTTTTTCATCGAGGAAACTGTCTAGGAACTCCACAAGCAAAAAAGAGAGCAAGTTTTCTTTTTCCTCGATGGGAGTCAAATTGGCTCATCGTGTTCCTCGTGGGGCTGCTTTTAGACGAGAAACTCGAGCGTGCTAAGAAACCCGCGCACCTTCGGTAAAAGTAGCGTTTGTAATAGAAATAGCACATTTGTCATGCTGTAACAGACTGAAAAGTGCAAATGTCTCTTACCAAACTTTTTCATAACATGCAGTAACATGAGATTAGAAAAAGCAGCCCCTGCCATTGTATGTGTTAAAGTCACCGCGTTTAAGAACGAGGAGATTTGGTGTTTAACGTGTGTACTCAAAGCAAGTTTGTCGAGTTCCTCAACAAGCCCAACAAGGAAAACGATGTGTTTCGCCTGACGATTTCCTCAGTCGTGTGTACGAGGTCTAACACGCACCCTAACTTTAAGAGGGAAGTTTTATGAAAAAAAAACTTTCCACAGCCCCCTGTATATAACACGCAGGCACAGTTTGCCCTCTGTTTTCAGGATAAAAAAGTGAGTGTTATACGCCAATAAATACAGTAGTTCATGGTTTCTACCATGCTTGTGGCAGTATGGCTTGCCTGGGCGAGCCATCATAGTTGTACGTCAGCTCTTTAAGACTCTCTAGCAGGCAGCTGGGCACCCTTGATCGCTTGTGACAGAGCGAGAACTGGGATCTGTGTGCGTAAACACACAAATACTGCTTCTGTCAGGGGAAGGAGACAGATTGTGTGACCCTATTAAGTAGGAACAACAATCTGCCTCCTCCTCTAGTCAGCCAAGTTCCTCCCACAGTTAGAATACATCTAGGGAACACAGTTGACCCCTTGATCGTCCCCAAAGTGTTAACCCCTTCCCAGTGACATTTATACAGTAATCAGTGGCTATTTTTAGCTCTGATTGCTGTATAATTGTCAGTGGTCCAAAAAAAAGTGTCCGATCTGTCCCCTGCAATGTCGCAGTCCCTATAAAAATCGCAGATCACCGTCATTACTAGTAAAAAATAAAAATAAAAATGCCATGAATCTATCCACAATTTTGTAGATTTTTTACCAAAACTATGTAGAAAAATACCTATCGGCCTAAACTGAGGAATAATTAATTAATTCATTTAAAATGTGGGGGATATTTATTAAGGCAAAAAGTAAAAAATATAAAAAAAAATGTATAGCACAAATAATTTAAATCGCAGAGGGAAAAATTTTTGTTTTTGTACAACATCGCATAACCGCGCAATTGCCAGTTAAAACAGCGCAGTGCCGTATTGCAAAAAATGGCCTTGTCATTAAGGGGCCTAATCTTCCGGGGCTGAAGTGGTTAAAGAACGACACATCTTTAAATGAAAATCTTAATTTCTATGTTTATTAACAAAAAAAAGAGAGTGATAGGTTTATATATATTTAAAAAAAGATTGAAAGGTGATATATGATTGCTTTATGAATTAGGGAGCTCTTCTTGAAAATGTTGGGTTCTTTTTGGACCATTTTAAAGACTGCTTCAAACACACTCAGTCCATTTGCAACTAAGGTATGGTACCCTTACATAAGCCGATCACATTTAGCACTCTGTAATACATAGCATGCTAATTGCTGATTAATATGGCTTAGTTGCTGTAGCATTTTATTAAGGAAGAACACACAGAGGCTGATGGGAAAATTATTTTTATGATTCCCCTTATGCAGTTTGAATTACTTTGCCTAACAAATATATAAGTTAAAAAATGTAATATTGTAATATTAGAGTCAATGACGCTGTGCAGTCAAGAATGCCCTTTGTGATCAGAAGCAACAAATTGTGCTGTAGTCCATTAACTGAGCCCAGAAGCATAGAGAAGAATATGAATACCTAGGATAGCAGAGCTTTATGATAACAGGAAGGCACTGTCAAGCAAGAATGCATATTTTAATTGCAATGAATTCTGACAGGCCTACCCCGTATTGATTAAATACGGACTGGTTACAATGTTTTGCTTGCAGTGCTCATTCAGTCAGCAACTATCTGGATTTCATTATTACATTTTTTAATCTTCTTTTTTAAGGTTTATTACAAGAATGTCTTGCATTTTAATAATAAAAACAAAAAAACTATCTGCTTAGATTAGCTGTATTGCTGACATGATAATATCAGCTGAAAGGCAAAGCCTGGTTTGTTCTTCACATTCCACATAAACTTCTAGGCCTCTTTCTTTGTTTTTATTAATGCACCTGCATGAAACTCTTGTACTCTTGAAACTCTTGTACTGTAAACCCTAAATTGTCTCTACTTTTGTGGCACATGTGTTGTGTGGAAATCCTCACTGTATTGTATGTTTTACCTTTATGTATTCACAATTCTGGAACTTTGCATGCACATGTCACTTCATATGGGTCAGGTAGCCATTTTGTGTTTTGCCACAACTATATCACTACATTGGAAATCAAAATGGCTGCTTCCACAGTAAAAAAAATAATGGCAGTTGCCCATATACTTTGTAGTCAGCAATTTTGTGGGTTAACAAAAAAATCTGTTATAATTACTCTTGAGTTTTGAGCAAATTGAGCTAGTTCCTAAAATGAATTGATAGTCTTAGAGGTTCATTTACTAAAGGAAAATATACTGTGCACTATAAGTGCAGTTTCTTTAGATCTGAGGGGAAGCTCTAAAATGAAAGTTCTGCTGATTTCTTTCATCCAATTATGTGCAAGAAAAAAAGCTGTTTTTTTTATTTTCCTTGCATGTGATTCAGTATTCTCTGCAAAGGGAAGCTTTACTCCATTTACTAAGCAACAAGTGCAGTATATTTTCCTTTAGTAAATCAATCCTTTTGTTTTCGAGTCATTGGCCTGGCCCACAAAATGTCTGACTGCATTGTCCATTGGGAACACCTGCACTTATCCATTTGTACATTGTAATGCCCTATTAAACAATGTCTGGCTTATTCAGTAAGAATGTGTGAACAATATTGTTGAAGAGGACCATACTGTAGATATCAGTCAGATGCCATTCTGCTGCTGTCAGCTGTATTAGGGGTTGACTACTGATTGGTTGCTATGGTTTACTCCACTTTGCACATCTTCATGCATTTTTCACTTTCTTATTGAATCTGCTTGTGCCACTTGCCTTGAAGCATAGCCAGTCAGCATCAGCAATCTTGTATTCTATTTGCACACTTTGATTTTTCAAAGTAAAGCCAAAATGTATTGTTAAATTCAAAATTTCAGAATGTCCATACTTTTACTGTATGTATTGTACAATATTTACTAATGTATATATCATTTTCTGGCATATGTTATACATGGACTGATTTTGTACATGCACTATTTCAGTTGTACATCAACATGTATTACTTAAATGATTGTTATATTTTTAAAACATTAGCCTAGGGCAGCCCTCAAAATTTCCACTCGCCTGCTAGCATTTGGCGAGTGGATTTCAGCTGGGGGCGAGTGATGACAGGGCTGCATGACCAATCTCCCTCCAATCTGTGCCTACACTTAGAGCCCCAATGCGATTGGCGGCCGAAGAGGAAAGGTGCATGCTCGGGAAAAGTAGTCTGGTGAGCCGCGCACAGGCAGAGCAGTACACAGGTACTCTCCTTACAATTCTCATTAAGCCATGGGACCTAACAGTATGACCTCTCTGAGCCTGCCCCCCTCCCTCCGAACAATGTAGCTGGAGAGCAGGGAGCAGGAAGTAATGAGTGAGGTGGAGGATTGCGAAAATGACCACCCTGGGTGTCCCAGTTAGGCAGTGCAGTGCTCACTGAAAGTTGCCCTGACATGAGAGTGACAGCCTTCCAGTTTGTGTAGTTTTCTTCTCCTTGTGCTCTATGTAAGTGTCCAGCAGTTCAGCCTGAGCACTGCAAGCAGACTGTTCTCAATGTGTGCTGTGCAGTGTCAGTGTGCGCTGTGCTATGGTGTCAATGGCTGTGCAGTTGTGTGGATCTCGGCACTGGATTGTACTCCCTCTCCTCACTGCCAGCCTGAATAAGAAGTGGGGACATGCAAGCGTGGAGCCATACGCAGGGGCTCCTGATGATGAGATAAATAGGAGAGGGAGAGAGAGAGAGAGAGAGAGAGAGAGAGAGAGAGAGAGGATGGATGGATGGGAGTTTCAGAGGAGACTGGATGGATGGGAGTTGCAAGAGAATGGGGAGGAAACCCAGTTCTAGTGCCCTGTCCCTCTGGTCTGCCCCCAGAGCCCTGTCCCTCTGGTCTGCCCCCATGCCCTGTCCCATTTTGTTAAAGTTGTTGGTAATATTTAATTGTGTAACTTGATTCTGCATAAAACATTTAACAGTGTCATTCCATGAGATAATCTACAAGGGCGTGTTTAGGGGTGCAATTAGGCACGGGGCAGTGTATGAATGGGCTGTTAGGTGGGGCAACTGGTGGCGAGTAACCCTTGAGGCCTGGCTAGTAGCTCAGGGCTTGAAATTTTGAGCCCTGGCCTAGGGGCTACCTATAAGTTAATATTATCTGATTTCCCAAACAAGTATATGAATAACTGAAGGAGGCCCTCTCAGTGCCAAGCTTTATTAGCCTAATTGAAAGGGAACCAAAGGGAATGTGCTTCTTTTGACCCCTTGCCAGGTCTCCAATGTAACCTATCTATAAAACATGCACCAAGGCCAATATATCTGCTGCCTACTTTGTTGCACACTGTAAGACGCAATGCAATGAAGTTGCATTACCGGTATTACTGTACTATACCACCTCACATCTGCACAGTATATATTATCACATTATCATATTATTAGGAATGCTGATGAGGCTACAACCTTCTTTCAAACTTTTCTAGCAATGTGTCTCCTAAAATAAGATCATGACTTTCTTTCTTGAATTAGCTTATAGTTTTACACCTTAGTGTTCCAAACTTCAACCACTTAAGACCCGGACCTTTAGGCAGCTAAAGGACCCAGCCAGGTTTTGCGATTCGGCACTGCGGCGCTCTAACCACTTAAGCCCGGACCAATATGCTGCTAAATGCCCAGAGGCGTTTTTACAATTTGGCACTGCGTCGCTTTAACAGACAATTGCGCGGTTGTGCGATGTGGCTCCCAAACAAAAATTGCGTACTTTTCTTCCCACAAATAGAGATTTCTTTTAATGGTATTTTATTGCCTCTGCGATTTTTATTTTTTGCACTATAAACAAAAATAGAGCGTCATTCAATCAATCAATATTTTTTTATTTTTGTTATAAGGAAAATTGAATAAACTAAATTTTAGACAAACATTTAGGCCAAAATGTATTCAGCCACATGTCTTTAGTAAAAAAAAATTAGCTACCTAGCGGCAACAGCGACACTGATACAGCGATCAGAAAAATGATCGCTTAGTGGCGCTGGCAATAGGGGGTGAAAGGGTTAACTAGGGTGGCGATCAAGGGGTTAAAACTTTATTAGGGGGGGTACGGGGCTACCCTGAACCTAACACTAACTGCCTGTCACACTAACTGTCACACTGACACTAAATGCAGTGATCAGTACATATATGATCACTGCATTCAGTGACTCTGTGACAGGGGGGTGATTGCAAGGGGTTAATGTGCCTGTGTGTACTGGTGTCAGTGTAGTGTTGTGCAGACTTACTGTGACTCTTCTCTCCTCTCGGCGGTTTGAAAATACCGCCGAGAGGAGAGCTGCATCACTTCCTCTGCCAGTGTTTACATTTTACAGGCAGAGGAAGTGACATGGTGGGACACGACGGGATTGACTGGGAGCGATCACGAGGGGGTGGACAGAAATGAACAGCCGCCCCCTCATGACGGATTGCTCCCGCAGCTAAGCCGCCCCGCCGCACGCAGCGGAGGGGGTCCTAATCGGACCCCGACCCGCTAGAAGGCAGGGACGTATATATACGCCCATCTGCCTGTACGTGCCATTCTGTGGACGTACATAGGCGTGCAGCGGGCGTTAAGTGGTTAACAGACAAATGGCATTCTTTTTTTTCCCACAATTAGAGCTTTCTTTTGGTGGTATTTGATCACCTCTCCAGGTTTTTATTTTTTGCGCTATAAACAAAAATATAGCGACAATTTTGAAAAAGATGCAATATTTTTTGCTATAATAAATATCCCCCAAAAATATAAAAAATAAATAAAAAATTTCCTCAGTTAAGGCCGATACGTATTCTTCTACCTATTTTTGTTAAAAAAAATGTGAAATAACTGAAGACTGTAATGAATATTGGTGAATCTCACAATCTGCACAAAAGAACACCTGCATTTTCCATTAAGCACCACAGAATAAACACAATGGGCCAGATTCACATACACTTAATATTGCGCTGCGTAATCGAAATACTCTACGCTGCCGTATTTTACCAGGCTCTACACCGAATCCTGGTAGATTTTTGCCCATACGCTACGGCGGCGTAGTCTATTTCTCGCCGTGTAATCGAAATACGCGATTAGGGGGCGTGAAGCATTTAAATTAAGCGTGTCCCCGCGGCGATCGAACTGCGCATGCTCCGTTCAGAAATTTCCTGTCGTGCATTGCGCAAAATCACGTTGTTACGTCATTCGTTGTTTGAGTAGCGTCGTTCACGAACATTCCTATTCCCGGACGACTTACGTAAAAAATAATAAAAGACGTCGGAAAACGTAGAAATTCGACGCGGGAACGACGGCCATACTTAACATGGGCTGTCTAATATTAGAGCAGCAAAAAGCTGGTATAGTGTTACGCAAATACAAGATGACTAAAGGTGCCGTAAGAGATTGCGATTGAAGATCGTAATTTCGGGGATCGCCGGCAAAAGCTCATTTGCATACCCCGACGCGGAAAACGACGGGAAGTCCAACCAGTGGCCACAATTTTATTGCAGCGTAGATCCGAAGGCGTACTAACACGTAATCCAGTCGAATTGAAGCCCGCAGCCGTCTATTCATGGTTTGAGGTTTCGGACTAGCTAAAAAACGTGCGTAATTTGAAATTACTCCAGTCTAACACCAGTTAGACAGGCGTAATGGCTCTCTGAATCTGGCCCAATAGATTTATGTATAAGGATTCCCTGAGAATAATTATTACTAGTACTGCACAAGGCAGAACATTATACTTAGGCATGTAGCATTGTGAGTTCACCTTTTTCACATCTCTTCCAGTAACATAGTTACTGTACATTGTTTATTTCTACAGTTATAGTTAATGACCTTTATTCCCTTCTCCAAACCTTTTGACTATGCAATGCTCTTACAACGTTTCCAAATTTTACTTGTTTTCCCCACTGGTAAATAGTATGTATAGCAAGCCCATGTAAATGAAGTAATTGCTGTAGGCAAGTATTTCACTGTAGTCCATCTGATGCTAAAACAAAGAGAGACATTTTGTGAACCATTTTTGCTATGATGGATTAATACAATATAACTGAATGGCTGAAATACGTATAGTACATTTCCTAGCGAAAATTAAATGTTAGGTTTCCTATATTTCTGACATATAGACTTTGGTACACGGTCATGCAATGTTTGTTGAAGGCAAGGATCCCTGTTCAGAATGAGGTTGCACAATCAAGAATTAAAGTATTTCATCCCCTCTTTTACTTTATTTATCCAACTGAACAAGACATGTTCTTAAAATTAAGTTGTTCTGCATTCTGACTGATGAGACTATTTTAATTTACTATAGAGTCTTCAACTTGTGGCATAAACCCTGCCTACCAGCAGCACTGATCTTCACACAAACACAAACCCAGTGCCTTATTAGATAGCAGGGCATTCTCATTTTACATGGACTTTACAGGGACTTTGCACTACATCTTCGCAGGGCATATACCCCAACTTAAAAGTACATAGCAGAGTGAAAGTAAACTGAGATGGAAACAGAAGAGGCTCTTCTGGACAAGAGAGGCAATAGAAGGAACCACTTTTACAATTCAGATAAGTTCACTTTAAGTTAACACTTGAGAATAGAATAGGTCCACATTAGGCCATACTCATATAACAACAGAAACAGAATAAATAAAGATATTGAAACATATAATGATCAAAAAACATATAAGTAAACAACAAATATGTAAAGGCTCAACAGTGAAATATCACATCAGTTGACATTTCTTCTATCTTTTAATACACAGTAACATTCCAAAGAGGAGATGGAGGATTAATGAGTAATGGAAGGTAAGTTGAGTTGGAAAACTGCAAAGCAGCCTTCTAATCTTAATTCGTTGTTCTTTATTTTTCTGCCTGTAGGCCAAATTGCTTACGGTTACCATTTATTAAACAGGTCAACTGCACTGGATGTTGCAGGCCAATTCCACCACCTCTAATGATCTCATATGTTTGGCTACACTTCAGGAAAAAGTGACACAGATGCTTTGCATTGTATCTCCCTGAAGTCTAGAAGGATAAATAAATGAGCATTATGCATTGCAAGTGATGTGTTCATTTGCAAGCAAAATGTTTATTACATTAAGTAGATATTAGCAAATGAAGTTGCTGTTGTTTAAGGCTGCTTATTGGCTCATTGTAAATTGCCGCCAGTGAGCAATTACACACAATCGATCACAGGATAAATGATTCATGAATGATGGATTGGCCATGGATTGATAGGACTGGATTCCCCTACTTTGGCTACTCAGTTGAAACTGATAAAACCTGATAGTGCCCCCATATATCCTCATTTACATTCCTATTGCCAATATGGAGATTGCAATTAGATCTTCGTTATAACTCGCAATCTCTTATTTAATCAATATTTTAGCAAAAAGAGATTAGGCCTAATGAGAGCATGTGATGTTGCAAGAAAAGTGTCTTCTTTTTATTGCGGTTGCCTAGGAAACACAGGGTTCTCTTTGGGATTGGAAAAGAGGTTTTATTGGAAAAAATGCAATTATTAATATTGCTACTTTTCATTTACAGAGATGCAACTAAAAGATTTTTTCAGCTATTATGCTAATGCATGGAAAATGGCATATGATGAGTACAAAAAGAAAAGCCTTAATATAGTTTAAAAGCAACAAAAAAAAACGTATTGCCTCTTCTACAATGACATGACTACATTACTATATATGTTGTCTGTCTAGGACAGGGATCCTCAAACTACGGCCCTCCAGCTGTGGTAGAACTACACATCCCATGAGGCATTGTAACACACTGACATTCACAGACATGACTAGGCATGATGGGAATTGTAGTTCCTGAACAACTGTAGGGCCGTAGTTTGAAGACCCATGGTCTAGGAGTTTAGGTTGTTAAAGCAACAATAGGGGGTGCTGATGAACTTAACAAAGATAGATGAATCACAGGCTGTATGTATGGGTATGGTCATCGCTTTTTAGGGATCAAAACAAATGGTCATAGGAGGACTATTGATTTGCAAACAATACTAACTTACCAGAGGGTTTTCTGCCCCTTTCTTACTGTATCTAAAAGATAAATGGTTAGAAATCAGAGGTTCAACTTACACATCTGATTATGTCTGTTATAAATATTGCCCACTTGATTTCACCATGTACACAGTAGGAATGAAATGGACAATACTTTTTGTAGGTAGAGGTGCTGCTGTCTTCAATTTATATTCTTATCCTGGGCAGGCTCAGCCTCCCACTTCCAACAGCACTGGACATTTGGACCAAGGTTAGGTTTTTCACAAAGTGTTGATGGACCGACAGACCCAAGATTAAGTATGATTTTCAGCTCTTTAACATACCTATAAGAATAGTCCAAAAAAAAAGAGTGTAAAGGATGAGAGCAGCGTTAGTTTGTACCTAGCCCAATATAAATTTGTAATTCATGTTAAAAGATCAGAAGGTAAAGATAAGGTAAAGATAATGCATTTCTAGGGCTCTTAATTACTTATTGTATATATTGTCTTATGCTATCTTTTCATTTAGCCCTCTTGAGGCTCAGTTTTGAACCTTTGAAACATGCTGGGATTACCTTATGATTTTTTTGATAAACTTATACTTTACTCATTACACTCTGGTGCCACTTTCATCCTTTGCACTCATTGTACGTATTTTTTTGTACAAAATAACAGATTTACATTTGCAGGCATAATGTAAAAAAAAAAAAAATAATAATTAAAAGCATTATACTCATTATACTTGGACATAAAATCAAAATTTCACGATGGAAATTGTGCTGAGATTAAATCATGGCCCCACAGACCTTTGGCCACAAGACCTTACCATCTCTGCGATGTGTGTTATGAAAGGGAAATCAGAAACTATAGACAGTCCAATTATTATAATTTCCAAAGCTTTCACCATGCCATGCTTGCACTCAGATACACAAAGTTTTGTCAATGTTGTAGCTCCAGCCTGGACCTCTTGATATCTTTTATTGTTCACACTACCAGTCTGTGTATGGGCACATTCACATCAATAGAAAAGTATATGCCCAGATTTCTGGGCTAATGTGCCCAGAAGTCTCTGTGGGCTGGAATGATCAACACATTAGTCAAGTATGTCAGATAAGAAAAGAAAAACAAAAAACGTTGTGGCCTAAAAATCCAGTGGTGAAGCATAACAATGGGGCCTAACAATGGCTCTCGGTAGTGATACCAATAAATAATAATGCCAAGCTTCTCAATATTTTGTCACACACACATATGTCCAGCTCTGTACAGATCAGTTTGTGTATGGCCAGCTTGAGTCCGCAGGGACATTCCATTTTAGCAGACGGCACAATAGCTGTAATGGCTGCACTTTCAGGGGCCCTAGGCACAGCCGATAACAGCTGCTTCAGCATTGTATCTCCATGGAAACCCAGAGTTTAATGAATGAGTGGAAGAAGTTTAAATACATTTTACAGTAGTTTAATTCCAGACAGGCTTGTCTTACACTACAAAGCATAGGAAGAAAAGATCAGCTTGTGGATGACAGACACATATTTGAAATGTGAAAGGTGAAGAAAAAAGTAGCTTAAAGTCCTGGAAATGACTGTTTCAGAGAAGTCAATGTGAGCAATTGCTCCCTTGAGGTGTTCATTTATCACCGAGCCCTGTGTTAGGTTCCTCCCTCACTGATAGCTTACTCCATTTCCCAGGCAATATATTTCATTCAGATTCATCAGAGAAGCGACTGATGATTGCACTGAAGCGATTTGCATATTATTAATATATATTTTATACAGATGCAGAATTCTGCTGATAAATAACAATTCTTTTTTTACCCTCCAGCCGTCCAGGACTTTTAAATTCCAGTGACCCCAGCTACCCTTGGCTTGCTGACTCCTGGCCAGCGTCCAGTATGCCAGTGAACAACAGTAACAATGGACCAAATGATCTAGTAAATTTTGGCTGTGCAGGTTGGTATTTTCTGTCTTTGTTCTAAAGCAAAAAAAAAAACACCATTCAGTGGTGAAAAAATGCCTGCATATATAGTTTAAATCACACTTAAAGTGTCACTAAAGGAAAAAAAATATTTTAAAATAACAAACATGTTATACTTACCTCCACTCTGCAGTTCATTTTGCACAGAGTGGCCCCGAACCACGTCTTCTAGGTCCCTCGGCGGCTGTCTCTGGTCCTCCCCGCAATTACTCACCACAGTCATGCGAGAGCTTGCATGGTGGTCAGTTATTGCGGGCACGCTCCCGTGATACAGCCAGCGGCCATAGCCGCTGGCTGTATCACTCGGCCAATGGCTGCACTGATCTCAATCCATCCGCCCCAGCGGCTGAGCAGCGAAGTGGATATCGTGACCGCGCAGGGCCTTTCGAGGGGTCAGATAAGTATAACGGGGCTGGGGGGGGGGCGGCAGTATTGCAAGGGTTGACAGCTTGTTTTTCCAAAGTTGGCTTATGCAAATACTTTTTTGCTTATTAGTTTCTTACCTGGAGATCCTTCCAGTAACAGCACTTCCTGTTGCAATTTTAAGGCACTGCCTAGCAATTGTTAACAGTGTTGTCACCCTACTATGCAAGCTCTTTATAAGGCCTAAAGGAAGCTAACAACGCTGCTACTAATTGTGAGGCAGCTGCTTGGCGTTGTCAGCTGCGTCCGAATGTGTTTTACTGGTGGGATCCCTAGTTAAAAACCTTGAGGTTCACAGAAAAATATTTATTCGAAAACTGTATACAGTGAGGTGTGATGCCAAAATAGATTTTTGTATATGCTATTAAGACAACGGTTCCTTACTTTTGTATGCATTTATTTTTTGGATGTAAGAAAGGCTAGCATTTCACAACCTACAGCTTTTGGCCTACTGAATCCCCAAAGTCTTATACGATATATTGTCTTGGGTATTCAGACACCTGTCTTTACACGCACACAAACTTTAATGGCATCCCAGTCTTAGCCCGTAGGGTTCAATATTGAGTTGGCCCACCTTTTGCAGCTATAACAGCTTCAACTCTTCTGGGAAGGCTGTCCACAAGTTTTAGGAGTGTGTATATAGGAATGTTGGACCGTTCTTCCAGAAGAGCATTTGTAAGGTCAGGCACTGATGATGGACGAGAAGGCCTGGCTCGCAGTTTCCCCTCTAATTCATCCCAAAGGTGTTCTATCTGGTTGAAGTCAGGTTCCTCCACCTCAAACTCGCTCATCCATGTCTTTATGGACCTTTCTTTGTGCAGTGGTCTAAATCATTTAGGAAAGGGGCATTATGGTATGGGGGTTGTTTTTCAGGGTTTGTGCCTGGCCCCTTAGTTCCAGTGAAGGGAACTCTTAAGGCGTCAGCATACCAAGACATTTCGAACAATGTCATGCTCCAAACGTTGTTGGAACAGTTTGGTGATGGCCCCTTCCTGTTCCAACATGACTGCACAAAACAAGGTCCATAAAGACATGGATGAGCGAGTTTGGGGTGGAGGAACATGACTGGCCTGCACAGAGTCATAAGCTTAACCTGATAGAACACCTTTTGAATCCTGTAGCTAATAATTACACTTCCATGTATACATTTTTCAAATCCATTTGGGTACATAGACTAATACTTTGCAACATCCTTTTTTGATGTATGCCAGTGCTTGTGTATGAGGTCTCTTCATGCACAGAGAACAAAAACCAATGACCCCCAAAGAGATAAAAGATTCAAGCTAACACACCAGTATAGGTATCCTTTCCAAAAACATTACAGTTAATTCCATTAAAGTCCAATACACTTTACAGTCACATGACTGAAATAGAGATTATTATCTATGTTTTTAAGCTTTGTGATCCAGCCTTATGTCATGTCTCCTTTCTCAAAGCATACTACCATGACACTGAAAATGAATTTACTTCACAAACATGTATGCCAGTATTATGGAACACAGGGTGCAGCAGTACCCTCCATTAACTTCCTTTAAAGGTATATGTTCTCTGTGTAGTCAGTTGTCTTTCAGAAGACTATGTCTAGTCAATCACACCCCACAACATAAACCAATTGATCAAAAGTATCCCTAGAATTCTGTACATATTTGGGAAGCAAATGTATATTTGTATATAGCCTTATGTATAACTTCACAACATTAAAATATATGTATATATTTTAATAGCTGTATTCAATTTACAAGTGTTATTTAGGGTTTCACAAGCATGAGTACTGTGCATTTTAAACCTGCCAGGGCTACACATCACTTGAGAAACTGCAATTCTGAGAGTGCTGAAAAAAGCAAATTTTTAATATACTGTATACCACATATCTGTGTGCTTTTATTAGCCATTTACAGTACTGTATGTCAGAACAATGTATTATTTTGTTAGAAAAATGTATTATTTTGGAAAGAGAACATTTTAGACAGCGGAGTATTTGTGCAGTGTTACTAAAAGCCATACTGAACACAGTACAAAGCTTTGAATGTGTTGAATGTCTTTTTGTGGCCAGAATCAGTTTCAGCGATCAATGTGAATTAGTTCTGTAGCAGCTTGTGGTCCTGATCTATCCCATACGAAATCCCCAGAAATCAGAAGCCTCTATTGATCAGCACAGCAGAGTGCAACCTAATCTAATTTTTCTATAGCTCTACAAATTGTCTGATGGTGTATCAAGTGTAATATTCATTAAATGAATACATGATTAAAACCACTATAATACAAGAAATTTTAAACAAATTAGACAAAATATTTCCGTGGATTTAAATAGCTTTTACCCTTTGGATTCAATAAAAAAGCAAGTTAATTTCAATCTACATCTAATCACTGTTATTAAAGTCAGGAAAGAAAACCCAATTTACAAATAAACACTTAATAAATAATATAAATGTGTCAAATGTACTTCTGTGGTGACTACAATAGGTTAGAAAACTTGCATGTATCTTTCATTTCTCTATACTGCGTGTGTATGTGTGTATATATATATATATATATATATACATATATATATATATTTATTTATTGATTTATATATATATATATTTATTGATTTATATATATATATATATATATATATATATATATATATATATATATATATATACAGAGCTTTTTTTCTAAAAAAAATAGGTGCAGGAACTCAACCACGACCCCATTCAAACTTCACAAACAGTAGGGGGGTCTTAAAGGGGCATTAAATAGCAGGATTGTATTACATACAGAGTGTAGAATTCAGGGGGTTACACACAGAGTGCAGAGCTGTCACTTGTAAACACAGAAACCAGACTTCTGTGTTTACAAGTGATTGTGGTAAGCGGGTACCAAAGGGTCTAAGCCAGAGGTGGTGGAACTGAGTTCCTCCAAGTTCCCCCTGAAAAAAAGCCCTGCATATATATATATATATACAGGGAGTGCAGAATTATTAGGCAAGTTGTATTTTTGAGGATTAATTTTATTATTGAACAACAACCATGTTCTCAATGAACCCAAAAAACTCATTAATATCAAAGCTGAATATTTTTGGAAGTAGTTTTTAGTTTGTTTTTAGTTTTAGCTATTTTAGGGGGATATCTGTGTGTGCAGGTGACTATTACTGTGCATAATTATTAGGCAACTTAACAAAAAACAAATATATACCCATTTCAATTATTTATTTTTACCAGTGAAACCAATATAACATCTCAACATTCACAAATATACATTTCTGACATTCAAAAACAAAACAAAAACAAATCAGTGACCAATATAGCCACTTTCTTTGCAAGGACACTCAAAAGCATGCCATCCATGGATTCTGTCAGTGTTTTGATCTGTTCACCATCAACATTGCGTGCAGCAGCAACCACAGCCTCCCAGACACTGTTCAGAGAGGTGTACTGTTTCCCTCCTTGTAAATCTCACATGTGATGATGGACCACAGGTTCTCAATGGGGTTCAGATCAGGTGAACAAGGAGGCCATGTCATTAGTTTTTCTTCTTTTATACCCTTTCTTGCCAGCCACACTGTGGAGTACTTGGATGCGTGTGATGGAGCATTGTCCTGCATGAAAATCATGTTTTTCTTGAAGGATGCAGACTTCTTCCTGTACCACTGCTTGAAGAAGGTGTCTTCCAGAAACTGGCAGTAGGACTGGGAGTTGAGCTTGACTCCATCCTCAACCCGAAAAGGCCTCACAAGCTCATCTTTGATGATACCAGCCCAAACCAGTACTCCACCTCCACCTTGCTGGCATCTGAGTCAGACTGGAGCTCTCTGCCCTTTACCAATCCAGCCACGGGCCCATCCATCTGGCCCATCAAGACTCTCATTTCATCAGTCCATAAAACCTTAGAAAAATCAGTCTTGAGATATTTCTTGGCCCAGTCTTGACGTTTCAGCTTGTGTGTCTTGTTAAGTGGTGGTCGTCTTTCAGCCTTTCTTATCTTGGCCATGTCTCTGAGTATTGCACACCTTGTGCTTTTGGGCACTCCAGTGATGTTGCAGCTCTGAAATATGGCCAAACTGGTGGCAAGTGGCATCTTGGCAGCTGCACGCTTGACTTTTCTCAGTTCATGGGCAGTTATTTTGCGCCTTGGTTTTTCCACACGCTTCTTGCGACCCTGTTGACTATTTTGAATGAAACGATTGATTGTTCGATGATCACACTTTTAAGAGTGCTGCATCCCTCTGCAAGATATCTCACTATTTTTGACTTTTCTGAGCCTGACAAGTCCTTCTTTTGACCCATTTTGCCAAAGGAAAGGAAGTTGACCAATAATTATGCACACCTGATATAGGGTGTTGATGTCATTAGCCCACACCCCTTCTCATTACAGAGATGCACCTCACCTAATATGCTTAATTGGTAGTAGGCTTTCGAGCCTATAAAGCTTGGAGTAAGACAACATGCATAAAGAGGATGATGTGGTCAAAATACAACTTGTATAATAATTCTGCACTCCCTGTATTTTACATGCTGTTTTTCCTAGTACCCTTGTTAGTATTTGAAGAATTTTTTTGATAAATAGCGATGGGTCGAACACCCCCCAGTTCGGTTCGTTATAGAACCCTCAAACATCGCAAAATTTGGGACCTGAACTCTATTAACCACTTTACCCCTGAAGAATTTACCCCCTTAATGACCAGGCCATTGTTTGCAATACGGCATTGTGCTATATTAACTGACAATTGTGTGGGCTTGCGACACTCTACCCAAATAAAATGAATGCCTTTTTTTCCCACAAATAGAGATGTCTTTTGGTGGTATTTGATCACCTCTGCATTTTTCATTTTTTTGCGCTATAAACAAAAACAAGACTGCCAATTTTAAAAACAATACCATTTTTTTTTCTGCTCTAATAAATATCAACATTTCTTCAGGAGTTTATGCCAATATGTATTCTTCTACATACAAGTGGGAACATTAGCATCAAAGTCAGAAAAACTGCAGCTGACAATTAAAAAAGAGGGGGGAAAGCTGGGGACAAAAAACAAAAACAAAAACCCACAGCAACAAAAAAAAAAACTGTACAGAGCACTAAATGTTATGTAATGCTGTGTTAAACACTGCACTACACTAACACACTACACTATACACCATGCTGACATACTACAGTATACTAACTCTATACTAACACATAGAGTTGTCCCGATACTGATACTAGTATCGGTATCGGGACCAATAACGAGCATTTGCACGAGGATTTGTACTCGCGCAAATGCTGCCGATGCCCTGTCCGATACTTGTCTATTGATAAGAGAGCGGCGGGCAGAGAGCGGGGCGGAGAGTGGACGGGGGGCGGAGAGCAGGGCGGGTAACAAACGGCTGTAATAAGTTCTTACTGTCCTCTTTCATGTTGCGGTGTTCCTGGTGTCCCCTCCCCTCCTCTCCTCTCCTCTCGTGGTATGCTTGTGACATCATCTGAGATGAACCAGAGGAGAGGAGGGGCCGCCGGGGAATAGCGCAACATGATAGAGGATAGTAAGGACTTATTACAGATGTGAGCCACTTCCTGCGCTACTCTGCATTAAAGGAAACTGAAAGGAAAGTGTGCCCTGCTGTGTCCTGCCATTCCTAGTACCCTGATATGCCCAGTACCCTGTGCCCTGCCATGCCTAGTACCCTGATATGCCCAGTACTCTGTGCCCTGCCATGCCTAGTATCCTGATGTGCCCAGTACCCTGGGCCCTGCTGTGCCCAGTACCATGTGCCCTGCCATGCCTATTACCCTGATGTGCCCAGTACCCTGTGCCCTGCCGTGCCCAGTACCCTGATGTGCCCAGTGCCCTGCCGTGCCCAGTACCCTGATGTGCCCAGTACCCTGTACCCTGCCATGCCTAGTACCCTGATGTGCCTAGTACCCTGTGCCCTGCCATGCCTAGTACCCTGCTGTGCCCAGTACCCTAATGTGCCCAGTACCCTGTGCCCTGTCATGCCTAGTACCCTGATGTGCCCAGTACCCTGTGCCCTGCCCAGTACCCTATGCCCTGCCTAGTACCCTAATGTGCCCAGTACCCTGTGCCCTGCCATTCCCAGCACCCTGATGTGCCCAGTACCCTGTTGTGCCCAGTACCCTGGATGCAGTGTTAAGCGTATGGTCTGAGCACTAACAGGCTGACCCCCCCCACCCTTCAAACTTTGCAGCAATGCTGGCAGCACTCATATATCTATTTCCCAAAGACAACCTCTGGATATGACGCTGAGCAAGTGCACTCAACATCTTTGGTTGACCATGGCGAGGCCCGTTTTGAGTAGAACCTGTCCTGTTAAACTGCTGTATGGTCTTGGCCACCATGCTGCAGCTCAGTTTAAGAGTCTTGACAATCTTCTTATAGCCTAGGTCATCTTTACATAGAGCAACAGTTCTGGTTTTCAGATCCTCAGAGATCAGGGTGCTATGTTGAACTTCCAGTGACCAGTATGAGAGAGTGAGAACAATAACACTAAATTTAACACACCTGCTCCCCATTCACACCTGAGAGGGGAGGGAAAATTGCTAATTGGGCCCAATTTGGAAATTTTCACTTAGGGGTTTACTCACTTTTGTTGCCAGCGCTTTAGACATGGCTGTGTGCTGTTATTTTTAGGGGACAGCACATTTACACTGTTATACAAGGTGTTCACTCGCTACTTTACATTGTAGCAAAGTGTAATTTCTTCAGTGTTGTCACATGAAAAGATATAATAAAACATTTACAAAAATGTGAGGGGCATACTAACTTTTGTGAGAAACTGTGTGTATATATATATATATATATATATATATATATACATTTACAGTATATGTTCTCTTAAAATTAGCATGTTCATGTTTGCATGTGTCTGTTTGTGTTAAAGCGGAGCTCCAGCCGCGATTTTTTTTTTTTTAAAGTCAGCAGCTACTAACAGTGTAGCTGCTGACTTTAAATAAGGACACTTACCTTGTCCTACTTGCCCGCGCTGATGGGCCCCCCGATGCCGGTCCCACGATCGCTCCGGGTCCCGCGCCGCCATTCACACTATGGGAAACAGGCAGTGAAGCCGTACGGCTTCACTGCCCATTTCCTACTGCGCCTGCGTGAGTCTCACGCTGGCTTGTGAATGGGCGCGCTGCTCTCTGAGAACACACACAGTTCCCAGAAAGCAGCGCGCCCCATTCACAAGCAGAAGGACAAGAAGAAAAGGCACCGCGGAGTGGAAGAGGCAGATTATGGACTTCCGCATAGCAACAGGTATTTCGGGTGAGTATTTTTTTTTTTTTTTCAGGTTTTTTATTTTTTTAAACAACATGGGAAAATGTTGTTTTCCTGGGTGGAGCTCCGCTTTAAGTGGATATTATTTCTTGTTTCTTGCACGCTCTGTGTCTTTTTCCATGGGCTCATGTGACAGCAAGGTATCATAAGAGGTGATTGAAGAATGCTCTTTAATGGTCAGATAGATTTACTATTTCAGTCCTACCCATTCACTAGTTTCTCATTGTTTTTTGTTGGAAGGAGGGCTGTTGATGATTCGTGGATTCATTTTCTCGTTATTTGTCAATAGGTTAGACAGCTTGACATGAAATGAGGTATAGAGAGGGTTTTTTCCTTCCCTGTAGTGAAATATTCTTAACTCCAATGAAGGTATAGTAGAAAAAAGGATAGTTTAGGGCAGTGGAACGTGAAGGACAAGTGCTAGGCATGTCACCAGTTCTTATAACACGGCGGTAGTTGTACATCATTCTCCCTTGGTTGGCTCACGGACTCTTGTCTCAGCTGAAATGCAAACGTACTGACTGACACATTTATTTTTCATCTTAAACCTTGATAGTTGCGTCTTCCCCATGCATCACTGATTTGTATCATTCTCCTCTGCTTAACGTAGATGTACTGCCAACAGCTCCAGGACAAGGAGACAAGTCGGCAACCATGCTGTCTGATGGAGCCATTTATAGCAGCATTGATTTTACAACTAAGTCCAGCTATAACTGCCCAGCACAGACCACACCATATGCCACTACACAGATTCTACATTCCAACAGCATCCATGAGCTGGCGGTCGACTTACCTGACCAGCAGTGGAAATCATCTGTTCAGCAAAAGTCCGAACTGACGGGATTGGGCTACTGTCTTCCTGACCAGGGCAAAGGAAATAATGGTAAATGTTTGTTTAAGCTTTTAATTAAATGCACGTGGCACCTAAATAAAACATGAAGCATTGGTTGAAATGCAAAATGTGTTCCCCTTTACTAATAACATGGAAATATTGCATGCATCCTTTTTTGATAAGTATAATCTTTAATTCAGAGGTCCCCAACCTTTGTCTGCTTGTGTCACAAATCTAACTACCGCAAACTCTAGCAATCCACACCAAGTATGAAGAAAGAGCAGTAAAAGGGTTTGTTTCAACATTTAACAAACTATTGAGTGCTGATGGTGAATGGTGAAGTCTGCTCTACCTAGATCCAGCAGATCACTCTTCTTCTATGTGCAGAAAAAAAAATATAGGCTGCTGGAAAGCTATTTGGCTTTTGTGGTAAGGTAAAGCTTCATTTTTGGAAACCCATAGCCTAGAGCTGATAAGCAGGTTCTCCTTGGGGTAACTTGTAAAAGGGTTTCCTACATTTTTATATTAAAAGTAGAATACCCCTTTAATCAGATGATTTTTCTTCCCTTCATGCTTGCAGAAAAATTTCAGAGAGATGAATATTGATATTAAAAGTATCCACTGATTGGGGACCACTGTTCCAATTTTCAATAACCAACCTCTCCTCTACCTCTGCATTTCCACTTTGACCATTGAAACATCTTCCCCGCCACCTCTGCTTTTTTTTTGCTGATTGCATGAGGTGCATGAGCTTATGCTGTGTACTAATCACATGATGCCACGATGACCTCTGCCCTTTAACCCTTAGCCTTAATATACATTCCTGACTATCGTGCTGAGGGATTGTCAAATAGAATGCCACACAACCAGTCACAGGATTTCAGCACCACCAGCTCACACAACAGCTCTGAGAGAAGTGGCAGCCTTTCAGGTTGGTTTCTCAGTGTGTGGAATGGAGTATTTACAAAGTTTGATTGACAGTTTTCTGTTTGTTTTAGTATGGGTGTGTGTGGATTTGTTACTCACTGCATGGAATGGCGCGTACTCTAAATTCTACAAACCTAAGAAAATTAAAACCATTGTGCACTCCTATTTGTTAGATATTGTATTAACTAACACCATGGGTCTCATATATCACAGAGCATCAACGTAAAGTTGCTGTTGTTATCCAAAGCAACAAATTGGTTTGTCCTATTAATTCTGCATTGTAATAGCTAACAAATTACATGAATAATCTGATTTGTTGCTATAAGCAAGAATACATGTTATTTTTATATGAGGCCTACTCTGTCTCAGAACACTAAAGGGAAATATTGGTGGCCATTTTGTAATTGGTTTGAGCCAAAAAAAAACGTGACAGAGACATCAGTGAAGTGCATTTTACTATTCTCCTGTCTGTAGAGTTATTTCTCAGCAAATGCAAAACAGAAAATGTTCATGAGAAGAATTTTAGTTTACAAAATAGCTTCCTCCATCATATCATTGGTGGTTGATTAGTAACACCTAAATATATGAGTATAAATATTTTTCTAACATATTCAAACAGCAATGATATTGTTGTTAATGTGTTTATGACTTACCTTTTTTTTCTATTATATTGTATAAGTACAGTAAATTAATAAAAAGTGTCTTGCCTTCTCAGTGTTGTTTACCTATATTAAGCATGAATGTTGCTCTAACACAACAGGGGGAAAAGGAGGGAAGAAAAAGAAAATCAAGAACAGTACCAAGAATCACAAAAATAATGGATCTAACTGGGCTAATGTTCCGCTTCCTCCGCCTCCCATCCAGCCACTACCTGGGACGGAAATAGAGCATTACGGCTTAGAACATCAGGAAACTGGGTAAGTCAAAACTGCTATGCAGCTTCCACCCATCAGTAAGTTAGAATAGCCCCTAGTAGGTTTTCCAGTGCTTCGTTTTCCTTGCACAATCTGGTAACTTCATTGACCTCTACCTGTATTAACTCCATTTTATCCATGCTATCATAGTAAACTTTACTGTACGTTTAAACAGGCACTGACTTGTTTTTATTTTCTCTGTTTAACTATGCATTTTGTTGATGCTTTTTAATAAATTCAAATAAATATTCAGAGATGGGTAATATATAAAACATCACTTATAAATGTTTAAAAGGCATACAATAGTTGCCAAGCAAATTTGGTGCTTTTATTGGGATGTATTGTGGTAGAAATTGACTTTGGCATGTTGCTTAGATCTCCTGTTGTCAGCAGTAACAATGTCATAAAAATAAAGTATTTTATTGTTACGCAGGCCCTAAACTGTTGGTTTAAATGTGCATTTGTATGAGCACAGTGAGAAAAAGTTAAGTGATAGATTTACAAATCTACATAATATGGATGTGATAAATGCAACAATGTAAAGACATTTGTACTGGGGTTTTATATCCCCTAGTATTATATAGCTCCAGCACACTACTCAGCACTTTACAGAGTACATAGAACCATTCATGTCACCCCCCCCCCAACCCCATATTTATACTACAGTAGGACCAGGTAAGGAGGTATAAAAAGGATATTTGATATATTTGGATCATAGAAGGAAATCAGTGCCATCAGAGGCAACTTAAACACACCCAGGAAACAGAGGTGGACAGAGTACCCAAATGGACAAAAAATTGGGTCAGTTTTTAGTCCCCACATTCAACGACTGGCCAAGTAAAAGCAATATTTATGCGTTGATTGCCAGCCAGATATAAATGAGCTATGTCCAGGTCTTTGTAATTGCGTGAGGCATATCAGCACTCATCTGGACTGCACAATGAAAATAGATGCATCACTAGGCAAAGACTGCAGAAAATCTAGAACATATTGCATTTCTAGATGGCTTACCCTGCAAATCAATTTGATATGCAGCAGTTACTAAACAATTTTGCAAAGTTTTACAGTTTGGCGTGCAGATATTCTCTATAGCAGTGATTCTCAATGCATGTCCTCAGGACCCACTAACAGGCCAGATTTTAAGTATTACCTTGGGGGTATGCAGATTAGAATACTGTAATCACTGAGCAGCAAAGAATATCACCTATGATGTATTTCAGTTATCTTGCAAACCTGGCCTGTTAGTGGGTCCTGAGGACAGAAGTTGAGAACCACTGCTCTAGAGGAAGCACCTAAAAGTCAATGTGAAAAAGAAAAGATGTTAGAACCACAACACAATGGGGTTAATTCACTAAAAGGGGTTGTAAAGGTTTGTCTTTTATTTTCTAAATTGGTTTCTTTAAGCTAGTGCATTGTTGGTTCACTTACCTTTTCCTTCGATCTCCCTTCTAAATGTTTTTTCTTTGTTTGAATTTCTCACTTCCTGCTTATCCTCAGTAAGCTTTCCACCATCATCCGAGTGGTGGAAAGTCATTTAGAACAGCTTACTGAACACCTTACTGAGGAGGAACAGGAAGTGAGAAATTCAGACAAAGAAAACAAAGAGAAAAAAAACATTTAGAAGGGAAATTGAAGGAACGGGTAAGTGAACCAACAATGCACTAGCTTAAAGGAACCTATTTAGAAAATAAAAAACAAACCTTTACAGCCCCTTTAAGGCATATAGGTTGTTTACTTTGTAATGGAACTTTCTCATAGCTTACCAAACGTGGTAAAAATTATCTTTACAAAGAATATCCAATTGCGTGCAAGGAAAATAAAAACAAAAATGTATTTTTACTTGCACTTGGAAGTCAGAATAACTTTATCTAATTCAATAGGATAATGGAAAACTTTCTTGCAAAGTGAACAGGCTATGTGTTTTTATTAGGTCAACCCCATTGTCAGGAACATGTCATAAATGGAAACATTACAGATCTCCATTAACCTAGGAGACATTGACTGAGAAAATGTATATATTGTGATTTAATGAATAGTCTTGATTATTATAGCAACTAAAACATTGGTCGCAAACGCTTTTTTTGGTTCCAGAATACTCTGAGATTAAAGCAAAACATCATCTTCTAAATGCCAACATCCATTTCTATAAGTTGCTTAAGGTGATTGTAGTCATATTAGTGCACTTGCGACAGAGACAATTGAATACTGTCCGTAATACTTTTTTTATTTGCACTAACATACAATTTTTCAGGACAAGCTTTCGGGGTATGTCCCCTTCATTAAGGTCCAAGCAGTACCAGTTGGAATAAATGTAAAAAGAGACCTAAAGTTCCACCTTCCCTACCTAAAAATGTAAAACTACAATATGTATACTTTTTAGATATGGCTGTTTTGTATGTGCCAGGCCACAAAACAGACCAATTCAAAGCTAGCATATGATGAAAAAGTAGAGACTATCCTTATTAAAAACTTTAAGTCAAGACAATTAATAGATTCACATATATGGACACTTATTTTCTTCTGAAAATATTAACTTTTCTTATAGAGTTAAGTTTTGCCCCACCTCACCCTCTCCAACCCTTTAAACCAGGAGTCTCCAAGCTACGGCCCTCCAGGTGTTCAGGAACTACAATTCCCATCATGCCTAATCATGTCTACGAATGTCAGAGTTTTACAATGCCTCATGGGAAGTGTAGTTTCACAGCAGCTGGAGGGCCATAGTTTGGAGATCCCTGCTTTAAACTATCCAATTGCTTCTTATGTGTGATGGGTGGTTTAAAGGCCATTAGGTATATGAGGAAGTAGGGAAAAGTAAAAAAAATTATATAACTTTATAAAACTCTGGTTAGACCACATCTGGAGTACTCTGTCCAGTTCTGGTCCCCAGTCCTCAGAAGGGATGTGCTAGAACTGGAGAGAGCCCAAAGAAGGGCAACAGAACGAATAGGGGACTGGTGGACCTTAATTATGAGGAATGACTGCAAGCACCACATTTATTCTTGCTGGAAAAACAACACTTGAGAGGAGATATGATAGCAATTTACAAATATCTCAATGGTGATGCCAGCATAGAAAAAACACTATTTAGTCTCAAGGAGTATAAGAGGACACTGGGCCACACCAAAGAGGTTGAAGGAAAAGCCGTTTAACCTTAAACTGCACATAGGGATTTTTCACTGTCAGGGCAATAAATATGTAGAACTCTCTTCCACAATTGGTGGTGACAGCGGGAAGTATGGATATTTTAAGAGACTCTTGGATGTGCATCTTAAAGAACACAAAATACAGGGGTATGGGAAATAATTATAGACACATGCACCTACTCAGACTGGACAGACTATTGTCTTCATTCAGCCTTACCTACTATGTAACTGCAAAACAACAGTTTCAATGTTGGAGCCTGTTTTTCTTTTTTCTTTTTTATTGGTTTCCCCTTAAACTCGGGCCCTCGGTGTGTAGATATCAACCTTATTCACTAACATCAGAACAGTGGTAACTCTGCTCTTTTTATTCATTGGATAGAAAGATGCTACATATTGCATTGATGGATGTTTTTCAGAACTAACATTGATATTGAATGCCTCTGGTCCAGGAGAAACCAGAATACTCAGTAGAAAGTTTTAAGATCTGTGGTTACCTTTGCACTTCTTTGCTTGGGGCAGGTTTAACCCAATTAAGTTTATGTGAAATGTACAGAAAGACATAAAAACAGATAAAACAAGCTTTTTTATATGAAAAAAAATACTGTGGTTTCAAGATGGATATTATAACCAGTGCACATTTGGTTTAAAGGTATGACAGTGATGGGTGGTGCCCACCATTACCTGTGCAGACATACTTACACCAAGGCTCCGATGATGAGCTGGAAGAAGATGATGACAGAGTACCCACACCTCCAGTGCGTGGAGTTGCCTCATCCCCAGCCATCTCATTTGGGCAGCAATCTACAGCAACACTGACACCATCACCAAGAGAGGAAATGCAGCCCATGTTGCAGGCCCACCTGGATGAACTGACCAGAGCCTACCAGTTCGATATTGCAAAACAGACTTGGTAAATATCAGTTCAAAATCTCCAGCTAACATGGACAAATAATTGAGAAAAAATTGGTTGCAATCTTTTTTCCTTGCTTTGTTGTCCTTGTTCAGAACATTTCTACTGTTTCTTTAAGCCCTATATGGCGTAACTCCTTAAACATCTGACAGTTTCCAGTAGCTTCTTCCTCTCTCCATAATAGCATTTTCGCTTAAAGTATCACCTGCAGTTGACATCTAGTATTGCACATAAGTTCTAGGAAAATACTGACTGCTTAGTTAAAATATAAATGTTTAAAAAACATATTTTTTTTTTTAAATATAAAATTGTTCACAGCTCATACAATATGCATTTACAGAGCTTATATCCAACCCAGGGATATGATTTCCAATACACTTAAAAAAACTTTCACAAAAAAGCTACAATAAAAAACATTTTCCCATTTTTTTAAGGCAGGATAAACTGTAGAGTGACCTTGCAATCTTATGTATTCCATTAGATGTAGTATAATACCTGGTTGATCCTGCCTTTTCCTGTGTTCCTGTTAGTAAACTGACCCTGCTAATCATGGTTTCTGATGCATGATATCATTATCAGTTTACATCTTTCCATCATTTAGCTCTATGTTCAGTGCCTCTGTATCTCCCTCTCTCCCCCCTCTCCCCCTGCATTTCCGTGGTCTGTGTGAAGCCAATCACAACCCACGTCCCTCCACCCCAGCAAGTATGGGGGGAGGAAGAGGGAGATAGACATGCAAATAGAGCCAGATCACATTCTCCTGTTGCTGATTGAGCATTGTCATCCCCTCCATCTGCAATCCCTCTGCTTGGATGACAAGAGAAAAAAAACACACAACTGCACAAAATCATTGCTTTATAAAGGTATTTAGCAATGTCATTAGAAACAATTTGCTTTTTACTATTACTCTAAAAGAAAGAGTATAATGTGAATTTACTTTTGAGACATTACAATTACTTTAAGTGGTACTAAAGTTTCTTTTTTTTTTGTTAAAAATAACAAACATGGTATATTCACCACCTGCTCTGTGCAGTAGTTTTGCACAGAGCAGCGCAGATTCTCCTTTTCTCGGGTCCCTCTTCAGCGCTCCTGGCTCCTCCCTCCTGTTGAGCAACTCTACAGGAAGCAGCTTGCTATGGGAGCACCGGAGCTAAGCCACAGCTCCATGTGTCCATTCAGATACGGAGCCTTGACTTGGCCCCCCCTCTCTCCTTTATTGGCTCACTGACTTTGATTGAGAGCAGAGGGAGCCAACGGCCCTTTGCTTCTGTCTCAGGCAATGAGGAGGGAGAGTCCAAGGTAGCCGAGTCTCTTGTGCAACATCCCTGGATCAAGACGGGGCTCAGGTAAGTATTAGGGGGACAGAGGCTCACATCGAATGCATTAAGAGAAAAAAACCTTCTGCCCTAAAAAACTTTAACTATATTCTTTAACTACATACTATAATTCTTAACTGGAGTTCAAATAACACAAAATCACCCAGTGCTTTCATTCTTTTTTGTAGTCAGGTTCCCCTGTTATAGCATCACAAGTGACAAGCCTTTGTAAAAAATAGTCCTCAAAGAATGAGGATGATAAGATGCTTACAAAAGGATGGAACAAGTAAGATAGATATGTAAGTGGTCAGAGGAAGTCTCATATTGTACCATTAAAGTATACTAGTCAGTTGTTGCTTTTAAATCTCAAAAGTCAGAATTTAATTTGTAAACTGCTTTGTTGACTGCATAGACAAAAAGAGGTTATACACTGTGAAAAAGCAACAAGAAAATTATAAGTTCAGTTGTCAGTGTGGGAAATGTACCAATAAAAGCCTATAAGGCGATTTTCTTATCTTGGCTCATAATTCTTCTTTGTAAATTTAGCTGGAGCAAATTATATATTTAATGCCTTCATTTCCTACTGAACAAACTCATTAAACAAATTTACATGTGTACAGTATAGTCTTTTTATTACATATAAATGAATTTGAAGGACAGATCAATGAAGGTGACTACTGTATAATTTGATTTAAATGGCGTTTAATATACTAAAGATGTTAGACTTACAAATTATTGGAATTTGTTACAATTTGTAACCAATTTAAGATTAATAATGTATGTACATTAAAAATGTAAAAGCAATTCATCTATTAGGTCATCCATACCCTCCCCACTTGTTGAAGTATTGATGTGAGGTTAGAGCCGTAATATATTCATATTTATCTTGTTAAAAAATAGAATGTACCGATCATAGGAAAACTGGCAACAATATATCTTAAGACATGTATTTTTATAGGGAAAATCCAAGAAAAATAGAAATTCCCTTTTTATTGCAACCCTTTCTGTAACACAGATGATTCACGTAATATCCTGTGTCTCTGAAATTTAGCAGGGAAAGGAGCTCAGTTTCAAATTGAACTTGTGGGTCCACCTTCTGTTAAAATATGTTAGTGTGATGTGACCATACATTACAGTAGTCTTTCAAAGAACAATTATAGAAAATTAAGTCCAAGGAGATATTGTTTAGAAAAAGGCTGTGGTGAAACCTCCTGGCATTGCTTCAAATTGTGGTCCCAATCAGATAAGGAGTTACTAATATTATATTTGAAGAATGTCTCTTAACATTGTAAAATATTTTGTTTTTTGAATGAGTACATGCAGATCGAATCAACAGATGGAATTTTAAAGTCATTCAAGAGAAATGGAAGATTCTCATACATTAGTTTACAACACCCCAATATTTTAATAGAGGTGTCAATCTATTGCACTTCTACGTGTATGATATATTAAAAGTCGACGTATCCAGACGTGTTTATTTATTGATTGACTGAATGGAAACGGATTAGAATCTGTGTCCAATTTTTATTGCTGTTTGTGTCCTTATTAGTGAAATTTCCTCTCGTTTCCTATCAAGACAGGAAGCGTTTAGAATAATCTCCAATGAAATAACATAGAATTTTTTTTTTTTTTTAGTAGGTTGAGGAAAGTTTAGAGTTTCTGACAACCTTTTTTAATATGATATGTGACTTTCTGTATTGGTGGCAACTGTCAGACTTTTTTTCTTTCAACAGTTTTATTGAGTTTTAATACAAGCAGAAAATCAATCATGTCTTTATACAATTATAATTTGGAGACTTGAAAATATTAACCATTCACTTTATACTTGGCTAAAATAGCTTAATTAGTCTCTACCACAATGGTTAAGGCAAGATAGAAAGAAAAAGAGTGCAAGAAAAAATAAATAAATGGAAAGAAAATTGGAAAAGAAAGAGGAATACATTATATTACACAGTATCTCATCATTGCCTACATAAAGGTAGGGCCCAAGTTTCTTCCCTGAAACTAACAATCAAGCCAATCCAAGGTTACACATCTTTTCAAAATATGGTCTTTGTTTTAAAATACTCGCTAATTTTCATGGATCATAATTCATATTTATGTTTAACTATTTAAAGGATATCACTGGACTTTTCTAAGCCCTTGCTATGGTAATTTTAGCTGCAAACAAGATAAAAAAAGAACAAGGTTTGAGAGTGTTTAGGTGTCTCATAGATTGGCTCATTGAATAGTATAAGTTAAGAATCTTTAGGAACACGTACACCACTGACTTTAAAGATAACATTTAGAACTTGCTCCAAAACTGTCTGATTCTGGGACATGCACACAAAATGTGTATCATAGTTTCCTGCAATTCACAATCATAACTAATACTAACTTTAAAGAAATTGTAACTGTTCCTCAGTCTAAGGCCTGGTACACACGATGAGATATGTCCGCTCAAACTTGTCCGACGGACAGTTTAGAGCGGACATGTCTCATCGGATTTCGGTCCGATGGCGTGTACACACCATCGGATCAAAATCCCCGCCGGCAGACAGCGTGGTGACGCGGCGGTGACGTTGACGCCGCCACGTCACCGCGACGTCACGCACCAGGAAGTAAACACTTCCGCGCGCATGCGTCGGATCCATTCACAGGATACGACGCATGTGCAGGAGGATATGTCCGCTGGTTTCCCGTACTAACCAGCGGACATATCCGACGGACAGGTTTGTAGCTGACAAATTTCAAAGCATGCTTTGAAATTTGTCCGATGGACAAATCTGTCCGCTAGCCCGTACACACGATCGGATTTGTCTGCTGAAACGGTCCATCGGACCGTTTTCAGCGGACAAATTTGATCGTGTGTACGCGGCCTAAAACATTGGCTGGGGTTGGCTTTAAGATGGATCAAATGGCTAATGTGACAAAGCGCATGGCATTTTAAAGACTAAAGTTGTTGAGTAGATTTGTAAATTTACAGTAAACGGACAATTTTTCACCAGTGTAGTCCCTAAAAGATATAAATAGTCAACTTGTGATTCAGTTTCCCAGGAATTATGCAAATAAATCAGTGTCCAAAGTTTGGTCCAAAAACATTTTAGAGGGGGTACTAGAAAAGAGAAGAAAAATGCAGGACTATTGGTTAAAATCACTTTAAGTTACAGTAAAATATATATATATATCTTTTCTAATTGTGTGTATGAGGTACCTTTAAAGTCCACCATTTTTCTTCTCTTAAGTATTTCATACATATTACAGATGTAATACCATACAAACTAATGATAGATTAATGGAACATTTATGATTTTGAAAAGATTTCAAAAAGATTTTAAGAAAGTTATTTTTAGTATTTTGGAATTATGTAGTTATTAGCCATATTTATATATTTCAATTAAATCACTGTGTTCCAAATATACAATTATTTCTGTGTTATTAAAAATGCACATTCAAAACTTTACTGCCACAGTTAGAGTTAATAATTGAATCATGGTCTCAGTCTGAATAATAGATGAAACAAGACCTCCTTCTTTATAAATATATAATACTGTCATTCTGTCCAGCTCATTTCCATACACTTGATAATTTACACAGCAATCTGGTATCACTGGTGTAGCCAAATTGTCAGTTTCTTTCTATTTCATTTTTAAACATACTTTTATTTCTCAAATTTTAGGCATTTACAGAGCAATAACCACCCACCAATGGCGCCAGTACCTCCAATGGGATATGTCTCTGGAGCATTTATCTCAGAGTTGGAGAAGGATTTTCATGATCGTGGAGACGATGATAATGAAGATGAAATAAGCAGGCCCCTCAGAGGTCTGGAACATACTCCAGGTTCTAGTATGGATAATCTGGACAGTTCTGCTACAGGTATTCATTGTTAAGTTTTATGTGTATAATTTTTGCATAAATTAGAAAATTTGCACAGGAAAATAACACAATGTGAAGTTCCTTTCAGCTGAATCTGTATCACATACTTCATGAATTTGGCCAGTTTTACAGTTTCCATTCATTCTTGGCAGCTTTTACATGCAATGTCATTGAACACTGGGTCTATGCAAACATTCTGCATAAAAAATGTGTAGCCATAGTAACATGATAAAGATAAACAATATGCAAACTGTGTATTAGAAATTATCCTTCAGAAGCCTGACATTTCAGAATTGGGGTGTTTTTTGCAAGCTATAGCAGACCTTTGTGCAAATAGCAAAGTTTATATATTCAGAATGTGTCTGCAAAAACATTTGTAATTCTATCTTGTGATGCCGCGTACACACGATCATTTTTCGGCATGAAAAAAACGTTGCTTTTGAAAAACGCCATTTAAAATTATTGTGTTTGGGCTACACATCATTTTTCAGGTTCTGAAAAACGACAAAAAAAAAAAAATCGAACATGCTGCATTTTTTAACGTTGTTTTAAACTATGTTGTTTTTCGTGTTGTAAAAAATGATCGTGTGTGGGCTAAAACGACGTTTTAAACCCGCGCATGCTCAGAAGAAAGATATGAGACGGGAGCGCTCGTTCTGGTAAAACTACCATTCATAAAGGAGTAAGCACATTCATCACGCTGTAACAGACAGAAAAGTGTGAATCGTCTTTTACTTACAAGGAATCAGCTAAAGCAGCCCAAATGTAAATAGAACTTCCCCTTTAGTGTGCCGTCGTACATGTTGTACGTTACCGCGCTTTGTTCATCATTTTTTTTTAAGTTTTTAATGATGAAGTTGGAAAAACGTTGTTTTTTGGACATGCTGAAAAACAAGGTTTTTTTTCATGCCGAAAAATGATCGTGTGTACGCGGCATGAGTCATACATTCCTGCCACATTGCACAGTCAGGCAAGTGATACTACTACGTTATTCTATTTTGGAGTTTGTAGTAATAGGGCGCGCTATAACATTATGCTAAATTAAGTGCATATACAAATAAAGTGCTTGGTGCTCAATTAATGATTAGTTAACAATCCAGTGTTGAAATCACAGTGTTTTTAAATGTTTCATCAAAAACAAAATATGTAAAAAAAACGAAAATATATAAAACGTCCATAAATCTTTTGTGATGCAACTTCAATCTTTACACCATTACCAATGACAACAACTTCTAAAAAAAAAAAAAAACAGGTGGATGTGAGGGAAATTCCTACTCACCAGACCACCATGACCCGTTTAACTAAAAATAAGATCAGATGGAGCTTTTGTATTGTGGGTATGTAGTCTTTGCTGGTATATCAAAGGAGATGTGGCTGGAATCTGATGATTTTGTGATGACGGAACGTACGTCGATGACAAAACACTTCCGGTTTCTGTTAATCACGTTGGTGGAACGCACGCCAATCAATACAGCGCAAGCGTGACGGCTATTCCTTCCATCTACTTGGTGACAGACGCTTTTTACCTCCAGTGATGAGGAAAGGCACCTACTAATGTAAGCAGCCATTTGTCTTATGTTTTAAACGATTCCCTTTAAATAAAACTATATTACGCTATGGCCCAGATTTTTCATTTTCTCTGAATAATATTGCGGTGGAGTACAAACAAGATTCCAGCCACATCTCATCTGATATACCAGCAAAGACCACAGACCCACAATACAAAAGCTCCACCTGACCTTCTTTTTAGTTAAAGAGGTCATGGTGGTCTGATGAGTAGGAATTTCACTCACATCCAGCAGGTGTTTTTTTCCATGAAATTGTTGCCATTGGTGATGGTGTAAAGATTAAAGTTGCAATACAAAAGATTTATGGATGTTTTATATATTTGTTTTTTTCTGTGTTGTATTTTAATTTTATTTTTACATATTTTGTTTTTGATGAAACATTTAAAAACACTGTAATGTCAACACTTGATTATTTACTAATCATTAATTGAGCACCATGAACTTTATTTGAATATGCACTAAATTTAGCATAATGTTTTAGTGCCCCCTCTTACTACACACCCCATACTATACAAAGTCAGCACTATAGCACTTTGAGAGGAGCAGCTTTTATATAATGATATAATTATTTAGCACTACAACCATTTCATAGCATGAGTGCCTCTATTTTTTACTTTATTCTATTGCCTTGTAAATACCTATGATCACCATGACACCCCTAAGTAATGGTCTAACGAGCATGTAGAAAACACAGGAAGCTGCAAAGTCTTGCATGGCTGTGCAGGGTGGATGGGAGGGGTATGTAAATCACAAAACTAGCTGAATAATATTACAAATATTTCAACGGGTAAAAAGAATTTACATTTTAGTTTAGCTTTTTGGTCAAAGGTCAGCTTCAAATCTCTATTTTACTTTTTATATCAATAGACACCATTGTTAAAATACGCGCCTCAGAGCTTTTCAATTCTAGTTATTTTCAGAGATCATTACAACACCAAATGGTGGTGTCAAGATTCCCTGATATATTCTATACAATGCTATTAGAGCAGCACCTTTGCTACGGCCTTGTAAGAAGGAGTGGCAACATAAACCAACATAGGGAAAATTACTGGTTGTGACTCAAAGAGTTAAGATAAGACTGTGGAGAATTCAACCTCCTGCTGCCTTGAAAGTGTATCTAAAGCCAAAACTGAAATTTGCTTTGACTTCCCATGTTTATGAGACAGGAAGTACACGTATTTCTCATTCATGGAACACAGCAAAAAAATAAAAATAAATGTTTGCGTTAGATATACTTTAATAGAATAAGATAGGTAATGCCTTTTATTTAAAACAGTTGATTATTTCATGTCCCTGTTTTACAATGTAACAGCTTTTACTTGCTGTTTATCAGGTCCTTTCTCTGTTCACAGAACATGTTTATTGCATATGCCACCATGCAGATATTCACTATCATTCTAGTTAACGCACTTCTTATTATGCAGTCATTTGAAACATCAAGTTAAAGTTGGTTTTTGAAAATATGTTTGATTTGCTACAAAAAGACAAGACTCTTCATGCATTTTAAACAACGTTAAGACATGAAAGTAGGCTTTCATCAACAGATCATTCTACTGGGGAAAGTGATCCTATGACATGCAAGGAGAAAAACTTCCAACAGACAGACTTATAAATAGTTTTCCTTTTTAATTAGGAACTAATGTTATTCTCTTTCTTAAAATGATCAGACAGAGGCAATGTCAGCCTGTACATTAAGCGTGCCATTTTATGCAATATTCACATATTCTTTAAGGCAGATTTAGGAAAAGCTGACTAAAATGTAATTATGTATTTTAAAGATGCTGCAAATTCAGTGATATCTGTCTGAATAAATGAATTCTAATGTCCGATCCCATATGAACTGACACAATTCTAGATCTGGCTATAGAAAATAAATGGAGACTGTGCATTAGATCACTATTCAATAGCTTTTACATTACTCAGATAGTACAGAGATGAGCAAGTGTGACATCTCATACTATACCCAGTATCACTTGTCTAATGAAAACAATAACTTATCAAGTCTGGCAATAGGCTTCCCTTCCCCTCTGATGAGTCTGCTGTGGTATAATGTGTGCTGTGCCTCATATACATCTTGAGTGTTGCCTAATTCTGGGGGTGTCAACAAGAGTAGATTTCAATAAACTAGTATACCTGGTGCCATTGTAAAAAAAATCATAGTAAGGATATTATTGTAGGAGGAGGGACATTACTGGTACATGCTGGCGCTTCCTGGAAAGATGCCACAGTTGATTTAGTATGGAGTAGAAGTAAGTGATTCACCATGGTCATGATAGTTTGTCCACAGTTTAGACAGTATAATGTGGAGTAGTCTGCAATAGAGCAGTGTGTTGCAGAACATCCTGCAACTGAGGCAATATGGTGTGAAGTTATTCACAACTGAGAGAGTGTTTAGAGACTAGTTCACAAATAGACCAATATGGTGTTGAGTAGTTCCCACAGCAGTAGTGTGTTGTGAAACGTTACATGACTGAGGTGATATGGTGCGGATTAATCCACAGCTGATGGAACGTGGTATGGATTATTCCACAGTCAAATATTCTCGTAATTGTGGTGGGTCTGGACCATCATAATGACATCTAGCACAACTGGGAGTTTTGTATTTTTGGTTTGGTTTGGTTATGTTGCGCCTGGCTGCAAGTAGTATGTGGGTAATTACTCTAGGTTTAGAAGGGCTAGTTCAGGTAATGGTATTATGGTCAATCCTATAATTTGTAAAATAATTGAAAAAATATCATGCCAGTAGTTCATTATTTGTGGGCCTTTGTGGGAATGATGTTTTTAGTAAGTTTCCACAGTGCAGTGCATTTTTTGGCATCATTTGTGTATTTGAGAGCTCTCTGCCATTGCTTTCCTGTGTATGATCTGCCTAGATCTCGCTTCCATTGGTTAAAGGCCAGGGAATGTTGGAATTGTGTATTTTCTTGTAGTATGTTGTAGAATAGGGGGATACATTTGCTCCCGGAGGAGTGGGGTAAATAGTATGTTATTGCCAGTATGGGAATGAAGATTAAAAGTTGTGGGTTGCTCTTAAGACAATGAGCAATTTGTAGATACTGGAAATAGGATTCTGGGCCAAGTTTCAGTTCTGTTTTGAGGTTGTGGAAAGGTTTGATCTTTTCCTTTTGGACTAGGTCAGTCAAGACTAAGGAGTCATGTTTGGGCCATTTATGTATATGGAGGTCAGGAATAAGCTATTTGAGAATGGATGTGGGTAATTTGATGGGTGTTGTAAGAGTGCCACTCAAAGTGGTGGAGGTGAGTTTACACCATGCTCTAACTGTTGTTATAATCCAAGTTGTTTGCCTGGGACAGCATAATTTTCTATGGCCCCTCCATTAAGTGGAAGATATTGGAAGGAACCACTCTCTTAGCTGGGCTCACAGTCAAATATTTCAAATGTTGTTCTTTTAAAAAGTGCAGTGCCTTGTTCTTTAACTTGTTCTTGTTGGCTATTAGAATTATGGAGGGACACTTTTTGTGTTGTGGGTGGCATTCCTGTTGTTGGTGCAATTAACAGCTAGTGCAATATAGTGTGGCAGTGACAGTAGAGTATAGATCAGCTATTAGTGTATTAAATATGGGATTGAGTAGACACTGGCAGAAACAGTGAGCATTTAAAACTGTGCCATTATAGAGTCCCACAACAGACCAGCATGAATGCATGAAAAACCGTTATCCCTGTTTACCCACCTATACCTGTTCTTCATAAGTCATCTCTAAGTTTAGTCAAAGCTTTTTTTCAAGCACTAAATATGCAGCCCAATGCAAGCTAAACTGAGCTCTTGTTTCCAAAGAGTATGATATCACAGGGATTCCAATTTCCATACATTAATATAAATAAAATTCTCCAGCCCCCATCTCCATACACTATTCACAGTGAAACGTTTTCCATTCTCATTCCTATTCCTTCTTCTACTGATGGACTTATGCCCTGTACACACGATCGGAATTTCCAATGGAAAAAGTCAGATGGACTTTTTCCATTGGATTTTCAGATCGTGTGTGGCCTTACTGAGTGTTTTCATTGGAATTTAGATATAGATCATGTTCTATTTTTTTCCGATGGAATTCCGATGTGATTTGACCAGGCAAAACCCTAATCATGTTTACGCGGCATAATAACGATACCAATTTTCTGTTGCAGTGTCCTTGTTTTTATTCATGCTTCAGAGCCCAGCTCTTCATACACTATAGCTTGTTCCCAAAATGATATGTATCCGTAGCCACGAACAGCACTTCCAAGCAGAACCCTGCTCTCTAGCACACCGTCTTGTTTTGTTTTTTTCCAAGAAGGATTTGGTATCACACTGACATCTCTGGTTTTTATTTCCTGTCTTCCTGGTTTTATTTGGTGATGCTCATTTTCCTGGCAGCAGGTAAATAGCAGGAACAGTGTTGACTACAAAAAACATGGGTGTTCTCAGTGTGCTTTCCTTCCAATAGATTTTCTCTTAAGATTAATGTTAGAGAAGAAGGCACATGAGTGATTTACCGCCCAGTACCTACACTCCCTTACATATTTGTAGGAAATGTGTTATCTTCTCACTGCAGGTCACAGAACACATTCCGACTTCTACTGAAAATGTATGTTTCTTACATTCTCTGTGAAACAGACTCTGTCACCAGGCATAACACCTATGTGATTAAGTGCCAACGGAAGCAGCCTTCTCTGACCCATGCTGCATACTAGTTCCAGGGCAGTGGCTTAATGAAAAGATTTAGCTTTTATGTCCCAGAAGGTACATGGCTCATAAATCAGGGATTGGATGCTTCCATCAACGTCTGATCACACATTTGTTGGGCTACTGAGACCCGCTTTAAATTAAGCATACAAAGGCAGATTTTACACTATTGAGTGTTCACTTCACCGTGAGGTTCAGGGGAATTAAAAGGGAAAAAAATATTTCCCTAAAGCTGACTGGGTATTTAAAATGAATACATAATAGGATGAGAACTAATCCATGGCAAAGTGTTCCATGTGACATTTCAAATAGGCATGCTTTAAAGCAAGTAGCATGAACAGTGATTCATAGTTTTTTTCTTCTTTTATAACATGAATAGCATTCAGGGCACTATTTGAAAGTGCACCTGTCATCTATATATGGTGGAAGCATTCAGTGTTTTAGTTCCATAAAAAAAACTGCAGTTCATGAGGTGGTTCTGGCCAGCTCAGTAGATTGCTTTAAGAGAGGCCTGGATTCTTTCCTAAATGCACATAATATAACTGAGTACTAAGTTTTGTAGGTAAAGTTGATCCGGGGTAAATCCGATTGCCTTTCGGGGGATCAGGAAGGAATTTTTTCCCCTCCGGTAGCAAATTGGATCATCGCTCTGCTGGGGTTTTTTGCCTTCCTCTGGATCAACTGTGGGTATGGAGTTGGGTGTATGGGAGGATGTACTGTGTTTTACTTTGTTTTATTTTTATTTATTTTTTTATGGTTGAACTGGATGGACTTGTGTCTTTTTTCAACCTGACTAACTATGAACTCTTAGTTACTTCTGACTTCACTGCAGAATAACAACTGAGTATTTAACATAAGCCCTGAAAAGAAAATCACAGCATATTGGAATCTCATAAAAATGATAATACAACAGTTAGTCACTTTCTGTAACACAGACTTTTTATGCAGTGGATCCAGTAGTACAAATTCATCAATCAAATATGAGATTAGCAGAAGACATGTAAATTTATTGATGGCCAACCCTAAATTAATTTTACTGACGATAATGTAGTGATAGACACAGCTAGATGCCACATACTGGTTTAGTTTAAGGCTTATTATTATCTGTTTCGAACAAAAAGGATTTCTGAGCAAATATATAAATGATCTAGTTTATATGACTATTATATAGATTATATAACTGAAGGTATGTGTTTAAACGCATAATGTGTTGCTGGACATCATAAATATCTAAGCACACTTTAAACTGTCTTTCTTGGAATGAACATTGGCTATTGGAATTTGAATTGTTTTTTCTCTATGGCTCAAAACCACTAAATCCTTTTTTTGAGGCCTAATTTTTTTAATGTCTAATTATATGTTATCCATGAGTAAATTATTTTGTATTATAATAGCTACACTCTTTCTAAGAACACAGACATTTGAACCCTGCACTGCATGGCAATACGTCATGTTCTAGGCCTGGAACTGTGATCAGCTAAAGATTATCTCCCACTTGTAGATAATTTCAGGATATATTTTCATATAATGATTTTTCTACAAGTCTAGGCATCCCTGTTGAAAATGCATATTTTGTTGATATTCTCAGAGTAAAAAATATAATACTAAGTTTGCAGACAGTAAACATTTACTTTATAGCAAAGTGTTGCATACTTACTCTCCCCATCATTGTGGTTAACCTTTAAAAGCTCCACCTCCCACAGTATAGCACTGGGGGCCTGAGCAGCCAATCACCAGACTCAAGATGCATCTTCAGTTGCCACAAGGGAACACTTTAAATTGTGTTTAAGTAAGGGCTTATTGTGTCCACAGTGTACAAATACTGGAACTACAATAAGTGTAGTGTCATCGTTTATACTGGAGTAAATATGGAGCAAATATCCTAGCATCAAGCCATTTGAAGACCCTTCAATGATCCTAACACCAAAACCAATTGGTCAGTTATCTTCAAAAAATCCAAGTATTCTTACTGCAAGCATTTCCCTAAACTATTGTTTAGTTTTGTTTTGAAGTCTTTAAACTACCTTGTCATGATAAAAATGGGAGCTGCTAGTAATGATCTCTTTCTAAAAAGAAACATTTCCTAGCATCCATGATTACCCAACTGTATACGATCAGGTAGGACAGAAGACCTGTACTGTACAATTGTTGGAGTCAGTGACCTACAGGGGTTGACCTACTAAAGACAAATAGACTATTAACATTGCAAGGGAAGCTTCACTTTGCAATATGGTGAGGCTCTGTTAACTTCCGTCACCCAATCATTAGGGATGGGTCGTCTGTTCTCCAAACACCAAAATGTGCAGGGTGTATTCTGGGTGTTGTCACTGGCCCTGCCCCTTGCCTATATAAGAACTGTCAATCCGCAGAGTGGGCAGTCGGCAGGAGGCAAGAGCCCGACAACCCCGACCCCGACAACCACAGCCCAGGGTTGTCGAGAAGAGGCCCTTGTCCCCATCAACATGAGGACAAGGTGCTTTATGGTGGGAGCGGCAGAGCCCCCCCCTCAAAGCACCCACCCCGCCATGTTGAGGGTATGTGGCCTGGTATGTTTTAGAATGGGGCACGCTTGTCCCCTCCCATTTCCTGACCTGCCAGGCTACTTGCTCGGATAAAGGTCAGGTATGGATTTGGTGGGACCCTACGCTGTTTTTTTATATTTTGGTGTGGGGTTCCCCTTAAAATCCATACCAGATCCAAAATGCCTGGTATGGACTGGGGGGACTTCATGCTGTTTTTCACTTTATTTTTTCAATAGCTTTGTGCCGACAACTGCAACCGCGAGTCATTTTAAATGGGATTTGACAATTTTTTCCTTTCGAAATTTCATTTTTCCTGTTGCGTTTTTTATGCATGCTACAGATGCATCAATTTACAGGCACATTAAGGGGACCCCCAGGCACTATATTAAAATATAAAAAAAAACAATTTGCATTTTAACCGGTTTCCGACCGGTGCACGTTGATGTACATCGACAGAATGGCACAGCTGAGCAAATGGGCGTACAGGTACGTTCCCTTTAATTTGCGAGCCATGTGGTCACGTGCTCTCCCGGCAGCGTAATCACAACTCTAACGTGAGCTCTGTGACTGCGCCTACGGTGTCCTGCGATCGGGTCACAGAGCTGAAGAATGGGGAGATGTTAGTGTAAACCCAACATCCCCCGTTCTACATTTTTTTATTTATTTTTTTAAAATTGTCACTGTATTTTTGTTTATAGTGCAAACAATTAAAACCACAGAGGTGATCAAATACCACAAAGGGAAAAAAATGACATCAATTTTGTTTGGGAGCCACGTTGCATGACCGCGCAATTGTCAGTTAAAGTGGCACAGTGCCGAATCGCAAAAAGTTGCCTGGTCTTTAACTAGACAAATCAAATGGTCCGGGGGTTAAGTGGTTAAGCATAGTTAAAATCACTGCTCCTGAAAAAAAACGATTGTTTAAAAAAAAAAGACCCCTCATGCCCCTTTTATTGCCAATTAGTTGCATATACAGTAAGCCTTCAAAATTGACATTTTTCCTGTTCAGGTCTCATAGACTTCAATGGAGTTAGCTAGATTAGAACATGGCTGGATTAGAACATTTCCCCTATTCAGGAGTTCTGGTGCGTACTGAACAGGGGGGTGTTCGGTCCATCCCTACCAATCATGTACAAGCAAAAACAAATGTTTTTTTTCTTTTCCTTTCCTTGAACAGCTTTTAGAAAATCAGACCCATAGTATTGAAGGCTGTCCTTTCCCATGGACTAATTACAGAACTTCTGCACAAACAGGCATGACTCCCTTCCAATGGCAAATTAGTAATTTGAATCTATCAGTAAGATTATTTTTAAGAATAACATAGGATACTGATATAAGTTTTTGTCTAGGATAGAGAATGTACTGAAAAGGTTGTGCAACTGACATTGTTAATATATATATATATATATATATATATATATATATATATATATATATATATGTTCTTTTTTTCTTGACATTGAAATATGCTCAGCAGATATACCTATGTAGAACTCACTAGACCCCTGCCTTTATTTTTAGGTTCTATGGTAAATGGATGGGGGTCTGCATCTGATGAGGATCGAATCTTTTCTAGTAGATCTAGTGTAGTTAGCTCTTCTGATGACTCAATATTTACGAGTGGCAACTTTGCACAGTCACTGGTTGCAGCAGCAGATAAAGCTGGTTTTACACTCAATGGAACCAGCCTGTCCAGAGCAGGTTGGTAGCTTCAATCTGGTGCCTCTGGCATGAGGGATGGCTTTGCTCTTCTCAAGCTTTCTTTCCTTTCCATGAAAGTGTGTCATGTGTTTATCCTTACCTAACTTGCATGGCATTTGGTGGATGGAAACTTACATCTTGCGCAGTCATGTTTTCCCGGGTGCTCATGAACAACTGATTCTTTATATTTGGATGTATTTAACTTTCAATGCTTTCATTACTGTCATTGAATTCTTTATCACTTTATGCTTAATGAATTATACAATGCTTCTTTTCTTTTGCATATAATCTATTATGTATATAAATATCAACGTATAGGAAATGTTAAAAATAGTACAACCAAAGCTACACCGAATAATAACGCAAACATATTTTTTTCATTAAAAGCTGTACAGTTGAAACATAAATAAAAAGTACACATGGGTGACAGCACCTATTTTGGGCTCATAGTTTACCCACTATGCATAAAAACCAATGGTTAGGAATGGAATATTTACTTTAACACCTTTCAAACCGAGGAGCTTTTCAGGCAGTGTAGCTCTAAAAATAGCACCTAAATACCGCCTGAAAAACTTCTGCCTAGCATTCTCAATTTGAAAGCCCAAGGGCTTTCACACTGAGGCAATGCGCTGGCAGGAGAGAAAAAAATCTCCTGCAAGCAGCATCTTTAGAGCGGTGAGAGGAGCGGTGAGGTGTGTATACCGCTCCTTCACCGCTCCTTCCCATTTAAAACAATAGGAAACCGTGGTAATCCCGCCCGCAAAGGCGCATTGCGGGGAGTATTAACCCTTTTTCAACTGCTAGCGGGGGTTAATACCGCACCGCTGCCGGCTGAATCCCGCGGTAATTCCAACGGCAATTTTTAGCTGCGCTATACCGCCACCACACCTCCACTGCCCCGCGTGAAAAGGGCATTAAATTAGTCCTGAGCATTTTGTAACAGTATCTGACTCAGATTTGAAACAATCAGATATACATTTATAAATATATAAAATTCTCCTTTCATGACCTGCTAAATTTTGAAAAAAACAAATAGCAACTAAGCTTCACACGTGATTAACTGACTTGTTAATTATATTAACAAGTTAGATCATTAATTTTAAAATGTTTTTCTATTTTTGGTTAAAGTAATGCAGGGCTAATTACAAACATTGTGCATTGCCCTTCCATGTGCACCTTGCTGCAAAGGTCAGTTATAGATTGGGGTAGTTTTGTGAGACAGGGTTGATAGTCCCGTCCCCCCCCCAAAACCATGTTAGGAAGATTTTCCTTGTGCCATAGCCATATTTATTTTTATTTTTTTACCATTAAGTTTTCTATCTTTTTCCATGAATTATCCTCTGGAGAATGCAGGGCATAGATGAGCATTAGTATGCATCCTCTTGTGGAATTTCAAAATTAAAATATCTGCGTTAACAGGTTGTGACTAGATATCTGATATTCTGCCTGTTATGGGGAGGTCGCTCCACCAGGGTCCAAGGCAATATATCTGCAAAAAACATGGCTTTGCCTCATTCTAACTAATACAGAAAAATCTGTTTAGCAGGGCAAACATGATGAGTTGCACAGTACATTAATCTATAGCAACCAGACAGATTTCCAATTTACTGATGCCAGATTGTAAGTATATATATATATATATATATATATATATATATATATATAAAATTTGTTGCTATGGGCAACTTTATATTGCTTTTGAGAAAATCCCAGTGACCTTTATTTAAAAACAAAGTAAGCAAGATACAAAGTACATTAACCCACAGCAAATAATCGAAAATCGACTATTTTGACTAAATGTGAGCTAAAAAATCTGGTTTCTGCGGCTAACTACCACTAATGAACTTACTATATCTATTAAAGTGTAGTGTCTTGTAACCCTGGGTAGTTCAAAACAATTCCAATACAGATAGATGCTTTCTCTTTTATAGTATAGCTTAATGCTGTTTTACAGTTCTGTGCAGGTATTAGATGTTGCTTAAATCAGACAACATTTAATGCACATGTGGATCACACTGCACTATAATATCCCATTCCTCAAATGTCCACACCTTTTTCTGACCAATTGCAGCGCCACCAAAGAGATATTTAAAATATGTCAACAAATGATACTGAGTTGCTCATACTGAGATACGCATCTTTGGGAAGTCAGTGTATATCTACTAACTTGTTTATGAATATTTAAAGTAAGGTTTGTAGGAGTTTTCAAATCCAGCACAGCCTCTGCTTTACTGGCTAAGGGCCAGTGTCAGTGGTCACTTTAAATGGCTTTGCATCCCCATACAAGCCTATGATTATGCAAAACCTGCTTGATACAGGTCAAATACAGATCAGAAAGATTTCAACCGCTGGTCAAAGTTCATCTGTAAATTCATTCTTGATAATCTCAATGAACTGCTTCAAACCAATGGCATTGACACAGGCCAAAGGCACTTTGGGTATGCCAAAAGAAAAACCTCAGAGAAGATACAAATCTGTGATCACATTTTTTTGTTATTTCCTTTTTTTTTAGGCAAAATGCAGTCTTTTTCTCAAAAGCCCAGACCAGCAAGCCCATTCTCTTCAGAGAGTAATTCTTCCTCCATGAATCCTAACCAAAGGCCACGGCCTACTAAAAAACACAAGGGAGGCCGCATCGACCAGCCATCCTCTCTTCGCAGGGAAGGAATTGGAGATGGTAAGCTAATCTGCATATTTTTAAAAAATTTAAAATAAAATGCCAGTAGACCTGGAACTCAATGTGTACGGACTGTCCCATTTAAAGTATTTCAGGCCCGGTTCACACTGATGCGAGTTCATAATGAATGTGTTGCGTCAAAAGCATTCTAAATTTGCATGTCATCCATTAAGTCATAGTTTTCAATTACGGTCGTTCACATACATGCGTTGCGATTTATTTGCGAATGCGATGCGAAAAAAAAAAGGGTATTGTGCGAGTTTACAGAGTTGCGTTGCGATTTTAGTCCATAGACATCAATGTAAATCGTTCTGGAATTTACTCTTTTGGTTTATTAAAACACCCACAAACCTGTATGGTGTGCTGCATGGCTATTTCTTAATGTTTTACTGCCACATTTGGTTAAAGTTTTTATACATAATTATTTCTACATTGGCACGTATGCCTTTGTAAGCTTATACTTATGGTCTTCAAAATATATGTATTGCAACTTAAAATGTAAAACTCCTGCCTAAGCACATACATTTTATAAATCAACCATAAAAGCCTTTTCTGTGCTCTTTGGTTTCACATGACTACTGCAGCCTGACTTTACGTTACTTTGTGGCTAGGGTCCACTAACTGTTATGTGTACCAATTGAGTACCAAATGAGTACCACTGATCCCTGAGACAGTCTTATCAGACAATGGATTAGCAGGACTAAGGCCTAAAGGTAGGAAAAGTTAGGTCACATTAACAAAATGAAACCAAATGAGAGAGGCAGATGATCTAATAAAAGTAGTAGCAAGAATATTGTAGTATCTGCTCTTTGAACTTTCACATGTGGTCCATTTTAATCTTTTCCAATCAATGGGAACCCATCCAAGGTATTCTGTCTTCACCCAAACATTTTATTAATCTGGGAATATTTCTTTGAGTAGTGATGGATATGTTCCTCTTAAATACTCAGAACTTTTATCCAACATCACAGCCACATCTATATTTTTTTTACATTCAAGCCATCTCTGTTGCTTTCCTGTTCAGATCTGCCACCGCCACCAGAGCCTCCACCTTGCCAGAGTTTAAGACAGCAATTGCCCAGTCAACGTGCACCAGAGAGGAAAGGCAGTTCCCTTGACAGGCACACGTCTAACATGGACGACACAAAGACTTCTCTGGAACGGCATGGCAGAACTTCCTTAGAACGGCAGCGACAAACACAGGAATGGCTTGGCTCCACAGATCGGCAAAATAAACAGACATTTGGATCAGGTAAAATAACATTAGTGGATTTTGGCAGCTTATATAATATAATTGGATTCATTTTAAATAGTAGTAATATCATGTAACCAGCTTAAAACTTTTTAAAAAGGTTTTAAAGTCACATAACACAATTACTTGTATCCTCTTTGTTTAGCAATATATAAAGTGCAGTGTGTGTGTTTTTACTTAAAATTATATTCCAAAATATTTTTTTGCACAGCTCCTCTGTGCAGTCACATGATCTCCCTCTGCTCTCCTTCCTCAATCTAAGAAGAGCAGTGGGAGGGGCTGAGTTTTCCAACTGATGTCAGCCAGTCCTGCTAAAATGGAGAGGATACAAGTAGTTTTATGTATTACATCGGAATAGAGGCAGGAGGAGAGGGAAGGAGTGGGGAGGAGATTGGCTTTCACACATAGACTAGGAAATGACAGGCAAGAATGGAGGGGGAGAAGGGGAGAGGGAGAGACTGTGTATATATAGTGGGATGACAGAGGCACATAAACTGACCACTATATAATGGATCAGCAGCCTTGATTACCATGGTCAGCACACACGGGGGGGGACAGGAACAGGAACAGGAACAGGCAGGATTAACCAGGTATTTTAGATCAAAGCAAGGGACAAATTACACTGCAACAGCACTATGCTACTGATCATGCTTTGAAGCAACAGGATTTTTTTTTTTTAGGGTTACATCCACTTTAATAAAGGAAAACAGGGTAAAAGGTTTCACCCCTCTTGAGAGTCAGTTAAGTTGTTTTGTTTTCACCGTGGTTGCATGTGTGAAGTTAAGACGTGTAGGTGAGCTATACAAATACTCCCAAAAGATCATAATCACAAAGTTATAGTTAGAGATGAGTGCTTTATTCATATTGTTGATGTATCACTGTCTACACAGCTCTCACACCTGTCTGTGAACTGAAATTCAGAGGTACTCTGAAACAGATATACTGATAGCAAAAGAGAGAGAGAGAGAGGTGAGGCTGCAGTAAGATGTTGACTGATTGGCAAAGCAGCAATCATGGTTTATAATAGACTAGGGAAAGGTTAAAGTTCATATTATTTTACTTTTTCATTTTCTGTGTTCTACTGGGAAGATTTCCCTTCACTTTCTTTTCCAGAGGTGCAGAAGGAAGTGAGAGGAAATCTCTAAAAGGTGAGGGGAATTTCAATCTTAGACAGCAGTCACCACAACAGGTTTTCCCTTTAAATATAGTTCTAGTAACAAGTGTAAAATATTTGATTTTCCATCATTTCCTATCTTGATGGACAGGACAAAAATAGAACCTGTATCTATCTTGAGGGGACATAGACAGCAATAAGAACTTGTTATAATACTTTCTTAATCTAAAACTAAAAAAAGGTTAGGCATGCTACAATACCATACAATTATATTGGTTGAAAGGCTAGTATACAGTATCATGCCATGAAAATGGAATGTTTACTTTACTGTCAGGCCCTTAACCCCTAAAACAAAATGCTTGAAAGAAAATCCCTTAAAACTTTTTACAAAAATATTTACCTTGGCTCTGGCTTCTTGTGCTTGTAGGAGGTGCTTCACCACTGACTCCTGGGAAAGCTTGGCTCCAAAAAATCCAAAACATCCAGCTTTCCTAAGTGGCAGTGGTGAGGGATGCCAGCATCACACATCCATCAGAAGCTGAGGCTGTTGTAAGTATTTGTTTTAAACGTTATCTTTTATGTTTTTTTTTTTACATTTTGTGTCAGGGAAGGGGGTGTGGTGGGGCTGACAAGTATATGTTTCTAAAATGGTATTGCAGCTTAAAGGCTAAGTTTACCTTTTTGTTATAATAACTAGATATTCTAGTCTTTTCTAATGTTTTTTTCCCACCTAAGCCACCCCAATCTGCTTATCTCTCACTTAGTCCACGGCACCTCTCTGTTTCAAATTTTCCAAATTGCATTTTGCCCCTCACTTCCTGTATCATGTGACTATCTAAGAACCCTTAATATCCCATCATGCACTGCCTTAATACATCACATAAGTATTTCCATCTAATGGTTTTCATGTCCTAATGGACAAATACCAGGAAGTAATGAAGGAGTTTCTAAAGGAGAAACTGGAGGCTGAGGTCATGCATGCTGGAATTTAGAGAAAGCTTTTTTGCTGTTCTGCAACAGAGGGACATTAAAGGTATATTGATAAATAAAATAGAAAAATATCCAACAACTCCAATCCGTAAGAAATTTTTATTGGCACAAAAAATCAGATGCGTTTCGGCTGAAGAGCCTTGGTCACTGCAGTGACCAAGGCTCTTCAGCTGAAACGTGTCTGATTTTTTGTTTTCCTATATGTGCCAATACATATTTCTTATGGATTGGAGTTGCCGGATATTTTTTGATTTTACCTACCTATTTGCATGTTGTTTGGAGGACACCGTTGCCTGAGCACCCATCTGTGGGCTCTGCCCTGCCTGTTGGTATTCCCCTGTTCAGAGCAGTGCACATTTCTGTTTGTATATTGGTACATAGGGAAGCTGGAATTTGGAGGGAAAAAAAGGTTAACATTACAGAATCAGAGCCATTGAAATCAACAGAGTGAAGTAAACCATGCAGAGGGCAGGGATGAGTTGCTCTGGATCAGATTACAGGAAGACAGCTCATTCTTTTTAGATCATGATCAGTTAATTTTGGAAAAATGGCTTACATGCTAGGTAGACAAATCCATTAAAAACTATTCCAGTTCCTTCAAGGGTCATCGGCTGTATATCCTGACACTGGTAATCTGGTAAAATCTTAAATTAAAAGTGTAAAGCCCTGTCCATCCGATGAGAACGGTCCGACGGATCGTTTTCATCAGTTCACCGATGAAGCTGACTGATGGACCGATGTGCCTACACACCATCGGTTCATGAACCGATCGTGTCAGAACGCGGTGATGTAAAACATAACGCCATGATGAAAAAAACAAAGTTGAATGCTTCCAAGCATGCGTCGACTTGATTATGAGCATGCGTGGATTTTTAACCGATGCTCATGCGTACTAACAATCGGTTTTGACCTATCGGTTAGCCGTCCATCGGTTCAATTTTAAAGCAAGCTATCTGTTTTTGGACTGAAGGATAACGGAACGATGGGGCCTACACACGATCGGTTTGGACCGATGAAAACGAACTTCAGTCCGCTTTCATCGGTTTGAACCGATCGTGTGTACGCGCCTTAAAGCTTATCTTAACACACCTAAGATTCCAACAGTCTGCAGATAAGTGTTAAGCAGAGAGAATCAGCAATCTCCTATACACATTACACATCGAATATATATGAATAAAGGAACATTTCTCTTTACCTGTGGCAGCCTGTTTTAGTGTTGAAAAGTGAATGAACAGGAACCTTGGTGAAGTTGCATATAAACAACTGAATTCACAGCTGAACAATCCATATGTGCATTATAATACAGATCTCCCTTGTCTTTAATATCTGGCATGTAATCCACTAAAAGCATTTTCTGCCACATCATCAAGCAGTTTTAACATAAACCTAATTAAGGGATAATGGCAGGTTGACAATTATTCCCAGTTCTCTATTTTAAAGCATATCTATAGTTCTGTTTTTTATATTTGTTCTATAATTGCACATTTAGAGCCCCCCATATAATGTACACTAACAGAGCTTGTATTTAAATTAATGGGAATATTTTAAAGATCAGCGCTTTCTACAGTTTTAGCAAGAACAGCAATCAAGATAATTAGACAGGTGTGGAAGCTATTTCAGTACAGGAATGCCATCTCACATTTGGCTGCTAAATTATTTAGCACACAGCTTTAAAGGAATAATAAAAATAATGGTATTTTCTGTATCTAGTAAGACAATTTGATGTAATGGTCATTTGGTCTACGTTAGATATTTTGGGATTTTGGCATTGACACTTATGGGTGCCATCACCCTCTTGCTTTTTTATTCCTTGCAAATTCCAGTGGTGAAGTGTGCACAAAATCTAGAATTCCCCCCAAAAATCTGCTTGATCTATCTGTCTCAGATGCTGACACTTAGGCCGCGTACACACGATCAATTTATCTGCTGAAACCGGTCCGACGGACCGTTTCAGCAGACAAATCTGATCGTGTGTACGGGCGAGCAGACAGGTTTGTCCATCGGACAAATTTCAAAGCATGCTTTGAAATGTGTCCGCTACAAACCTGTCCATCGGATCTGTCCGCTGGTTAGTACACTAACCAGCGGACAGAACTGTCCACGCATGCGTCGAATGGATTTGACGCATGCGCGGAAGCATTTTATTTCCGGGTTTGGTGACGTGGCGGCATCAACGTCACCGCCACGTCACCGCGTTCCCTGGCCGAGGGGATTTTCATACGATGGTGTGTACACACCGTCGGATGAAAATCCGGAGGAGACATGTCCGCTGGAAACGATCCGTCGGACATGTTTCAGCGGAGGCACTTAAATTCACCTTTGTGTGAATTTTCAGTAACATTCACAGTAATGTTGTCACAAATATAGTTGCTTTCCTTAAAGTGGTTCTGAAGTCAGAAGCTTTTTTTATCTTAATGTATTCTGTGCATTGAGATAAAAAAAAAAAAAAAAAGCATCTGTGTGCAGCAGCTCCTCCCAACCCTCCTAATAGTTACCTGAGCCCCATCTCGATCCAGTGATGTTGCACGAGAGTCTCGGCTGCCAGGGACTCTCTCTCCTCATTGACTAGGACAGCAGTGGGGCACCATTGGCTTCCGCTGCTGTCAATCAAAGACAGTCAGCCAATGAAGAGAGAGAGAGGAGGCAGGGCCGAGCCACAGCTCTGTGTCTGAATGGACACACAGAGCAGTGACTCTGCTTGGGTGCCCCATAGCAGGCTTCTTTCTGTGGGGCCACTCAGCAGGAGGGAGGGGTCAAGAACACCAGCGAGGGACCCAAGAAGAGGAGGATCTGGGCTGCTCTGTGAAAAAACACTGCACAGAGCAGGTGAGTATAACATGTTTGTTATTTTAAAATGAAAAAAAAAAAAAATTTTGCTCATCTTTTTGTAATCTCTGATAGATTTCTCCTCTAACAGTTTCAGATTCTTTTATCATTTATAATTTTTTAAGGTTTTACAAGGCAGGAAGTGAAGGAAAATCTGCAATAACTCTGCTTTTTTTATTGTCTGTGTTACTGTTGGTGAACTACCCACACATGTCAGTAAGTTAGGGTAAATCTCTGTAACAGAGCTCCAGGTAGCAGTAAAACTTAACAGAGGTTTCCCCCAAGTTTTTATTAAGGCTAAAAAAGTGGTATTTAATTGACTGACTTTTACTTGTGTCTTGTTCTAGATGAAGTGTTAATGCCATATAACAAGCCAAATTTCCCATCGCCTGGGGGTCACAGTTCATCTGGTACAACGTCTTCGAAAGATTCAACAGGACCAAGAAAAGGCGACATTATGAGGGGTCACCAGCGTAATGCCATTGATTTTCTGGACGTAGGATATTTGGGGCCAAACAGTCAAGGACAGTTTACAGGTGAATTATGTAAGTAATGAAGTCAGTAATACAAATAGTATAAATCTATAATGCATGTGAAAGTGAGTTGAGATAATAAAGCAGGACACAGACCAACAATGAAATGCAAAGGAACCAATAGCAACCTTATCTTATCTTTATTAGTTTATAGCAGCCAGAGCAATTAAAGATGTTTGCTGAATGATTGCTATAGTGAGTGACTGCTGCCCATTTCCTTCCATCATCACAAACTTTTCTATAGATACAAAGATCATCGAAGGACAGCAATACTGAATAACTGCTATATATTTATTACTAAAAGAAAAAAAAAAGAAAAAATATATGGGAAAATTTGTCAAAGCATGCAAAATAAATACTGTTAACAGTTTACACATTTATAGACAATGGATTTTAGCTAATTGGTGGATACTCACCATACTTAACCATCCCTATAAATGCCTTTTCTTAAAGGTTAAATGTGTACTACTTTACTGTACTATATAAGTAAAGATTATTTAGGTGTTTTGCTTAAAGGGGTTGTAAAGGTACATTTTTTTCCTAAATAGCTTCCTTTACCTTAGTGCAGTCCTCCTTCACTTACCTCATACTTCGATTTTGCTTTTAAATGTCCTTATTTCTTCTGAGAAAACATCATTTCCTGTTCTTCTGTCTGTAACTCCACACAGTAATGCAAGGCTTTCTCTCTGGTGTGGAGTGTTGTGCTCGCCCCCTCCCTTGGACTACAGGAGAGTCAGGACACCCGCTAACACACAGCTCCTTTCTCTATCTGCAACGTATAGAGCGTCCTGGCTCTATTTCTCACCCCCTCAAGGGAGGGGGCGAGCATGACACTCCACACCAGGGAGAAAGCCTTGCATTACTGTGTGGAGTTACAGGCAGAAGAACAGGAAGTGAGGATTTCTCAGAAGAAATAAGGACATTTAAAAGCAAAATTGAAGGATGAGGTAAGTGAAGGAGGACTGCACTAAGGTAAAGGAAGCTATTTAGGGACAAAAAAAAAAATACCTTTACAATCCCTTTAAGTCTAAAATGTTTATGTAGATGATTTATGTAGCTAATTGCCCCTAAATCTATAAATTGTTTGCCTGCGGCTGTCACATTTTTATATTATGTTATCATGTATTTATTTATTTATTGTGTTTTGCACCTTGCTAGAACTAATGTAAAAACATAATGAAGGAACAAAATGCCCCCTCAGCACTGGGAATATTGTAATTTTTCATCATGACTGCACCCTAATTATCTGAAACTGTATTATGTACGCTAGAAAATATAAACTGTATTGAACGCCTCAATCCATCATTGTTTAGCAGCATTGAGATACTGAACACACTAATATGAAATTTAATTAATCTGTTATTTAGAATAGAATTCAACAAACACCATATAGCCGAAAAACCTCTCTGTTCTGATATAGAAGAAAATACACATGATGTAATTATTTAAATTGGTTTGTGAATGATTTTAAAGACCAACATCAGCTTTTACATATGAATGGTTCAGCCTTGGCTACAACACTATACTCCTTTCCTGAGCTGTCTGCTGCAATAATTCCATTTGACACTAGATGTCCTCAGTCTTCCAGGGCAGATGAAGCCCAGCTAACTGAGGACATCCTGTAAGTGCAGGATGTCATGGACCACAACCCTGCACTCACTTTATTATAACATCAACACCACGTATTGTAACACTGGGGGCCGCCCAGTGCAGGAGAAGAGGTGAAGAGCATGAGTATCCTGCAAAGCAACCTGATGACATCAGAAAAAGGTAAGTATTAAAAAAACTAATAATACAAATAACTGGCAAGGGGGGATTATTTAGAGTGGAGAAGGGTAGGCTGGAATTCTGTCTTAGTCAAAAGCCACTAACTAAGCTCTTTGATCCAACCTTTCAACACAGAAATCCTGCATACATGAATTTGCAGAGATCATCCATAGCAGCCCCTTGCTGCCACAGAAGAGATAGACGTCTGAGTATGAACATTGAGCAAGATTACTAAATGTGCTAAAGTTGCAGTGGAAGCCTTACCCACTTTTCATTGGATATCACCCATTTGTAGTATTGCATAGGGTGCGGAGAAAGATGCACCTCCATGATTTACTGTACATCTTGAGTGTATTAAGGATATTCTATGTCTGCTATAATATCTTTTGTCCAAACCACTCTTTAGAAAGAACTGCATCAACAAATGACAGTGTAATAGTGTCAGCATTAACATATTATACTGTTTGTGAAAGTGGCTGTAGTTTTGTGGGAGCAGTTGTCACCTGTGCAAGAAGGCACAGATAAAAAAAAAAAACTGCTTTGCCACTCTAAAAAAAATCCCCAAAAGTAACACATACAGCAATACATCTCCAACAAAGGCTTTAACTCCTACTGTACTCTCTTTAAACTTAAAACATTTTTTGGTAGAGGTAGGTCTTAAAGAGACCAGGTCAATGTTCCCATTCAATGGAGTCTCTTTAGAGCTTGCTTCCCTGACCCGGTTATATTCATCTTCAAAGGCCTCTACCACCACTCTTTCTTTCATAGCAGTGACAATAAAATACCTGGTGTTTACAAGTAGGGATTAACTTTGGTTTGGTCCAAACTGATTTCCGTTTGAACCCAGAAACTGATTGTACTACTGGCTTAATGAGCTGTGAGTGGGATATTCTCTATCCTGCAGCTGCACATATATAAAGAGCTTTGGATGTTCCTGACATTATTGACCTAACATATGTCAGGAACATTGGGCTAGTGAAGATGTGATCAAGTGACATCTTCCCATGGGTTGGGACAAGCTGGATTTGGACTGAGTTCAGATCCAAACCTAGCTCATCCCTTCTTCCAGTATGGGAAGCATTTGACCTCTTCCTATTATGCCATGCTTAGGCCTAGCAGCCAATCACTAGGCATGAACATTGTCACGTCATAAAGGGGGTGATGTCATCACTTCCTGTAAGCTCTGACAGCAGTCTGACACCTGGTATTTTGTAGCAGCTGTTATGGAGGATATATCAAAGGTATGCACATATGTGCAAAAAGGGACTTTAGGTCAGCTCAAAGATTAGAGTCCATTTTAAATTTAAAAGGGCTAAAGCCAGTTTATTTGTATACAAGCTAAAAAGGGCACACATCCATATGAAATAACAATGTACCACACACAAGTGAAAACATATACATATACAATGTACCCTAACTTTAAGATACACCCCACAAAGTGGGGCCTGCATTTAATGAGCCAGCTGGGAGGATCTTAAAGTGCATCCCGACATGTTTTGGAATAGAATCCTTCTTCAGGGAATAGGGGTACAAACAAACCTACAATGCAATAAGTAAAAATCAACTTATAAAGAAAGTCAACATATATGTATATATATATATATATATATATATATATATATATATATATATATATATATATATATAAAACAAATGTGGTAAATATATATATATATATATATATATATACAAAGACATGGCTGTATATGATACAAAATCTATTGACATTGGAGCTGCTATGGAGGAAGGAGAAGAATGGGTGTTAAAGAGACTCTGGCAAGTTAATAGGATTTTTTAAGGTAATTCATTTTAAAGGTATAGCTGAAATAATTTTTTTTTAAATGTACAGCATTCATGAAGATTTGAAAAAAAATTATACATTTTCTGCGTATGGTACAGTCATTTAATCATTTATTTTTGTCTTCTTCTGCAGAGTACTGAGAAGCTATGATACAAGCTGCTGTATAGACCACTTGGTCTGGACTGATGAAAGTCAAGAGGAAACTCAAAAACAGTGCAATGGACTTTTTCATTATTTATGTACGATTGGACGGACTGAAAATGCAATGTAAAGACACAAAAAAGTCACACATATCCACAGACAATTTACTTTTTTTTCCTTCTCTTATATACACACCATCCACCTTAAATATTTCTTGCCAGAAACTACACAAAAGAGGAACAAGGAATCACCATCAAGGACAAAAAAAAGCATTTTGGCTTTGAATCAAATTTTCTTTGATTGCATTCCTATGCAAGCTTGCCCTCTTTTGTTCATATTATTATTATTCTAATCGTCTGTCCTTATTGTTATATTGTACTATATTGTATGTGAATTAATAGGCTGTCGTGCCATATAAAAAAACAAAAAGAAACAAAAAAAAAAACTTTTTTTTTTTTTGTGTAACATTCATGTTTAAATTTTTGCACTGCAATTTTTATTTGACGATAAGCACAAACCTTACTCCTTGTGGCACGGAGAGACTGAATGTGAATGGAGTTTTCTGTAATTTAAAACGAACTGCATATTGGACACATGCACAGGTACCGAATCCCAATGGGACTATGTGAGAGGTATTATGGAGAAGATTAAAAAAAAAAAAATCTGGCAAACAAAAGATTGGAACAACAAGGATCTATAATAAGCAATATGGTTTTTTTTCTTGCTTTGAATATGGTGAAACTCAATGTCATTGTTATATGAGAGTATGAATACATGTATTCACTTGTGGACCTGCATGTATGTACAATATATATTTATATATGCGCATATATTTTTGGATATGCACATATATAAGATACGCACATTTGTGTATATACATCTATATTATGACTAACATCTTTTCTGGTTAATGTTGACTTTTTTGGACTTTGAATATTGTTTGGGACAGAATTGGGAATAAACTGCCTATGTACAGTAAGATTTTGATAGATCTATTCCACAGAATTAAGAAGCATGTAATAGGTAGACCAATCGTAATCTATTTAGTTAATTCCAGAAGGGTGCTTCTCCTATTACATGGCTGGTTGATTCAGCCAATCAGAACCTTACTGGGCATTGTCAGCTCATAGGTAGGCTTTGTACACACCTTTATGGTGTGAGCCTAACACACTTGATTCTCTTCTGTTTCAAGCGCAAGCGGAGGTGTTGCACAGAGCAGCCATTTGAATCCCAGCTGTCGTTTTTCTACTATAAGCTAGAAAAAAAATCTGACTGGTTGCTTTGTTCAACACTGTGGTTTTATATCTATCATTTTTTTCATATCTTATAATCTAAACCCTATGTGTAAATATATATAAATATATGAAAAGGATAGGGAAGTGAAAAAATCCCTGTTAATAAAAATAGGGTACTGTTTTTTACATTAACTAGCAAATCACTACTATTGGTATTCAGGACATGAATAGCCAACAAATGTGATAACTTGTAGGCTTATACAAGAAAAACACCAAAATGCAAAGCAAAGTAACCTTTAGAAATCAATCAAAATATATTTTTTTCTTAACATTCAGCTAAATGGAACAAGCATCTAACATAAGCAGTGTCCAACACCCCTTTCAGTGTCAGTTTATACAACAATTGAAGGAATAACCCATATCCCCCTAATACAACAATCTGAGAATAGCTGTAAGTGCTATAACAACACTAGGTGCATGTCAGGCAGCGATGGCTATGTTAAATCAGAACGCATCCCCCCAATCCCACAATGGCATTCTAATGCTGCGTAAATACGATCGGATTATGCCTTAACATTTTCCGATGGAATTCCGCTCAAGCTTGGCTTGCATACACATGGTCACACAAAAGTTCTCTGAACTTTTAGCCGCCAAGAACGCGGTGACATACAACACTACGATGAGCTAAGAAAATTAAGTTCCATGCTTCTGAGCATGCGTCAGAATTTTGAGCATCACAATTGCTAGAGATGATCGGATTTTCCGATAGGAATTTTTTCAGTCTGAAAATTTAAGAACCAGCTCTCAATCTTTTGTTGGCGGAAATTCCGACAGCAAAAGTCCCATGGAACATACACACAGTCAGAATTTCCGTTCAAAAGCTCACATCAGACTTTTGCTGTCAGAATTTCCAATCGTGTGTACGGGGCATTATCCTCTCAACACAGATGCTACTTTGACTAGACCCATCTTTGTCCACAAACACATTTTGGGACAAGGTCTTCTAACTTGCCCAATTGTTAATACTCCTGGGAAGCCTCAGTTAAAGGTACCCTAATGAAATCCTTGCCAGATCACACAGCCATATTGCATCAATGTCATCTTATATCATTGGTTGACTGAAAATGATGCTTTTTTTGGGTGCATTTAGCAAATATTAGAAAAATAGCATACTGATTAAACTTTGGACACCACAGAGATTGTCACTACATTGACTTCCTTTACAAGCACTCTAGTGTATAGGAGTTTTATCCCAAAATCCAGTTTTACTTATCTAGCAGGAAAGCGGTAACCTTACATTGTTACCTTAGATTACACATTAGAACCTCAAATCTATTCATGTTATCAATCTTGCTGGGATCCAACAGTACCAAATTTCAGCAAAATGTTCCCTCCTGTTTTGAGCACTTAAGCCTTAACATTTGATCATGTGGTCTCTGTTGAAGGGTTGAATCAAAGTTCACAATGGATGTGGCTGGCTTTTTGGCTGGAATCATGTGACTAAATTCTTTGGTGTTTGGGTATTTAAGTGGCACCACAGGGAGCCCAAAGTAGCATTTCTCCAGAAAAGTTAAGTGTTTTGGCCCTTCTATTATTCTTTATGTGTCCATCCCAGCTAGACTGTTTCCACAGTTTTAGTCAACATTTATGAAGATTCCATTTAAACACCTTGTTCTATTGCTAACTTACATCTGGTAAGAGAAACAGATTGCGCTCAGCATCATCCTGCATATGGACATTAGCCTTAGCCTAAATTGCAACTATTGCAACATATGAAATCTTACTCTCTGTCTGACTTCCTCAAATGACTATTCTCATTTGATCTCATTTTTTTAAATATTAATTGTGCTTCTTAAAGAAGATCTGTACACATTTTGAGTAACTATTTGAACACGTGCTATTAAAACATTATCTGATGTAACTTTTTGTAGATTCTCCCTTAAGAGGATTGCAATGTGTTGCTGTCCTGCTGAGATGAGACCAATAATAAGACAGGTCACAGACAGAGCATATTGCTTTTATGCAGCCAGAGTAGATTTATGGACACTGAGGAAAGAAGATGAGTAAAGCACACTGTGCTGCACTTTTAGGATGGAAGCACGTGTATATGTAATGAACACATATGGCTGTCTCCATGTACATATATAAAACGCTAATACACATTCATAAGATGATTTCATTTAAACTGATCCCTTTGATATATATATATATATATATATATATATATATATATATATATATTACTTTAAACCAGTTACAGATTCTAGTGCTTGAGAGCTGACTAGGCCATTTCAAATTTAAATGTATGCTTATTTTTTATACAGGAAATGTGACATATAAAAATGTCTTCTGACTGCTAGTCGTGTGACATGCTACTTTCTGGCCCTTGTCTTTTCTTATCCAAGAGACATTTGGTCTCATTTTTTTGTTCTTTAAAATAGGAACTGTCTCTATAAAGTAACCAATCAGATTCCAACTGTCAGGAATGTAGACAGTTCTTATTTCATACTGTTATAAATGAGACCAAGCATGACCTTCTATAGGCAAGATATTATTATATTGAAAGACTGGCACATGCCCAGAAATCAAATGGTCATATGAAATAAATTAGTTATGATATGTAGTTGTAGTTACTTCTAATTACAAGACCCCTGCCCTACAATCGCAAATGCTAACAAATTATCTGAGCTGATATTATCATCGTAGTGCAACCAACCACAATGGTATTGTTAGAATATATCCAAATTCTAAAAAGCACAGTAACAACCAAATGCATACTTAAAAAGCCAACTAATATGTAAATAGAAAATAAATATATTAAAAAAGCTGTTATCAAACATTTTTCTTTTTCAATTTAATTAATATTATTAGGTTCATTAAATGTAATAATTGTATTCTATTACATTTTTTAAATTGTATGTAGATTACCATGCTACTTAAAATCACAAGCACAAAATAATTTTGTTCAAAGTAAACCTGTGTTAAGAAGCATACATGAGCAGCAAGCTCTCCTTATAAAATGCTATTTGCCTGGCTATCACCTTGTTGGTCCTTTCTGCTTGAGTGGCCCAAGACATGTATACAGATCAGAAGTTAATACATCACTGCCACTGTTACAACCAGAAAGCCAGATAATTAGCATTTAACACTCAGCCCTCGAACACACAGGGTGTAAATATGCCAATTTTAAAGGCGTTTGAATTTTTTTTCCTGTCTCTAATTGTTCATCTTTGTTAGCCTATGTCCATGCACACATATACTTTACAGAATTTTAGAGGCAGGAGCATTAAGAGGCATAAAAGGAAAAGCCCCACCAGCACGTTCAGAATAGGAGCGATTGGGTGGAAAAATGGCAAATACCCATTAACGTGCAATAACTCCAGCGCTTATGTGGGTTTGCACTGCTGAGTGTTAATGCATTCCAATGGCCAGAATAAATGAATATTCTGGCCAATAGGATGCATTAATGCCAAACACATGAACACACCTTAATGCACATGCAAAACATGACTTCAGGCATCTTGTGTGCAAAAGACTTCCTGTGTGCACGAGACCTCATAATTTAAGGGTTGAAGCTAAATATATATATTTTTTTTCTAGAAAAATATGAGGCATCTCTGATTTCCAATGTTGTGCCTCATTTATCACTGGTTTCTGAAGAATTGACAAGGCTTTAGCCCTGGTAGCCTACAAAATAGATTATAAGGTGGGGGTCGTTTTAATATAAAATTGAGTGAATTGCAGTATATATACTATATATTTAGTAATTCAAATGCGTGCTGATGACAGTCTTTGGTAAAGCAGGGTTATGACTGTTTTGTGCAGTGTTCCATCAAATGAACCCTCTTGGAGGCAGACACAAGAAAAGGCTGTGTTGACCTATTAGTAATTTGGGTCTGGGGCATATTTTATAAATGGCAGGTAGGGCCAAAGGTAAGAGTAGTTTACACACTATACTTGCCTCCCACCAGTCACCCACTAAAATGTTTTTGGATATTTGCACCTATAATAGTTACCTGTAGAACTAAAGACTAAAGGGGGGCTATTAACCTTTGTAAGGTTTATTTTTGTCATTTTTGTCCTGTTTGTCCCATGTGGAAGTGGGAGAAACGAGGAAGTGGGAGAAAATTCTTCTAAAGTAAAAGGTTAATTGTCACCAAGATCACCAGAACTAGTTTTGGAATATACCCTCCGCTGTTCTTATTTTGTTTATAGTGGTAAACATGACAAATGAAGAGGGTGACTCTCCCTAAGTGTCGCTCTTTACTGCATCCAAAATGAAAAAATAAAATGTTGCCTTTAGTTATACTTTAAAAAAATAGCATGAGGCATAGAAGTAAAAAAAATTTAGCGCGTAGGGCCGCGTACACACGATCAAATTTATCTGCTGGAAACGGTCCGACGGACCATTTCAGCAGACAAATTCGATCGTGTGTACGGGGGGACAGACAGGTTTTTCCAGCAGTCAAATTTTAAAACATGCATTAAAATCTGTCTGCTGGGAACCCGTCCGTCCGACATGTCCACTGGTTAGTAGTGTTGAGCGGAATACGCCATATTCGATTTCGCGATATTGCGCGAATATATAGAAGAATATTCGCGAATATTCGTGATATTTTATCCAAAAAATTTTTTGCGGAATTTTGCTAATGCGAAATTTCGCTAATGCGAAAATGATTGCGAAATTCTCATAAACGGAGATCATTTCCTGTATTACTAAACTAATATGCACTAAACATTAACTCTACACTAACTCTACTCTACTAACTCTGATGCAAAAGAAGGGCGCATCAGAGCCAATCAGAATTACTCGAATATTCGGCAAAAGGAATATTGCGCGATTATCTTCTCCGCCCTTCTTTTGCATCAGAGCCAATCAGAATAACTCGAATATTCGGCAAAAGGAATGTCGCGCAATATTCCTTTTGCTGAATATTCAAGTTATTCTGATTGGCTCTGAGGCAAAAGAGGGGCCGAGTAGCTGATGCGATTCTTTTATGTTGCCGAAAATTCGCAATGCGAATTTTCGGCTACATAAAAGAATCGCATCAGCTACTCGGCCCAGGGTCTCGCTCTAATCATACCAGCAATGCTTTTAGACGTCGATGGAGATCACTAGGATGTGATCTGTTTTAAAAATAAATTTGAAAAAATACGAATATTCGCCATAGCGAATATTCGCCGCCATATTCGAGTTATTCGCGAATACTCGAATATGCAATATTCGTAGCGAATATTCGCAATGCGAATATTCGTGAGCAACACTACTGGTTAGTACACTAACCAGAGGACATATCTGGCTGCACATGCGTCGAATGGATTTGACGCATGCGTGGAAGTATTTTCCTTCCAGGTGACGGTGACGTGGCGGCATCAACGTCACCGCCACGTCACCGCGCTGTCTGCTGGCGGGGATTTTGGTTTGATCGTATGTACACGATCAAACCAAAATAGCCCAGCAGACAAATCCGATAAAAACGGTCTGTCAGACCAATTTGATCGGATTTATTTAGTGGTGTGTACGCGGCCTTGCAGATTATGCAGTCCATTTTAGAGCAGACCAAGCTTAAATAAAACCAAAGCTTTACATAGCACCCACAGCTCTCTGCATTTTATTTTATTGACTCAGCATAATTTTCCTGCAGCTTCCACTTATGAAGTCCCTGAGCATGGTACTAATGCATTTTGACTTTGTGCCTATGTGAGCACAGCCTTGGGTATACCTCCAAGCTGTTTCTATTTGAGGTAGAAGAACGGTACCCAATATTTGCACCTTTTTGGCTTAATGTGAAGTTAGGATACAGGGTGAATTAAGTGTGTAAAAGCTGTAAAAGGCCTATCTATGGAATGTGCATCTATTTTTTTAATTATTATTATTATTTTATTTTTTAAACAAACTGAAAAAAAGAGTTTGCATTTAAAAATGATCAAATGCTTTATCCAAATGCGTATACAACATTTAAACATCAACAGTGTGCAATCAGTACTTTTTAAAATAAATGACACACTGGCATTTACTTTATTACACAGTCAACAGAAAAAAATATTGCCTTAACATGCTTAGGGCCCATGAAAGAGACCTGGCTTAATGTACTGTATACAAGAAACATGGTGGGCCAATGTATCAAATTCTAAAAATAAATTTTCTGTCATTAAATTGGCTTTCAGGAAGTAATTTGAGACTTACATTTCCCAGTCTTGCTGTCAAGATATTTTACACCTATTGTGCGTGTAAAGTGTCAGTGAAAGATAGCCATACAGATTAGCTGGATCAATAAAAGATTCAGGGAGGAGTCATGCTATGCACTTGTATTGTTATGATATATTAAACTGCAGGCTACAGGCTATAACTCACATTTTACAGGCATGACACGTCCCGGCTGAATTAAAGAAATTAAGTCTTGCATTTCTTTTTTGTGTTTTTCAAAATAATACATGCAATGTAAAAAAAGATGACTACAGCCCTACTTAGAGATCAACGATTAAAAAAATAAAATACAGGTCTGACATGCACCAAAAACAGTCAGTAACATTTACAGGAAAATATTTAAAAACACGCCAGGAAGTTCATTAGAACTAGAGATGAGGGGAGGCCAGAGCAAAAACTCAAAATTTTGCATGAGCATGTTAGGTAAAATGTTTGGGTTCTTTATTTAAAAAATGTGGGTTTGTTTTTAGGGAGGTGTTTTAGGGTTATTTAGTTTATTTCACTTAGTGTTCTATGTATTGTTTCCCTTTCTTGTATAATTAATTATTTGTGTACAGTTTTTTTTTTCTTTCTGTAGAAAAAAATTTAAATAACTAGGGGCCATATTATGGCAGAAGAAGAGGTTACAGATAGTTGAAAGGAGCTACCTTAATCCTCAAGATTAATTTAAAGCCAATTTTACCCTAAAGAACCGTCTCAAGCCATCTTAATTTTGCCTTTCACATTGACACCAATGCATTTTGGCAAAATAGCAAAATTTGACCATACTTTTTGTAAAATAAAAATTCTTTGTTTAGCTGATCCTTAATCAAGACTAAACCATTTTGAGACATTAGGGGAGGTATAACACTTATGTGCACACAATATAATAAAGCTGGCTATACACTAAGCACATTTCAGTTGGTTCCTGATGAATCAGTCAAAATTTGCTCAGTGGGTGGCCCTGTAAGCTGCCTCCAGTTGACATCCATTGATTGAAAAAATTGAAGGAAAGGGTGGAAATTTGTCTGACAAACAGCGCCTGCATCCAATTAGATGCAGGTGCTGTTCAGGTATTTTGACGGTTGACAGGGATCGGCTGTTAAAATATAAAAGCTACAATGGGAGATTTGTCCATCTGTGCTGTGTAGCATGGATGGTGGAATGTGTATGTTTTTTTCCGTTCAGCCTGCAGGCTAAACAAAACATAATCTATTGCCGCGTACACGCGATCGTTTTTTGGTTTCTAAAACATTTAATTTTTCAGGCTCTAGAAAAAAACAACGTTTTATTCAACCTGATCATTAAAACGGCCTTGCCTACACACGATCGTGAAAAAAAAATGCTCTAGCAACGGGCGGTGACGTACAACTCGTACAGCGGCACTATAAAGGGGAAGTTCCATTCAGATGATGCCACCCTTTGGGCGGCTTTAGCGGATTTTGCGTTAGTAAAAGACGATTCGCAATTTTTTGTCTGTTACAGCGTGATGAATGTGTTTACTCCATTACGAACGGTAGTTTTACCAGAAAGAGCGCTCCCGTCTCATAACTTGATTCTGAGCACGTCGTGAAAAAATAGAGCATGTTCGAATTTTTTCTTTGGCCATTTTTTAGAACCCGAAAAATGCTCAGAAGCCCACACACGATTGTTTTTAATGTTATAAAAAAATGTAATTTTTTAGAACCCGAAAAATTATTGTGTGTATGCGGCATACAGTATGTGTTTGGCCAGTTGTGCTTTCAGCAATCACAGCTGCAGCCCTACTGTTCTCAGCCTCATCCTTGTCCACAAGGTAGTCAGTTAGAGATCAGGGAAATAAAACAGCTAAAACTGGAACATTCTGTGAGTATGTCATCATGTTAAACCAGCAACATGTTTAGGTCAATATCTATTATTCCCTAAAAATGGAACGATTAATTGAATTAACAATATCTAACACTCAATTTTCTCATCAATTTTGTTCAAACTACATATGTTTAAGGAGGACTCTCGAAAAACCTTAGACATGAAGTAATAATCCATAGACATAGCAGTTTATCTGTGTCTGCATTTGTTCTTTTTTTGGCAGTAAAGTTCATGACAAGCAACACATTTTGGTTTGCTATTTTGGCCTACTGCACATGCTACATAAAAGTTGTTGTATATGTTCAGAACCACAGCAGATATTGCAGGCTATGTGATCTGAGTCATAAATAGATCTACAAAAAAACAAAAAGCAGCTGGAAAGTGGAAACTGGAGGAGATGAAGTTTTAAACTTTAGGAGCTCACTAAATAAAGGCAGAGGAAGTTCATGATTTTTTATCTTGATGGACATTCTCTTTAGGTCAATGTAAAATATGTAAAGTTTTGCCTATATTAAAGAAATGTTTTATGTGATTTTAAAGCTGACAGCTGGAATCTGGTTTGCGACAGGCAACACCTCCGATTTTCACTTCCTTTGTAGAATACCCTCTAAGAATTTTGAAGGAACACAAGCCTCCACAGCATTTGCACTTTTTTTTGTTCTTTTCTATTCTCTATAGGTAATACTGAACTGACAGCCACTAAAATGTGTGTTTTGCCTTTTCCCATTGGAAAGTGATTGTATCAGTATTAAAAAAATGTGCGTTTCCATTGCTTTATCACACTGGTAGATATTTTTTTCTTGACAGACATTTTCACCTGTATCAAATGGATCACAAGCCAGGGTCAATTGTTTCTTTTTAGCAACTTGAAAGGACTTGTTCTTACGAGTTACAATTCTCTGATTTAATAATACATGAAAAATAATACCAAAGGATTGTGTCTGCTTCCTCTTTTTGGCTGGCAGACAGTTATGTGGCCTAGGGCGGTGTTTTTCTGCTCCCATCCTAAGGGACTACTAACCGGAGATGTTCACTACCATTCGATGTAGCCAAGAGGCTGTAGGAATTTAAAGCTTTTAAAAAAAGCTAAATTATTTTTTCACCTGTGATTCTGTAAAGCCATTTAAATATCATTTACAGATAGGCCACATTTACATATTATTACAGCGTTTTGAATTTGTTCATCTACATGACTAATAATAAACAAATTCTCTTCATCAGTTGCCAAAATCTTCCAATCTTCCTCCCACACAGCATATATCATAATACAGGTCCAAGTGCAGGTGATTGGGGGGTAATTGGGGCAGCACACACTAGACATGTGCATTCGTTTTCGTTAAAATGCATTTTCGTCCGAAAATCATTTTTTTTCGTTATCGTTTTAACAAACGATAACGAAAGTGCAAGAAACGAAAACCGAAAGATATGACATAAAAAATGCTTTATTTTCGTTTTCGTGCGGTAAAAATTCGATATAGAGAGATTCGACATTATAGGGAAAATATTTGACATCATAGAGAAAAGATTCGACATTATAGAGAAAAGATTTGACACTATAGAAATAATAGATTCGACATTACAGAGAATAGATTTCGATTTATGAGAAAATAGATTTGACATTATAGAGAATAGATTTCGATTTATGAGAAAATAGATTCGACATTATAGAGAATAGATTCAACATTATTACTAGTTATACAACATTAGAATTCTTGTAGGCAGAATATTTGAACGGAAATGTACGATTCGTAAAGATTCGACGTTCCGTTGAATATTCTTTTGGCCATTCAACAGTAAGCAACAAGATTCGCCGTTCCGTCGAATGTTCTTTTGACCATTCGACAGAAACCAAGTATTATTGGATTTTCGGACGAAAGCTATTCCCCAACGAAAAACGAAATAAATCAAAACGATTTTCGGGAGTAACTAAATAACTTTATTTTCCAAACGAAAACGAGAAAACTAAACAAAATATTCCAGACTGCACATGTCTAGCACACACTCATTTAAAAATAGAACATTTGACAGGTGGTGAGGTGGCATTATGTCACCTTCAAACTGCCTTCTAAAAATGTAAACCACCATGAAACAACAACGTGCTTTGCATACAGTTGCGAGGAAGATGTGGCAGTTGTACCCCATTCAATATCGATTGGCAAACATAAATAGGTGGGACATATATTTTGCATTGCAGCCATGTGTATACCCACATATGGCTCTATTCTTGTTGGCAGTTTTTACACAACTGCCTGCCAAATGCAAATGGTGGGTGGTCGTTTTTTCATTGCGGCTGTGCCATATGTATACCCCCATATGGCTGTCTTTGTGAGGGGAAATGTTTGCAGGGTAGTAAAAATGTGGCTAATCTACCTGTTTTAAGGACCCCCAACTGCAAGTGTAAAACCTTGCCTAAAAAGTCATTGGGGATCAAGTGGTCCAAAGACTCCTGAGATAAATTTAATTTTAGAAAGGTCAGCCTTTTTAATAAGTTTATTTAATGCTCAGTTCTAGGCAGCAGAAAAAAATGCTCTTGCATTTCAAGGGTTACATTTTCATTTAGTCTAGGTGTATAGGAAGAAGCAGCAAAACGTACCTCATTTGTCGCTTCCATGGACTTGCTCCCATATACACAACTGCTCCCCAAGCCTGCTTCTTGTAGTCCATAAACTGATTGCAGGCTCTCTAATGTTAGCATGTAAAATGCAGGACCAGCAGTTCTGATTACTAACAGCAACCGTGCACCCCGTTGGGGTCAGGTAAGCACCACATGGTAGTGAACCCTATGGACGACTGCTGCAATCAGAGAGGAAGCGTGAGCCCAAGATTCCCCAGGGCGCGGAGTCTAAGACCCAGCTTTGTGTTCACCAGAGCCTCTGGTGGTGAGGATGGCTTTCGCCGCAGCTGGATCTAGGTCGTGACCCCTGGGGTCCCCAAGGTCACGCTCCGCAGGGAGAGAGGGGAAGCAGCAACCAGGACAAGCGATAGTGATGGGTAAGCCGAGGTCTGGGCAACAGGCAGACAAGGGTAAACAAGGAACAGGCCAAGGGTCAGGGAAACAGGCAAACAGGAGAAGTCAGAGACGAGCCAAGGTCGGTACACAGGAAGGTAAACGTAACACACTGCAGACTAGAATAAGCTACAAACAAAGGTTGAACAGCAAAGCAGACTAGAAGTGCAGTGGTTAATATAGGCTTCCTGGGATGGCCTGGGGTGGAGCCATACAGGGAGGAAGGTGATAAAAGACAGCCAGAAAGAGGGTTAGGCCTCTAATGAACACATGAGACAGGTAAGCGGCCAGACTTTATTGCATATCCATGACAGCAACATAGTAAACTACCAAATGCAGGAAATTAAATTGTGGATACACAATACCCATATACCAGTTTAAGGTAAAACAGACATGAAAGAAATACAAGGGCTGCCATTGTTGACCACTTTTTGAAATTTCAATTTATCTTGCTGTTATTCTGACCCTCGAGCTTCAATACCTAGTAACTAACATGGTGTAAGTGTGCAGGTCAGGAAGATCGAAGCTCCAAATATGTATTTGTATACTTGCTCTTTGCTCATTGGCATTGAAGCAAGAAGGTCAGGATAAAAGAGCAGAAAAGAAATTGTAGGAAATATTTCAGCATTGGGTTTTGATGTTGGCCTTTTCAGAATCTTGGTGAAAGAAGAAACCCTTTTAAATTTTATCAGGATTCCACACTGAGACTGATTGTAAAGAATTAACATTGGGATTAGTTGTAACAATAATATGCTTACATTTAGGAGGTGCTTTACTAAAGGAGACACCATGAAGACATATTCACCCTTGGTGCCCAAAAAGCAAACACAAGAAACCACTGCATGATACAGTGAAGACTAATCTAAAATACACTTTCACAATGCCACATTCTGATTTATAGAGTGTTGTTGAAAAATTATTTTGGTGGCATGTACTTTTTAGGCACTAACCACAATTTTACAAAACTATAACAAAATGGTAACATAAACACTAAAAAAAAATCTTCTTACAGGGTGAAAGGAATACGCTTAAAGGATCAGTTCACCCAAAACGCTGGACACTATTGCTGAGTTATAAAGGCTCAAAGCCCTGGGTCTCCAACCCCTCTTATAAAGCGTGGACCACAATCCACCTATTAATCTGTTTTATGTCATGGAGAATACAACATCATATACTTCCCAAAATACACAGGAATGAGCAGGGACAATCAAGAAACCGAGAATGGACAAGAACATATTTAGAAAAGACACACTAAGACATATAAAAATCCAAGTACTGATGCAGTACTTGTATTTTTAGCTAAAAAATCTTTTTTGGGATGGGTTAACCCCTAAAATACATGTGCCAAATCCTTCGAATAAACCAGAGTTCAAGATGGAGGTGATTTAAACCAGAGCGGAAATAACATTTGAAGGACTTACCATATTTGCCGGCGTATAAGACGACTGGGTGTATAAGACGACCCCCTAATTTTTCAGCTAAAATGTTGGTTTTGGGATATACTCACCATATAAGTTGACCCCCTTCCTACTAGTCATGCCTCGCCTCACCTCACTGTGCCATTACATGCCTCACTGTGCCATTACATGCCAGACTGTGCCACCATTACATGCCAGACTTTGCCACCATTACATGCCTCACTGTGCACCATTACATGCCTCACTGTGCCATAACATGCCTCACTGTGCCCAATTACATGCATCACTGTGCCCAATTGCATGCATCACTGTGCCCAATTACATGCATCACTGTGCCCCACTACATACCTCACTGTGCGCCACTACATGCCTCACTGTGCCCAATTACATGCCTCAGTGTGTCACTGCTTACCTTATCCATGACATGCAGACCGTGGCCGTCCATTTTTCAAAATCTGCACCTCCTTTTTCTGCTGTTCTGTGATAGGCCGAACGCTCAGCTTCCCAGGAGACACTGTGTTTAGTGTTCCGCCTAACACGGATGCCCTCTTGTCCTCGGTCTCGGATGAAAGGGCATCTGTGATAAATGGAACACTAAACACAGTGGCCCAGATTCAGGTACATCTGCACATTATTGGACCGGCGTAGCGCACCGCCTTTACGTTAGACTTGCGCAATTTTGCCGCGTAATCACCCTATTCTCGTAGCTTTTGCGCAGGAAATTGCGCATGCGTAACGTTTTTTCCGAGGCGTAAGGAGGAGTAATACAAATTGGGAAGGACGTGGGCGTGTTACATTGAAATGAGCCGTGACCCCATGCAAATGAAGGGCCGGCTCGCGCATGCGGGCTTGAAGGAGACCATGTCAGCTCCGCTGTGCGCATGCTCACAACTCGGGAGCGGTGCAATCAGTGAAATAGGAAATGGACTAGGGCAACGTTGTGAACTACGCAAACAGCATAAATAGACACACACAAACGCACTTGCATTGCAAAAGTACATCCCTTTGTCCCTTCCCATTTAACCAAGTGCTTTTGTCCTGTTGTTCGTTGCGGTGTGTTTTGTAGTTGTCAGATTAGTGTTCTGTGTGATCAAGTGTTTGTTAGTAGATCTTTGAAAGTGTTTTTTGATAAGTGTTTGAGAGACTGTTTGTTTGATTGATATATTTCTGTTCGTTTGTTTTCCTGCTGTATTTTTGTTTTGTTTTTTTGTGACTGTTTCTTGCTGAGTATTTTTCTCTTTGTGTGTGTTCTTGCTTGATTGGTTGTGCTTGTTTGTGTGAGTGAATTTAGTTGACTGGGAGTGAGTTTTTTTGGAAGTATGACAGAGAGAAAGAGAAAGCTCAATTTTACAGTTGCCCGGGCCATTAGCGAGTATGGGCGTTTCCTCCACGGCCCAGACAGTGCCAACACCACCCCGGCCAGGAGGAGGGAGATTTTGGATATGATCACTGAGCAGGTCAATTCAGCGGGGCAGGGGGAGACACGGACCCGGTCTGGGATTGACAAAAAAATCAATGACCTCCGGCGTCTGGTCAAACAGAAGCTGGCCAGAATGCATGCCCATGCCAGGGGCACAGGAGGGGGCCCACCATGCCGTATTAGGCTGACAGCGGAGGAGCGTGCGGTGGCCCTGACCTTTCATCGGCATGAAGTTGAGGGCCTGCCTGGCTTTGACTCAAGTCCGGAGCCCGTGGTGCCAGGTAAGTTTTTTTTTAATATCAGGTGTGTAGCATGTGTGGGGGAGGGGGTGAAAGGGAATATGTGGCAAGTGTGTGGATCCTCCAACCTGTGAATGTTTTGTGTCATCCACAGATGTGCAGGAGGGTGCAGGGCCATCTGGCCTGACCGCACCAACCCCAGGAGAGCAGCCTAATGAGGCCCCCCAACAAGGCCGGAGTCCGCGGAGGAGGTTCAATAGGAGGAGGAGAATCATGAGGAGGAGGAGAATCATGAGGAGGAGGAGTCCATGTCAGGCACTGGACGTTTGGGTTCTGAGGACTCTTCCCCTCTGGCTGGCAGCAGGCAGCCCTCCCTAAGGGGGACCCCCCCCCCTCCTCCCCCAACATGGCTCCCCTCACAAGGGCCTCCCCTTCTCCCCGGCCACAAGCATCAGCTGGAGGCAGGATTTCATCCCAGAACACCAGGGGGGTGGCCGATCTCCTGCCCGCCACTCTGAGAAGGGACCAGTTCCTCCAGACCCGCCATCTGGGACAGGTCAGCCAGACATTGGTGCGGATGGAGGAGAGCCTGTCCTCCATCAAGGATACGCTGGGGAACCTGGACTCCCACTCCCGGGCTTTCACAACCTGCCTAAACGAACTGCAGATGACATCAGCAGGCGTTGGGCAGGATGTGAGGGCCCTCACCCAGGCTATCCAGGCCAACACGGCAACACTTGGTGCTGCCCTGGACAGAATAGCCGTGGCCTTGGAGGGCAGGCCGCCAGGTGGGCAGAGATCAGGGGCTGCTCCTCCTTCCCCGGTTTTACCCCTCCCCCATGAGTCTCCCCTGAGAAGCCGGTGCCGGGGCCGTGGCCGGGGGCGCCCCAGGCGTGGCTCACGCAAGGGGCAATAATTTGTTTTTTCCCCCTTTTTTTTTTTTTTGCTGGAAAATTTTTGCTTTTGCAGGTAATTTTTTTTTTTGGGTTGTGAATGCTGTTTGAATATGGGGGTGACATTCCTGCCGGAAAAGGGGTGTCACCCTAAATTTTGGTGGAGTAGGGTTCCCCAGGACCAGGGAGAAGTGATCCCCAGGTCCGTGTGAATGGTGTATAAATGTACAGTGACATAATTGGAGCCTTGGCGTGGCATTGCTGCTCACAAGTCCAGCATGGTGGACTGGTGCCAATCCAATTTTGATGTGGATGTGATGTGTCTGTGCTAGGGACCACAGTGGTGTGCATGCATGCATTCTCATTGCGCCATGATTAATGTGTGTGTTTAACGTGCAAAGATGCCCATTGTGAGTTGTCTCCTGGTTGCTCTTCCCTCAGTTTTTTGATAAGTGTTTGAGAGACTGTTTGTTTGATTGATATATTTCTGTTTGTTTGTTTTCCTGCTGTTTTTTTGTTTTGTTTTTTTGTGACTGTTTCTTGCTGAGTATTTTTCTCTTTGTGTGTGTTCTTGCTTGATTGGTTGTGCTTGTTTGTGTGAGTGAATTTTGTTGACTGGGAGTGAGTTTTTTTGGAAGTATGACAGAGAGAAAACGAAAGCTCAATTTTACAGTTGGGGAAAAACAAATTCTTGCCCGGGCCATTAGCGAGTATGGGCGTTTCCTCCACGGCCCAGACAGTGCCAACACCACCCCGGCCAGGAGGAGGGAGATTTTGGTTAGGATCACTGAGCAGGTCAATTCAGCGGGGCAGGGGGAGACACAGACCCGGTCTGGGATTGAGAAAAAAATCAATGACCTCCGGCGTCTGGTCAAACAGAAGCTGGCCAGAATGCATGCCCATGCCAGGGGCACAGGAGGGGGCCCACCATGCCGTATTAGGCTGACAGCGGAGGAGCGTGCGGTGGCCCTGACCTTTCATCGGCATGAAGTTGAGGGCCTGCCCGTCTTTGACTCAAGTCCGGAGCCCGTGGTGCCAGGTAAGTTTTTTTTTTAATATCAGGTGTGTAGCATGTGTGGGGGAGGGGGTGAAAGGGAATATGTGGCAAGTGTGTGGATCCTCCAACCTGTGAATGTTTTGTGTCATCCACAGATGTGCAAGAGGGTGCAGGGCCATCTGGCCTGACCGCACCAACCCCAGGACAGCAGCCTAATGAGGCCCCCCCAACAAGGCCGGAGTCCGTGTAGGAGGTTCAAGAGGAGGAGGAGAATCATGAGGAGGAGGAGAATCATGAGGAGGAGGAGTCCATGTCAGGCACTGGACGTTTGGTTTTTGAGGACTCTTCCCCTCTGGCTGGCAGCAGGCAGCCCTCCCTAAGGGGGAGCCCCCCCTCCTCCCCCAACATGGCTCCCCTCACAAGGGCCTCCCCTTCTCCCCAGCCACAAGCATCAGCTGGAGGCAGGATTTCATCCCAGAACACCAGGGGGGTGGCCGATCTCCTGCCCGCCACTCTGAGAAGGGACCAGTTCCTCCAGACCCACCATCTGGGACAGGTCAGCCAGACATTGGTGCGGATGGAGGAGAGCCTGTCCTCCATCAAGGATACGCTGGGGAACCTGGACTCCCACTCCCGGGCTTTCACAACCTGCCTAAACGAACTGCAGACGACATCAGCAGGCGTTGGGCAGGATGTGAGGGCCCTTACCCAGGCTATCCAGGCCAACACGGCAACACTTGGTGCTGCCCTGGACAGAATAGCCGTGGCCTTGGAGGGCAGGCCGCCAGGTGGGCAGAGATCAGGGGCTGCTCCTCCTTCCCCGGTTTTACCCCTCCCCCATGAGTCTCCCCTGAGAAGCCGTGGCCGTGGCCTGGGGCGCCCCAGGCATGGCTCACGCAAAGGGCATTAATTTTTTTCCCCCTTTTTTTTTTGCTGGAAAATTTTTGCTTTTGCAGTTAATTTATTTTTTTTTGGCTTGTGAATGCTGTTTGAATGTGGGGGTGACATTCCTGCCGGAAAAGGGGTGTCACCCTCAATTTTGGTGGAGAAGGGTTCCCCAGGACCAGGGAGAAGTGATCCCCAGGTCCGTGTGAATGGTGTATGAATGTACAGTGACATAATTGGAGCCTTGGCATGGCGTTGCTGCTCACAAGTCCTGCATGGTGGACTGGTGCCAATCCAATTTGATGTGGATGTGGGGTGTGTGTGCTAGGGACCACAGTGGTGTGCATGCATGCATTCTCATTGTGCCATGATTAATGTGTGTGTTTAACGTGCAAAGATGCCCAATGTGAGTTGTCTCCTGGCTGCTCTTCCCTCAGAAGACGGGGTAGCCTCGGTTAGGGGGGGATTGTCTGGTTCAGGGGTCAGGTCATCACGTAGGTCAATCTGCAGGCCCTTTCTTACTGCAAAGTTGTGCAGCATGCAACATGCACCGATGATCTGGCACACGAAGTTTGGGGAATACAAGAGGGTACCCCCAGACTTATCCAGGCATCGGAAACGTGACTTTAGTAGGCCAAAGGTGCGCTCCACCACTGCTCGTGTTTGGGCATGTGATTGATTGTATCTTTCCTCTCCTGGAGTTTGGGGGTTCCGGATAGGAGTCATGAGATGGGGTCCCAGTGGATATGCAGAGTCACCTGTAAGGGAAAAGACAGGAGGATGTTAGTCATGCATGTGGCCCTTGTGATGTGTGCATCATGGGAGGGGATAGTCATGCCTGACTCCCATGTCACTCACCAACCAGCCAGGTGTCCCCATACACGTTCTGTTCGAATTCCATTCGGATGTGGCATTGATTGTATATGTAGCTGTCATGGCTGGACCCTGGGTGTTTGGCACGGACGTGCCATATGAGGCCTTGGGCATCGACTATCACCTGTACATTGATGGAATGCCAATGCTTCCGATTGCGGTACATGTGCTCTGTCTCCTGGGGGGGCTGGAGTGCCACATGTGTGCAATCAATGGCCCCCACAGTGCGTGGGAATCTGGCAATTCTGTAGAAATCTGTCATTGCTTTCAGTCGCAGCTCCTCAGTGGTGGGTTTGATGATTTGGTTGGCCATGCATCTGAGGATTGCAGGGACAACCTGGTGCACACATCTGCTCATGGAGGATTGTGACATCCCAGCCACCACTCCACTTGTTCTTTGAAAAGAGCCACTGGCAAGGACATGGAGTGTTGCCATGACCTTGACCAGTGGCTGCACTGCATGTGAGTGGTGTGTTGGGCTGGTGATGTCCTCCTGCAGGGTTGTGGTTAATTCCAGGATGACATGAGGGGTGAATCTGAAGATGCGAAACACCTCAGAATCACTCATGCCAAACAGGTCTATGCGGGTGCGGTATATCCTCTCCCGTGCCATCCTCCGTGCCATCCTCCGTGCCCTCATCCTTCTTTGTTCATCTAAAGTCAGTAGTATAGCTATGTGCGACGATGCCCCTGGCATGTTGGCATACAGATTGTTGTGCAACACGTGTGACTGCTGAGCTCCTCACTAACAGTGTTGCTTTATCTAACAAGTAGACTTTTTTTCTCTTTTTAGACCAGCTTTTATATGGTCTAATTTTAGACAGGACATTTTGCTGTTGCGCACACTGCGTCGCCTGCGCTGCCCCAACGTTCTTTTGTGGATCCCCGTAAGTCCCTCGTTAGCATATTTGACTAGCAAATCAATGGTCTGTCTAGCGCACTTTTGCGCGGACGGATGCGCCAGTCTAACGAAATTACGCGGGACAAAAAAAAGTAGATTTTTTGCGTATCTCGTTCTGGGGATGCCGTGCATCGAAACGCACGCGCACATTTCGACTTACGCACGCGCATCTCCTGTTGCGCAGGCGTAATCGCTCTGTGAATCTGGGCCAGTGTCTCCTGGGAAGCTGAGTGTTCCGCCTATCACGGAACAGCAGAAAGAGGAGGTGCGGCTTTTGAAAAATGGACGGCCGCGGTCTGCATTATTAGGTTACCGGCGTATAAGACGACCCCCGACTTTTAAGAAGAATTTCAGGGGTTAAAAAGTCATCTTATACTCCGGAAAATACGGTATGTCACAAAAAAAAAAAAAAAAAAACAATTTCAAATGAAACCCTGATTTCTTATACTATAATTACAGCTAAATCATCAAAATGTGTCATCCTAACTTTAGACACAAAAATATATTAAATGAGAATATTTCAAATTCTGAAGACATAAATCTATGCTATTAATTCAGAGAAAGTAGTAAACTATAAATTTCTTTTGACATAATTATGGTACTATTTCACATTTCATTGATTTTCCTATGGGTTTTGGGGAGGGCGGTTTCATGGCACATATTTATTAAGGCGCTAATATTACAGTCATCCAACTCAAAACATATTTGCTATTTTGTCCCATGCTGTCTTTGTGAGATGAGGCAATTAAAGTGGTCTTAAAGATGGCAGGATGTAATTATGGGACAGCAAGGCTGTATCCTTTGTAGTTGCTATAACAATGTTCCTATACACCTTGTTTCACAATGTGCTGCAGTGCTATCATTACTGTACACCGCTTCATAGAACACAATAGAATACTCGGAATTCTTATCCCTTATTCCTGTAGCACAGCTGCTTAGATATAAGTCCTATTCTGCTGACTTTCCTTCTTCCCTAGTCAGCTCTTTTTTATATTTTCTGCCATATCTTTTATTTAAAAAATTCTCTTTATCTCTTGCTCTCTCTTCATTTACTTCTACCTTTAACTGGTCAAAGATATCTAACAGTGGTTGGGATGCGTGGACACAATAAAAATATCTCTCTTCTCAAAGACCTTTGTATAAATGTGTGCAAGGATAGGCAGAACATGCATGTTTATGGCTATAGGGGGAGTGGAGGAGAGTAAAAAGACATCTCTGACACCAGATTATATTGAATGGCTGACCATCATTTACCCGAAGATGGGCCATCCAGGTATGCCTATGGGAGTCTGCTGGTGTCCATAGATCATCATCAACCCTGGCTAAAACCATCTAGTTTTTATAAAATATATCTAAAGCCAAACTTTTTTTAAATGTAAGTTATAGTAGGAAATAGTTAGTAGGGATAGTGTGCCATCTGTATCCCTTTTAAATGATTTCCCTTCAATTTCTGTCCTGTAGACAGTGAAGAATCCAAAATGAAGTAAATCCCTTCTTATGCAGCGTGCCATTCTGTCGACGTATATATGTGCAGGAGGCGGTCCTTAAGTGGTTAATATTATTCTGAAATCAAAGAGCAATGACAATGAATGAAGTTTAGTCTACAGCAACCAATCTGAACTCTGTTTGAAAAGAAGTGTAGTTAAAGCAGAATGTCAGAAATCATCTGCAAGGATGGCCAGATTTAGGAAACTGAGACCAATCGATATTTATATATATATACAGTATCTAAAACTAGTGAGTACACCCCTCACATTTTTGTAAGTATTTTATTCTATCTTTTCATGTGACAACACTGAAGAAATAAAACTATGCTACAATGTAAAGTAGTGAGTGTACAGCTTGTATAACATTGTAAATTTGCGGTCCCCTCAAAATAGCTCAACACACAGCCATTAACCTCACTGGCGGTATGATTCTTTCAGATTTTAGGTGCTGAAAGCGGTACCATTATTTGCAAGGAAATTTGGCGTTTTATACTGTAGGCCTGTAATTCTTAGGAATAACTCACTTAAATCTGACCAAACAAGAGTCTAATAGGCATCCCAGGTATGACATTTTAAAAAAAATATATATAAATTATAATATAATAAATAATTATAAATAATTATAACAAATAATAATATAATTATAATAACAATTATTCAATAATGTAATCAACTCAAAATCACTGAAATTTGCTCAATTGCAGAATTGTCGCTGTCATTATTTATTTATTTTTATAACAAATTCCCCCACAAATTGCTATCGCTCAATTCTGCAAGTGATTATAATTTATTATCGCTGTTTTCTAGCTGCTCTAAAACCATTTTTGACATAAAGGGACACTTTTGGTTGCTATGGACAATCTACAGTTTGCAGTGAGAAAGAACCGTTTTTATTATATAAAAGAACATGTAGGGCACAGGGCAGACCACTAGGGACAAGGGGTGTGTGTATTTTTTACATACAGTACTGTAATCTATAAGATTACAGTATACTGTATGTATTGTGTTTGTTTAGTTTTTTGAATATGGTGCCGTTCTCCACCCCCGTGCGTCGTAACGTCACAGGGAACGGAGCTTGGCGGCACACGGGGACACTGTGTGAATCGAGCGAGCACCTGCTCGCTCACACAGCGCGGATGCATCGCTGGATCCACGGACAAGGTAAGTAAACGCTGCCTGTGGATTCAGCGAGGCGAGCCCGAGTCTAACTCTGGGGTTACCGATCGCAGCATGAAAATCTAACCCCGAGTCAGATTCGGGAATACCGCCAGGGGGGTTAATGTCTAAACTGCTGGCAACAAAAGTGAGTACATCCCTAAGTTAAAAATGCCAAATTGAGCACAAAGTGTCAATATTTGTGTGTGACCACCATTATTTTCCAGCACTGCCTTCAGTCTCCGAATGGAGGGGATCATGCTCTGCTTCAGTATGTCACAATACATGTTGGCATTCATTGGTTCCCCAATAAACTGTAGCTCCCCAGTGTCGGAAGCACTTATGCAGCTCCAGACCATGACAGGCCATGACTTTAGGCAAGACACACTTGTCTATATACTCGTCACCTGGTTGCTGCCATACACGCTTGACACCATCTGAACCAAATAAGTTAATCTTGGTCTCATCAGACCACAGGACATGGTTCCAGTAATCCATGTTCTTAGTCTGCTTGTCTTCAGCAAAATATTTCCCAAAGACAACCTCTGTATATGACGCTGAGCATGGGCACTCAACTTCTTTGATTGACCATGGTGAGGTCTGTTCTGAGTGTAACCTGTCCTGTTTAACCATTGTATGGTCTTGGCCACTGTGCTGCAGCTCAGTTTCAGGGTCTTGGCAATCTTCTTATAGCCTAGGACATCTTTATGTAGAACAACAATTTTTTTTTTCCAGATTCTCAGAGAGTTCTTTGCCATGAGGTGTCATGTTGACCTTCCAGTGACCAGTATGAGAGAGTGAGAGCGATAACACAAAATGTAATACACCTGCTCCCCATTCACACCTCAGATGTTGTAGCACTAACGACCCACATGACACAGGGAAAACAGCTAATTGGGCCCAATTTGGACATTTTCACTTAGGGGTGTACTCATTTTGTATGTGTATATATATATATATATATATATATATATATATATATAGATTAACCACTTTAAGACGGCCTATTTTTCAAACTTGTTGTTTACAAGTTAAAAATCTGGTTTTATTTTGCTAGAAAACTACTTAGAACCGCCAAACATTATATATTTTTTCTAACACCCTAGAGCAGGGGTGTCAAACTGGTGGCCCTCCAGCTGTTGCAAAACTACAAGTCCCATGAGGCATTGCAAGGCTAACAGTTACAAGCATGACTCCCGCAGGCAGAGGCATGATGGGACTTGTAGTTTCGGAACAGCTGGAGGGCCGCCAGTTTGACACCCCTGCCCTAGAGAATAAAATGGCGGTCATTGCAATACTTTCTGTCACACCATATTTGCGCAGCGGTCTTCCAAGCTCGCTTTTTTGGAAAAGATACACTTTTTTTTAATTTAAAAATAAGAAAACAGTAAAGTTAGCCCATTTTTTTTTCTATTGTGAAATAGGATGTTCCCTTGAGTAAATTGATATTGAACATGTCATGCTTCAAAGTTGCGCCTGCTTGTGGAATGGCGACAAACTTTTATTCTTATAAATCTCCATATGCGAGAAGGAGGTATAGGACTAAAATTATTGCTCACGCTCTAACGATCGCAGTGAACACCTTTTTCATATGTGGGCGCTACTCACGTATGCGTTTGTTTCCGCATGTGAGCTCGGCAGGACGGGGCGCATTTAAAAAAAGTTGTATTTATTTTACCTTTTGTTTAATTTTTTACACTATTCTTTAAAAAAATATATTAAATTAAACATCCCTTGTAATACAAAAAAAGCATAGCAAGACCTCTTAAATATGAGATCTGGGGTCAAAAAGTCAAAAAGACCTCAGATCTCATATTTACACTAAAATGCAATAAGTGCTAAGTGACATTTTGATGTTGTTTCCGCCCTGCATTGGTATAGAGTCATGTGGGGGCCATCTTCCCCTCACTCAACTTACCATACCACTTACTCATACCACAGAGAACAGAGTATCCGAATGCCTCCAGTAAGTGGTGGAGGGCACCGGAAAGCGGTGGGAGGGGGCTCTCTCCCCTCGCCGATAAAAATGATCTTGTGGTGAATGCGGAGCAGAAACCACTTTTATCAGAAAGCGGACCGCCCGCTAAGGAGGAGAATACCAGGGTTATAGCACCTAGCTGCTGCCATAACAATTATATTCCTCTTCAAAGTATCGCCGTAAGTGGTTAAAGTGAATTTATTGATAGAAAAACAAATTTATGTCTAAGCAATCGCAAACAGCAAACATAAAGATATGAGTGATCAATTAACTGAATGGAAAATACCTAAGCACCTACAGTAACTATATTACAATATATTCAAGATGAGTAGTACAGGTCACAGGAAATACCAGAGATGCAAGAAATGGAGAACCAGGACTGGAATCAGGAACAAGGAGAGCTGATGTAAGGAAGCGGGGTGTAAGAGCAAAATCAGGAGCATGACAAATGACAAGCAGCATCTGACTAAGCACAGCAAAGCATATCAAGACACTAACATAAATTGCATAGCATACTAGCACATTATGAAATACTTACCATAGAACGAAGCCCTGTATCGGCGCCCGGTCACCACTGAGGGAGCTGACATGCACCCTTGGCGTTTCTTTCGGGATCGCTGGCTTCAGTGCTGTGAATGGCCGAAGCTGCAAGAACATCACTCATGCACATGCGCACAGGGTCCCTCCGTTGCAGCAGGATACGCTTGACCTGCAGAGAGCATGCTCCGCTGACGTCAGCAGCTGCATGCAGGGTCAATATCTCCTAAGCCATGCAGGTTTAGGAGATAATCTTTTTACCTACATATAAGACTTATTATAGGCTTCCTTGTAGGAAAAAATGTCCAGGCGTGATACAACTGCTTTAACGTATTAGCTAAGCCCAATAGCTTAACTAATAATGTTATGTATTATTTATATTACAAAGCATGGAAGAAGTTATTTGCAAACTAAATAAGGGGTTATTTCTATGTTTAATGTAACAACATAAAAATGAACAAACAAAATTGATGAAAACAAAAAGGACATGTAAATGATAAAATAGCACACATGCCTCGTACACAACTCGGGAAAACTGTCCGTGTGTATGTTCCATAGCAGTTTTCCCGACAGGAAAAATGCAAGCAAAACAAATGAGAACTTGTTCTCTTTTTTCCCGCCGTGATTCTCTGAGTTTTTGTGCTCGGAAGTTTTTCTATGGAGCATACACAGTGCCAGTTTTCCTGACCAAAGCTGTCATGGCAGTTTTCCTGTCTGGAAAACCGTCCGTGTGTACACGGGGAAAACCAACCGAGCAGGTTCTCGGTTTTCCCGACAGACTTTTGACCGCTGGGAAAACCGATTGTGTGTACGAGGCAACAGATACTTTTTTAAGTATGTACAGTATGATTGCTGTTGACTTCAAGTAATCAAAAATACTTATAATAAAGATAATGCAGAGTACTCGAATTATAGGCCTTATATACAAGGACATTTGTTTGCACTTGAACTCCTCGTATATTTGCTGTATTTGTTTAGTCAGATCTCAAAATCACACCCAAAAGAAGGACCACTGGGAAAAAGGGGAAATATTAATACATTTTCTAAAAAAGAGTTTGCATCACTTAAAAGGTTTGGATTCGTAGGATTGTTCTGCAGTAAAGTTATCAAGAAATCACAGTGATGAGTTCCTTGGAATTCTATACAAAAGACCTTATGTGCAGGGTGATGTTATGAGTATTGTACAGAAAGTGAGTGACTACCTGCAGTGACCAGTACTTTTCCTCCTCATTAATACCCCCCCCCCATTTTACCTTTTAAAGTGTTTGTAAAGGAAAATAATCTTTTATCTCAGTAGCTTCCTTTACCTTAATTCAGTGCTGTTTTCATGTCCTCATTGTTTGTTTTTGCTCTCAAGTTGCTGTAATTCTTCTCTGATCAACGCACTTCCTGGTTGTCTGTTTCCTGATGACCACAGTACTGTGAGCTTTCTCTCTGTGGTCACTAATTAAGGAGGTGTGATTACTGTGTGTCTAAAACCCCACAGCACCAATCAGTTTAGTTTTCCAAACAATCACTGCCCTGTATTGGCTCTGTATGCTCTGTACAGCAGAGAAGCAGGAAACAACATGCAAAAACGAAACTAGAAACTAGAGGTACATTATATGATTGATTTGAATCTATTTTTAATCGTTTTTAATCACTTCAATACCCGCCTATTGTCATATGATGTCCACAGATGGGATCTCCCATCCTGGGTGGACGTCATATGACGTCCTGGGCTTTTCCGCGGGATATCTAAATGATGCCTGCAGCTAGAGGCATCATTCAGATATCCATGTCTTCAGCTGGTGATCCTGCGCACCATAAGAATGATCATAGCGGCGGTTCCATCATTTGATCGTTCTTATAGGCGGTGGGAGGGGACATCCCCCCTCCTGCTGCCATCCGGTGCTTCTCCGGGCTCTCCCGTGCCATCGGGGGCCCGGAGAAGGAATCGTCTGGCGATTGCAGGAAGCATAGACATGACTGGTGACCAGATGGTCACCAGTCATCTCTATGATCGTCGGAGGACCCGGAAGCGATGTCCTGATGTCATGATCGGGTCCCCGTAAGTAAACAAAGCCACGATTGCGTCTAGTGAACAACACCGATAATCAATTTTTTTTTCACCAATCTCATGCTTCCCAGCCTGGAGGAGAGATGTGTGGTCTTATTGACCCCGCATCTCTCCATAAAAAGGACCTGTCACACACATTTCCTATTACAAGGGATGTTTACATTCCTTGTAATAGGAATAAAAGTGATTATAAAAAAAAAAAAACAATAAAAAAAAAATTAAAACGCCACTGTCCCCGTTAGCTCGCTCGCAGAAGCGAACGCACGCGTAAGTCCCGCCGACATATGTAAATGCCGTTTAAACCACATATGTGAGGTATCGCTGCATTCGTTAGCATGTCAGCAACAATTCTAGCACTAGATCTCCTCTGTAAATCTAAACTGGTAACCTGTAAAAAAATTCAAAGCGTTGGCTATGGAGATTTTTAAGTACCGAAGTTTGGCGCCATTCCATGAGTGTGTGCAATTTTAAAGCGTGACATGTTAGGTATCTATTTACTGGGTGCAACATAATCTTTCATATTTTACAAAACAATTGGGCTAACTTTACTGTGTTGTTATTTTTTTAATTCATGAAACATTTATTTTTTTTTTTTTTTAAAAGCGTTTGAAAAATGATTGCGCAAATACCGTGCAAGAAAAAAACGTTGCAATGACCGTCATTTTATTCCCTAGGATGTCTGCGTAATTTTCTAGCAAAAGAATGATGATTTTTAGATGTAGTGCCAGAATAGGCCCGGTATAGAGGTGTGTATAAAAGCCCGGTATTGAAGTGGTTAAAAGGAATCAGTTAACTATTATGTCTCTATACCCTGTAAACAGTAATTTCAGCAAAAAAAAATTCCTTTACAACTCCTTTAAGTAAGGGTATACCTAGGTACACTCCCTCCCCTTTCGCCAAGAGGTTGATAAGGAACCCCACTCCACGTGTTTACTCCTTGCAGGTCAGTGAACTAGAAGGTATGGAGCCAGTGCATCACAATCATAAGCAACACAAATTTTCAGAAGTAGGTCGGAAATGGCAGCCCCAAATATTTCTCTAATTTTAAGCATACTGTAATTCATTCCAACCTTTACATTTCTGAAGGTGTAAATTTGAACAGAGCACAGGGAAATCAAGCAGTCAAGCAATATGTATTGTAAATTTCAAGTCAAAACAGTAACAGTTTTTTTTAAACTTAAAAAAGTTCAAACATGATCAATCTCTTGTTAGAAATATTGTTTAGAATAAAAGAACATTTTCTGAGCAGAGGACTGGTGTGGGATTAGATTGGGTTATTCATAATCCCAGATGTTGTATTATATACAGCCTAAAATCAATGCATATTCATTGAAGATATGTTTACATGCACTAAGTCTTTATCTGAACAAGTACATTGAAGACAGTTCACGCTGAATTAGATGATGCCTGGGTAGTGTAATATACAAAAATGATTATCTAAAGAAGATGTCCTATGAGATTCACAGTGCCTTCTGATAATTAAAAACCATACAGAGCTGAAAATGATCCAGACATACGCAATATATTGCTGAGCTCTATAATGACATCTGGCATTTCACAATTTTTTCTTCAGGAAAACTCCCACGTCACAATCAAGTGTTTTGTGTGATTTTCAAAACTATTTTTTTTTCTTTAACAGTTAACCCTTTTTTGAAAATGTTCATGCCAGTAATTTCAGAGAGGATCTATCACATATAAAATATTCAGCAAATAGTTTGATGAAAGTTCAAAAAAATTTCAATCTTCTTTTTTGTCAAAAATATCTATTTCATTTTATTTCATCTGTTGCTCTATCTGGCTAATGGTGTTCTTGTTACAATATCCTTTCTACATACATTTATTTTGCATTGATCTTCCTTCAAACTTCCCTCATCCCTCCTAGCAAAGCTATGACCTCCATTTTTACTCTGATTATGACTTTCTGTATGTTCAGTATAGAGACCCTGCCTTAGGCAGTAGTGTCCTGTTTGGGTCTGTGTGCTTGGGGAACAGTTAGGCTGTAACCAGCCTACATCTTCTCTTAAATTGTTGAAGTTTTGATGTGCCTTTTAATTCATTGCAACCAAGAGGGATGAACTCAAAACAAGTGACGGGGAAATGACTGTTAAGGTATAAAACAATCTAAAATATGATCTGCTAATATGCAATTGCTGATAAGAAAATACGGCAAACATTAAAATTATTTTAATTTTGGAGGATACAAATCTGCTACTTTAGCTATGTCGGGGGCCTAACTGAAATATTGCTAAAGTGTAAGGCTGCGTACACACGATCAGACATGTCTAATGAAACATGTCCGACGGACCATTTTCATCGGACCACGCTGAAGTGGTCTGTTGGTCTGATGTGTGTACACACCATCAGACAAAAATCCCATCGGACCACAACGCAGTGACGTAGAACACAACGACGTGATGAAAAAACAAAGTTTAATGCTTCCAAGCATGCGTCGACTTGATTCTGAGCATGCGGGGGTTTTTGGTCCGATGATTTTGTGTACTAACCATCGAACCTGTCCGACCGACAGGTTTCCAGCGAACAGGTTTCAAAGCATGTTTTGAAACTTTGGTCCGCTGGAAAACGGTCTGATAGGCCGTACACACAATCGAACATGTCCGCTGAAACTGGTCTGCAGACCAGTTTCAGCGGACATGTTCGATCGTGTGTACGCAGTCTTAGAGCTACAGAAGCATGTTTGAATTAGTTGTTGTCTGGATAGCCCATAGTCCCACATTTCTTTCCTACAAGTAAAAGAAACTTGTTAGATCTTATAAAGTGTATGGTGCTCATCCTTACTTACTTGTCTATATACCAGGAATCATATTGTCATGTCCCTGTCATCAGAGCTCGAGATGACAAGGGCAGCATTTTGCACAATTACTGTTTAAGTACCATGGTAAGTGGACACAGAGACGGCTAGGGGAGCAACAGGGTGCAGGTGCAAGGAAGTTGAATCAGTGAACTTGAGCTTGGAAGTACTGACGTTCAATGAGCAGAAGCATGGAGTCAGGTTCGGTACCAGCCTGTCATGGACAGCCTGGCTCATCGGTGGGCACATCGGCGCGCACGGGCGCGCGCATGGGCGGGAGCGGCGCATCGGCGCGCACGGTCGCGCGCATTCGCGGCACCATAGCGCGCACGGGAGCGCGCACCGGCGGCGGCGGCGCGCGTGCACGTGAGGACGCCGTTCTGGCGCCAAATCCAGCTTTAAAAGGGATCTGATCCCTGTGCTTCTTGCTGTCCTGTCTACAGCGTCTCTGTGAGCTACCAGCGTCGGTATCCTGATTGAACCTGATCCTGACTACCCGGCTTGAACCTGTTGTGCCTGTCTGCTACCTGCCCTGACCTTGGCTTGCTCAACCATCCCTCGGATTATCCTCTGTACTTCTGCTGCCCGCCTGTTGTTGACCCGGACTGGAATCTGACCCTGCCTGTACCGACCCTACCTGCTCCTGCACCCCAAGCCAGCCAGTGGACTTACCTACTGGGACCTGTTCCAGCTTGTACTATGGAACACCTCCCCCGCTTCTGCTGCAACTCCTGCTCCCAGCTGCCCTACAGTGAGCCTTGAACCATCAACCTGCACAAGTACTTCTACGTGTCTCCAGGAACCACCGACTCTGCTCACGGGCCCAGCACCCGCCAGTACCAGGCGCTTGTGCGACTCTGTAGTCCCGAACCTCCTGTCTGCACTATCAGGGGTCTCGGGATCAGAGAAGCACGCCGGGCTCGTACCACTAGGTACGTGACACAGCCAGACAGATAGGAACTGAATCATGGCTCAGAGAGACAGACAAGGGTTGGCAAATATGCTGGAAGTGAAGTACAAAATCAAAAGGCAAATCTTAGTCAAAAGTCCAGGCCGAGAATGGTAACACGTGTGAACAATAGACATGAGCAGGCAAGGGGAATCCAGAGAAGAGTCAGATGTAGGGAGACCAGTAACATGATCAGGCAATCTTTTAAGAATACGGGTCATAAGGGTATTAGCTGAAGATCACCCAACAATGATATCATGCGGGCCTCAGGTTTAAATAGGCCATCAGTCATCAGGATCTGTGGCAGATGCACGTATTCCGATCTTTGCATGATTAGTTAAGCTCCTGTTTTCAGGAGCATGTGCACATCTATGGGCACATTCACAAAAATTAGAGCAGTCGCCATGAGGTTCCTGACACCCATACTGAAATTGGATGTGAACTTGGAACTTTGTTAAAGTAATTTGACTTTGAAATCTAAAGTATACCATATTATGCCATTTGGAGGTAATCTCATATGACAATATAGGGCAGTGATGGCGAACCTTGGCACTCCAGGTGTTTTGGAACTACATACTACTCTGCAGTATAGATGAGCATCATGGGAAATGTAGTTCAAAAATATCTGGGGTGCCAAGGTGCGTCATCACTGATATGAATGAATGAATGAATGAATGAATGAATGAAAAACTTGTATAGCGCAACACATGCGAATTTAATCGCCTCTGGGCGCTTGTTGTTCCTTTCTCTTTTGAAATCAAAAGAGATGAGTCTTGATCTTTCTCCTGAATGCGAGGTGGTTCTCCTCCAACCGAATACTGGTCGGTAAAGCGTTCCATAGTCTGGGACCTTGGAGCGCGAATCTTCTTTCTCCTTTGGACTTAAAGTTGGCTTTCGGAATCTGGAGCAGATTTTGATTGGTGGATCGCAGAACGCGATTGGGATTGTGAGCTTTTATTTTTTCACATAGATAATGGGGGGCATTCCCATGAATACATCTATGCGTTAGGCAGAGAGTTTTAAAAACAATTCTGTCTTTTACTGGCAACCAGTGAAGGGATCTCAGAGAAGGTGAGATTGATTCCCATGGTTTTTTTCCAGTCACAAGTCTAGCGGCCGTATTTTGCACGACTTGAAGACGAGCGATTTGGTACTTGGGGAGTCCGAGGTAAAGAGCATTTGCATAGTCTAATCTTGAATTCACAATTGCTCCCACCACGACTGGTACGTCTTCTTTGGGGATGAAAGGAGTAAGTCTGCGTAGTAGGCGTAGCAGATAGTGAGATCCGCTGACTACAGACCCTATTTGTGCATCCATTGTCATGTAGGAGTCAAAGATGACCCCAAGACTTTTGACTTTGGTGCTAGGGGTGATGATTTTGCCCAAAATGGGCGGGGGTATCCAAGTTGTCCCCGGGTGATTCGTGCGCTTGGCGTGAAACAGTAGAAGTTCTTTGTCATCCAGTTCTCTATCAAACAAAGGCATGTCTCTAGATTGAGGTGATGATCCTTTTTATTGCATATGCGGAAATACAGTTGCGTATCGTCTGCATATGAGTGATAAAGCAGTTTTTGGCTGCTAATTATTTCAAAAAGGGGACAAAGATAGATGTTGAATAACACCGGCGACAGAGGCGATCCTTGGGGGACTCCGCACGATACTGTGCGTTTCTCGGAAGTGAAAGATCCCAACTTCACAGTTTGCGATCGGTTTTCCAAAAAAGAGGAGAACCAAGATAAGTCGCTTTCTGCGACTCTGGCTACTTCGACTAGTCGAGTCAGTAATAGCTTATGGTCTACAGTATCGAAGGCTGCGCTTAGGTCCAACAGGACCAAGAGACAGGATTCGCCTTCGTCTGCGGCCTCGAGGGCGTCGTCCCATATTTTGAGCAGTGCTGTTTCCGTCCCGTGTCCAGGACGGAAGCCAGATTGGTATGGATCTAGTAGGTTGTGGGTATCTAGATGCTGTTGCAGCTGTTGTACCACTACTTTCTCCATTACCTTTGAGAGGACATTTAGGCCTGTTATGGGACGGCGGTGAGTTGGGTCCTTGGGGTCAAGGGTATGTTTTTTCAGAATGGGTTGAATTATGCCCTCTTTCAACTGGGAGGGCACTATGCCTTCCTTGAAGGATTGATTTATAAGCTGCGTGATCGGAGGTGCCAGGATGTCGGCGCATTCCTTCAGCAGTTTAGTGGGGATGATATCATTTGGCGCTGTGCCGTTACGCAAAGAATCAATGATAATCTTTGTGGCCTGTATAGTAATGGGTTCCAGGGTGAACTTACCTGATTGTGGCGAAATATTGATGGTGCTGTGTGAAAGATTACGGGAGGGATTGGGGGGGGGGTTGGTTCTGCTGAATGCTTTCCCGGATTGCCTCAATTTTATTAATGAAGTAATCTGACAATTCATCGCAAAATTCTTGGGTGTCAGAGTTGGGGGCTTCTAGACATCTTGGATTCATGGTCTGATTGACCAATCTGAAGAGCTCGCGGGGGCGATTTAGGGCGCTGTTGATAGCCTCGGAAAAATAATTTTTCTTGGCTTTGAAAATTTCTTTGTGGTATTTCCTGGTTGATGCCTTGTAGATGGAGAGGTTCGCCTCTGAAGAGCTTCTCTTCCAGGCGGCTTCCGCCCTTCTACGCTCTTGTTTTAATAACGCCAATTGGTTGTTGAACCAGCTGGAGGTATTTTTTCGGATGCAGGTTTTATGTTTCGGCGCTATTAAGTCAGCTGACTGTAATAGGGCTGTGTTTATGGCATCCAGTGTTTCTACAGCCGTTTGGTTCGGCTGAATTGTTTTTATTTTATTCCTTAACATGGTTTTGAAGAGTTCCGAATGGAGCTTCTTCTGACATCTAGTCCAGTGTGTTGTCACTGGTTTTGATGTTTTTGTTAAGGGAGGGAAATCGGAAATAATGAATTTAATTGCATGGTGGTCTGTCCATGGCAATAGTTCCTTTTCCAAGATTTTTATTTCCAGATTTTGCCTGAAAATAAGATCGAGGGTGTGACCTGAAGTATGTGTGGGCCCACATACTAATTGCTGTAGCCCTAATCCTCCTAGATGTTCAATGCAGGCGTCGGCAATGGGGTCTTGTGATGAGTTGGCCCAAAGATTAAAATCCCCGAGCAGCAAAGGGTGTTTGCTGTTAAGGGTATAGGTAGAGATGAAGTCCGTCAATGATAGTAGAAGCTGCGATTTTGGGCCGGGTGGTCTATAGCAGAGTAAAATCTGTACGGTCTCCTGGGAGTTTATTTCCAGCTTCAGCGTAAGGGTTTCCATGAATGGAAGAGGGTTTTGAAGGACTGGTTTAATGATCGTAAGATGGGACTTGTGGATCACCGCCAGTCCTCCTCCTCTTTGCCCTAGTCTGTTTTCCGTTATAATACGGTAGGTTTCTGGCACCATTTCTCCTAAAATGGTGTTACAGTCGGCTGTGAGCCAGCTCTCTGTAATAAAGAGGCAGTCTAAATCGTATTGTAGAATGAAATCATGGATTTCTAATCGATGTTTTACTGCTGATCTGGTGTTGATCAACGCACATGATATGTGCTTAGGCTGGGGTAGGCGGCTGTGATGTTTGATAGTCGATCTCCGATCGTTTCTCAAAAGGCGCAGAATTTTTAGTTTTTTTTTGGTAATGGCTGGTAAAAATGCGGCATATTGCTTCAAGTCCCAAATGGTCTCTGCCGTGTATTGCAGATTGACCGTGGTTGCCATATACCGGGGGGGGGGGAGTGGAGGATTTTCAAGAAGTGACTGAATCCTCCACCCAGGCTTGGTCCAGAGGAAGGCAAAAAACCCTGGCCTTGCAATGCCAATGTGCTACGGCGGGGAAAAAATTCCTTCCTGACCCCTTAAGAGGCGATCAGCGAACCCTGGATCAAGTCCTAATAGTGTTAAGGAAAGGGGATTGGGGCTGGGTGTACCAAGATGGCCGCCGACCAGGCAGCAGGATCCAGGCTGGGGTCCACCTAATTAAGTGGATCGGTGCTGCCTGGGGGGCCGGGAAGAATAGCTGGGAGGAGAGGGGGGGTTTGCTGGGGTAGGAGGAGGCTTTCTGGGCCGTTGAGGTGATTTGCTGCCGATTGCCGGGCGTGAGGAGCGGTGCGCCGCTAGGCCGCAGGTGAAGCCGCGGCCTTTCCTAAATCGCGGCTGCCGCGAATCCTCACAGGCCGGCGCGGGAGTGTAAAAATTGCGGGGATAGCACTGGGGGGGTAGCACTGAGTGGGGGGGGTAGTATGGGGGTACGGATGAAAGAGGGAGAGCTGTGGGGGGGTTGGAAAAGCTGCCTCAGCTTGTCCTGAAAAGGACAGCTGTGTGTGGCTTACCTGCTTGGCTCCCTGGCGAAGGGATGAAGGAGGGAGCCAGCGGGGATCAAGCAAGTCAGGGGGAGCCTAATGAGTCCCTGGAGGGGTGGAGGGGTGGAGGGAGCCTGCCTGACTGTCTGGCTGACTGGTCCCTGGCGAGAGCGACTCGTGCGGGAGGCCGGAGCATCCTACTCTCCCACTGTCACTGACTGACTGACTGAGCAGTCTCTAGCTAGGGGGGAGGAGCAATGATAGTAGAATCAGGTCTGTGTTCTTTATAGGGAATGGGAAAATTATCACACCAATATAGGCTATGGCCTTGGGTGGCATGGATACCTAGAAACACATACCGCTTCCCACACATCATGTTGCTAACAGTTAGTATTGATATAGGATATAGGCTCCAAGCCTTAGAGTGCCTTGTGTGAGTGCAATGTTTGATCCTATTATAACACCCTTAAAACTAATCAGTTGAACAATGTAAGAGAGAAACGGCACAAGACATTTAGCCTGGTGGTAGCAAAATGTAAAAATCCAGCTCTGTTCTTTGCTGACATTACTTAGTTTCTGAAAAACATATTGTTTGACTTGTAGCTTAATGAGACTTTGTTCATTCAGAGCAAATAACAAAGTCTCTTACTAGTACACCCCCATTCCACTTGTAATGGAGCCTAAAAAAGTATTGAAGATGTCCTCCTCCTCCTCAGGTGACAGGGTTCAGGCCTGATGTCTGACTAGCCATTTAAACATGAGAACTGAATCCTGGAAGGTCACATGACCCTCATACCTGGAAATACACCTAATCAATGGACCACTGTGTTATCTAAATTTAGAACATTCCTTATCAAAAGCCAGTAATAGATCACAATGGCAGTGATCTATAGCTGGAAGGAGATGCTGGATAGAGATGCAACAGCCTTGTCCCAGTCTTTTTTTTATAATCATCTTTTTCCTTTATTATAACAAATTTCAATTTACAAAAAAAAAAAAAAAACAATACGCAAAGACAAACAAAAACATTCCATGCATTTTTTCCATATAAAATCATTTTAACATATAACACTTGTTCCCCTTTCCCCTTGGGGTGCTCTAAATATATACTCGTGTTTTCCCCATTACATTTTCCTTCCTTCCTTCCTTCCTTCCTTACTTCCTCCCCCCCTCTTCTCTTCCCTTCTTTACCGTGAAACCTCAATCCTTCCCCCCCTCCAAAAAAAAAAAAAAAAAATAAGCAAGGGGCTCAATAGCGCCTTATTATTTGTTTTCTCCATCCCCCCAAGGAGGAAGAGAGAGAAAAAGGAGAGAGAGAAAAAAAAACAAAATTCCATATTACTCTGGTAAACCTCTTCTCCCCTTCCCCCTAACCCTACCCTCCCCTCCCCCTCTGTCCTTTACGTGAAATTTTAAAATTGCTAATTTTTCAATAACTCTCATCCTAAGCACGTGTAAACGAACTCCATGTGGATATCCAAAAAAAAGAAAACGAGGTGGGTGACCTTCTGACCCTTCCCATAGCCTTAGTCCTCCCTTCAGAGCACCTCCCTGGGGTGGGGGGAAACACCACTCACAGACACACAATATCCCCAAATCTCAAAAGAAAGAAAAAGAAAGGAAAAAAAAACACAACCCAAGGCTTGGCTCTCCCCCCATCCCCAGCCCATCAATCTGTCCCTATTTTGGAGGAATAATATATCCATCCTGCCCATATATCCTTAAATTTGTCCTGTGTGTACCCATCTCTCTGCTTCCATAAGCCTCTCTACTCCCCCTTCCAATCCTTTATCAATAGGCATAGATTGTTTCCAAAATCTAGGAATTAGTGCCTTAGCTGCATTTAGCAAGTGTGGAGTAACACTTCTTTTATACAATGGAATAGATGATGGCATCCCATGAAAAGGGAAGTGTAATTGGGAGTCTACATAGAAGAAGTGTGTTGATGTCACATGCCTTCATATACCTTCCTATGTAAACACAACACAGAAGCATTGTGTTTACTGTGGTTTTCCTGGAACCCAGGAGCTGATTGTTTCATCTCTCAGGCTTAGTTATGAATCTTGGCTGTCACTTACAGCCAGTGGTTCCAGCACCAGAAGCTCTTGGGACCAGAAAGAACAGTTGGATCTGGCTGACATTTTAAAACATCACTCTCTCATTTTAAAGTGGTACCAAGGGCTCAAGTAGTTAGGATAGATCATCTTATGTCAACATTATTTTATCAAAGCTAGTGTACTTCAATATTTTTACATTTCATCTGCAGCGGTATTAATAACATTTTTGGTTCATTATATTTAATTGGATTATTTTGGAGGTTGAACAAATGCTTATGGCCCTCAGTTTTGTTATTATTATTATTTGTACAATTTTATTTGCTTGTCCTTGTAGAATTTTGTTGTGTACAGACAATCTTTCCCCTTTGAAGGTCATTCAGAATTATTTTCTCTTTATTTTTTTCCTGATTTCTGCTGTGAATTAGCATGATGTGTGGGTTTTATTATAAATTCTATATTCAAGACATTATCAGACCTAAAGTATAGGTCTCTGCCAAGGATGATTTGCTGTTAGTAATAGACATGCTGTTTTTTATACACATGAATGTTTACATGTGCAGAGATGACACAGCCAGGAAAATAATGATTTTGTATTCTATACAATGAAAGACTCTAGTAAGTAAGTAAATTACAAGAGATTAAATTGAATGTGAAATGTGAAGATTAAAGGACTTGTAAACCAAACCTACAAGTTTAGTTAGCAGAAGTTTTATGCTCATAAACTCTGTAAAAGAGACGACTTGCTGAAGTTCAAACCGAGCACCAGAATAAGGAAGAAAGGAAATTGAAGTGACTTTGAACATAGCATGGTTGTTGAGTATTTCAAACACTGCTGATCTACTGGTATTTTCACGCACAACCATCTCTAGGGTTTACAGAGAATGGTCCAAAAATAAGAGAAACATCCAGTGAGCCGCAGTCATATAAATAAAATTGCCTTGTTTATGTCAAATGTCAGAGGAGAATGGGCAGACTGGTATGAGATGATAGAATGGCAATAGTAACTCAAGTAAACTTGTTACAACCACGGTATACATAATACCATTTCTGAATACACAACACATTAAGCTTTGAAACAGATTGACAAAATTGAAGATGTTGCCTGGTCCTGATGAGTCTCAATTTCATCTGAGACATTCAGATGGTATGGTCAGAAATTGGCATAAACAACATGAAAGCATGGATCCATCTTGCCTTGTATCAATGGTTTAGGCTGGTAGTGTAATGGTGTGGGGGATATTGTTTTTACATATTTGAACCCCTTAGTACCAACTGAGCATCATTTAGACACCAAGGCCTACCTGAGTAATGTTGCTGACCATGTCCATCTTGTTATGACTACAGTGTGCCCATGTCTGATGGTTAATTCCAGCACGATAATGCACCATGTCACAAAGTCCAAATCATCCCAAATTGTATCCTTGAACATAACAATTAGTTCACTGTACTACAATGGCCTCCACAGTCACCATATCTCATCCAATAGAGCACCTTTGGGATGTGGTAGAATGGCAGATTCCCATCCTGGATGTGCAGCCGACATATCTGCAGCAACTGTGTGATGCTATGATGTCAATATGGAGCAAAATCTCTGAGGAATGTTTCCAACACCTTTTTGAATCAATTCCACAAATAATTAAGGCAGTTCTGAAGGTAAAAGGGGGTCCAACCTGTACTAGCAAGGTGTTTATAATAATAATAATAATAATAATAATATTTTATATATATATATATATATATATAATATTATTATTATTATTATTATTATTATAAACACCTTGCTAGTACAGGTTGGACCCCCTTTTACCTTCAGAACTGCCTTAATTATTTGTGGAATTGATTCAAAAAGGTGTTGGAAACATTATATATATATATATATATATATAGCCATGGGCAAAAAATATTGGCACCCCTGCATCTCTGCCAAATAATGCACCACTTTGGCCACCAAATTGTTGCAATTACAAACATGCATACCTCTCAACAAGTAGCAACTAGCAAAAGTATGTAGGTATAGGACCCACCCCTTGCCACACCCACTTAAAGGAGAATTATAAAAAAATTATTACCGTATTTATCTTCATATTGTGCGCACCCGCGTATAGCGTGCACCTCCAACCTGGAAGGAAATTTTTTGAAAAAAAGAGAAAATACTTACAGTTTGAATGGCCCTCGTCGGTGTCTTGCCTGGCATCCATCGGCAGCCTTGTCCGGTCTGGCGTCCGTCTGCTGCCTTGGTGGTGTCCTCCGCGCTTCTCCCGCGCTGTCTCTGAGCCGATCCTTGCTTCCCGCACTGTGTTTGAATACCGCCGCCTACATATACCGAGCGCAGTACACTCGGGCATGCTCAGCCATGCTTGGCTCCTCTCGCATAAAGGCTAGGAGGCGGCACAGGGCGTGACCGCGAGGGGAGCCGAGCCTGGCCGAGTGTACTTAGTGTACTGCGCTCGGTATATGTCGGCGGCGGTGTTCAAACACAGCGCGGGAAGCGGGGATCGGCGTATACCACGCACCCACGATTTTCCCCTGATTTTAAGTTTTTTTTTTACCCGGACCCGAACCCAGACCCGAACAATTTGCTGTAAGTTCGGGTTTGGTTTTTGAGTATGTAACGGCGCGCTGCAGGGCAGCCAATCAGCATTTGTTTTACCTGTGTGACCTAGAAGCCATCACAGCCATGACTACTAATGGCATGGCTGTGTTTGGCCAGTGCAGCATGTGACAGAGCATGTGACCCAGCCTCTATATAAGCTAGAGGCACACAGCACAGCTCATGACTCTGCTTTAGCTAGGGTAGGGAAAGACTGTCAGGGATAGATTTAGATAGGATTGTGCTGCTTCAGAAATCAAATTACAATACTCAGCGATCTACATAGCATTAGCTACTGTAGGGAAAGGTTCCTGATGTTCTTATAGGGAGAGAATTAGATAGGAGTCAGTCCTACTTCACAAACCTAATTGCAGCTGCATTGCATATGTTCCTGTCAGATACTCTGAGTATTGCACCAGCATTGCATATGTTCCTGTGACATACTCTGCATATTGCACCAGCATTGCATATGTTTCTGTGACATGCTCTGCATATTGCACCAGCATTGCATATGTTCCTGTCAGATACTCTGCATATTGCACCAGCATTGCATATGTTCTTGTGACATACTCTGCATATTGCACCAGCATTGCATATGTTCCTGTCAGATACTCTGCATATTGCACCAGCATTGCATATGTTCCTGTGACATACTCTGCATATTGCACCAGCATTGCATATGTTCCTGTCAGATACTCTGCATATTGCACATGTTCCTGTGACATACTCTGCATATTGCACCAGCACCATATGTTCCTGCTCCATGTCACACCCTTGGTATACTTTTCTTCTATTGTGCTATTCAAAAAACAACCATTTAGGGAAAAAAATAAAAATCGCGGTGTTTCCTCCAGTGTTTCTCAGTTTTTCCTCCATATCTGTAGGTGTGAGAAATACTGTAGCAGTATAAATTTTGGCCAACATTTATGAAGAAAAATTGCTAATTTGTTACATTTTTTAACAGAAACAAAGAATTTTTTTTTATTTTTTACAAAAAATAAAAAACCCAGAGATACTTAAATACCACCAAAAGAAAGCTCTATATGTATGAGAAAAAAAAAAGACGACAATTTCATATAGGTACAGTGTTGCATGCCAGAGTAATTGTCATTCAAAATGTGAGAGCACGAAAGCTTAAAATTGGTCTGGTTATTAAGGGGGTTTAAGTGCCCAGTGGTCAAGTGGTTAAAAAGTATTTTATTGAAATACTCATATGTTTTTTTTTTTTTTTTTAACTTCCATAAAAATACAGCTTTGCTAGGGAGAGCTATTAGGGCCCTAGTGCTGCAATACATTTGTAAATCACCTCCAACTAGTAGTAAATATGTTATTAGTAGGAACAGGAAAATGTCTTTCATCAAATGAAATTAACTGCCTAACAGAAGACAACTGGCGTTCCATATGTGCCAATCAAACAGTTCATAGATGTAAAGTCCTCACTGACATGTCACTGTAAGCAAATTGGAAATTTTGGATTGTCTCTGTTTCAATAAGCCATTTTTTCCCCTTTTGTATCTGTAACTGAGCCAAAGGTGCAATCAGTTTATGTGAAGCACCCTCAGTGAACAGAGTAGGACAATTTAGTTGGGCTCCTCTGTAGGGAGAGGTGCTGAGGTTAATGTGTTTGTGTTAGCTGGGCAAAGCTCCAAGGGCTGGGACTCTGTTACCTCCCCCTGGCTTCTAGAACTTGCTGGATGGTGCTGGAAATTAGAGGGTGGAAGAACAGAGACCAACACTGAATATTTATGGAGTCTCCTCCAATCCCTGAGTATGTAAGGCCCAGTGGGTGGGGAGCCATAAATGTCCAGGTGCCTGACCATGTGGTAGCAGAGTCCAGGGTCCAGTTGCCTGGAGGGGACCCCTATGCTGTGGGGCTCTGCCCTTGGGCTAAAGGGAGAAACTAGTGGGAGAGAGAGAGCTGAAGGCTCATATGCCTTTCCAGCCTCAACAAGGCTTAGCTGGAGCTACCCTGGCAGTCAGGAGCTGGGCCTGTCCAGCAGGAAGCCTGTGCAGCAGCCATCTGGATTTCAGGATTAACTCAAGAGGGACTGAGTGAGTTATTGCTTTTCACCCCAACCCAAGCTTGGATAAAGGAGGAACAGCAAGGTGCAATACTTTGCTTTGCCATAACTAAGGGACAGCTTACTGAGAGTCCACCACCAAAAAAGCCACACTACACCTCTAGCAGCCAAGAGCAGCCAAGTCTATTAGCATTTCTCTACGGAGTAGTACCCGTATTCAGCTGTTGCAACTTGTTGGAACTTGTTTTGTTGTAAGTCAATCTTACAAGAGAACAGCTATGTAATGTTGATTACTAGCAGCCAGAAGGTTAGCAATTCCTCAAGTTGCGTTCAAGTTCTACAGTTCTGGGCATCCCACGTTTCTGCTCCCCATCCAAGTTTTGACCCCCTAAATAAAAAACAAAACAAGCATCCCTGGACTTATTTATGAGCCTGCATTAAAAGCTACAAAAAAAAAAAACCTTTGTGCGTAAGGGAGGACCCAAAGATCCAGCAGCCCTTGCGGGGAAGCACTCAGTGGCTGACCGTTCATATGGGGTGCAGGGGCACCACACCCACCCACCCATGCATCCGGCCCCCTAATCTACATGCAGCTAAAGGCTCTAATAGGCTTCAAAAAAGAGCACTGCGCCCCGAGCACACCCACTTGTGTGACAATAGCAAATAAATATTAACCTGACGACTGACCTGGAAGGGTGGCTGTGGGTACCACCAGCCGCCACTGGTAGCATTACATATGCCTTAGGTATTTCTTATTTGTTTTTAATACTCTTAGCAACAGGTAATTTTAGAGGCACTGGACTTTATGGAACTTGTATGTATGCAAAAAGTAGTTTAGTGCACGTTTGTTTGCCATGTAGAACTTAAGCTGGTGATGCTTGTGTAATTGCAGGGTCTAGCCACTTTGTAGCTATGTGAGAACTCTGTAATCAAACGGTATAGTTCACATAATCTTTTCTTATTTCTTGCAATGTCTTTGTGACTCTCTTGTGCAATTGCATAAGGTGTTCCTATGGTACTAAGCGGCGAGAATCACAGAACATATACCCATCAACCAAGGATAGTTCATGTCTAATCCTGTAGTAAGGTGACAGAATATGGCTCAATTTTGTTTCTAAATGGGTCCTCCAGCAATAGTAGAACAGATATTTTCAAAGAGTCCTATGTTCTTCCATTTATAGCAGCATGCATCTTTTGCAGGTCGCGTAATATGAATTGCAATGTGCAATAAGTTAAACCACACGTGAAGCAGTAATTGTTCTTTATGTGTGCAGCTCTGAACTGAAATTCAGATTAATCTTTTGTTGTACCTTTTTTGTTGGGCCTAAATATGATCCTTATGAGAGAAAGAGTCTGAATTCACAGCCTATATGGTAGTCCTCTGACTGCCTCTGCCTTAGCAGTTTCACTGTGGCTATAATTGGTAAGTTGGTATTTTGGGACAAGGTTAGTGATGTAGCTGGGGGCCGAGTTGTGGATGGTTTTGTAAATTATTGTTAGTACTTTGAATTTTATTCAAGGCTCAAATTCATAGTAGAAGTACACCCAAAAATGGTGGCCATGCAATTTGTTGTAGTTTTCTGAAATTGTGAGAACTTGTATACTTCACCAATCAATTTCAAGAAATTGATCACTTTTATTGAAATGATGCTGTAGTTGGCAGAGTTTTATCTATATGCCTTTATTATAATTTGCCATGTACATTGTATGAATTCTAATTGTTTTTGTTTTAAACAATGCAAAAGTAAAGGTGGCATTTTATTAGATGTAGTAAGGCCCACAACTCCCTCTTCAACACCTGTAGTTAAAAAAAGAAGATCAAATCTTCCATTCTACCAGCCAGCCATTCGACCTGCAGCACGCCTCTGTGTTTTCATCAGTTTTTCCTCAGTTCGATGAACTTGAAACCTGTATTAGTCAGCTACACAAACATCTTTGAACCACCCAAATATCAGTTTGAGCTACTTTACATATCCCATGGAAATGATTGCAGCTGAGAGGCACATCAGCTCAACCAGTTGAGCGAGACCCAAGTGTAGCCAAGTAGGGACACTACTGATCTATAAGGTGCTGGAGTCGAAGCTCTAATCTGGTTTACTTTTTTAATAATCCTTGGTTTTGAAGAGGGCAAAGCAGGCCAATTCACTGAAATGTCATTATTTCAGGTCCACTTTATTTATTTATTTATTTTCATTTCTTCCACTTTGATTTCCAGTAATTTTTACCCTATAAACTACACTTATGTAGGAAATAAGATTTCTCAGCTCCTAAATCATATTCATCTGGAAAAACTGATTAACCACTTAAGGACCGCCGCATGTACATTTACGTCGGCAGAATGGCACCGACAGGCACATCAACGTATATATACGTTGGTGCCTTGGGGGGGTTCGGGGGTCAGATCGGACCCCCCCGTACATGCGGCGGTCCGCGCGGCTGTAGGAATGATCTGACAAGAGGGGGCGGCTATTCGTTTTTGTCCACCCCCTCCGGATCACTCCCAGCCAATGCGCGCGCCCGCCCGCCCACCCTGTCACTTCCTCCTCCTGTGTAAACACAGGAAGGAGGAAGCGATGTGATCTCTCCCTCGGCGTTTTTTTCAACCACCGATGAGGAGAGATCACAACACAGTAAGTCCTGCACTAACACTACACTGCACTAACACTACACATAGTCACATTTAACCCCCCGATTGCCCCCCCTCCCCCTGTCACAGTGTCACTGAATGCAGTATTCATACATGTATGATTACAGTATTTAGTGTCAGTGTGACAGACAGTGTGACAGTCAGTTATTGTTAGGTCCTGGGTAGCCCCCGTACCCCCCCTAATAAAGTTTTAACCCCTTGATCACTGCCCTAGTTAACCCTTTCACTCCCTATTGCCAGCATCACTAAGCGATCATTTTTCTGATCGCTGTATTAGTGTCGCTGTTCCCGCTAGGTAGCTAATTTCTTTTTTTATTGCGATTTTTTTTACTAAGGACATGTAGCTAAATAAATTTTGGCCTAAATGTTTGACTAAAATTTAGTTTATTGATTTTTCTCATAACAAAAAGTAAAAAATATTGGCCCAGATTCATAAAGCAATTACGCCTGTCTAACTGGTGTTAGACAGGAGTAATTTCAAATTTTGCGCGCCGTATCACTAGTTTGAATCCTCAAACCATGATACGGCGGCTTCGGGCTTCGATCCGAGAGGCTTACGTCTTCGTAAGCCTTCGGATCTACGCTGCGATATTTTTGCGGCCGCTGGGAGGAGTTTGCGTCGTTTTCATGCGTCGGGATATGCAAATGTGTTTTTACGGCGATCCACGAAGATACGAGCGGTCTTCGCAATCGCTTACGTCTGTTTTTTTTTACGTACTGTTAGACCAGCTTTTTGCTGGTCTAACGGTGCGTAGCCCATGTTAAGTATGGCCGTCGTTCCCGCGTCGAATTAAATTTTTTTTTTTTTTTTTGCGTAACTCGTTCGGGAATAGAAATGTCCGTAAACGACGCTACTCAAACAACGAATGACGTAACGACGTGATTTCGCGCAATGCACGGCGGGAAATTTGCGAACGGAGCATGCGCAGTTCGATCGCCGCGGGAACGCGCCTATTTTAAATCCTTCACGCCCCCTACTCGTCTAGATGGATTGCGACGGGAGAAATACACTACGCCGCCGTCGTTTACTGGACAAAATCTACCTGGATTCCACGTAGAGCCAGGTAAAAAACGGCGGCGTAGTGTATTTAGTGTAGTGTATTTATGCTACGAGAATCCAATTCTCTCTGAATCTGGGCCATTGTTTTTTTTTTCAAAACGACGCTCTATTTTTGTATATAGCGCCACAGTCACTATTCAAATATCACTCTCCAATGGTTAGATTCTAGTACAGTAAAACCTTGGATTGCGAGCATAATTTGTTCCAGAAACATGCTAGTAATCCAAAGCACTTGTATATCAAAGCCAATTTCCCCATAAGAAATAATGGAAACTCAAGTGATTCTTTCCATAACCATTAATTCATAGGTCCTTCAGTTTTTAGTCCATATAAAATATTTATAATTATAGCAATGTAATAGGTTGTGTAACCATAAAATGTCCATCCACAAATGGAAGCCTCCACAAGAGGATTAATCTAGCAGGAGCTCCAGAGTATAAAAGAGAAGAGAGGCCTCTAAGGCCGCTTACACACGATCGGTCAAAACCGATGAAAACGGACTGAAGGACCATTTCATCGGTCCAAACCGATCGTGTGTGGGCCCCATTGGTCAGTTATCCTTCGGTCAAAAAAAAGAGAACTTGCTTTAAAATTTGACCGATGGACGCCTGACCGATGGGTCAAAACCGATCGTTAGTATGCAAAAGCATCGGTTAAAAGGCCGCACATGCTCAGAATCAAGTCAACGCATGCTTGGAAGCATTGAACTTCGTTTTTTTCAGCAAGTCGTTGTGTTAAAACACGTAAACGTCACTGCGTTCTAACACAATAGTTTTTTTAACCGATGGTGTGTAGGCACATCAGACCATCAGTCAGCTTCATGGGTTAACCAATTAAAACGGTCCTTCCGACCGTTCTCATCGGATGGACTGATCGTGTGTACGCGACCTATGTGTATCGCTATGTTGCTAAATGTTGTATCTTCATTAATTTGTAACCATATTGCTACTCTAATGCCCTGTACACACGATCGGTTCATCCGATGAAAACGGTCTGATGGATTTTTTCATCAGATATCCGATGAAGCTGACTTTCATCAGTCTTGCCTACACACCATCAGTTAAAAAAATTATCGTGTCAGAACGCGGTGACGTAAAACACAATGACGTGCTGAGAAAAATGAAGTTCAATGCTTCCGAGCATGCGTCGACTTGATTCTGAGCATGCGTGGATTTTTAATCGATGGACGTGCCCACAGACGATCGTTTTTTTCGATCGTTTTTTTAACCATCAGATCATTTTAAAACAAGTTCCTAATTTTTAGGATAAAAAAACGATGGGGCCCACACACAAACCGATCACGTGTACGTGGCATTAGAGGCACCTCTCTTCTCTTTTATACACAGTTGTGACACAACGCTACTTGTATATCAAGACATTGCTTGTATATCAAGTCAAAATGTATTAAAAATGTTGCTTTTCTTGCAAAACACTCTCAAACCAAGTTACACTCAAACCAAGGTTTTACTGTACACGTTTGTATCTGATTATAATGACTGTAGAACAAAGTATACTGTTTTTATTTAAAACACATGGGCAAATAAGGCCTGAGATAAGCCTGCAAGTATGCAGTTCTGCAAAGGTGATCTAGTCTTTATTGCTTGTTTCCCTAGTTTAGTTTGCCCATCTGACCTCATCAAATAGGTTCCACTTGCTTGTGTGCCGCTTTGGGATTCATAAAACCACTGAGCACAAACTACATTCAGGGCCGAGAAGATCAGAGCTTTTAAACTAACTGCCTGCTCTCAAATTCCACTGTGTTCTCTTCTGGAAATCACTGATAGATTTGTGTGAAGGGTAGCCTGGTATTGCATATGTCCTGTACATTTTTTCACATGACTAACATAGCAGATAGTGAATACATGCATGTTTTAGAAAATTAATATATCAATAGTATTTTTCCAACCAGAGCTTGTTGTTTGCAGATGACACACAGTTATATGTGAACCCAAAATAGTGGCATGGCGTTCTGTTCCTTTGATAGGCAGATGAAAGGCAATGCAGCAATGAATTCTGTTAGCTGCTGATAGCTACAGTTCAGTGACAGCTGCGCTTGGTGACCAGCTAGGATGTGTAGAATTCAATCGAAGCCGTTCCTTGGTGGTTTGGTGGAGCTACAGATTATGTTTCCAGTTCAGCACTTATTGAGTGTTTTTTTTTTTTTTTTTTAGAAAATAATTTCAAGAAGCAAAGTGAAAATGATCTGATAGACTTTCACGGATTAGAATTAAGCCTATTCTCAATCATTGAGTTAGGAGGTTAAAAAATGTATTTGTATAATAATGTTTATTTCAAAACATTGCAACAAATGCACTTACTGCTTCAAATCATAGAGGCCATACTATTCAAAGAACCCCCAGACTAAATAAAAACATTTAAAAATAGTGGGCCAGGTTCAGAAAGATCGGCGTATATTTATGCGGGCGTAGCGTATCTTGTTTACACTACGCCACCACAACTTAGAGAGGCAAGTGCTGTATTCACAAAGCACTTGCTCCCTAAGTTACGGCGACGTAGCATAGATGGGCCGGCGTAAGCCCGCCTAATTCAAAGTAGGTGGAAGGTGAGCGTGATACATGTTAATGAACCGTGACCCCATGTAAATGAGGTGCTGAGCGGCGCAGGCGCCGTCCATGGATGTATCCCAGTGCGCATGCTCTGAATCTAGACGCAAATACTCAATGATTTTGACGTGAACGAAACTTACGCACAGCCCCTATTCGCGTACGACTTACGCAAACGACGTAAACGACGGAAGATTCTACGCTGTTCCGACGTCCATACTTAACATTGCCTGCGCCTCATATAGCAGGGTTAACTTTACGCCGGTCATAAGCCTTACGTAAACAACGTATATCAATGTGCCAGGTGCAAGTACGTTTGTGAATCGGCGTATCTAGCTCATTCATATATTTAATTGGAACGTTTAATGTGTCCAGCTTAACTATGCGCCCACGATACGCCGGCGTAGGCAAGTTATGCCGGACAACTGTAGCCATGTTTTTCAGCGTATCTTGCTTTCTGAATCGGCGTAAAGATGCGACGGCCCACATTTGAACTTACGTCGGCTTATCTCGAGATACGCCAGCATAAAGCCTTTCTGAATTTGGTTAATTTACTAAAGGTAAATAGTCTGTACACTTTGCAAAGTCCAGTTACACTCTGCAAGTACAGTTGCTCCAGTACTTAGTAAATGAGGAAAGCTTTACTTTGCAAAGAATACTCAATCAACTGCAAGGAAATTAGAAAAAAATAAAAATTTTGCTTGCATATGTTTGGATGATGCTTCCTAAGCTCTGGAGCAATTGCTCTTGCAGAATGCAGCTACACTTTGCAAAGTGCACAGTCTATTTGTCTTTAGTAAATCAACCCCATTGGGGGTTATTTACAAAAGGCAAATCTATTTTGCTCTACTGGAAGTGCAGTCGCTGTAAATCTGAGGGGTAGATCTGAAATGAGGGGAAACTCTGCTGATTTTTTTATCCAATCATGTACAAGCTAAAATGCTGTTTTTTTTTTTTATTTACCTTGCATGTCCCCCTCACATCTACAGTGACTGCACTTCCAAGTGCACTTTCTTTTTTTCAAAATTCTTTATTTACACACAACAAAGAGCGGTCCACATGGATCACAGCAACATTCAACAGTGTTATCTAGAGATGCATATACAAACAGAATTCAGTCATAAATATACTGTTATTCAGGACGAATGTATTACCCAATAGGTCATTGCGTATCGTTAGGCTACTAGCCCTTACGGGCAATACACAGCAGACACTGCAATGATAGGGTTCAATGGCCCATGGGTTGTGACATGTAACCAGGGATCTGCAGATCCGCTCACCTTTTCCTAATATTCTGAAAGGTAGTAAGAGTGAAAAGAGAAGGGGGACAGTAGATAGCAGTGACTCCCCAGACGTAGCCTGGGGAGACAGGAAGTGTAACCACCCCGTGGGGGGGAGGTCCGGTTGGGGGGGTATGTATGGGGGGAGGGGGGGGGGGGAGTACCCGCGAGCATGGATCCATATGTCTGATGGCCCTATCTATGGTGCGCTTGGTCCGGTGCGTCAACTCCTAAGTCAATTAGGGTAGGGGGGGGTAGACCCCTGAAGTCGGGTCGGGTCTCTAAGATTTTGTCCTTCATCCGAATAGGTGTAGATGTTCCACAGCCGCCACGTTTGTATATGGACTTCCTGTCTGTCTTGGCTTGTAAGGATCAGATCTTCCATTCTATTTATGTCATCCACTTTCCGTAGCCACATTGCTACAGTCGGTGGTTCTGGGGATTTCCAGCAAATGGGGATGCAGGCCTTAGCGGCATCAAGAAGGTGCCTAATAATTGATTTTTTATACACACGTGTGGGGATGTCATTGGCATGTAACAGTAGAAAGGCTGGGTCGTCGGGGAGCTGTCTGTCTGTGAATTTTTGGGATATCCTTCTGACTTCCATCCAGAAGGGTCTCAGCCGTGGGCAGGACCAGAAGATATGGAGCAGCGTGCCCCTCTCTGTCTGGCAGCGCCAGCATAAGTCTGAGGTCGTCCGGAACAGTTTGTTAAGCAATGTCGGTGTACGGTACCATCGCGTAATGATTTTGTAATTTGTCTCTTGAACTTTCGTACAGATGGAGGACTTGTGAGCGAAAGTCAGTATTTGTTGTTTTTTCTTGGCTGAGAACGTGCTTGGTAGGTCTTGTTCCCATTTAACTATACATGGGATATAATATCCCTCCGCCGGTGTGGTTAGTGTGTTATAAATAATGGACAAGGCGTGTGGCAGCGGTTCCGTGCCCGAGCACAGCTCCTCCAAAGCTGTGAGAGTGTGAGTGCCCGCAGGGGGGGGTGGCATGGTGTGTAGGAAGTGGTTAAGTTGATTTGCCCTCAGGAAGTCCAGGTGGTAAATTTTGTTTGGATCCACCAGTTCGGCGAGCGTTTTCCAGCGTCCCGCAATGCTAAAATGGGAGGCCTGGAATGTGCCAGATTCTCTCAGAGTACGAAATCGTATGTCTCGTATCCCTGGTTCAAATTGTGGGTTGCCCAATACTGGGTACAATGGTGAGGTACCCACCGTCTGCCTGGCCCGTGAAAGCAGCCTAGCGCAGACCCCGAGCGTGGCCCCCACCAGAGGGTGAAGTCGTATCGATCTGTGTAATGCCGCAGGGCACCACGGCGCCCTCTGCAGCGGGATCTCGCTCTGGGACTGCTCCAGGTGAGGCCAAAGTTTGGTACCTCTATGTCGGCACCAGTCAACCAGACGGTTTAAATGGGCTGCGTGGTAATATGTCCGGACATCAGGCATGGCTATTCCCCCATAACTCTTGGGCAGGGACAGTACCGATCTGCGTATCCGAGGATGTTTCCTAGCTCACCGGAAGGTCTTAAACATGGTCTGAACCTGTTTAAAAAAATCCGCAGGTAAATGAATGGGGAGGGTTTGAAGGAGGTAGATAAATTTCGGCAGTATGGACATCTTCAGTATGTTGCACCTGCCGAACCAGGAGTGCAGACCGGTGGTCCACTGGTCCAGCAACTTCTGCACCGCTTTCAGGAGTGGCGGGAAGTTGAGTCTAAAAGTTTGGGATAGGGTCGGGGGGATGCGCGTTCCAAGATAGTTCAAAGCTGTATCTGTCCACTGTAGGCCAGTACTGCTGCGTAGGCGTTCCAAACTGGGACTCGGGATACCCCCATCGCCACTGACTTGCTCATATTTATTTTTAAGTTGGATAGTCGTCCATAGATCTCGAATTCTCTCATCAGACTGGGAAGGGATGTTCCCGGGTTCGTCAGAGAGAAGAGCAGGTCATCCGCATAGGCTGAGACTTTATGTTCCCTGTCTCCCACCCTCACCCCTGAAATGCCTGGGTTTGTTCGTATGTGACGCAGAAAGGGCTCGAGGGTGAGTGCGAACAGTAAGGGTGACAGAGGGCACCCCTGCCTCGTCCCATTTTTAATCGGAAACGGTTCTGACAGCACTCCGTTGGCCCTGACTCTGGCCGATGGGTCTGTATATGTCGCTGATATCCAATTCAACATGTTATGGCCCAGCCCAATGTGTTTTAGCGTATCGAACATAAACCTCCAATTAACACGATCGAACGCTTTTTCGGCGTCAGTACTCACAAAGATGCAGGGAGTTTTCGTAACGTTTACTACGTGTACGAGGGTCAGTACCTTAGCGGTATTGTCCCTCGCTTCTCTGGTAGGGACAAACCCAACCTGATCTAAGTGGATCAGGCTCGGCAGGTGGCTTTGAATTCTGGTTGCGAGGATCTTCGTAAGGAGTTTAAGATCGACGTTCAGCAGCGAAATAGGACGGTAGATTCCACATTGGCTCGGGTCTTTCCCTTCCTTAGGGATAACCGCGATCTGTGCTTGCAACGTCGACACGTGCAGTCTCGACCCTGTACTAAGATAGTTAAACAGGGAGACCAGGTGGGGGCTCAGGGAGGGGAGGAGCGCCTTGTAGTACGCCACGGTTAGCCCGTCTGGGCCGGGGCTTTCCCCGGTTTTGTGCTGCCTAAGGCTAGTTGTAGTTCGGATAGGGTGATAGGCCCCTCAAGTAGGTCTCTAACGCCTGGGGACAGAGATGGCATAGCCGAGGAGTTCAGGTATTCCCTGGAAGAGTCTGTCCCGGAATTCAGGGGTGTAGTGGGTAGGTTATACAAGGTATTGTAAAAGTCCCTGAACTCACGGGAGATTGACAGTGGGACTGATATCTTTCGTCCCTCGCGATTAACCACGTGAGGGATGTAGGATGCGCTGTTTTGTGTGCGCAGAGCGCGGGCCAACATCTTCCCACATTTGTTTCCCGATTCATACCCCTTACGTCTGCAGACTTGAATGGCTGCCTTAGCTTTGTATGTAAGAATGTCAGTGACCCGTCTCCGCGTGGTGTCAAGCTCAATGCCCAGCTGTCTCGTCGGTGTTTGTTTGTGTTGTGTCTCTAGGGTCTGCAATTTGGCTAGCAAAGTATTCAGTTGTTCCGTCCTTGCCCTCTTCTGTCTGGCCCCATGTTTGATAAGGATGCCTCGTGCGACCGCTTTGTGGGCTTCCCATACTACTTCTGGTTTACTGTCTGGGATGGCGTTGTCCGTAAAGTAGTGTCTCAGTTCTTTAACCATGTCCGCTAAAATGTCAGGGTCTTGTAACAGGGATTCATTCAGTCTCCAGGGGTGTCTCCTTTCAGAGCCGTGCTCCGATAGGGCGTAAGTCAAGGTGATTGGGGCGTGGTCCGACCAGGTAATCGACCCTATCCCCACGTCTTTAACTGCATTTAAGTTCCTGTGCTGTACTAAGAAGTAGTCGATTCGGGAATATACCTGATGAGGCCTAGAGAAAAAAGTGAAGTCTCTTTCTACTGGGTGGAACAGTCGCCACGTGTCTACTAGTTGGGAATTGTGGAGCGTCGTCTGAATGTGACTACGGGTTTTTGCAGATGTTGAGGACAGTCCACTGGACGTGTCCTCTCGTGGTGATAGAGGAATAATAAAGTCGCCCCCTATAATTAGGTGTCCAGTGGTGTATCGTGTCAGGCGGTTTAGTTGCCGTGCCAGAAAATTATCCTGGTGTTCATTCGGGGCGTAGAGGTTCGCCAGGGTGATCTCTGACGTGCCAATCCGGCCTTTAATAAACAGAAAGCGACCTCCGGGGTCTCTTTGCATGTCTCCTAGAGTCCAGGGTACTCCGGCTGCGATAAGCACCGAAACACCTCTGGACTTCGCCTCCGTGTAGGAGGAATGGTAGACCGTGGGGTAGTATCTGTTTTTTAAGATTGGGAGCCTGTCTTCCCTAAAGTGTGTCTCCTGTAAAAGGACAATGTCAGCTTTCTGGCTACGGATGTCATGTAGCAGCATTCTACGTTTTTCGGGGGTATTCAGGCCTTTGGCGTTTAATGACATAATCTTTAGTGTATCCATGCTCGCGGGCGAGGGGGGGGGGGGATTGTGTGATCAGGTAGAGGGGGGTGTTGGGTAGCCCAGTGTGGGCTGGGAGTTAGGATTCACAGAAGGAAGAGAGGGTGAAAGCGTAAGAGGCATGCGTCTCCGTCTAACGTGGCGGGGGTGCACGGGAGAAAACCAACACCAGGTGGTGTGGTCAAGAAGAAAGTCTAAATTAGCCTAAAATGGCTAGAACGCTCACCAGAGGGAGTCTGGCGTATGAGCGCAGGCCTATGTGGGTGGGTGGATAGACAAGGCCGGTGGTGTGAGCCCCCGGCCTCCCCAATCCCCCCCCCCCCCAGCCGTAACAGGTGTTGGTATACAATAACAGTAGTGCAATCTGTGGTAATGTGTTGACAGTGCAGGAAGTTTCAAGAGAAAGGAACAAATAAACAAAAAATATGTAAGGCAAAAAATAAGGCATAGAACATACATTGTAGAACCTCAACTTAAATATGCTAACTCGCAAGTATTACAGTAACAGGCATATTAGAAGTCTAAGCAGGTGTATCAGAGGTCTAAACAGGTATAATAGAGGTAGGTCTGAGGTGTGGAGTATCCCCAGCTCCTCCAGTAATACAATCCCCAGCAGCCCCCCTCCCCCACACATGGTGGTATAGTCCCAGTTCCCCCATCCAGTCCAGGGGGTCCATCCATCTCCCGGTTTCCTCCCCACAGAATAAAATCCCCACGACCACTCCAGCCTCCCCCCGTAATCTATTCTCGCACAGCATTGCACCCCACCCCGTGTTCCTGGCAGCCATAGCAAGGCAGTCTCTGTGTGGGGTGTACCGCCAACCGAGCGTTTTCCACCTTCACCACTTCAAAGCTGTCATGGGCGGGTGAGATGGGGGGCAGAGACAGAGCGTCCTCCCCTGCAGCAGTGTCCCAACTCTGGCAGGTGTTCGTATGCAATGGTGGACATCCATGCAGAGGGGGGGGGGGCGCTGCGTGTCCGCTCCACGGGAAAGCAGGGCACGCTCTAACAGCGCGGGGGCCCAAAAGATCTCACCATGTGAACCATCTCGGTGGGTAGTTCAATATGTAAGGCTCCTCACCCCTCTGAGTGGCAGTGAAAGAAAGGGTAGGGGAGAAACCTCAGTGGGCAGAGGGGGGGGGGATCATCTGCGAGATGTCACAGTGTCATTCCCCTGAGCAACAGGCGTTTAAGTGACTCCGGGCTAGGCATGGAGGGGGTTGACTGGTGTGACGATACAGGGATCGGGATTTTACCCCGCAACACGGGGATAGGAAAAGGGGCGTCAGGGCCCCGCGAGTCCTAGGCCAGTCTCCAGGGAAGTAGGGCACGCTCTAACAGCGCGGGAGCCCAGGACGTTGTTCAGGGAGGTCAGACAAGGTCCCGCGTTACAGTACTAGTCGTCCTCGCGAGTCTCTATCCTGGGCTTCAAGTCATACATATGTTGGGGGGGGTCAGCCTTCGTGAAAGACGGGAGCCCGGGGTTTCCCTTTGGTCAGACGATGTAGTAAATCCCCGGGTGTGGCAAAGACAGGAGGGGTGAGCGTGGGGGAAGGGGTGGGGGAAGGTAAGTCTGCCGTCACAGCAGAGTAGGGACAATCCACTGGGGGCTGGGGATTTTGGCCTACGGCCTACTCACAATGCTCTCCACCTGAGGGCGCGCGGTGTGTCCTCCGTCCTCGACCCTGCTGTCGAGCGCCCATCCCGGGCCTGTACATCGAAGGACCCCCCCGGCCGGGGGTGCGAGGCAAGAGCTGTAGCCAGTCTGGGACGGGGATCCGGTCCGTGTCCAGGAACTGGAAGAGGCCTGGGAGGTCCGCCGGCTTTTGTACAGTGAACGCTGCTCCGTCCTTCCTGAAGGTGACTGCAAGCGGATAGCCCCATCTGTATGTGCAGCCCTGCTGCTTCGCTAGGTATAGGATGGGCTTCAGCATCGCCCGCCGACGTAGTGTCGCCCGTGACAGGTCCGGTAGTACCTTGATCGTCGATCCCCCTAGCAGGACCTCACCTCGCTCCCATGGTCCTCGGATGATGCGCTCTTTTTGTGCGTAGCGGAGTAGCCTACACACGACATCCCGTGGTCTGTCAGGGTCATCCGATTTCGGGCCTAGTGCGCGGTGAGCGCGGTCTACCTCCACACTTTCCTCTGTGTCTCCCAACACGTCCCGGAACAGTAGCAGCAGCGTATCGTCTAGGACATCGGTCTCTACTGATTCCGGAATCCCACGGAGACGCAAATTATTGCGTCGGCTCCTGTCTTCGACCTCCTCCAGGTGTAGTTGGAGCGTAACTGCCGCTTCCCTGTGGAGGTCTCTGTCGCGTTCTAGGCCGGTCACTCGCTGTTCCAAGGCCGCTAGGGAGCCCTCTCCTGTGGTCACTCTGTCTGTTAGTGTGGACACCTCCGCTTGGAAGTCTCTCCGGTGTGTCTCCTCTAACTTCAATATGAGAGACTCTATATCTGAGCGGGTAGGGAGGGCTTGCAGGAGCGCTCGTATCTCTCGTTCCGCCGGCGTGCCCTCCGACCCTGTGACTGAGGTGGACATAGTCGGGTGTGTATCCGGAGTTCCCGGTGCGGTGGTATCCTCTAACATATCGTCTGGGTGGAAGATCCAGGCCGCCTGGTCTGGTTCGTCTAGTAGGCCGCCATGCAGGCTGCCACGTGGTGCCGCCACCCTTGCTCCCGGAGAGATCGGTTCTTGAGGGTGGAAATAGCTGTGTAAATTGCCTGTTTTCACACCAGAACGGGTCAGTCGGGTCGTTCCTCTATGCTTGTTCCTTTTGGCAGATTGCATGCCTGTATTTTCGGGTCTTTGGCTGGTGGAAGGGAGGACAAGGCCAGTAGCTCCAAAGATCTGCTTCCTCACTCAGCCATGTCCAGGCCACGCCCCCCAAGTGCACTTTCAAGTGCACTTTGCACTTGTAGTTTGCACTTGTAGTGCAAAGTGGATTTGCCTTTAGTAAATAACCCCTATTGCTTTACATGGCTGGGACAAATGGAGCAGGGATAGCAGTGACATCACTGCCCAAATATGGCCACTGGCAATATGTTGGCAATAATATCACCACTACCCCCCTTTCTTTATATAGCTGATGACACCTTGGGGAGATATAATTTTACTAGTGATACCACTAACACTAATACCACTAACACCAGTTGGAATCGTGATTGATAACGGATTTATAAGGTACTTTTTGGGTATTTAATATTTTTTTTTTATGTTTTTAATGTTTCATGTTACAAACACCTCTAGAAATATCGACACATAAATACATACCTCCGTGTTATCACCAAAAACATCTCCTACCCACCTAATCTTTCCGTTTTATCATTTACAAACAGATTAAACAGAACAAGAATAAGTACATAGCCATGTGGTGCAGCACTTGTTGCTGATCTCTGTTTAGAATGCACCCTTCTTAAGGCCAGATCATCATATATTTGTATTTTAATTAAAGTTGTTAAAGAGTTAAAAACTCTGACTTACTTTTGAAAGTACATTGACATGTTAAAGTTTATATTAGATTGTAGTAATTGGGTTGACGTACACTTTGACTGCTAATTTCTCTTTTTGTTTTCAGCTGAACTCCAAGCAGCTATAATATGCATATTGGAAGAAGGGGAGGAATCGCGCTAAACGTGAGACAGTGCCTGATAATGGCACAGTATGTTACAAAATAAAAAATAATCATGAAAGTATAGTATGTTGTTGAAACACAAAACCTAAATTAATATTTTTAAAGTCCACAAATAAAAAATATATGTGAAAAAAACTTGTGAGTCAATCGTGAAAAAGGGTTAAGTTCTTTGTAATGGTCAGAGGTCCATCTGTGAAGCCAATGAAGCTGGATTTTTCAAAAAAATGCAGGTGGATCAATGTCACTTTTCCAATCACGATTATCTTGCACTTGTGGGTTTCAATGTGAAGTCACAATACCGAAAAAAAAGGAAACAAAAAAACTTGCATAGTATAATACCGTTGAGAATTGTGAATAATATCCACCCGTGGGGGATAGCTGTATGATAAACAGGGGGCAGTGACAACCCAATAATAAGACCCTCTTGAGGTCGGTAACAGCCTTAAGAATAGTGTATTCAAACTTTGCCTTACATCATCATATACAGATAACGATGGATCCTCAGTGGAAAAAGACAAAAAAACTTTTCATAGTATAGACTGCATGAATACAAATCACAATCACCCGTGGAAAAAAAAACAAAGCTGTGAGGAAAGGAGAGTGCTGGTCCCACCACCGAATGAACACACTGACCCTTACCAGACAGTAGGATCCCCTCTGGGATCAATACAGGCAGTAAAAGTATAGGTGAACTGCTCTCGCCTTATAATATGACAACACGTCAGAAGCCAATCCTCGATAGGTCACAATGAATAGCATGGAATCGAAAAAAAACTAAAATAGTGTAAATCCGTATAAAATGTATTCTATAAAAAGCCAAGAAATGCACTTACAAACAAATGCAGGTTTGGAGCGTACAATAAAAGATGCCGGCCGGCTCATGGAACGCATACGTCCCCTCGTGTGGTTGCGATGACGTGGAAACGTCTCCTCCCAACGTTTCGTCTTCACAAAAGACTTGGTCACGGGATAAGGACGACGCTCCACGTCATCGCATAAGAACCCTCAGCGGGCAGGGTCAGTTTCACATAAAGTTGGCCCCGCCATCTTGGAGAAGGGACAAAGTAAGGGAAAAACCGCTCAAGCGTGTATTTCCCTATCGCAAAACAATTCTAAAATGAAAAACAAAACAAAAACTAGATTGGCTGGTCACATATAGGCAGCCACTGTCTGTCATGTAACAACGCGGGAGCGGAAAAAATTAAAAATAGTGTTTAACAGGCTCGCAACCCAAAAGCACTCGTTAAGATGGCAATGGAGCATAGCAAGATACACAGGGAAAAAAACTTTTTAAACATCACGATGGGCCATGTTACCATGTGAAACCGGCACATAGCCACTTGTGTTAATATATATATCTAGCAAACGATACTACACAATACACTTATTCCTAGCCAGGTAAGCACATATTATGACCCATAATATATATCACATGTCAGCTGGATCATGAGTATTCACCAGTGTTGCTCACGAATATTCGAATTGCGAATATTCGGCTCGAATATTGCATATTCGAGAAATCGCGCAATATCTCGAATATTGCGCCGAATATTCGCAATGTCGAATATTCGGATTTTTCTCAAAACATTTTTAACACAGATCACATGCTAGTGATCTCCATCGACGTGTAAAAGCAATGGTGGTATGATTAGAGGGACCCTGGGCCGAGTAGCGCATGTGATCCTTTTATGCTGCCGAATATTCGCAATGCGAATATTCGGCAATAGCAATATCGCGCGATTTTTTTCCCCGCCCTTCATTCACATCAGAGCCAATCAGAGTTCCATTTCCACAGGTGTCAGAGGTTAGCAACCTCCACATCAACCAATAGGAAGCTGCCTCACGACCATTATATAAAGTAAGTCCCAGCATGTGCTCATTGCAGATTCACAAGGTGGATATAGAGGGAGAAGTGTTTCTGTGCTCTGTGTTATATTGCATCAGCATTGCAGTGCCTTTCAGTTCTGTGCTCCTGTTCTGTTCATTTCAGTATTAGCAGCTGCTAGTGCTTATATTTCTAAACTGCTTTTTTAAAAGCAAGAAGATACCAAACAGCTTTTTTTAAAGCTACTATTTGTGTGTTTGTGTTCCAGTTTCATTTAGTGTTAGATAGATAGGTTTGAGTGTACTTGTACACCTCTGTAAGCTAGCTAGCTTAGTTTAGTGTGTTTATTTAGTTATCTGTTTTATAGAAAAAAAAAAAAAAAAAGTTATTTTTAGTTTATTCAGATCTCTGGCTCTGCTGTGTTAGCAGAGTCACTGTTCTATCTATATTAGTTTCTTTATTGCTTTTATTCTTTGCCCGGTCAGTTTTTGTCTGTTGTCTGTCTGTCAGTCAGTTAGTTAGTTAGTTTAAAAAAAAAAAAAAAAAAAATTAAAAAAATTTACCTTTCGTTTAATTGTTGTTTAGTGGCATAGCTACTAGGTGTTTGTCTGCGTGCCTGTTTTTTGTTTTATCACATTTACCCCCCCCCCCAATAAAGTTTACCCACCCCCCCATATCAGCATGAGCAGCATTCGTGGTCGTGGCAGCAGGGGTAGGGGAGTTACTCCCAGTGCTGGGTCGCTGCCAGCACGGGGTACCTCTCGCGCCCCTACTACTGGTAGAGGATCGGGTGGAAGGGGAGTCCGCCTCATCCGGGAGTTTTTCACTTCGGGCAGCCGCCCGATATTGCCTTCCCAGGCTCCAGCAGTGGTGGAGTACATGGGGCACAGCAGTGCCACTCAGTCATCACCAGTAGCCACACCAAGTAGCACCACCACCATCAGTACACCGGTGCCTTTAGTACCCAGCCCCAGCCAGTCCAGCCTCATGCTGTTTGAGGGTGAAAGTGACATGGATATCTTGGGGGAGGCCCTCGATCATGCAGACATAGATCTATGTGCTGATGGTCAGGACCTTTTTGAAGGGTTAATGGAGGAGGAGGAGGATGGGGTACTGGCTGTCAGTAGCCCAGAGACCTCCCTTCATGGTGGTGCTGGTGGTTTTCTGCAGGAAACACCAGCACCTAGTCAGACCCATGCGTCTGTGAGGGGACATCGGAGCCAGGCTAGCGGCTCCATGTCAGATGTCTCCTTCAGACCACCACATGTCAGCCCTGGGTCTGACATATCTGGGGGCGAAGAGGAGGGTGACCCAACATGGGTGCCACCTGCCTCGTCGGTTCACAGCATCAGTGACGACGAGGAAGGTAGGCACCCTGGGGAAACGGTGCGCCAGGTCACCAGGGAGACCAGCGTCAGGGTCTCCACTGGTAATGGCAGCAGGAGGTGTCAGCAGCAGCAGCAGCAGCAGCAGCAGCAGGCAGCTCCACCTGTGCGCACCGAGTCCCAGCAGGTGGAAGTCAGCGACACCCCATCTGACAGGAGGGCGACGCTGAAGTCACCTGTCTGGGCCTACTTCACCTTGGTAGCAGATAACCCGACAGTAGCCATCTGCCAGCTCTGTCGTGCCAAGGTGAAGAGAGGGAAGTGCTTGGCTCGGGTGGGTACCACGGCACTCAACCAGCACCTGCGGATTAACCACTGGCACGAGCATGACCAGATGAAGCGTGTTGGTGGTAGCAGCGCCACCACCACAAGTGTGCAGGGTACAGCAGCCCCTGCCACAGCTTCATCGGCTACCAGCAGGTCATGCCCCCCCGCTCCCTCTAGTAGAGGTACTAGTACCGGCAGCCAGACCTCCACATCATCACCCTCCTCTTCGGTGTCCCGCACTGCCGTCCGGCGCCAGGCGTCTCTTTCTGACGCCTTTGAACGCAACACTCCCTTCCCCCCTTCAGACCGACGTGTGCGTTCCCTCAATGGGCTCCTGGCAAGGGTTATTGCCCAACATCTGCTTCCCTTTAACATAGTGGACTGCAACCCCTTCAGGCAGATGTTGGAGCAGGCCCAACCCCAATGGCGTGTCCCCAGCCGCCATTTCTTTGCCAGGACTGGTGTCCCTGCCCTACACCAGCACATTGTGCAGAATGTAACCCTGTCGCTGGATCATGCTGTCAGCAACAGGGTGCATCTGACAATGGATGGCTGGACCAGCAGGCATGGGCAGGGGCGCTACATAAGCTTCACGGCCCATTGGGTTTCCCTCCGAGGCGCCGGGGAGGGATTGGCGGCATCTGATTTTGTGGTGCCGCCCCGGGGTGTCCAGGGGAGAAGTGCTGGTCTCCCTCAAGCCACTGTCTCCGCAGCTGCTGAGCCTCCCAGCAAGCGCCCCCGTAGCTATTCAAGTGTGGGGCACGTGCGCTGTCAGGCCGTGCTCCAGCTTGTTAGTTTAGGGGAACGGAGACACACTGGACGAGAAGTGCTGAGCGCACTTCAGGCTCAGGTCCAGAAGTGGCTGACACCCCGAAGGCTCCAAGCAGGTCTGGTTGTCTGTGACAATGGCAGCAACCTCCTCTCCGCCCTCCAGGCTGGCAGTCTGACACACGTGCCCTGTCTGGCACATGTCCTCAACCTAGTGGTGCAGAAGTTCCTGCGCACCTATCCCGGGTTGAGTGACATTGTGCTAAGGGTACGCAGGATTGCCAGCCACTTCAGGCGCTCCCCAACCGCTACCGCGTCCCTGTCAAAGTTGCAGCGGGACAACAGCCTGCCCCTTCACAGGCTGATTGTGGACAGTGTGACGCGGTGGAACTCCAGCCTCTACATGCTGGAGAGGTTGTGGGAGCAGCGAAGGGCGGTGAAGGAGTACCTGCTGGAGCAAGGCACTGGCGGGCCATCACAACACACACTCCCGTACATCACCAGTCTGGAGTGGGGGCAGATACACCAGGTCTGCCATGTGTTGGCCCCTTTTGAGCAGGCGACCAAGATGGTGAGCAGGGAGCATGTCGGCCTCAACGACGTGCTCCCTATAGTGTTCCTGCTGGACAGGGCACTAGATCGCCTGCTCGGAGCTGGGGAGAGTGCCTTGGTGGAGCAGGAGGAGGCAACACTGCTCCACCAAGACCAGGCCCAGGACGAGGAGGAGGAGGAGGATCATGATGATGATCAGGAGGTGACTGGTGGCGTCCTAGAGTCAGGGCCTGGTCAGGAGGGAGAGCCGGTGTTGGGGGCACCGATAGTCCGGGGGTTTGGCATGACTGACCGCGAACAGCAGCGCCTCCATGACGAGGAAGCGGACGTCATGGACCCAGGCAGCCATGAGGAGTCACAGCGGGCTGTGCTCTTCCCCATGGCTGCCCACATGCTGAGATGCCTCAGGAGGGACCCCCGGGTTAAAGCCATCAAGGAGAGGGATGAGTTTTGGCTGGCCACCCTTGTAGATCCCAGATTTAAGGGGAAACTGGAGCAGTTCCTCCCAGCCAGACGGAGGCAGCCCCGGATGGATGAACTGCAGGCATGCCTAGTCAGCCGTTTGGAGCAGGCAACTCCCCGGCCTCCAGTTGTCCCCCCTCATCTCACCCAGCAGGTGGCTGCACCCAGCAGCAACATCAGCAGCCGAGCAGGGGACCTAATGGGTGAGATGAGGATGTTCATGCAAACTGAGCGACCCAGTACCAGCAGCAGCAGCAGCAGCAGCAGCAGCAGTCACCACCAGCGGCTGGCCCACATGGTGGCAGACTACATGGGGTCCGTCAGTGCTTCTGACAGTATGAGCACCGACGACCCCATGGAGTACTGGGTTGCCAGATTGGACACCTGCCGCGAGCTCGCTCAGTATGCGCTGGAGTTATTGTCTTGCCCCCCCTCCAGCGTACTATCCGAGCGGACATTCAGCGCGGCAGGTGGGGTGGTCACGGACAAGAGGACCCGTCTGTCCACAGACTCCGTGGACAGACTCACATTCATCAAAATGAATGAGTCCTGGATCGGCGGTGACTTTCTGGCACCCGCCGTCGGTTCAGGGCGCTGAATGGTCCCTTGTCAGTTAGCAATACCTCTCCTATCTCTTTATGCCAGGGGTGTCAAACTCAATTTCATCGTGGTCCGCATCAGCATTATGGTTGCCCTCAAAAGGGCCGGTTATATCTGTAATATTATATGTCCAGCGCATCCCCTGCCGTTACATTAGATGTCAAAGGCCACCCCACCATCCTACCCCACCATCAGAAGTGGAGTTCCCCCTCTCCCTTACATCACAGTGCATCCCCCTTTCCTTATGCTGCTGCTGGGAAGAAGTTGGATTTTTTTTTTTTGAAAAGCCTGTGGCGTGCAAAACACAACCCAAAAACTCCACCCGGTGCCACATCTACTTAAGGCCTGTGTCATTCTGCTTTTCAAATGTAATCACCATGCTACAGCAATTTCAAGCTTTTGTAATTTTGACACTATATGGGCTCCTACTGCTAATGCCAAAAGGCTGAGTGATTATGTACCGATATATTATTCATACTGGTGCTGTCACCTTTTGTCTGTGAGATTTGCCACTTTCTTACTACTGCTGGTGCTGCTGCCACCTCTTCCATGACCACGAGTGAAGAAAACACTTTATTGTGTACTGGTACTACTATGCTGCTGCTGCTGCCAGTGCTCACTTACCTATGTGACAAGTTCTTTGGCACTATATGCTACAATTATCAATGCTGCTGCTGCTGTGCTGCTGCTGTGCTGCTGCCACCTCTTCCACGACCACGAGTGAAAAAAACACTTTATTGTGTACTGGTACTACTATGCTGCTGCTGCTGCCAGTGCTCACTTACCTATGTGACAAGTTCTTTGGCACTATATGCTACAATCATCAATGCTGCTGCTGCTGTGCTGCTGCCACCTCTTCCACGACCACGAGTGAAAAAAACACTTAATTGTGTACTGGTACTACTATGCTGCTGCTGCTGCCAGTGCTCACTTACCTATGTGACAAGTTCTTTGGCACTATATGCTACAATTATCAATGCTGCTGCTGCTGTGCTGCTGCCACCTCTTCCACGACCACGAGTGAAAAAACCCCTTAATTGTGTACTGGTACTACTATGCTGCTGCTGCTGCCAGTGCTCAGATACTTATGTGTCAAGTTATTTGGCACTATATGCTACAATCATCAATGCTGCTGCTGCTGTGCTGCTGCCACCTCTTCCACGACCACGAGTGAAAAAAACACTTAATTGTGTACTGGTACTACTATGCTGCTGCTGCTGCCAGTGCTCACTTACCTATGTGACAAGTTCTTTGGCACTATATGCTACAATCATCAATGCTGCTGCTGCTGTGCTGCTGCCACCTCTTCCACGACCACAAGTGAAAAAAACACTTAATTGTGTACTGGTACTACTATGCTGCTGCTGCTGCCAGTGCTCACTTACCTATGTGACAAGTTCTTTGGCACTATATGCTACAATTATCAATGCTGCTGCTGCTGTGCTGCTGCTGTGCTGCTGCCACCTCTTCCACAAGTGATAAAACACTTTATTGTGTACTGTTCCTACTATACTGCTGCTGCCAGTGCTCAGATACCTATGTGACAAGTTCTTTGACACTATATGCTACAATTTCAAATGCTGCTGCTGTGCTGCTGCCACCTCTTCCACAAGTGATACAACACTTTATTGTGTACTGTTACTACTATACTGCTGCTGCCAGTGCTCAGATACTGATGTGACAAGTTCTTTGGCACTATATGCTACAATTACCAATGCTGCTGCTGTGCTGCTGCCACCTCTTCCACAAGTGATAAAACACTTTATTGTGTACTGTTACTAATATTTCTGCTGCTCAGATACCTATGTGACAAGTTCTTTGGCACTATATGCTACAATTACCAATGCTGCTGCTGTGCTGCTCCCACCTCTTCCACAAGTGATACAACACTTTATTGTGTACTGTTCCTACTATACTGCTGCTGCCAGTGCTCAGATACCTATGTGACAAATTCTTTGCCACTATATGCTACAATTTCAAATGCTGCTGCTGTGCTGCTGCCACCTCTTCCACAAGTGATACAACACTTTATTGTGTACTGTTACTACTATACTGCTGCTGCCAGTGCTCAGATACCTATGTGACAAGTTCTTTGGCACTATATGCTACAATTACCAATGCTGCTGCTGTGCTGCTGCCACCTCTTCCACAAGTGATACAACACTTTATTGTGTACTGTTACTACTATACTGCTGCTGCCAGTGCTCAGATACCTATGTGACAAGTTCTTTGGCACTATATGCTACAATTACCAATGCTGCTGCTGTACTGCTGCCACCTCTTCCACAAGTGATAAAACACTTTATTGTGTACTGTTACTACTATACTGCTGCTGCCAGTGCTCAGATACCTATGTGACAAGTTCTTTGGCACTATATGCTACAATTACCAATGCTGCTGCTGTGCTGCTGCCACCTCTTCCACAAGTGATAAAACACTTTATTGTGTACTGTTCCTACTATACTGCTGCTGCCAGTGCTCAGATACCTATGTGACAAATTCTTTGCCACTATATGCTACAATTTCAAATGCTGCTGCTGTGCTGCTGCCACCTCTTCCACAAGTGATACAACACTTTATTGTGTACTGTTACTAATATTTCTGCTGCTCAGATACCTATGTGACAAGTTCTTCGGCACTATATGCTACAATTACCAATGCTGCTGCTGTGCTGCTGCCACCTCTTCCACAAGTGATAAAACACTTTATTGTGTACTGTTCCTACTATACTGCTGCTGCCAGTGCTCAGATACCTATGTGACAAGTTCTTTGACACTATATGCTACAATTTCAAATGCTGCTGCTGTGCTGCTGCCACCTCTTCCACAAGTGATACAACACTTTATTGTGTACTGTTACTACTATACTGCTGCTGCCAGTGCTCAGATACCTATGTGACAAGTTCTTTGGCACTATATGCTACAATTACCAATGCTGCTGCTGTGCTGCTGCCACCTCTTCCACAAGTGATAAAACACTTTATTGTGTACTGTTACTACTATACTGCTGCTGCCAGTGCTCAGACACCTATGTCACAAGTTATTTGCCACTATATACTACTATTACCACTACTGCTGCTGTCAAGTCTGCTTGCCCAAGTGTTTAGATGCTATCTAGTACTATTACCACTACTGCTTGTAAATGTTGTGTGTGTGATAATTACTTTATATTTGAATACTACTGCTGCTGCCTTCATGCTGAGTAATGCTTCATGACCTCTCTGTCACAGCGGATCCACAAACAGCCTCCGCTAAAAGCTACCAGACCGGATCGTAACAAACAGCAAGTGTGACTAAATGACTGAACGTTATGTTAAACCCTGGTTTGTGGCCTTTTTACTGCAACTATTAGCCTATCTGCAAGAGCAAATCAGCACTCTCTTTCTCTTTCTCGCTCTCTATCTATATCTATATCTATATCTATATATATATATATATATATATATATATATATATATATATATATATATATATATATATATATATATATATATATATATATATATATATATATATATATATATATATATGTATTGTAGCTTTTGTTATAGTAATTTTTCAACAGTTTAGTTTGTGTTAGTAGTGTCTGTGTCCGTGTATTTTGTTTTTTATTAGATTTGTGTTAAATAAAATAATAGTATGAAATGTTTTTAGGTTATTATGAAGTTAGATGTGTTGATGTTGATGTGTTAGATGTGAAGTTAGATGTGTTGAAAGACCTAACAATCTCAATAAGAAAGGAAACATTTGAAAAGAATAACAGGTTTAATAACCAAAAATATAAATATTTACATGGATTTTTTCAAGCGCTTGTAAATCTCAGCCAGCTCCTCGAAATTTTTTCTCTGCTGTTGTAAGAGCTGTTCATTCTCGAGGTCCAATTTTTTTATTTTGCGCCGATTGGACAGGACTTTTTGATTGGTCCTCTCCATGACATGGGATTTCTCCTGAATCTCTTTCAAAACTGTTAGGATATAAGAAAAAAAAAATTAGGATTAAATACTGTACTTTTTTATATCTACATCTTATTGTTGAAATGTCATTAATCGTTGTGCACATATTTACCCTCCTGACTGATGGTCATCACAGGCGCTGTGTCATCCTCCTGCTCCTCTTCTGCATCATGGCATTCACCAGGAGGTTGGGTGGGGGGAAGTTGCAGCTCCTCAGGAGCTGGGGGTGGTAAGTCGGAGGGCCCTGGCTGCTCCTTATCCCTCTCCTCCTCTGCATCCTCCTCTTCATCCTCCTCTTCTTCCTCCTCCTCCTCTGCGGCCTGTCGCCTTGTGCGCTTGGGGCGCACAGATGGTAGAGGAGATCCTATAATAACACAATGTTTATATATGTAAAAATGATTTCTAATAACATATGCAAATTCTGTGTACTCTGCTGTATTGTATATGAATACACATTTATTTATATAGACAGTTAACCAATGGGATAATGTTATACTAAAGGGTCTTGCTGGCACTACAGGGGACTGAGTGTGAGCTGGGCTGCCACCATGGTAAAATTAGCTGTTTGTGTTTCCTTTGTATTATTCTGAAGATCTCATGTTAAAAAAAGGGCCTGATGGAGTACACGGGATTACTATGATAACCCCACGCCTAGCACAGGAATTTAGTGGTAATTGAGTTATAAAATACCACCCTTTCCCCTTGAAACCCACCACACCACCACTTTAATTCCATGGTTTAACTTGATGGAATAATGTCTTTTTTCAACAGTACTATGAATACCTTCGGTGGTGATATATGTTACCACAACATGGCGTCTGGGTTAACAACATCTGCCCTAAGGTTAATTACATATCACCTTACATGACTGTCACCAATAACTTACCTGGATGAAATTCATCGCGGATCTGTGTGACCCGGTCCATGTGGCGCCTCTTCAGGTCTGACCATTTTTTGAGAATGGCCATGTGGTCATGTGACCCGCCATGAAACTCATGTAATTCCTCCAATACGGACTGGACGATTTTTTGTTTATCCTGCTGGCACCTCATTAGGTCGTAACCATGTTGCAGGAACCTCTGCAAGATGAAGAACAAAGTATATTATAATACTTTTGTTTAAACCCTTATGGATATATGACGTAAATGTATGGTATTCAACAATTGGAAGCATTCTCGCCTTATTAATCACTGACAGTGGTAACATGACAGATTTTATATGTTGCCATTTTGGTCACCAGCTTTTTGGAATAAATATAGCAGCCATTATCATTTGCATAATTATGTATATATGAGTAACATCACAGGATAGACGTATAGGGGAGAAATGAGTTGCTATTCATCTGACCACTATAATTATTTTTTGACCCTTACACTGGCCCTGTACAATAGATTATTTTTTTTAATCCCTATCTTTACATATGAAAAATAATATGTTTGTTTCTTTTCACTTTTTGATGAAAAGGGAGAACTCTGTGGACTCTGATGTAAAAGGGAGAACTCTGTGGACTCTGATGTAAAAGGGAGAACTCTGTGGACTCTGATGTAAAAGGGAGAACTCTGTGGACTCTGATGTAAAGGGAAAACTCTGTGGACTCTGATGTTAAGGTAGAACTCTGTGGACTGTGATGTTAAGGGAGAACTCTGTGGACTCTGATGTTAAGGGAGAACTCTGTGGACTCTAATGTAAAAGGGGAACTCTGTGGACTCTAATGTAAAAGGTAGAACTCTGTGGACTCTGATGTAAAGGGAAAACTCTGTGGACTCTGATGTAAAGGGAAAACTCTGTGGACTCTGATGTAAAGGGAAAACTCTGTGGACTCTGATGTTAAGGTAGAACTCTGTGGACTGTTAAGGGAGAACTCTGTGGACTCTGATGTTAAGGGAGAACTCTGTGGACTCTGATGTTAAGGGAGAACTCTGTGGACTCTGATGTTAAGGGAGAACTCTGTGGACTCTGATGTTAAGGGAGAACTCTGTGGACTCTGATGTTAAGGGAGAACTCTGTGGACTCTGATGTTAAGGGAGAACTCTGTGGACTCTGATGTTAAGGGAGAACTCTGTGGACTCTGATGTTAAGGGAGAACTCTGTGGACTCTGATGTTAAGGGAGAACTCTGTGGACTCTGATGTTAAGGGAGAACTCTGTGGACTCTAATTTAAAAGGAGAACTCTGTGGACTCTAATGTTAAGGGAGAACTCTGTGGACTCTAATGTAAAAGGGGAACTCTGTGGACTCTAATGTAAAAGGGGAACTCTGTGGACTCTAATGTAAAAGGTAGAACTCTGTGGACTCTGATGTAAAGGGAAAACTCTGTGGACTCTGATGTTAAGGTAGAACTCTGTGGACTGTGATGTTAAGGGAGAACTCTGTGGACTCTGATGTTAAGGGAGAACTCTGTGGACTCTGATGTTAAGGGAGAACTCTGTGGACTCTGATGTTAAGGGAGAACTCTGTGGACTCTGATGTTAAGGGAGAACTCTGTGGACTCTAATGTAAAAGGGGAACTCAGTGGACTCTAATGTAAAAGGGGAACTCTGTGGACTCTAATGTAAAAGGGGAACTCTGTGGACTCTAATGTAAAAGGGGAACTCTGTGGACTCTAATGTAAAAGGGGAACTCTGTGGACTCTAATGTAAAAGGGGAACTCTGTGGACTCTAATGTAAAAGGTAGAACTCTGTGGACTCTAATGTAAAAGGTAGAACTCTGTGGACTCTGATGTAAAGGGAAAACTCTGTGGACTCTGATGTTAAGGTCGAACTCTGTGGACTGTGATGTTAAGGGAGAACTGTGTGGACTCTGATGTAAAATGAGAACTCTGTGGACACTGATGTAAAGGGAGAACTCTGTGGACTCTGATGTAAAGGGAAAACTCTGTGGACTCTGATGTTAAGGTCGAACTCTGTGGACTGTGATGTTAAGGGAGAACTGTGTGGACTCTGATGTAAAATGAGAACTCTGTGGACACTGATGTAAAGGGAGAACTCTGTGGACACTGATGTAAAGGGAGAACTCTGTGGACTCTGATGTAAAGGGAGAACTCTGTGGACTCTGATGTAAAGGGAGAACTCTGTGGACTCTGATGTAAAGGGAGAACTCTGTGGACTCTAATGTAAAAGGGAGAACTCTGTGGACACTGATGTAAAGGGAGAACTCTGTGGACACTGATGTAAAGGGAGAACTCTGTGGACACTGATGTAAAGGGAGAACTCTGTGGACACTGATGTAAAGGGAGAACTCTGTGGACACTGATGTAAAGGGAGAACTCTGTGGACACTGATGTAAAGGGAGAACTCTGTGGACACTGATCTAAAAGGGGAAGTCTATGGATCCTGATGTAAAAGGGGAAGTCTGTGGACTCTGATATAAAGGGAAAACTCTGTGGACTCTGATGTTAAGGTAGAACTCTGTGGACTCTGATGTAAAGGTAGAACTCTGTGGACTCTGATGTAAAGGGAGAACTCTGTGGACTCTGATGTAAAGGGAGAACTCTGTGGACTCTGATGTAAAGGGAGAACTCTGTGGACTCTAATGTAAAAGGGGAACTCTGTGGACTCTAATGTAAAAGGTAGAACTCTGTGGACTCTGATGTAAAGGGAGAACTCTGTGGACACTGATGTAAAGGGAGAACTCTGTGGACACTGATCTAAAAGGGGAAGTCTATGGATCCTGATGTAAAAGGGGAAGTCTGTGGACTCTGATATAAAGGGAAAACTCTGTGGACTCTGATGTTAAGGTAGAACTCTGTGGACTCTGATGTAAAGGGAGAACTCTGTGGACTCTGATGTAAAGGGAGAACTCTGTGGACTCTAATGTAAAAGGGGAACTCTGTGGACTCTAATGTAAAAGGTAGAACTCTGTGGACTCTAATGTAAAAGGTAGAACTCTGTGGACTCTGATGTAAAGGGAGAACTCTGTGGACACTGATGTAAAGGGAGAACTCTGTGGACACTGATGTAAAGGGAGAACTCTGTGGACACTGATGCAAAGGGAGAACTATGTGGACTCTGATGTAAAGGGAGAACTATGTGGACACTGATGTAAAGGGAGAACTCTGTGGACTCTGATGTAAAGGGAGAACTCTGTGGACACTGATGTAAAGGGAGAACTCTGTGAACTCTAATGTAAAGGGAGAACTCTGTGGACTCTGATGTAAAAGGGGAAGTCTGTGGACTCTGATGTAAAAGGGGAAGTCTGTGGACTCTGATGTAAAAGGGGAAGTCTGTGGACTCTGATGTAAAGAGGAACTTTTGTGATTAATTTCATATGGTTAGAAATGTTATTTAATAGCGACATCTATGCAAACTAAGACAAAAAATTGCTGTGCGACGCTGAAGTGTTCGGGTTTGAAATGAACAAAAGGTGGCAACCCTGGGCATGCTGGGAGTTGTAGTTTTGCAACCGCTGGAGACACACTGTTTGGGAAATACTAATATCTGATCTTGCATCCTAACTTTTTAACTAGTCTAAAATGCAGTTAAAGATAATGAAATAACAAGTGGTAAAATTACTTACAGTAATCAGCAGTTTTTCCTCACTGGATGAAAAGTTACTCCACACCATCTTCGCTTCGCAGGGCAGCAGTAGATTCGCAGGGCAGCACTAAATAGCAATCCGAATATACACTGGCAAAGAATCCAGGAAATGATCGCCGTTTTCGCGACCGCGTGTTGTCCGCGCGCATGCGCGGTCGAGAATTTCGCAATGAATTTCGCATTTGCGAAATTTCGCAATTTTTTTTGGATGAAATATCACGAATATTCGAAATTTACGAATATTTCTCGAATATTCTCCTATATATTCGCGAAATATTGCGAAAGCGAATATGGCGTATTCTGCTCAACACTAGTATTCACATCAGTGATATCCCAATATCATAATACCTAATGTAACCACAGTATGTCACCCAAAAACAACATTGGGGCACATCTGGATATTAGTCAATGGTCCAAAAGGAATAATGGAGATTAAAAAATGACAGCAAAAATTAAATAAATACACAACCATATAAACCTTAAGGGTAAAGAGCAACATGGGAAGTAAATAATAGAGAGAGCACATCATGCTGCACAATGTAGACAGTGGATAGTCAAATAGAATGGAAAGTACGTGGGATCCTATGACAAGGGGACTCCACAAATTATTGAGTGTCCATCAAAGTACCTTAAGAATTGTCTATGAAACAATTAACATCCACTTCTTAATTTAGGCCGTGTGGTTCAAAACATCTGAGAGTGTGGATCCATGTCATTTCAGAGCGAGAAATACTCCTAACGAGGTCACTACCTCTCCAATGGGCCTGGTATTTATCAATCCCCACGAAAATGGTGCCCCTTGGGTCTTTGTTGTGTGTGGTTAGGAAATGTTTAGAGACCGAATGGTCGGGGAAGCCACTGCAGATTTGGTCAAATGCTCATTTAGGCGTATGTGTAGTGGACGTTTGGTCCTGCCCACATAATGTAGCCCGCATGGGCACTGGATCATATAAATAACTCCCACTGTAGAGCACGTTATAAAAGATTTTATCTGGTAAACCTTAGAGGAATATCTAGAACAAAAACTAGTAGTTCTCTTAGGGGTATGGTTGCTGACCGTACACACCCTACAGTGTCCACATTTAAAAAAAACTGTCAAACCGGATGAGAACATAGATAGAGTCTTGGGTGGATCCAAAATATTAGGAGCCAGCTTATTCCTTAACGAGGTAGCACCCCTAAAGACTACCTGAGGCTTGTCAGGCAAAATGTTATTCAAGATTCTATCGCTCTTAAGCACATGCCAATGTTTATTCAAAATATGCTTTATAGTAGCATGTTGGCATGAGTAGTCAGTCACGAAGGGGCATCTATATTTGTCCACCATGGTGGGCTTAGGTTTACTTCTCAGTATAGCCTCTCTACTGGTGTTAGTTACTGATGTCAGGGACTCAGTCAAGGAAGAGGGGTTGTAACCCTTTTCTAAAAATTGTTTATTCAAGATTTCGGCCTGTTCTAGAAAAGTCCCCTGATCACTACAGTTTCTCCTCAACCGGAGAAATTGACCCTTGGGGACGGCCTTCAGCCAACTGGCATGGTGGCAACTGTCATGTGGAATAAACGAGTTTCTGTCCGTAGTTTTAAAATGGGTGGACGTAGACAACTCGTCACCCTCTCTTGTGATGACCAAATCCAAAAAGTTGATGGTTTTCATGCTTGCCTCGTATTTGAGAATAATCCCAATATCATTGGTATTGAGGAAATGCATGAACTGGGTAAGATCATCCTTACTGCCGTCCCATAGGAGGAGGATGTCATCGATGTACCTAGCCCACAAGAGCACTAGGGGGCAGGGAAGGGGTTAAGTATGTTCCCGGGTGTGTTCTAACTGTATGGGGGGGTGGATTTACTAGGGGAAATCACTGATCTTCCGTTCATACATTGTATGAACAGAAGATCAGCGTTTTCCCCGCTGACAGGACCGGGAGCTGTGTGTTTACACACATAGCTCCCGGTACTTGCTCTGTAACGAGCGATCGCATGTGTCCGACGGCGATCGTGCCCGCCAGGCACACGCACAGTACTCGGGGGGCGCGCGGGGGGCACGCGCGCCCCCTAACGGCCGCAGAAGTGCCGACGTAGAGCTACGGGCTCTCGCCCAGGAGAGCCGACCTGCCGCAGTAAAATGACGGTGGCAGGTCGGCAAGCAGTTAATGAAGCTCCATAATCACTAATACATCCTTAAATGTATTTTTTAATGCAACAAAGACCTGAATTTGACTCAGGATTAGCCTTTTGCAGTTATTTTACCGAAGAGTTTAGAAAAAGGGGGGGGGAGACAATTAGCACAAATAATCAATCTGGGGCGTTGAAGTGCAAGGAATATAGTGGTAGGAGGAGAAAGCAGAGTGACAATGACATTAGGTCATTAGTGTGTTGCTTCTCCTTTCACTGCCCAGTCACGGGATAGGGTAGAAAGGAGACCTGTTGAAGGGGTAGTAAAGCCTTTTTTAAATGTATACCTACAGAAAAGCCTATCATAAAGCTTACCTGTACGTACAGTAAGTATCTCCTAAACGTGCACTCAGTGTTAATTTTGGCAGCAAATTTAGATTTAGTTTTACTCTAATTTCCTGTGCACACAATCGGTTTGTCTGATGAAAATGGACCGATGGACCCCATCAGTTTTTTTCCCATCGGTAAAAAAAATAGAACCTGTTTTAAAATTTTGGTATGGTTAAAAAACCAATAGAAAAATGTGATCGTCTGTGGGGAAATTCATCGGTCAAAAATCCACGCATGCTCAGAATCAAGTCGACGCATGCCCCGAAGCATTGAACTTAATGTTTCTCAGCACGTCGTAGTGTTTTACGTCACCGCATTTTTTTTTCGATGTGATTCTTGTCAAGCCTGCCTTGCATACACACGATTGTGAAAAAAAAAATGCTTGAGCAAAGCGCGGTGACGTACAACATGTACAACGGCACTATAAAGCGGAAGTTCCATTCAGGTGGCGCCACCCTTGGGGGGTGCTTTTGCTGATTTTGTGTTAGTAAAAGTTTGGTGAGAGAAGATTCACGCTTTTCAGTCTTCGTGCTTTTCAGTCTGTTACAGCGTGATGCATGTACTGTCTCCATTACGAACGCTAGTTTTACCAGAACGAGCGCTCCCATCTCATAACTTGCTTCTGAGCATGCAGGTGAAAAACAACAACGTGAAAAACGATTTAAAAAATGTGAGCATGTTCTAAATTTTAATGCCCATTTTTTACGTCATGAAACATGCTCGGGAGCCCACACACGATCGTTTTTAACCACTTCAATACCCAGCCATAGAAAATTGACGGCCTGGGATGGGATTTACCATCCTAAGTGGCCGTCAATTGACGGCCTGGGCATTGCAGGCGAATATCTGGATGATGCCTGCAGCCAGAGGCATCATCCAGATATCCTCTTCTTCAGCCGACGATTCTGCACAATGTAAGAATGATCATAGCGGCGGTTCCGCCGCTTGATCGTTCTTACAGGCCGCGGGAGGGGACATCCCCCCTCCCGCCGCCATCCGGTGCTTCTCCGGGCTTACCTGTGCCTTCGGGGGCCCGGAGAACGAATCGTCGGCGGCGGCAGGAAGCATAGAGATGACTGGTGACCAGATGGTCACCAGTCATCTCTATGACCTTCGGAGGACCCGGGCGCGATCTGATGACGTCACACCCGGGTCCCCGTAAGTAAACAAAGCCGCGATTGCGGCTGTAAGCCCCCATTCATGAGATCGGTGAATTTTTTTTCACCGATCTCATGGTTTCCAGCCTGGAGGAGAGATGTTAGGTCTTATTGACCCCACATCTCTCCATAAAGAGGACCTGTCACACACATTTCCTATTACAAGGGATGTTTACATTCCTTGTAATAGGAATAAAAGTGGAAAAAAAAATGAAAAAAAGTGTAAAAATAAATAAAAAATAAGTCAACAAAATAAATAAATAATAATAATAAAGATAAAAAAAAATTAAAACGCCCCTGTCCCCGATAGCTCACGTGCAGAAGCGAACGCACACGCAAGTCCCGCCGACATATGTAAACGTCGTTTAAACCACATAAGTGAGGTATCGCCGCGTGCGTTAGAGTGCCAGCAACGAATCTAGCACTAGATCTCCTCTGTAAATCTAAACTGTAACCTGTAAAAAATAAATAAAGCGTTGCCTATGGAGATTTTTAAGTACCGAAGTTTGGCGCCATTCCATGAGTGTGCGCATAATTAAAGCGTGACATGTTGGGTATCTATTTACTCGGTGTAACATAATCTTTCACATAATACAAAAAAATGTGGCTAACTTTACTGTTTTGTTATTTTTTAATTCATAAATCAATTTTTTAACAAAAAAAAGGCGTTTGAAAAATAATTACGTAAATACCGTGCAAGATAAAACTTTGGAATGACCGCCATTTTATTCCCTAGGGTGTCTGCTAAAAAAAACATATATAATGTTTGGGGGTACTGTGTAATTTTCTAGCAAAAGAATGATGATTATTACATGTAGGAGAGAAGTGTCAGAATAGGCCCGGTATGGAGGTGGTATAAAAGCCTGGTATTGAAGCGGTTAATGATCATTTTTTATGTCATGAAAAACGGTCGCGTGTATGCAGCATTAGTCACATTTAGTGGACTAAATCTCCAGTACATTTTAGTAGACTAAAATATATTTTTTTGTTGTCTAAAATCTAATGGGAGTAATTAAATTGTAATGCATTAGTTGATATTTCTCTACAATTTTAAAACTCATCATATACTGCTGGAGTGAAAAATCTAATATGTTATTATTTATTGTATTGAGGTATGAACATGCACTACAGACCAGTGTTAATTTTGAAGTCAAATTTCTATTTAGTTTTAGTCTTATGCCGCGTACACACAATTGGCTTTTCCGTCGGAAAAACCTTGGATGGTTTTGCTTGGCTTGCATACACACAGTCACACAAAAGTTCTCTGACCTTTCTCAGCCAAGAATGCAGTGACGTACAACACTACGACGAGCCGAGAAAATTAAGTTTAATGCTTCCAAACATGCGTCAAGTTGTTTCCGAGCATGCGTCAGAATTTTGCAGTTACAAATTTCTACAGACGATCGGATTGTCCGATAGGATTTTTTTCCATCTGAAAATTTGAGAACCATCTCTCAGTCTTTTGTTGGTGGAAATTGAGACAGAAAAAGTCTGTCGGAGCATACACACGGTCGGAATTTTCATTCAAAAGCTCACATTGGACTTTTGCTGTTGGAATTTCCGATCGTGTGTGCGGTCTTTTGAAAAAAAAAATTAAATTAAATTTTAGTCCCATTTTAGTCTTTTGACTAAAATGCCATTTCAGTTTTAGTCTTATTTTAGTCATCTCAATTGTTTTAGTCAACTAAAATAGTATTCATTTAGTTGAATAAAACGTTTTAGTAATTTTAGTCAATGAAATTAACACTGTGTGCACAGTGATGATGTCGGTGCATGTGCACTGAGCTTTTAATAGACAGTGGAGTTCAGTATTAAGACCCCTTGTATCACCAAGATGAAAGGCGATGCTCGTAAGTCCTTGTGTAGAAAAATTAACATATAACCATATCTGTTTTCTCTTGGCTGGTTGATTGGTTGGTAGCTTTGCATAACAAACAAGTAACATCACTGGAGGCAAAAGGAAAGAAGCTTGAATGGAAGAACATCATTAATCAAGTGTGCCTAGATCACCATTATCATTAAATACAGACTTCTCCCAAACCCATGCCCTAAATCATGTCGACTGACAGTACTTGCAGGTATGTCTGGTTCTCTTTGAATATTCAGAGCAGAGCTTTTTTTATACTTTGTTTAGACGTACTTAAATGCATTGTTCCATAGCCACTGATATGAATGGAAGCTCTTAACATGTACCTGGAAATTAAAATCATAAGGGCAGTTTAATGTGCATTGTTCTCCAAAAATAACTTTAGTCTCTCTCTTTATTTTTTTAATGCAGGCCTATTGGTTATTTGTCACATTTGGGACTGTGTTGGCCAGCTGTTTTTAGCAGATTCAGGTGGACCAGAGAACCTAAGGCAGGCGTGTCCAAAGTCCGGCCAGTGGGCCAATCGTGGCCCGCTGCCTGGTTTTTAATGACCCGCCTGGTTATCTACACAGATATATCTTTTGTGGCCCCCGACGATCTCCCAGTGCCAGGGCCACAAAAGATATGCTGTATTTATCGGCTTTTAACACGCACTTTTGTGCGTGTTATATGCCGATTCCTGCTGCCTGTGAGGTGAAAAGGAGCAAGCGCCGCTGAAAAAGCCCTAGCCGAGTGTACTGTGTACTCGGCTAGGCTCGGCTCCGCTCGCGGTCACGCCTAGTCCCACCATTGGACGTGTATTATGTCCATCATAGAAGCTGGGACAAGGGGCGGGACTGTGAGAGGAGCCGAGTACAGCCAAATACACAGGACATCTCAGCAGCAAAATTTAAAACGAATAAAGCTTAATTTTTGGGCTGGCTGCAGATGGACACTTGGGCACGGCTTTGCTGCAGATGGACACTGATCATTCCTGGCAATAGTGAGTGCATTCCTGGCAATGATAGATGCTGCATTCCTGGAAATGATAGGTGCTGCATTTCTGGTAATGATAGTTGCTGCATTCCTGGCAATGATATGTGCTGCATTCCCGGCAATGATAGGTGCTGCATTCCTGGCAATGGTGGATGCTGCATTCCTGTTAATAGTGGGTGCATTCCTAGCAATCATGGTTGCTGGATTCCTGGCAATTGGGGGTCTGCATATGGGCACTGACCCTTATTTTGCTTCACAGTTCTTTATTTAAAATGTTAATTTTTTTTTACCTGAAACACCCCTTTTAAAGTGAAGGTGCGTGTTATACGCCAATAAATACGGTATATCAAATAATATGCCTGAGCTCATCTCTTCACGACGCACAGCCACAAAGGCAAGAGAATTCTTGTTGGGCCGTGTATTAGTGCTCAAACGAACACACTTAGACTGAATTTTTATGGTTCAAAGAATGTCAGGAAAAATGTTAGGCCCTCGAGCATGTTCACTTCATCAAATCTGGCCCTCTTTGAAAAAAGTTTGGACACCCCTGACCTAAGGATACCAGGGCTGTGTTGCCATAATGTTGCCAGGCATAGGAGACTGATTAACATTGATGCTTATATTTAAAAAATGTGTGGTGGGCATGACTGGTCTACAAAATTAAACCTTTGCAGGGTGCAAAATCAAATCCAAAAAATCTGTTGTTTTCTTACTTTCTAAAACGTCTTTGACCCTCTTGGAAAGGTCATGGGTGATTTATTTCTCCAGCATCTAGTGGAGTCATGACTGAGTTGTTTATAAAAGCCCTATGAAAAACAAAAGAGTTTTGGGTGCATGACATACATGCAAACTATGATCTGACTTCTAGTAATGCAAGAATTAGGTTGGCTAGTACCATCAGAAATTAAATGCAAGGCCAGACTTACCACAATACACAATAGGCCCGTAAATACATGCAGCAGAAGTAAAAAATGCAGCTTTATTTAGCCACACATAGTTTTTACCATAATCAGAAGACATACTGTATAGGGGGTTATTTACTAACGGAAACGCCACTTTGCACTGCAAGTACACTTGGAAGTGAAGTCGCTGTAGATCCGAGGGGGACATGCAAGGAAAATAAAAAACAGCATTTGGCTTGCACATGATTGGATGATAAAATCAGCAGAGCTTCCCCTCATTTAAGATCTACCCCTCAGATTTACAGCGACTGCACTTCCAAGTGCACTTGTAGTGCAAAGAGGATTTGCCTTTCGTAAATAACCGCCATAGTTATTGTATGTGCTTGAACAAGGAACTCCATGGTGGGAACACTAGTTTTACTAAAGCTGCAATGTAATTTGCGACATAAGTTATACGACACTCACATTAGTAAACATGTATGCTCCTAACGCACATCAACTTTTTTTATTAAAGACCATACACAAATGCCAGCAAGGTTGTTTACTTCTGTGCATGGACTTTAACATTACTCCGGACCTGGCTATGGAATCCACATCCTCTCATGGACACTCTGTACCATCTCTTCAGCGCTTCATACAATCGCATGACCTCTATGATGCATGGCGTTGCTTCAATGCTAGCGAAAAAGACTTCACCTTTTTCTTAAACCCACATCGCTCTGATACACGCATCGACTTATTTCTGCTGGCTTCTGCCAAAGGTCACCACTACATCCATCAACACTATAGTGTGGTCTGACCACGCCTTGGTCCTGTTGACAATAATGATTTATTGTGGGCAATCGGGTTGACAACCACTTTAAGGCCTTAATTATCTTACCCAAGCCACCTCACCCCAGAATTTCAGACCTATCTCTCTTTTGAATAACAATTTAAAAGTCTACACTAAACTCATTGCCCAATGCCTGACCAACATATTACCTCTTCTCATACATCCAGATCAATCTGGATTTACTAAGGGTCATCAAACCACGGATGTCACCTGCCGACTAATCAATATAATCCACCTGGCAAGGGAGCAATGGACACATTCTGTGCTTCTGCCATTGGATGTAGAGAAGGCGTTCGATAGAATTTATTGGAATTATTTAGCTCAAGTGTTAACTGTCTTTGGATTCTCTGGCCCAATATTCACTGCTATTATGGCATTATATACAAATCCATTGGTCCAAGTCTACTCTTCAGGGATAAAATGGTACCCGTTAGGTATAGGCTGGAGACAATGTGGAGCTGTGGTTACAGTATGTGGGTACTCTTCACCATATACTGCGGTCCTGCCTAGCAATATCATCCCTTTGGCTAGCAATATTTCATCTTATCAGATTTATGGTGCACTATCACTATTTCCTTAGGTTCTCTGGGATTGGACAAAGTGAGGGGTCTAATATTTCATATACTACTGGCAATCCGCCTGTCACTGGTTAGACATTGGAGGGATCCTCGTATACCACCTATCAATGAGGTGATACAAATAACCCATACACATGCCACATATGCATTATTATTTCCCTTATCTGTCGGCAAACATTAGGTTGCTAGCTCATCTTGGGAGACATGGTGTGATTGGTATGGACAGACCCAGCATCGTTAAATATATACCTTAAAGTGGTTGTAAAGGTTTGTTTTTTATTTTCTAAATAGGTTTCTTTAAGCTAATGCATTGTTAGTTCACTTACCTTTTTCTTCGATTTCCCTTCTAAATGTTTTTTTTCTTTGTTTTCTTTGTCTGAATTTCTCACTTCCTGTTCCTCCTCAGTAAGCTGTTCAGTAAGCTGTTCTAAATGACTTTCCACCGCTCGGATGATGGTGGAAAGCTTACTGAGGAGAAACAGGAAGTGAGAAATTCAAACAAAGAAAAAAAAACATTTAGCAGGGAAAAGGAAGGAAAAGGTAAGTGAACCAACAATGCACTAGCTTAAAGGAAAATATTTAGAAAATAAAAGACAAACCTTTACATCCCCTTTAAACACATATTATTAGTCTATCGAGTTAGACACAATCACAATGACTGTGTGGTTCTATTATGTTATGTCATGTGTTCTGTTTGATTATGCCTCTAATACTGTGCATACCTCTTTGTTAAGGAATACGGATGTAAAGATGTTAATATTGTTATGTTTATGTACCTTACTTCTTTATCAGTCGTATGTAACCTTGTTTATATGTAGTCGCCAGCTGGTGTACTGTTTGTGCTTTTGATACTTTTAGAAACTCAATGTAAAAATATTCAAGATTAAGTCTATGTATATACTATAACACCCTCCATTTTTGTTTATGTTAAAACAAGGTATTTTAGAGAAAGTGATGTCAAATCCATACTTGAAGTCCTTTAAACTAGTGCACTGTTGGTTCAGTTACCTTTTCCTTCGATTTCCCTTCTAAATGTTTTTATCTTTGTCTAAATGTCTCACTTCCGGTTTCTCCTCAGTAAACGTGCCACCATCATCCGAGCAGTGGTTAGTCAGTCAGAACAGCTTACTGAGGAGGAACAGGAAGTGAGAAATTCAGACAAAGACAACAAAGAAAAAAACATTTAGAAGGGAAATCAAAGGAAAAGGTAAGTGAACCAACAATGCACTAGCTTAAAGGAACCTATTTAGAAAATAAAAAATGAACCTTTACAACCCCTTTAACAGCAAAAATGACCATCTGAGATTTCTCAGAACACACACAGTATTATACTCCTGTCCATTTATTATCATAAAGCTGAGAAATCAATACATCCGGAAGCTACATTAGTTACAGAGCAAAGATGTGGATCATTACTTTTTAAGGATATAATGTTATGGCACCAAGATTTGTCATCCTCTGGTAGATTACAATTATAAAAATCTCACAAATTGTATTTATAAAGGTTTAAAACATTTCATACATTATCTAACGAATATTGTTTCTCCAATTGTACAACACAAGGACATTTTGGTTATGAATTTTTAAAGCTTATGTTTAACCAAGAAGCAGGATGTTGCTGCCTTGTTTCGGTTCTTGCAGGATGTTAGGGTCCTTTCACATGTGCGGACCGTTCGCCCGTTTTTTTAGACGTCCGTTTACGGACCGCAATGCTTCCCTATGGAATATCGTACGTTAGCGGATGAGCATCTACTAACGTCCGTTAACATCCGTCTCCGTTAAGCTCCGTTTTTTTGAACGGAAGGAAACCCTATTTTTCTTCCGTCAAAAAAACAGAACAGAGGAAAAACAGATGTTAGCGGACGATCCGTTTAACATCCGATCCGCTAACATCCGTTTTTCCTCAAAATATGTAATAAAAATAAGGTTCTAACAAAAAACGGATGAAAAACGGATGAAAAAACGGATGAAAAACTGATGAAAAACGGATGACAACCGATGAAAAACTGACGAAAAACGGATGAAAAACGGACGAAAAAACAGATCAACTGATGATGAAAAACAGATCTAAAAAACGGTCCGCACGTGTGAAAGGACCCTTAAACTACTGAATGTACCAACCTAGTGCAAGATAGTTGCCCCACCACACTAACCTTACTACTGCATCTAACAGTGGCCCGGCTTGGTATAATCCCTAAACAATGTTGATATTTAAGAATGGCTCGCAGCCTATTTTTTTGCCTCAGAAGCAGGGGCCAAAATTCAAATGTGTAACATATATCTGGAGGTTAAGTAGTAGTAATGGCTAGGTTCAGTTTGAACTTAATTCAGCTAACCCAGTGGGAGCTCAGATCCCCAAGGTATTTTGGAAAGGGGTGGTCTACTGCCCCACCCCTCTTTGAAGGGTCCCCTCTCCTTGTATCTATTCCCTCCCTGTTGAATGAGCAGTTCAAGTACGTGCAACATACTGTATATGAAGGACCTTGGCCATTCAAAGTCATTATACAGTTCCTGTCAAAAAGTTCTTGCTAGCCTGATGGGCATGTGTTAGTGAACATACATGCATAGTCATGGTAGCATAGGGTCCTTCACATAAGGTCATTGCCATGTGTGTTTCTAGGGGCAAGTGTGCATTTACATACAATGCAATTATTTTGGCAATTATAAAAGGATACATGCCTTTTCTCATCAGCAGTTTATAGCAGCCTTGTGACTTCAATGAGTGTCTAGTTAAAGATTGTAGTAGCAGTTTTCATTCTACTCTAATTGTCTTATGAGGCTGTAGGACCACTGACCCTCTGTCTGGACAGTGTTGATTGGCCGTGTGCTGATCATTTGCACACTCCCAAGAAACAAACAAAAAAACTCTCTAGCAATACACATCTTACTGAGCATGTGCAGCTTGCCCCCAAGGCTCTGTTCGAGCAGGATATGGGTTGGGGACTGTGGAAGAAGGGGGGATTGGAGAAGACAGGATCAAACAGCTTTGTTATACAATGCAGAGGATTAACCCTTTTAGGTTCAACAGTGAATAGAACAAGCATGCTTTACTGTACAGACTTTACTGTTGTGAGTTTAGTAGCACTTTAATGTTTAACAATCGTATTTAGATTTGTGCTTTAATGGTGACCCTGTTGCTAACCTTAGCTTGTCCTGCGACCTCACATCCATTTCAGGCATATTTTCACAGCCTGCCTGCTACTAACTCCAGTCTGTGATCTAAATATGTTATTCTGTGTGGCCTGCTAGCCAACTGTTCCACAATTCCTGTGTCTTGAGGTTCTTTTATTGTCAACACAATCAATTTCCAGTGCCTCCTGCAACACATTACCTGCACTTTTGTCGTTCCACACTCCTTCTTACCATCTGTCATCTCACCCAGGGATGTGTGGACTTTAGGTCATGCAAGGCCACCATGCATCTCAGTCTCCACAGGTACACATACCAGTTGTAAACCAAATGCTTAATTGGGCTGGAAGACCATGAAGGGTGTGGATTATTTAAGAAATATGCAAACAACAGTGTGGAATACTGTATACATGCATAGCACTTTACTTTTTGTAAATACAGGTATATATATATATATATATATATATATATATATATATATATATATATATATATATATATATTTTATCTATTTAACATATGTAGCTTGTCCAAAGTTTTTAATTACAGCTCAGATTTTGAAATCCATTTATGACACAGCTGCATATTATAAAACATCATGAGATACATACAAATTCGAATATTGATTCAAAGTAATTTCTATAAGTCAAAGATTAGCTTTGAAGAATTAATTAAACAGTAAAAATGCTTTATGAGGCTGTAACATTTTTAAGCCAGAAATGGAATGGAATTACTTTGTACATATAAATCTTAATCTGGAAGCCAAGATAAAATGGTTTCTACTGGAACTGCTTAATTACAGAATGGTGACAGGAAATAGTAAATGGCAAATTAGTAAATGTGTATAAAATTAATACATTAAAATATACATGTCATACTATTCATAAGCTTTTGTTTTTAAATGAATTAAAAAATGGAAAACAAAATAAATATTTCAACACAACTTTGCCAAATAACTGGAGCCTGTTTATAAAGCAATAAAATCCAACATCTACAGCTTTTTTATGGACCTGTAGCATTCAACATAGCATGAGTATGTGTGCACTTCAAGCATCCAATTATGTAGAGGTTATTTTTATTTATTTTTTTTTACTTCTTCTTAACGTGATTGGATATCTGTATTAAATAGACATGTGCAAACTGGAATATTTTGTTTGGTTTTTTCGTTTTCATCTGGGAAATACATTTATTTAGTTACTCCCGAAAATCGTTTTGATTTATTTCGTTTTCAGTTGGGGAATAGCTTTCGTCCGAAAATCCAATAATACTTGGTTTCTGTCGAATGGTCAAAAGAATATTTGACGGAACTTCGAAAATTTACGTTGAATCGTACATTTCCGGTCGAATATTCCGCCTACAAGAATTCTAATGTTGTATTAATTATATATAAATATTTATTATATTTTTATTACTAGTCATAGTCAACCAACATTAGAATGTTTCGACTTCCGGTTCCGGCGCCGTATGGAATAGCTGAAGCCCCTCTCAGCTCCCGCTTCACGTCCGAAAAAAACGGCATAAAAAAACAGCCCAGCACGCACCCGGGGTCGGTTGCACCCTCGGGAACCCCCCCTCACGCCGATGGACCGCTTTGTAGAAAAAACGGGCTCGCGATCGCAAACGGCCATCGCGGCCCAGCCGCAAATTGAGGCCCCGGCTTCGGCCTTGTCGGATCTCCCGGCGGACGCCCTGGACATGGAGGTGAGCGGCTGCAATGCACCTCCGCCCACACATTCAGCCTCAGAGGTCCCTCCTCATGCCTCCCCCTCCTCACATAGTGCCTCTCCTTCCCTACACCACCCTGATGGGAGCACAGAACGTATTGCTCAGGCTGTGGCTGTGCTGCTCTCCCCTATGATAGCAGCTTCTGTGGAGAAGGCAGTCACTGCTGGAATGAAACAGCTGAAGCAGCAGCTGAGTGAACACGCCACCAGACTCAATGAGGCTGAACATCGCCTCTCTAACGTGGAAGAGGAACTGTATCAGGCTCAGGCCACGGAGGAAGCCCAGGATAAAACCAATCAGTATATACTCCAGAAGCTGGATGATTTAGAGAACAGATCCAGAAGGAGCAACCTGCGCTTTGTGGGAGTCCCTGAATCGCTACAGTCCTCTGCGATCGGAGATCTCTGCTCCAAACGCATACCTGAAGCCTTGGGCCTTCCTGGCCCCTGCACGGTTGAGCGAGCCCACCGGGTGGGAACCGTCTCCTCGGAACGTAAATCCCCCCGTCCCATTATCGCGAAGTACCTGAACTATTCGGATAAGGCCACCATCCTGCAAAATTTCAGACAATCCAGATCCCTCCAAATTGATGGGGCCAAGATCCTGATCTTTGCGGATTACTCCGTTGAAGTGTCCAAGAAGAGGAAAGCCTTCCAGCCTATATGCTCGGAGCTCCACCAGCGACAAATCAAATTCACTCTTGCGTTTCCTGCGATTCTGCGACTTAGAGCCCCCAACGGTGACCAGCTTGCCTTTCAGGACCCGTCCGAAGCGGAAGTTTTCCTGCGCTCTCTCCGTGGAAACTCTCATTCCGACTCTCCCGCCAAGGCTGCTTCCATTCATCGCCCTCTGGATCAGAGGAGCCCGAGGAAGGATTCTCCCAAACGCTTCAAGCATTCTGACCGTCGTTATGCCCCCTGCTGACCAAGTAAGAACTGGTCTCATTACGTTCCAACAGGGACACATGTTATGTTGCTTTATGTTATAGTACCACGGCTGAGCCGGCTTACACCGGTCTATACTGTTCTCCTTAGTTTTATTTGACCCACCAATGGTAGTCCTAATTTTAAGTGTATTGTTATGTCTCCTGTCACATTTTAACTCCTCCGTTTCTACTCACATCTTTGCTTTTGGTCCTGCCACTTCAGAGCTCCCCCCCCCATCTATGCCCTGGCCCTGTTGATTTTGATAGCACTAGACGCACGGGCACACCTGTACCATGGCACTCGGACTGTCCATGGGAGCTGTTCTTCAGAGAGATTCCATGCGGAAAAAAGTGAAGTTCTCTCCTTCTTTTGCATTTTGCTTTTTCCTCGCATCCACCTTCCCTATCTCCTCCCCACCCCAATCGCACCAATTAGTTACTAACCTCCGCACGTCAGGTGCTTTGGCGACACCGTCGCATTTCCACCCGGCTAACTCTCCCCTCTCTCCTCGGACAGTATTTCTTGCTGAACTCACACCTACTTCATTTATAACACCGGCCCACACCCTCTTTACGTACCTACCCCCATGTAAGTAGTCTCCTGGAATGTGAAAGGGCTTAGGTCCCCCGCTAAGAGACTCAAAATCCTCCGACACTTACATAGACTGAAAACTGACATTGCCCTCCTCCAGGAAACCCACCTCAAATCCTCTGATCTCCAACGCATGAAAAAACTCTGGGTGGGCACTGTCCTGGGCTCAGACGCATCCAGTCGCAGAGCAGGGGTTCTTATATTGATCCACAAAAACCTCCCCTGCGAGATTATTCAGGTTGAATCAGATGATCAGGGTCGTTTCCTTTCAGCACATGTTCGCCTAGCGAACAAGGAACTAGTGATATCCAATATCTATGCCCCTAACAGCCCTGGTAGGCCCTTCTTCGGCGACCTCTCCACCTGGCTCTTGCGCCATCCACTCACCCCACACATTATAGGGGGGATTTCAAACACTACTCTCCACCCATTAGAGGACAGATCCACCCCTAAGCGACGCCTAAAATCACCAAAGACCACAGACCCGTCGATCCTTGCATCCACTATTGACTCCCTGCACCTCAAAGACGTTTGGCGACTCTTACACCCGGCAGACAGAGACTTCACATTCTACTCCATCCCACACAATGTGTGCACCAGAATCGACTACATCTTCTGCACTGACAATCTCGTTTCGAAAATCTCTGACGCCGACATCCACGACATAGCCATTTCAGACCATGCCCCCGTCTCGGTCTCTATTGATGACCCTGACCTCCACCTAAACCCCAGATTATGGCGCTTCCCTTCCTACCTCCACGACAATGCTGATTTTCAGCGCTTCTTGGAAAAGGCTTGGACAGAATATTCTACAGACAACTCACCCCACATTGATCATCCTAGTCTCTTCTGGGAAGCCGGAAAGGCCTTCCTCAGAGGCCGGATCATTTCTTATGCTGCCTCATTCAAGAAACAGACCTTAGCCAAATTTAAGGCCACAAGCGTCAGGCTCCGTCTGGCACAACGCGCTTTATACAACTCAGATTCCCCCTCACACAGAACCGAATGGCACACGGCAAAAACTGCCTTTGATTCATTAGCTGACACCATTGAACGAATTAAAAGGGCCCACTTGGATGCCACACTCCACAAATTTGGGAATAAAGCGGGCAAGCTGCTAGCGCGTCTCTGTAAAGGCCCGTTCCGTCCTACACACATAACTTCCCTTAGGGACACCTCAGGCACCATCCACACTGCTCCAAAGGAAATAAATAAAGTCATGCTACAATACTACTCCTCATTGTATGCACCGGACCCCATAGACAAGAAAGCTGCACAAGCTTTCCTTGATAGCATCTCCATCCCCACGATCACTCCTTCCCAGCTCGAGTCTCTCAACGCTCCTATTTCCCCACTCGAGATTTCCGACACCATCCGAAACCTAGCTCCCTCTAAAGCCCCAGGCCCCGATGGTTTCACAGGGATTTTCTTCAAAACTTTCCACACTATCGCAGAACCTTCCCTCCTCAGAGTTTACAATGCTATATGGTCGGGCGGCCCTTACTTGCCAACAGGGAATCAAGCCATTATTAAATTACTCTCTAAGAAGGGCAAAGACCCCCAGGAACCGGGTTCATACCGTCCCATATCTCTCTTGAATTTAGACGTCAAAATTGTATCCAAAATCATTGCCTCCAGACTAGCCACCATTATCCCCTCTCTAATCCACCCTGCCCAATCCGGTTTCGTGAAAGGGAGAACGGCCACTTTAAACATTCGTAAGGTGATGTTAGTCCTTGAACATGCCAAGCGCAACCCTGGAGGTGACCATGCCATCATCACCCTGGACGCAGAAAAAGCATTCTATAATGTCAGCTTCGAATGGCTCCAGCTAGTCCTATCCAAAATGCAGATCACGGGCTCATTCAACCATCTTGTAAACGCCATGTACACCTCCCCCGCGGCCAGACTGGTAGCGGCTGGCCTCCTGTCTGAAGAATTCCGCCTCCACAAGGGCACAAGGCAAGGCTGTCCCCTATCCCCACTCCTTTTTAACTTGGCTTTAGAACCCTTGTCCCGGTACCTAACGCAGAAGGCCCCACTGCACGGCATCTGTGTTGGAAATCAGGAATTACGCTCTTCCCTCTTCGCGGACGATGTCCTTATATTCACATCTGACCCCTCCTCTGACATGTCCACCATTAAAGCGGTCTTCGATGATTTTCGGCTCTGCTCGGGTCTCCGCATAAATTACGGCAAAAAGTGAAATTCTTCCCATAGGCTCTGACTCCAATCCACCCTGGGTCCACCATTCACCCTTCACAGTGGCTAAATCGCACATAACTTACTTAGGCATCAAGCTAGGGAAACTACCCTCCTCTATATACCACCTTAACTTTTCCCCTCTAATCAAAAAGATATCTCAAGAGCTGGATGGCTGGATGGATCTGCCTCTTTCGCTCCTGGGGAGATGCCATCTAGTGAAAAATGTCAGCTTTGCTCGCTTACTCTACCCGCTTCAGACGGTCCCGTTGCTTCTACAGCACAAGGACGTACAATCACTAAACAAGGCCATCTCAAATTTCATCTGGCGGAACAAGCGACCACGCATAGCTTTTGCAAAACTGCATCTCCCCAGACGCGAAGGGGGCATAAATCTACCAAATGTTAGAATGTACAACCTAGCATGCTTACTCCGGATAGGCTTGGACTGGATTGCACAGTCATCCCGCTGCTCAAACTACGCCCTGGAAAGTCTCATGGTTCACCCCTATTCGTTGGTGGCCCTTCTACACTGCAAATGGAAAGCTGTCCCTTTACCCTTCCAGCACAACCTCCTGTTGAAAGATACTGCTATAGCCTGGAGGGAAATAAGGAAAACCTTGAAACTTTCCCCTTTTATGTCCAGATACCTCACAATCCAAGGGAACCCTCTTTTCCCACCTGGGATGGATTAGAAATCTTTTCATGTTTGGGAACAGAAAGGCCTCACGAAATTCTCCACCCTCTGCAACTTGGACACGGGGCGTCCCCTTAGTTTCTCGACGGTCGCAGAATCCTACTCTCTTCCCCTATCTCATGCTCTCCATTTTAACCAGTGCGTCAGCTTCATTCGGGATTCTTGCAGGGAAGACCGCAAGAGATTCCAAGGTTCTTTCCCGGATTTACTCCTCCAAGCCGGTTCTTACGCTATCTCCGACATTTATAAACCCCTTCTTCAAAAATCCATCCCCTCAATCAAATCCTCTTCAGCAGCAAATTGGAGCAAAGACTTTCCATTCCCTGACATAGTGGACAAACTCCTACTGGGTTACAACAAGATTCATCAGCTCATCCCTAATGAAGTGTGGAGGGAAACCCAACTAAAGATCATCCATCGCGCCTACATACCCTTCATCTCGGACAAGAACGGCTCGAGCGCTGCCGATTGTCCCCTCTGCCATCAACCACGACCATCTCTCTCCCATCGTTTCTGGTTGTGCTCGTACATCTCTTTTTTCTGGGACCAAGTCATCTCCTATATCTTCAAAATTACCCTATTGGTACTGCCGAAAGACCTCTTGCTCCTCATCTTTGGGTACTGGGATGATCAACTACTGCCATGGTCTCCTGACAACCGCCCACCTTATAAAGACTGGGTCCTGATATGTCTCTTAACTGCCAGAAGAGCCATCCTGAAGAACTGGATCTCGCCCTGCCGCCCATCTATATTGCAAATTGAGCAGGAGCTTCTTAGTTTGTTATACAAGGACAAAATCAACACAGATCTCAAACAAGAAGCCTCCAAAACGCGCTTCTACTCCCGATGGTACGCTTTTATGCATTCGACACTGTCCACAAAAGACCTGGATGACTTTGCAAACGGCTCCTTCTCCTATTATCTCTAACTCCTTTAACCTCGCCGAGAATGCTCAGCGTATGCATTACATTTTGGTGCGCCCCCCCTCCCATTGTTTTCCCACCCCCCCCCCCTTATTTTATGCTTTATTTTATATTATATTTTTTATTTTATATTTTATATTTTATTTTATATTTTATTTTATATTTTATTTTATATTTTATTTTGGTTGTAATGTATTTCACCTCGTAGCTCTGCTAGATCCTTTGACTGTGATCCGTCCAGCCATCCTGTTACTGATTGCCGGGTCACTTGCTGTATTAACTCAATCTCAGTTTATGCACACTGTCCACATCTGTCTGGCTACGTGCTGAGAACCATCATTATATTTCCATGCAGTTGTACCACACTGTTTATAAGAAAATGTACTATACTTGCTATCGAATCTTGTACTGTATTATTCTCTTTTTCTCTCAATAAAGTCTTTTGAAAAAAAAAAAAAAAGAATGTTTCTATAGGCATAGCATTAAAATGTACGAGTGCAGTATATCTTCTCCGTCGAATGTCGAATCTATTATTTCTATAGTGTCGAATCTTTTCTCTATGATGTGAAATCTTTTCTCTATGATGTCGAATCTTTTCTCTATAATGTCGAAAAGTACCATATGTGTGTGTATATCAGGTTCAATAGACAGATTGCTATTCTGTATTCAGTCAGCGTCATGTCGAATCTCTCTATATTGAATTTTTACCGCAAGAAAACGAAAATAAAGCATTTTTTATGTCGGATCTTTCGTTTTTTTTTTTTCTGCGCTTTTGTTATCGTTTGTTAAAATGATAACGAAAAAAACAGATTTTCGGACGAAAATGCATTCTAACTAAAACGAATGCACATGTCTAGTATTAAACACAGGTTCACTTCATCTCACTTTCCACACCAGTAAACTATGTTCTCCTCTGCTCTCTCCAAGCTGTTTAGGTAAATATGATTATCTTCAAAGAAAAATGTTCACCTTCATCTAATATCTAACAATCTTAATTTTCAATATGGTCACTGTTCAATCTAAAAAAATCTGAGTTGCATGCCTTTTTAAAGCTTAGTACACAGTTTTTTTTTATGTAAAGTATACTGTTCTTAAACCTAGTCCCTAAAATCTCATATACGCCTTAATATTGTAATATAATTTCAAAAGTTGTTTTCAACATTTGTAAATCTGCAGCTTTTATTATTATAATTCCTGGTGATCCTGCCATGAGGGTCCCTAGTCAGTGATTTTAAGGATGGCAACTATTTGTCCCTGTTCTCCTTTATTGTTACCATGTTACAAGGGCCTTTGATGGAGACTACAGCTAACTATTTCATCACAACTTACACAGTCACCATCAGTTGACCCTACCTAAAAATTGACATGCATCTATCATTGGAGTATGTAGAAGGAACTATCTGCCACTCATTTAGGGTTTTAACTATGAAAAGCAATTATGTTTATTTATTTATTATGTCTTACATTTGTCTACTACAATCATAGTCTTGCAAAGGATGAAAATCTGAGATCTTTACACTTGTTAGTCTGCTTTCTTTGTTGCAGTTGAATACACTTTTTGCCCACTCATGTAGACGTGCTAAGCATGCAAAGGGCCAGATTCACAGAGCCCTTACTCCGGTCTATCTCCTGTTAGACCGGAGTACTTTCAAATTACCCGCGTTGTATCATTAGTTTGAATCCTCAAACCATGATACGATGGCTTCGGGCTTCGATCCGACAGGCTTACGTCTTTGTACGCCTTCGGATCTACGCTGCAATCTTTTTGTGGCCGCTGGGAGTAGTTCGGGTCGTTTTCCGCGTCGGGGTATGCAAATGAGCTTTTTCCGGCGATCCACGAAATTACGATCGTCCTTCGCAATCTCTTACGGCATCTGTAGTCATCTTTTTGCTGCGTAAAGTTATACCAGCTATTAACTGGTCTATAGTTAGACGGCCCATGTTAAGTATGCCTGTCGTTCTCGCGTCGAATTTCAATTTTTTTTTATTTTTTGCATAAGTCGTCCGGGAATAGTAATGTACGTAAACGATGCTACTCAAAAAAAAAATGACGTAACAACGTTATTTCGCGCAATGCACGGCGGGAAATTTCAGAATGGAGCATGCGCAGTTCGATCGCCGCGGGGACGCGCCTAATTTAAATGCTTCACGCCCCCTAATCGTGTATTTCAATTCCGCCGCGAGAAATACACTACGCCGTCGTACCTTACGGGCCGAAATCTACCTGAATTTGTCTTAGAGCCAGGTAAAATACGGCGGCGTAGTGTATCTCTGATACTCTGCGCCAGGGCAATTGTACCTAAATCTGGCCCAATGTGTCCTCATTTCATGCTAGATATGAATGGGGATGCACCTACACTTTCTGATGTTGTCAAAGTCAGCACAGCTCCGTGGACAAGAAGTTCTTAGATCTTCACAGAGTATCCTAACGCTTGGGGAGTGAACAGACCAGTGCATACCTACTGTTGACTGTTGTATCTGTCAATAAATACATGCATATGTGTCTTTTGGTCTTGAATTCTACATGGCCTGTGTGACTTCAGGCGTGGCTAGGTATGCATTTTGCCGAATAAGTGAATATCACAAAATAAACAAAACACTTACTATCAAGAATAAAGTTCAGGAACAAAGCCGCATGAGCAGCCGCATGAGCATCCTCCATCTCTGACTTCTTTGCAGCCTGTAGTCATTGTTAATACAGCCAAATGCTGGTCCATTCTTATATGCAAATCTTCAGCATTTTCCGGGAGTACTGAGACTTACCCATCTCATCCTGCTTCCTGCACAATCCTATGGCCACTGAAGCAGCCTTAGGTGGGAGGGAGTAGGGAAGTTGGAAAGGGGAAAAAAGTTCACTAATTATAATGGCCCAAGATTTCAACATAGCTGCAAGAACTCGCATTCTGCTGCAGGTAAATGTGGGTACCTCTAACTGTCTGCAGTTTATACTTAATATATATTTTCCGTCCCACTTGAAGTCTAAGGCGGCGTACAGACGATCGGATATATCCGATGAAAACGGTCCGCGGACCATTTCCATCGGATATGTCCGATCGGGAGTTTGATCCGATGGCGTGTACACACCATCGGATCAAATTCCCCGCCGCCGGACGGCGCGGTGACGTAGTGGTGACGCGGCGGTGACGTTGACGCCGCCGCGTCACCGCCACGTCACCGCACCAGGAAGTAAAACACTTCCGCGCATGCGCCGAATCCATTCGGCAGCGGCGCGGCGGTGGTGGGAGCCGACATGTCTGCTGGTAAGTGTACTAACCAGCAGACATGTCGGGCGGACAGATTCCCACCGGATAGATTTCAAAGCATGCTTTGAAATCTGTCGGGTGGAGAAATCTGTCCGCTAGCCCATACACACGAGCGGAGATGTCTGCTGAAACGGTCCATCGGACCGTTTTCAGCGGACATATCCCCTCGTGTGTACGCCGCCTTAGGAAGCTAACAGAGGATATCCATTCGACCTCTGGGGCAGGAAATTGATATGTATCCAGATTGGCATGTAAAATTAATGTTTGTCCCTTCAAATGTTGATAAGCTGGTGTTCATCATTGGGAATGCTTGATTGTAGACTTGCACAACTTTGTTGTTGAGTTTCTGTCCATGTATAGAGTGCAGTGTATTCATCTAATTGGTGATACACAACATTATTGCCAGTGGACAAGATTAAAATGAATGTCTGCTGTACAGTAGACATGTGCACACTGAAATATTTTGTTTCGTAATTTCCTTTTCGTCCGAAAAATAAATTAATTCAGTTACTCCCGAAATTCGTTTTTTTTTATTTCGGTTTTTGTAAAAAAAAATATTCGTCCAAAAATCCAAATTAAGGTCGAATCTGTCTCTCTATGTCAAATCTTCATGTCTGTCTATGTCGAATCTGTCATTAAAGGCTTATGGTGTCTGTCGAATGTTCTAAAAAAAAAAAACTAAAAAAGATTTGACAGAATCTTGAAAAAAAAAAAATTCAACTCTTCATGTCTCTCTATGTCGAATCTTCATGTCTCTCTCGAATCTGTCATTTGAAGGCTTATGGTGTCTGTCGAATGTTTTGAGAAAAAAAAATTGTCTCTTCATGTCTCTCTATGTCGAATCTTCATGTCTCTCTATGTCAAATCTTTTCTCTCTATGTAGAATAATATTGGACTAATAGAGTTAAGGTTAGGCACATTAAACCGCAATGAAAATAAAGCATTTGTTTATGTCGGATCTTTCGGTTTTCGTTTTCTGTGCTTTTGTTTTCGTTTGTTAAAACGATAACGAAAATACCTGAAATTCGGATGAAAACAAATGCACATCTACTGTACAGTACTTTTATTCCAAATTACATTTATGAGCGTAATTGCTATAAGTGTGAGTGGATCCACTGAGTCGTGCACTCCATAAATATGGCCTTTATGTAAGGCCGCGTACACACGATCGGACATGTCCGATGAAACTTGTCCGATGGACTGTTTTCATCGGACCAGGCTGAAGTGGTCTGTTGGTCTGATGTGTGTACACACCTTAGGAACAAAATCCCCTCGGACCAGAACGCGGTGACGTAGAACACAACGACGTGATAAAATAACGAAGTTCAATGCTTCCAAGCATGCGTCGACTTGATTCTGAGCATGCGGGGGTTTTTGGTCCGATGATTTTGTGTACTAACCATCGAACCTGTCCGAAGGACAGGTTTCCAGCGGACATGTTTTCAAGCATGTTTTGAAACTTTAGTCCGCTGGAAAATGGTCCGATAGGCCGTACACACGATCAAACATGCTTGCTGAAACTGGTCTGCGGACCAGTTTCAGCAGACATGTTCGATTGTGTGTACGTGGCCTAAGAGTGGCAAGAAGAAGGCCATTGTTGAAAGAAAGCTATAAAAAGTAAAATTGTCAGTTTGTAAAAAGCCATGTGGGGGACACAGCAAACATGTTAAAGAAGATGAGACAAAAATTTTACTTTTTGGCCTAAAAGCAGAACACTGTGGGCCAGATTCAGGTAGATGGGCGAATCTTTATTTTGGAGTAACTTTTCTCATTTACGTTACTCCGCCGAAACTTTAGGAGCAAGTACTGTATTCACAAAGCACTTGCTCCTAAAGTTGCAGCGGCGTAACGAAAATGAGCCGGCGGAATTCAAATTGGGCGGGTAGGGGGCGTGTAGTATTTAAAATAGGCGCGATCCCGTGGCGAACGTACTGCGCATGCGTCGACTGTCAGTGCGCATGCTCCAAATTCTGTCAGTAAACGTCAATGACGTCAATCCCCATTCACGGACGTTTTACGCAAACGACTCGAAAATGTTTACATTCGACGCGATGACGACGGCCATACTTAACATAGGATACTCCACTAGGGGGCTGGTTTTTCTTTACGCCAAGTATCTCTTACGGAAACGTCGGAAAGTCACTGCGTCAGGCCCGAATACGATCGTGAATTGCCGATTCTCGCTGATTAACATATTCTCGGCGTTAATCAGCGGGAACGCCCCGAGCGCCATTTTTAAAATTGCAGTTCCGATACGACGGTGAAATACAATTACGCCGCTCGTATAGGAACTCCAACCCGGCGTTTCTTGTTTTCTGCTTACTGAAAACAGAAACGCCGGCTCAAAGTGAGAGTTAGGCTGGAGTATCACTGATACTCCAGAGTAACTCTACCTGAATCTGGCCCTATCTGTGGCAAAAAAAAAAACTAACACTGCACATCATTCTGAATACACCATCCCCACCGTGAAACATGGTGGTGGCAGCATAATGTTGTGGGGATGCTTTTCATCAGCAGGGACAGTGAAGCTGGTCAGAGTTGATAGGAAGATGGATGGTGCCAAATACAGGGCAATCTTAGAAGAAAACCCGTTAGAGTCTGCAAAAGGAATGGTTTATCAGGGGTGGGGATCTTTTTTTCTGCCAAGGGCCATTTGGATTTTTGTAACATCATTCGGGGGCAGTACGAACATTTCGTCAAAAACTGCATGCCAGACGTATATGTTTTTGTGTCATGGTAGATACAAAAACACATTCCCATAATGCGATTCCCCCAATCCCCAAAACACAATCTGCAGTCCCTCACCCTCCAAAAAGCACAATGCAATCCTTCACCTCAATCCCTGGTTCCGGTGGTGCTGGCTCTGTGGTGCTGAGCTCTGTGTTGGTGCTGGCTCTGTAGTGCTGGGCTCTGTGGTGCTGGCTCTGTGGTGCTGGGCTCTGTGGTACTGTGCTCTGTGGTGCCGAGCTCTCTGGTGCTGGGCTCTGTGGTACTGGCTCTGTGGTGCCGGTGGTGCTGAGCTCTGTGGTGCTGGCTCTGTGGTGCTGGGCTCTGTGGTACTGGGCTCTGTGGTACTGGGCTCTGTTGTTCTGCTGGGCTATGTGGTGCTGCTGGGCTCTGTGGTGCTGCTGGGCTCTGTGGGGCTGCTGAGCTCTGTGGTGCTTATGGGCTTTGTGGGGCTGCTGGGGCCTGGGCTCCATGGGCGGGCTGCGGCCTGCGGCGTCACTGTGGAAATTTATTGATCCCAGTGCGCACAGGCGGAGTGATATCAAATGCACTACGCCTGTGAGAGAAGGCGCCGTACAGAGAAAGCAGCGGCTGTAGTAGAGAGAAAGCCACTGCTTCATCTGTACGGCACCTTCTCTCACAGGCGGAGTGATATCGAATGCACTCCGCCTGTGACTTACACTGTCAGAAGGAGCCAGAACTACAAGGTAAACATCGGCTCCTTCTGAGAGCTCCACGGACACACACTCAGCGGCACGGGGGGCCGGATGGAATGATTTTGCGCGCCGCAGGTTCCCCACCCCTGGTTTAGATCAAAGCATATTCATATGTTAAAATGGCCCAGTCAAAGACTGCAGACCTAAACCCAATTGGGAATCTGTGGCAGGACTTGAAAATTGCTGTTCACAGATGCTCTCCATTCAATCCGAGCTTGAGCTATTTTGAAAAGAAGAATGGGCAAAAAGTTCTCTCTCTAGATGTGCAAAGCTGGTAGAGACATCCCAAAAAAGACTTGCAGCTGTAATTGCAGCAAAAGGTGGTTCTACAAAGTATTGAATACAAATGCACACCACACTTTTCACATACTTATTTAAAAAAATTAAAACAGTTTATCATTTCCCTTCCACTTCATAATTATGTGCCACTTTGTGTTGGTCTATCACATAAGAATCCAATAAAATATGTTTACGTTTTTGGTTGCAACATGACAAAATATGGAACATTTCAAGAGATAGGAATACTTTTTCAAGGTAATGTACGTTTGACCTTTGGGGTGCACATCCTAATGCAATAGACTTTTCACACCTATGGAAAAAATTTCTATACATGGTCTGGAGTAACAACATAATTCCAGATGGACAATAGAGTGCATTTGTATGTTTGTGGTCTGGAATTAAATAATAATATATTTCCGGGTTAAATTCACAAATATGAAATATTTTATGACCATCACTTTTAGATTGTGTGTTTTTTGCTTTCTCAGTATATTAGAAGGTATTAAGGCCAAGTGAAAAACTGAATCCTGCTAAGAAAATCAGAAACCACCTGTTTTGCAGATTTTTTGCAAACAGCCTTTACAGTGTCGATGTCATAATGTTATAATACATATGTGTTACACTCAAGGCTTTATTTATAGTTCATTCTGCTCTCAGCTTATGTGAATGATGACAACATGTTGTGTACATGGATTGCAAGAAAATATCTGATAATTACCTGTTTTCCAAAGTGATAACAGAGTATCTGCATAATCTGCCATTTCTACTTTCATTGAAAAAGACCATTTGTTTGCCTGTTCTTTTTTACATTTCCCACACATGAGTTCTTGCCAGTATTCGCTATATGTACAGAACTTAAGAAAACCTCTACCTTCATCATGCAGAAAGGAAAACAAAAACCTCTTAATATGTATTAATTCTGAAAAATATGACAATGAAATGTTGCTCAGATCTGAACTGTCCTACCAATATATCAATTAACCTGCAACTAAAAAGTTTTTCTAAGTTTCAGATAAAGCTTGAAAAGGTTTAAACCTCTGTTTATATTTTTGTATTGCTCCATGTGTCTATTCCTTCCTGTTTTATCTTAAACCCAATAAACTGATTAAAACAAACAAGAATTAGGTGTTCTATTTCAAGTTTCAAAGTATATATTTTTATTAAGAATTTAAGGGAGATTTGCCCAAATTGACCTATTTGTTGCCAACATCCCAGTTAATTGTAACCATAGAGAAGGAGTACCTCCCAAGCGTGCACAGAGGACTTTAAGGGCAACTATATTAAACAATATATATATATAATAGAGTAGAAAGTGTATTCAAATATTAAAACATGGGTGCATACATCACCATGTAACATTATTTATATGTATATATATATATATATATATATATATATATATATATATATATATATATATATATATATATATATATATATACATACAGTAGACACAGTTGGATCAATTGACATTATTGTTCTCCTGTTATATTGCCCAACGTGTTTCAGGATCTCACAGGAATCCTTTCTTCAGGGACATATTACAAGTAGATTTAGCAAAAAAATATCAATCTATAATAAAGAATAAAAGAAGAACACAGATTTAGAATCAAAGAACCAAAGACAAGGAATGAGCATCATAAGAGGTCAGCTGAAGAGAACTTACCGATTCAATGAGGTCTGCACTTAAGACTGACAATAAATTGGTGGAGACCTATAGTAGTATATATGTGTATACATGTATTTACATGAATAGCTAAGACAAAAATGTATTTGACAGAGTTCCGGGGAGGGTGGACCCGGAGCCTTGCTTGTACTGAAACTGAATAAATATTCCCTCCGCTCCGACCAACACATGATCATCAGAAAGGGGCACAGATATTGGAAAAAAATACACCCCCCTAAGCTAGTAGGAGCCGCGGAGCGAGGGTGTAATTCTGATACAGTGTAAAAGCTTAGGAATAGAAGTCATGGAATGTTTACAGAATGTCATAGAAGGAAATCTACACTTGAAACTCCTACTGAGAGCTTTGGTCTCAGAATATTCTCTGGCCCAGCCCTTTTTCACCAGAGTAGCCAGGCACGCTGGGGCACCTTCAGGTATATTCAGATGTGTCTAGGCAGAATCCCTAAAAATTGTTTAAAAACTGTGTACAAGCCAGCTGGTGAAACAAGTCTGCCTTTAAAAAAATAAAATAAAAGTCTGCCTTTTAGTTACACAAAGCTACAGATATTTATTGTGCACCATTATGACTTTCTAGTCACCTGTTGACAAGAAGGGTGACGGCTGCCTGCAAAGCATCCTTGTTTGACCCTCCCCTGTCTCTATCCATTAGCACTAATGGAGATAAACTAAGAGAGAAGAGAAATATTGGACTACTTCAGAAGAATAAATCACCTGTCAGGCATCCTTTGTATCTGGATGTTGCTACATTATGTAAAACTACAGTGGAACCTCAGATTACAAGCATAATCCATTCCATGAGAATGCTCGTAATCCAAAGTACTCGCATATCATAGCGAGTTTCCCCATTGAAGTCAATGGAAGCAAAAATAATTTGTTCCGCATTGACTTCAATGGCATGCAATCCCGCATGCGGACAGAGGTGGGGGGCGCCGGGGAGCCTCGGAAATGGCCCAGAAAGGCCCGAGGACACCTTGGCTGATCTCGGTAAACCTCAGAAAGAATCTGTTCCTGAGGTTTGCCGAGGTCAGCCAAGCTGTCTTTCGGGCCTTTCCGTGCATTTCCAAACGGCGCCAATCGGCTTTGATCGGCACCGTTTGGCTCCACTCACCTCCAGCGCGACCTTACCTCACTGCACACCGCTTTGGCCTGAACTCTGACAACACTCACAAACCGAATTAGGATTTTTTTAAATACAGTGCTTGTATTGTAAAACGCTCATTAACAGTGTTACTCGCAATCCAAAGTTCCACTGTATTAGAATAATCTTTTACATGTTAAAATGGGGTGCCTCCAGACTGTCCATAATTGTAAAGGGTGCCTTGACTAAAAAAGGTTGAGAAACACTGCTCTAGCCTATGTGTGCTGGCTCAAAATCTTTGAAGCAAAAACACATTGGAAGCTATGTACAGTACACTCAGTCATGATATTTATTGTCATTTTAGCTGGTCCTGCCACTTCTTTGTATTATTTATAAACTTATGCAGTAATATCTCCTGGAATCATCAGTCCTGGCCCATTTGACCTTTGAAATCATTGAGATACTCTGGTTCTAGCTTGTCATGCTCTATCATTTAGGTAAATGTCTAACCAAAAAAGAAAAAGAGACTTCTTGCAATGGCTATAATGAAATAAATAGGGTATAATTCAGTTCTACAGTTATCCTCCACCAGGATTTTAACTGAGCTTTAGCTGTCACTGACAAAGTGAGTGTCAGGTCACCTGAGGCCAGATGACAGATGCACACGGTTGCAGTCAGGTGTGCACCGCTAAGTTAGTGGACCGTACAACTGACTTTTGCGGATGGAACTCTGGGGAGTTCAGGAAGGCAGGTCCACTGGAGCACCAATACGGATCCCACTGGAAGCTAGAGCATAGATTCTCCAGTAGACGCATGCTCTGAAGCATTAAACTTTATTTTTCTCAGCACGTCGTAGTGTTTTACGTCACCGCGTTGGTGTGTAGGCAAGACTGATGAAAGTCAGCTTCATCGAATATCTGATGAAAAAATCCATCGGTTTATTTTCATCAGACGAACCGATCGTGTCTACAGGGCATAAGAGCCAGAAGATGTTCACCAGAGCCTCTAGTGGTGAGGATGGACTGCACCACAACTACCTCCAGGTCACGGCCCCCATGATCTCCCAGCTTAGGAAGGAAGCAGCAGCCTGGAACAACAAGGATAGTCAGGAGATAGCCGCAAGGTCAAGGCAACAATCAGATAGGGATAGTCAAAGAATACGACAAAGGTCGGGATATGAAGCAGACGAGGACAATCAAGAACAAGCCAAGGTCAGTAAACAGGATCAGACGTAGGACACAGAGCAATGAGCACACGGAAGCCAAAACACACAATATTGATCAGCACAGCTAGCCTAAAGTGCACAGTTTAATAAAGTTCCCTGATAGGGCCTGGGGTGGAGCCATGCTTTGAGGAGAGATTACTTAAGCAACCAGGTGAAGGGCGGCTGGTCTCCCAAGCTGAACACATGGAGAGGTAAGCTGACAGACAAACATTACTGCGGATCCATGACGGTGAGCTCTCCAAATATTCATATGAAAAGTCCTTTTTTGGGTAAGTGACACTATGGCCCAGATTCACGGAGTGCAAGGCGCACATTACACCGCCGTAGAGCAAACGCCGTACGCCACGCCACGCCACACAAACATAGCACGGAGAGGCAAGCATTGCATTCAGCAAGCCAGTGCTTCCAACGTTGCACCAGCACGGCGTGGGGTTCGAAGGCGAATGCCGGCGTAGGTGGAAGTGCGCGTGACACCATGGCAATGATGGTCTGAGCTTGGTGCAGTGTTTTACTCCTGGCGTATCACGAACTGCGCATGCGTCGTAACGTCGCCGTGACGTGGACGCATGCACAGCACCCTCCTGCGCCTACTCACAACCACGCCGGCACACAAATGCCTAAGCTACGCCGTCTCACCGCGTACACCGAGAACATAAGTACGCCCAGTCAGACGCACGTCCAACGCAAAAGTACGCCAGCTTATGTTCACTGGTGCAGACGTGTTACCTGGTGCAGACGTGTTCCCCCGTGCAGACGTGCTTTTGGAATCTGAGCCAACATGTCAGACAGTGAAATTGTCAAGGAGGAGACGAAGAAGAATTTCTCCGTGGATGAGAGGGCGATCCTGACCACGGCCATTGCCAAATATGACACCTACCTCCACGGAGCACAGAGCGGGAGGACAAGCAAGGCCAGGAAACTGAAAATCTTGCAGAAGGTGAGCTGAACACCCTCGGCCATGAAACCAGGACATGGAAGGAGGTCCAGAAAAAAATAAATGATATGCGTCGGCGTGTCAGGGAAAAGCTGGCAAAGATGAAGAGGCACGGGAGGCGGATCAGCTAGTACTTTAAAGCTGACAGCTGAAGAGGAGGTCATAGCCAGCTGCCTGGCGCAGGAGCAGGTGGAGGGCCTGGAGGGATTTTACTCCAGCGAACAGGACTTGAGGAGAGGTAAGTGTGTTTCATCCCCCATCCGGAGTGGAGCATGTGAGGGGGTGCAAGGGAACATGTGACAAGTGTGTGGGTCCACCAACATTTGAATGCTGTGTGTCATCCACAGATGTGCTGGAGGGAGCTGGGCCATCATCTGCCTCTGGAGGACCCACGCCAGGCAAGCAGCATGTTCCTCAGTCTGACCCCCTAGGAAGCCACGAAGCAACGGTGGAGGGGAGTGCACACACATGTGCATTGGAGGTCATTGTGGAGGAGCATGTGGACATCCAACAGGAGGACTGCCTGTACCTCGATGAGGATACCATCTGCGCCGTACCCTCCAAGATGGTGGAGGTCGCAGACCTCCTAACGACCTCGACGGCCATCAGGGGAAACCCCCCCGAGGACCACCCTGGCCAGAGGAACGCCTTCAAGGGCCACCCCAGCCAGAGGAATGCTTTCAAGGGCCACCCCGGCCAGAGGAACGCAACCGTCTGCGACTCCAAGGAAGGCCCTGATCAAGACCAGGGGTGCTGCCGGATCCGTCCAAGAAGGGCTTGAGAGGGAACAGGCCTGCCAGACACAGCACATGGCAGACATTGCCATCGACCTCCACCGTGTGGCTGAAAGCTTAGCCTCCTTCGTCGGGTCCTCGGCGAAGGCACAGGCTAAGTGCACAGTGGCTGTGCAGGGCACCTCAGCCACAATGCAGCAGTGCCTCAACCAGCAGGCCGAACACACCATGGCCATCTCTGACTGCCTGCAGGAGGTCAATGCCAATTGTGCAGCCATGGCCACATGCCTGTGTGACCAGTCACAGACCCTGGGTCGCATGTACCAGCACATGGTAGCAGAGGGTCTGTCAACATCTGGGGACCAGGGATCGGACATGCAGGTGACCCAGGAACGTAACACCACTACTAGAGAGGAACTGCAGGCAACAGCAGGAGGGATCGTGGCAGAGGTTAGGAGTCTTGGCGTGATAGTGCAGGCCAACACTGCCGCCATACAGTTCAAAGGGGTCGCCTGAACAGGCGCCTACAGCGCCAACACAATGCCAGTAAGAGGCAGTTGCAGGCTGAAACAAATGGCGTGCTGACCCGCATTGCCATTGCCTTGGAGGGGATGCAGGCAACATCTAAAACCAGCTCTAGGAGCCACGAGATGCGACACCCGAGTCATCGCCACGACAACTGCGGAGCAGAACCCTGGGCAGAGAGGGCAAATGACAAGTGACTGTCCCAAGGAAAATGGCACCACGAGTGCAGCTCAGGGTCTGAGTTAATTTTTGTAGGGTGATGTGCACAGAGACATGTGCCATGCACCTGTAAGGGTTTGCTATGGCGGACAATGGCATGATCCAAATTTTTATTTTCCTTTTCACGGATGTCACAGCACCATCGGACTGCACACGGTCAGGAGTGCAGAAGTGTCTATGGTGACTTGACATTGGTTTGCAGGGGCAGGGTTTGCCCGGTGATGTCAGTGCGACGGTGTGACTGGTGTGTGAGTGTGTGTATGTGTGTGTGGCCAATGTGTCCAGACAGGCACAAGGACATTTCTGCCAGAACTGCATGTCAACTGGCCGGGGTCACCTTGGATTGTCGGGGAGAGGTTATCCCCACGACCGTGTGGATGTGGTATGAATGTACAGCTACATCATTGGTGCTTGGCATGGCATTGCTGCTCCCAAGTCCTGCGCAGTGGACTTGGCCTAAACCAATGTGAGGTGGATGTGGTGTGTGTGAGATAGGGACCACAGTGGTGTGCATGCGTGCATTGTCTGTGTGCCATGATGAATGTGTTTGTGTTTAACGTGCAAAAATGCATTCCACGCAGCAACTCCTGACTGCTGTTCCTTCAGCAGATGGGGTAGCCTCGGGCAGGGGGGTGACTGTGTGGCTCGGGGGTCAGGTCATCACATATGTCAATCTCCAGGCCCTTTCTCATGGCGTAGTTGTGCAGCACACAACATGCACCAATGATCTGGCACACAAAGTTTGGGGAATACAACAGGGCCCCCCCAGACTTATCCAGGCATCGGAAACGGGACTTCAGGTTGCCAAATGTGCGCTCCACCACTGCACGGGTGCGTATGTGTACAGCATTGTATCTTCCCTCGCCTCTGGTTTGGGGATTCCGGTATGGAGTCAGGAGATGGGGCCCAAGTGCATATGCCGAGTCACCTGGAAGGGAAAAGACAGGAGAATGCATGTGCCCCTCGTGATGTCTGCATCATGGGGGCGGACAGTCATGCCTGACTCCCATGTCACTCACCAAGCAGCCAGCTGTCCCTGTACACGTTCTGTTCGAATTCCATTGGGATGGTGATTTGACGGTATATGTAGCTGTCATGGCTGGCCCCTGGGTGTTTGGCATGGACGTGCCATATGAGGCATTGGGCACCGGCTATCACCTGTACGTTGATGGAATGCCACTGCTTACGATTGCGGTATATGTGCTCTGAGGCACGGGGGGGGGGCGTAGTGCCACATGTGTGCAATCAATGGCCCCAATGGGTCGGTTTGATGATGTGGTGGGACATGCATGTGAGGATTGCGGGGACAACCTGGTGCACGCATCTGCTCATGGTGGATTGTGACATCCCAGACACGACTCCACTTGTACGTTGAAAAGATCCACTGGCAAGGAAATGGAGTGTTGCCAGTACCTTGACCAATGGCTGCACTGCTAAACCCATCGTTCCGCCCGACGAGGTTCTCGGCCGGCCGTCGAGTTCGTCGACCAGGCTGTCGAAAAAGGCGTCGAGCCATTAGTCCCGATGGTCCATCGAGGAAATAGAGAACCTGCTCTCTATTTTAGCTTGACGCCTCGCTCGTCATTTTGATCGGCGAAAACGTACACACGATCGAGCTTCTCGGCAGAATATGGATCCCAGCGAGCTTCTCGCTGGATTCTGCCGAGAAACTCGGTCGTGTGTACGGGGCCTTGAGCATCCCATCTGGCTGGTGATTTCATCATGCAGGGCGGTGGCTAATTCCTGGATAGCATCAGGGCTGAATCGGAAGATGCGATACACCTCCGATTCCCCCATGCCGAAGACGTTCATGCGCGTTCGGTATATCCTCTCCTGTGTCCTCATCCGTGCCTGTTGATGCAGTAGTGCTATGACATGGCTGCCCCTGGCATGTTGGCATACGGATGTGTTGTCCTGCAAGTGTGGTTGCTCTGCTCGTCCGTAACGGTGCTGCTGCAGCTGCTCTCCAGCTGACCTGTGCATGTCTGTTGCTGGGGTGCACCTCATTTATGGGGAATAACTTTACGCCGGACGTACAACTTACGCGCACCTCGCGTAGCATGCATCGGGCGCATGCATGTTCGTGAATCGCCGTATTTCCCTCATTTGCATGTTTGAATGGCTAGTCAATGGCTAGTCAATGGGAGCAGCACTGTGCGTCCAGCCCATATGTGTGCCCACGCTACGCCGGCGTGTGCAAGCTACGTCGGCGGGGTGTAGCCTGTTTTTAGGTGCATGTTGGTTTGTGGGTCTGCCGCACACATACGCCGGTGCACATTAGCACTTACATTGGCGTAACGTGCTATACATCGGCGTAAGTGCTTTGTGAATCTGGGCTTATGTTGCTATGTCTTGTGATTGTACACATCAATATATGGAAAATGGCCCCAGACCAGTGAAATGTTATCAAATCCTTGTTATCTAACACCTAGTATCAATATTTATTTTTATTTAGAGGCGTCAACAGAATGGCACGGCTGGGCAACTGGGCATATATTTTCCCTTTAATTTGCAGCCGATGTCTGCCATGTCCCGCAGTCAGGTCACAGAGCAGAAGAACGGGGAAATCTCAGGCGGCGTACACACGGCCGAGGTTCTCGGCAGAAACCAGCGAGAACCTCGCTGGGAGCCGCATTCTGCCGAGAACCTCGGCCGTGTGTACGCTCTCGGCGAGCATCCCGTCGGGAATGCCGTCGAGCAGAAATAGAGAGCATGTTCTCTATTTGCTCGACGGCCCGTCGGGATGAATGGCTGGTTGCCATTCCCGACGGACGGGTCGCCGAATCTGACGGCCGGCAGAGAACCTCGACGGGCGGAACGATGTGTTCTGCCCGTCGAGGTTCTCTGCCGTGTGTACGCGGCTTCAGTGTAAACACAACGGGCCAGATTCACGTAGATTCCGGCGTAGCGTAAGCCATTTACACTACGCCACCACAACTTACTGGTGCAAGTGCCGTATTCTCCAAGCACTTGCTCCGTAATTTGCGGCGGCATAATGTAAATGGCCTGGTGTATCCCCGCGTAATTCAAAGGGAGCGGCTTGTATTTAAATTAAGCGTGCCCCCGTGCCGATCGAACTGAGCATGCGCCGGCCGTAAAAATAGCCCAGTGCGCACGCTCCAGCTCACGACGGAAAACGTCAATGAAGCCGACGTGAGCGTCATTGACGTAAAGCCCTATTCGCGACCGACTTAGTAAAACAACGTAAACGACGGAAAAAGACGACGCTGTCCCGTTGCCATACTTAACATGGCATACGACGGACCTCGTAAACGTACCCCTCATATAGCAAGTGTAAGTTTACGCTTACGGAAACAACGTAAACGACGACGAGGCGGTGCAAAAACGTTCGGGAATCGGCGTATTAGGCTCATTTGCATAGTCAAATGAGAAATCAACGTAAACGCCACCTAGTGGCCAGCGTAGAATTACATCTAAGATCCGACGGTGTAAGTGTCTTACACTTGTCGGATCTACGCTGTATCTATGCGTAAGTGATTCTAGGAATCATACGCATAGATACCCGGGGCCAAAAACAGAGATACGACGTTGTATCTTGAGATACACCGTCGTATCTCTTATGAGAATCTGGCCCAACATCTCCCCATTCTTCCTAGTGACATGTCACTGATCGAATGCTTCTCTCATCGGGAGCAGCGATCAGTGACGTGTCACTCGTAGCCACGCCCACTAACAGTTACAATCACTCTCTAGGACACACTTAACCCCTTCAGTACCCCCTACAGGTTAACCCCTTCACTGATCGCTGTAAAGATGACAATGGTCCAAAAAATTTGTCAAAAGTGTCCGATGTGTCCACCATAATGTTGCAGTCATGATAAAGATCGCTGATCGCCGCCATTACTAGTAAAAAAATATTAATACAAATGCCATAAACTATCCCTTATTTTGTAGACACTATGACTTTTGAGAAAACCAATCAAAAAACTCTTATTGCAATATTTTTTTTACCAAAAATATGTAGAAGAATACGTATCAGCCTAAACTGAGGATTTTTTTTTTTTATACATTTTTTGGGCATAATTATTATAGCAAAAAGTAAAAAATATTGCATTATTTTCAAAATTGACGCTCTATTTTTGTTTATAGCGCAAAAAATAAAAACTGTATAGGTCTTATACCACCAAAAGAAAACTATTTGTGGCAAAAAAGGGACATCAATTTTGTTTGGAAGCCATGTTGCACGACCACGCAATTGTCAGTTAAAGTGGCGCTGTGCCGAATCGCAAAAAGTGGCCTGGTCTTTGGCCAGCCAAATGGTCCAGGGCTTAAGTGGTTAATAATGTTTCTTCATTTACTGAAACATGGTTAGAAAAAAATGTGTGCATAATAAACAGAATGATTTGCTTATCATGAGATACATTCTCACCGACCTGGAACCCTTGCCCATGTCATCAACATTTACACAAGACAAAAGATGCAAGCCTTGTCTGTATCCAAACATAAAACTGGCTTGTCAGAGCTAAAATCAGCATATTCATGGCTTCTTTTGCTAAAATGCTGAACTTGTCAGCTTATAATCTTACTTGGCTCCTATTATTTTTGTTCTTCCACAGATGAATTATGTGCATTTTGGAGGCACCTGTTATTTTGATCTGCAATTAGTGACAACCTTGGCCCACAGTTTTGATTTATTTCATTTTAATGCTGTCTGTTGCTTGAATGCTTGGCAGACTCCTCTACAACAAGCTATTCACCAGAGAGGGACCGGAGCATTAAATCTCAGTTTTGTCAGCGAGATTTATTTTTTTTGAGAACACCCATGTTGAGGATGAAGCTGGAATATCTCAGCATCTAGAACACAATTGACAAAGCTGAAAGCTTGGATCCCGTATTTCCAAATAGCTAGCAGATAAGTCTGATAAAACTGATTTGCATGACCAGTATTGATCAAGCGGATTCTCCTCATGCAGATATTCACATATTTCGGAGACTTTGAGCCATTTCCAGTTTATTTGATGGTTTTCTCTCCCCCGTGCTGATTTGCAAGCCATTCTCCCCACCCAAAGCCTTCTAACTCTTCCCACAGCTAATCAGATGCAATTGTGTTATCAGACTCAATCCCTAGATAAGAAAATTGCTGCTGAATTTTTTTTTAAATATTATTGCATTGTTGCTTGGTGAGACCAACTTGATAATCAGCGGAAGAACAGCTATTGACTTATTTGTGAGTGTGTGTGCTTTTTCCAAAGGTTTTACTGTGCCAGAAGTAACTTTATTAATTAAATTTCACTTTATTATTAACTTAAAGGGGTGGTTCATCCAAAAACCTTTTTTTTTAACATTAGATTGAGGCTCGTTTTGTCAAGGGGAATCGGGTGTTTTTTTTTTTACAATCGAAGCAGTACTTACCGTTCGGCTTAGCGTTCGGCTTCTTTCGGCTACTCGTGACGCGATGTATGCGACCGTCGGAAGCCTGTCAATCAAATAGGAATGCCCAAACCAGAAGATCATACCCGAAAGCAACGGAGAAGATGCATCTCTAAAACGGTAAGTACTGCTTCGATTGTAAAAAACACACCCGATTCCCCTTGACATAACAAGCCTCAATCTAATGTTAAAAAAAGGTTTTTGTGTGAACCACCCCTTTAATTTCATAAACTGTATACATATAACTTTTAATGTCTGTCTATGGGGACAAAAAAAATGGTAGTTTTACCAAGGTTGGCTGAAAGTATTCACATTATTCACAAGTTGTGTGAGGAATCACTTCAATTATCCACTTACTAGAAAAGCAAGTGAATATTCACACAATTTTTAAGTAAACATTCTCAAATTTTCATTAGTATATCGGCCTTAGTAAGTTAAACAGTCTTTTATGTTTTCAGTGCAATACAATAACAAATCTATCTATCTATCTATCTATCTATCTATCTATCTATCTATCTATCTATCTATCTATCTATCTATCTATCTATCTATCTATCTATCTATGTGTTAAAAGACTGGACTTTTCAGGACTGTCTCTGGGGGTCCCTCGAATGCCTCTGGGGTAGGGCGAGGTCTCAGCACGTTGCCCGCATGATGTCACAAGCTCAGGTCCTCCCTAGACGTGTTGTGCCCAATGATTGGGCTTCTTCAGAAGGCTTGAAAAGCAAGGATGAGATGAGATTTATCTGGTTGGGAATAGGTTGAAGAGTGAAAACACTGAGGCCTAGTACACACGTTGTTTCCCTGACGAGATTCTTGGCAAGAATCTCTTGCCGCCGGAGTGTACTGACTGTCCGCGGTTCTATTGAAAGGAAAGAAAGCACTGACGTCATTGCGTATGACGAGCATGCGCTCGTCACATTCGATGCCGTCGCTGTCATCTTGCTTCATACTACCTATGCCGTGGAAGCTTCCGCGCATGCGTCAAAATAATTTTGAGCATGCGCGGGTTTCCACGGCGACAGGTAAGTATACACACTCTCTGGTTTCTCGAAACAGGCCGACAAGAATCTTGACGAGATTCTCTTTTTTTCTCGATGAGATGTCTCTTTTTTTCTCATTGAGATTCTGGCCAGATTTCCTGACGAGAAACCTGAATGCCTCGTAAACACAAATGGGAATCTCGGCAAGAATCAGTTTTCTTGCTGTTTTTTGCAGAGAAACCCAGTTGTGTGTAGAAGGCCTCAGTGTTTTATTTGCTTTTTCATGTTTATTCATCACGTCATCATTTTTTTTGAACTTAACAAAAAAATGTTTAACCACTTAACCCCCGGACCATATTGCTGTTCAAAGACCAGAGCACTTTTTGTGATTCACCACTGCGTTGCTTTAACTGACAATTGCGCGGTCGTGCGACGTGGCTCCCAAACAAAATTGGCGTCCTTTTTTCCCCACAAATAGAGATTTCTTTTGGTGGTATTTGATCATCTCTGCGGTTTTTATTTTTTGCACTATAAACAAAAATAGAGCGACAATTTTGAAAAAAATGCAATATTTTTTACATTTTGCTATAATAAATATCCCCAAAAAATATACAAAAAAAACATTTTTTTTTCTCAGTTTAGGCCGATACATATTCTTCTACCTATTTTTCATAAAAAAAATCGCAATTAGCGTTTATTAATTAGTTTGCGCAAAAGTTATAGCGTTTACAAAAGAGGGGGTAGTTTTATGGCATTTTTATTAATATATTTTTTTTTACTAGTAATGGCGGCGATCAGCGTTTTTTTTCGGTACTGTGATATTATGGCGGACACTTCGGACACTTTTGACTCATTTTTGGGACCATTGGCATTTTTTTAGCGATCAATGCTATAAAAATGCATTGGATTACTATAAAAATGCCATTGGCAGTGAAGGGGTTAACACTAGGGGGCGGGGAAGGGGTTAAGTGTGTTCCTGGGTGTGTTCTAACTGTATGGGGGGTGGACTTACTAGGGGAAATCACTGATCTTCTGTTCATACATTGTATGAACAGAAGATCAGCGTTTCCCCGCTGACAGGAACGGGAGCTTTGTGTTTACACACATAGCTCCCATTCCTCGCTCTGCACTCGGGGGCCTGCCGCACGGGCTGCCGGCGGCGCGCGCGCCCCCTAGTGGCCTTTAAAGTGCCAACGTAGAGCTACGGGCTCTCGCCCAGGCGTGCCGACCTGCCGCAGTAATATGACGGCGGCTGGTCGGCAAGCAGTTAATTTGTGTGAACAAGTGGACACAGAACAAAATATTACAGTGTGCACATGTAAAAATTACATTTACCTCCTGCAAGGCTTTTTAAAACATCTGAACCTTTTTAAAAAAAATATGGGGATTTAGTCACACCAAAAAATAGCTGAAATGACTGTTTACAGGGTATAGAGACATAATAGTTAACTGATTCCTTTTAAAAACGATAAAAATTGATAAAAATCAATCATATAATGTACCTGTAGTTTCTAGTTTTGTTTTTGCATGTTTCCTGCTTCTGTGATGTACAGAGCCACAGAGCCAATACAGGGCAGTAATGGTTTGGAAAACGAAACTGATTGGTGCTGTGGGATTTTAGACACACATTAATCACACCTCCTTGATTAGTGACCACAAAGAGAAAGCTCACAGTACTGTGGTTACAAGGAAACAGACAACCAGGAAGTGTGGACGTCAGAGAAAAATTACAGCAACTTGAGAGCAAAAATGAACAATGAGGACATGAAAACCTCACTGCATTAAGGTAAAGGAAGCTATTAAGATTAAAAAAAAATCCTTTACAAACCTTTTAAGCCCACTTACTGCGTCAAAGTACCCCATTATCAGTGGGTATTATATAAGTGAACACATTCTCATTGTTGAAATATTTTTTACAGACTTATATATTTTGGGGGGATTTATGTTGCACTACTCTGCTGTAAAATGCCTCAGCACATAAAGCATGTGTTGCTGTGCGGTGGATGGTGGCATGAATCACAATACACAACAGCTGAATAAAGCTTCAAGATTCCTATAGGACACAAAAATGTAAGGCCTGCCTGTTCAACAAGTGGAACAAAAGTTTCCACCCGGCTTCCGCCTATGGTGGCTGGAGTCATGGTCCTTTTGTCAAGAATCTGAGCAGTCCCCAAAATCCCAAGAGATTGGGAGTGTTGGAGCATCTTCTTACTAGATTTAGGATCTCTAGAGTTCCCAAAATCTCACTAGTTAAGTACATTTTCTAACTTTTCTCCAGGTTTTTTCCTTATGGTTTGATGAGGTGGGAGGGGGGTAAAAATAAGCAGACCTTGCATCCAGGTGCAAGGTTCACTTTAAAAATATTTTAAAAATAAAATAAAAGTATTTGCTCGCCATGTGCTTCACATGTTTTAAATTATAGAAACAACTTAAGCCTTCTATATTGCATTTTAATTTATCACAATGGCCCTGATTTATCAAGAAGTAATGACACCTAATGCATGCTAATTGGGACTTAAGGCATTCTAAAATGCCATGCAATATGCCTTAAAGATAGGCCATCAGTACATCAGGATTGATACTTTCCTACAGACTAAATAACAAACACAGATTTGGGTTATCTTCCCTAATGAAATGTAGCACAATACATTTTGGCCTACATTTATGAAAAAAGATTATTTATTTGAAAAATTGTATAATAGAAACAAATAAACTTTTTTTTCAACATTTTCAGTCTTTTTTTGTTTTTATGTCATTCAAAGTGTGACAGCGGCAAAATTTGAAAATTGGCCTGGGCAGGAAGGGGGTGAAAGAGCCCTGTAGTGAAGTGGTTAAAATCTGAACAAAAAGTGCTGTAATGTGTATACAGCCCTACAAAAACTGGAATAACGCATTGGATGTCAATAGGAAAATAAAAGTATAAATCTTTGTACAAGCACAGCTAGTGATTGCAGCATCATATTTTGAAGGATCTCAGAGTCAGCTTATATGGAAGGGCCTTGTCTATGCACACTGGTCACTGCTATCTCTGAGCAGCATCCAGTGGGCTCTCTTTGTCTTTGGTTACATTGTGTTTTCCTCTGGTGCCACACTTAGACTCATTTATCACCGGAGCACCTGGAGCTGACTGCATTATCTGTTCCGTTTTGTCATGGTGCGCTGTTACATTACAAATACAATTAAACATTTGATGATAGCATGGCTTTTGGCTAAAACAGCCTAGATTCAGGGTTGAAAGATTTCAGATATTACCAGTGATATCAGTTCTTTTTCCATTTATCGCCATTGTCCTGACTAATGCAAGAGTGTGGCATTAATTAAAGGAAGCATCCAGTAATGCTCCCGTTTTTGCCAGACTGACACAGAATTGGAGCTTGATGCCTGCTCGTGTTTTAGGGACCATTCATCAAAGATGTCATGCTGAAGCAGCCAGCTGTCAGAGCAACAGCTCATTTGCATTTCATCAATTTTGGTCTTCCGTTGTCCTTTTTACTCGATTTTCTTTGTTTCTTTTGTCAACTTTAACATTTTAGTTTATTTCTTTGTTTTATTTTAAACCATTTGCCAATTAATGCACCAATTGACAATGCAAAGTGCAACTGCAAACGGGGGGCTTGATCAAGAACAACGCAGGTATCACTGGCTCTATCTCAAGCAAGGGACAGAGTACTTGGCTTGCTTATAACAGGTGACTGACCATATCAATCACCTCACAGGTGGACTCAGACAAGGAGAATGCAATAGCCAAAACCCGGATGCTGGAATTAGGAGCAGAGCACTTAAGTGATCCTGACAGCGACATGTATGAGAGCAGCACAAAGTCCAGAATAAGAAAAAGCAGGGAGCTCAATGGGCATGGGCTGGATGGCATAACTGATGCAGTGGCGAACTGGGCCACATCGCCAGGTGTAGCAGATGTCTGAATCGCATCGCCAGGAGTAGTCACTGTGTGAATCAATTGTCAGGTGTAGAGATTGTCTAAATAGCATCACTAGATGTAGTGACTGCCTAAATTGCATCACCAGGTGTAGCAACTGCCTGAATCGCATCACCAGGTGTTGCGAGTGTGGAACTTGAGGACACGTTAGCCTGGCTGTGTGTCCAAGGAAGTTTAGCGACAGGCAAAGGTAAGGGTAATTAAGGAGGGCTTGACTTCTGAGGACTTAGAGCAGTGTTTCTCAATTCCAGTCCTCACGCCCCCCCCCCCCCCCAACAGGTCAGGTTTTCAGGATTTCCATTATTTTGCACAGGTGATTTGATCAGTTTCACTGCCTTAGTAATTCCCACAGCCTTTTCATCTGAAGGAAATCCTGAAAACATGACCTGTTGGGGGGGCGTGAGGACTGGAATTGAGAAACACTGACTTAGAGGAAGTTTCCAAACAGGGCTGTGAGATAATGGGTACATTTGGCTTCTAGTGGTAGAGACTAGAGAGGTGACCTGTAGAGAATTCAATAAACTTGTCAGCGTTCTGCTATAACAGGGTCATATAAAGGCACATGGTTATGTAAACTGGCGTCACATTTGGAAATATTGTCATAATCAGAATCAGAATAGGACTGTAATAAAGGCACATGACTGGTATCGGCCACAAAAGACTTATAAATGAACAACTGGTCAGCAGTTTTACTTATGCCACATACACATGATCGGAATTTCCCCATGGAATAAAATCCGATGAAATTTTCAGTCGGAATTCCGATGAAGCTGACTTCCATCAGTCTTGCATACACACTGATAGGTATGGGCTAGCGGACAGATTTCTCCACCCGACAAATTTCAAAGCATGCTTTGAAATCCATCCGGTGGAATCTGTCCGCCCGACATGTCTGCTGGTTAGTACACTTACCAGCAGACATGTCGTCCCCCACAGCCGCCGCGCCGCCGCCGAATGGATTTGGCGCATGCGCGGAAGTGTTTAACTTCCTGGTGCGGTGACGTGGCGGTGACGTGGCGGCGTCAACGTCACCGCCGCGTCACCGCGCCGTCCGGCGGCGGGGAATTTGATCCGATGGTGTGTACACGCCATCGGATCAAACTCCCGATCGGACATATCCGATGGAAATGGTCCGCGGACCGTTTTCATCGGATATGTCCGATCGTGTGTACGAGGCCTTAGACATTTTGGTTGTCAAAATGTGGAAAATTTCAAAGTGTATGAATACTAGGGTTGTCCCAATACCGATACTAGTATCCATATCGGTACTGATACCGAGCATTTGCGCGAGTACTTGTACTCGCACAAATGCTCCCGATACCTTAGCCGATACCTGGCGCAGTCAGCAGGTGGAGCGGTGGGTTGCATGTCGAGCTGGTAGGGAGTGCAGAGTTCAGGTCGCAGCCGCATCATCATTCGGGATCGCCGACTGGAGCCGTCACATTCGGTCACGGTAGTGACGCTCTGTGTTGCAGTCAGAGACGCCCATCTTGGTACACCCTGCACTAGGCCACAGTATGCCAGCAGCAGACATCTTGTTACACCCAGCACATATAGTTTGGGCTAGGTGTAACAAGATGGCCGCTGCTGCTTTTATGCGGCCGAGTGCAAGGAGTACCAGGATGGGCTTTGCAGGCAGCCTTCCCTAATGGCATTTTAGTGCCTGCCCATCAGTGCCCGCCAGTCGTCAGTGCCACCTGCCAGTGCCCGCCAGCCGGCAGTGCCACCTGCCAGTGCTCGCCAGCCATCAGTGTCATCTGCCAGTGACCACCTGCCATCAGTGCCACCTGCCTGCGCCCACCAGCCATCAGTGCCACCTGTCAGCGCCAGCCAGCCGTCAGTGCCACCTCTCAGTGCCAGTCAGCCATCTAGCAGTGCTGCATATTAGTGTCACCTAATCCTATCAGTGCTGCAGATCAGTGCCACTTAATCTGTATTGTGCTTTGAGAAACTGTCACATGACATTTAAAAAAAGTATTGGTTATCGGTATCGGCGAGTACTTGTAAAAAAGTATTGGTACTTGTACTCGGTCTTAAAAAAGTGACACCGGACAACCATAATTAATACATTTTCAAGGCACTGTATAATACATAATTGGATTCTCTCTTCTCATTTTCTCCAAACCTAATCCCCCAAATTGCATATATCCTTATAGCCTAACACATTAAAGCCCAACTCCAGGATGAAGAACATAAAATCCCTTGCAATGGGGTCCCACTGCACTACAAGGATTACATGCTTTTTAGGACTATGGGGAGTTGAAGAGGATGTAATACTTAGCTTAAAGAGAAACTAAAGGCAACATTTTTTTTAAATTGTGGATAGAGTTATTGAAGTGCGTTAGTGCAGTTTTACTGCAGTATATTGTAGTGTGTCAGTGGAGTGTGTCTGTGTAGTAAGTACTCAAGTGAACGTGCACCAAACACCACTTTCTATTGATTAAAGTGCACTTCTTCATCTCTATCACATTTTGATAATGACCCCCCCCCCCCCCCCATCATGGGCAGAGGCAGACATTCATATGGCACTGTCAGGGGGCCAGCGTATGTATCCACAGGCAAAGGTGGATATGGTCCATCCTCAGACAGGGAACTTTTTTCTTTGTTAAGTGATGTTGCTTGTGCTACCCAGCCACAGCATGCAGAGGAGGAGGTGCCAAATTGTAAAAACATCTTTGGTCATTTAGCTCCATATTGGTCCGGGGCTTAAGTGGTTAAAGGAAATGTTCATTTTTATTGTTTCACTTTAAGCATCAGTAAATCACTGTTCATTAAAAAATTATGTTTTTTACAAACTTTTTTCATTGATAGATGTCCCCCCCCCCCCCATGCAGTACCCAGACATCTATACCCTTTGTATTGACAATAACTTGCATCTAAGCCGTCAAAATGGGCACTTTTGATTTTTGCAGTTCAGGTCTCATAGACTTCAATGGGATTTGTTATTAGGTTCAGGGCCGCCATCAGGAATGATGGGGCCCCTTACACAGCTTCAGGCATGGGCCCCCTGGAGAACCGGGGGGGTTCTGCCGTCTGAAATTGAGAAGCGGGGGGGGGGGGCTGCTGCGAATTGAGAAGCGGGGGGGGCCTTTGCAAAAAAAGAAGAAATAAAGAAAAATATATATAAAAAAAGGGGGTAGGGGCCTGGCTTGGCGCGCGGCGAGAATGGCAGCTTGTTGAGGAGGCTCTCCGGCACACACGGCCCGTTAGCAGCCTATACCCGAACGCAGGTCCCCAAATGCCTGGCAAAAAGCTCCACTCAACACCCTCATCCCGCACACGGCGGAATTCGGTGCCTTCATCGGCCAAGAACATAGCAGAGCTCTTCAAGCCGAGACAATCAGGCCGCGCTGCTGCTGCTAGCTCCAAGATGGCGCCGATACATCATGAGGAGGACTATAGTGACGACTCACAATCTGCTCCCGAGAGCTTGACACACAGTAAGTCCTCTCCTGACCATCCACTGACCCTAGCAGACATGTCATTGATTGCTGCTGATATCAAAGCCACCTTTTCGGCGGCCCTCACAGACTTGAAAACGAGCATGATAGTGCTCAATGAGAAGATGGCGGCCACAGAATCGGCTGGGAAACGCAGGGACAGAGCGATCCACAAGATAGAAAGAGTCACCATGGCTCATGCCCAACACCTGATAGACATGAACCGACGTATAGAGGACCTCGACAACAGAGGTCGAAGGTGTAACGTGCGTGTAAGGGGCATCCCGGAATCGGTGGACCCGGATCAAATCGTCGTCACGCTGAGAAGTGTCTTCAACAGCTTATTAGAACGACAGGAGGATGCCGCGATCGGCTTTGTGAGGGCCCCATAGAGCGCTGCGGCCCAGAGGACCTGATACAGCTCCACCGCGAGATATAATTTGCTGTCTGGAGAACTATGCCCTCAAAGAGGACATTATGCGCAAGGCCAGGAGGAATGATCGCATTATCTTTAATGGCTCCACCATCATGCTGTTTCATGACCTGTCCCAGATAACGCTAAACAACAGGAGAGCCCTCTGCCCCCTGCTGGAGAAACTGAGGGCTAAAGAGCTCAGGTACACGTGGCGCTTTCCCTTTGCCTTGCACGTCTCCCATAATGGAGGACAATTCACGCTCCGCACCCCGGCTGATCTTCCCGAGTTCTGTGAGGCCCTTGAACTGGGACAGATCGATCTACCCGATTGGTATGCGGAATTCCTGCTGCCGCCTCCGCCACACAGCCCGCCGGCCTCGCCACTCTCCACTCCAGACAAGAGGCAGGCGAAGAGGCCCAAGCAAGCCCGCCATGGAGGCCTGAGGAATGACACCCCGAATCGCTCCGCGGCTGCACCCGGGAACCGGGCCGAGGACTGACCGTGAGTGTTGACATTTTGCTTTTTTCACTTTCTCTCCCTTACAATGCCTGGATCATGACCCCCGAAGAACTGCCCCGTACAACTGATGGCCCCCAGCGCTCCCCCTGCTACCCACAGCTGACCCCCGTGCATACTCCCAGCCGCTACTTTTCCCATTATGTTCCACATCACCCCCTTGGCTTCAGCCCCCCGATCCTGTCTCCCTCCACTGAACTGCAGGCTGACGAGTCAGATACTTGGAGTCCCCCACGGCCACCATTATTACTTGCGGCCTGCATACAGCGTGTGCCTATTGCTCAGTTTTGTAACTTGCCCTGGACGTGGCTCTCTTCTGGGTACAAAAACGTATTTGCCTGCCAGGACCTAGATACCAGCGGAACGCGAGAGGGAGATCCCATCAGGACATTGTACCATCACCAGTGCAGTGTGGGAAGCCTGTTAACCTGGGTGCCCCTTACTATTTTTTATTCTCCGGTCAGCGGGGACACTAATGTTGCTTAATGCCTTGGTTTATTTTTTTCTTGTCGTTTTATTTTCTTTTTAAGTCTTCTGTCCCAGGGCTGGTTCTCACTGGTATGCTGCAGGACGAGGGGGAGCCTCTTTGAAGTTGTTGCTACTGATTGTACGGGGCCAGGGACCATGTTATTGTTTTTCATTATAAACCTTTCATAACAGCATACCAGGCTATTGCACACCTAAGTTGGGTATAGGTTCAATACCATGTATGTTTGATCGCTTTGATCTAGCTTTATAGGGCTGTGTGTGCCGCCCGAGGCTTGACAGTCTCTGTCTGTAATTGTATATTTTTGTTTCACTTTATTGTTCGGATAGTGGACTGTCTGAGGTCCTGACACCTCGCTGCTGCTGCCTCCCAAACACCCCACAAGGTTCCCTGATCTCTTCCTAGGGATACAGGACACACCACTCACTATACACAGACTCTCCCCAGTGGGACCGATCGCGGCCTCGTGGGGGAGATCCTCTGCTAGGTGACCTTCTCCAGACTTCCTCCTCACTTCATCTCCTACTAATCTTTTCCTCTCTTTTATCTCCACTATACCCTGATCTTTTCTCTGCCCCCCCCTCCCCTCCTCGCCCAGTGTCATTGAGGTGTGTTAGTCTGCCTGCTATTTTGTGATGCTATTAGGCTCTAAGGTGCTGTTGCTAACTTGTCTCCTGCAGTTGTACTCTTCCAGATTGTCCTCTCAGCCGACCTCGCCTACTGAGACGCTCAACATGGCCTACTCCTCGCTGGGGAACAACATTCTGGTAATTTCTCACAACGTCCGCGGTTTGAACGTTCCGGAACGACGTTCTTCTTTGTTGAGAGAATTAAAAAAGGTAGGCCCCATTTTGTCTTCCTTCAAGAAACTAATTTTAAGACCGATCATGTTCCTAGACTCTCCAGTGCTCATTTTCCAGGTGTATTTCACTCAACCAATAACGACTCAAAATCAAAGGGAGTGACGATACTGATTAGTAAAGACGCGCCTTTCCAGTACACTGCCCAATTAAGCGATCCTGGGGGTAGATTTTTTTTCATTAAGGGCACATATGGAGGCTCCCCGATGACCCTCGCGAACGTCTACTTCCCAAACAAAGCTCATGGCACCTTCTGCCTGCCAGAGAGTTGTTGGGGAACTAGCTGGGTTTGCCAATGGATGCATCATAATAGGAGGAGATTTTAATGTTCCCCTGAACCCCCTTGAAAACACCTCCAACGGGAAGTCGTGTATCACCTATAGACTCCTAAAGAGACTCAAGGTGATGCTACAGTCTCTCCACTTGGTTGACACATGGCGCTTCTCACACCCTGAGGGGCGGGATTTCACTCATTTTTCAATCCCACACGCGAGATACGCTAGATTAGACTACCTCTTTGTCACACAACGTGATCTCTCGAGACTGACGGGTGCACACATCTCTGACCATGCCCTGGTGTCCATGTCCCTGGACGTAACACACCCATCCACACAATCGCCGTCGTGGAGACTTAATGCATCCCTTTTAACTGACTCAACCACGCTCTCCTCATAAACCGAAACCCTGACAGAGTTTTTCTCACTTAACGCCATCCCTGGATCGGACCCGCTCGCGGTCTGGGAGGCACACAAATGTACGGTCAGAGGGGTACTGATTGGAATAGGCTCCAAACGTAAAAGGGAAAGAGAAGCCTTACTGCTTAAACTGACTTTCCAAATTAACAAATTGGAAACTCTACACAAACAATCGCTCTCCATTGATTCGGCTAGACAGCTGCTTGTATTGAGACGTGAATTACAACAGCTCCTGGACACTTCAGCTAGACGTATGTTGTTCTTCAAAAAGCGACTCTACTACAAATCGGGTGACAAGACTGGCAGATTCTTGGCGAGGGCACTCCGTGAATGCTCATTCGCCAACAATATTGCTGCCATAAAACGGGATGATGGGGGATTAGATGTAACAACTGAAAAGATTGCAAACCACTTCCACAGTTTCTATTCGAAACTCTATAACCTGCCCCCTCAACATAGACAGCCCCACATGATAGGAGACAGACCACAGCTCATTCGAGATTACCTAGTCGAGAGTGGCATTCCGACACTCTCGGACTCGGATATTGCTATATTGGAAAAACCGATCTCGGAGGATGAGTTAGTGGTGGCGATAGGGCAGTTAAAATCTAATAAGAGTCCGGGTCCAGACGGGTACTCAGCTATCTATTACAAGACCTATACTGAACGCCTCGTGGAACCCCTTAAAAAGGCTCTGAACTCACTGTCTGTACCCAGAAAGGTTACCCCAGATTTCCTCACAGCCCACGTAGCAGTCATTCCGAAGCCTGGTAAGGATCCTACGTCATGTTCTAGTTACCAACCCATCTCACTCCTCAATCTGGACGTGAAGCTATTTGCCAAAATCCTTGCCACCAGATTTAGCCCGCTACTCCCCGGACTCATCGGTCTCGAACAAGCGGGGTTCATGCCGAATCAGGAAGCTAAGGACAATGTTACCAAAGCCCTGCTGCTGACCCACGCGGCGAGAGTGCGGGGGATCGAGGGCCTTCTCCTCTCTACGGACGCGGAGAAGGCCTTCGACCGGGTGGCGTGGGACTTCATGATGGCGGTATGCGACCGTGTGGGATTCGGCCCACGCATGATGGCGTGGGTTGATGCACTATACCAAAATCCAACGGCCTGTTTAAAAATAAATGGCAACCTTTCCGAAAAAGTGGAAATCGCTAACGGAACTAGACAGGGGTGCCCTCTGTCGCCCCTGCTCTTCATCATGACGCTCAAACCCTTTATTAGGATGGTTAAGCTGAACACGGCGGTGAATGGATTTCGCGTGGGGGGCAGTGAGTTCAAAGTCGCGGCATACGCAGACGACCTCTTATTTTTCCTGACTGACCCTCACATATCCTTACCCAACCTAATGAAGGAATTTGCCCACTACGGCTACATGTCGAATCTAAAAATCAACTACACAAAATCGGAAGCTCTCAACATAACACTTCCGGATAGACTATTATCCCTAACCAAAGCGAATTCGCCCTTTCATTGGGAGGGTGGAGCCCTCAAGTACCTGGGGACGTGGCTCACCCCGCACCTCCAGGATGCTTTTGAACGAAACTTTTCGCCGCTCCTCAAAGACTGTGAGAGGGACCTCGGCCAATGGGGCCTGGGACACTTCTCGTGGTTCAGACGGGCGGCCATAGTTAAAATGGTTATACTGCCTAGATTTCTTTACCTGACACGCACTCTCCCGATTATGATCCCGCGTCGTTTTTTCACGTCTATGAACTCAATTTTACTCCGATTCCTTTGGAATGGGAAGAAACCTAGGATCAAACTGCTCAGTTTAACGCAACCCAAGGAAAGAGGAGGGTTAGGCTTCCCTGATTTTAAACAGTACTATCAGGCAGCCCATTTAGCGAGGATTATAGACTGGCATTGCCATGGCCACGCAAAAGATTGGGTGGCTCTGGAGAATGAACTTAGTCCCGTGTCTCTCTTATACTCCCCATGGATATCATGGCCCAGGTGCCCCCTCCCATTGCGTAAGAATCCCGTCACAGGAACCACCCTAGAAGTCTTCCACTCGCTTTCCAAGTTGAAGAAACGTTCCACCTTCCCCAGCCCGCTCACCCCTCTAGCTGACAACCCTGACTTTGGTTTGAATACACCGACTTTTAGATCACCACGCACACATGGCCCACTGTTGATCGGAGATTGCTATGTGGGGAATAAACTTAAAGTCTGGCCCTCACTTAAACTAGACAATGCTCTCACCGACATGAAACAATGGTCATATTTTCAACTGCGCAGCTACCTTACTGGATTGAAGAACGCGTATTCGTGGTTGAAATGCACGAGCGAGGAGAGTCTAGACAAACAGAGGCGGGATTGGTCAGAGGATCTTGACTTGGTCATTACAGACAAACAATGGCAAAAGCCTTGCATATTGGCACACAAGTGCTCTATCAGTATGAAGCTGCAGGAGACGAGCTACAAACTACTAACCAGGTGGTACAACACACCAGTGAGGCTCCACAACTGGGACCCCTCGAAACCAAACACTTGCTGGAGGTGTCAGTCTGCAGTAGGTTCACTGATCCACATATGGTGGACCTGCCCTATGATCTCTACCTTCTGGAAGGAGGTCTGTGATACAACCAAGCGGATCACTGACACGTCCATAGAATTGTCTGCTGCATGCTGTCTGCTACACTTGTCCTCCTTCTTGCTTTCCCGCTACAAGAACTCACTAACTAAACACTTGCTGAATGCAGCTAAGTCTCTAATCCCTCTCTACTGGCTCACCACCAGAGTACCCTCGGTCCAAGAATGGCTTCGCAGAGTGGCGGAGGTTCGCGAGATGGAGAACACGTTGGCTCAGGACAGAGGGACAGCTGAGAAATTTCTTGACACCTGGCGACCTTGGTCTGCTTTTCGATTCTCGCAAGACTATGAGTCTATAATGCAATGATGTTCCTCTGGGGACGCTACCGAGCCGTGGTAGCTCCGTAATTGCACCTCTGATGCCCATACTGGAGATTGGATGGAAAGTAAAACCGCAGGTAACACTACCACCCTACATCACCTCTCCCCCTACCCCCCCCTTCCCCTTTTTCTTTTTCCTTTTTCTCTTCTTCATGCTCTTCTACACTCACTTCATCTACGACATCCTCTTTGATGTCCCTAAATATGTTTGGCTCCCAGATCATGCCTGGGAAATGTTCCTATGCATAGATACGTTACTGACACAAATACTTGTTGAATAAACATTGCATACGTTATAACTTCTACTTTCATGGTACTGGCGACCCCATGATTACACTCGCAATCCTATTTGTAACCAGTCTATAATGCGAGTTTATGGAGTTTCATATTTGTACTTCTACCTGACATGTTTTTTCACGCAGTTGCATCTATGTTGTGCCATCATTTATACTGTTCTTGTTTCTTTTGACTTACAATATAATAAAATCTTTTAATGAAAAAATAAAAAAAAAGGGGGTAGCCATCCACGGCCCTGGGGACCTCTGGGCCCTTTAATAAAAAGAAAAAAGAGAGAAAAAAATGTGTATATATATATATATATATATATATATATATATTTTTTTTTTAAAGGGTGGTTAATATCTGGGGCCCTGGGACCTCTGGCCCTTTAAAAAATAAAATTAAAATATATTTAATTTTTTTTTTTTTTATCAAAAATAAATTTAAAAAAGAGGGGGTTGCCACCTGGGGCCCTGGGGGCCTCTGGGCCCTTGGGGACCTCCGGACCTCTAAAAAATATTAAAAGAAAAAAATTGTCTCTTTAATAAAAAATAAAAGAAAAATATATAAAAAAATGTATTTTTTATAAAAAATAAATAAAAAAAGAGGGGGTTGCCATCTGGGGCCCTGGGGGCCTCTGGGCCCCTGGGGACCTCCAGACCACTAAAAAATAATACAAGAAAAAAAATGGCCCTTTAATAAAAAAGAAAAGAAAAATATATTAAAAAATATATATTTTTATAAAAAATAAATAAAAAAAGAGGGGGTTGCCATCTGGGGCCCGGGGGGCCTCCGGGCCCCTGGGGACCTCCGGACCCCTAAAAAATAATAAAAGAAAAAAAAATTGGCCCTTTAATAAAAAATAAAAGAAACATATATTAAAAAATATATATTTTTATAAAAAATAAATAAAAAAAGAGGTGGTTGCCATCTGGGGCCCTGGGAACCTCCGGATCCCATCCGGGCCCCTGGGGACCCCTGGGCCCCTTACAGGTGTAATGCCTGTACCCCCCTGATGGCGGCCCTGATTAGGCTCCGAACGTTCGCGATGTTTGAGCGTTCTGGCATGAACTGAAGTGGCCGGGGGGGAAGGGGGGTTGGGGTGTTTGGCCCATCTCTACAGTCTACACTACAGTGTAGGATAAGAGGATATTGTAGGGGGAGTGGCTATCAGCACTGAGTATGTAGAAGGGGCCTGATGCGTGTACCCAAAAATTCAGCAAACACACACACTCTGTCTATATTGTAGGAATTGATTGCTAATAGAAAGTAGGCAATTTACAGCAATGGCACCACATATGGTGCAGGTCATACACTTCAGATAGAAGAGGATGCTGTTTATCCACAATTCAGTTTCCAATAGTAGTAATACAGCAATAGCAGTACATACAATAGAGGTCATACATTTCTTTAGGCATAAGAGGGTGCTATTTATTCACAAGGCACTTTCAAATAGTAAGATTATTTACATACCACAATGCTTCAGGAGCACCTCACTTTCAGGTGGCTATGATATTGCTTGTTCATCCTCAAATGTTCTTGCAGATATTTATCTGCCAGTGAGAGACTATTCAGAAAAGCTGACATAGGAGACATTTTGTAATAGTAAACCTAGGTACCTCTCCCTAATACTAATCCACCTCTCTTCCTAATTGGAACAGGCTATTTTGCTATCTCATTCCCACACTGCAGGCAGTGCAGGCATGCCAAATGTATCCTATTATTTATATAAACTTTAGTCAAGATGGCTACCCAAATCTCATGGGACTTTGGTATCCAATAGGATTGTTGTGCTCTCCAAGATGGCTACACAGATCCAATAGCTGGAGACAGTTATTCTTCAATGGGCTCCTGGCAGTCTGAAAAATGGCACAGTGTCACCTTCTGGTTGGAGGATCTATTTCAGCGTCCACCTGCCTACAGTACATGTAGCTTATCAATCAGTACCTTGCCACACCTAGTCTGCTTTGTGGATTGACAGCACTGTCTCTGTTGCTGAAACCCTCACACTCTGTGCTGGCTCATTTAGGGGAGGTAAAGGATTTGTTTCTATTCCATGAGGCGTGTGCATTACATAGTAACTTGATGTGAATGTTTAGACTGTCATACAGGAGCCTTTATTGCAGAGTATTTTATGGGGAAAAAAATCTTGACAATTGTGTATAACAAACTAAATGTCATCCAGTTATAGTTTAGATCTACTTTTAAATCCACTAAAGAGACCGTAGACAGTAAATTGCACATACAAAATGTTAGCTAATTCATTCTAAAATGATTAGTGTACAGCTGGCTGCCCTGCCAGGTAAATCACCATAGCTGTCTGAATGGCTTTAAATCTGAACCTGTTCACTGGTCCAAGTGCCACACACTTGCCTATTTCCTACACATGTCAGACATGAGAGGGAGACTGCAGATGTTGGGTGGTTAGGATTCTCTATCATGATGTAAAGTACAAATGTGAGAGGCATGAATGAAGGCCATAGATTGGGCAACACAAGTCAGGAGGACCAGCTATTTTGTGCTGGCTACCTGGTCAGGGTGTATGCTGTGTGCAATGGAAAGGAGTTTGTCAAGAGAAAATTACCGTATTTATTGGCGTATACTGCACACTTTTTTCCCCTTAAAATCAGGGGGAAATCGTGGGTGAGTGATATACGCCGATCCCCGCATTGTGTTTAAATCCGCCGCCGACATATACCGAGTGCAGTACACTCGGGTACAATCGGCCAGGCTCGGCACGCGGTCACATCCTGTGTGTCCAGTACGTCCTTTACGCGAGAGGAGCCGAGCGTACCCGAGTGTACAGCACTCGGTATATGTCGGCGGAGTAGTTCAAACACAGTGCGGGAAGCGGGGATCGGCTCAGAGACAGCGCAGGAGGACACCACCGAGGCTGCAGACGGACGCTGGACCGGACAAGGCCGCAGATGGACGCCGGGCAAGACACCAACGAAACCGTAAGTATTTTTTTTTCAGGATTTTTTTTTCCAGGTTGGGGGTGTGCACTATACACGCGTGCTCGCAATACCCCAATAAATACGGTAACTTTTCAGGCATAAATGTTAAAGTGTTACTAAACCCAGGACTCTGCATTCACTTTATCTGGTCTCCCACAGTAGACAGAACATGGAGATGAAATTATTTTAGTAAATATAAACTGCTAAATACCTTTTCTCATCAGCAGTATATAGCAGTCTTGTGATTTCTATCAGTTCCTGGTGAAGCATGCAGGAGTTTTCATGCTGCACTGAGCTGTCCTATGATGCTGCAGGGCTTCTTACCCTCTGTCTGGACAGTGACCTGTGCTGATCACATGCACTCTCCCCCCCCAAAAAAAAAAAACTCTTTAGCAATACACACCAAACTGAGCATGTGCAGCCTGACTCCATAGGATCTGTGTTATCTGGACATCAGTGGAAGAAGAGAGCGATCTATGCATACAGGATCAAGCAGCCTTTTTACACAATGCAGAAGATTAACCCCATTAGGTTCCACAGTGAGCATAACAAGCATGTTTTACTGCATATACTGTACACACTGATTTTACTGTTGTGAGTTAGTGTTACTAAACAGTAAAATCAGCCTGTATATGCAGTATGTCCTTTTTTTGACTTGGCTATTAGCCTTTAAAATGTCCAGAATGTATTATATAGATTCAAATCTGATAATTTGGGGGTTAATGCATTTCAAGCAGACATTTATATATTCTTCCCACAGAAAATGCAGACAGGCTGGTTGGCTTGTGCCTAACCCACAAATCACATAGTTGCAATAAAGTGCAAGTGACCTGATTGAAAGAATTGCCCTCCTTTGATTTTTCTTATTTTCACTCTTTGTGACAATTGTGACCAGAACAAATAGAGTGGATAGATCTTTCTAAACGGGACCCAGAGAGCAACGAAAACCCAGCAGGGGTTTTTACCTACCCCTTACTACCCTATCCACAAAACAAAACAAAATGTAGATTTAAATGCTCTTTTTTTTAGATCTGGTGTTCAATATCCTTAGGAGATGTATGCCCCCCCCCCCCCCCCTGGTTTGCTGCCTGGTATTTATAATGTACATTTTCATTGAGAACCAATAGAATAGAATAGAATTCCGCTATACTTTTCAGTGCTTCCATAGGAGCCATCCTGTCACATTCTATCCTCATATCCAATCACAGATTGCATGTATTCTGTTAATTCAATCACAAATTACAAAGCCTTCTGTGAATGGACATGGGAGAAAAGGGGAGGATGGTACGGCTGTTGTGTAAAAAAGCTTAACGTCTCCTGTCAAAGCCACAGGAAATATAGTGGAAGTTATGCTATCAGCTTTCAAAGAAAGTGTACATTTTAAAGAATAGGCAGTGATCCAAGAGGTAGCATACCCCTCCTAGATCTAACTATCTTTAACCCATTTTCTACTATTGTAATAAAAAAAAGTTTTCCTTTATGGTATACACTTATTAAATGTGAACATTTTAGATGCAAAGTGGAGAGTTTCCCCCCAAGAAACCTGGGGGAATACAAATAACTGGAGTAACTTTGGCTTTAGGTATACTTTAAAGGGGTTGTAAACATCCTTAAATAGCTTCCTTTACCTTAGTGCAGTCCTCATTCACTTACCTCATCCTTTGACTTTGCTTTTAAATGTCCTTATTTCTTCTGAGAAATCCTCACTTCCTGTTCTTCTGTCTATAACTACTCACCGTAATGCAAGGCTTTCTCCCTGGTGTGGAGAAAGCCTCTTGAGAGGGGAGGGGGCGAGCAGGCAAGTCAGGACACTCTGTACTTTGCAGATAGAGAAAGGAGCTCTGTGTTAGTGGGCATTCTGACACCCCTGCTCGCCCCCTCCCCCCTCAAGAGGCTTTCTCCACACCAGGAAGAAAGCCTTGCATTACTGTGTGTAGTTACAGACAGAAGAACAGGAAGTGAGGATTTCTCAGAAGAAATAAGGACATTTAAAAGCAAAATGGAAGGATAAGTTAAGTGAAGGAGGACTGCACTAAGGTAAAGGAAGCTATTTAGGGAAAAAATGTTTTACCTTTACAACCTTTACATTTTTGCTACATCTAGAAAGTTGGGAATGTAATAGCTAGTTATTATTAGTTACCGGCTATAATTAGTCTTTGAACAATGCTATTTCTTGCCATCATTAGTCATTATAATAATTATTTTATTATCTTTTCTGTTTTCTGCCTTTTAAACCATTTATCATCCATTGTATCCAGGAACAGAATTCCTACAGATTGAGAGGATGGGACATTCCTGCATTTGTGAAAATACTTCTCATTACCATGATGAGCTGACCATTATTTGAACAGTAGACGAGAAAACAGTAATTAAAGATTGTACAGCATCGTAAATGGCTGCCCATCCACAGCTCATGATGTAATGGCAAAGGTTAGTGGAAAACGCCGGCTACACTCAGCCCTGGTTCCGGAGAGATAAGAGCACAAAGGCCAATAGAAAATATTTGAATACTGTCGCTTATCAGCTAGGCCTCTAAAATCCATTATGCCAAATATAATGGTGTGCTTTTAGCACTAAAATTGAAACTTCTTTTATGCACATTCTAATTTATTAGCATCAATTTGTAGCATCATTTAAGTAGTCATTTTTAATGAGAAAGGGAGAGATCGGAAACCATTAGCTCAACCCCAATAAACCCCTGATGTAAAAATAGCCCATCTGTGCCCGTTAACATGAATATGCATCCTGCCGCTCTGTGTATTTTCTCAACAATGCTAAATCATCAATTTGCGTTAACTGATAATTACAACGAACATCAGTGTCATTTTTATGTTTTTTTTTTTTTCTTTACACACAAACATTGATTTAAACTCAGAAAGAAATGTTTGTCCTGCACTTTTATTTTTAAGATGGTTGATTGCTATGATTATTATGGGAATTCATTATCACCTGGTTAGTCAAAACGCCACTCACCATAAGTAAACAATGTAAATCAGCTGTATTTGTTTATTTATTTTGTTATTTATTTTTACAGGCAGGACTGCTATCATTAATTTGTTTTAAAGCCTAAGTGCAGCCAAAACAGAAAAATCAGCATAAGGGGCAGTCTAGCCTGTGTCCCAGGTGCTGATTTCACTTCTTTTAGTAATAACCCTCCTTCATCCGCCCCCCCCCCAACCCCTTCTTTACCGGAAAATTACAGCACAGGGGGGTTAAAACAATTAAGGATCTAAGGATGGAGGATTGGCGAATGATTGATATCCCCCCCCCCTCCATTCATAGAAGCTGTAGTATGTTTTTTAATGCCCTGTACACACGATCGATTCGTCTGATGAAAACTGACTGATGGATTCTTTTATCAGATATCCGATGAAGCTGACTTTCATCAGTCTTGCCTACACAGCATCGGTTAAAAATCTGATCGTGTCTGACGCAGTGACGTAAAACACAACGACATGCAGAGAAAATGAAGTTCAATGCTTCCGAGCATGCGTCGACTTGATTCTGAGCATGCGTGGATTTTTGACCAATGGATTTCCCCACAGAAGATTGTTTTTTTCTATCTTTTTTTAACCATAAGAAAATATTAAAACAGTTTTTTTTTTTCACCGATTGAAAAAAAACGGTGGGGCCCACACACGATCGGTTTGTCCGATGAAATCGGTCCATCTGTCTGTTTTCATCAGACGAACCGATCGTGTGTATAGGGCATAAGAATAGAGCAGCAGGGGGAAAGCGTGAGAAGGACGGAGGAAGAGGAATTAGCACAAGGGACAAATCATACAAACTGTAAGATGTATTTTGTGCTGATATTTCTGTTTTTGCTTTTGGCCGCACTTAATAATATTTACAGTAAACACAGTTTACAGCTATACATCTTGTATTGTAACACAATACAAAAAGCAATGGTGTGCTGTGACCTCTGAACCAATCCGAAATCAGTTGACTAATAAAAACTTTGTTGTTCTGAGTACAGGCTCTATGCTTTACATTTCGACTTTTTTTTGTATTGGTTGACAAGGTATCAAGTTTCAAACGAAGGAATATTTTACCTGAACATATAATACATATGTTTGTAATAATTGCTATACGTAGAATTGTAACTTGCATATAAACCTTTCAGGGCACCGGGTGCATGAATTACAGAGGCAGAGATTTTTTTAAGCACCTGATTAGAGCTAGAGGCTCTAAAAGGCTTTAAATTTGTGTGGGCTTGTGACGCAGAGGATGCGCTTCGATCCCACCCAGGTGGGTAACAAAAGTGAATGAATGTTCACTGTTGGACACTGATCCTCAATCTGGCCAATCAGAAGCGGATGTGAGATCCGTTTTCCGATTGGCTGAAAAAAGAGAAGACTCCCGATTGGCTGCTGAGGAGGAGGGAGGAACGGAAGCCACCGCTGCAATGATCCGGAGAACAAGAGGCCTGCAGGAGAACAGCAGGAGAATGGGAGGTCGCCGAGCAGGGGAAGCTGTCAGCTATGGGGTAAGTGCTACCGACCGACTGAACGACTGGGGGAGGGGTGGCAATGGCATACTGTTTGCCCCCCCCCCAACAAAACATTCCCTCTGGCCGCCTTTAAGATATACATACAGTAAACATACATTGTTTGTGTATGCTATCGGAATGGGCCGAACAACCCCTGGTTCGATTCGTACCAGAACATAACAGGCAAAAAGTTCTAGCGAACATGAAAAATCAAAAGTGCTAATTTTAAAGGTGTATATGCAAGTTATTGCCATAAACAGTGTATGGGGACCTGGGTACTGCCCTAGGTGACATGTATAAATGCGAAAAAATCATTTTTAAAACAACCGTTTTTTCAGCAGTGATTTTAATAATGCATAAAGTGAAACAATAAATATTTCTTTAAGGTTCGTGCCTGATGGTCCCCTTAGCCTTAGCCACGTGCATCAGCGGAGGGAGGAGCCCCCCTAGAGCTCCTTAAATCTACCGATCACTCATGATGAAAGGGAAGGGGCCGGTAAATTACATATTTACTGGCCCCTTCCCCAACTCATCCTAAAATATCCCTGCATCAACAGCCAAAGGGAGAGGAGAGTAGGGAAGCCGGAGGCACTGCGAGGAGAAGAAGGAGGGGGGAAAACTAGGCAGTAGGGGAAATCTGTGCTGCACAGAGTGATTAGGGTGTGCCTGGGCACATCTGGCACACCCTGTGCGCACGCCTATGATCCAGACCATCCCTAGTATAATATAGCTTAATAAAAAAACATGTTATAGACTTTTCTAGTTTACAGATAGGTACTGTAGTGGCATCTTTACAACATATTTAATGATGTTCAGCAGCATACAGTACTGTATATGTACACTGTATTGTACATAGCAGATGTTGTATTGTTGCGGACTAGTACATTTTTGTAAAATATGTCTAGGCTGGCATGAAATATAAGGGTGCAGATTAAAAACTCTTGGGTAAAAGTACGACAATGGTGTATAACAGAATCATACCTAATTGTTTTGGTGATCACTGTCAAAAGGCAATATTCTGCACTTGAAAACAAATGTTGAATTCCAGGCTGATATTAATAATATACATAAAGGCAGCATGTATTTGTCTCAAGTTACTCAAAGGGTGTAGTGCAAGTAACCGGCACACATTGTCTACAGCTCCGGTTAGTTAAACACAATGGGGTATGAATACAGCAGTACAAGTCTTAACACATACATTAACCACTTAAGACCCGGACCAAAATGCAGGTAAAGGACCTTGCCCCTTTTTGCAAATCGTTTTAACTGACAATTGCGCGGCCGTGCGACATGGCTCCCAAACAAAATTGGCGTCCCTTTTTCCCCACAAATAGAGATTTCTTTTGGTGGTATTTGATCACCTCTGCAGTTTTTATTTTTTGCGCTATAAACAAAAATATAGCGACAATTTAAAAAAAATGCAATATTTTTTACTTTTTGCTATAATAAATATCCCCCAAAAATATATAAAAAAACATTTTTTTTCCTTAGTTTAGGCCGATACGTGTTCTTCTACATATTTTTAGTATAAAAAAATCACAATAAGCGTTTATCGGTTTATTTTCGCAAAATTTATAGCGTTTACAAAATAAGAGATAGTTTTATTGCATTTTTATTATTATTATTTTTTTTACTACTAATAGCGGCGATCAGCGATTTTTTTCGTGACTGCGACATTATGGCGGACACTTGGGACAATTTTGACACATTTTTGGGACAATTGTCATTTTCACAGCAAAAAATGCATTTAAATTGCATTGTTTACTGTGGAAATGACAGTTGCAGTTTGGGAGTTAACCACAGGGGGCGCTGTGACTTTTAATGTTCCCTGTGTGTGTGTTTACAACTGTAGGGGGGTGTGGCTGTAGGTGTGACGTCATCGATCGCGTCCCCCTATTACAGGGATGACGCGATCGATGCTGCGGCCACAGAGAAGCACAGGGAAGCCGTATTTACACACGGCTCTCCCCGTTCTTCAGCTCCAGGGACGGATCGCTGCACTGCAGCGGCGATCGGGTCCGCGAATCCCGCGGTCCCGGTCCTGGAGCTTCGGACCGGGTCACAGGAGCGCGCCGCGGGCACGCGCCGGTGACCCACGGCTGGGTACTAAAATCAACGTAAATATACGTTGATGTGCCCAGCCGTGCCATTCTGCCGACGTATATGTGCAGTAGGCGGTCCTTAAGTGGTTAAGAATGAAGACACAAGTGGTTACCAAGGGTAACAAATGTTTCTCTAGCAGGCTGTTGTAAGTGTGTACATGTGGCAGGTGGGAAAACTTCTTGCAGGAGAAGTTGTTGTCGACAATCACAGCAATGGGAGCAGAGCTGCACCGCAGAGGTCTTCAGCCTGTGCACAAATACGGAAAATTAATTGAGTGCAAGCATGGAGCCCGTGCTTGGCACATGGCGGGGCCCCAGTCGGTTACTGGGAGTGAGATAGCAGAGATACACTGGAAAGATGGAGAAGGAATTGGCTCAGCATGTCCCTCCTAAATGCAACAGTAACTGTGGTGTTGAATATTAACATTTTTTTTTTTATGCTGTACGTACCTTGTAATCCATCTTTTCAATCTACTTCTCCCCGCAGGAGTAGGCGTTTCTATGCCTGGGGGGATTGTCATCTGGGAGGTCGCCCAGATGATTGACGTCTGTTCGGTCCCCCCGGCGGAAAAGGCCCTGCCCCCCGTATTGTGTAGGCGCGCACGAGTTACAGGGTTTTCTGAAAAAAGCGGAAAATGCAGAGATGTGAGTCGGCTCTATACGGCGCCTGCGCTCTCCATGTTTGGCTTCTTTCGGAAACCCCGTAACTCGTGCGCGCCTATGCAATACGGGGGGCGGGGCCTTATCCGCCGGGGGGAACAGACGTCAATCATCTGGGCGACCTCCCAGATGACAATCCCCCTAGGCATAGAAACGCCTACTCCCACGGGGAGAAGTAGATTAAAAAGATGGATTACAAGGTACGTACAGCATAAAAAAAATTAAAAAAAACTGCGGACTTGTTACAAGTATAAGGAAGTTGGTCAGATATACATGTTATGAGGATGAACCTCTGCTTTAAGAAAATCAATTAGAATTCAAGCCAGCTGTACAAGCAAAGTTACCCTATATGTATGGTATGTAAAAAGGTGTCTAGCATAGCCTAGAAGAACCCGACCTAGAGTAGGCCTTCTATGTGACCCACAATTAATGTCCAAAGAGAAGAGAAACATTGAATAAGTGTCAACTGTTCAACCCCCTACACTCCTTCTCGTTGAAATCTGCATACACTTCCTAAATCAAATGAGTCCGATTGTTAAACTAACATATTTTATTGACCCGTTTTCTATTCGCTCTGCCCTATTTTCCTCTTCCGTTATCCAAGTACTCCCTACTCCCGTGTCGCCATTTAAAAAAATTATGTCATAGACCAGCATATTTTTCACGTTCCCTTTGAAACCACTTTAACAAAAATCTTGTGGCAACAGCTTTTCTGTTTAGGTGACACATGTTCTCCCTCCCTATTTAAAGCGGAGTTCCACCCAAAAATGAAACTTCCGCTTAACCCACTCCTCATCCCCTTACATGCCACATTTGGCATGTAATTTTGTTGGGGGGTGGGAAGTGGGGGCTTCAGGAGGAGTGGGACTTCCTGTCCCACTTCCTGCTTCCGCCGAGGGGCTGGTAAGGCGATTAGCTTAATCGCCTTACTGCAGCCCCTCCCTGTAGGCGATCGTCTGGGACACGTCACAGGTCCCAGGCGATCGCCTGTCCAATAGGATGGCGCAGCGCCGTTCGCGCATGCGCAGTGCCGAACGCGCATGCGCAGTGGGTGCCCGGCTGTGAAGCCAAAAGCTGTCAAGGCCGGGTGCCCACACTTGAAATGAAGACGCCGGCCGGGGAGGGGGGATAGGAGCCGAGCCCCGGCCGGCGCGTCGTTGGAACCATGGAGAAGGTAAGTGTATGTTTATTAAAAACCCAGCAGCTACACTTTTTGTAGCTGCTGACTTTTAATAAACATAAAAAAAGGCTGGAACACCGCTTTAAGATCTCATGAGATATACAGTATTTATTTTAATTTATTTTTATTGAGTTTTTCAAAACATTTATACAGTCATCACCACATTTATACAATCAATACCACCTTTTTTAAGGCGCAAAATAAAATTCTTCATTTAAATACATTCATCATATCATATACATACATTCCACAATAAACAATTGCATATACCCCAACCCTAAAGGACAGTCCAACTTCCTCCAGACCTCCTACTCCCTCCTCTCCCCACCCCCCCGCGGAGAGAAAGAAAGGGAAAGAAAAAAAAAAAAGAGAAGAAAAAACAAAAAAGAGAAAGGGGGGGGGAAGGAAAGGGGAAAGGGGTGCCTCATTACCAAATTGTCTGTGCCCTCCCTGCTTGGTGCTCGTCATAAGGGGATGCAAAGAAACTCTCGTATCTCACTACCCATAGGCCTCTCTCAAATAGTGAGAGAGGAGGAGAGAAAAAAAAAAGGTTAATAAAGTTAAAAAAAAAAAACATTGTGTTAAAGTGCATTTGTGCTTAGATTTCCCCTTCTAGTATCCCCCCAGGGGAAGGGAGAGGAGGGGGGAGAAGGTCTCAACTCGTATCTCCTACGTATACCAGCAATCTCCTACGTATACCAGCAATGAGATATACAGTAGGGATTGATTTACTAAAGGCAAAAAGGCTGTACACTTTGCAATGTGCAGTTGCATGTGATTGGGTGCTCTTTGCAAACAGAACCTTTCCCTCAAATCCTAAGCTCTGGAGCTACTGCACTTTGCAAAGTGTACATTTTATTTGCCTTTAGTAAATCAACCCCATAGTGTAAGATCTTGCAACTCTGAAACAAGGTCTCCTGGGAAGGCTACATCATTTCTGCTTTCCCTGGAGATAAGTTCGGCCTTAAAGAGGAATTCCACCCAAAAAAGGAACTTTAAGTGAAGGTGGCCCCTTAACATGCCACATTTGGCATGTCATTTTTTTTTTGGGGGGGGGGGCAGATACCCTCTTTTAGGGGCACCCAGTTCCCACTTCCTCGCCAGAAGGAATTTCACCTCTCCATCCCGACAATCGTCTGGCACATCACAGGTCCCAAAAGATTGCCCGACCAATCACAGCGTGCAGCGTGGCTCGTGCATGCCTGGCTGTGAAGCCACAGCTGGGCGCCCCCAGTCAGAATGCCGGTGCCACAGAGAGGAGGGGGAAAGGAACGGGGCTTTGTTCGCCCACATCTTTGGACCGTGGGTCAGCTGAGTGTCCGATTGTTAAAAGTCAGCAGCTACACTTTTTATAGCTTTAATGATTTGAGTAAAGGTAAAAAAATGACATCTTTAGAAAAAAAATTGATGATTTAAGTATAATTCTATATTTAAGGGAAAGGATCACTTTAACAGCTTAAAGGGGTTGTAAAGGTTTGTTTTTTATTTGATAAATAGGTTCCTTGAAGCTAGTGCATTGTTAGTTTCCCTTCTAAATGTTTTTTTTCTTTGTGTGAATTTCTCACTTCCTGCTCCTCCTCAGAAAGCTTGCCACCATCATCCGAGCTGTTGTGGCTGGGGCTTAGTCAACGTGCTCGCCCCCTCCATTGGGCCTACATCCCTTCGGGGAGATGCTGTGAACGTTCACAGTGTCTCCCCGCAGGGATGTAGTCCCAAGAGAGGGGGCGAGCACGCTGACTAACCCCCAGCCAGAACGGCTCGGATAATGGGGGCAAGCTTACTGAGGAGGAAGTGAGAAATTCAGACAAAGAAAAAAAACATTTAGAAGGGAAATTTAAAGAAAAGGTAAGTGAACCAACAATGCACTAGCTTAAAGGAACCTATTTAGAAAATAAAAATAAAACCTTTACAACCCCTTTAACTAAAAAAACACAGAATTGTTTTCTCCGATTATCATGCTACAGTACCAAAAGAAAATACTAGCTAGTCTCATGAATATTTGAATATAGTCTTATACAAGATAATTTTTCTTCTTTTTTTTTTTACATTCAGTAATTTTTTTACCAATTGTCATTTGAATCTTTTCAGCATTTTCCCTCTGGATGTCACTACAGTGGTAATGTCAGTATGATTTACTTCTGATATTCGGTTATTGGTTTTCCTGAGCCTCATCAGTCGTCTGGCATAGCCTGGATCATCGCTGTACTTTCTCCAGATACTGTCCTCATTTCCTGCCCAGGATTGATCTCTTCATTACTCCACTCACTTCCATCTTAACCTCGATAAGTGTCAAACAGCAGCTTATGAAAACCCGGTTGCTAATTCAGACAGGTTGAGAGGAATATCTCCCATACAGGCAAATAAGGATGGAATTCAAAACACTTGTATGACCTTCAGCTCTAATATCATTCTATCCTGGAATATGGCTTGACAGAATGCTGATGGGTTTATATTCTGGATGGCAATATTTCTTGTTTGCACGTGACACTCTTCCCTAAGAGGATAAGAGCAGATCCTATCTCATGTAGTCTGTCTCCTATTATACAACTATATATGGCTGAGTCCCTAGGCTCACAACAAGATGGCCTCCCTCTCATACACAAGATAAATGGTTCTTTAAAACTCTACTCTGACACGGATCTGATTGGACTGTCCAATTTTTCAGATCTTTTGATTAGCTTACAGGATGTCAAATGTACATTGTTTTATATAGAGTTCTGAAAAAGTCTGCAGTGCATTCCAGATTACATAGATCACATCAAACCTGAAGGAGTGTACAGTCTAATGTCCTCACCACAGTCATATGTAAACAGTGGAGCTTATTTGGGCTAAAGCAGTGGTACTCAACCTGAGGGTCGGGACCCCCTTGGGGGTCAAATGATGATTTGCCAGGGGTCACCAAATCCTGGGCTGTTCCTGGCTCTCCCAGCATTTTTGCGACCACCCAGCAGGGCTGCCCCTGAAGCCTGTGGCCGCCCACTCAGCCTCTTTGCAGCCCCCTGTTCAGTTCATGGCATTGCTGGGGGGTGGAGGCTAGAGGTCAGCTGACTGGTGAGGAATGTGAAGTGGGAGGGGCTGGGTGAGACCATATCTCCTGATTTACACATAGGTGTCACTGCTACGAGACACCATAAAGTCGGAGACACAGTGAGTAACACTATCTGTGATTATAGTTGCCATTAAAAGCCCCACAAGGGGGTTCACTAGTGTATGCGTGGAATGGACTCAGGAAGGGCAAATAACTTGTCTTGCATTGGGTGTTGACAACCTATGCTACAGAAATAATTTTACTGTTAAGCCGCGTACACACGATCGGTTCAAACTGATGAAAACGGACAGAGGTTTGTTTTCATCGGTCCAAACCGATTGTGTGTAGGCCTCATCGGTCCGTTATACTTCGGTCCAAAAACAGATGGCTTGCTTTAAAATTGAACCGATGGACGGCTAACCGATAGGTCAAAACCGATCGTTAGTACGCACGAGCATCGGTTAAAAATCCACGCATGCTCAGAATCAAGTCGACGCATGCTTGGAAGCATTCAACTTTGTTTTTTTCATCACGTCATTGTGTTTTACGTCACCGCGTTCTGACACGATCGGTTCATGAACCGATGGTGTGTAGGCACATCAGTCCATCAGTCAGCTTCATCCGTCGAACTGCTCTCATCGGATGGACCAATCGTGTGTACAAGGCTTTAGTGGTCCCCACACCTTGGGAAATTGTATCAAGGGGTCACAGCACTAGAAAGGTTGAGAACCACTGGGCTAAAGCCAATATTTAAAAGTGTAATGCCGCGTACACACAATCATTTTTCGGCATGAAAAAAAAAAACAACGTTTTTCGGCATGTAGAAAAAACAACGTTTTCTAACTTCATCATTAAAACAACGTTGCCCACACACCATCGTTTTAAAAAAATGCAGTATGCTGGATCTAATCGCAGAAAGTTGATTTTTGGGTGAACCTCCGCTTTAATGCACAGTAGACATGTGCACTGCCAAAAAATGTGTTCGTTTTAGTTTCATTTGTCTTTTTTTTTTTTTTTGCTTTTTGGGGAACTTCAGTATGATCGAAATTTGTTATTTCAAATAAATTCATTACTTTGGAAAAATTTGAATTGGTCACGGTCCATTCGTTTAGATGCAGTATTTGTTATTTTGATCATTAGAAAATTCCAAAATAAAAGCGAAAATCCGAAAATCTGAAATAACTAACTAACTATTAGTAGCTAACTAATAAATTATAGGTTTTAAAATGTTGTTTCAAATTTTCTGTTAGTGAATATAATGAATACAACTTATCCAAAGCAACACATTAATAATATAAATAATAATAGTAATAATAAAACAAATATATATTATAATTATTAATATTATTATTATTATTATTCATTTGTTATGCTCCATTTGTTTAGATGTGGCATTCATTATTTCAGAAAGTTTGTATAAATTTGCATTTGATATGCTCACTAACAGCAAAATTTGAAAGGAAATTCCAATACCTATAATTTAATAGTTAGTAATAGCTATTATTAGTTAGTTAATTATTAATTCAGATTTTGAAATTTTAGGGTTTTTGAATTTCCCTTCTTATTTTTGGATTTTCAAATTCTCAATTTTTTTTGCTTTTTCTAATTTTGGATTTTCTAATTTCCGATTTTTGTTCTTTGGAATTCTAGTTTTTGGAAGAATTTGTTAAACAGGTTTTTCGTTAATTTGAATATTTCCAAATACATTAAGATAAAAAAACAACTTCTGACTTTAGAACTACTTTAATCACTTCAGCTCTGGAAGGATTTACCACCTTCCTGACCGGGCCACTTTTTGTGATTCGTCACTGTGATGCTTTAACTGACGATTGCGCGGTCATGCGACGTTGCCCCCAACAATTTTTTTCCCCACAAATAGAGCTTTCTTTTGGTGGTATTTGATCCCCTCTGCAGGTTTTTTTTTTTTTTTGCGCAATAAACAAAAAATATCATCAATTTTGAAAAAAAAAGCAATATTTTTTACTTTTTGCTATAATAAATATGCCAAAAATATATATAAAAAACTATTTTTTTCCTCGGTCTTTCTTCAGTTTTGGTAAAAAGGCGTATATTGATTTGTTTGCACAAAAGTTAAAGTGTCTACAAAATAGGGGATCAATTTATGATATGATCATACACTTTTGACACTATTTTGGGACCATTGTCATTTTTACAGCGATCAGTGCTATAAAAATGCACCGATTACTGTGTAAATTACACTGGCAGGAAAGAGGGCAAGGAAGGGGAAGGGGTTAAACACTAGGGGGCAATCAAGGGGTTAAGTGTGTCCTAGAGAGTGATTCTAACTGTGGGGGTATAGGCTACCACTGACATGACATTGATCACTGTTTCCGATGACAGGGAGCAGTAAATCCCTGTCATATCACTAGACAGAACAGGGATATGCCTTATTTATAATATAATATTAAGCATCTCCCTGTTCTGCCTCTCCGTGTCACGATCGCAGGCCTCCAGGCAAGCTTGCCCTACACGGCAAATTAAAGGGGACGTGCAGGTATGCCCATTTTCCCACCATTGTGCCGACGTATATTAGCATGCAGCACTCGGCGAGTGGTTAACCTAACCCATAAAATGAGCCCTCAAATGTATGCTAAAATTTAAAAACAAATCTATTCAAGTATGCATATTAACTAAAAAAAAAAAAAAAAAAAAGGTTCTATTGCTCTTAGCTGCCTCCAAATCTCCAATTCTTTTCTTGCCACTGTGATCTGACTTCCTGTTAGAAGGCTGGTATGTTTGTTCTCCATGATCCCACCATATGTAGGAACATAGCCACCTCCCTCTTCTCTTCCTTGCTCCCGAAATTGACCTTGAACTAGGAGAATGTATTTTATAGAGCAGTGCATGTAACCACAAATAACGTGCACTTGCTCCAAGCCAATGGAAGCGGTGGGGTTAACAGGAGAGGTTCAGAAGCTCATGGATGTTATCACAAGGAGGCAGAAAAACACAGTAAGAAACCATGACATGTTAAGGACCGACTTTCCCCTTATTGACCACCCCCCTTTAACAACTGTCCCCCCTTTTTACCTTCCAAAATAACGACTGATACTGGTGTGGAGTAAAGTTGGCCTTACGGCCTATTTATTTAACAAAACTAAATTCACATAAATAACTTATACACAACTTTTAAACCTCCTGGTGGCCAGATAGACCACACTTCCAATTGGCAACTGGGACAATAACTGTTCAACTTCAGCCTCAGTCGCAGACCCCAGACTCGGAGGCAATACACCTGTCCACAGAGACCAACACATTAACTCCCTCCTGGTCAACCCGCGTTGACCGGAAGGTACCCGTATCCCCCATATCACCTATGGGTACAACTGTTACTCTTGAAACTTCCTCCTCTCTTCCTCTCGAGAAACCCCAAAAAAACACCGCCCCCCCCCTCCTTCCGCTCATCTACCACATGGGAGGGTGGGTGGGACGTTGTTCCTGCAGCTAAAATGGAGGAGTGACGCTACGTCACTTCCTCCCTGCCAAGTATAGTGGCCAGCCCCTTCTATTCCAGGCTGACCTCCCCTCCCCTTAAAGCAGCACCTCTCTTCCTCCCCTGCCTTAAAACGGCCACCCCCTGACTACACCAGGTTCCCCAGCGGTCCCCCCTGTCATGTCGTCCCTCCTCTTATTGGTTCCCTTACTGGCTCCTCTTACTGACTCTCTTTTCATGAAGAATAGATTACTATCAAATAGTGGATGTGTACAGCTTATTTTTGGGGAATAAGGATATCATTTAGTACTACTTTCACTCTTATGCCACGTACACACGGTTGGATTTCCGACAACAAATATTCGATGGGAGCTTGTTGTCGGAAATTCCAACCGTGTGTAGGCTCCATCGGACATTTGCTGTCGGAATTTCCGACAACAAAAATTTGAGAGCTGCTTCTCAAATTTTCCAACGGCAAAACTTGTTGTCGAAAATTCCAAGCGTGTGTACACAATTCCGGTGCACAAAATTCCATGCATGCTCGATATCAAGCAGAAGAGCCGCACTGGCTATTAAACTTAATTTTTCTTGGCTCATTGTACGCGTCGTATGTCACCGCGTTCTTGACGTTTGCAATTTCCGATGACATTTGTGTGACCGTGTGTATGCAAGACAAGTTTGAGCGCACATCCGTCGGAAAAAAATCCTCGGTTTTGTTGTCGGAATATCTGATTGTCTGTACGTGGCATTAACCACTTGCTTACTGGGCACATATATCCCCTTTCTGGGAGTGATTCTTACTGTGGGGGAAGGGGACTGACTGGGGGAGGTGACCGATCTGTGTCACTATGTACAAGGGACACAGCATTGGTCTCCTCTCCCTGACAGGATGTGGATCTCTGTGTTTACATACAGAGATCCATGTCCTTGGCTGTGTAACGGCCGATTGCGGGTAACATGGCAGACATCACGGCCGCCAGGCAAGCGCATCGGCATCTCAGTGACACGCCAGGAACATGCTCATCGGCATCTCAGTGACACGCCAGGAACATGCTCGCGCCCCCCAGTGGCCGGAGGAGCCGAGGCCGTAAAAAGACTTAATGTATCCATTCTTCAACTCCCTTATGGCATTGCTGAGCCGTATAGTGCTGTAGGTGTCAAAGGAAGGAAGCACAGCATTGAGAAGTCGGACAGAGTCTGCAGCACTGGAATGGAGCAATGGTAGGAGACATGGGCCACTGGAGAGGCGAGTTCTAATGCAGTTCTATTGCAGGGGACTCACAGGAGGATTTTATGATAAGACTGACATAGTCGCTTTAAATCGATGTTGTTCTTGTGTGGGTGAGAATACTTATATGTACAAGTGTGAATTCGTACATGTGTAAGTGCGTGTGTGTGATTAACCTAAATATTCATCGTCTCTGCTCCCTGGCAACAAGCAACATCACCTACTCTTTGAGGGAATATGACAGATAGTTCACTAAATGATAATGAATATGTCTTTAGCATGTGATATTTTTTCTTCTTATATTACCAATTTCTTCCTCCTGTCTGATAAGTTCTATGAGATGTTTATGAGGAGAGCAGAAAATGAAGCTATCCATTATGGGGATAAAATACGATTTTGTGAGAAACTTTGATCTCGATCCAGCAATGAGCATGAGAACATCTTCACTCTCTGCTCTCTCCCTCCTCACAGGACACAGAGGTAACAGCAGTCATGGGCTTCTGCTGCTGTCAATCAAATCCTGTGAGGAGAGAGCAGAGGGCTGGGCTGAGTCACACTGTATGTGTCAGTGTCAACTTTGATTATTTTAACTATGCATATACTATACCTGGTTGATGCCCTTGGAAGTTGGAAATCACTAAAGTAGACACTGTTACTCCAGTGATCTCCATTAGTTTCCAGGTCCCATGCCAAGTTTCCCAAGCTGGAAATCATTGCAGTAGACACCACTACTATAGAGATCTGCTTTAACCGATTGCGGACCACTACACGAGTATTTACGAAGACAGAATGGCACAGCTTGCGCAAATGGGCGTATATATACGTCCCCTTCAATTTGCCAGCCGCGTGATCACACACTCCGTGACTGTGCCCATGGAACCTACGGACTCGATGTCTGCCGGTGTCCCGCGATCGGGTCACAGAGCTGAAGAACGGGGAGATGTCAGTGTAAACACAACTTCTTCCTAGTGACATGTCACTGATCGTCTGTTTTCTCTCATCGGTAACAGCGATCAGAGACTTGTCACGGCAAGCCATGCCCCCTAACAGTTAGAAGCACCCCCTAGGTCACACTTAACCCCTTCATCACCCCCCTACAGGTTAACTTCTTCACTGCCAGTGTCATTTTTACAGTAATCAGTGCATTTTTATAGCACTGATCACTGTAGAAATTACAATGGTCCCAAAATGGTGTAAAAAGTGTCCGATGTGTCCGCCATAATGCCATAATGTCACAGTCACAAAAAAAAAATCACTGAACGCCGCCAATACTAGTAAAAAAAAAATATTAATAAAAATGCCATAAAACTATCCCCTTTTTGTAGACTCTATAACTTTTGCGGAAACCAATCAATAAATGCTCATTGCAATTTTTTTTGCAAAAAATATGTAGAAAAATATGTATCGGCCTAAACTGAGGGGAAAAAAAAAATATATTTTTTGGGGATATTTATTATAGCTCTATTTTTGTTTATAGCGCAACAAAATAAAAACAGCAGGGGTGATCAAACACCAAAAGGAAGCTCCATTTGTGGGAAAAAAGGATGTTAATTTTGTTTGGGAGCCACGTCGCAATTGTCAGTTAAAGCGACGCAGTGCCGAAACTCAAAAAGTGGCCTGGTCTTTGGCCAGCCAAATGGTCCGGGGCTGAAGTGGTTAACTGACAATTGCAAAGACAGGTATTCTGTCCCCCCTCCCCCTCGAAGGGTGGAACTGCGCTTTAAGGCCCTGTACACACGATCAGACCAGTCCGATGAGAATGGTCCGACGGACCGTTTTCATCAGGCCACCGCTGAAGTGGTCTGATGTTCTGATGTGCGTCCACACCATCAGTCCAAAATCCCATCGGGCCAGAATGCGGTGACGTAGAACACGACGACGTGCTGAAAAAATTAAGTTCTATGCTTCTAAGCATGCGTTGACTTGATTCTGAGCATGCGCGGTTTTTGGTCCGATGCTTTTGTGTACTAACCACTTCGTTTTGGTCCGACGGTCAGGTGTCCATTGGACAGATTTTAAAGCAAGTTTTAAAACTTTGGTCCGATGGGCTGTACACACGGTCAATTTGATCCTTAAGGCCAGTTTTATCGGACCACTCTGATCGTGTGTACGCGGCCTAAGAGGTTAAAAAAGGTTTCTGCCCGTGATTCACTTATTTTTTCAACTGAATCCAATTAAAAAAAATTTAGAATCTTGTGTATCTTATTTTGTGTACTTCATTTTGATAAATGCTGTGACACTGCCTCCGTTGGAATCCCAGTTGGAAATATTTGGGAAACCAGCAGTTTCTGTGTGACCACAATATTAAATGAGATGATGCCAGGATTCAGAGAGTAAAGTGGTGGGATCTCAGTGGGGAGACAAAAGTCTTACTTACATGTTGTGTGTAATCCTACACTTTATAGAGAACTAAATGGATATTTAAAAAGTGATTAGATTGCCATACTGTCAATCTGTATTAACTGAAAATCTGACTCTCCCCTGACATATTTTATCCTCCCGTTTCAGGGCCTGGCCACATTTGCAGTGTCTGGTCCACATTTTATTTCCATACTATTTCCTGCCAGCAATAATAAATTAGATAGATGTTAAATATATAAAACTGTGTTTATTGCCGAGCATCTCGGATTCCCAATTGAGTAAAAGTAGGTAGATATAACGATTGTATTATAAAAGTCACATTTCTGGATACAGTATACATAGGTCATAGTACATATAATAATAGCATATGTGCAAAGATGAGCCCCGACGCGTTTCGACCAGTTGGGTCTCTTCAGGGGGCACGGTTTCTAAAAAATAACAATAATTACAGAGTTTCAAAATGAATGAAAGGACACATGTCAACATACATTACATTGGTTACTCAAGTCTTATAATTACCACTGAACCAGAAAGTCAATGTTGTGTTAAGCCGCTAGATACTCCGGGGGGGCCCTAGGCTGCCCCCGCCCGTTCCACGGCGGAGGGCCGAGCCAGAATCACTTACAAGTAGCCACATTAACGATGACCCCCAGGGGCAACGCAGGAGCAGGCGCCTGCGAAAAAACCCATGATCCCGTGGTTAACAGGGAACAATTCTTTGAAGTAAGTAGGTTCAAAAAATATAGCTGCTGGAGTGACAGCTGGGTATGTATGTACAGTAGATAGATATAATGAGATATTGTATTATGAAAGGGCTGAGGCAACAGTTAATTGCCAACATAAATAATGAGAGTCAAGGCATCCTTGAAGGTCCAATGGGGTTAAATGGTTTAATAGGGAATGTAGATAGGATTAGGTGTTGGTATAATAATACTAGGTGAGTGGATGTTGATATGTGAGCATAAGAAAGAGGGTGATTGCCAAGTTAAGACAATGGATTAGAGTGCGTAAAGTGTGATTGTAACAATGGATCAAACAAAAGAAAAGTGTGAGAAGGATGAATTAAGGCAATTGCATAGTGTGTTCCCAAATGGGGGGGGGAGTTGAAGATTAATAAAATAAGTGAACATAGTGACTGTTAAGGTAGTATTAACATAGACACATAAGAGGTGGGATGAATTACCTGATACGGTGAAGGGTTGGAAGTGGAATATGGTATGAGTGTAGAGACCTGAATGCAGTATGCACTCAAGGAAAGGACAAGGTGCCAATAATTAGGAACAGAGATGAGGTAACATCTAACCTGACCTAGATTGAATCTGTGATGATTCCCTGATGGCTACTCATTATATGTGCCCCGTAGGTGTGGTGATCACGTGCCGGCTGTTTGCCTCACTCACACTCGCTGAATGGAAGGCGTCCCGGCCGCCAAGTTGGCAGCCCAACGTGTGGCTCCCTCGGCGTCCCAAAAGGGCTGAACAGCCCCGACAACTGTCGTCCTCTCTGTCGCGGCCACGTGACGTAATGACGCTGCGCGCATGCCCGGGATGTGTGCACGCGCGCCGCGCCAGTGCCAGTCCGGGGAGGATTCGTGGGACGCCACCGGCTGGGTGACACTCGCGCGGGCGTCAGGGGGGGCTCCCCCTGGGGGCACCCGGCGAGCAGTAGGAGGGGGATAAAGGGGCGGAGCCAGGAGTGGCCCCCACCCCCCCCTCCTTGTCTTCCACCCAGCCGGGAAGTAATCCTGGGATCGGCTCCACCCACCAGAGGGCCGGGCAGGCTCAGCCCTGCCCCGCCGGGAATAAAAAACGGCCACAATAAATTGAACTAATTATTATGTGACAATTGGCAACAGTATATCAAAGCTCAAAAGGGGTAATATACAAACATATAAAATATAAATAGTATTTACACATAGACTGTGTGTGTGGATGCCATGACTAAAAGCTCCTTCCATATATATTAGTAAATTAATAGGACAAATAGTGAGTAACACATTTGAACATGCTACACTACAGAAGTCTGTAAACAGTTACTCCTGATGTGAGCAAAGGGGGATTTTTTAAAAATGTCCAAACCTCCCAAGGGGAAGGTAGATACACCTTCTGGGTGCCTAGAGAGTTAGGCTGACCCTGTAGTACACCTAGGTGTGGGTCATGGGTAAGGAATATAGGAGTTAATAGAACATGGAAAACACACAGTTAGTGTCTTATCTCTATGTGTCAAGGGGGAGGGGGTGTGTTATCCACCCAATATAAGGAATATAGAAAAAAGAGAAATGACACATAATCAAGGAGATGAAATAGGCTGCTAGCCCCAAAATTGCATGAAAAAGAAAGGTTGACATTTAACCACTTCAGCCCCAAACCATTTTGCTGGTCAATAACCGAGCCACTTTTTGCGATTCGGTACTGCGTCGCTTTAACTGACAATTGCGCGGTCGTGCGACGTGGCTCCCAAACAAAATTGGCGTCCCTTTTTCCCCACAAATGGAGCTTTATTTTGGTGGTATTTGATCACCTCTGTGGTTTTTATTTTTTGCGCTATAAACAAAAATATAGCGACAATTTTGAAAAAATATAATATTTTTTACTTTTTGCTGTAATAAATATCCCCCAAAAATATATAAAAAAAACAATATTTTTCCTCAGTTAGGCCGATATGTATTCTTCTACATATTTTTCATTAAAAAAAAACGCAATAAGCGTTTATTAATTGGTTTGCGCAAAAGTTAGGGGATAGTTTTATGGCATTTTTATTAATATTTTTTTTACTAGTAATGGCGGCGATCTGCGATTTTTATCGGTACTGCGACCTTATGGTGGACACTTCGGATACTTTTGACACATTTTTGGCACCATTGGCATTTTTATAGCGATCAATGCTATAAAAATGCATTGATTACTGTAAAAATGTCACTGGCAGGGAAGGGGTTAACACTAGGGGGCGAGGAAGGGGTTAATTATGTTTCCTAGGTGTGTTCTAACTGAAGGGGGGGTTGACTGACTAGGGGAAATGACAGATCGCTGTTCATACATTGTAAACATGCAATCAGTCATTTCTCCCCCTGTTTACACACACAGCTCCCGTTTCTCGCTTTGTAACGAGCGATTGTGGGTGCCCGGCGTTAATCGCACCCGCCGGGCATGTGCGTTGGCACTAGGAGTGAGCGTGCATGCCCCTAATGGCTGAAATGCGAAATCACGTAATATTACATGATTTTGCGCAGAAGAGCCGACCTGCCGCCATAAAACTACGGTGGCCGGTCGGCAAGCGGTTAAAGATGCATCATTTAATTGTTGTGCCTTTATCCAACACATTTTGCAAATTTAGTATATCTTCTTCATCATGTCTATGAACATTAAAACATATGTTTTACTGGCCCCTTTGTTATACATACCGGTAGTTCTGATATTGTCTTTAATATCATTTGTTTATAGCTCATTGAATTGAATTATACCAAAATCTCAAAATGCATAAGATTGCAGAAACGAAACAAACCATCTTTAAAGTGGTTGTAAAAACGTATGCCTTGTACACACAACCAGTTTTCCTGGCAGGAAAACTGCCATTAGAGCTTTTGGTCGGGAATCCTAGCCGTGTGTATACTCGCAGTTTTCCCGACAGGAGCATGTTCTTTTTTTTTCCCGCCGGGATTCCCAGTGTTTTTTTAAGTCGGCAGTTTCCATATCGGGAAAACCTGCATTTTAGCATACACACGGCCGGGTTTCCCGACCAAAGCTTTCATGACAGTTTCTCTGTTTTACCCACGGTTTTCCCGGTGGACATTTTACCGCAGGTAAAACCAATCGTGTGTACAAGGCATTAGGCCCCTTTCACCGTTTAGGCCCCCCTATCAGTTTTTTAGGCGGACCTGAACAGAAGCTCCATGCAGGTCTATGGAGCGATGGATGTCAGTGGTGACCATGTCCGCTGACTAGGGATGAGCTTCGAGTTAGAGTAGAACTCATGTTCGACTCAAACATTGCCTGTTTGCCGAACAGCAAACTATTTGGGGTGTTCGCGGCAAGTTCGTGTGAACTTTATAACCCTGTTAAAGTCTATGGGACTCGTACATTTGAAAAGGGAAACTTTTCAGAAGTGATGGATTCTGATAGAGGAATAAAGAAATGACACGTAAGCCTCGTACACACGCAGGGTTTTCTCGACCATAAACAGCAAGAAAACTGCTGGCAGAGCTTTCTTGCTGTGTAAACTGTGCATGTGTACGAGGCTTTAAGGTTTCTCGTTGGAAAAACTGCCCAGAATCTCGACGAGAAAAGTAGAGCTCTCTATTTTCTCGTCGTGATTCTCGGAAGTGTTTTTCTGCTTAGAAACCCGAGCGTGTGTATACTTACCTGCCTCCATGGAAACCCGCGCATGCTCAAAATGACTTTGAAGCAAGATGGCGGCGATGACATTGAATGTGACAAGCGCATGCTTGTCGTAGTCAATGATGTCACCGCATTCGTGGCATTCAAAAGAACGGCGGTTCTTTTGATTCGTACATGTGTACACTCGGCCAGCAAGAAAATCTTGCCAGGAATCTCGTCAGGAATAACAAAGAATTTTTCCTGACGAGAATCCCGACCGTGTGTACAGGGCTTAAGTGCTTTTAACTGAGACACTTACACACTATAGAGGGAGACTTTGTTCTTTTTTCATTTATAAGGTTTACAATCACTTTAAATAAAAACAGGATTCATCCATGTTTTGCTGTATACGACTTTGCCCCTTAGATTGGGGTAGAGTGCTCACTTTTTATGTACTATTTATGCACTCTTCTTACCATCACATCTTGTGCAGGTGAGCAAACGTTGGGGTTGATTTACCAAACTACTCAACTTCTATATCTTGTAATACATAATAGGATTTTTTATAGCTGCTTACCTGTAAAATCCTTTTCTTGAAGGTACATCACGGGACACAGAGCACCAGTAATTACTACATGGGTTATGGGCCATCTTTAGGTGATGGACACTGGCATAATCAAAACCGGAAGTCCCCCTCTATATAAACCCTCCAACATGGGGAGTACTTTAGTTTTGTAGCACAGCAAAATATAATAATCCCAAAGGAGGGGAGGGATGTCTGTGTCCCGTAATGTACCTTCAAGAAAGGGATTTTACAGGTACTGTAGGCTGTTATAAAAAAAAAATTACAGCACTTTACGGGACACAGTGTTATGTCTCTAGGGCAGACAGCTAAACCTTCTTGTTCCAAAAAATTCAGATACCATATTTCTTTGAACTCAGTTTTATTAGAACAAGCTAGGTGAAGCAAAATTACAGAAATGGACCTCAATAAGTACACTATTGCATACAATACAGCACACATAGCAGAAACAATCATATACAATACAAGATGAGATAGTAAAAACATACTTTTTAAGTTCTCTAAGGGGTGATGGTGATAGATTGAGCAAGACATGTCCTGCTCACTGCAGTGTCTTCTCACAGCATGGTGGCTGTTTTCACTTCCTGTGAAGATTCTACCCAGAATTCCCTGCTTACTAACAACTTCCTTAACTAAACACACAGTGGATTAAAGAAACAGAACTGAAGCAATACCAAAAAAGAACACTAGATGGAGCCTGCCCTCCACATATGATTATCGTATGTAAATTACAAACCTTAAATGTTATTTCAACAACACAGATGGGGAGGGAGACACCAACAAATAAAGAAGACCTCCTATTGACCTGCCAGAAAAACTGAGGACTGAGGTCTTGATTATGCCACTGTCCTGAAGGTGGCCCATGTAGTAATTACTGGTGCTCTGTGTCCCATGATGTACTGTAAAGAAAATAGACGTGTGCATTCGTTTTCATCCAAATACATTTTTGTCTGAATTTCAGCTATTTTTGTTATTGTTTTAACAAACGAAAACGAAAGTGCAGAATACAAAAACCGAACGATCCGACATAAACAAATGCTTTATTTTTGTTTTCGTTGTGGTCGAATGTGCCTAACCTTAAATATTACTCCAAGATTATCCTACATAGAAAGAAAAGATTTGACATAGAGAGAAAAGAATCGATAGTATAGAGAGAAAAGATTCTACAGAGAGAAAAGATCGCTGCTGGAATTGGGTGGGGGAGGTAAAATAAAAATAATGATAAAGATGAATGTTATTGGCTGATTGTAACCAAAGAGGAGGAGCAGTAAAATAGCTAGAACTAACTTGACAATTCAACATGAACAACGAAGATTCGACAAAGCCTCTAAAAACATACAAACGTTGAATCTGTCATTGAAGGTTTAAGGTGTCTGTCGAATGTTCAAAGAAGATTCGACGGAGCAACTAAACTGTACGACGCCGCAATTGTAATTTTTGGTCAAATGCTTGGCCCAAAAGCTATAGAAAAATTCTCATGTTGGTTGACTAGTAATTATAATTAATATAATTATTACTAGTCATACAACATTATAATTCTTCTATAGCTTCTAGGCGGAACATTCAAGCGGAAATGTACGATTCGACGTACAGTTTAGCTGCTTCGTCGAATCTTCTTTGAACATTCGGCAGACACCATAAGTATTCAATGGCAGATTCAACCTTAATTCATTCGAATTTTCGGACGAATGCAATTTCTACCGAAAAACAAAGTAATTAAAAACAAATTTCAGGAGTAAATAAATACATTTATTTTTCAGACGAAAACAAAATTCCAAAACAAAATATTTCAGTGTGCACATGTCTAAAAGAAAATGTTTTTTGGGTTACACCACGATTCTTTTCTCTCATCAGACAGAAGAGACAGCTGATGGCATATTCAATGTTTACTCATTTATACAGGATTTATTAAACTGCTAATATCAACCAACACTAAACATATATATTGTCCGAGTACACGCTTACAGCACCAGTGGAGCCTTTAGAGTGTCAACACTCTGGCTCGTGTTTGTACTTTTTTCTTTTTATCTGTGTCCATTTTTATTTTCTTTGGCCCAGATTCACAGAGCGATTACGCGTGCGCAACTGCTGTTGCGCGTGCGTAAGTCTAAATGTGCGCGTGCGTATAGTTGGACGCGATTCACAAAACAATATACACCAGAAATCTACGTTTTTTTGTCCGGCGTAATTGAGTTAGACATGCGCTTCCCTTCGCGCAAAACTGCGCTAGACACACCATTGATTTGCTAGTCAAATATGCTAATGAGGGAGTTACGGGGATCCACAAAAAAACGCAGTTGCTGCGCAGGCTACGCGATGTGCGCAACTGCAAAATGTCCTGTCTAAAGTTAGAGCACCTAAAAGCTGGTCTAACTTTTGAAAAAACGTCTACATCTCACAGAAAGCAACACCGTTACTGAGGAGCAGACCACACACACGTGTTGCACTACAATTTGACTGCCAACATGCTAGGGGCATCGTCGCTCATAGCTGCACTAGTGAATATAGATGACCAAAGAAGGAGGAGGGCACGGAGGATGGCACGGGAGAGGGTATACCGCACCCGCATACACCTGTTTGGCATGAATGATTCAGAGGTCTTTCGCATCTTCAGATTCCCCCCTCATGCCATCCTGGAATTAACCACAACCTTGCAGGAGGACATCACCAGCCCAACACAACGCTCACATGCAGTGCAGCCACTGGTCAAGGTACTGGCAACACTCAATTTCCTTGCCAGTGGCTCTTTTCAGCGTACAAGTGAAGTGGTGGCTGGGATGTCACAATCCTCCATGAGCAGATGTGTGCACCAGGTTGTCCCTGCAATCCTCACACGCTTTGCCAACCAAATCATAAAACCAACCACTGAGGAGCTGCGAATCAAGGCAATGGCAGATTTCTACCGAATTGCCAGATTCCCACGCACCATCGGGGCCATAGATTGCACACATGTGGCACTCCAGCCCCCCCATGAGACCGAGCACATGTACCGCAATCGGAAGAATTGGCATTCCATCAACGTACAGGTGATAGTTGATGCCCAAGGCCTCATATGGCACGTTCGTGCCAAACACCCCGGATCCACCCATGACAGCTACATCTACAATCAATGCCACATCCGAACGGAATTCGAACAGAACGTGTATGGGAACACCTGGCTGGTTGGTGAGTGACATGGGAGTCAGGCATGACTATCCCCTCCCGTGATGCACAACAGAAGTGGCACATGCATGACTAACATTCTCCTGTCTTTTCCTTTACAGGTGACTCTGCATATGCCCTGGGACCCCATCTCATGACTCCTATCCGGAACCCCCAAACCCCAGGAGAGGAACGATACAATGAAGCACACATCAAAACCCGTGCAGTGGTGGAGCGCACCTTTGGCCTCCTGAAGTCACGTTTCCGATGCCTGGATAAGTCTGGGGGTACACTGTTGTATTCCCCAAACTTCGTGTGCCATATCATCGTTGCATGTTGCATGCTGCACAATCTCGCAGTGAGGAAGGGCCTGCAGATAGAGGAACGTGATGACCTAACCCCCCAACCAGACAATCAACCCCTAACCGAGGATACCCCGTCTTCTGAGGGAAGAGCAGTCAGGAGACAGCTCATATTGGGCATCTTTGCACGTTAAACACACACATGAATCATGGCACAATGAGAATGCATGCATGCACACCACTATGGTCCCTAGCACACACACCCCACATCCTCATCAAATTGGATTGGCACCAGTCCACCATGCAAGACTGGTGAGCAGTAACGCCACGTCAAGGCTCCAATTATGTCACTGTACATTCATACACCATTCACACGGACCTGGAGATCACTTCTCCCTGGTCCTGGGGAACCCTTCTCCACCAAAATTGAGGATGACACCCCTTTTCCAGCAGGAATGTCACCCCCACATTCAAACATCATTCACAACCCAAAATATGCCAAAAATGTCAGGAAAAAAAAAAATGCATAGAAACAAAAATTGCATAGAAAAAAATAAATAAGCAGAGAACAAAAATAAAAATGCTTTCAAAACAAACAAAAGGGGGAAAAAAAAATTAATGCCCTCTGCCTGAGCCACGCCTGGGGCGCCCCCGGCCACGGCCCCGGACCCTCAGGGGAGACGCATGGGGGAGGGGAAAAGCCGGGGAAGGAGGAGCAGCCCCTGAGATCTGCCCACCTGGCGGCCTGCCCTCCAAGGCCACGGCTATTCTGTCCAGGGCAGCACCAAGTGTTGCCGTGTTGCCCTGGATAGCCTGGGTAAGGGCCCTCACATCCTGCCCAACGCCTGCTGCTGTAGTTTGCAGGTCATTTAGGCAGGTTGTGGAGGCCCGGGAGTGGGAGTCCAGGTTACCCAGGCTATCGTTAATGGAGGACAGGCTCTGATCCACCCGCCCCATAGTCTGGCAGAGCTGTCTCAGAAGGCGGGTCTGGGTGGCCAGGTTCCTTCTCAGACAGGCGGGCAGGAGATTGGGCGCCCCCCTGGTGCTCTGGGATGACCTCCTGGCTCCAGCTGATGGTTGTGGCCGGGGAGAAGGGGAGGCCCTTGTGAGGGGAGCCATGTTGAGGGAGGAGGGGGGGGGGCTCACCCTTAGGGAGGGCAGGCTTCTTGCAGCCAGAGGGGAAGAGTCCGCAGAAACCAAACGGCCAGTGCCTTCCATGGACTCCTCCTCCTCATGATTCTCCTCCTCCTCATGATCGTCCTCCGCATGATCCTCCCCCTCCTCTTGTTCCTCCTCTGCGGACTCTGGCCTTGTTGGGGGGGCCTCATTAGGCTGCTGTCCTGGGGTTGGAGCGGTCAGTCCAGATGGCCCTGCACCCTCCTGCACAGCTGTGGATGACACAAAACATTCACAGGTTGGAGGATCCACACACTTGGCACATATTCCCTTTCACCCCCTCCCCCACACATGCTACACACCTGAGAGAAATAAAAACCTTACCTGGCACCGCGGGGACCGGACTTGTGTCAAAGCCTGGCAGGCCCTCCACTTCATGCCGGTGAAAGGTCAGGGCCACCACACGCTCCGTCGCTGTAAATCTAACCCGGCATGGTGGGCCCCCTCCTGTGCCCCTGGCATGGGCATTTATTGCGGCCAGTTTTTTTTTCACCTCACGCCGGAGGTCATTTATTTTCTTTTCAATCCCAGAGCGGGTCCGTGTCTCCCCCTCCCCCGATGAATTGACCTGCTCCGTGATCATATCCAATATCTCCCTCCTCCTGGCCGGGGTGGTGGTGGCACTCTGCGGGCCTTGGAGAAAACGCCCATAGTCGGTAATGGCCCGGGCAAGAATTCTTTTTTCCCCCACTGTAAAATTCAGCTTTCTTTTTCTCTCAGTCATACTTCCAAACAAACTCACTAGCAGTCACCAAAAATCTGTCACAAATACAAGCACAACCAATCAGACAAGAACACACACAAAGAGAAAAAGAACAGCCAAAAATCACACTAGCACTCAGCAAGAAACAGACACAAAAAAATCAGATGAAAAAATAAAGCAAGAAAACAAACGCTCAGAAATATATCAATCAAACAAACAGTCTCAAACACTTATCAAAATACACTTTCACAAAACTACCAACAAGCACTAGATCACACAGAACACTAATCTCACAACTACTGTACAAAACACACTCTAACGAACAACAGAGCAAAAGCACTTGATTCAATGGGAAGGGACACAAAGGGATGTACTTTTGCAATGGAAGGGCGTTTGTGTGTGTCTATTTATGCTGTCTGCGTAGTTCACAACATTGCCCTAGTCCATTTCCAATTTCACTGATTGCGCCGCTCCCGAGTTGTGAGCATGCGCACAACGGAGCTGACATGGTTTCCTTCACGCGCGCATGCGCGAGTCGGCCGGCCCTTCATTTGCATGGGGTCACGGCTCATTTCAATGTAACACGCCCACGTCCCTCCCAATTTGTATTACTCCTCCTTACGCCTCAGGAAAAAACCTTACGCTTGCGCAATCTCTTGCGTAAAAGCTACGTGAATCGCCGGATTACGCGGCTAGATTGCGCAAGTCTAACGGAAAAGTGGTGCGCTACGCCGGAATGATAATGCGCCGATCTACGTGAATCTGGGCCTTTGTTGTTTCTACGTTTTTAATAGCCTGTAGCTGTGTCCTAGTGTTGAGCAGCATCTGGACCATAGGCTTAATAAAGTGACCATTTTTTTTATATACTACACTATTGGAGTCCTATATTTTTTTCCCCATTCTGAGGAACGGAGAAAGCCACTTGCCCATAAGGAAGCTACCGGGTGGATTACCTACTGGAAAGCCATAGAACCTTGGAGGAGAAAACAACAGTGGTGACCTGAGGAGTCTGTGTTACATGCCTGCTACCACTGGTGGGGACAGCTGTCTGGTGAGTGGGGAACCCTGAGGGGAGCACCGGGACCACTACGTTTTTTCTGTATGCAGGAGCACTCCCTTCACAGCAAGATATGTCTCCTCATACCTTTTAGTCAGATATAATCTACATTACACTACTCCTGATGACTCAGAGACCCATATATGCTTTTGATTATTAATGTCAATGCCACCTCTCATTATATAGTAGCATATCTGCTGCGGTACACTATATGGACTCTTATTTGCACTATATATTGTGGTACTTGTATAGCTATTGTGCCAGTGGCTCTTGGAGTTTGATGACTCAGAGATATGTTTATGATTATTAATGTATATGCTACCTTCCACTATATAGTAGCATATCTGCTGCGGTACATCATTGGACTCTTATTTGCACTATATACTGTGGTACATATACAGCTATTGTGCTAGTGTCTCTTGTAGTTTGATGCTTTTAAAGGTAGAATTTCTAGCCCTACCACACAAGCTTTTCTTTATATATCCATGCATAGGCAGTATATCTGAGTGCCCACAGTGTGAAAGAGGCCTATATTTATTTCTAGGCCAACAGGTCCCACAGTGTCTTCCTCTTTTTTATTTTACTCACTAGTTGAGTTTACATCTAGTTATTAGCATTGGGTTGCACGTCACACATTGTATATATCTCACTCACACCTTTCCAGTTTATGGTGTATGATGCACATGTGTATCTAGACGTGTATTTAGGCAGCGCCACCACCCCCATACTTTCATTACACACTAAACATATATATTCCGTGTTGGCTGATATCAGGATTAATTATAAATCAGTATTATTTTTGGGGTAGAAAACATTGGCGCACTGAAAGAAGGGAAAAGATGCAAGATAGGAGACAGGAGGCAGGAGTAGTGCCTTATAGATCTAGCTATGTTATGTCTATTCCATAGCCCAGAGTGCATTGTGAAAAAGCTAATTTCTCAGATCACCTAACCACTCAACAAAGCTCCCACTTCCATTTATGACATACTACATTTAAATGAATACAATCTGCAGTTGCTGATGCTGCAATACAGTTTATTTGCATGGGTCACCTGGGTGGCTTTTTCACTCAGGAGACTGATGATCGCATAGGCTAACTTTGGCATTTCCATACAATATATGGATGTGTTTCTGCATCAATTAATTGTATATACATAGCTTAACCATGAAGTGGTTAAATCATCCAGACAGAGTGATGAGCCACTAAATTTGGAAATGAATCTGTGTTGAATTATTTTTCATGCAGATTGACTTTCTCGTCCCTACAGAGGAAACTGCATTTACAATCTCTAGCGCCTTGTGATACATATTTTGTAGCTTTGCGTTCTACAACCATTATGCTAAACAATGGCAATTCGCATTAACATGGAAAGTAAGTGTACTGTTTTCTTGTGTTTTTACTTTCCATAAATGTGTATCAAGATGCAGGAAAAAAATGTCAGGAGTAATTTGTGAAGGCATAATCCGCATTTACTCTCATTCCATTTTAGTCATTTCTAAATCACAAGTTGCAATTTGAGAACATAGTAATGATGTACCATATTATAGCAGATCCTTATCACACATTCTACATCATACAACAGCTATAATCATAACTGTAATGTACTGCGTGAATATCACAGCTATACATCCTAACTGTTCTATTCCGTTAGGCTGCTGGTGTTATTATTATTGTCCTATGGGTAACAGATTACAGCTAAACATTGAGATTTTATTAAAATTGCTATCTTATAAATGTGTAATATCTACGGATCCTTTACAACCTAATATGGAATTAAACAGAGCTGTCCTCTGTCTCCCTTCATATTCATTCTTACTCTGGAGTTCTTTCTGAACATTTTAAACAAGTCGGAGTGAACCAACAAGGGTTGCGGCTTATGCCAACTTCTCTTTAAATAACCGCTTGCCGACCGGCTTATGCCGATATACGTCGGCAGAATGGCACGTACAGGCAGATTAATGGTACCTGTAAGCCGCCTTTAAGACGCGCCATTGTGCCTGCTGCGAGCTCCATGAGTGTGATTGCGGGTCCCGTGGACTAGATTTTTTTTGTCTATAGCGCAAAAAAGTTAAAACCGCAGATGTGATCAAATACCACCAAAAAAGGACATCAATTTTGTTTGGGAGCCACGTCGCACGACCGCACAATTGTCAGTTAAAGTCATGCAGTGCTATATTGCAAAAAGTGCTCTGGCCAGCCAAATGGTACGGGGCTGAAGTGGTTAACTAAAGTAGTCTAACTACCTATTTGCCATCCCTTCTGAAAGAGCTCACACTTTTATGGCTCCCTATCAAACTTTAAACTCAACCTGCAAAAATATGATGCATTAAATTTATCCGTGCCAGCATCTACATTTTCATCCCATTTTGTCCCAATTTCCTGCTTCGAGGGGCAGCAAGACCATTTAGTATCTGGGCACACAAATCCCTACGAACCTCAAACTTAAATTCAAGTCAAACCTTCCCCCTTTTGCTTGCTCCTTAGAAGTTGTCCTTGAGAAATGGAAGCACCTAGCCTTCTTTGTATACCTGCTACAAATAGTGCCCATTTATTTTTCTTTACTATTTCTTCCATTCAATTTATGTTGACTTTATCAGATGTTTCTGGAAAGGGAAGGAACTTCACTTTAGTAGAGACACAGTGATTAGGTCCAAACTCAGAAGTGACGTAGAATTCTCATTCTACATGGAACACACAATCTTTGAGTCTCCCTAAAACAGGACTATTCCTCTATTTTCTTGCTGGAGGGCCCTAGGCAGGGAGGAGTACTCTGACAGCTCTTCAAAAACATTTATTGATGGTACTACTGACCCTATAGGAGACAGGTACCGTATTTTCCGGCGTATAAGACGACCTTTTGGATGCAAAAAAATGCATCCAAAGTCAGGGGTCGTCTTATACGTCGGGTCTGACTCCGGTCAGGCTGCGGGCACGATCTTCCTACCTTATTTCTGGATTCCAGGCTGCAGGCATCCATAAATCAAAAGCCGTGCCTCCTCCTCAGATTGTTCCGTGATAGGTGGAACACAAATTTTCCCAGCAGGACCTCTGTTCTGTGTTCCGCCTATCACAGATGCCTTCTCATCCTCAGATGAGAGGACATCCGTGATAGGCGGAACACTGAACAGAGGCCCTGCTGGAAAAATTTGTGTTCCGCTTATCACGGAACAGTCTGAGGAGAAGCGTGACTTTTGATTTATGGATGCCCGCAGCCTGGAAGCCAGAAATAAGGTAGGAAGATCGTCTTGGCCGGGGCAAGTGATGGCACAGTAGGGGCAAGTAATGTAATGGCACAGTGGGGCATGTAATGTAATGGCACAGTGGGGCATGTAATGTAATGGCACAGTGGGATTTAAAAAAAAGCCTGTTTCTGTCAGCGGTTGTTCCTGTCAGTGGTTGTTCTTAATACCCCTCAGCTTCCAGAAAAATTAGTAGGAAGGGGGTAGTCTTATATGGTGAGTATATCCTGGAAAAATAGGGGGTCGTCTTATACGCCCAGTCGTCTTATACGCCGGCAAATACGGTAAGTGTTTTTAAACATAATGTGCTATCCCTCCCTATGACAACTATCATAGGTCACTTAGAATTTATCCCTGATCTTACACATCAGGTGTTCTAATCCTGTCAGAACAAAGTAATCTTGTGGGCCTTCAACATTTTTACACTCTTTGCCTACACTCCAACTATTCTGAAAACCCATAACGTAATTTGATGAACTATGTCAAGGGCGTAGAATAATCAGACAAACCCTCTCCTATTAAAAGCTGGTGGGTATTTATTCACAAAGACAAAAGGGAGAAAATACAAAATGATCACATAAAAGATTATGGCCAGTTGGTACAGAACACTGCCAGTCATTGTTAAGCCCTTCTAACAGAAAAAAATATGTTGGTGTTGCAACACCCATACAGGTATCTTATTATTTTGTGAGGTTGCCCCATGCTGTGCATTTTCTGTCAATAGGCTATCCAAATCATAATATATTATGGAAACTCTCTTTCTAAAAACCCTATAGTTGTTCTTTTGAATCTGACTGTCTTGCCACAAAAGTAAACCTTGCTGCCTGTAAACCAGTGGTTCTCAACCTGTCTAGTGCCGTGACCCCTTGATAAAATTTCACAAGTTGTGGGGACCCCTAACAGTAATATTATTTCTGCAGCGTGGGTTGTCAGCACCCAAGGCAAGACTAGTAATTTATGCCCCTAACCCACAGACATTTAGCGCTCCCTTCCGCTCGTACAGTACTAAAACCCATTATGGTACATTTTAGGATGTACCACTCTTTCTCCTGGTTCTCCTTTCTTTCCCTTGTATCTCTCTCTATCCTAATTTCTTGTTTTTTCCCCCATCCCTCTCTCTAGCCATCTTTCCTGTTCTTTCTCTTATTCTTTTCTTTGTTCCTCCCCCTCTTTTCCGCTCCCTTCCATGTATTCTCTATTTTTATTCCTTCTCTTACTCCTTGGTGGGGGGAAGGGATGAGTGGCAGTGCTGGCGGGGAATTGAGATTAGTGGCAGTGCTGGTGGGGTGTGGGATCAGTGGCAGTGCTGGGGGGAATTCTGATCAGCCAACTTAGGTGCTCTTGATCAAGGTCTTCTGCTGATCTGAGAACTGTAGTGGGGACTTATAATTGGTAACTATAATTACAGGTAGTGTTACTCGCTGTGTCTCTGGCTTCACTGCGTCTCCGACTTCGTGGTGTCTCACAGCAGTGACAACTATGCTGAAATCAGGAGATAGGGTCTCCTCAAGCCCCTCCCACTTCACATTCCTCCCTAGTCAGCTGACCTCTAGTCTCTGCCCCTCCAGCCATGCCGTGAACTGAATGGGCAGCTGTGAAAAGGCTGAATGGGTGGCCAGCTGGGCGGCCAAAGGCTCCAGGGATAGCCCTGCTGGGCAGGCGCGAAAAGACTGAGCAGTACAGGCTTAAGTAACAGCCCAGGATTCGGTGACCCCTAGAAAATCGTCATTCGAGTATCAGCAATACAAGAGATGACCTTTGTCTCAGAGGCTTGTCAAGGTCATACAATCCCATTCTGATCTCTTGTCCCTAATACACCCCATTTGTCCCTTTTTTATACACCGTTCCGTATCCCTCCCTTCCTGCCTCCCTTCTTATCCATCCTTCCCTTTCTAACCCCCCCCCCTATTATTTTCCTTTAACATTCATTAGTACCTGATCCAGCCAGAGTAAGGTAACTATAGACCAGTAAGCCTGGCCTCCATTACGAGTAAATTATATATATATATATATATATATATATATATATATATATATATATTGAATATTTGGTGATAAAACATTAAACAGAGAATCAACAATAGTTTAATTCAGATATACATGCTAAAAAACTAAAATTCCTTATAAGCTTTAACATGTAAATACAATTTCAAAATGTAATGTTTTAATACATATATACTGTATGTTACATAATTCACAGAGTTGTGAGATTTGGTATTAATACACAGATAATTTTTATACTTATCATTGATGATTTCTGGCAGCAGAACCAATAATTGTAATTAAACTGCTGTGCACTGTCATAAATCTTACTTGACCTATTAAATTTCATAATGTTCAATAACCTTGGAATAACAAGTTCTAAGAATCCAATGCAGTTAAATTTTTGCTCTATTATCAATATTTATTTTTGACAAAATAGACAAACAAGTGCAATAATTCAGGCTTCTTAAAAAAATGATTATATATTCATCACGTGATAAGATTTTTGTCAGTGAAACCCTCTGCCATATAATTAAACTTTAACCATGTTTGGTCATATGGAAAAATGCCAAAAGGGGTCACTGTTAAAGGGATGACAAATTTTGCTCATTACACAGATTGTTTTGATTTATGAATTTGATTTTCAAACAGCAGGACACTAAATTAGTCAATAACAAAGCACCTATGACAAAAAGGCCATCAACATGCAATTAGTTTTCACAGTATACATAGACTTTGTGGCTACTTATAAGCATACAGGGGATTATGTGTCCTTTATTTTTCGCTGATGCTTCCAACTTAAAGTGTCTATTGAAAATGAAGAATTACATTAGGTTAAATTTAGAGATTATTTAATTTTTGATTCTACTAAATATTGTGTGCTGATCTATTTTTTGCCTGTGGAAAATCATGCAGTTTTCCCATCTAGGCAATCATGAAGTTTATGATTCTCTGTAGACTGGATACATCTGCATGGACATTTTACAGACATTTTAAACACTTTCAGTTTGAAATGTGCTAATTATTATGGATTGCAAAAAAATTAGCTCATCACTGTCAAAGCAAACCTGTGCCCAGACCACAGAAACACCAACCACTGCCGTATTGTTGAGACATGCTCATGGGCGTCTGCAAGGGAGGGCAAGGGGAGTCAAGTGCTTTGCCCCTGGAAGTGGGTGCACAGGGGGCACTGCACCCAGGTGCTGCAAACTGAGGCAGAGGAGGGGAACCAAAGCTGTCAGTGCTGCCCAACTCCTATCACAAGATCTGCACACAGATCCTCTCAGTCTCTGAGAGCTTCAGGCAGCTGTGTGGGGGAGGGAGGCTGATATCATCCTGCAGGAGCCCAGGAGGAATAAGATCTACCATGCTGCTAAAATTAATTCAGTAAACGGGGGGGGGTTGTGCAAAAACTGACCTTTGGGGGTGACATGATTGTACTGGGGGCAGACTGCTGCTTTCCCTCATGTCATGTGCAGTGCAGTGACCACCATGTGATTTATTGTGCCCACCATGTGCAGTGCAGTGACCACTGCCGCCGTTGAACGAAAATGGCCGTGCATGCGCAGAACGGCAGATACGTTCCGCTCGCAAGTAGGAGTTGTTCGTAAGTCGGGTGTTCATAAGTCGGGGTCCCCCTGTAGTAGGATGCATACTACAAAAAATGTGGTTAAAAAGACCATTCTTCCTATTCTGCCTTTTACTCATGCAGTATTTTCACATACAGTATGCAAACTTGCCTTTCAAGTTACATAGTCACAAATCAGCAGGGGTCTATTAGCTACAGTAACTGGAATCTAGCATTACCCAAGATGTCACCACTACAGCCTATTTATTTTAGAATGAATGTCTACACATAACCCAAACCTCTGGTCTACAGCATGTCCCCATTTTTTTTTTTAACTTGTTGCTATTTTAAAATGTTGTAAAGAAGTTCCCATTGATGCTGACATGCTCCCAGAACTGCTAATACCCTTTTCATACAAGCAGACTCTTAAGCCCTGTATACACTATTGGAATTTCCGATGAAAAAGTCTGACTGACTTTTTCCATCGAAAACTCTGACCGTGTTTATGCTCCATCAAAGAAATTCCATTGGAAATTCCGATGAATTCCTTTGGCGTTTAAATATAGAACATGTTCTATTTTACTCCGATGGAATTCCGTTGGAATTCCGATGTGCTTTTGGCCGGGCAAAAAAAGCCTGATCGTGGATATGCGACATTAGGAGTCAAGGCTATAACCCTGTTTTTCTGGAGAATTCAATTATTTTATATGCATGTGGAGGGAAACAGAGTTGACAATCTGGTGCAGATATGCATGGTAGCCAATCAGCTTCTAACTTCAGCTTGTTCAAGTAAGTTTTGACCAAAAAAAAAATGGAAGCTGATTGGTTTCTTTTGCACTCTCTAATTTTAGTAAATCAACCCCAAAGTGTTAATAATCCAAACACTATGAAAAACATTAGCATATCAGTAAACTAAAAAAAAATGAAGAGCTGCGCCAATATAAAAGTTCAATGGTTGCAATGACATCCAGGGGCTGGTATGCCAAAAACAATACACACTAAACAAAAACAAACCAGAAGTGTCCAGGTTAATTAACACAGCTGATCACCAGGGTGAGGACCATTGATGAAATGAATCCCAATAGAATGGCATCCAGATTATAAGGAATGCACAAACCAATCATCAAATGTCTAAACTGTTAGGCTTCATTTCCACTGGTGTTTTTACAGCCACTTTTCTGAGCGTTTTTTACAGCTTAACCACTTAAGACCCAGACCAAAATGCAGGTAAAGGACCTTGCCCCTTTTTGCGATTCGGCACTGCGTCATTTTAACTGACAATTGCGCGGTCGTGCGACGTGGCTCCCAAACAAAATTGGCGTCCTTTTTTCCCCACAAATAGAGCTTTCTTTTGGTGGTATTTGATCACCTCTGCGGTTTTTATTTTTTGCGCTATAAACAAAAATAGAGCGACAATTTAAAAAAAAATCAATATTTTTTACTTTTTGCTATAATAAATATCCCCCAAAAATATGTAAAAAAACATTTTTTTCCTCAGTTTAGGCCGATACGTATTCTTCTACATATTTTTGGTAAAAAAAAAAATCGCAATAAGCGTTTATCGGTTGGTTTTCGCAAAATTTATAGCGTTTACTAAATAAGGGATAGTTTTATTGCATTTTTATAAAAAAAATGTTTGTACTACTAATAGCGGCGATCAGCGATTTTTTTCATGACTGCGACAATATGGCGGACACTTCGGACAATTTTGACACATTTTTGGGACAATTGCCATTTTCACAGCAAAAAATGCATTTAAATTGCATTGTTTACTGTGGAAATTATAGTTGCAGTTTGGGAGTTAACCACAGGGGGCGCTGTGAATTTGAGTGTACCCTGTGTGTGTGTTTACAACTGTAGGGGGGTGTGGCTGTAGGTGTGACATCATCGATCGCGTCCCCCTATTACAGGGATGACGCGATCGATGCTGCGGCCACAGTGAAGCACGGGGAAGCCGTGTTTACACACGGCTCTCCCCGTTCTTCAGCTCCAGGGATGGATCGCCGCACTGCAGCGGCTATCGGGTCTGCGAATCCCGCGCGCCCGTGACCCACGGCTGGGTACTAAAATCAACGTATTTATATACACATTGATGTGCCCAGGTGTGCTATTCTGCCGAGGTATATGTGCAGTAGGCGGTCTTTAAGTGGTTAAAAACACATGTCCATGTTTATTTTAGAAAAACATTTTTTTTTTTTTTTTTTTGGAGCTGGAGCTTTAAAAAGGCCGCGGCCGCGTTTTTGAGCGTTTGTGCGCGTTTTTGCGCATTTATGCGCGTTTGAGCGTTTTTTAATGTCTGGCGTTTTTACAGCTCTATTGCTGGAGCTTCAGAACGCACTGGTCCCGCGTTTTTTTTGCAGCTTAGCCATCTACAGCTCAAAAACGTCATGGTGGGCATGAGGCCATAGACCAGGGGTGGGCAAACGTCGAGGGCCGCAATGGGTTCATATATATATATATATTACTGTACTGTATTAAATACTGTACTTTATATATACACATAGCAATAGGGTACAGCGGTACAAAAAAATGTATACAAAAGTACAGTGTTTAACCGCTTGCCGACCAGCCGCTGCAGTTATACGGCGGCAGGTCGGCACTCCTGCGCGAGAGCCCGTAGCTCTACGTCGCCACTTTAGACGGCCACTAGGGGGCGCATAAAACTACCCCCTATTTTGTAAACGCTATAACTTTTGCGCAAACCAATTAATAAACGCTAATTGCAATTTTTTTAACGAAAAATATGTAGAAGAATATGTATCGGCCTAAACTGAGGAAAAAAAAATTTTTTTTATATATTTTTGGGGGATATTTATTACAGAAAAAAGTAAAAAATATTGAATTTTTTTCAAAATAGTCGCTCTATTTTTGTTTATAGCGCAAAAAATAAAAAACACAGAGATGATCAAATACCACCAAAAGAAAGCTCTATTTGTGGGAAAAAAAAGGACACCAATTTTGTTTGGGAGCCACGTCGCACGACCGCGCAATTGTCAGTTAAAGCGACGCAGTGCCAAATCGCAAAAAGTGCTCTGGTCGTTGGGCAGCAATATGGTCCGGTGGCTAAAGTGGTTAATACAGTACAGAAACCTAACATTTGATTTTGCCTAATAACTTTTGTTAGCTAGTAAAGAGTATCAATCAATTTCAACTCCAATCTTCTTTATCTTGTTGCTGCGCAGCTAGACCGCCCTTACTGAATCCATGCTAGGGATGTAGTTCTTCTGGGAGCTGACCGTGGACCTGTGGGTCCTGCTGACCATCACCAACTTCCAGCAGAATCTACAGGCCATGGCCATCTCCCAGCAGGACCCACAGTGTTGAGGCCTAGGCCTACCCCAACCTCTCACAAAGTAGAAATAAAATTGATACTGTGTAATGCTCCTCTTACCTTAACTATGAGTATTGTAGCTGGCTCCCGCATCCTCTGTGGCTGCCTCCTGTGGGTGGCTGGCTGACACCCTGCTGTGGCTGGCTCCCTGGTGTGGGTGGCTGGCTGGCATCCTGCAGCCGATGGTCACCGTGGCTGGGTGGCTCCTGTAAGTGGCTGGCTGAATCCCTGCTGTGGGTGGGTTACCGTGGCTGGCTGGTTTCCTGGTGTGGGTGGCTTGCTCCCTGCTGTGGGTCAGTGGGTGGCTGGCATGGTGCACCCCTGCTGTAGGGTAGTGGGTGGCTGGCGCCTGGCTCCCTGCTGCAGGTGGATGGCCTGGCTCCCTGCTGCAGGTGGATGGCCTGGCTCCCTGCTGCAGGTGGATGGCCTGGCTCCCTGCTGCAGGTGGATGGCCTGGCTCCCTGCTGCAGGTGGATGGCCTGGCTCCCTGCTGTGGCTCAAGTGGTGGGTGGCTGGCACAGTACCCCCTGCTGTGGCGGACAGAGGGGGCGGCGGACAGAGGGGGGCGGCCGGACAGAGAGGGGCGGCCGGACAGAGAGGGGTGGGCTGACAGAGAAACAGGTGGACCGAGGGGGGTGGGCTGACAGTGGGACGGGCGGACAGAGGGGGGTGGGCTGACAGTGGGACGGGCGGACAGAGGGGGGTGGGCTGACAGTGGGACAGGCGGACAGAGGGGGGTGGGCAGACAGGTGGACAGAGGGGGTGGGCAGACAGGTGGACAGGTGGGCAGATGGGGGTGGGCAGACAGGGGGACAGATGGGGGTGGGCAGACAGGGGGACAGGTGGGCAGATGATGGTGGGCAGACAGAGGGACAGGTGGGCAGATGGGGGTGGGCAGACAGAGGGACAAGTGGACAGATGGGGGTGGGCAGACAGAGGGACAGGTTGACAGATGAGGGTGGGCAGACAGAGGGACAGGTGGACAGATGGGTGTGGGCAGACAGAGGGACAGGCAGACAGATAAAAAACAAATACAGATTCTAAAAAATATGTATCAGCTAAATGTGCATGTGCAGATGAACTGGCTGATGAAATTGCACTGTCGCCATAATCAATAAGACAGCTAAACAAAGCAGAGAGGAGTGGGCTGAGAGAAACCCCACAGTGCACTAGCAAGAGATGCGTGACTCCGGCAGCAAGATGGTAGGATGATACGATCACCCACAGTCTCAGACCAGCCAGCCCCGCCTGCCCGCATCCACACGCCAGCTCCGCCGAGCCAATCGAATGGCGCTCGCGTGAACTCGAGTCCCAGAATGCCACAGCGGAACCACATGACCCTGGTCGGCCAATCAGTGTGCTTGTGTAGACTACAATTCCCAGAAGCCACTGTATGCAGCCGGACTCTGCGGCCATGCCCCTGGCTGACTCCTTCTCAGTCACTAGCGCTCCACGGGCCGGATTAAAAGGTCCGCTGGGCCGTAGTTTGCCCAGTCCTGCCATAGACTAACATGGACAGGCGTTTTTAAGCTGCAAAAAATGCTCAGAAAAGTCGCTGTAAAAGCGCCAGTGGAAATGCGTAGTGATGAGCGGAATACGCCATATTCGATTTCGCGATATTTCGCGAATATATAGAAGAATATTCACGAATATTCGATATTAACGAATATTCGTGAATATTCTTCTATATATTCGCGAAATATCGCGAAATCGAATATGGCGTATTCCGCTCATCACTACGCATTTCCACTGGTAGTTTGATAGTTTATCAAAAAAAGAAAAGTGCGAAATTTTATCAAAAAAAAAAAGTGCGAAATTTCGCTAGTGCGAATGCGAAATTGATTGCAAAATTCTCGTCATCACGCGAAAACGGAGATCATTTCCTGGATTACTAAAATTATAGGCACTAAACACTAACTCTACTTACACAAACTTATATGACTAAACGAAAGCTATTTTTTTTTTTTTTCATACACAAAACACAGAAGGGCAGAGAACGCATTCGCGAATATTCGTAATACGAATATTCGCATTGCGAATATTCGGCAACATAAAAGGATCGCCTCAGCTACTCGGCCCAGGGTCTCTAATCATACCAGCAATGCTTTTAGACGTCGATGGAGATCACTAGGATGTGATCTGTTTTAAAAATAAATTTGAAAAAATACGAATATTCGGAATAGCAAATATTCACCGCGATATTCGATTTATTCGCGAATACTCGAATATGCAATATTCGTAACGAATATTCGCAATGCGAATATTCGTGAGCAACACTAGAAATGAGCCCTTATGAGCTAGTTTTAAGACGATAACAACATAGTCCACAGCGATGATAATAAATTAATGACAAAGTTGCATGTAGAATCTATCAAATGAGAAGTCCAATTCCATGCATATCACCCGGTGAAACACAAACACGGATAAAAGTGCCCACTACCATATTAGGTTTGGCTATGGGGCAGGAAGTGAAGGGAAATCTCTAGAATTCGAAAAAAAATAAACTGACAGGGGCTATAACCCTCCTTTACTCTATCCAAAATGAAAAAAAAAGTGTTGATTATAGTTCTACTTTAAGCACAAATTTCTGATAATTTTATTGAGAAGACTAAGAAAATATAACCAATGCCAATGGTGCAACAGAAACATAGCACAGTGGGGAAGGTTTGTGGTCCAGGATGATAGGACAGTCAAAATTAAAAGCCACAGTTGTGGAATGCCAGGCGGAAGCAGAGCGGCCGCTTTATAGGGGCATAGACTAATTTACCAAACAGTGTGCACTGCCCCCCTGCAAAGTGCTTCCCTAGGCCTGGGCCTTGTTGGCCTAGGCCAGGATACAGCGTTAATTATGAGTATAGATGTAAAAACAAAGCAAAAGTTTGAAACAAACATAACCCATCCTTGAAGTAATTGAAATCCATATGGAATTGTGGTAGAAGCTACTTAAATCCACACAAGGCCACCAAAAACCTGACAGGTGTTCTGCTCAGCTAGCATATTAACAAGTATTTGTTGTACATGCAGCATTTCTAAAGAGTTAAAGGGATACAACATAGGGGAACATGAATGTATTTAATTTAGAAATTCTGGAGTATATCCAGTGATTTATAAGGGAATGTATTGGTGTGTGCAGGCTGTTGCATAAGAGTGTGCACCCCAAAGCTCAAACACACATATGTGTCTAGTTGTGTGTGTGTATATATATATATATATATATATATATATATATATATATATATATGTGTGAGAGAGAGAGGCACACACTTATAAATGTAAACAAACTATTTAACATATATTAAAACTTACGGTGTCAGTAGGGAAGGGGATGGTGTCTGTAGGGCAGTGGATGGTGTCAATAGAGAAGAGATTAGTGTCAGTTCGGCAGTGGGCAGTGTCATTTTTTATTTTTTACAATCAGTTGTTCCACTGGGGGCTATGGTGAAATATCAGGGACCTAAACAGGCCCCTCATGTCTCATTTTTGCAACAGAGTAAGGACAGAGATTTTCCAGCTCTGCAGCCTCAGCTGCACTAAATAATAAATGAATGGGAAGTGCTCTGTACTGAGCGGCTTCCTGTTCATTCACAGACTGAAGCCTAGTCAACACAGTTTACTGGGCTTCAGTTATGAATAAACACAATGAGTGATCTGCACCAAACACTCACTTTGCTCATTTAGAAAATGTATTGGCCGGTACCTGATACAGGCCCAGGCAGCAAGGGAAATCTACACCGTACAGGGGTAATTAGGGTGTTACCACTACCAGACACACCTGGCACACCACCTGCGCAAGCCTATGAGGGAATGTATGTTCATGTTGGGAGTAAGGAACCATACAAAAGAAATTGCCCAGATTGAAAAGTTATGCAAGTGCTACTTGTATAGCAGTCAAGTATGTTTTGCATAACCTCCAGTGTATTGCAAAGACATTATATCTGTTCCCACCTATTATACCCTGACATAAGACATTACACAAATAAAAAGTGACCTATTATTTACATGAAGCCCGTCAGCACATATATCTAAATTAAATTACATATGCAACAGGAGTATGTTTTTTTTTTTCTTACTTTTATCTAGGGTGTGACAATAGCATTTCACTATAGAAGAATATTAATGGATCTATTTTGGTAGTTAGGAGTGTATTTTATTTCATTGGTCAGTATAGTGTTGTTTAATGTTGTGGACTGGTGCAAAGTCTTCTCATTATGCTTAAATACAGTCATCTATCATCTCAACAGCCTGGACTGAGGGTTGAGCACTCTGGGACATCATAATAGATGCTGAAAAAAAACCAACAATTCTTTAGCAAACACAGCTGTTTTCTACAACCAGAATACCTTTCAGCTGCTATTGTGGAAGAGGAAAGAATGGAATCCAGTTAGAACAGGTTCATTATTCGTCTAATCACATAATGCGTATTAAACGAGTACAATCAATAGAAATACGCTTAAGAATTCTGAGACCACAAAAATACATTTCTGAATCTTTATGCTTAGCAATTCATGCAGAGCCAGAGCAGCATTGTTAATGTAATAATGTGCAAAAGCAGGAGCTGCTCAAGTGACTAGAATGGGAAGAAATAGAGCTATTCGTTTTAAGATTACAAAAATACAGTAGATGCGTGAACATATATACAGAAAATATAGAAGAAGGTTATAAGAACAGAAGGATAATTCAAAGAAAAATGGATAGCCGCATGGGCATGAATAAGCACTGATCCAGTGCGAAACGCGTCGGCTGCTCCTTGTTTTCTACTGCTGTGACCCTATTTTTGTACATGCTGTCTATTGAATAAAAGACCACCCACAAGGTTTTGGAGTGCGGCTATCCATTTTTCTTTGTCCTCATTTTGCTTAGTGCACCGCCAGCACCCTCGGTATCCTGCACCACCTGTAACCATATAGTAATCCCACCTGGAACGGTGACTCCTTTCTCTCTAGAAGGATAATTCAATACCAGGTTAGGGTGCATGGGTAACAATCTTAAGGTGGAACTCTTCTTTCAAGTAAAACTAGAGGAACAAGTAAGGGAGGGTAATAACCCCTGTCAGCTTTTTGTGCAATCTGTGTCCCATTGGGGAGAATTCTCTTAATTTCTTGTCCCATAGGCAAATCAGGAAATAGGAGGAAATCCCGCCAAAGTGAGGGAATCCCTGATTGTCACCAGCGTCACCAAAATAGTGCCCTGTTGAAAGATTTTAATTTTCTTTCACTTTCGGTGAGAACGGTAAACAGAACAAATAGGTGAAAGGAGAACTCTGTAACAGGAATGTTCTAATCCCTCGCCACTCTATCCAAACCTAAAAAAAAAATTGCCTTTTAGATTCCAGTCTGACCTTTCAGTCCTAATATTATAGCTGCTGCTACCTATCTAAATTTGTTGTCTTACCCACTGACATCAGTTAGAATATTTTCAAACCAAGAAATATGAGAACAATGTATCCAGGAATTTCATGCCACTGGATCTATAGTGAAGTGCTTATAAGGTAATACACTTTACTGATATACATAATAGACATGTGCAGACTGGAATATTTTGTTTCGTTTTTTCGTTTTCGTCTGGAAAATACATTTATTTAGTTACTCCCGAAAATCGTTTTGATTTCTTTAGTTTTTCGTTGGGGAATAGCTTTCGTCCGAAAATCCAATAATACTTTCTGTCGAATGGTCAAAGAATATTCGACGGAACTTCGAAACTTTACGCCGAATCGTACATTTCCGGTTGAATATTCCACCTACAAGAATTCTTATGTTGTATGACTAGTAATAATAATAATAATAATAATAAATAATTATATTATTATTACTAGTCATAGTCAACCAACATTAGAATGTTTCTATAGCCTATGGGCGGAGCATTAAAATGTACGAGTGCAGTATATGCTCCGTCGAATGTTGAATCTATTATTTCTATAGTGTCGAATCTTTTCTCTATGATGTTGAATCTTTTCTCTATAATGTTGAAAAGTACCATATGTGTGTGTATATCAGTTTCGATAGACAGATTGCTAATCTGTATTCAGTCAGCGTCATGTCGAATCTCTCTATATCGAATTTTTACCGCAATGAAAACGAAAATAAAGCATTTTTTATGTCAGATCTTTCGGTTTTCGTTTCTTGCGCCTTCGTTATCGATTGTTAAAACGATAATGAAAAAAAATAAGATTTTCGGACGAAAATGCATTCTAACGAAAACAAATACACATGTCTAATACATAACCTATCACCACCAACCTATCACCAGACATTATTAGAAGTTTACAAGTGTTCTACAAAAATTTGATCCATACAAATTAAAAAGGAAATGGTGATTTGAAAGAAGTCTTACAAATATGATGTGGGTGTGCAGCAGGTTCACTTTAAATTAGTTCTTTTCTAGCAACAAATAACTAAAATAAATACCTTTCTTTCACTTAACCAGTGTACCTGAGGCTGAGGATAGTCACATTAGAGCTACATGAGCTATGACTCACAGTTTACATGGCTATGGTCTACCCATGTAACAGAGATAATTGGCCCAGCACTGTCACAATGAGTAAGTCCTACAAGTCCTTATTCTGTACAGAGAAGTGTAGGAGCAAATGAAAGTTAAGTACTGTATATACTCAAGTATAAGCCGAGTTTTTCAGGACATTTTGTTGTGCTAAAAATGCCCCCCTTGGCTTATACATGAGTCACCTTTTTGCGCCTGATCTATCAGACTTTGGGGACCTGGTACTTGTCACACATGTAGCCCCATTTTTCCTCTACAAGTGTGCAAAGTTTGTTTTCTGGGGAACCTGCGGCTGGGGAGCACTGATTTTTCAAACCCGGGCACCCCCTGGCAAAGTGAGGCACAGTGAGGCATGCAGATGGACACCCTAGGCCAGGGGTCCTCAAACTACGGCCCTCCAGCTGTTCAGGAACTACAATTCCCATCATGCTTAGTCATGTCTGTAAATGTCTGAGTTTTGCAATGCCTCATGGGATGTGTAGTTCCACAACAGCTGGAGGGCCGTAGTTTGAGGATCCCTGCCCTAGGCTTATACTCAAGTCAATAAGTTTTCCCATTTTTTTGTGGTAAAATTAGGTGCCTCGGCTTATATTTGGGTCGGCTTATACTCAAGTATATACGGTATGTGCTGGGAAGGGCTGAAGCAATAAAGCACACCTGCTATCTAGAATGGGTAAAATACATGTTTAAGACTAACTTCAGACAATTTTCTTTTTTTGGATAGCGAAAGGATACAATAAGATTACTGTCAGATTTATACAGGTGTACCTGTGACACCACTGGAAAGACTAGATCCGTGGAACCCATTCAAGAAACAGAGGAGTATAGTTGTCAATGAGCAAGAAGTCCCTGAAAGATATGAAATCTGTGTCAAAGAACCCTCAAATCATGGGTTTTATGGTAAAAGAATTGTATTTTACATGAGTGCTGGTCTTTCTTTGTGCTGAGTCTCTAGATGTATTTCCGGTTTCATGTACCAGCGACACAACTTCCATGATATCCATGGAAGGCACCGCAGGTGCGAACCCGGATCACACTGATGCCTGTTTCTTCAAGCCGCCTCCTGAGTGGCGTTTCGTGAATGCGCATTAATCCAATACCGGTAGTACTTCACTATGTACTTTTTATTTTTTTCATCTCTTTTTATCCAATATCTACCTTGGTCCGTATGAATAACCATTCGTGGAAGACTCTCTGAACCTGGATATATGTATCAGACCTTCATTTTATAAGCAATTTCTGACCCCTGGACTGCAAAGATGAGGGTCTATCAGCTCTGGTGAGTGGGATCACAAGAGGGGAGAGTGTTCTCTGGTATTCCTTTCATCCTGGAAACTTGAATTGCCGTTGGAAGCAGTTGGTACTTTATTTATTTATTTTACCACATTATTATATCAGTATTAGGCCTCATACACAGGATCAGTCCATCCGATGAGAACGGTCTGATGAACCGTTGTCAACGGTTAACCGATGAAGCTAACTGATGGTCTGATGTGCCTAAACACCATCAGTTAAAAAAACGATCGTGTTAGAATGCGGTGAAGTAAAACACAACGACGTGCTGAAAAAAATGAAGTTCAATGCTTCCAAGCATGCGTCGACTTGATTCTGAGCATGGATTTTTAACCGATGGTCGTGCTTAATACGGTTTTGACCTATCGTTAGGTATCCATCGGTTAAATTTTAAAGCAAGTTGGCTTTTTTTTAACCGAAGGTTAAATAACCTATTGGGCCCACACACGATCGGTTTTGACCGCTGAAAACGGTCCATCAGACCGTTGTCCTCTGGCTATCCTATCGTGTGTACGAGGCCTTAGTCAATCATGTTTCAAATTATGTGCACTATATGTTAGCACTCATATTCTATTAGTGCTGAAATAATCTGTATATTTCATCATTCAAGGTTTTAGTACATTTGTAACAGCTAGTGCGCTAGTTTTAAAGCTGTGACTTAAAGTGGTTCTAAAGTCAGAAGTTTTTTTTTTAACTTAATGCATTCTATACATTAAGATACAAAAACCTTCTGTGTGCAGCATCCCCTCTCAGCCCCCCTAATATTTCCCTGAGCCCAATCTTGATCCAGTGATGTTGCACGAGAGTCTCAGCTGTCCAGAACTCCCTCTCTTCATTGGCTGAGACAGCACCGGGGCACCATTGTCTCCCGCTACTGTCAATCAAAATCAGTGAGCCAATGAGGAGAGAGAGTCACGGCTCTGTGTCTGAATGGACACACAGAGCATCAGCTGAGCTTGGTTGCCTCCATAGCATGCTTATCTCATGAGGGAGGGGCCAGGAGTGCCAGCGAGGGACCCAAGCAGAGGAGGGACTGCACAGAGCAGGTAAAGTATAACATGGTGGTTGTTTTTAAATGAAAAAAAAAAATTGACTTTAGTATCACTTTAAAAAGAAGAGGCAGGGCAACTTATACTATTGAGAGTAAAGCGTGTATACATATTTGCCACAGTCCTGCGCAATAATGTAAGACTTGCATAGGACAGGTTCCCAGGGATTGTTTTTTTTTAAACATGTACTCTTGACGCTGTGGCCTTCAGGGAGGGGTGCTGTGCAGGAAAGTTTGTTCACAGAATGGTAAACAAGCTCCCTCCACAATGCCAAGTAGTCTCCGGTGTTTATACAGGACCATCCCAAACTTAACACTCCTATGTAACCTGTCCCTAGGCTAAGCCTGTTTTCCCTGGCTAGCAGGAGACTGTCCTTGTATATACCCTTCCTTGACTGTGGCACACAAAAATTACCCAGCAAGAACTATAAATAGCCTCTCTGAGTCCAAGATGGCTGTTTATTACTTGGGAGAGCTCTATGTCCAATCATACACAGACTCTCCCAAGAGGGCTGCTAAGAGCCCAGTGCAGAAGACAAGTTAGTCCTCTGTAAGGTTTCTCTAATGCCAAAGGTAAACAGTAATCATGTGATTGTTGGGTTAACTACATGTGAGTGTCACCTGCTGGATTGATTTTACCAGTGAGCAGAACTGGCTACATAACACCATCCTACATGTTATTTTCCATTATATAAGGGTGTTATATTTTTATTTCTGATTTATTTTATGTTTTTTTTTTATTATTTGATTCTAGTATTATAAATTTACTCTCTTCTTGTTTTGGGATTAAAAGTATAATTCACATTGTTTGTGTGTGTTATTACCTGACAAATTCCTCCTTCCGCCTGCTAGGCAAACAAAGATAAACTCTTTCACTGATGTTTCAAAATTCATCTGAAAAAGTTCAGCCAAGGTTAAACCAGTCTGCAAGAAAACATAACATCAAAAAAGCAAAGTAAGCGACACGGTTCCACAGAGTGTTACCGTCAGAAAATGAGAGTATAACTGGGACAGAAGCCACACTGTGAGCTCCGTGAATACATCAGCTTTCCACAAATTTGTTCTCAAGCAAACTAAAAGAGGTCTTTAGATGTTGAAGCCCAGTGATATGAAGACACAAACCTGGGAAATGTAATCAGCGGTATACACCAGCCAGCGCTAGTTCACCTTTGTGCATGTTGTTCAGGAGAATGTTTGATTTAAAAGATACAAAATAATTTCCTAGCTGCCAATAGTGAAATGAACATGTCTTGAAATGATTGAAATAATACACCTAAAAACTAGAAAAATGTATTTGTAATACTCACATAATAACATAAATATAGGTCTTTAGGCAGTTGACTAAAAAGTTTGATAAGGTGTGGTTTAGCCAAAACTCTTAAAACCTCTTACAACCCTCTGAAATTTGGAATTTCTGAACCAGAAGTCCCCTTAAAGGCAAATGGAATCAAGATAAGGCCCCCATAAAGTGTAAAAGAGAGCAGGAAATTGAACACAATTGTCCAGAATGGTTTAAAAAGCCTGAGGAATCCCTGCCTGATGAGATGATGGGACAAAAAATTGCTTCAACCACTTCCTTTAAAAATAATATCAGGGCTACTAAGAGAGAAGAGTAGGACCTGGGGGTACTGGCAGTCAAGCAAAGGATGCTCAGGCAACAGCAGAAGTAGATATAAGGTATAAACAAATTTTAAAGCAGGCTTGTGGAAATCCCCTCAAAAAAATAAAAATAAATCTGATTTCGATTTTGCCATCTGAATAAAAAAAAAAAAACTTTCTAAATTTAATGCCTGCAATTCGGGATACAACTTACAAGTAATCATTTTACTTGCTGCGTGAAACTCAACTCCAGCTGATCCATTGTAGAGAGTGGGGAAAGAATAGAACTTATATCAGGTTTACCTGTTGTCTGTAGCCCCCTCTTCTCTTTGGCCTCGTACACACAACCAAGAATCTCGTCATAAAATAAACTTTGTTTTCCTTGACGAGGTTCTTGTCAGGCTTGTCGAGAATCATGTCAAGCTTTCTTTGCATACACACTGTCAAGACAAAATTTTGTTGTTCTCAAACGCGGTAACGTACAACACGTACAACGGCACTATAAAGTGGAAGTTCGATTCCCCTGACCTAACCCTTGGGGCTGATTTTGCTAATCTCATGTTACTGCGTGTTAAGTAAAATTTTGGTGAGAGACGATTTGCGCTTTTCAGTCTGTTACAGTGTGACGAATATGCTATCTCCATTACGAACGCTACTTTTACCGAAGGTGCGCTCCCGTCTCATACTTTATTATGAGCATGCGTGGGTTTCTAAGCATACACACAAACTTGTTCTCTTTTTTTTTAGTCGAGATCCGCGACAGATTTCTCAACGAAAAACATACATGCAAACGTTTTCCTCAGCAAAAAAGCTCTGCCACCAAGTTTCTTGATGGATTTTGTTGAGGAAAATGGTCGTGTGTACAAGGCCTTCCTGTTCTATCTCCAGGACAGAAGTGAGGAGCAATCTCACTCATGGTGACACAAGCAGAAATATTATCTTGATAGAAGGTCTAAACATTCCATTGTCTAATATAAATTATGTTATACCAGGAAGAGTAAACAAAAGGGGCCAGAGTATGCAAAGGTGGGAATAGTGTTGCTCACGAATATTCGCATTGCAAATATTCGCTACGAATATTGCATATTCGAGTATTCGCGAATAACACGAATATCGCGGCGAATATTCGCTATTTCGAATATTCAAATGTTTTCAATTTTTTTTTTAGAACAGATCACATCCTAGAGATCCCCATCGACATCTAAAAGCATTGCTGGTATGATTAGAGACCTTGGGCCGAGTAGCTGCAGCGCTCATTTTATATTGCCGAAAAATCGCAATGCGATTATTCGGCAATAGCGATATCGCGCGATTATTTTATATTGTAATATATCACAAATATTCTGAGCCAATCAGAGTGCTCCATTCCGCATTTCTCGAAATTTCGCAATTATTTTGTATTGTAATATATCACGAATATTCTGAGCCAATCAGAGTGCTCCATTCCGCTTTTCTCGAATATTCGCAATTATTTTATATTGTAATATATCACGAATATTCTGAGCCAATCAGAGTGCTCCATTCCGCATTTCTCGAATATTCGCAATTATTTTATATTGTAATATGTCACGAATATTCTGAGCCAATCAGAGTGCTCCATTCCGCATTTCTCGAATATTCGCAATTATTTTATATTGTAATATATCACGAATATTCTGAGCCAATCAGAGTGCTCCTTCCGCATTTCTCGAATATTCGCAATTATTGTGTATTGTAATATATCACGAATATTCTGAGCCAATCAGAGTGCTCCTTCCGCATTTCTCGAATATTCGCAATTATTGTGTATTGTAATATATCACGAATATTCTGAGCCAATCAGAGTGCTCCATTCCGCATTTCTCGAAATTTCGCATTCGCATTCGCAATAGCGAAAATTCGCAATAATTTCATTTCCAAAAAATATCACGAATATTCGTATTTAGCGAATATATCTTGAATATTCGACTATATATTCGAGATATATCGCGAAATCGAATATGGCATATTCTGCTCAACACTAGGTTGGAACACCCAAATGGACAAGAACACGGGAGTCAGAAATTATTGTAGGTAGACATTTCTATTTATATACACATAGTAAAAAAAATATAAAAATCATCAAAAGCCTTTATCAATAAAATACATCCTTGAGGGGACAGTGTCACAGGATCTTCGCATGCTTTGTTCGGCTCACGAGTGATGTCACCAATCATGGACAGTTGAAATTGTCTTGAAGAGCACCCCTTTTTTGTCACGGAATATTTGTGCACCCTCTGAGCTCTGGAGAACTTTCTTACTTTCATTTATCTCTTTGAATGTGAATGAGTGATTGGATTTGAACTGTGCCCTGATCACTAGAGCTGCTGTATTTTATTGATAGAGACTTTTGATGATTTTTATTATTATTTTACTATGTGTATATGTTTTGTTTTATTTTGAGCAGCTGCTTTATTCATGTTCTAGATATAGGACATAGATAATTTTATTTGCACAACTGTAAATACCTATACCCCATTAGCGCAGAGAGTGTGAAATTAGGCCTATTTTTCCCACATTTTGTTTTAGACATTTCTATTTGCAGTATTAAAGACATAAAACCTCAGGATTATACTCAGGTTTATACTCACTAGCCTAAATCCATTACTAAAATATCCCATTTTGGTGGACTGACCCTTTAATATTCTATCTGCTGACCACCATAGGGCTCCCGGGCATCCATCTGGCGCACCCTCATGTGGTGTGGCCGGATGGATTCCGAGGAAACAGTATTGACCTAGGCCTATTGGCCTTTCAAGGTCTGGCGTTAATGTTAGATCTAGTTAACCATTGTTTTTCTGTTGTTGTATGTGTTAACTCTTCTTCTTTCTTTCAGTTCTTCTTGCTCCCCTTTTCTCCTCAATCATCGGATGGCTCACCCCGACCTGCATGGAATCTGCTTGGATCACCTCCCGAAGTGCCCCGGTCTTTGGCCTCTGACCTCCGTCGGCTCCACATCGCTTCAGGTAAGAGACACCCCCCCCCCTCCCCACACCAACCCCATGGCTAAGGTCCTATCTTTAAATGTACATGGTCTAAATTCTGACAGAAAGAGGCATCTGGCACTAAGGGAGTTTAGGCAGTCGGGAGCAGACGTAGTTTTTGTCCAGGAAACCCACTTTGACAGTAAGGGAACCTTCGCGTTCGCCTCTAAGCAATTCCCACAGATGTATTTAGCGTCGGGTCCTCGCAAACGTGCTGGTGTCGGAATACTTATTAAACATGGGTCCCCGTTTACTTGCTCCAGCCATTACAGCGACCCCCAGGGTCACTTTGTTATCCTCTGAGGCCTGTGGCAGATGCGTGAGATCACTTTCTGCGCGTTATACGCCCCGAATGTCCAGCAGCACATTTTTGACTAGGCTCTTTACTCGCCTCTTTCGATCGGACCACGGGCTGCTAGTGGTGGGGGGCGACTTCAACCTGACTCACTCTGCGACTGCTGATCGCCATGTGGTGGGTCCCCGGGCGTTGTCGGCTCGAGCTCTGAGGGACTCGAAGCTCTTCCGCCAAATCTCTAGATGATATGCCCTCTTTGATGCCTGGCGGGCCCTCCACCCGGGTGATCGGCAGTACACATTTTACTCGGCCCCTCACAAAGCCCACTCTCGCATCGACTACTTTTTCACCAACAATACTACCCTCAGGGTGGTGCGTGAGGCGCAGATACTCCCGATATCGTGGTCGGACCATGCTCCGATCATGCTCACCCTGGACCTAGGCTTCCCCGCTCACAGGCCCTATAACTGGAGGCTAAACACCTTCCTCCTCCAACATCTACCGTCCAAGACAGAACCTCTACCCTACAACTCTACTTTGTAGAAAATAACACCACTGACATCTCCGCTTCTACGCTCTGGGAGGCCCACAAGGCGGTCCTTCGAGGTAGATGCATGGCAATATCCGCGGCCCTAAAGAAAGACGTGGCCGCCACTAAGCAGCGGACCGAAAGGGAACTTGGAGCCCTACAGCGCCGCCTACAAGTGTCCCCCTCCATTGTCCTCCTGAAGAAAATCACAAGCCTTCAAGCGACCCTGAGAGACTTGGCCCTTGGCCGGGTGGAAAAGGCCCTCATTAGATTGCGGCAAATTTACTATGACAAGGGTAATAAGGCACACTCCCTCTTAGCGAAAAAACTGCGTGACACCCACCTTGCGACGACGCCCCATCAGGTTAAAGACGTCTCGGGTTGTCTCCAATCTCACCCCAGGGACGTGGCCAGCACATTTGCTGACTTTTACATGGACCTGTACAACAACCCCGACATTCCCAGCGACCCTCTCTCCCCGGACGTTTCCCGTCGTATGGCACGATACCTGGAACAGAGCGGTGTCTCTAGGCTCCAATCCTCTGACCTGACTTCCCTAAATATGCGTATCACTGAGGAGGAGATTGAGCAGACCATTAAATCTCTGCCCTCCCGCAAGTCCCCAGGTCCGGATGGCCTGCCTTATGAATATTATAAAGCTTTCCTGCCCCTCCTGCTTCCCCATATGTGCAAACTCTTTAACGCCTTCCTCCGAGACAGCCCCGTCCCGTCGGACATGCAGCGCTCCTTTATCACCTTGATCCCTAAGCCGGACAAGGACCCTGTCCTTTGCGCCAACTATAGGCCGATCGCCCTATTGAACTCAGATCTAAAAAAAATTTACGAAATTGCTTTAGATTCGTTTGAACATGGTCCTTCCTTCCCTCATTCACAAAGATCAGGTGGACTTTGTGCCCTTTAGGCAGGCAGGCGATAACACCCGAAAAGTAATAGACCTGGTGGATGTGGCAAACAGAGATAACACGGCGTCCTTGCTACTTGGCTTGGACGCCGAGAAGGCCTTTGACCGGCTTGGATGGCCCTTCATGTTCGCCACGTTGCACCGTGTGGGAATCCGGGGCCCATTTATGACAGCGATCCGCCACCTATACTCAAACCCCACTACCCAGGTCAAAACACCCTTCGCCCTCTCTTCCTCCTTCCCCATCAATAATGGTACTCGGCAGGGGTGTCCACTTTCACCCTTGCTATTCGCTCTATGTGTTGAACCCTTAGCGGCCACTATCCGGAACAACCCGTCTATCCGGGGGGTCCCTGTTAGGGGCAGGGAATTTAAAATTTCCCTGTTCGCGGATGACATCATCCTTTCCCTGACCCAACCCAGAATCTCCCTCCCGAACCTTCACGCTGAACTGGCCCGGTATGGAGCCCTGTCAGGCTATAAAATTAACACGTCTAAGTCGGAGGCCCTACCAATTAATATTGCTGGGACGGAAGTAGCTCACCTACAGGCCAACTTCTCATACAACTGGAAAACCACCTCCCTGAAATATCTAGGAATACACATTACCCCAAGCTTTACCACTCTGTACCAGGAGAATTCACCCCCCCTGTTTCGCTCGGTAAGATCCCTATTGACACAATGGAAGAAACATCACATCTCCCTGCTCGGCCGGATCGCCTCAGTCAAAATGACGATACTCCCGAAGTTCCTCTATCTTTTCCAAATGTTACCCATCCCTATCCCCTACAAACATCTAAGAAAGCTCCAGTCTGACCTAATTAAATTCACCTGGAACTACAAGAGACATAGGATACCTCAGACAGTATTGGTGGTGGCGCCCTCAGACGGGGCCTTAGCGTTTTCTAACCTTGTCAAATACTACCAAGCCGCTCAACTCAGGGCGGTAGCCTCTTGGTTTATGCAACGGTCCTACAATAAATGGACAGAGATTGAAAAACTATGGTTAGCCCCGACTCACCCAAATAATTTGCTTTGGAGCGTGGACGCGGAGGTTCCCCCTGAACGTTTGCTGGGATCTATGTCACAGCTCAGGCGTCTTTGGCGTCGGCTGTCGAGACCGCTCGGGTTGTCCTCGGAGCGCTCGCTCATGACTTCATTTATGTGTAACCCCAAGGTGCCAGATAGCCTCACACACCATATGTCCCATCCGTGGACATCTCGGAATCTGTTCCACTTTGGGACCCTAGTAGAACCTATATCCCGCAAGCTACTACCCTTCGCTAGCCTCCAAACCAAATTTGGCCTCCCTCGACAGGTATTCTATAGCTATTTGCAAATTCGCCATTACGCCCAATCCATCGCACCTGACCTGCAATTTTCCCTCCCAGTGCCCTTTGAGACTGTGATCCTAGCTGGATCGGCCCAGAAAGGCCTCATTTCCGACATATACAGGATACTAAACGCTTATCGACCGGAATCCCAAGGTAAACACTCCTATATGATCCGTTGGGAAAAAGCCCTTAATGAGGTAATTCCAATAGAGCAATGGCGGATAATATGGTCCCAGGCGGCAAAAAGTTCACTTTGTACACTGTACAAGGAGAACACATACACAGTACTTCTCTTCTGGTATATGACCCCCGACGTACTGCACGCCATATACCCCTCTAGCTCGGACCGCTGTTGGCGCTGTCTAGCAGATAGGGGCTCCCTCTTTCATATTTACTGGAGTTGCCCGGTGATCTCCCCCTACTGGACTAAAGTCCAACAACTTCTGGGCCGTCTTCTAGGCACGCAGGTCCCCCTGTGCCCCAAATTCTTTCTGTTAGGCCTGCCATCCCTGAGAATGTCCAAGCCATATAAAAAGTTGACGCGTCATGTTCTCACAGCTGCACGCTGTCTCATAGCCCTCAGCTGGAAAAACCGCTCTCCCCCCACCCCTGAGGCTTTATACGCTAGAGTTAAAGATGTGGAGTTGATGGAGAGAATGACTGCCAGGATACAGGACAAGCTGGAAGCCCATGACATTGTCTGGGAGCCGTAGCGCCTCCGGGAGGACCCATCATAACCGGGTGAACGAGCTGATCCGATGACACCTCTCCCCCCCCCCTTTTTTTTTTTTTTTCCCTTTCCTTTTCTTCCCTACCCCCCCCCCCCTCTCTCTGCTTCCTATCTCCCTATCCCTTTATTTTCTTTCTCGTTCTTTATCCCTTTCTTCTGTGAGCACTCCTGTGACTCACCCCAGGCTTATTGTTTTGCAAAGTCCTACTGCATGCTTCAATGAGTTAGTAAATTTGACTTCGGTTATGTGCTTACTATTGCTTAACAGTGTACCGACAAACCATATTCTTTTGCTTTTTTTTCTTTTATTGCTGGAAGGTTTGTAACGTATGCAGGCTGTGTCCTATTTTGTACATGTTCCTCAAATGCTATATCCCACGCTTTGGTATGTTGTAAGCAATTATTTTCAATAAAAAGTTATTTGAGAAATATTCTATCTGCTTTTCTGAATTTTATGCCTTGTACACACGATCCAAATTTCAGATGGAAAAAGTGAGACGAATTTTTTTCATCGGATATTCCGACCGTGTGTGTTCCCCATTGTAAATTCCGACAGACTTTGAAAGAGAACGTGTTCTCTTTTTTTCCGATGAAAAAAATGTATATGGGAAATTCCGTACGTCTGTATGGAACTCCGACGGAGAAAAAAAACATGCATGCTCAGAATCAAGTTGACGCATGCTCAGAAGCATTGAACTTAATTTTTCTTGGCTTGTCGTAGTGTTGTATGTCACCGCGTTTTGGACGGTTAGAATTTGGTGTGACAGTGTGTATGCAAGACAGCTTGAACTGAATTCCGTCAGAAAAATCAGTCAGAGTTTATCCCGATGAAAATTCCGATTGTGTGTACGGGCCATAATGGTTTCCCTTTTTGATTTCAAAGCTTACTGAAATTGGTGTGTGATAATGTTTAGATATTAAAGTGATTCTAAAGGTTATTTTTTTTTTATTTATATAACAACAAACACGCTATACTTACCTGCTCTGTGTAGCAGTATGTCCTTCTTAAATGTCTCTCTTAGGTGGGGCAATATACAGTAGAATTGGTGCCATACAGATAAGAAGAAATGTATACCAGTTATCTTGTGTTAGCATTGTAAATAATTATTTTTTTGTAACATCCTAACCTAATGTTCTTGTCTGCTTTATATTATTTTACATAATTAATAAACAGCAGTCAGATGTCACTATGTATGTGGGAGATAGAGTATTAGCGTATGTCCTCATCAGTTATTCCTAACATGCTAATTACTCAGGAGCCTAGAGAAATTCTGTTTCTTGGAGAACAGAAGATACAATATAGTATGCGTTTTATACAGTAAGTTCCAGCAAGTGCTACATTCCACAAATCACATATGGCCCATTACACTAATGAATGTTTCTTGCCAAAACTAAAATCTTTAATCTAGCAATTCTTTAATTTATGCCAGTAAAAATTTGGGCTTCTACATTTTCTTTTCTGAGACGCGACTACCATTACTCAAATCTGTTACTTCTTTTTCATGATGTAGGATCAGCAGATCAAATATATATACGGTAAAGGCATACAGGTTGAATTGTTCATAATAACTACTTAGATCTTTGTAATCATAATAACCATATAACCCATCACTGCTAATTTTTCATGATACAAATGAGTTATATGTGTCCCAGTGATCTTTATATGGGGTCTGTGCCAGTCACTTCTTTCCTGTGAGCTGGACAGTTCTGTTTGCCCATTTTTCATTGTGTCCTGTGTTTCTCTGCTGGCCCATTTTTGGATCCTGTACCCAAAGCACCCAGGTCAGATGTCTCCGGTGGCTGCAGGTGCGATTTTGGAATACAGAACCCTGCATCTTTGTGAGTATGGATCCCTTAGTCTGATTCCCACAATTCAATTTACCTGACATATTTCCATGTTCATTACTATGTTATTTCCTTTAACCATTTTACTTTATAGATCATGTCTATGCATAAACCCATGAAGAGTGAGATTGAACTCACAAAACATGTTGGGACACCATAGATGCTGTGACACAATTACCATGGATTATTTAATGACTGTATGTAATGGATTTGTACATTTGGACCAACTTTTTAGCATTATGACAGCTTTTCCATTGCTGGCATACTCAATAAACCTTTACCATGTTTTTATTACTGGCTGTGTGGCGCTTCATTTAAAGTCGCAATGGGCAAAGTGTTGTATTTGTATGTTCATATGTATGTATTTGTATGTACAATAGGGATGGAGGCGCCTCACAGGGTACTACCAACCATATTCTGTTTCTTAGCTATATATGGGGTCAGTTTATATAGCGGCATTAGCTAAATCCAGACTTAAACATGATTGGGATTATGCAGTCTAAAGTCTTGTACACATGATTGGATTTTCCACAGACAAAGCCTCAGACTTTTGCCCGAAGGGCGTTGGCCTGAAAATTGTCTTGCATACAAACGAAACACAGTTGTCGGTCAACAAACACAAATGTAGTTACGTACTACTGTACGTTTTTTTAATGTTGTGTTTGGTGAGCATTGCTTCTGAGCATGCGTGTTTGTACTTTGGACTTTTGTCCGACGGACTTATGTACACACCATTGTAAAATCCAATAACAGACTGTTGTCCGTGGAAAATTTTAAAGCCTGCCATCCAATATTTGTCAGTGGAAAATCTGACAAAAATTGTGCAATGGAGCGTACAAACGGTCGGATTCCTATTGGAAAATCTGATTGTGTGTACAAGGCATTAGGCCTAAAACTCACACTTGCGAATGGGGCCATTTGTTATTGATGTGGGAGACGCAACAGGGTTGGAAAGCTTGACAGCTATTTATGGACACTTGCATTTAATCGCTTACGGAGTGATTACCTGCAAATGATAATCCCTGAATGCAGAATATCTGTATCCAGGGTAAATGTGAATATGGCCCGTTAATATTCCCATTTCTCATGCTTTCCAAGCCTCATTAATGGTTGGTGGGGCTGCCAAGTCACATTAAAGGACCAATAGGTAGGCTCAGAAAGTTACATAGTTAGTTGGTTGAAAAAAAAGATACAAGTCCATGTATACTATATGTACTGTGTTTATTTTTAAATTTTGCGCCGATCTCCACCCCCGTGCGTTGTTACGTCGCAAGGAGCGGAGCTCGGCGGCATAAGGAGAACACTGCTCGATCACATAGCGTGGCGGCATCACAGGATCCAGGGACAAGGTAAGTAACTTTTGCCTTTGGACTCTGCGAGGCGATCCCGAGTCGGGCTCAGGGTTACCGCTTTTGGTCCTGAAATTCCACCGCGAGCCAGACTCGGGAATACCGCCAAGGGGGTTAAAGTGGAACATCAGTCTCTCAATCAACATTGAATGTTTTAGTCCTTATGCTGCTACTGTTTATAAATAGATGGGAAAGTTTATAATATGAAACTTTTTTTTTTTACATTTCTTCAGTTGCTTCTTGGTTTTTCAGGCAAATGGCGTTATAAATCCTAAGAATCTTTAGGAGGGGAGGAGGAGTTTTCTCAGCTTAGAACACTCTCTTGTGTGCATGCCTGAGCTAAAAGCAGATGGATCCCAGGAAGTAAATGCTACATGAACCATCTGACCTTACTCGAGATGGTTACAGTCAGAAATGCTAGGGGGTGCTTTTTTCAAAGTGATCTCCCAGTGATTTTGGTTTGAGGTGCTCAGGTGCAGTGTAGTTCCGCTTTAAGGAACAACATGATAAACATGTTCTGTGCTGAAGGGGGGTACATCTGTGCTGAAGGGAGGGGTCTGTGCAGAATGGGGGTATCTGTGCTGAATGGGGGGTCCATCTGTGTTGAATGGGGGGTCTGTGCTGAAGGGGGGGTCCATCTGTCCTGAGGGGGGTCTGTACATTCTCTAGGCTATATTTATATGGGCATGGAGTGAATCTGAATTATCTCAAGAACTATTTTACACTGCCAGCTGGCCGCGTTATCGGTAAAGCGCTTTACCATCGTTTTAGCTGCGCTATCCGGTTGCTAGTGGGGTGCTTTTAACCCCTGCTAGCGTTTGAAGAAAGGGTTGAATGCGATTGCCAGTAGTGAATCTTGTGGGAGCTCTCTATCAGAACAGTGTGAAAATAGGTGTCTTTGGTCAATTCAGTTTTTTGGAGGTATCCCATGCTTCCCCTCACCCATCCAAATTTACATTAGCAATACAAGTGTAGCACCCTGCTCCTGTTGAGTGGGCGCTATTTTGTAAATTTAGTTACCTAAACTGTAGTTTAGCTCAGAGGATTTTACCAAATTGTGGGTTTCTTTTCCAGTCCAGCTGTGTTGCACATGTTCCCCTTGCCTGCAGGTGTCACTGTCACCGGGAGTCAAGGTTGGAAATGCAATAGGCTAAGTGCATTGAGTGCCTTCTTCCCATAAGCAGCCCAGTGGGCGTGGTCAACCGGCTGTGCATTCTTGGGGAGGGTACTTAAGGGATAGACACCGTTCTAGCGGGGTCTTCTGATCCTGACCTGATGGCCCTCCTGGCCTCAGGGATGCACTGACAGTGTTTTTACGGTCTCTGGGCTTGCTGGGCCGAGGCTCTGCAACTAAGAGTAGGCCCAGGATTTTCTGGGGCCTACTAGTCCAGGGGTGGTCCTGTGCTGTCTTGCCTGTGGGAAGAAGCTGAGCAATTGGGGACTCAATTGAAGGATGCATCCGGACCAACTTGCCTCACTGTGCTGCCGGCATGGCTGAAAGATCCTGGCACCGTGAGCTGTGTGTGCTGTCTTTGAAATTTCGCTAAGTGTATGCATGAGGGCTGTGTAATGACCCAACGACACTCATCAAGTCTGTGGCAGAGACTTTGAACGAGCTTCGCATCGGCTGCTAGGTCAGTGAGAGTGGGCCTATCCGGTGGTTGCTAAATCCAGCGTGGAACCGATTTGTCCTCTGGATCTAAGGCCTCTTACACACAGATCAGTTTTCCTTCAGGTTTTTCTTTTCAGTTTACCAAAACTATGTAGTACAAGGGCCTGCCTGATTGCATACAAATTGAGACTCTTGAGGTTTGACCTCATATTAGATGGATTTGGTAAACTGAAAAGAAAAACCTGAAGAAAAACTGATCTGTGTGTAAGAGGCCTTAGACTGTTCCCGTTATCCGCAAAGCCTGGTACCTGAATCTTCCCTATCCCTCTATCCCTCTGTTGGAGAACCTGTCATGAGTTGAATGTGGTTCCTAAACCTTGTAAACTTTTCTGGACAGTATGTATGAAAACCGGATTAGGCTGTAATATATGATGGAGAGAAGAGGCAGTTTTTTTTTATTGAAATAAACTTTAGAGTGTGTTATCTGAGAGGTAGTAGTCACAAATACTGAGTGCTGGAACATTGTAATATCCCAAAAGCTTCAAGGTGCAATGCAGGATTCAACTTGCAGGAGGCATTAGAAACTTGGCAACTGAGGCTCAGCTGCAGACATATTGCTTGGCATCTTTACAGTGCCAGAGCACTGGAATAGGCCATAAGAGGTGGCAGGGGCTGGTACAGGTGGCATATACAGTAGCTTTTTTTGGGGGATCTCTACATCATCTCTCTGTCACATAAAGAAATGGGTTGAGCTACTAAGGATGGACGCATTACAACATGCAACCAGAGCTTAGCGTTCAAAAATTATATAATATACTCTACTATAGAGGTAAAGATTCCAATACACCTCTATATGCAAGTGATTATCATTACGGGTCCCCAGGCGCCTCTCCACTCAAACAGGAGTTTGGGGGTTCTCTACATCATATCAGCTTGAGCATATAGGGATGTATTAGGCCACTAAGGGAGATGCTATAAAATAGCATCAACCCCTAGCATAGAAAAGTTAAAGCGAATATGTTCATACAATTAGGACAAGGCCTTTAATGTATTTGTACTTATGTCAAGCTCGTAGTAAATAGGAGTTGTAGTGACAACTATTAATTTTATATTAGAGGCAATATAGCTCAGGTAATAGTAGTTGTATATAAAAGGCAATATAGCTCAAGTTATTATAGTTGCATATCTGAGGTAAATATTGCACACACAATAGTAGTTGCATGTGAGAGGCAATGTAGCTCAGGTTATTATAGTTGCATATATGAGGTGAATATTGCACACGTAATATGAGGGTAGCTGACTGTTTAACCACTTAAGACCCGGACCAAAATGCAGGTAAATGACCTGGCCCCTTTTTGCGATTCGGCACTGTGTCGCTTTAACTGACAATTGCGCGGTCGTGCGACGTGGCTTCCAAACTAAATTTGCGTCCTTTTCTTCCCACAAATAGAGCTTTCTTTTCGTGGAATTTGATCGCCTCTGGGATTTTTATTTTTTGCAACATTTTTGAAAAAAAATCAATATTTTTTACTTTTTGTTATAAGAAAAATCAAATGAAATTTTAGTCAAACATTTAGGCCAAAATGTATTTAGCCACATGTCTTTAGTAAAAAAAAATCACAATAAAAAAAAAATAGCTACCTAGCGGGAACAGCGACACTAATACAGCGATCAGAAAAATGATCGCTTAGTGACGCTGGCAATAGGGAGTGAAAGGGTTAACTAGGGCAGTGATCAAGGGGTTAAAACTTTATTAGGGGGGTAGGGGGCTATCCTGAACCTAACACTAACTGCCTGTCACACTGACACTAACTGCAGTGATAATACATATAATCACTGCAGTCAGTGACACTGTGACAGGGGGGAGGGGGTGGGGGGGCGGTTGATCGGGGGGGTTAAATGTGCCTATGTGTCTGTGTGTCAGTGTAGTGTTGTAAATACTCACTGTGCGATGTGATCTCTCCTCAGCGGTGGTTAAAAAAAACGCTGAGGGGAGAGATCACATCACTTCCTCCTTCCTGTGTTTACACAGGAGGAGGAAATTACACGCAGGGGAGCGCGCGGATTGGTTGAGAGCGATCCGGAGGGGGCGGACAAAAACGAACCGCCGCCCCCTCTGCACGGATCGCTCGGCCAGGTAACCGGACCGCCGTATGTACGGGGGGGGTCCGATCGGACCCCTGAACCCCCTCAAGGCACCAACGTATATATACGTCGATGTGCCTGTCGGTGCCATATTGCCGACGTAAATGTACATGCGGCGGTCCGCAAGCAGTTAAGGTACTCCTTAACACAGCAGTATTTTCCAAATAGTATGTTCATCTCCACGGAGCATATTAAGTAACAACAAATGCATTAGATGGAACACAAGCAGTAGATCTTCTTATAGGACTACAAGTGATACAATAGCTACTTATCCGTTTGTAGGCTTCTATGGTGGAGATAGAGATTCCGTGGTTTAGGGTGTTCAGCAAAAGGCCTCAGGGTTGTCCCCAGCAACGCTCTGTCTTGTTGTAGGTGCAACAGCACCAAAGTAGTAGTTGTTGCCTGGAGCGGTGTTGCAGCATGGGGAGCGATGGCTGCAATAAGAGTAGCGTGGTCGAGCTACTGCTGACAATAATGGAACAGTGTGCAGGAGGCACACCACTCTGTTTAAAGGATCGGGCCAGCTGTAGTGCATAAGCACTAATTCAAAAAGGAGCGCTGTTTGAGGTGGCGCACTTCCACAGTGGAACGCACAGGGCCCCAGCGCGGAACGCATCACAGGAAGTAACAGGCGCGGGGGGCGCCTGTTACACATTGGTGGCATCAGTGTTGGCACAGCCAGCATTTATGAGCCTGGGGGGTGAGTCATTACTGGCTGTGCAGAAAAAAGGCCTGTGTGTGGCATGCTCTTCTAATGACCTCTGCGGGGGAGTTCTGAGGGGTAGCCCAAGGTGTTTTGCCATGTAGGGAGGAACTGGTCAGAGAATATTGCTGTACTGTTTAGGGTTCGGGTCAGAAGCTTGCTGAATATTATTGTAAGTTACAAAATTACAGTGGTGTGTCAGTGTATAGAAATGTGACAGCCGCATGTCAGTCTATGGCATTGTGACCGCGACATGTGACAGCATGCATGTGTGGCCATGCTATAAAGCCACAGCATGCACCAGACTTTGTGCAAACTGAGGTGCCTGCTAATTACTCCTGTTAATCTCCAATTTTATCGCTGGACCCCTGATATATCTGTCCTTGTCTCTCTGCTATTTGAAAGTTAAAGGATAATCACTGGACCTAGCATGGAACTTAATTTTGATTTCAGAGGTCCAAGATCATTGCATACAGTCTGAACTTAAAGTGGTTGTATTATAGTCATTTTTTTAACTTTTACCTACAGGTAAGCCTATAATAAGGCTTAGCTGTAGGTAAAAAGAATATCTCCTAAACCTGTACGCTTAAGGAGATATTCCCCTTAAGCGCCGCATGCGCATCAGGGATTCTCGGCTGAAAGCCCAGCAGATGCCAGACCTTGCCGGAAAGAAGTCTCCTGCGCGCATGCGAGGGAGTGACGACATTGCGGCTCCAGCCACTCACATCGCTGGAGCCAGGATACCCGGAAGACACACCAAGTCAAAATGTCATCTCCCTCGGCGTGGACCGGCTGAGATACCGACACCTCGTTCTAAGATAAGTATTTCAAAATGGGCTAGTATGTGGTGCATACTAGCTCATTATGCCTTTTGCCTTACAGGTGACAGTAGGTATACAACCGCTTTAAGATCTAAAGAGCTTCAATGAAATTCTACACAGTCTAATCTGTGATTGAATTTTATATTTTGCTAGTGATTATAATAATTATTATTATTAGGGTTGTCCCGATACCAGTATCGGTATCAGGACCGATTCCGAGTATTTGCAGGAGTACTTGTACTCCCGCAAATACCCCCGATACCCAAATAGAAAACTTCAGCGGAGACTGCAGGCAGATTTAGGCAGCGGGCGGGTTTAGGCAGCGGAGTAGCAGGCGTCAGTCCACCCCCTACTGAAGAGTCAGCTGAGCGGGCGGGATTAGGCAGCGGAGTAGCAGGCGTCTGTCCACCCCCCCCCCCTACTGAAGAGTCAGCTGAGCGGGCGGGATTAGGCAGCGGTGCGCAATTCCAGAAGACTCACGGAGAGAGGAACCTAAGGTAGTGACTTTGCGGGGGTGCGAGCCGCACTGGAATGACACCCGTGACCCGTCAGATCCTGCCCTGCTCTCCGTGGTCGCAGGTACGAGCAGAGTAAAGTAGCCCGCCTCCCCCTCCTCCTGTATGTCTACACAGGGGACCCCGACCCATCCCCTGTGTATGTCTGTGCATGTCAGGATCATCTAAAGTACAGGTACATTATAGTACTGAAGAGGGATGATCTGTTCTGAAAGGGGATCTGTACTGAAGGGGGGATCTGTACTGAATGGGGGGAGCAAGAGGGAGTGTCCTTTACACAGGGCGTGCGGTAATCAGCTATTGAGAAACTAAAGGTGCATGTAATTTTCACGGCAGCGGCTTTGTATTAACGGCGGCATCATCATCATCCGGTAGGGGGACATGGCTGTATGTGGGGGACATGGCTGCAATATGTGGGGGACATGGCTGTATGTGAGGGACATGGCTGCATATGGGGGACATGGCTGTATATGGGGGACATGGCTGCAATATGTGGGGGACGTGGCTGTATATGGGGGACATGGCTGCATATGTGGGGGACATGGCTGTATATGGGTGACATGGCTGTATATGGGGGACATGGCTGCAATATGTGGGGGACATGGCTGTATATGGGGGACATGGCTGTATATGGGGGACATGTCTGTATATGGGGGACATGGCTGCAATATGTGGGGGACATGGCTGTATATGGGGGACATGACTGTATATGGGGGACATGGCTGTATGTGGGGGACATGGCTGTATGTGGGGGACATGGCTGTATATGGGGGACATGGCTGCATATGTGGGGGACATGGCTGGAGGGACATGGCTGCATATGTGGGAGATATGACTGCCTTTGGGGACACATTTAAAAAAAGTATCGCTATTCGGTATTGGCGACTACTTGAAAAAAAAGTATCCGTACTTGTACTCGGTCCTAAAAAAGTGGTATCGGGACAACCCTAATTATTATTATTATATTTTCCCACAAGTGGAACAAATTTTTTTTTAAGTAATCCAGATTGTTATGATATAATCTATTGGTGCTGTAGTAAATGGCACTGGATGTAATGTCACAAACCGGGACAATTCAAATCCAATCACTTGGTGAGAAAAATGCATTGGCAAAGAATATCTTTAGTGCAAACGGAATTCCAAACAATTAGTAAATTCAGAGATACAGTCAGCTTAAGTTATATGCAATTAAATTTTCATTGTAAAGTCAAGCTTAACCCTGCACCCTCTGAAATCCTAAGCTTTCCTAAGGTCAATAATGGCACCCATTATTAAACAATGAGCAGAGAGGGGCAGCTCAAAGCTTTGCTATTACAGCATTAGTTTATAGCTGCATATGAATTCAGTTGTCTATATCTGGATGTACTGAGGGTTTTGATATGCAGTTTTCACTGAAGGTAATCCTTATGTATTTGTTCAGCATAAGTTCAGTGTATTGCTCAAGAAATAACCTGAGCTTTGAAAACATGAACACTTCGTATTTGGCTCACCCCTCGCATTCATGTATTATTATTATTATACAGGATTTATATAGTGCCAACAGTTCGTGCAGTGCTTTATATGTATGAGCCTTGTTCATATCAGTGGTTTCTGGTGTTGGCTTTGTTGGCACCAGAATGGTAGGTCTTCAGTGTAGAGCATGGGTCTTCAAACTATGGCCCTCCAGTTGTTCAGGAACTACAATTCCCATCATGCCTAGTCATGTCTGTAAATGTCAGTGTGTTACAATGCCTCATGGGATGTGTAGTTCTACAACAGCTGGAGGGCCGTAGTTTGAGGATCCCTGGTGTAGAGGATGCTGGCACTGGAGAGGTAAGTATGCAAACAAGGGGTTATATTTTCAAAAGGGATGTTTCGTTTTAGGATTACAGATTGGGTTAGTGCTAGTGATAGAGTTACAGGGAGGGTTAGTGCAGGAGTTAGGCTTAAAAAAAAGAATTAGTGCACAGGTTAGGTTTGCAGAAAGGGTTAATGCTAGAGTTACTAAGAGTGTTAGCACTAGGTTTAGAGTTTCGAAAACTACCAACCAATGCTAAAAACAAATGTATGTTATGCATTTTTACAACATTTCGCTCTGTTCCTTTTCCAACTCACACATCAGTAGTAAATTAAGCTGGCTTTGTTATCTGTACAGAAAGAAAAACAATCCTATAAGTAGACTGTGGGTGTGTACTGGCAACCTTTTGTAGATTTGGTGTAGAGACACACTGAAAGTGGATGTAAGCCCAAAATGATTTTTTTTTTTTTTGCTGTCACAATGTAGAGTAAAATATTTCCTATCATCTGTGCCCAGTCTTGCCACAAAGAGTTAATCCAGCTCTGAGCAATCCTCTTTTGTTGTTCAGTGAGATAAAACGGACTAACAGAGAAAAACCTAGGCCTGTTTTGCCCCCGTACTGTGAGTGGCAGGTTATTTACATATCTCATGCACTAGCCTGGAGACAGGCATTATTTTTTAATTCCCACCCCCACTCCTTTTCTGAAGTCATGTGGTTACTTTTCTGGATTTTGACTGGATGTTAGTGATCATAGCAGAATTCAGTGTACGTAATACACAGGACAAAATGCATGTTGACAAGGGGAGTGTAGAGGACGACGGGGAGTTGACTGACATCACGACTCCACCCACCGAGCTACAGACAACAGACCCACCCACAGCATCTGCAGTTTTTCAGTTCTTATAACAGACAGAGGGGGGACATTTGACAGGTAAGGATACATGCAGGAGGCATGTATATCCTTATAGATCAGCACTATGGCAGTAGTTTAGAAAGGATGAGAGTGGATTTACATCCACATTAAGGCCTTGAGCTGCCATTGTGCTGTGCTGGGCTGGGATACTTGTGTGTCTGCACCTTTGAGGTGGAATGGGCTAACTATGGGCATGCCTCTGATGTATTCATTGTTATATATAGTATGTATCAGAATGGAAGCTCTGTAAGGCCCCATACACACGAGCAGACAGATTTGTTCACACACACACGATCAAACCAAAATCCCCGCCGCCAGACGGTGCGGTGACGTTGACGCCGCCACGTCACCGCACCAGGAAGTAAAACACTTCCGCGCATGCGTCGAAACCATTCGGCGCGTGTGCGAGAAGACATGTCTGCTGGTTAGCGTACTAACCAGCAGACATGTCGGTCGGACGGGTTCCCAGCCGACAGATTGGTAAGCATGCTTTCCAATCTGTCGGGTGGCCAAATCCGTCTGTTTGCCCGTACACACGATCGAATCTGTCTGCTGAAACGGTCTAGCAGACCGTTTCCAGCAGACAGATTTGATCGTGTGTACGAGGCCTTAGACTACAGTTAGGGATTACACTTCACAGAAGGACAAAATCAGGTTTATTTACTAAAGCTAGAGAGTGCAAAATTAGTCACAATTCTGCATAGAAACCATTCAGCTTCCAGGTTTTATTGCCAAGACTTAATTGAACAAGCTGCGGTTAGAAGCTGATTGGTTTCTGTGCAGAACTGTAACTAATTTTGCACTTTCTAGCTTTAGTAAATAAACCGCAATATGGCTCTCACATACATTTGCTAATGAATGCAGCTAAAACCTATTTTTTAAGGTCAATTGTTAACAAGTGAACAATTATTATTATTATTGCTGGTAAGTGTGCTGGGAAACACTTGTATTATATTGTAATATGGCCATTATACTTACTTGAATATAGTTTTGCTCTCTTTTAGCCTAGAGTTTCACTTTAGGAAGACTAGGTCAACAGTGTAAACCAGACTGTAGCAGCACCTCTGAATTAAATAGCTAAATCTGGTATAAATGAACTCAGCCATGCTCTTGAATAATAGAGTTATAATGATACCTAGTAACCTATGAAGTGATAAATACACTTATGATAAATGCTGTACTTTGAAAGTAAATTGGCTGATGATACAGTTGTTTGCACTGAAGGATATAATTAGTGCATACCCATCCTAAATGGATACAAAAAGGTCTTTAAAGGACACTGGGAATTAGTTTCATTATATTCTACATCTCTTTTTTTCTTTTCATAATTAAAACAAAGTGGTATTGAGAGCAGCTTTTATTCTTATACACCGGAAGCAAGAACAGTATTCTTATCCTTGTTCCATAGTCATGCAGTCATAGGACAGAGCCAAGAATCCACCATAATATTGTGTTACAAGTTGACACTTTGTGGGTAGGGGCAAGCAACTTTCTGAGACGTGAACTAGGACACCTTTTAGCACAACGTTGCCACAGTTACAAAATGGCACCACATTTTAATAATGCCTAAGCTGGTAGCTCCACTGCTCCTGGGTGCCACAATGGAGTAATTCAGGGACAATGATATTCATGAGTTGCCATTTGACTCTTCCTTTAGATCTGTGTTTTGACTTGCGCCTTCTCTTGCTTATGTGGAAGCATATGTGACAGCTTATGTGATACCTTGTAATTGGCCTAGCACAGCCACATGGACTGAGGAATGCGTTTATATTGCTGCTCGCTATGGGGACACTGTTGTTTACTCACTCCTGAGCCCTGCTCTATGTGTCCATAAGATACATAAAGCTGCAGCTTGCCTTTGGCTCCCACTGCTGCCTCAGCCAATGAGGAGGGGGGGTCCCAGGACAGCTGAGGCTCTCGTGCACATCACTGGCTCGAGTGGGCATCAGGTTCGTATTAAGGGGCCTGTGGGGGAAACAGTTTTATTTTTTTTACCTTTGTGCCTAGAATGTATGAAGTTAAAAAATCTCAGCCTTTACAACCACTTTACTTTTTTTTAACTATAATTACCATTTAACCAGGGAAAAATACTGTATAATTTGTTGGTTATTTAGTATTATCATTTGAGGCACCATCAAGTCGATGTGGACTTATAGGGATAATACACAGGATTGTGTTTCCTTTGTATGCAGTTCCCTATCCCCCCTCCTTTATACTTACTTGAGCCTGATCTCGATCTAGTGCTGTAACTGATAGCAGTGACTCTCCATTCTCGCTCTCCTCACCAGACAGAGAGGCAGCAGTGGGAACCATTGGCTCCTGCTGCTGTCAATTACAGTGAGCAGAGAGTGGGGGTGGGGCTGAGCCACGCTCTGGTGTTAATTGACACACAGAGAGTGGCTTGGGATCAAGCCCACATGAGTGCCGCCAGAGCAAGTGGCAAGTGGTAGGGGACCTGAGAAGAAGAAGATTGGGGATGCTCTGTGCAAAACTATTGCATAGAGCAAGTAAGTGTAACATGTTTGGTATTTAAAAAAAAATGTTAGGCTTACAATCTCTTTAATGTTTTGTAATTTACAACAATAAAACACGTAAAAATGAAAATAGTGCATAGTTTACATTTTTCAAGTTGTTTCTTGACCCCCTATTGTTGAAAACGTTGCTAAAAGCAGTTTTTTTTTTATATGTAGCATTATCCCTGAATGAGCTACTGAGTATTTTTGGGTGGCACGTTAAATCTATCTTCTCGCTGTCCAGGGTGAAAAGAGAGTCCTATGAATTTCAATGTCCACATAAGCACTTATTTTTCCAAGATTTATTTGCAGAACTTCAGTAGAAAAGAAGTGAAAGGGGTGGAAGGGTAAGTAAATAGGTAGGTTCAGGTGCATAATCAGAAATGGGAAAGAGTCCTGCTTCCAGCAAACAGTTCTCATCACCACTCTAGCCAGAGTGGGTATTGCATCACCCGGATAGGTCCCTCTCCCTGGCCTAGCAGCTGGAATGGCGCACGGAATAAAGTACAGTCTCTGCCACAGACCTTCTTTTATGGAGACACTTTTGGTCCAGAATCCTCTGCCATAGGATTCAGCACCCGGATCTCTCCAGATTAACTCTTGTAGAACTTAGATCTGACAGGCGACCACCGTCAAGCCTCTCAGAGTATGGTGCATCCTTCGATGAAGTTTCCAGGCCTACTCCCAAGATACCAGCCTCTTGCATGGTCCTCTTCAAGATAGGTCCTCCCCTGGCTTCCTTCATCAAGTGGCTTCCTCCCGCAGGACAGACAGCACAGATCACCCTTTCAGAAAACAGGCCCCAGTCTGACTACTGGGCCTACCAGGCGAATCCGCAACCAACGTGGTCCCAGAGTCAGGATTCAGGACCCGCACCTCAGGCCACGAGGCTTGAATGACACCCCCGCCAATGGCGTCTGTCCCTTAAGTACCCCTCCCCAGCATGCACAGCAGGGTGACCACTTCCCCTGATTTGCTGCTAAGGGGGACACCCAACGCACCTTGACCTTGCTGCTGCCACCCTTGGCCTGGAGTGGTAATGACACCCCTCAGACGAACAATAGTGGGAACTCCCAGCACAGCCATGGCTGGAACAGAGGCTAAATTTGCCATTAATCACATTAGTCTGAGCCCAGATAACAGCTCAGACCCCACTAAATTTAAAGCAGTGCCTGTTCAACAGAAGCAGCCTGCTACATATATTATACATATACTATTGAGCGTCATAAAACACTTCAACACCCATTCAGCACACCCCTGAACACCCTTGGCTTGGTTATGTTAATTTTGTAATTGTCCTCTTTAGGGATCTAAAAAGATGTCTGCAATTTACATCATAACCTCTCATTTCTATTGAAATTATGAAGAAATGGAAAGAGTCATTTCTGAGAGCCAGTGACTTTGATACAAGATTACCTGCCTTAGTGACAAAGACTCTCAGTCTGCTGGTGCTTAGACTGTTCCCCCTGAGCTTGAAAATCTCTGCACAGACTGGGCCCTAGAGTGTAATATCATCACAAGTATGTACCAATTTCACAATTTACTTTAAAGAAAAACAAAACCTTTCTCAAGTAAAAAACAGCAATTCTGAAAAGCCAGAACTGTTCTTTCAATTAAAGATATATTCTAAAAGTAACCTGTAACAGTAGAAAGCTGTCATTACTGACTTGTTTTTGAAGGTGCATCTGTCTGTCATCCTCATGCTTGTTTCCACTGTAGTGCTTATCCCCGCAGGAGCCACTTTATATGTTGGGTTCTCCGTTTTGCTACGACTCTTTAAGTTGCTCAGTTCCCACTGACACACCTGGTTATAGGTTGAAGGCTGCTCACATCTGTGTAACCTAAATATCAGTATGCTACCACTCTATAATAATACACAACACAGGCATTGACTAATCCGAATATAAATGCCCTTCAGAGCGTGCTACACATACAGCCTAAATAGTGGGTGGGTGTTTGTGGTTCTGAAAAGGGGTAGTCCCGGAGGCAGCTATAAAGTACCTGGCACCTATTTAGCAGTACACCAAGACAGCTATACTTGGAGACCGTCTGTAGGGTGGTGCACATGATGTATGGCTAATGGGCTGTATCCTTTGCCATAAACTGTGAGCAGTAAGGGGTAAGCAGGCAAAGGGTCACACAGCTAGTTGCACCCAACTACACCACTAACTTGGAACAGGCATACAGTCAGAGTCAGGACGCCTTATACCTTGCTCTAGCCAATGAATCCTGCAGTGGTTAAGGAAAGATAAGCATCCTGGCCCAGGAGACTTTATCTTCAAAAGTGTATCAGCAATACCAGGTTTCTACTTCTAATATGTTTCTTTTTAAAATAATTCATTACAATTAATTTTTTGTGTTTAGCTTTGGGTGGGTATGACAGAGGTAATGAATGGTTAGAAATGTTCTATATGTCCTGGTGAACAGGAGTTAATAGAGTATTTTCTAATGAGGACTTTTGTTCCCATACTCATTAAGGATTTCCCAATCACTTAAGCCCTGTACACACAATCGGATATCTGATGGAATCTTATCCGATGTATTTTTTGGTCAGATATCCGATGAAGCTGACTTTAATCAGTCTTGCCAGTCTGTGCCAAATGCAGGGACGTAAAACACTACGACGTGCTGAGAAAAATGAAGGTCAATGCTTCCGAGTATGCGTCGACTTGATCCTGAGATTTTCGACCGATGGACTTCCACACAGACGATAGTTTTTTTCTATCGGTTTTTTATCCATAGGAAAAATTTAAAACATGTTCTAGTTTTTTTTCAACGATGGAAAACAAACCAATGGGGCCCACACACGATCGGTTTGTTCGATGAAAACAGTCCATTGGTCTGTTTTCATCGGACAAACCGATCGTGTGTACAGGGCTAAGAGTTTTCAATTACTTATTTTTGTGTGTCTGAGGCCTCGTACACACGACCGAGGAACTCGTCGGGCGAAACACATCGTTTTCCCTCATCGAGTTCCTTGTTAGGCTTGTCGAGGAACTTGACAAGCTGTCTTTGTGTACACACTGTCAAGACCAAATCTCTTCGTTCTCAAACGCGGTGACTTCACCACATACTACGGCAGGGGAAGTTCAATTCCACTGGCACAACCCGTGGGGCTGCTTTTGCTAATCTCATGTTACTGAGTGTTAGGTTAAAGTTTAGTAAGAGACATTTTCACTTTTCAGTCTGTTACAGCGTGACAAATGTGCTATTTCCATTACAAACGCTACTTTTACCGAAGGCAGCCCGACGAGGAACATGACGAGCCAATTTGGACTCCCGTTGAGGAAAATGAAAACTTGCTCTTTTTTTTGCTCGTCGAGTTCCTCGACAGTTTCCTCGATGAAAAACTTACACGACCGGTTTCCTCGGCAAAAAAGCTCTCCCACCAAGTTTCTTGATAGATTCTGCTGAGGAAAACGGTCATGTGTATGAGGCCTGACCCAAAGTGGCACAACCTAAAAGGGCTTCTAACCATTCTATATATATCCAGAACTAATGAAAAATTACAGGTAAAATATTAAATGTGCGCAAAAGTACAGATGCTGCATGTAGCTACCAATCAGAATTCTTTATTCCCCCCATTAAATGAACGCTGAAGCTTGATTCGTTGTTAGGCGCAAAAATGTTTTTCTTTTCTCTTGTTTTAATGAATCAGTCCCTTTGTGTAAAATTTTCTGTTTTCAGACAGAATTCAATAGAAATTGTAATGCATATTTATAAGGTACTTACATGTGAAATTTGTATAAATGTTTTAGAATATTTTTGCTCATCCAGCAAGCATACAGGAAGATTGTGTGCAAAGGGTATTATTAGAGTTTAGTATCATCTGTTACTCTCAGTGACATTTGTCCCAATTTACTACAAATAGCTTTTTTCCATGTGATTGAATTGTCAACTCAATCTGGTATGAGTGCTTTTGAAATTGGAAAAACCTTAATAGTTTGATTTGATTGTGAGTTAACCTCATTCTGTATATTTTATACACTTTGCTACTGTATTTGTTGTACATTTTTATTAAGAATGAAAAAACATATGACATAAAATTGATGGATTTGGAGTCCTGATAAGTTTTTGTAAACTTGAAGTTGGGTAGGAGAACAATCTGTCTAACAGTATGCATATTCAGTCATTTTAATGAATATATATTTTTAGGTAAACCTTTCATTAAAAAAATAAAAGTCCTTATTTGCAGAGACTTGTGAGCAAGGAGAATGCAGCTATGACAGCCTCCATGTTTCTTTAGTGCCAAGTTTTTTTTCTTTAGCAGCTTTGCAAAGAAGACACTTAATACTCACCAGGGTCGTAGATAATTTTTTTTCATGGGGATTCATTCTTGGTCACCCAGAGGCAAAAATGCAGCACGCAGTGGTGAATTGGTGGTGAGGCAAAATTTCCGCTAGCAGTGGGAGGGGCTTATAACTTGCGCTCACTCACTAAATACATGTAGCTGGGAGCCCCATGCCAATTCCCCCCATCCTCGCCATTGACCCAACAAACCAAGCAGCTGTTGTGGGGGAAATCATTACAAGTGAGGGCTCCTCCAATTATCTCTGTTCTGCAAGCAAGAAACCAAAATAACAAGCTAAAAATAGCCAACATGAATCCTGCTACCACAACCCAGTGGTGTAAAAAGAAAAATTGCTGTTGGGAGTCAAGCGTGGTGGTTAACATCCCAGAAAACACCTGTAAAGAAAAGCAGATCCAACAAGCAGTGATGGCACTAGTTCCTGCCCAGCAAATGTACATACTGGACATGACAGCAGATCAAGCCACCTCTTGCAGCTATGTTTTTCCAGAGTGGAGAAGGGAAATCCCTACCTGCTTCCAGGGAGCTAGCCTACATTTGACTAATGACATTAAGGCCCACCTGGTTTAACTGAGAATGTTGGAAACCAATCCAGTGAGTTCAAGCCAGATAACTCAGACAGAAGGATCCACTTTTCCAGCACCTGTGGCTGAATTCATTGCTAATCTGGGAGAGTTCATGTGCCAAACAAGTATCCCAAAGTAGACTGGGTCTGGGTATCAGAAACTGAGGGTTTTTCCAGACAACTAGCCACGGCCTACTGGTGGGGAGGATTTTGAGGAGCGGTTGGAGCAAGTGGCAGCAACATTTGGAACCTCAGCAAACCAGCCTGTACTGTCTGTGATTACCTAAGTATCCTTTTAAGTGGTTTTTGAGAGAACAGAGTAGGCCTCCAACCTCATATACCAATTTGAACATACCTACCAGAATGAGGGAGACAAGCTGTCTGAATATCTGAGGTTCCTTGACAAGATAATACATCAGCTGCTGCTGAAAAAAGGTGTCGATCCCAGAGCAGTAGAGTTTAAAGGGGAGTTAAGTCCTTAGATCAGTGATGGCAAACATTGGCACCCCAGATGTTTTGGAACTACATTTCCCATGATGCTCTGCAGTGTAGTTAAGCATCATGGAGAATGTAGTTCCAAAACTTCTGGGGTGCCAAGGTTCGTTACTATTGCCTTAGATCCTATTATGCTTCAGCTGAAAACATTAGAAGATAGGGGAATCCTAAAGTACCCTTAGTTAATCAGGACTGTGCATAAAGAGGAAGTAATGCTGAAGAATTAAAATAAGGACTGGATATCAAAACCTGTTGCTGAGATCAGAGTGGCTAATGCAACCAGTGGCAACCCAGAAACAGAGCTTTTAAAAACCCAGATGGCCCAGCTAATGGAAATGGTGACCATGCTAGCAGGAAGGATCAGCGCGCAACTTGGGAAGATTATACAAGATACTCATCCTGAGCGGTCAGCAGATTTAGTGATCTTCTACAATTGTGGATGTGTAGGCCACTACAAACATGAATTCTCATGTCTGCTGAAGGGAGAAGAGCATCCACAGAGGCCACAGAGAAATTCCTCAAATGTGGCCAGGTGCCTGACTACTTCAACCAGCTTTAGATCATGTTGTGATGCAAAAAAGGAGGCTAGGCCTGAGCCTGTAAGGCCTCGTACACACGAGGGGATATGTCCGCTGAAAACGGTCCGATGGACCGTTTCAGCAGACATCTCCGCTCGTGTGTATGGGCTAGCGGACAGATTTCTCCACCCGACAGATTTCAAAGCATGCTTTGAAATCTATCCGGTGGGAATCTGTCCGCCCGACATGTCTGCTGGTTAGTACACTTACCAGCAGACATGTCGTCCCCCACCGCCGCCGCGCCGCCGCCGAATGGATTCGGCGCATGCGCGGAAGTGTTTAACTTCCTGGTGCGGTGACGTGGCGGTGACGTGGCGGCGTCAACGTCACCGCCGCGTCACCGCCACGTCACCGCGCCGTCCGGCGGCGGGGAATTTGATCCGATGGTGTGTACACGCCATCGGATCAAACTCCCGATCGGACATATCCGATGGAAATGGTCCGCGGACCGTTTTCATCGGATATGTCCGATCGTGTGTACGAGGCCTAAGAGACACCTGACCCCCCAAAGAGACACCTGAAGACTTTTCCTGTATTGAATCACACTGTTAAAGAGACACATGTCCATCAGTCTTCATAACCTTGTCCAAAGAATTGTTTTGGGCACCAGGGAGGAAAAAAAGCAAACCAAGTTGACTAGACCTGATACCTCCCTCAACACCAATAGAGCCCCTGACAAGCTAGTGGAAGTGAAAGAGATTTACACAAGGGCTCTTCCCAACTCAGTTGCTAAAGTAACTTTGCTAACTCAAGACTTCTACAATAAGCACTTTGAAGTATATGCCTTTGCAAAGGTTGGAAGACTTAGACATTCGGGACATTTGAGCAGTGAAGTATGCATGTAATGGTTACTTGCAAATCAAATTGTCACTTAATTCTCCATCTGTTGGACAACCAGTTTCCTTAAACACACTTGCTGTTGTTTGTTCGCAGCCACCAGGGTCCATGAGAGCCTGTGAGAGGCCCCTGATCATAGAGACAAACACAAGCTTAATGAGGCAACTGTTGGCCCTTGTTACTCCAAGAAGTTATTCAAAGCATAGACAGGAAGAGTGATCCAAGAGGCAGCAAAGACATAAGAAGGACAATCTGCCCTTCCAAGAGACTGTCCTATGACACATCAGGTAAGAGGTCCAAGGAAGTTATCTTTACCACCCAAGGACCTATGAAATGCCAACCTTCCCTGCTCCAGTTGCAAAGGAGGCCAACTCTAGCTCACCCCCTGACACATCTTGGTAGGCATTACCAGTATCAGTGGTATATGGTCAAGGCAACTACTCTCTAGGGATGAGTAGAACAACCCCATCAGAATATGTGAACAGGCAATAAATTAGCTCGAACATCCAAACACTGCAAACATGAAAAATCTAAAGTGCTAATTTTAAAGGCTTATATGCAAGTTATTGTCATAAAAAGTGTCTGGGGATTCCGGTCCTGCTCCAGGGTACATGTATCAATGCAAAAAAAGTTTTAAAAAACGGCCGTGCAGAGTCTCAATCGGAGACACCCCAGGAATGACATTGTGGCAGCCTGACAGGTCTTATGTAGCTGAGGACAGGGCCATCTGGGCTTTCCCAGTGACGTGACAGGTGACCCCGCCCCCTCTGATGTAACGCAGGTTTCCCATTGCATCAGAGGAGGGCGGGGTCACCCATCACGTCACTGGGAAAGCCCAGGTTTCAGAGGGGGACGGGGTCATCTGACAGGTGGCCCTGTCCTCAGCTACATAAGACCTGTCAGGCTGCTGCAACGTCATTCCCGGGGTGTCTCTGGTGGAGACAGGATGCTGTTCCTCACTGGACATCATCGCTGGAGCCTGGGGATCATCCATCGCTGGATACCAACAGCACTGGAGTGGAGATCGAGAGTGGATTACCACCGCTGGAATCTTTTTTTTATTATCATTTTTTTATTTTTAATAAAGGACTCATCCCAACTGTGTCTGTGTGTTTTTTTTAAAAAATACACTTTCTTTGTGAAATAGTAGGGGTACAATGTATCCCTTACCAATTCACCTAAGGGGGGGCCGGGATTGGGGGATCCCTTTGTTAAAGGGGTCTTCCAAAATTCTGATAATCCTCCGCCCACAGACCCCCACAACCACCGGGCTTTTTTTTAATTTATTTGGCGCAGAGTTTCCCTTAAATTCCATATCAGACCTGAAGTTTCTGGTATGGATATTTGGGGGGAACCCCACGTCATTTTTTTTTTATTTGGCGCACAGTCCCCCTTAATATCCATACCAGAACTGGAGGGCCTGGTAATCAAATTTGGGGGGACCCTCACACATTTTTTTTTTTAACAATGACTTTAAATTACCTTTCTACCTTTCTCTGTATTCATTACAGCCGTGAGTACTTTTAAATTATGTTTTTCCTTCAGAAATGACATTTTGTGCAGGGACAGTTCTAAGCGTGGGGAACAAGGCATACTATACACCCCCCTCCCCCCGGTACAACATTTAAAGGAATATTTCACTTTTATTGTTTCACTTTAAGCATTATTAAAATCACTGCTCCTGAAAAAAACAGTTTTGAAAACTTTTTTTTTGCATTGATACATGTTCCCTGGGGCAGGACCCAGGTCCCCAAACACTTTTTATGACAATAACTTGCATACAAGCCTTTAAAATTAGCACTTTAGATTTCTTCTATAGACTTTTACAGGGTGTTCCGTGGCTTTTCGAATTTGCCGTGAACACCCCACATTGAATGAATGAATGAATGAAAACTTATATAGCGCAGCACATGCGAACTGAATCGCCTCTTGGCGCTTGTTGTTCCTGTCTCCTTTGATATCAAAAGAGAAAAGTCTTGACTGAATGCTAGGTGGTTCTCCTCCAACCGAATGCTGGTTGGTAAAGCGTTCCATAGTCTGGGACCTTGGACCGCGAATCTTCTTTCTCCTTTGGACTTGAAGTTGGCTTTCGGAACCTGGAGTAGGTTCTGATTTGTGGATCGCAAAACGCGATTGGGATTATGCGCTTTTATTAATTCGCATAAGTAAAGGGGGGCATTCCCATGGACACATCTATGCGTAAGACAGAGAGCTTTAAAAGCAATTCTGTCTTTAACTGGCAGCCAATGAAGGGCTCTCAGTGAAGGTGAGATTGATTCCCAGGTTTTTTTCCCAGTCACAAGTCTGGCGGCCGTATTCTGAACGACTTGCAGGCGAGCGATTTGGTACTTGGGGAGGCCGAGGTAAAGGGCATTTGCATAATCCAGCCTGGAGTTAACAATTGCTCCCACCACGACCGCTAAATCTTCTTTAGGGATGAACGGAGTGAGTCTGCGTAGTAGGCGCAGTAGATGGTGAGATCCGCTGACTACTGATCCTATTTGTGCGTCCATTGTCATAGAGGAGTCAAAAATGACCCCTAGGCTTTTGACTTTGGCGCTAGGGGTGATGAGCTTGCCCAGAATAGGCGGGGGGGTCCATACTGTTGAGGGTTGATTCCTACGCTTGGCGTGAAACAGAAGAAGTTCTGTTTTCACTCCATTGAGTTTAAGATAACTCTTTGTCATCCAGTCCTCTATCAAAGAGAGGCATGTCTCTAGATTGAGGTGGTGATCCTGTCTGTTGCAGATGCGGAAATACAGTTGCGTATCATCTGCATATGAGTGGTAGAGCAGTTTTTGGCTGCTGATGATCTCAAAAAGAGGACGAAGGTATATGTTAAACAGCACTGGTGACAGAGGCGATCCTTGAGGGACTCTGCATGTTACTGTGCGTTTTTCTGACATAAAAGGTCCTAACTTTACTGTTTGCGATCGGTTTTCCAGAAAAGAGGAGAACCAAGATAAATCGCCTTCTGCGACTCTGGCTACTTCAGCAAGCCGAGTCAGTAACAGTTTGTGGTCTACCGTGTCGAAAGCTGCACTTAGGTCCAGCAGAACCAGGAGACAAGATTCTCCTTCGTCTGCGGACTGGAGAACATCGTCCCATACTTTCAGCAATGCTGTTTCCGTCCCGTGTCCGGGACGGAAGCCTGATTGCAATGGGTCAAGTAGCTTGTAAGTATCTAGATGCAGTTGCAGCTGTTGTACCACTACTTTCTCCATTATCTTAGAGAGTACGTTGAGGGTTGTTATGGGACGGCGGTGGAGTGGGTCCTTGGGGTCCAGGGAGGGTTTCTTCAGGATGGGTTGGATTATACCCTCTTTCAACTGTGTGGGCACTTTGCCCTCCAGAAAAGACTGGTTGATAAACTGCGTGATGGGAGGAGCCAGGATGTAGGCGCATTCCTTCAGCAGTTTTGTGGGAATAATGTCATTCGGCGCTGTGCCATTACGCAGAGTACAAATGACATTTTTAGTGGTCTCGATGGAGATGGGTTCCAGGGTAAACTTACCTGATAACGGAGCATTACTAAGGGTGCTGTGTGAGAGGCTGCAGGGAGGGCTTAGGGGGGAATTGTTTTGCTGAATGCTTTCACGGATTGCTTCGATTTTATTAATGAAGTAATCCGATAGTTCATTGCAAAATTCTTGTGTGTCCGAACTGGGGGCTGTGATGCATTCTGGTTCCATGGTCTGAGTGACCATCTTGAAGAGTTCGCGGGGGCGGTTAATGGCACCGTTGATAGCCTCCGAAAAATAATTTTTCTTGGCTTGGAAAATTCCTTTGTGGTATTTTCTTGTGGTCGCCTTGTAGATGGATAGGTTCAGCTCTGAAGAACATCTTTTCCAGGCAGATTCTGCCCTTCTGCGTTCTTGCTTCAGTAACGACAGCTGGTTGTTAAACCAGCTGCGGTTGTTTTTCCGGATGCGGGTACTTCGTTTCGGCGCTACCAAGTCAGCTGACTGTAGCATGGCCGAGTTAATGGCTTCCAATGTTTCAACGGCCGTTTGATGCGGCTGAGTTGTTTCTATCTTTTTCCTTAAAGTTGTTTTGAAGAGTTCCGAGTGGAGCTTCTTCTGGCATCTAGTCCAGTGTGTTGTCACTGGATTTGATGTTTTTGTTGCAGGGGGGATGGTGGAAATCCTGAATATAATTGCATGGTGATCTGTCCATGGCAACTTTTCATTTTCCCAAATCTTTATTTCCAGAGCTTGTCTGAAGATAAGATCAAGTGTGTGACCTGAAGCATGTGTGGGCCCACATACTAATTGCTGCAATCCCAAACCTTCCAGGTGGTCAATACAGGCGTCGGCAATGGGGTCTAGTGAGGAGTTTGCCCAGAGATTGAAATCCCCGAGCAGCAAAAGATGTTTGCTGATGAGGGTATAAGTGGAGAAAAAATCCGTCCAAGATGATAGCAGCTGCGATTTTGGGCCGGGCGGCCTATAGCAGAGCAGAACGTGGATGGTCTCCTTTGTATTTGCTTGTAGTTGCAGAGTAAGGGTTTCCATGAATGGAAGAGGGTTTTGGCGGACTGGTTTGGTGATCGTAAGATGAGACTTATGGATCACCGCCAGGCCGCCTCCTCTTTGCCCTATTCTGTTTTCCGTTATGATACGGTAATTTTCTGGCACCAATTCTCCTAGAATGGTGTTACAGTCGGCTGTGAGCCAACTCTCTGTAATAAAGAGGCAGTCTAGATCCTTTTGTTGAATAAAGTCGCGGATTTCTAGTCGGTGTTTTACTGCCGATCTTGTGTTGATCAGAGCACATGATATGTGCTTGAGCTGGGGTAAATGGCTGAAATGTCTGACCGTCGATCTATGATCGATTCTCAATAGTCGCTCAGTTCTTAGGGCCTTTTTGGTGATGGCTGGCAGTATTGCGGCGTATTGCCTCAAACTCCAAATGGTATCGGCAGAATATTGCTGACATACCATGATCGCCACTACACCGGGGGGGGGGGGGGGTTTGGGGCAGTGGGGGGCTTGGTCCAGAGGAAGGCAAAAAAACCCTGTCAGAGCTCGGCCAATATGCTCCGGTAGGGAAAAAAATTCCTTCCTGACCCCTGTAAGAGGCGATCGGTTAACCCCTGGATCAAGCTACTGTGTGTTGGGACGAAGAGGGGGGGGGGACTGGGGCTGAGAGGGAGAACTTGTTGCTGGTCTGGTGGCTGCCTGCTCAGGGATGAGGGCTGACAGGGGGTTAACTGAATAATCTGGGCTGAATGGGTGAAGGGTGAGCAACAGGGCCGGGTAACTGTCCTTCAGGGATCAGGGGGAGGTTTGCCTGGGAGCAGGGTGAGGACCCTGAAACGTGGGGAGCGGCGCGCCGTTAGGCCGCAAGTGAAGCCGCGGTCTTTCCTAGACCGCGGCCCCGCGATTCAGGACGGCCTGGCGCGGTGCTCCCGTTTTAGGTGTTAGGTGACCGTTGTCGGGGGTAAGAAGCGGCGCGCCGCTAGGCCGCGGGTGAAGCCCCGGCCTCTCCTAGTTGCGGCTGCCGCAAATGCTTCCAGGCCGGCGCCGAGCAATGGAAAAAACGCCCGAAAAGGCGTAAAATGGTGTCGGATGGATGGCGGATGGGTTACTAAAGTGGGGGAGATGGCGTGGGGGTACAGGAAGGGAGTTATGGAGAGGGGGAGAGCCAGGGAATTGAGCAGGTAGCAGCGGCTTGTCCTGACAAGGACGGCCGCCTGCATCTACAGTGGATGGCTTACCATGGGTTCTGAGTTCTGGATCTTGGGTCCTGGAGGAGAGAAAAACACCTGCCTGCCTGCCTAGCTGTCTGCTGCAAGGAGGATGAGTCGCTGGATGTCAGGTGAGAGGAGCTCTTAGGCACACGTCCGTCTGCTAGACCAATGTGCCTACTGACTGTCTACAGGACTCCCAGCAGTAAGTGATGGCTGTTCGGTGAACGGGCGAACAGGCAAGGTTCAAGTCGAACACGAGTTCAACTCGAACTCGAACTTGAAGCTCATCCCTACTCCTCTCCCTCTGATATATTGTTGGCTTGCCAGGTTTCTGCTTTAATGCTAATTGCTTACTTTTGGGTGACTACTAACCTAATTTTGCCTACAATTATATGTTTTAAGTTCCATGTACCAGGTTACATTTTGTTACTAGACTCAACCCCTGGGGAACAGAGGTTCTTTGTTGGAGGGAGTGTGTAGCCAGGTGATCCACTGGCTGTGGGTTTCTCTCCCCCACCACTGTGTTGCTGGCTGAGAGCGGTGCCAGAATGTGTGTGCTTCAGCCGGCCTCTCTCTTCTTGCTTCCCTGCTGAGCTGCTAAAGCAGCAGGGATCTTTGTCCTGGCTACAATGTCTCTGAGACAATCAGGGGGAAACTTACTATGTAGCCACCTTGAACTCTGAGATATGTAGTCCTTTAGGCTGGGTTCACACCTATGCGAATTGGTTGCGGTTTCAACCGCATCCAAAACGCAGAACATTTCTAAAGACATTGGGCCAGATTCAGGTAGATGAGAGTATCTTTCCTCTGGAGTAACGCTTCTCATTTACGTTACTCTGAAGACCCTTTCAGCGCAAGTCCTGTAATTCACATAGCAGTTGCGCGTAAACTTGCGCCAGAGTAACGATAATGCGCTGGCGTAACCCGACGCAAGTGGAAGTGGGTGTGATCATATGTAAATGATGGGCGGAGCCCAGCGCAGAGGCTTACGTTCAGCGCATCATCCACGGAGCATGCGCAGTGAGTGCGGCTCCACTCGCCCCCCTTGTGCGCATGCTCACAACTTCCGTCGGCACCACTTCCTGGGAAACGTCAGCGCAATGCGTTCCGCTGGGCGCTTAAAAGCGCTGGCGGAAACGCCATTCCGGCGCAAAAGTAGTTCCGCTTCCCCCCACCCCAGGGAAGATACTTTTGTGCTGTGATGGCTGCTCCCGCTACCCCCAGAGAGAGGAGGAACCTGAATTTTAATGCCCAGGAGGTCTCAGTGATCATTTCGGCAATGGAGAGGGATAATGAATTTCTCCATGGCAAAAAAAGCCGGAAGACCAGCCGGGAGAGGAAGCAGGGCATCCTGGAGTCGATTGCTGCCAGGGTCAATGTCCTGGGCTACTCCACCCGGACTGCTGGGGACATACAAAAAAAAATTAATGACCTGCGGCGCAAGGTGAGGGACAAGGTGGCCTCCATCAGGAGGTATGAGAGGGGCACAGGTGGTGGTCCCCCATGTCCTGTCACCCTAACCGCAGAGGAGGAGGTGGTTGCTCGCTGCCTGGAGAGGGAGCAGGTGGAGGGGGTCGCAGGCTATGACTCCGTGGAGGAAGGCACAAGGACAGGTAAGTGTTTTATAATCCCCTATTTGTTGTTTTGCATTTGGGGGGGTGGAGGGTACATGTGCCAAGTGTGTGGGACCACCAACATGTGTCTGCTTTGTGTCATCCACAGATGACGGAGCTGGGCCATCATCTGTCAGCGTGCATTCCACCCCATCCCCCCCACGCCATTGTGTGCCTGAGCCACTGGGTGGTGAAGAGGTTGTGGAGGAGGAGAGTGGCCACACCACACCTGCCGAGGTGGTTGTGGAGGATCCTGCTGTGGCAGAGCAGGACTTTTCATTAGTGTTGTCTGTCTCCTCCCCTTCTCCTGGGCCGTCTGTCGTTCCCTCCCCCATCCTTGGAAGCCCCTCAAGGGCGACTCCTTCCACCCGAGGACATCCATCTTCTGGCCCCAGGAAGGCGACCCAGAAGACCAGGGGGGTGTCTGATGGTATACAGGACCAGTTGGCGAGGGATCACGCCAGGCAGACGGAACAGATGGGGGCCATAGCGGTGCACTTGGAGAAAGTGGCTGACAGCCTGGGCTCCGTTGCCAACCTCAGCAACGCAGTGCAGGATGTCAGCTGCAACTGCGCTGCAGTGGTCACCACTTTGGGGGAGGTGCAGGGGGATATCCAGCACCTTACTGCAGCTGTCCAGGCCAACAGTGCTGCCATCCGGGACCAGGGGAGGCTGAGTCGGCGGGCCCAGCACTACCAGGTCACCCGTCAGCTCCGGATGCAGGCCCGGACAAACTCCTACCTTGGACGGATAGCCAGGGCCTTGGAGGGCACGCAGGCCACACCTGCCAGGAGTGGCCCACCTGGGGATCAGCCACCTCCAGATGACCCCCCACCCCCACCCACTCCATCCAGGCAGCTGCGGAGCCAGAGAGGGGCCCCCAGAAGAAGCCCCCGGCATCCCCGATGAGGCCTTTTTTTTTTGTTTGTTTTATATTTTTGATTTGGACATACTCAGGTCATGAGTTTATTTTTTCTTTTGCTCAGGTTATGAGATTTTGTTTATTTTATTTATCAGGATATGATATTATTAATTTATTTTTGTACTGCACACGGTCAGGAGTGCAGGGGACAGTGTGAATGGTGTGTGAATGTGAGAGGGTGGCACTCCTGAAAGTAAGGGGTGTCACCCTCGGCCGTGGTGGTGAAGTTAACCCCACGGCTGTATGAATGACGTGTGAAAGGTGTGTGAATGGACAGTGACATCATTGGGGCCTTGACGCTGGCGTTACTGCTCCCAACTCCTACATGCTGGACTTGGGCTAATCCAATGCGATGTGCATGTGGTGTGTGTGATCCAGTGGTGTACACGCGTGCACTGTCTGTGTGATTAATGTTTTGGGTTAGTGTCCAAAGATGCCTACGGCGAGGACCCTCCTGACTGCTCTTCCATCAGCAGACTGGGTGTCCTCTGGCAGGTGGGGACTGTGTGGGTCGGGGGTCAGGTCATCACGTATGTCAATATGCAGGCCTTTTTTCATAGCAAAGTTGTGCAGAATACAACATGCAGCGATGATATGACACACAAAGGTAGGGGAATACAATAGGGTCCCCCCAGACTTATCCAGGCATCGGAAACGGGACTTCAGGAGCCCAAATGTTTGCTCCACCACTGCACGGGTTTTGATGTGTGCTTCATTGTATTTTCTCTCTCCTCTGGTTTGGGGGTTCCGGAAAGGAGTCATTAGATGGGGTCCCAGTGCATATGCAGAGTCACCTGTAAGGTAAAAGACAGGAGAATGTTAGTCATGCATGTGCGATTTCTGTTGTGCATCACGGGAGGGGATAGTCATGCCTGACTCCCTTGTCACTCACCAACCAGCCAGCTGTCCCCATACATGTTCTGGTTAAATTCTGCTGGGATGGGGCTCTGATTGTATATGTAGCTGTCATGGCTGGACCCGGGGTGTTTGGCACGGACGTGCCATATGAGGCGTTGGGCATCGGCTATCACCTGTACGTTGATGGAATGCCAATGCTTCCGATTGCGGTATATGTGCTCTGTGGCACTGGGGGGCTGTAGGGCCACATGTGTGCAATCAATGGCCCCCACAGTGCGTGGGAATCTGGCAATGTTGTAGAAATCTGTCATTGCCTTCTGCCGCAGCTCCTCAGTGGTGGGTCTGATGAACTGGTTGGACATGCGTCTGAGGATTGCAGGGACAACCTGGTGCACACATCTGCTCACGGAGGACTGTGACATCCCAGCCACCACTCCACTTGTACGCTGGAATGATCCACTTGCAAGGAAATGAAGTGTTGCCAGTACCTTCACCAGTGGCTGCACTGCTTGTGAGCGGTATGTCTTGCTGGTGATGTCATCCTGCAGGGTTGTGGTTAGTTCAAGTATTGTATCAGGGCTGAATCTGAAGAGGCGATACACCTCCTCCTCCCCCATGCCAAAGAGGTTCATACGAGTGCGGTATATCCTCTCACGTGGCCGCCTTCTTGGTTCCGGGGGACCCATCAGTAGTTCTAGGACCACAATTGCCCCTGGAATGTTGGCACACAGAGGTGTTGTCCTTGCAAGTGGGGGTGCTCAGCTAGCTCCTATCGTCGGTAACGCTGCTGTAGCTGCTCTCCTGCTGACCTGTGACCGTCTGGAGTAAAGATAAAGCAGCCTTTTGTAGAAATAACTTTGCGCCGGACGGACCAGATACGCGCGGCGCATGTAGCCAGCGTATGGTGCTAATCCGTTCGTGAATTGGGAAATCTCCCTCATTTGCATATTTGCAGGGGAAATCAATGGGCGCGACTGATGCGCCCAGCGAAAATAAGCGCTGGCGATACTCTGGCGTCGGAACGTTCCGCCGGTCGCAAATGACCCGTTATTGGGCGCATCTAGTTTGGTGGGTACGGGCACATAGAAACGACGGCGCATCATCACAGTTACGCGGCGCATATCCAAATACTCCAGCGCAAGTGTTCGTGAATCTGGCCCATTGTTTTCAATGAGGCTGGTTCACATATGTGCGATGCATTCGCACTGAGCATCCGTATGCGTTGTGGAGGCCTTGCGGTGCGGCTCAGGTGCGAATTCAGTCCCATTATCTTCTATGGGTACCCAGCTGATTCTCAGATGTGTTCAGTTCTCTTCAGGAATTTCTCTCATTCAGCTCAATACATTTCTCCCCCACTCTCCTCTCACTCAGAACTTCCCCCAGGTCACAGCAAAAGGTCACAGCAAAAACGGAGCTAATCTGCTGAACACTTCCCTTATCTTTGCAGAGACATTACAGAGCTGAAATTCACACTGCACAAGTGTGAACCTAGCCTAAAAGAGTGCTGCTCAATACAAGTGAAAGGGCTGTGGATTTACTACCCAGTTATTCCTGCATATCGGGAAGGAGAACACAAGACATTTATTGGGGAAATCTGCAGACAGTACTGGGAAACTAAAGTGTGCAGACCTGCTGCTGTGCATGCCTATATTGAAAGAAAGCAAGCAGTGGTGAGTGTAACTACCAAGTTTACCCTCTTGCTGCATACAGTTAATGCCCATAGAGATGCATCCTTACCTAACAAAAAATTAGCTGTCTAATTAGCAGCCTTAAAGAGACATCTTTATGTGCACCACCTTACAGACAGACCCCCAACAATAACAGGCTTAGTACTGTTAAATGGGCACCAGGTACTTTACGGTCACCTCCAGGGTACCTCTTGTCAGGAAAGCATACACCCACCCCCTATTAGGGTTGTATGTGTAGCGTGCACACAAAGACATTTATTTTTGGGTTAGTTAACGACAATATTTTTAACCCTGTTTGCATCAGTTAAACGTTACACTACTGCAGATTAAAAGTTTGATTCTGTAGTTATTTATGTTGACTGGAGAGTATCTGCCCCCCTATGTATGTCTCTATCTGGATGTCCTACTTGAAGAAATGACTAGATCCTTGCACAGCTCCTTTTATTGCCATCTTCTGGGTCAGTGTTTACACTATGTAGTATGACATCTTTAAACATGTCAACTGCCTGTTTATTGTTTTCATGCATTGTGTTTAACTTGCCTTTATCTAACATCCAGCAATCTGTGGCATATTTTCTGTATACTAATAAAGGGTGGAAATATACTAATGCCTAAATTACACAGGTGTGAGCAGCCTTCAGTCTTAACTAGGAGTGTCAGTGGAGACCAAGCAGTTTAATGAGTTGTGGCAGAATTAGAGGATTTATAAAACCAAGAGGTTCCTAAAGGGCTAAGTACTCCATACCCAGTACAGTAAGATATGGAACAGTCCTTGTACTGTACCCTTAAAATATCCCTAAATTACTGTGCCACTAATGATTGTCCAATAGACGCATATAGATCTCCTGAGGAGAAACTCCCAAAGTGTCCTAGAGAGAGCTCTCCTGATGACAGCAAGGTTACCCAAACAGCCAGTAAATTTTAGTACAAATAAGGGATGCCAAAGGCCTCTCATGGGGACCGGAGGTTTCAGTTTCTGGCCACACTTCCTCCTTCCTTGGGTTCAGTATGTGGGGCTTAATTGGCAGGTGTGGTGGCAAAAAAAACGTTTTCTTTCCCCTCTCTCCCAAAATCCTTTCAATCACCTGGTCAGGGAAGAGAAGTAACTGCTTGAACAGTACGGCTCCAGCTGCTGTGTCTGCACCATTCACAGATCCTTTGGGAAGGGTTTGACCCCAATATCTTCCTCCCTCCCTCTGATATTCACCTCTCCCACTGCTTGTGCTGCTAGTTTCTACTGTAGTGAAGAAAAACCACCATCTAAAAAACTTCAAAATCCAACAATGGGAGTGTTGATTTCATCCATGTTCAGTGAGACACTGGCATGAGGCAACACTTTTCAGATTGGTCATGGTAACATGGTAACATACATTTTTCTAGTGTGACTATTAGGGTTGAGCGAACCCGAACTGTAACAGCGCGCTGCAGGGCAGCCAATTAGAATTTCTATAACTTGTGTGACTTGGAAGCCATAACAGCCATGCCTACTAATTAGTAGGCATGGCTGTGATTGGCCAGTGCAGCATGTGACTGAGCATGTGACCCAGTCTCTATATAAGCTAGAGGCACACAGCACAGCTCGTCTCTCTGCTTTAGCTAGGGTAGGGAAAGGCTGCCGCTGCTCTCAGGGACAGATTTAGATAGGATTGTCCTGCTTCAGAAATTGAATTACAATACTCAGGGATCGATCTACACCCCTAGCAACAAAGTCAAAAGTCTCGGGGTCATCTTTGACTCCTACATGACAATGGACGCACAAATAGGGTCAGTAGTCAGCGGATCTCACCATCTGCTACGCCTACTACGTAGGCTTACTCCTTTTATTCCAAAGGAAGACTTGGCGGTCGTGGTGGGAGCAATTGTAAACTCCAGACTGGACTATGCAAATGCCCTTTACCTCGGACTCCCCAAGTACCAAATCGCTCGTCTACAAGTCGTTCAAAACACGGCCGCCAGACTTGTGACTGGAAAAAAACCTTGGGAATCAATCTCACCTTCACTGAGAGCACTTCACTGGTTGCCAGTAAAAGACAGGGTCACTTTTAAAGCACTCTGTCTAATGCATAGATGTATCCATGGGAATGCTCCCCATTATCTATGCGAAAAAACAAAAGCGTATAACCCCAATCGCGTTCTGCGATCCACCAATCAAAAACTGCTACAGATACCGAAAGCCAACTACAAGTCCAAGGGAGAAAGAAGATTCGCGGTCCAAGGTCCCAGACTATGGAACGCTTTACCAACCAGTATTCGGTTGGAGGAAAATCATTTAGCGTTCAGGAGAAAGATCAAGACTCATCTCTTTTGATACCAAAGGAGACAGGAACAACAAGCGCCCAGAGGCGATTAAGTTTGCATGTGCTGCGCTATATAAGTTTTCATTCATTCATTCATTCATACATAGCATTAGCTACATTAGGGAAAGGTTCCTGATTGATTGTGCTTATAGGGAGAGAATTAGTTAGGAGTCAGTCCTACTTCACAAATCTAATAGCAGCAGCACTGCATATATTCCTGTCAGATACTCTGCATATTGCACCAGCAATGCATATGTTCCTGTGAGATAATCTGCATATTACACCAGCACTGCATATGTTCCTGTCAGATACTCTGCATATTGCACCAGCACTGCATATGTTCCTGTAACATACTCTGCATTAGCTACTGTAGGGGAAGGTTCCTGATTGTGCTTATAGGGAGAGAATTAGTTAGGAGTCAGTCCTACTTCACAAATCTAATTGCACCAGAATAGTGTCCCATCATTGGTATCATTGGCAGGAATAGTGTCCCATCATTTGTGTCAGTGGGAGAAATAGTGCCCCATCATTGGTATCAGTGGGAGGAATAGTGTCCCATCATTGGTATCATTGGCAGGAATAGTGTCCCATCATTTGTGTCAGTGGAGAAATAGTGCCGCATCATTGGTATCAGTGGGAGAAATAGTGTCCCATCATTTGTGTCAGTGGGAGAAATAGTGCCGCATCATTGGTATCAGTGGGAGGAATATTCTCTCATCATTGGTATCATTGGGAGGAATAGTGTCCCATCATTAGTGTCAGTGGGAGAAATAGTGCTGCATCATTGGTATCAGTGGGAGGAATATTCTCTCATCATTGGTATCATTGGGAGGAATAGTGTCCCATCATTAGTGTCAGTGGGAGAAATAGTGCCGCATCATTGGTATCAGTGGGAGGAATAGTGTCCCATCATTGGTATCATTGACAGGAATAGTGTCCCATAATTAGTGTCAGTGGGAGAAATCGTGCCCCAATCATTGGTATCAGTGGGAGGAATAGTGTCCTATCATTGGTATCATTGGCAGGAATGGTGTCGAAACATTAATGTCAGTGGGAGAAATAGTGCCGCATCATTGGTATCAGTGGGAGGAATAGTGTCCCATCATTGGTATCATTGGCAGGAATAGTGTCCCATCATGTGTGTCATTGGGAGAAAAGATGCCCCATCATTTGTATCATTGGGAGGAATAGTGTCCCATCATTTGTGTCAGTGGGAGAAATAGCGCCGCATCATTGGTATCAGTGGGAGGAATAGTGTCCCGTCATTGGTATCATTGGCAGGAATAGTGTCCCATTATTAGAGTCAGTGGGAGAAATAGTGCCCCATCATTAGTATCAGTGGGAGGAATAGTGTCCCATCATTGGGGAAGGTTCCTGCTTGTCGTGTTTTTATGTATTTTATGTTATTTTAAGTTATTTCCCTATCCACATTTGATTGCAGAGTACTTGCCATGCTCTTACCAACATTTTACTGCCATTTGCAGCCCTCTAGCCCTTTCCCTTTTTTAGAGACATTTTAGTAGTCAAAAATTCAGGTCCCCATTGACTTCAATGGGGTTCGGGTCAAGTTCGGGTCCCGAACCCGGACTTTTTTCCGAAGTTTGGCCGAAACCCGCCGAACCCGAACATCCAGGTGTTCGCTCAACTCTAGTGACTATATCTGACTGGTTGCTATTAGTTATTGTACTTTACATATAAAGTATATAATAATTGCTCATTCTACCAGATACTTGTGATGATTGGAATAGTCCACCATGTTCATTGTTATGCTGAAGAGAGAAAGTGACCTTCATTCCTATAAAATGAGTGAACCCAGTGCACTTGTAAGTTAATTAGTGTAGGCTTAATATAGAAAGCTGTAGGACAATAATCCACATTTGAAAATTAGAAGGATTATAACAGATAATGAAACTCAATACTTAGTGTTAATTATTATGACAAGTACATTTCCTGTTTTGTACTGATGGAGCAGATCTTATAATATTGACTAATATTCTACAGCTATGATTTGCCTTCCAAAACAGATCTCTCAGCTTTGTATTTGTTTGTTAAGGATTTTACAATTTTTCTGCAGATTCAGAGTTGTCTCTCATCTAAACAATTTGTCGTTTGTCCTTTCTCATATTGGCTTTTGATTGTGAGGGTCGCAGCAGTCTTTTTTTTTTAGCGTACCCCAGTAACATTGTTTTATTGTCTGGTAATCTGACCAGTATGTCTGTTATATTCTAACTTCTTTACCAGACTAGACGGCCAATCAAATGCAAAAGGTAAAGGATTATTAAACCCCATTTAACATTGATTGACTTGTAATTGTCAAGTTTATTCATATAGTTAAAAACGTTATCGGAAAAAAAAAATCTGTAACTACTGAAAATGTGTTAGGCCGCGTACACACGAAGGGACATGTCCAGCTGAAACTTGTCCGACGAACCGTTTCCAGCGGACATGTCTCCCCTGGATTTTAGTCCGACGGTGTGTACACACCATCGGATGAAAATCCCCTCGGCCAGGGAACGCGGTGACGTGGCGGTGACGTTGACGCCGCCACGTCACCAGACGAGGAAGTGAAATCCTTCCCCGCATGCGTCAAAGCCATTCGACGCGTGCGCGGACAGTTCTGTACACACGATCGGAGATGTCTGCTGAAACGGTCTGTCGGACCAGTTTCAGCAGATAAATTCGATCGTGTGTACGCGGCGTTAGGCTTTAATTTGTTAGTCACTTATGTAAAATTCAACTTTAACAACTAGTCTGTCCAACACTTCTCTCTCCACTGGATTACCACTCTGCTGTCCAAGGATGCCTACGCTGTTCCACCAGAAAAGGATTGAATATTGTCATCCTAAGAAAGAAAGCATGTTAGCAGCTGAATTAGCAAGTACAAAAAATAATAATAATGTGGCCATCATGTCTAAGGATTAGTAAGATGTAGTATATAGCATTTTTATTTTTAGGTTTAGATGTGCTATCTAGCATATGAAGCTGGCTATCGTTGGGGCCTGTTTGTAAGGTGCTGCACATGAAGCTATCTTCTTAAGGCTGTCTGTAAAAGATGGCTGATGGGGTGTTAGGTAGGGATCACTCTCTATGGGAATTAACTGTATGTAATAAGGGGTTTAAACTTGTAATTTCGTGCAAAACTCTGGTCCCATATACTTGGTGATCGGATGCCCAGAAATCTCACAATCGGGTCCTCACAAGGCTCAGTCCTAGCATTAAACTCTCACGAGCGTTCTGAGGATCAGTCCCTCTAGGCACAGGCAGGTAGGAACAGCAGGTCTGCATCACCAGAGGCTCTCTGTGGCTCAATCCTCTGCCTCTGTAAATGCCACACAAAGCTTTGCCTCCACCAGGCTCTTGTTAGGAGTATCAGAGTAAAGAAGGCTGAATACAAATGAACACCACACTTTCTTTCTCGTACATCACGGGACACAGAGCAGCATATTCATTACTATATGGGTTATATGGAGTACCTTCAGGTGTGGACACTGGCAATCTCAAACAAACAGGAAGTCCCTCCCTATATAACCCCCTCCCATAGAGGAAGTACCTCAGTTTTTTTGCCAGTGTCTTAGGTGTTGGTCATGGAATAGCTTTGCTCCACATCCTTGGGATTAAGGGCGGGCTAACCGGATCTGTCCAAGGAGCCTCAGTGCCAAAGTGGACAGTACCCGGGCCCCAAACCGTGGGGTTTTGCCTATAATGCTCCTCTTTGGAGGGCTGGACCCTGGGCCCAGGACTTGGAGTTCGTAAGGACCATAAGTTCCTGTTTGCCAGGGTGCTATATAGGTCCAGGACAGTGGGTACCTTCATAGGACCCCAGGGCCTGAAGGTCTACTACGCTACCCACGGAGATGGGAGAAGATTGGACCGTTTTGCAAAACGTCCTGCGGCATGGAGCAGGTAAGAGGGGAGCCTGGGGGACTTGGTTCGACAGCAGGCTCTCCAGGGGAGATCTTAAGGGGGGTAGCCTGAGTATGCTCTGCATTGGCACCATGGTCACTATGTCTGATGGACAGGATGCCCTGAAATGTTTCCCCCCATCACTTGATCCCCCTACCTATCTATGTATGTTTGCTGGCTACCTGCTGCTCGCTGGTTGAAGACCTTTTAAAAAAAAAAAAAAAAAAACAACAGATCGGTCTCTAGGCTAAAGGGACTCCTTAGGGGCCTGTTTTAGCCTTACCTTGCCGGGATTCAAATCTGCCGCCTGATGCGTCCTCCAACCTGCATTCCTGGGCTCCAGAGTGCGTCTCCTCCTGGGCTCTCCTCCCCCGACAGGCGCGCGCGTGCGCGTGCACGCGCGCATGCATATAGAAAATTTTCGTGCCGTTCGGGAGGGGGGGGGGCGGGGAGCGTGACTGCAGTGTAGAGTGGGCGTGCCTTCAATTGCTGTTATACACAGCAGGCGCGTTCTTAGCTCAGTTCAGAGCTGAGCTGGAGAGAGAGGACGTAGAGCTGGCAGCACAGTGACTCCCGGTGGCGAGAAGGGGTACTACATGCTGGAGTCAGCTCCAATACTTTTTGTTAAGCCAAAATCCCCTTGGCAACAGGTTGAATGCTGGCAAACATGTTGGGGGTGGGGCTGTATGTGGTGAATAATATTATAAAAGAAAACATACTGAGCCCCACCGTTTTTGGGCATTAGTGATCCTATTGTCCCCTAAACCTTATTTTTTTGTACTCCTGGCTATAACAGTCTGTTGTTGTAAGCGGAGTCCTTCGGTTTTGTATTATGGCTTCCAAGGGTTCAGGATCAAAACACACAAAAAAAAAAAAAAAAAGAGAGAAAAGGCAAAGACAAAGGGGTTCCTCCTCTGGTTCTGATGATATGCCAATACTTTCCCCACAGGTTATTCCTATAGGGGTCACCCTGGATAAGCCATTAAGGGGGTCTGGTGCGGAGGCTGGCCCAGGTCGGCCCAACCCTGTGTTATCACAGAGGAGATGCTAGCCGTCACCCTAGGGGGGCTAGAGAAAAAAGGTTAACAGCTATGATCGCTGGCTCTTTTTCTGGCAAGAAGCGGACTAGATCCCCATCGCCAAAAGGGACAGAACCTGGAGGATCTACCACTGAAGAATCATTTTCAGCCTCCCAGACGGAGAGTCTGTGGGTCCAGTCTTTGACGGACATGGTCCGCTCGGCATTTAATTTGCCATTTCCAGAGCCTCAGGTTCCTGCGGTATCCTCTTTGGGTTCTTTTAAAAGCGCCTTTAAGCAACGCAGCTTTTCCGGTCCATCCTCTGTTAGAGGAATTGGTTTCCAGGATTGGGACGACCGGACAGAATTTTTTCTGCCGCCTAAAGCTGACGAGAGGGTAGTCTTTATGCACGTCTGCCAGGAAATATTTGTGCTTGCAGGCACTCTTTCCCCTGACCAAGTGCTCTTTAAAAGGGGCCCGGATGGCTCAGTCGGTAGAGCATCGGACTTTGGGTCTGAAGGTCCAGGGTTCAGGTCCCGGTTCGGGCACTGCTTTCAACTACCCGTGAGGTCCTTGAGGCCACATCTCCCGGAAAGCGCCCGATCTCGTCTGATCTCGGAGGCTAAGCAGGGTCGGGCCTGGTTAGTGCCTGGATGGGAGACCACCTGGAAGGTTTTCTGTTATTTGCCCTATGGAAAAGACATTTTTCTAAGAAAGGGGGCGCTCCCAACTGTGGACGCAGCCATCTCATGGGTGAATAAATCATTAACTGGCCTAAGGGGAAACATACAAATGTTTATGGTCCCGGTCGATAAACGTTAGAGACACTTTTTCCAGCATCCCTGGCTACAGCCAGCAGTGGCTGCAATTGGAGTTTTGTCAGGCGTTAAAAAAACAGACAAAACAGATGCTTAAGACATCCCTGCCCAATAGGCAGAGGAGTTATTGGATATTTCCAGAGCTCTGTGCTTTGCGGTAGAGGTTAAAAAAGACTCCATCCAGCAGGCGTCTCGTTGTCACTATTTTTAGTGCATATGAGAAGGCTCTTATGGTTGAAGAACTGGGCGGCCGAGCCCCATGTAAAAGACTGCTGGCAGGTTTGCCCTTCCATGGAAAGATCTGGATAAATACATTCAGACTGTTTCAAGTGGCAAAAGTACCCTTTTACCAGTCAAAAGAAGTTCCGGGGTCCTGCGTTTAAAAGGCAGCTCCCCCCGGTTCCAGGGCCCTCAAATTCCAGGCAGTACGGACCTCCTGCGCGAAAAAACTTTTAACAATGGATCGCAAGGACAGGCCTCTGGGGATCGGTCCCCGACAGAGGGGGTCCGATCATCTGTGGCCGCAGGCTACAGATTAGAATTTCTAAAATTTCCTCCACAAGGAAGGCCTCAATGCGGGCGGCATTGGATCACCTGCTTTACCAGGGCATAATGGTAGAGGTACCAGCCCAAGAACAGGAGCTAGGTGTCTATTCCAATCTGTTTGTCATACCAAGGCTCATCGGCAATGTCAGACCAATTTTGGACCTAAAAGGTTTAAATGCTTACCTAAGGGTTCGCTCTTTCCGGATAGAATCCGTTTGGTCAGCAGCCGCCACACTCCAGAAGGATCTGGCTTCTATAGACATAAAGGATGGTTACCTTCATGTACCAGGTCTTTTCAGCCACATCAAATATTTTTGTTTTTACGCTTCGCAGGGATACAGCGTCACTTCCAATTCATGGCGCCCCCCTTCGGGCTGGCTACGGCCCCCGGGTATTCACGAAGGTCCTAGCTCCTATTCTAGTCAGTCTAAGGGATCCAAGGGATCTCGGTCCTAGCATACCTGGACAACATCTTAATCATAAGATCACTCGCTTCCTTGGTGGAATGCGTAGTAGCCCTCATGGTTCAGTACCTCGAGAGGTTCGGCTGAGTCCTAAACCGGGGAAAGATCAGCATTTCAACCTACAAAGCAGTTGGAATATCTCGGCACAAGATTAGACACAGAACAGAAGATGGATGTTCCTGCCTCTGGTAAAGGTCGAGGCTATCAAAAGATTGATTCTGTTGGTCTAAGCAAAAAAGAACCAACTATTCGCCTATGTATGCGATGGCCATGTTCGAGGCGGTACCACACGCTTCCACACTCGTGTCCTACAGGCAGCAATTCTAGCAGCTTGGTGCTGCCCAGTGGTCTGGAAGGCTGGAGAGCGGTCTGGAACAAGTTCACTCGCCAAGGAACTTGGGCAGAGGCGGAGAGGCAGCTGCCCATCAAGGTCTGGGAGTTCTGAGCGGCTCGGCTAGCCCTCCTGGCATAGACATCCAGATTACAGGGGTCCTCGGTGAGAAGTCATTCAGACAATGCCACAGCGGTGGCATATAGGTGAACCACCAAGGGGGAACCAAGAGTCAAGCCACTCAGAGTGAGAGGAGCTTGGTTTTTCGGTGGGCAGAGGTTTATGTACCCTGCATATCGGCGACATTCATTCCCGAGGTGGACAACCTACAGGCGTACTTCCTAAGTCGCCAAACCCTGTCGCCGGGGGAGTGGTCTATGCATCCACAAGTTTTTTCAGACAATCTGCCAGAAGTGGGGAGTGCCAGACGTGGAGGTCATGGCATCAGGATTCAACAAGAAGCTAGACAGGTTCATGTCTCGAACGAGGGACCCTATGGCCTGTGGAACCGATGGGTTGGCTTGCCCTTGGCATCAATCATAACTTCTATATGCATTTCCCCCACTGCAGTTACTACCCCGCCTGTGGCGCAGGATCATAGCACAGGCCGGTTATCCTGGTAGCCCCAGCTTGGCCCCGGAGGGCATGGTACTCACTAGTCCTGAAAGGGGCAGCGGGAGGCCCTTGGACTCTTCCTCTAGGGCCAGACCTACTCTCACAAGGCCCGATCCTCCACCCTGCATTACGGCGTCTAAATTTGACGGCCTGGCGGCTGAATCCCTGATTCTCAGGGGTAGAGGTCTGTCTAGGCAGGTAATCCCTACCCTCATTAAGGCTAGAAAGCCGGCCTCCAGGGTAATTTTGTTACAGGGTTTGGAGGGCCTACGTAGGTTGGTGTGAGGCTAAGAGATGGAATTCCCGCAAGTATACCATTGATAGAGTATTAAGTTTCTCCAGCTAGGAGTGGATAAAGGCCTGGCATTAAGCACGATCTAGGGACAGATTTCAGCCTTATCAGTGTGGTTTCAGAGGCCGCTGGCCGCCCACTCGCTGGTTAAGATCTTCGTACAGGGAGTCTTACGTGTTAATCCTCCAGTCAAATCACCACTTTGTCCATGGGACTTAAATCTTGTTCTGTCAACTCTACAGAAACAACCCCTTGAGCCGTTGGCTGAGGTACCTTTGGTTTTACTGACTGGAAAGTCGGTATTTCTGATCACCATAGTTTCGGCCAGGAGAGTATCGGAATTGGCAGCCTTATCTTGTAAGGAACCATATCTCATTTTACATAAGGATAGGGCGGGGTTCCGTCCTCATTCGTCCTTTCTACCAAAGGTTATATCCAGTTTCCACCTGAACCAGGATGTGGTACTTCCATCCTTCTTCCAAAACCCACCTCTAGAAAGGAGGGGTTGCTGCATACGTTGGATATTGTCAGGGCCATAAAGGCCTATCTTAAAGCTACAGAGAAGGTTCGGAAAACAGATGTGGTGTTCGTTTTACCGGAAGGGCCCAAGATGGGTCAGGCAGCTGCTTGATCCACCATCGCAAGATGAATTAAACAATTAATCGTTCAGGCCTGCGGTTTGAAGAGGTTGCCTCCTCCTTTGTCGGCAAAGGCCCATTCTACCAGGGCCATGGGCACCTCCTGGGCAGCACATCATCAGATCTCTATAGCTCGAATATGCAAGGCAGCAATGTGGTCGTCAGTCCACATGTTTACAAAATTTTATCAATTGGACGTAAGAAGGAATGCGGATACAGCCTTTGGGCAGTCAGTACTACAGGCCGCGATTCAAGCTCCACAGGATCTGAGGGGGCTCCCTTGATTTGATTTGAGATTTACATTTCTTGTTTAAGTTGGATTTACTAGTATTTGAGTATACCTCTAAATTAAATCCTTCTTTGGAAGATGTCTCCCTCCCCTCATTAAAGCATTGCTTTCGGACATCCCATATAGTAATGAATATGCTGCTCTGTGTCCCGTGATGTACGAGAAAGAAAAAGAGATTTTTAAATACAGCTTACCTGTAAAATCTTTTTCTTGGAGTACATCACGGGACACAGAGCTCCCACCCATCTTTTGGGGAACATTTTTGGGAGGCATACTGCTTGCTACAAAACTGAGGTACTTCCTCTATGGGAGGGGGTTATATAGGGAGGGACTTCCTGTTTGTTTGAGATTGCCAGTGTCCACACCTGAAGGTACTCCATATAACCCATATAGTAATGAATATGCTGCTCTGTGTCCCGTGATGTACTCCAAGAAAAAGATTTTACAGGTAAGCTGTATTTAAAAATCTCTTTTTTTCAGATATTTATTTGTTAAAAATTTGGAAAACTATTTATCATCTTCCTTCCACTTCACAGTTATGTGCCACTCTGTGTTGGCCTATCACATACAATCCCAATAAAGTATATTTATTTTTAGTTGTAATATGACAAAATGAGGAAAAATTCAAGGGGTATGAATACTTTTTCAAGGCACTGTATATATAAAATGTATTGCTCTTTTTTTTTTGTCTAGGTAGATTTTTAATATTCCCTCTTTCCTAGTTTTGATGAATACATTATGCTGTTAAATGTTTTTAAGCTATAATGAAATATACACTAGCCGCACATATTTGTTTTTATCTGCAGCTTTGAGGATATACACCTCCACCTCCCACCTCCCACCTTAAGCCATCTATTCTAGAATAATATGAATGTTTAATTGATCAGCAGCAGTACTGCCCCTATGATCCACATAGTTAAACACACTTTTTCAAGCCCAACAGCTGGACAGTACTTTATAGGCATGAGGAATACACAATGAGCATAACCAAAGCTTGTGTTTTGGGGTAAAATACTAAAGAATAGAGACTGATTGTTCACTGAAGTAAATAAAATGAAGCCACACTTACTTCAATCAGTCAATCACGCGCTTGAAAAAATGTTCCTGGGTATTAAAAGCAGGGCTCAAAATTTCAAGTCCTTAGCCACTAGCCAGGCCTTAAGTGTTAATCACCACCAGTTGCCCCACCCAACCTTTCCCCTGCCCCACCCCTAAGTCCGCCCCTAAACACGCCCTTGTAAATTATCTCATGAAATGACACTATTAAATGTTTAAAGCAAAATTAAGTTCCAAAAATAAACAACAACTTTAATAATATTAACATAAAGCATATCAGTGCCCATGAAATGCAGGTTTATGGTGCCCATGAATGCAGCCTCACTGTGCCCATGAAATGCAACTTTATGGTGCCCATGAATGCAGCCTCACTGTGCCCATGAATGCAACCTCACTGTGCCCATGAAATGCAGCTTTATGGTGCCCATGAATGCAGCCTCACTGTGCCCATGAAATGCACTCTCACTGTGCCCATCATTGCTGTCCCACTGTGTCCATGAACACAGCCTTACTGTCCGTTAATGCAGCTTCTCCGTGCCTGTGAACGCAGCCTCTCTGTGCCTGTGAACGCAGCCTCACCGAGCCTGTGAACGCAGCCTCACCGAGCCTGTGAACGCAGCCTCACCGAGCCTGTGAACGCAGCCTCGCCGTGCCTGTGAACGCAGCCTCGCCGTGCCTGTGAACGCAGCCTCGCCGTGCCTGTGAACGCAGCCTCGCCGTGCCTGTGAACGCAGCCTCGCCGTGCCTGTGAACGCAGCCTTGCCGTGCCTGTGAACGCAACCTCCCTGTGCCCCATCAAAGCAGCTTGACTGTGACCCATTAATCCAGCTTTACTGTGCCTTATCAATGCAGACTCCTTTTTTTATGAGGGGTGTGAGGTAAGTAGTTGTTACTTGTCTACACAGAGATCTTAATGGATACCTCGGACTCCGCCCCCTTCTGTGTATACAGACTCACCTGGATGGATCGCTCCCCTCCCTCTCTCTCTCCCCCGCTTAGCTTGTCTTGTGTATTCACACACACAGTGGGGATGTCCCCACTGTGTGGCACGGAGCTGCATGGGTCTGTGTTCAGCGCGCGGTGTAACAATGTCCGCCCCCCCTAGACGGCTCATTTCTTAGGCGTAACACTGATCCTATCACACGAGTCATCTAGGGGGGCGGGATCTGGTTACACTGAGTGCCAAACACAGACTCATGCAACTCCATGCCACACAGCGGGGATCACAGCGGGACATCCCCGCTGTGTGAGTGTGAATTCAAAATACAAGCGAAGCGGGGGAGAGAGAGAGAGGGAGGGGAGCGATCCATCCAGGTGGGATCTTCTTACACTGAGCGCCGAACACAGACCCAGGCAGCTCAGTGCCACACAGCGGGGATAACAGCGGGACATCCCCGCTGTGTGTGTGAATACACATAACAGCAAAGTGGGGAGAGAGAGAAGGGGAGCGGCACAGCCTCACCTCAGCTAAAAGGTGGTGCTTCTGTGTCCTCTGGGTGACAGTTTCCTGGCTGATTGCTTCAGCCAGGAAACGATCAGCCTGGTCCACCCCCGCTCCTCACTCGCCCTGCACTAAATTCCACTCGCAAATTGGGAGCAGGCGAGTGGAATTTTTGAGGGCTGTTAAAAGCAAAAACAGAATAACCTTACTTTGCTTTCTTTATCTACTCTCCCCTGGTAAGTAAACCCATGGGGTGAAACATGTAAAGGGACATGTAAACTGTAAAAAAAACTACATGAACCTGGTACTTCCTATATCCTCTCTCTATACTGACCACGAAAATCAGGACTACTGTACTCTGACCACCGTTGTCAGAGTACGTCTCTGCATCATAGTCTGCTGTCCTCTCTGCTCTCCTCTTTCCCCCTCACCCCTCCTTCCTGCCTGTCATCTCCCTCTCTGTCTCCAAACCCTTCCCTGCCTCTATTAGGGTCTGGCAGTAAGGAGGCTGGCATCGCACACCATGTAAGTAGTTTTAAAAAACAAGTGTTATAAATACAGAATTAAAGCTGTCTACAGGCCGGTCAGTGACTCATGGGCGCTTTACAGCTACAAGAGAGCTTCTGCAGAGAAGACGAGTGGCCACATGATCTCCCTGGATGACTTCAGAGGGAGATCACGGCTCCTCCCGCAGAAGACAGCAATCGAAGCTGTGAAGCGACCACGAGTCATGTGACCGGCCTGAAGACAGAGGTATTTAGTAGACATTTGCACACTGATAAATTTTGTTTCGTAATTTCGTTTTCGTCCGAAAAATACATTTATTTAGTTACTCCCGAAATTCGATTTTATTTATTTCGTAAAAAAAAATGCATTCGTCCGAAAATCCAAATTAAGGTTGAATCTGTCATTGAAGTCTTATGGTGTCTGTCGAATGTTCTAAGAAAAAAAAAGAAGATTCGACAGAATCTTTAAAAAAAAAAAAATGTACTCTTTATGTCTCTCTATGTCGAATCTTCATGTCTCTCTATGTCGAATCTGTCATTGAAGGCTTATGGTGTTTGTCGAGTGTTCTAAGAAAAAAAAAAAAAGATTTGACAGAATCTTAAAAAAAAAAAAAAAAATTACTCTTCATGTCTCTCAATGTCGAATCTTCATGTCTCTCTATGTTGAATCTTTTCTCTTTATGTTGAATCTTTTCTCTCTATGTAGAATAATCTTGGCGTAATAGAGTTAAGGTTAGGCACATTCAACCGCAGCGAAAACGAAAATAAAGCATTTGTTTATGTCGGATCTTCCGCTTTTCGTTCTCTGTGCTTTCGTTATCGTTTGTTAAAACGATAATGAAAATACCTGAAATTCGGACGAAAATGCATTCGGACGAAAACAAATGCACATATCTAGTATTTTGAACGCACTTTTTTAAAAACTACTTACATAGTGTGCTATTCCAGCTTCTAATAGAGGGACTGGCATGATCTTATATAAATGGGTTAACTAAACTTTGAGTGAACAGCCTCTACCTTATTAAATCAACCCCAATGTCCTAATAAACATCTCTTATCCAAAGCGCATGCATCAGTAAGAACAAGAAAAAAATATATATTTTGTTTATTTAATGAGTTTACATATTTTTCCAAGCAAACTTTCCATGGGCCTTTGTTATTAGCTTGCAGCATTAATTTCTCCTACAGGAAATGGAATACAGTAGTAGGCAGCTCTATTGGAAACCAATGCACGTTATGATCCAATCCAGAGTACAACAAGCAATTAATTCACTAGATGAAATAATAGCTGCCATTCCTTAATCCATATAGATTTACTCAGCATTTATTAGTGCATTGCTTTATAAAAATAAAAAATAAAACCTTTTAAGTTTATTTTGTTAAAGGTTTGCTGGTAGCTTGCTTTCTTTGCCATAGCAAATGAGTTGAGATGTTTTCTCTTATATACAAAATGCATCAGTGATTTAATTAACTGTCAAGGCATAGTTTGCAATGAACAATATCATTAATATCACAAAGTAATCTGTCTCTATTAAATACTGATGCACTCAAGTACACATGTTTTATATAAGCATAGAATTAAAAAGGAATTATAGCATGCTTCAGATTCCAAACAGGAGACATCTTTATTAACTGACAAAAATATAATTATATTACTCAAAATGGACATCTAATTGTGTCCTAGAGAAGGTGTAACATGTTACAAAAGAACTTGGGTCTAGGGCAAAAGCAGGATATTGTTTTAAGGGGAACCTGTAAAGATAAAAATTTGGACATGCACTGATGACCTGTTTGTAATGGAGTAGTATCTGGGGCTGACTGCTGCATTATCTAAGTTGCTGAACATAACCATGCATGTTTTTTGCAATTGTAAAAAAAAAATGTATACGAAAGTACCTGAAATAATGACTATCCTATGCCCCCATTTAATAAAAGCTGAAGTTTAGGCAGTGTAAAAGACAAAATAATGCAGTTATGTAATAGTTAATATATCAATAAAAAATATATATCTGAGCTTAGTTATAGCTTTCTGCAGCCACTGTAAAGCTCAGACTGGGAGTAGAAGTAACAGTGTAGCAGAGTCCCCCATTATCCACCATGTCCAGGACTCAGTGGGTGCAGCTTACTTTAATTGTTTTTCTGACAATTCAGTGGTCTTCCACAATCCCCATGACTCCTAGACACACCCTAGAGACTCCTGGATATAATTTGTTTTCAGCAGCTTGTAGAAACAATGTCTGATGGTATGGCAGTGACGGTGCTAGTTATCGATCACCAGATTGGGAGGAGTCCTCTTTTGTTTTTCCTGGCATGCAGGCAGAATGAGAGTGTAAGAACATACAGATTCATTTTAAAGGAGAAGTTTGGGATTGCAAAAAAACATACTTATATAACCAATGTGGATGAAGCATTGATCCGATCCTGCAGGTGTTCTCCGCCAGCTCTAAGACTCAGAACCAAGTGATCACATGTCTACTGATCACTCAGTTCGTGGTCTTCACTGAGTAGAGAGTGGTGACTGTCAGTCAAGATCTCTGTTCTTCCCCTTCAGCAAGAAAGGGCTATGCAGGGGGCAGGAGTGGCTGGCTTAGACTGTCAGCGGTGTGCTGAGCCTGGACTGACTCTGTGGCCTCAGCCTCTGCTTTTGGTTGAATCTGGATCACAGGAGTGCAGAACATTTTTGTGACCCAGAAGAGAAGTATGACCAAAAGAACTTTGGCCATACATTTCTGAGGCTGTTGTTAGCACTGTGTAAGTTGGCCCTGAAATTCTACATTTCCAGTCAAGTGGCTCTGTATCTTCTTTCGCCTTTGTTTTATGCTTGTTGCATATTTCTTTAACATTTTATTGGCATTGATAATTTAAGTGGGGAAAAATCTAATTAAGTCCCAGATAAAGGTAAAAATCTGAGCGAGGTTCTAATCCTTTCCCACTTTATCTAAAACCAAAAGAGGTTAGGTAGACCTACCCTTAAAAAGGAATCCGTACTGAGGGATATGCAGAGTGCTGTTGTTGACCTCTGACTTCTGAAAATACTAGTTGTCTGGGCTGTCATGTACTGTGCTTTCGCAGTCAGTGACCCAGATTAAAAGCCCTGAATTCCCTCTGAGTTTTTGGATCTACAGTTGTGTTCAAACCTCCCTGACCAGATCAATCACTGTTTTTGGTATAAATTATATTTCTACATGGCAAATAATTTACTAGTAGGTGTCATGACATGCATGCTGCTGATTCTGTGTATCATTAATTAAAAGTAGGGTTGTCCCGATACCGATACTAGTATCGGTATCAGGTCCGATACAGAGTATTTGCGGGAGTACTTGTACTCCCGCAAATACCCCCGATACCTAAATAGAATACTTGCCCCCCCTCGCCGCCGCTGCCGCCGCCGCTGCCGCCGTCGCAAAGCCCCTGCGGCATACCGCCGTCGCATACCACCGCGTTAATCCCTGTGCAATAGAGCGCGCATTACAAGTATTCGTTTGTATACTTGTAATGCCCGCCTTGCCATGTATAGACACTCCCCTTCTCGGGATTGGACAGATCTGTCCAATCCCGAGCAAGGGGTAGTGTCTATGCACGGATCTGTGTATAGACACTCCTCCTTGCTCGGGATTAGACAGATCCGTCCAATCCCAAGAAGGGGAGTGTCTATACATGGCGCGGCAGGCATTACAATACAAATTAAAGCTTGTAATGCAGGGGGATTAATGCAGCGGTATGCGGCGGCATCATATCAGGTATGGGGTACATACATGGCTGCAATATGTGGGGGACATACATGGCTGCAATATGTGGGGGACATACATGGCTGCAATATGTGGGAGACATACATGGCTGCAATATGTGGGGGACATACATGGCTGCAATATGTGGGGGACATACATGGCTGCAATATGTGGGGGACATACATGGCTGCAATATGTGGGGGACATGCATGGCTGCAATATGTGGGGGACATGCATGGCTGCATCTGTGGGGGACATGCATGGCTGCAATATGTAGGGGACATGCATGGCTGCATCTGTGAGGGACATGCATGGCTGCATCTGTGGTGGAGACATGGCTGCAATATGTGTGGGGGGACATGGCTTCAATATGTGTGTGGTAGGACATGGCTGAAATATGTGTGGGGAGACATGGCTGCATCTGTAAGGGGTAAATGGCTGCATCTGTGGGGGGACATGGCTGCAATATGTGGGGGACATGGCTGCAATATGTGGGGGGCATTTAAAAAAAGTATCGGTATTCGGTATCGGCGACTACTTGAAAAAAAGTATCGGTACTTGTACTCGGTCCTAAAAAAGAGGTATCGGGACAACCCTAATTGAAAGTAACATGTTCAAAATAATAGTAGTGTGGATTTCAATTAGTGAGATCAATCAGTCTGTGGTGTCAAATGGGTGGCCCTTATTTAAGGACGAAGGCAGCAAATGGTGCACTTCTCTCTGAAAATCTGAGTAAAATGTGTTGTTCCAGACATTTTTCAGAAGAACAGCGTACTTTAATTAAAAAGTTGATCGGAGAGGGGAACACATATAAAAAAGTGCAGAAACTGATAGGCTCCAAAGCTAAAATGATCTCAAATGCTTAACCACTTCAATACCTGGCTTTTATATACACCTCAATACCGGGCCAATTCTGGCACTTCTCTCCTACATGTACAAATCATCATTCTTTTGCTAGAAAATTACACAGAACCCCCAAACATTATATATGTTTTTTTAGCAGACACCCTAGGGAATAAAACGACGGTCATTGCAACGTTTTATCTTGCACGGTATTTGCGCAATCATTTTTCAAAGCGCTTTTTTTTGGAAAAAAATTGTTTCATGGATTAAAAAAGTAACAAAACAGTAAGGTTAGCCCAATTTTTTGTGAACAAATGGTCACCAGTCATCTTTATGCTTCCTGCAAGTGCTGGATGATTCCTTCTCCGGGCCCCCGATGGCACGGGAGAGCCCAGAGAAGCATGGTTATGCCGCTTGATAAGAACGATAAAGTGGTATAACTGCCGCTATGATCGTTCTTATGGTGCACAGGATCGCCGGCTGAAGACATGGATATCTGAATGATGCCTCTAGCTGCAGGCATCATTCCGATAGCCCAGAACGTCATATGAAGTCCACCCAGGATGGGAGATCCCATCTGTGGACGTCATATCACAATAGGTGGGTATTGAAGTGGTTACTATTAATACTAAAATACTAATATATATATATATATATATATATATATATATATATGCATCTATACAAATAGTAATGGTGTGATACACGTTCCCCGGATCTAGGAAGATCTCCCCTTATAACAACGTTCGTTTTCTAATATTATGTATTTAGACCTCAACTGTTGCATAGAGGAAAAACGAAAAAAACTAAACTAAATAAAGTAAAAAAAAAAAATATATATATATAAGTTATAAAATAAAAATAAAAAATAATAAAATAAAATATAACATATAAAAAAAAAAAATTAAATAAAAATAAAAAAATTCCTTCACTTGTTTTGCATACACGGCTGGAGAAGCTTGGTGCCGGCACACTGGCACAACCAAATGTGAGTGCAATACTACTTGTTTTTAATATTTAATACATTTTTTACGTACTACACCATGAGGGGCACTCCTCTTTTTCTGTGAGTTGTTGTAGGAGAGTAGGAGACCCCACTAGCATATATAAGGCATCTGGCAATTGGTGAGAACACGTGGTAGAGGAGTGGTTATCCTGGAAATGAACCAAAGGCATTTACTACATGACATCTGGTGAGTGACCATTTCTGGCGGTGACGGGATTATCACAGGAGTAGTGAAATACCGGTGTGGTATATTATTTCACGGGAGAAGCAAGCATTTTAATAATACACTGGGACTATTATGAATGAATGAATGAATGAATAACTTATATAGTGCGGCACATGCGAACTGAATCGCCTCTGGGCGCTTGTTGTTTCTGTCTCTCTGGTCATCAAAAGAGCAGAGTTTTTATCTGTCTTCTGAAGCTCAGGTGGTTTTCCTCCAACCGAATGCTGGTTGGTAAAGCGTTCCATAGTCTGGGACCTTGGAAAGCAAACCTTCTTTCTCCTTTGGACTTGTATCTGGCTTTGGGTATCTTGACCAGATTTTGGTCGGTGGATCGCAGAACGCGATTGGGATTGTGGGCTTCTATCTTTTCGCATAGATATTGCGGAGCCTTCCCATGGATGCACTTATGAGTCAGACAGAGTGTTTTAAAAGCAATTCTGTCTTTTACTGGCAGCCAGTGAAGGGTTCTCAACGAAGGTGAGATGGATTCCCAGTTTTTTTTCCCGTCACAAGTCTGGCGGCTGTATTTTGAACAACTTGCAGACGACCGATTTGGTACTTAGGGAGTCCGAGGTAAAGGGCATTTGCATAGTCCAGTCTGGAGTTCACAATTGTTACCACCACGACTGCTATGTCTTTTTTGGGGATAAAGGGAATAAGTCTGCGTAGTAGGCGCAGCAGATGGTGAGATCCGCTGACTACTGACCCTATTTGTGCATCCATTGTCATGTAGGAGTCGAAGATGACCCCAAGACTTTTGACTTTGGAGCTAGGGGAGATGATCTGGCCCAGAATGGGCGGGGGTGTCCAAGTTGTTGCCAGCTGACTCTTGCGACTGGCATGAAACAGGAGAAGTTCTGTTTTGGAACTGTTGAGTTTAAGATAACTCTTGGTCATCCAGTTTTCTATCAAAGAGAGACAATTCTCTAAACTGGGATGATGATCCTTTTTATTGCAGATGTGAAAATACAGTTGCGTGTTGTCTGCGTATGAATGATAAAGTAGTTGTTGGCTACTGATGATTTCAAAGAGAGGGCGAAGATAGATGTTGAAGAGCACCGGTGATAGGGGGGATCCTTGAGGGACTCCACATGATACCGTGCGTTTTTCAGAAATGAAAGGTCCTAATTTGACTGTTTGTGATCGGTTTTCCAGAAAGGAGGAGAACCATGATAGATCACCTTCTGCGACTCTGGCTACCTCAGCCAGCCGAGTCAGTAACAGCTTGTGGTCTACTGTATCAAAGGCTGCGCTTAGGTCCAACAGAACGAGGAGACAAGATTCTCCTTCGTCTGCGGCCTCAAGAGCGTCGTCCCATATTTTAAGCAATGCTGTTTCTGTCCCGTGTCCGGGACGGAAACCTGATTGGAATGGATCAAGTAGATTATGGGTATCTAGATGCTGTTGCAGCTGTTGTACCACTATTTTCTCCATTATCTTGGATAGAACATTTAGGCCTGTTATGGGACGGCGGTGATTAGGGTCCTTGGGGTCTAGAGTGGGTTTCTTCAAGATGGGCTGGATTATGCCCTCTTTCAGCAGGGAGGGCACTATGCCTTCCTTGAATGACTGGTTTATGAGCTGCGTGATGGGTAGTGCCAAGATGTCGGCACATTCCTTCAGCAGCTTAGTGGGGATAATATCATTAGGCGCTGTGCAGTTTCGCAAAGTACCGATGATATTTCTTGTGGCATCAACGGAGATGGGTTCCAGAGTGAACTTGGTTGATTGTAGAAGGTTTCTATGGGTGTTCTGTGGTTGATTAAGGGGGTGGTTGTGGGGGGTATTATTTTGTTGAATGCTTTCCCGGATTCCCTCAATTTTATTGATGAAGAAATCCGACAATTCATCGCAAAACTCTTGGGTATCTGAACTCGGGGGTTCAAGACAGCCTGGATTCATGGTCTGACTGACCAGCTTGAAGAGTTCCCGAGGGCGATTTAGGGCGCTATTGATGGCCTTAGAAAAATAATTTTTCTTGGCTTGGAAGATTTCTTTACGGTATTTCCTTGTTGTTGTCTTGTAGCTGATGATAAGAAGAGCAATCCTCTAGAAACCCTCTATCCAATTGTTAACTATATATATATATATATATATATATATATATATATATATATATATATATATATATATATATATATATATATATATATATATATATATGTGTGTGTGTGTTTTTCTACAATATATGTAATATTTGATTTGGGGTATTTTTATATTTATTTTTATATTTTTATATGTGTTTGTCCCTGAGGCAGTGGTCCTCTGAATTGAGCACAACTTGATCCACAATAGCACTATTCAAAAGCATATAGTAGAATTAAGCCCAATTTTGTCATTAATTTACATTTCTTTTGAGAAGAATATTTGCATAGTAGTATTTGGCAATAGCCCAAATTTACACACATTTGTCCTCTAATATTCCTTTTTCCTCACTTTCTGTAAAGTAATAAAAAATTAGAAGAAGATCATGTTTTGCTTTAGACTGTGCAGTGTTCCCAATGCATTTGTGTGTATGGAAATAACAGCTATTATAAGGATTTTGAGCTTTACTCACTTTTTTAAACACACTTCTATTATTTTTAACACAACTATTTCCAGGACAGCGACTCATAAAATATTGTATCCAAAAACAGCCAATTGACTAATGGTACAATGTTTAACATATGCATAATATCATAATACATTTTGTCTGTTAAAAATCATGTTTATTGACACAATAATAGACAAAATGTAATAAACTGTTATGCATATGTTCAATTTTGGTCTATTGGTTATTTTTTGGAGAAAAAAAATATATTGGGATATAGGATGTATTGCAAGGCAATTTCCACAGACCTAATGTAATCATAAAAATATTGTAATTGGAGGCAGTCAGGCAACTCACCGTACAGGGTTCCTATCAATCCCCTCATCAAATGCTCCACTTTTCTGTATCCCAAAATCCCCAAATTCTGACAAGAACTCAATAAATAGAAGTAAAATACATCTCCTAATAATAACCAACACTAAAAAGTTGTTAAGCAACAGTTCATAAGGACAGGCACATTTAGAAATAGTGACAGATTATATTTCTGGAAAGTTAAACTAAAATGAAACTTTAATTACGGTATTATCTGTCCTTTATAAAGCGAACAGAAGGTGACTATGTCATTCACAGTCATTGAACATCATTTCCAAGCATAATTTATTTGAGTGCGTCTCAGGACACCAGAGACCAACAGATACAACCACTTGTTTGCAATTAACTACCAACGATAGCATAATTGATATGAGGAAATTTATAGATCTACATTGTTAGAAGATTATACCGAAATTACTTTAGATTGAAAAGAAGATTATGGATGAGAGCAGCAGCAATGTTCCCTTCTGTGTTTATTAATCCAAGGACATGTTGAAATATAATAGCTTGACAAGATTATGCTGCTGATATTAAGCATCAGCATTTTGGAGGTATTCTAGTACAGAATTATTATTATTTTTTTTTTTTAATTTGCTGCTGCTGCCTCTGTTATCTAAATGTTTTAGTTTGAATTGTGTTCAGTCACTTAATCAATGGTAACTCCAAGACCTCAAGACCTTTAGTGTACCAGACCTGCACGTCAGCAACTTCCTTCTCAAACCCCCGTGATCTCATTCCTGTAGTAACACTATTACATCTATCCATCATAGCTGGTCCTTCTAGCTTAAACTTTTTCCAGTATTAAATCTTTCTCAAGTTTTGTTCCCATGCGCTGCATGGCCAACGTGTTAATGTTTTAGCTTCAATATCAGTCTTTGTATATTTGATAAGACTAAACAAATGCTCCTGCACATGAGTAGATTGTCAAATAATCAAAACACCATAGCGATAACGATAACACTGGCCTTGCTGCCCTTCATGGATGGGGGAATCCTAGTAACAGACAAGAGAAAACAACAAAGGCACACCAGCCTTGCGTATTACCGTTTTAACATATTTATATTAAAATACAATATAAAAAAACCTACTCACAATTGTGGTAGAAAGATTTGCAGTAAGAAACGTATTCCATAAAAGCTGCAGCATGTAGAACCCGAACCGTACTCCAAATGGTCATAGAGGAAGTGAAGAGGGTCACTGCTGGCTGACGCATTTCAAAGCACAAAGCCTCTTCATCAGTGTTCCTCCATGACCATTTGGAGTACGGTTCGGGTTCTACATGCTGAAGCCTTAATGGAATCAGTCTTTGTATAAAATCTTTTTTTTCTGAAGTGTTGATTGGTTTCATGATCTTGCAGTGCCAGATTTATAATGAATTCCCCACTGGAACAACAGCCACCTATTACTGCCATCATCTAGTTAGCCACTAGAAGCTATGTAAAACCAGCAATCCCATCATTGGTGAAAACTTGTGAGTAAACAGAGTAGAGGAAATATTTACCTGTTTGAAGCTTTCTTGTCAATAGTATTTTTGTGCTTGAGCGGAACTTTTTTGCTGGGGTTCTGCTGTTCTAGATGTTTATTGCTGGATTAATATTGATGCTATGAGGGAATGTTTATTGCCCGAGATGTCGTATAGCTGTGACGGTATTGATGCTGGGGACCCTAAGGCCAGCCATAGATGGTTCAAATCTCTGCCGGTTCCTGCTGAACCATTAATGGGCAGGCTGAATGTACCAAGTTGATAGATTGATCGATGTTAATGGCTCGGCAGGAGGGATTACCCCGTCAGCACTGTCTGTGTTGATGGGGGAATCGTGCAAATTTCTTTCCTGCAACCCATGTTTTCAGGAAATGTATTTTCACTTTCTAAGGCAGGCCTTAGTGTGCTACGTATTTACCCTCCTCAGGGTTCCCAAGGATATTCCAGTTATTTTATAATCCTAGTGACACTCCTGTGGGTTTATGAATATATTTATCCCACCAATGCAAGAGTCATCATTTATAGGCATAAATAACACTTTTAAACACTCAACTCTGACTGAGTATGCAGCCTGAAGTTGAAACACAAAGTCAATCAGGGAGTTAAGAGTATATGTGAGCTAAACATTAACTGTTCTTTCTTTAGGCTGCATTCACACTATAACGTGCGTATTTTGCCGCGACAAATTGCGGTGTCGCTTTAACTTTTTTTTTTTTTTACATAACATTGTTGTCTATGCCGAACGCCGAAAGCCGCCTGAAAAAAGGGTCCGGGACTTGTTTTGAGCTTCAGGTGTACGGCGTTTCGGCGTTCGGCATGGACATGTGAACCATCTCCATAGACAACAATGTAACTTCACCCCTCCAGCAGCACGAGCGTCAGGCGTAGGGCGTAAAAACGCCTAGGTGTGAATGCAGCCTTACTGTTATTTGGGGGGGGGGGGTCATTTTGGAAGGGATGTTTTAAAGCTAGAGCCCTACGTACACTGCATCATTACACACCCCAGGGTGTCGAAAGGTTTGCCAGGTCTTTTACAATCTTAGCAATGTCTCTGTGGGTTTATGAACATACTTTTTCCCCCAATGTGAGAGCCATCATTTATCGGAATAGAGCACACTTTTTGACACTTAAATATGTGGCCCAAGGTTGAGAGTACACCAAGTCAAGCAAGGAATTTGGAAGTCCTTTCTTTGCTGTTATTTGAATGGAATGTATTCTTTTCAATTTCTCTGTTTTACAAATACATATATCTGTAGTATGATGCTGAGGATGGGATATTTTTCTCTTAGAATAGAAGGGAATGAGTGCACTATTGGAAAAACAAAAATGCACAAACTGTAAAGGGCCAGCAACAAAGGGGACCCAGTCAGATTGGGAGGCAGGAAGGAAGGCACTACTGAAACTTGTATTATATACAGGAGCGTGTTTCTGTGACGTACAACATGATGTTTGAATGGCTATGTGCTGCTCCTTACAGTCCAGCAGGCCGTTAGCGGGCGTCACTGTTATGGAATCAGCATCTGGGAGACCAGATATGTGTAGCTACACTAGAAAACTGGGACCAGACTATATATACTGTATATCAGTATGTAGAATCTCACTAAGGTGAGTATACCCCTCACATTTTTTTTTATATTTTATTATATCGTTTCATGTGACAACACTTAAAAAATTAAACTTTGCTACAATGTAAAGTAGTGAGTGTACATATTGTATAACAGTGTAAATTTGCTGTTATAAGTGAAAATGTCTAAATTTGCCCCAATTAGCCATTTTTCCTCTCCGGTGTCATGTGACGTGTTTGTGTTACAAGGTCTCAGGTGTGAATGGGAAGCAGGGGTGTTAAATTTGGTGTTATCGCTCTTACTCTCTCATACTGGTCACTGAAAAAAATAATTGTTGCTCTACATAAAGATGGACTAGGGTATAGGAAGATTGCCAAGAACCTGAAACTTAGCTACAGTGGCCAAGACAGAGGTTTAACAGGACAGGTTCCACTCATAATGGTCATCCATGGTTAACCAAAGAAGTTGAGTGCACATGCTCAGCGTCATATCCAGAGGTTGTCTTTGGGAAATAGATGTACAGTATGAGCGCTGCCAGCATTGCTGCAGAGGTTGAAAGTGTGGGGGGGGTGGGTCAGCCTGTCAGTGCTCAGACCATACACTGCACACTGCATGAAATTGGTCTGCATTCCCAGGAGGAAGCCTCTTCTAAAGATGATGCACAAGAAAGCCTGCAAACATTTTGCTGAAGATAAGCAGACTAAGGACATGGATTACTGGAACCATGTCCTGTGCTCTGATGAGACCAAGATAAACCTATTTAGTTTAGATGGTGTCAAGCGTGTGTGGCGGAAAACCAGATGAGGAGTAAAAAGACAAGTATGTCTTGCCTACAGTCAAGCGTGGTGGTGGGAGTGGCATGGTCCTGCTGCCAGCACTGGGAAGTTACAGTTTGTTGAGGGAACCGTGAATGCCAACACGTACTATGACTTACTGAAGCAGAGCATGATCCCCTCCCTTCAGAGACTGGGCCGCAGGGCAGTATTCCAACATGATAACGACCCCAAACACGCCTCCAAGATGACTACTGTCTTGTTAGAGAAGCTGAGGATGAAGGTAATGTCTCCAGACCTAAACCCTATTGAGCATCTGTGGGGCATCCTTAAATAGAAGGTGGAGAAGCGCAAGGTCTCTAAGATGCACCAGCTACATGATGTCGTCATGGAGGAGTGAAAGAGGACTCCAGTGGCAACCTGTGAAGCTCTGGTGAACTCAATGCCCAAGAGGGTTAAGGCAGTGCTAAAAAATTATGGTGGCCACTGGCCACATAAAATATTGACACTTTGGGCACAATTTGGACATTTTCACTTAGGGGTGTACTCACTTTTGTTGCCAGTGGTTTAAACATTAATGGATGTGTTGAGTTTACAAGCTGTACACTCACTACTTTACATTGTAGCAAAGTGCAATTTCTTCAGTGTTGTCACATGAAAAGATACAATAAAATATTTACAAACATGTGAGGGATGTATTCACTTTTGTGAGATAATATATATATATACACACACACACACACACACTTAAAGTGATATTTATTTGCAGTGAAACAAAAGACAATCCCACATCAGCAAAGAGTAAACTTTGCTGAGGGATGTATTCACTTTTGTGAGATAATTATATATATATATATATATATATATATATATATATATATATATAGGGCCAGATTCATGAAGAGTTAGGCTGACGGATCCAGCGATCCGCCAGCCTAACTGTCGCTTTAAGCCGGCGTTTTTGTTTTCTATAACCAGAAAACAAGAAACGCCGGGTTGAAGTTCCGATGCGATCGGCGTAATTGAATTTCGCCATCGCATCGTTACTTCAATTTAAAAATGGCGCCGGGGGCGTTCCCGCCGATTTACGCTCAAAAAATATGTTAATGAGCGGAAATCGGCAATTCACGATCTTTTTCGGGCGCGACGCAGTGACTTTACGACGTTTCCGGAAGCGATACGCGGCGTATAGATAAAGCAGCCCCCTAGTGGAGTATCCTATGTTAGGTATAGGCGTCGTCATCGCGTCGGAAAAAAAACAAATCGCGTCGTTTGCGTAAAACATTCATGAATGGGGACGTGACGTCATTGACGTTCACTGACAGAACTTGGAGCATGCGCACTGGGAAGCATTGACACTCGACGCATGCGCAGTACGTTTGCCGCGGGATCGCGCGTAGTTTGAATACTACACGCCCCGTACCCGCCCAATTTGAATTCCGCCGGCTCATTTGCGATGCTCTGCCGCAACTTTAGGAGCAAGTGCTTCATGAATAACAGCACTTGCTCCTAAAATTTCTGCAGCGGAACGAAAATGAGATGCGTTACTCCAGAGCAAAGATGCTCTGATCTACCTGAATCTGGCCCATACTGTATATATATATAGTGAACTTTGGGAGTTGTTTAGCTTTGCGGGATTAGTTGCGTAAGCCGTTAACGTTGAACCAAAAAGGGTTTTTATTTGTGACCAAACCAAAAACAATGCTTTATTCAGCACACAGGGAAAAATATTATAGTAAAAGTCCGCTTGTCTCCAGCATAAACAAAAAGTCTGTTTTTCTTCAGCACAGCAATGAATTAAAGCAAAGGCACATATGGTTTTAGGCAGGTTTTCACCCCCAGAACTTGCAGCCCTTTATCAGCTTCTCAGAGGTACACAACTTCTTCAGACAGGTGCACTCCCATACTCCTCCACACCCTCTATCAGCACTTCCTGTCTTTTAAGCTGTTTTCCTGGAAGTTCTTAACCCCCTGTGTGCTTGACTGCCAGTGGTCAGGAGAGGAGGCTCTTTACCTCCCGAACGTCACTTTAGAGCCTCTGAAATTCCGGGCCCCAAATGACACTCTAACAAGGACAGAGAGGACTGTAGGCCCGTCCTTTCTTTTTCCAACTTTTATTGGCCGGAATTTCTCACCACTTCTGAGTGACCTCCCGAACACTTTACCATTGCTTTAAAGGGACCACACTCCAAATATTGGTGCAACATAGCGCCCGTCCAGGACCCAATTCTGGTGTCCTGTACAATATATATATATATATATATATATATATATATATATATATATATATATATATATATATACACACATATTTAAAGTGATATTTTTTTTTACAGTGAAACAAAAGACAATGCCACATCAGCAAACAGTAAACTTAGACAAACTCCAGTGGCAAAATACATAAACCTAACAAGTAACTATATACAAGATATGTACAAAATGATGGACACGGGTAACAGAGAATACCAAGAATGCAAGCAAGGAGGGAATCAAGACCGGGTACAGAAACCAGGAGCAGGAGTACACAGCAGGGTACAGGATGCAAGATTAGCTCAGTAGCGGGATAAACAGTCATAAGGATATGTCAGTAAGGCTGACAAACAAAACAGTGACACGAGTTGCAATATCAGAGGTGGGACTTAAAGGGGTGTTCCAGCTCAAAATTGTGTTTATTAAAAGTCAGCAGCTACAAAAAGTGTAGCTGCTGGCTTTTAATAAACACTCACTTACCTGCTCCTGCGTTCCAGCGACGCGCCGACCGGGGCTCCGCTCCTCTCCCCCCTCCCCAGCCGACGTCTCCATCCCGACTGTGGGCACCCAGCCGTGACAGCCTTTGGCTTCACGGCCAGGCACCCACTGCACATGCGCGAGCCGCACTGAGCATGCGCGCGCGGTTGCGGCTCGCCGCTGATTGGAGAGGCGATCGCATGGGACCTGTCATGTGTCCCATGTGATCGCCTACAGGGAGGGGCTGGTGTAGGCGATTAAGGCTTAATCGCCTAACCAGCCCCTCGGTGGAAGCAGGAAGTGGGACAGAAAGTCTCACTCCTACTGAAGCCCCCACTCCCCCCCAAAAAAAATTACATGCCAAATGTGGCATGTAGGGGGAGGGGAGGGGATTACAGAAAAGTAAATTTTTAGGGTGGAACTCCTCTTTAGGGAGACACCCACTGGTGGTCACTGGAACTACAGCTTTCAGTCCAGAGACTCATAGTGCCATCCAGCAGGTGAACCACTTCCTGACACTACTGACACACTGCTTCCTCTAATGCCGCGTACACACGATCATTTTTCGGCATGAAAAAAAACAACGTTTTAAAAAAATGTCATTAAAAATTATCGTGTGTGGGTTTCACATCATTTTTCAGGTTCTGAAAAACAACTATTTTTTTTTAGAAAATGCTGCATTTTTTAACAACGTTATGTAGTTTTTCGGGTTGTAAAAAATGATCGTGTGTGGGCTAAAAAGACGTTAAAAACCTGCGCATGCTCAGAAGCAAGTTAGGAGACGCGAGCGCTCGTTCTGGCAAAACTACCATTTGTAATGAAGTAAGCACATTCATCACGCTGTAACAGAAAGAAAAGCGCAAATCGTCTTTTACTAACAAAAAATAAGCTAAAGCAGCCCCAAGGGTGGCGTCATTCGCATGGAACCTCCGCTTTATAGTGCCGTTGTACGTGTTGTACGACACCACGCTTTGCTAGAGCATTTTTTTAAAATGATAGTGTGTGGGCAACATCGTTTTAATGATGAAGTTGGACAAAACGTTTTTTCTAAATGCCGAAAAATGTTCGTGTGTACGCGGCATAATAGTCTCAGGAGATTTGGAGTGAAATTTGGTGATGTGCTTACTGTGCTGCCCACGGTTCTCCTTGCTGAAGGGGAGGAAAAGGCTTGCTACTTCCAAAATAGCTGCCTCAACACAAAGATGCACTGCAGAACAGGTCGTGGTAGGTCAGCAACAAGGAAAGATCAGCTGCATGGAGCCCACAAGCAATACTGGTAACCATAGGCTTGCGCACAGGGTGTGCCAGTTGTGCCCAGTCACACCCTAATAACTCCCTGCAGTGCAGATTCCCCCTGCTGCCCGGTGTCCCCTCCCACAACATGGCTGTCTTCCCTTCTCTCCCATTGGCTACTGCAGTGGGCACACATAGATGATATTTCAGGATGAGTGGGGTAAGGGTTAATGTCATTTACCGCCCCCCCCCCCTCCTCTGAATGAAGACAGTGAGAGATTGGTACTGTCTTTTTGAGCTTTCAGGTGCACACCCCAATGCAACAGGCTGCGCACACCTATGCTGGTAACCCACCTTACTTCTTCACCAATGGAAGAAACAAGTCTGGGAGCCATAAGTGTCACACTCCAGTGGTCTATTACAGAGCTGTGAGAAAACACAAACCAAGCATAATAAAAAAAAAATGGTCCTTATGTATATAAACTTGAATACATGGGAACAATCTCTTTAAGGCCCCTTTCACACTTTTACGACTAGTCTCATGATTTGTGATGGCAAAGTAGCATGACAAGTTTCCAATGATTTCCAATGACAACCATTCATATTAGTACAACTTCAAGTCATTCTGACGTCAAAGTAGTCCCTGCACTACTTTGGTCCGATTTTGATGCCACTTACACAGGCATTCCCTGAAATTGTGGCAAAATCGCGCAACTTTGAAGTCGCAGTAGTGTGAAAGGGGCCTAATGCCCCGTACAGATAACCAGTTTTCCCGTCGGGAAAACTGCCATGACAGATTTTGGCTGGGAAAACTGGCCGTGTGTATGGTCCATGACAGTTTTCTCAACAGGAAAACCGCTGTGAGTCCCGGTGGGAAAACATGTTCTCCTTTTTCCTGCTACGATTCCGGGCGATCTTTTTCTCGGCAATTTTCCAATGGGAAACACTGCGGTAGAGCATACACACGGCCGAGTTTCCTGACCAAAGCTCTTATGGCAGTTTTCCTGCCAGGAAAACCGGCCGTGTGTAGGGGGAAAAAGCTGTTGAGCCGGTTCTCGGCTTTCCCCTCAGGTTTCCCAGCGGTAAAAAGTCCACCGGTAAACATGTATGTGTGTACGAGGCATAAGAGTGAGTTATGATGGAAATCATCAGTCCTTTATAAAAATGCTTTCTTCTCTGACTGTTAACTATCACAAGATTTAATGCCGCGTACACACAACGTTTTTTTGGGTTCTAAAAAATGACGTTTTTTTGTAATGTCATTAACCACTTCAGTACCATGGGTGTTTTTCAGATTTGGTGTTTACAAGACTAAAACAGTTTTTTTTGCTAGAAAATTACTTAAAACCCACAAACATTATATATATTTTTTTCTAACACCCTAGAGAATAAAATGGCGATCATTGCAATACTTTTTGTCACACCATATTTGCACAGCGGTCCTACAAGCGCACTTTTTTTGGAAAAAATTCACTTTTTTGAATTAAAAAATAAGACAGCAATAAATTTGGCCCAATTTTTTTATATATTGTGAAAGATAATGTTACGCCGAGTAAAATGATACCCAACATGTCACGCTTACAAATTGCGCCCGCTCGTGGCATTGCGTCAAACTTTTACCCTTAAAAATCTCGATAGGCGACGTTTAAAAAATTCTATAGGTTGCATTTTTTGAGTTACAGAGGAGGTCTAGGGCTAGAATTATTGTTCTCGCTCTAATAATCGCAGCGATATTTTCACTTGTGTGGTTTGAACACCGTTTTCATATGCAGGCGCTACTCACGTATGCGTTCGCTTCTGCGCGCGAGCTCGTCGGGACAGGGCACTTTAATTTTTTTTTTTATTACTATTATTTTTTACACTGGGGAAAAAAAATGATCACTTTTATTCCTATTACAAGGAATGTAAACATCCCTTGTAATAGAAAAAAGCATGACGGGTCCTCTTAAAGCGGGGGTTCACCCTTAAAACTACTCTGTGTGATCCCATCCAGCATACTGGCATCAGCGCCAGTATGCTGTTTTTTTTTTTTTTTTAATCTTCGTACTTACGGTTTAATTGATCATTTTATATTGTGCCTACCGCGGGTGAATGGCGCGTCTATGGAGCGTCACAGCTTCCGAAAATAGCCGACTAGCACTCGGGTATTCCCAGGGCTATACGGCGGCCGCGCACAGACCTAGGAGCTGACTGCGCAGGCGCCATATATATATCCGAGTTCTATTTCGGCTTTTTTTCGGAGGGCGTGAAGCGCCATAGCCATTGGACTCGGATATATACGGCGCCTGCGCAGTCAGCTCCTAGGTCTGTGCGCAGGCCCTGGGAATACCCAAATTCCAGTCGGCTATTTTTGCAAGCCGTGACGCTGAATAGACGCGCCATTCACCTGCGGTAGGCACAATATAAAATGATCAATTAAACCGTAAGTACGAAGATTAAAAAAAAAAAAAAACAGCATACTGGCGCTGATGCCAGTATGCTAGATGGGATCACACAGAGTAGTTTTAAGGGTGAACCCCCTCTTTAAATATGAGATCTGGGGTCAAAAATACCTCAGATCTCATATTTAGACTAAAATGCAAAAAAAAAAAAAAAAATGAAACTGTAATTTTTTCAAATCTTTTCTTTAAGACGCTGGGCGGGACTGACGTTTTGACGTCACTTCCGCCCAGCAGAGCTATGGGGACGGGTGTGGGCGATTTTTCCCTCACTCGCATCCCCCACACAGCAGCCGAGCGGACCCAATCGCCTCTGCCGCTACCGACGGCTCCGGTAAGCGGCGGAGGGCGCGGGAGCGCGGCGGGAGGGGGGGCCCTCTTCCACCTCCGTAAACGGCGATCTCGTGGCGATTCCACCGCAGAGACCACCGTTATCTTTTACAGGACCGCTCAAACGAAAGATGGATACTTTGGTTGTGGCAGCTGCTGCCGTTACTAAGATATCCATCTTTGAAGTATGGACGCATATATGCGTATAGCGGTCTGGAAGTGGTTAAAAACAATTGTGTGTGGGTTTCAGAGCATTTTTCGGGTTCTGAAAAACTGCATTTTTTTTTCGAAAATGCTCTATTTTTTCACAACGTTTTTAACGTTGTCGTTTTTTGGGTTGTAAAAAATGGTCGTGTTTGTGGGCTTTAACGACGTGAAAAATCCGTGCATGCTCAGAAGCAAGTTATGAGATGGGAGCGCTCGTTCTGGTAAAACTACCATTCGTAATGGAGTAAGCACATTCATCACGCTGTAACAGACAGTAAATCGCGAATCGTCTTTTACTAACTTCCCCTTTATAGTGCCGTCGTACGCGTTGTACGTCACCACGCTTTGCTAGAGCATTTTTTTTTTACAATCGTGTGTAGGCAAGACCGTTTTAATGATCTAGTTGAAAAAAACATTGTTTTTTCTAGAGCCTGAAAAACGTAGTTTTTTACAACCCGAAAATTGATCGTGTGTATGCAGCATAAGGCCTTGTACACACGATGTAATATATCCGATGGAAACGGTCCGACGGACCGTTTCCATCGGATATGTCCGCCGGGCTGTTTGATCCGGTGGCTGTACATACCATCGGATCAAATTCCCCGCCGGCGGACAGCGCGGTGACGTGGCGGTGACGTTGACGCCGCCACGTGACCGCCGCGTCACCGCACCAGGAAGTAAACACTTCCGCGCGCATGCGTCGGATCCATTCACAGGATACGACGCATGTGCGGGCAGATATGTCCGCTGGTTTGCCGTACTAACCAGCGGACGTATCTGACGGGCAGCTATCCGGCGGAAAAATTTCAAAGCATGCTTTGAAATTTTTCCGCCGGAGGAATCCGGCCAAAACGGTCCGTTTGCCCCTACACACGAGCGGATTTTTCGGCTGAAATGGTCCGTCGGACCATGTTCAGCGGAAATATTCCCTCGTGTGTACAAGGCCTTAGAGTGGACTGAATGAGTTTTCTGCTTTAACCATAGGATCTAAGGCTAATACAGAAAACAAATTTACATAGAAAATGATAGAACTTTATATCTATTCTTCAGATATCTTATATGTGTTTTATGGCAACCAGAGGCCTCCACTAGCGCTCATACCTGTGCCTGCGCAATCTGCATTATACAGTAACATACTGTAGCTACAGACTTGTTACATTTCTTTTATTCTGCAGTCACTTTAATCTTCATGTCTTATAGCAGGCACACAGCTGACTGAAGACTCTGCAGATAGATCTCCTGCTGTTCTCTCTTAAGGACTCCAGCTTGGCAGACAGCCGCTTATTTACATCATTTTCAGAGCTTTGGAAATTAGTCTTTTATTTTCAACATTTCTCTGTTTAAACATTATACTTTCCAAAAACCAGCTAAATGATGTTGCTGGTCATTTTCAGTTACATCACATGTCAATATATGGATTTTTGTGTACCAACTACTGCTGTAAATGAGTAAAATGCCTTAATGCCTGGTGCCTGGGTCTTCAAACTACGGCCTTCCAGTTATTCAAGAACTACAATTCCCATCATGCCTAGTCATGTCTGTGAATGTCAGAGTTTTACAATGCCTCATGGGATGTGTAGTTCCGCAACAGCTGGAGGGCCGTAGTTTGAGGATCCCTGGCCTGGGGGGTGAGACAAAAAGAGTGAATGTTGGTGCAAACTGGAAGGTGGTGCTTGGACTTAATATGTGAGTGAAAGAGGGAGTTAAACATACACGGTCGTGAGGTTGAGAACCTTAGGTCTCTGGCCACCCCTTCCTGTCACGGCCACACCCTGTGTTGTTTAAGACCCGCCCTGAAATTTTCGAGTGAGGACACTAGTTCTGAGGGCCTGGGGGGGGGCTTAGATTTCCTCTTACTTCCTGGTTGCCCATAGAGCAGGAAGTGAAGGGAAATCTTCGCAATGGGACAGGGATGGTAAAAAATAAACTGACAGGGGCTATAACCCTCCCTTACTCTACCCAAAATGAAAAAAAAAAAGTGTTGCCTATAGTTCTACTTTAAGTAGATGGTGCAGCAGAAACATATAGCACAGTGAGGAAGGTTTGTGGTCCAGGATGATAAAACAGTCAAAATTGGAAGTTGCGGAATGCCGGCCGCCCGCATACCAGAAGCAGCGCGGCCGCTTTATGGGGGTGCTAGACTAATTTTCCTAACAGTGTAGTGTAAGCCGGTGGGGACTCTCTTCATGCTGCCCCCCTGCAAAGTGCTGCCCTAGGCCTGGGCCTTGTTGGCCTAGGCCAGGATACAGCTCTGTGTCTTGTACTCTGTTGAGCCAACCTGCAACTGAGGGTGGTCTAGAGTCCCTCCACCTTAAGGACCTCAATTTTTAACTGAGTAAGGCTGCCCCTGCCCCTGCATAGTAATCTTTCCAGTGGATTTTAAATCTGTTGTTACTGCTGCTTTAACTAGTAGAGTAAGGCCCATTACCACTTATTTAATAAAAATCACAGCCAAAATCATTTTTTTTTTTTTTAGATTTGGGTGCTGCTGTATTTAAACTAAATATAAAAGTTTACTCCCCCCCCCCAGCAGGGTGCACCCAAGAATGGGCATTTCTGAACCGCGGCTCTGTGTATTCATTTACACATGAAGCTGTGGTTTTGTGTGTGAATCCAGCCAGTACATCTGTTTTTCAACAGAACAAGCTCTCCCAAAAATGTATCAGTTAATACTTTGAGATAAACCAGGTACGTTTATTTATTCATGTAAAACCATTAACCCAAAAGGAAACAAAACTGATGCTGTAACTATTTGTGTAACTGCATTGTGACCGGGAGTTTGACTTTAATTTGTTAGTGTATCTAAATCTGCTAATGCACTCCTCTCCCCCATAATGGCAATGCTGCTGTCTAAAGGTATCTATGCCGTTCCTTCATCCAGAGCAGAAGCACTCTAATACAGGAGGTGTGTTACTGGCCAGATCACCAGGAAAAAACAGATACAGCCACCTTATTTAATGATTTGTAGGATGCAATATATTACATTTTGGGTTTAATACCACTTTAAAAGTATCTTCCAAACATGTCATTTAAAGGATTGAAGTTTACGTTGAAGTCACATTAAAGGGATCCTCTGTCAGCTGTACAGCATTTAACCACTTCTCGCCCAGCCTATAGCAAAATGACAGCTGGGTGGGACTCTCGTCGATCCTGGGGGACGTCATATGATATCCTCACAGATTGCCGGGCGGTGGCTTCAGATGACGTCCTCTCAGAAAGCTTCACTCATGCTGTGGCATGATCTGTCACTGCCACTGTACCGGCCTGCTGTCAGTACCATATGACTGCTGTAACCAATCACAGCAGGTCCCATGACAGTTTTAAATGATGGATGGCTTCCTTTCAAGCCATCTACTGTGTTCAAATGTATTGCTAGCTGTGATTGGTCACAGTGATCACATGGTACTTCACTGTACTGCAATGGTGACAGTATGTTAAACATTTTTTTTTTTTAAATTTCCTAATTTTTCAAAAAATAATGGCGTGTTTGTAACAGTCTCTGCACAAAATGAAATTTCTAAAGGAAAAAACTGGCGGCTACAATGAATTGTCTTGTCCCTGCAATACAGATAAAAGTAATTGAAAGTTATTGAAAAAAAAAAAGTGTGGGTTTCCCCCAAAATTCCATTACTAGGAACTTCAGGTCTGGTATGGATATTAAGGGGAAAAATGAAAAAAGAAATGGCCCCCAAAAATCTATACCAGACCCTTATCCGAGCACGCAACCTGGCAGGCTGCAGGAAAAGAGGGGGGATGAGAGAGCGCCCCCCTCCTGAACTGTAGCAGGCCACATGCCCTCAACATGGAGAGGATGTCCCCATGTTGATGGGGACAAGGGCCTCATCCCCACAACCCTTACCTGATGGTTATGGGGGTCTGTGGGCAGGGGGAATCTGGAAGCCCCCTTTAACAAAGGGGACCCCCAGATCCTGCCCCCCTATGTGAATTGGTAATGGGGTACATTGTATCCCTACCATTTCACCCAAAAAAGTGAAAAAATGCAAAAAAAACATAAACACCAGTTTGGGACAAGTCCTTTAACTGCTTGCCTACCAGCCGCCGCAGTTTAGGGCGGCAGGTTGGCTCTCCTGGGCGAGAGCCCGTAGCTCTACGTCGGCACTTTCGACGGCCACTAGGGGGCTCATGCGTGCGCTCCCCGCTCACCCCCGAGTCCTGTGCGCGTGCCCGGCGGGCACGACCGCCGCCGGGCACACGCGATTGCTCGTTACAGAGCGGGGAACGGGTAAACACATAGCTCTCGTTCCTGTTAGCGGGGGAAACGCTGATTTTCTGTTCATACAATGTGTTAGAACACACCCAGGAACACACTTAACCCCTTCCCCGCCCCTAGTGTTAACCCCTTCACTGCCAATGGCATTTTTATAGTAATCCAATGCATTTTTATAGCATTGATCGCTAAAAAAATGCCAATGGTCCCAAAAATGTGTCAAAAGTGTCCGAAGTGTCCGACATAAGGTCGCAGTACTGAAATAAAATGCTGATCGCCGCCATTACTAGTAAAAAAAAATAAAAAAAATTCAAATGCCATAAAACTACCCCCTATTTTGTAAACGCTATAACTTTTGCGTAAACCAATCAATAAACGCTAATTTCTTTTTTAATGAAAAATATGTAGAAAAATACGTATCGGCCTAAACTGAGGAAAAAAAAAGTTTTTTTATACATTTTTGGGGGATATTTATTACAGAAAAAAAGTAAAAAATATTGATTTTTTTTCAAAATAGTCGCTCTATTTTTGTTTATAGCGCAAAAAATAAAAACCGCAAAGATGATCAAATACCACCAAAAGAAAGCTCTATTTGTGGGAAAAAAAGGACGCCAATTTTGCCGAATCACAAAAAGTGCTCTGGTCATTGGACAGCAATATGGTTCGGGGCTAAAGTGGTTAATGAAAAAAAACTCCAGCACTGTAATCCTTCTACGATTCCTAGTCCCAGACCCGCCACTACAAATGATACCGCCTCGGCCGGAGGCACGCTCCCGAATCACACGCAAGTTGTTTGACATCTCTTTTATAAGCGAGGGCGGGGCAACCCATGATGTGTGACCCCGTCCCCTCAGACGCATCACTGGGAACCCTCGTTGTGTCAGAGGGGGCGGGGTCCATGTCCACGTCACGGGTGGCCCCACCCTCAGTTATAAAAGAGCTTTCAAACAGCCTGTGCGTCATTCAGCCGGGTGCCTCCAGTGGAGGCAGGATCGTGTGCGTCGTTCCTCGCTGAAGATCATCGCTGGAGATCGAGACTGGATTACATCGCTGGAATTATTTTTTTATTTTTAATAAAGGACTTGTCCCAAGCAGTCTCCTGCCGTTTTTAAAATTCTTAACACTTTTTTTGTGAAATGGTAGGGGTACAATGAACCTCTTACCAATTCACATGGGGGGCCAGGATCTGGAGTTCCCCTTTGTTAAAGGGGGCTTCCAAATTTCAATAAGCCACCCGCCCGCAGCAACCCGTCAATAATATTCTTTTACATACTGTTAGGCCGCGTACACACCATCGGACATATCCAATGAAAACGGTCCGCGGACCATTTCCATCGGATATGTCCGATCGGGAGTTTGATCCGATGGTGTGTACACACCATCGGATCAAATTCCCCGCCGCCAGCGGGCGCGGTGACGTGGCGGTGACGTTGACGCCGCCGCGTCACCACCACGTCACCGCACCAGGAAGTAAAACACTTCCGCGCATGCGTCAAATCCATTCGGCGGTGGCGCGGCGGCGGTGGGGGACGACATGTCTGCTGGTAAGTGTACTAACCAGCAGACATGTCGGGCGGACAGATTCCCACCGGATGGATTTCAAAGCATGCTTTGAAATCTGTCGGGTGGAGAAATCTGTCCGCTAGCCCATACACACGAGCGGAGATGTCTGCTGAAACGGTCCATCGGACCGTTTTCAGCGGACATATCCCCTCGTGTGTACGCGGCCTAACGCTACCGTTTTATGTTTCCTTTGTTATAAATTGAAATTCCAATTAAACCATACGCAAACTATAGGCTGGTAGTATTGTCTTCCCCCCCTTATGACACAGCTAGTTCCCAGATAAGGTGTCCGGGGCGGTAGACAATACAATGCACCAGATACATAACATTGCATACTATATGTATATCTAAATATCATTTGAAAGTAGTTCAATATTTTGTTTGTTTATGATATATGATTTTGGAATGAACAGACTTTACCAAATAAAAACACTGATAGAAATTCCTACATTCAAGAAAAAAGTTTCCATTCTGCTTCTTCAAATGTTCTTGTCACTGTGATTGAAGTGAACATTGTTTTAACACACTAATAATTATTAAAACAAACAAATGTTCCTACAACATTATAAAAATGTCAAACAAAATTCTATTAGTGTAAGTTAAGGGTTGGGGTTACAATAAAGCCCCATACCAGTGGCGGTGCGTCCACAGAAGGAGCAGGAGCGCCGCCCCCTCTCGCTCCTGCACCGCCACTGAATACAATACACAGATTCATGCATTGCATGAATCCATGTATTGTCACTGCCACCAACTATTCAGATGGCCGTCCCCCTGGTGAGCGCCGCCCATCTGAATAACGGCAGCTGGTTGTCTTTGGAAGTGCCTATCAGAGCCAGCTGCTTCCAAATAGTTAACCAGGGACACACGGGGGGAGAACTCCCTGGTTAACACTGACAAGCGTCTCAGCCAATCAGGTTTACCGGTTCTGGTTATTGGTAACCTGATTGGCTGAAAAGTCATTGAGGGCGGGAAAAGACATCGAGGGACGGTGAAAAGAGGATGGCTGACCCCACAAAGGTAAGTGCCGGGCGGGGGGAGGGGGTAATCTGGTAGCATGTTACAGGGCACAGTGGCGACAATTAATGGCACAGTGGGTGTGTTTGGCATGGCATAACGGTGACAATTGATGGGCACAGTGGTGACAATTGATGGCTCAGTGGTGACAATTGATGGCACAGTAGCGACAATTGACAGCACAGTGATGACAATTGATGGCACAGTAGCTGCGTTTGATGGCATGGCACAGTGGTGACAATTAATGGGCACAGTGGCGACAATTGATGGCACAGTGGCTACGTTTGATGCCATGGCACAGTGGTGACAACTGATGGGCACAGTGGCGATAAATGATGGCACAATGGCTGCGTTCGATGGCATGGCACAGTGGCGACAATTGATGGCACAGTGGCGACAATTGATGGCACAGTGGTTTAAACTCATATCCTATGGTTGTGGTAAATCTGAAGACGAAAATCTGCAGAAAATCAAATAGTGTGTATGGGGGTCTTATGCCGCGTACACACGGTCATTTTTTGCGATGAAAAAAAACGCTGTTTTTTAAAACGTAATTTAAATTGATCGTGTGTGGGCAAAACGTTGTTTTTGTCTTAAAAAAAACGACCAAAAAAAATTTCCAACATGCTTGAATTTTTTGTGTAGTTTTTCAAAACTTCGTTTTTTGTTTCACAAAAAGTCACCGTGTGTAGCAAAAACATCGTTTAAAGCGACGTTTTTCAACCCGCGCATGCCCAGAAGCTAGTTATGAAGCGAGCTTCAATGGAAAAGAGTGGTGAACGTAACCTCGCTTTTTGTGAAAAAAACGATGGTGTGTATGCAACATCGTCTGTGAAAAGTGACGTTTTAAAAACGTTGTTTTTTACTTCACAGAAAATGTCGTTTTTTTTCATCACAAAAAATGATCGTGTGTACGCGCCATTAGGGTTCATTATTATAATTATTATTATTATTATGATACAGGATTTATATAGCGCCAACAGTTTGTGCAGTGCTTTACATCAGCAAAGACAGTACAGTTACAATACAATTCAATACAGGAGGGATCAGAGAGCCCTGCTTGTTAGAGCTTACGTCTAGAAGGGAGGGTCAAGTGGGACAAAGGATAGTAGCTGTGGGGGATTATCAAATGAACAACAGTTATTAGGTGTGGGTAGGATAGGCTTCCCTGAATATGCAAGATATTGTCATAAAACGTGTTTGAGGACCCGGGTTCTGTCCCAGGGGAAATGTATCAATGAAAAAAAAAGTTTTAAAAACATATTTTTTTTTTTAAGCAGTAATTTTAATATTGCTTAAAGTGAAAAAATAAAAGTAAAATATTCCTTTAAATTTTGTACCTGGGGGGTGTCTATAGTATGCCTGTAAAATAGCATATGTTTCCCGTGTTTACAACAGTCCCTGCACAAAATTAAATTTCTAAAGGAAAAAAAAAAGTAATTTAAAACTACTTGCAGCTATAATGAATTGTCGGGTCCCGGCAATACAGATAAAAGTCATTGAAAGTTATTGAAAAAAAAAAGTGTGGGTTTCCCCCAAAATTCCATTACTAGGAACTTCAGGTCTGGTATGGATATTAAGGGGAACTCCGCGCCAAAATGAAAAAAGAAATGGCCCCCAAAAATCTATACCAGACCCTTATCCGAGCACGCGGTATTTTGTTGCGGGAGTCTACTGCTGATGGGTGGGTCTATTGCTTATGGATGGGTCTATTGTTGTAGGGGATCTATTGTACTTAATTTCTAAGGTTTATAGATTTTGGGAGGGTTAGGGTTGTGGAATCCAGGTAGCATTAGTGTGAGGGGTTATATGGTAGGCCATGCTATCTGTGCTTGGGGTGTAGCAGCACCAAGCTTTCGGCATTGAAATGAAATGCAATAAACTGTATATACACAGCATATCTCTCAAATGAGCACCGATTCTAAGTGATCTTTCTTATTTTACATTTACAGAAATTATACTAATCTTTTTTCTTGAAATCCCCTGAACATAATTCATAATACACATTGTTGATTGTGTTACTTTTCCTATATTAACACATAATTTATGTCTCAATGACACACCGTCTTTGATTGAAACCTGATTGATTCCAGCAATGACAGAAGGAGGTGACAGACTACTGATTTGTATGATGTTTATAGCATTGATGATGGCAGATTTGAACTAGGAGAAGTTCATATAACATAAGTCACGTTTTTTACAATCAACGCAGGGCTGACATTTTCCCCAATTGCACCCGTGTGATTCATTTATATGAAAATGAGCAGATGAATACTGAGACGTGGGACATGTCTATGACAGTGTTCAGTGACAATCCTGGTGTGCTTGGCGCTCAATATTTCCCACTCCTGAGAAGGGATATTAGCACCTTCTGTAGACGCTCCACGCTATGGTGCCAATATGCATTTATTAGTCATTTATTTGGAAGATTGTTCCCTTCTTTTTGTCTCATTGTGGACACAACATGAAGAATAAATACGTAAGAAAATATCTTTTACAAACAATAGAAAATATTGATGCTTCATTTATATGGTTACTGCAACCATATAAAAGTAACCCTTTACATGATAAAGAAATATACTAAAAATAAACAGGTGAGCCATCTAGAAGGTTGTTTATCATCACAAAAGTGACTTATCACTTACCAGAGGGTTTAGTGGGGATGTAACCCCTTCCCATTGAGTGTACACATATTTGTGGCCTCACTGAAGTGGTTCCTCTTTTGTGGGGCCCCATGGGTGCCTATGATTGTTTATCCTGAAAGCATGCCACACATTGTTCTTCCGGCAGGCCACCAACAGCTCTGGGTCTTGTAGTAACGATCAGGATCTGTGAAGATTGGAAGATTGACTCTCAAACACATAATGACTTTGAAAGCCTGTGATTGGCTATCACAGTGATCAACCACTCTGCAGACCATTATATTATGTCTTTTTCTCCTTGCTAGAAAAAAGGATTGTAAAAAAAAAAAAAAAAAAAAAGTTGTGTGTAAAAAAGAAAAAAAAAGAACAATAATAATAAAATAATTAGAACAGAGTTTGATATAAGTCAGGGTTAAAGGGCATTGGCCCAGTCAAAGTTCAGAGTAAGTGTGTTTGAAGTAAGCGTTAAAACAAAAACAAGATGTAAAAAACAAAAAACATACACATATGTGTTATTGCTGCAATCATTGAGGCTGGGTTCACACTTGTGCGGTGCGAATTTCAGTTTTGTAATCTCTGCAGATAGATAAGGGAAGTGTTCAGCAGATTAGCTCAGTTTTTGCTGCGAATTTGGAGACCTGGGAGAAGTTCCGGGTGAGAGGAGAGTGGGGGAGAAATGTATTGAGCTGAATGAGAGAAATTCCTGAAGAGAACTGAACACATCTGCGAATCAGCTGCGTACCCATAGAAGATAATGGGACTGAATTCGCACCTGAGCAGTACCACAAGGCATAAAATCTGCACACGTTTTTTCTGCAATGCGCAGTGCGAATGCATCGCACATATGTGAACCAGCCTCATTGAAAACAATGGCCCAGATTCATAAAGCAATTACGCCTGTCTAACTGGTGTTAGACAGGAGTAATTTCAAATTTTGCGCGCCGTATCACTAGTTTGAATCCTCAAACCATGATACGGCGGCTTCGGGCTTCGATCCGAGAGGCTTACGTCTTCGTAAGCCTTCGGATCTACGCTGCGATATTTTTGCGGCCGCTGGGAGGAGTTCGCGTCGTTTTCATGCGTCGGGATATGCAAATGTGTTTTTACGGCGATCCACGAAGATACGAGCGGTCTTCGCAATCGCTTACGTCTGTTTTTTTTTACGTACTGTTAGACCAGCTTTTTGCTGGTCTAACGGTGCGTAGCCCATGTTAAGTATGGCCGTCGTTCCCGCGTCGAATTTTAATTATTATTTTTTTTTTTTTCTTGCGTAACTCGTTCGGGAATAAAAATGTCCGTAAACGACGCTACTCAAACAACGAATGACGTAACGACGTAATTTTGCGCAATGCACGGCGGGAAATTTGCGAACGGAGCATGCGCAGTTCGATCGCCGCGGGAACGCGCCTATTTTAAATCCTTCACGCCCCCTACTCGTCTATATGGATTGCGACGGGAGAAATACACTACGCCGCCGTCGTTTACTGGACAAAATCTACCTGGATTCCACGTAGAGCCAGGTAAGAAACGGCGGCGTAGTGTATTTCTGATACGCTACGAGAATCCAATTCTCTCTGTATCTGGGCCAATGTATTTAGAAATGTTCTGCGTATTAAATGCGGTTTAAGCCGCACTCAATTCGCATAGGTGTGAACCCAGCCTCAAGGTTTGGGTTGTATTTTGGTGGTGGGTCATGGTAATAGCAAGACTTGAATTTTTTTACTATTTTTGGACAATTTTAATTTGTTAATAACAATAATAATAAAAAAAGTCCAGGAGATACTTATTGCAATGTATCACCAAATAAAGGCCCAATTTGAACTCTCTAAAGAAAGGGAAATTTTTCTGTGTGAACTGTGCCAAATGTGCCCAATGGGGGGTAAACAATTCCTGATCTTTGGTATTAGGGGGAGAAACAGTTGGTGTTGTTGAGAGGAATACTGCCCCAATTTTGTTGTCAGTGGAAGGACTAGTGCCCCGTTGGTAGGTATCCGTGGCAGAAATTATGCCCCATTGTTGGTGTCAGTGGGCGGAATAATGCCTCAAGGGCTGGATAAAGCAAGAAAAGAGCAGCCTCAGGGCCGCAATTTGAAGACCAGTGCTCTAAATAGTTGTGATGATATGAACACTTTTACTAACACATGTCAAAGTGGCAAATCTGACTTCAGGTGTTAAAATCTTTTTACATTCATCATGAAAGGGGTAAGCAAACAAAAGGAGTTTCTATGCAAACTGTGTCTGTAAAGCCTCGTACACACGATCGGGTATCTTGTTGATTCTAAACCAATGAATTTTTTGAAGGATATTCGATGAAGCTGACTTTCATCAGTCTTGCCTACACACCATCACTCAAAAATCAGATCGTGCCAAAATGCGGTGACGTACAACACTACGATGAGCCGAAAAAAATGAAGTTTAATGCTTCTGAGCATGCGTCGACTTAATTCTGAGCATGCATGGATTTTTGTTCGATGGAGTTCCACACAGATGAACAAATTTTTCTATCCTTTTTTTTTTTATCCATAGGAAAAATGTAAAACATGTTCTATTTTTTTCACCAATGGAAAAAAAAAAAACGATGGAGCCCACACACGATCGGTTTGTCCGATGAAAACAGTCCATCTGTTTATTTTCATCGGACAAACCGATCCTGTGTATATGGCTTCATGCTCTCTAAAGGTAACCTATAGTGCCTAACCTATAACTATGCACTTATGGATGTACACTATTTATTTATTTATTAAACATTATACAATGTGTAGTTCAAAACAGGTATAAAACAACAGATTTAAAACATGCATGCTTAAAAAAGCAACCAAAATAACCCAAAACCACAAAAACATTATGGTTTATTTTAAAAGCCATCCATTCCTTGTTCATTTAAGGCCCATGTAATGTATTATGCCTTCAAAAAAGATTTTTCTATTACCTGACAGGTCCTTAATTATGTGAATACACAATATGATAACATGTGCTGTGAGGTGTCTGGATAGAAGCTGTGCCACCCATAGTAGGCATTAAACACACATATTGTCTTTGATATTCTATCCAGTTTTTCTCTTGTACTTCTATCAGTTTTTCTTCCTTTAGATGTTGATGTATATTGGCTCAGTGTGAACCGTGGAGCTTGCTGATCTATAAAGTATGGCTTTCCAGATGTCCACAGTTTAAAACGAGCACATTTTCAATGTAGCTTTTGTGACAATTGCTACTAGGTTTATTTACAGGGCAACATTTCTAATTGACCATATTTCTTTGTAGCCACAGAAGTTTGAATGCATCAAAAGCCTAGTATACACTATCTTTTTTATTTTTATTTTTTATTTTTTCGTTCAACCCAGCAAGCTGAATGAAAACAGGGCTTTAAAGTGAAACTCCAAGCATTTTTTTTCTTAATATAAATGGTTTATGGCAACACTGCAACAGAACTGAAAGTGCAAGAAATGGGAATACTCCCCTGTAACAGAATGGCCCGTGACACCCAGAGACGTTGGAAGGATGAAAGATACTCTTGTGCCAGCAGCACCAAAAACTCTTGGGTCGAAATCCACCCTGTGCCCTTTTGGGTATAGGTTGGCTAATAGTGAATCATAATTCATATTACATGAGATGGGACATTAATAATACTTCATATTGCAGGACTGAGATATCACAAGGAGTCATGATGACATGACCAGGTCAGCCAGTCATACCTTTTGTATAATAGGCTATTGAAATATCCTAAGGTGTTGGCTATTCAATGTAAAGACACCCACTCTCACTGCCATTGTGTGACAAAGCTGTATAGAGAACTTATTCAACTAGATGTCTGTGTTACTATTCAAGGTTAATTGAACCCTATTGATAATACGGTGCCGTCATGTCTAGCTACCAGTTAAAGAATTATCCTCAGTGAGTGAATAGGGGGGTGGAGATTACATTGTCCTGTGATTAACTGCATTATGTTGTACTGGATATAAGCAAGCTAAGAACCAATAAAGATGTTCTTACATTTTGGAAACTAGAGAACGGAGCGCTGTCTCGTTTATTCTGGGAAATGGAATGGATCATGTCTGCCTGGTTGTTGGTGTGTCGGATAAGCTTGTCGTGGATGGATGGAAGGTTGTAAGCGGTGGTAACCGTTACATTGGTGGCACAGCAGTGGGATGATTCCATCTTCAGAAGGACGGCTACAAGGACACATGACAATGGAGACGGTGTATGAACGGATGAAGCTCTCTTCCCTCATGGCCTTACTGGAGAGCCGGGGCAGACCGGCCAGCAACCGTAAGAAAAGGGACATTATCGCAGAACTGGTCGAAATGGATAGAGCTAAAAGGCCCACCGTAGCAGACAGGACACCCGAAGAAGCAAGTTTTGATCGGACTGTTAACATAAGACTGACACATTATGGTCCTAACCCTCCACCGGAGATCAGGGACCGAGTTATTGCGGCTCTGAATGCCACCTTGCTACAGCGAAGAAGTGCTGCAGCAGCTGAAGTCACAGCAGCACCAGCTAAAAGGAGAGGAGAGGTGCAGATACCAGTCTCCATGGAAGAGGAATTCCAAAGAAGGTTACAAGAGATGCGGATACAGCATAGAGGACCAGTATCAGAGGAGGTCCTGTTGGGATGGTCGGATGTGATTCGGTGCCAACTCTGGAAGGAAGCACTAGCTCGGGAGCAGCAAAACCAAGGAAAGGTCCTGCCCTCCATCTATGCAAGGTACTGGCCGCAGTATGATGTACGAATGCTGTTGTTGGGGAAACAACCGAAGCAGGAGTGGACAGCTGAGTTAAGCAGGCTGATCCGGGCAGAGATGCAGCTGGATGAGAGCTACAGAGCCCTCCGGTGGTATGTAGCCCAAGAGTGCCCGTGGTCAGCGGATGACAGCCCCACAGAAGGCTATGACTATGATGGCCTGGGGTTGTTGTATTGGAGGATGTCCAGTGATCCCGACTTTGGGGATGATCGGGAGTGGCGCTTGGAGGACATAATGGAGCACAGAGAGGAAAAATTAAATATCTCAGGAGGCCACTGGTCACAGGAAGATTTGGAATTTCTGGCCATTCGGGAATGGGAGCTGGAGGTCGCCTACAGACAGCTGCTAGACTCGGCTCAGCAGCAGGGTGGGGCTCCCATTGCCAGGGACTATGAGGAAAGTTCAGATGACAACTGTGAACTCCTGGCTGATGAATCGGCAGTGGAAAATATGGAGATTTTCATCCCTAAAGCCGAAGCGGATGGTGTGGAGTTCCAGGGAGCCGGGGCGGTTGGCCCCCCTCTCCAGCAACAAGCTGAGGTGGTAAAGCTTTTACCCCCAGCTGAATCACTGGCAACAGAGCAGGGTACCCCAAGCCTCTACTCCCAACTAGCAGAAGAGGGGGACCCTGTGGTAGTGGATGGGACTGTGGTCTCCACTCACAGCAACACAGCGGAAGAGCTGGCAACAGAACAGAGGGTCACCGACCTCTGCTCTCCACTAACGGAAGAGGGGGACACTGTGGTAGTGGATGAGACTGTGGTCTCCACTCACAGCAACCCAGCGGAAGAGCTGGCAACAGAGCAGAGTGTCATAGGCCTCTGCTCCTCGCTAACAGAAGAGGGGGTTCCTGGGGTAGTGGATGGGACTTCAGTCTCCACTGGCACAACCCAAGAAAATGGTACAGGACTGGGACAGGAGGATGTCTGCTTTGCTTTGCAAGAACCGGGGGGTTTTCACCAAGCACCAGTGGATGGGACTTCAGTCTCCACTGGTATACCCCAGGAAGGGGGGGCAGTTGGCCCAGACCCCCAACAGCATGATGGACTGAGCCCAGCTACCCTGCCTTCTCCCCAGCGGCAGGCGTGTTCTCTGAGAGAGGCAGAGGTTGGCGGGGTGAGTAATGCTCAGTTTGGAGCCATTTATTTGGGGTACAGTATGGATACCAGCATTGGAGGACGGGAACTACTGACGGACTTCGGAGTCAACCCGTTTGGGGTTCCCTCCTGTGTCCGTCTCCCACCGAAAGGGGAGAGATGTAACAGAATGGCCCGCGACACCCAGAGACGTTGGAAGGATGAGAGATACTCTTGTGCCAGCAGCACCAAAAACTCTTGGGTCGAAATCCACCCTGTGCCCTTTTGGGTATAGGGTGGCTAATAGTGAATCATAAGTCATATTACATGAGATGGGACATTAATAATACTTCATATTGCAGGACTGAGATATCACAAGGAGTCATGATGACATGACCAGGTCAGCCAGTCATACCTTTTGTATAATAGGCTATTGAAATATCCTAAGGTGTTGGCTATTCAATGTAAAGACACCCACTCTCACTGCCATTGTGTGACAAAACTTATTCAACTAGATGTCTGTGTTACTATTCAAGGTTAATTGAACCCTATTGATAATACGGTGCCGTCATGTCTAGCTACCAATTAAAGAATTATCCTCAGTGAGTGAATAGGGGGGTGGAGATTACATTGTCCTGTGATTAACTGCATTATGTTGTACTGGATATAAGCAAGCTAAGAACCAATAAAGATGTTCTTACATTTTGGAAACTAGAGAACGGAGCGCTGTCTCGTTTATTCTGGGAAATGGAATGGATCATGTCTGCCTGGTTGTTGGTGTGTCGGATAAGCTTGTCGTGGATGGATGGACGGTTGTAAGCGGTGGTAACCGTTACATCCCCAAAATAAGGGTGAGAATGACAAAAGAAGATGAGAGCAAATATACTTTTACAGCAAAATGTGGACTTTCCAGAAGAGTACAATGAATTAAACAGTGCTTGATAGAAATATAAGAAGCTACTTGGTTCCCTTTCACATAAAATTCTTGAAGTGGTTGCCTTTCCTACAGTCCTTCACCATAAACAGTAATTTCATTTTGAGTAGAGTATGTATGGGTAGGCACTATGCAGAATTAGGCTTTATTTTGCAAAGCTTCCGTTTAGTTGTAGCACTTTACACCTCATTTTACAATCTCATTCCCTAATATCCAGGGCCGGATTTGCTCTCCCTGCCGCCCCAAGGCCAGGTTCCACAATGCACCCCCTCCCCACCAACCAAACCCCCCCCCCCCCAAAATCAATGGAGAATGGCAACTGGAGGGGACAGGGCGGCACGGTTAGTTCAAATATTTTTTGTTTCTTTTTTTTTTTAACTTTTTTAGCACTTTTTTTATTTTTATTAATATTTAGCTTGTCGTTTACTTGTTTTTATTTTTGTGTAATATTCTTATTATTTTTAATATTATTTTTCTTATTCTTTACTTTTTAGTTACTTTTTTAATTTAATTATTATTATTTTTTATCAATTTTTTTCACTTAACTTTATTGCTATCACACAGGAGAAAACAATTCCCTGTGCGATAGCAATTGGAGGTGACAGGTTCTCTTTATTGACCCTGTCACCTCCAAAACAGGAGTCCTAGCACTGTGCTAGAACTCCTGTCACAGCTGAGATGGGAAGACCACATCTCACCCCTCTCACTGTGTACATCGGCGGCAGGGACAGGAGACAGACTCGGCGGCCGGGGGGAGGACAGAGGAGTCCCGAAGGGAGAGCAAGCCGAGAAAGGTATGTGGGGGTAGGGGAGAACGGACAGCAGCACACATTTGACAAGTGATTTTGACGACATCGCCGTAATCACTTAACGAGCGAGCAGATTCCCCCACTCAATTCTCCCACACAGCAACTTACCATCCTCAACTGTATGTTACGGTCGTCGGGGGAATCCATGCCACTGCCGCCCCTTGGCACCCTGCCGCCCCGAGGCCTGGCCTTGGTGGCCTTGTGGGAAATCCGGGCCTGCTAATATCCCACCTGTATTGTGGCCAGTGGAACTCTGAACAAAGCCAAAATACACTAGCATTTAAAGCAGAGCTCCAAATATGCATCAATATATCCTTGGTGGAATCTAACCACAAGACACCAATTTAGCTAGTATATGGTCCCTTCCAGGATTGCTATGATTAATACAGATTTCCTCCAAATGCTTTAGAAAACTTGGCCAAAAAAGCACACTGGCACATATCTGGTGTAGGTGTCCTAAAGTGCCTAGGTTTTGGATAAGTGTTATACATGCGGTTACATTGGTGAACTTTAATAGAACTACAGAGATTGCTCTCTTACAAAAAAAAAAAAAATGGATAAGGGTATACCCAAATATTCCTTACACTTAGAATAGCAATAGCACATTGTTTGAACCAGTCAACAGTGACATTTGACTATGCCAATCAAAAAGTTAACTGGATCATGATTAAATGACCTGCATTCTCCATAATAACCAAATATAGATTTGGTAAGACGTGTCAACCTTGGATACAATATCGGTCGTTGGATGAGTGAAGATGGAGGCAAGGATGATTGCAGGCTGGAAAGCTGATTCGCCCATATGCAGGGCGTGCGCAGGGCGCACTCGATGTGCCCTAAACACTCCCCACTCTACAGTCATTTGTCTCCATCCTCTAGTGCATTATTCCTATTGGCAGGAACCGGAGAATGGTGGGCAGTGCTTTTCGAGTCTCCTCTTCCGGTTTCCCAGCTTACTGCGCTAGTGTGCTATGGATTGTGGACAGTAAGGGACCTGTGGAGTGAATTGGAGCTTATCCCACCCTGGGGATCGCTGACCCTTCACAACATGGGACTGAATTCCCCTGGAGCAGACAGCAGCAGCGAGGTCACGGATCACAGTAAGTTTGTGTGAGTGTGGAACTGTCAACCTCTGCCCGTCTACATACTGTAGAGGACAGTGCGAGTAAGGGATCGGGAACAAGTGCACTGTGTGTTATAGAGAGGTGAGATAATGAAGCCATCAATGTGTGGGCAGCTTTGTACTTTCACTTTCTCCATTTCCCCCCTCTCCCTAACCTCCCTGCTCAGAATGTGTGGCTGTGAACAAGTCTGGAGGGGGGAGGAGAGGGGGGTTGTACATGTGGTACACTGAGACCTGTGAGAACGCTGACAGCATGCTAAGAGACCCCTCCCCCACTGTATACACAGCATGTCACAGTACAGAGTCCCTGACATGGACACACTGGCATCATTTGATGGGGCACAGTGGCTGCGCTTGATAGTGGCTGCGCTTGAAGGGGCACAGTGGCTGCGATAGATGGGCACAGTGGCTGCGCTGGATGGGCACAGTGACTGCATTTTATGGGCACAGTGGCTGTGCTGGATGGGCACATTGCCTGCGTTTGATGAGCACAGTGGCTGCATTTGATGGGCACAGTGGCTGAGCTTGATGGGCACAGTGGCTGCGTTTTATGGGCACAGTGACATTGGCTGCTTTTGATGGCACAGTGGAGGCAATTGATGGGCAAAGTAGCTGCGTTTGGGCACAGTAGCTGCGTTTGATGGGTACAGTGGCTGCATTTGATGGCACAGTGACTGCGTTTGATGGCACAATGGCTGCGTTTGATGGCACAGTAGCTGCGTTTGATGGGCACAGTGGCTGCATTTGATGGGCACAGTGGCTGCGTTTAATGGCACAGTGGCTGCGTTTAATGGCACAATGGCTGTGCTTGATGGGCACAGTGGCTGAGCTTGATGGGCACAGTGGATGCATTTGATGGACACAGTGGCTGCATTTGATGGGCACAGTGGCTAAGCTTGATGGGCACAGTGGCTGCGTTTGATGGGCACAGTGACGGTGGCTCCATTTGATGGGCACAGTGACAGTGGCTGCGTTTGACTGAACAGTGTAGGCAATTGATGGGCAAAGTAGCTGCATTTGATGGTTACAGTGGCTGTGTTTGTTGGGCACAGTGACGGTGGCTGTGTTTGATGGGCACAGTGACAGTGGCTGTGTTTGATGGCATAGTGGAGGCAATTGATTGGCAAAGTAGCTGCATTTGGGCACAGCGGCTGCGTTTGATGGGCACAGATGCTGCAATTGTTTTATTTTTTCAGTTTGTTTGCGCCCCCCCCAAAAATTTGGAGCACCAGCCGCTATTGGTATAAAGAAGGGTTCAAGGATAAGATGTTGGTGATGGTGATGGACCTTAAGGGTGTTAGACTATTGGAACTAAGGTAAGTAAGTGATACCTCATAAAGATCATAGTACTCCCCTGACAATGACTTCATCCCCTTTTCTTTCCAGAAGGACAGAGGCATCTTTGTTCAGACTTCTTCTAGGGTCAATATATATTTGACTGAGATGATGGCAAGTCATGTAAATATTGGTGGTTGTAAATTATTTGGCAGTATTCAGAAATGTGTGAAGCCTCATACACATGGACCAGAATCTCGTCAGGAAAAAAAACGTTGTTTATCCTGATGAAATTCTTGGCAAGAATCTCTTGCCGCCCAAGTGTACAGACTCTCATTTCAAAAGAACCACAGTTCTCTTGAAAGGCAAGAACGCGGTGACGTCATCGCATGAGCTCGTCACATTCTATATCGTCACCGCCATCTTACTGCACCTTACCTATGCCTAGGAAGCTGCCGCACATGCGTCAAAGTAATTTCGAACATGCACGGGTTTCCACGGCAACCAAGTACGTATACACACTCTTGGGTTTCTTGGCAGGAAAACTGCCAAGCATCTCACGATGAAAAAATAGAGAACATGTTCTCTATTTTTCTCGTCTAGATTCTGGGCAGTTTTCTTGTCGAGAAACCTGAAAGCCTCGTACACACGCTTGGTATACTCGGCAAGAAAGCTCTGCCAGCAGTTTTCTTGCTGGTTCTTGCTGAGTAAACCGAGCATGTGTACGAGACTTGACACTGATCTATCCCTGCTGTAGTCTGATCACAGGGGAAGAAGAAACTGAAGAAATGTTTCCTCCTGCCTGCAGCAGATTGATGACATCATCCCATCTTCCATCTTTTTTTAATGATAAAAGTCAGAGCTATTTTGAAAAATCATACCTTTGCTACATAGAATGTTTTCTTGCACACTTGTAAAGTTACTGACCGGACCACTTTATAAAGTATTGCTTCTGAATTGTTGCTATAGATTACTGCATATGGATATTGTCATTGCTTTCTGGTCTTTTACGGAGTAAGCTAGATAGTGTGTGTATGAGTTAGTTTGCTGGCATGATTTTAATGCCACTTTGTTGTTTTAAGAAACAAAATCCAAAGAGAGAATTTTCTATAAAAGTCGGCAATTAACACGCTATACGGCCGTGCTTAAGCTTGTGTGTGAGACCAGAGATACTGCTTGCTTTCTCATAAAAGAGTTCTCGTGAAAAGCTTCATAAACTCGGTGCTGTAAAATCAAATTGTATTCCATTGTCTTATGTTTTATATCTTTGCAAGAAGCGTTTTTAAATTTCCCCTGAGAAAATTTTTAAAACAAAAGTAAGTGCGCATAACCCAAGTGAAAATTGTACTTAAAGCTTTCTTCTTTACAACAATAATAAAAGGATTACAGACAAAATATATGTCACAATAAAAAATTTATGCTGTGGTAGTAGAAACAAGAAAGTAATGAAAGTTATTAGCTCTGGTGACAAACAGGGGTTTGAGTGCTTCCAATACTGAGCTATCAGGGTATGTGACATTATTTTGACTTACAACTATGGCTTGAGCACATCAACTAATAAACCAGATGTTGTTAAAGGGGAAGCACCACTGATGTCCGAAAAAAGGAGACAAGGCCTTTCCCATTCACTGTTCTATATGCTTTCACTCTAGGAAGAAGTATGTCACTCTTCTGTCTGTCTGCACTTCTGCGACACAACAATAGCAACGATGACACTTGAACCTTGTGTACAGCATCCAGGTATATTTCTGCAGCATCCAGGAAAGCTTGCAGTGCCCTGGCATCTCTGGTATGAACAATTTTCAATTTACTTACTGCCATCTGGCCTGGATCGGGTCTCAACTGATAGACAGATGGCCTTGTTGCTTAAAGTGCTATTAAACCCAAATCATTATAAATAGTCAATACATGTGCAGTGCTACCCTCACAGGAGCCGCTGAATAGTATAGGACCTTTGTCCCTACTCCGACCTTCAGAATACTTTGACTCCCTCTGACACTCCAGGTTTAGTAATATGTCCTGCAACCACACCAAGAAGTTTATCACAACTAGCTTTCAGCAAACAATAAAATGCATTGGGCAAAGTAATAAAATATAATTCTGGGTGAGGGAAACCTGGCGTGTTTGTTCCAAAGTGTTCCAGTCTTCCTCTATTGTGCCAAACCCTTCCCTGCTTACCCATAGAACTCTGCCTTGAGCCCTTGCCTATATGACTCCTAGATTCCAGGACTTGAAATCTGCTGGCTTTTTACAGGAACAGAATTTTATAGTGAATGGATGATGGGTTACCAGACAGTAAATTGTAGATGACCCAGCTTAAGCAGTATTATCTTTTTGGCAAAAACTACAGCTGACTCACTTCATTGGCTCTCTACCCTCCTCGAACGCCTTTATGTGTTACCTCACCACATTCAAGCTCTTATGACTAGAGCAATCTCCAGTGAGTCACATGGTTTCTCAGACCTATCGATTGCTTGGGTCCCCACCTTTCTACTTCCATGTATTTCCAAATGGGAACAAGACTTAGGGTTGAACTCTACAGATAAACAGGTGGAGAGAATTCTCCTGTTCTCCTACAAACCTTTTACCTGTGTTAATCCGGTTTCAAAGTGTTGACCTGGTGATATCATACACCTGTTAAGATTCATAAGATGTTCCCCCTAAGCCCGGATCATTGCTGGAGGTGTGGAGAGGAGACTGGTTCTCTTCTCCAGAATTTCTGGTCCTGACATTTTCTACATTCACACCGGACAAAAATTCATTGTATAACCCAAAAATGTACTGACCATGAGCTACCGAGGAGCCCTGCACTTTTCCTTCTCCATCACCACCATTTTTGCAGTAAGGCTTACATGCGCTCTATTTTGTCACTATTGATCACTGGGACACAGATCTGCATCCTGCTCTTTTGGAATCAGACACAGGCACCTTCCATAGCCATTTGGTTGAAAAAGGTTGCTGAAATCAATGAGCTGGAAGACCTGGTGTCCACAGAGAGGGGCCTTCAGGAAAAAAATCCTCAAAAATGATTCTACTGGCACCAATTTATCTACTCTGAGGAGTACAAGGCCTTGCTGAATTAAATCTCCCAAATTTGAGGTCATACCGGTGTGTCTCCTGGTCCTGAATGGATGGCGAAAATTATTGGAAATCTTTCCTGTCACTTCTCTCACTTTCTGCCCTCTCCCTTTTTCTTCTTACTTTTCTCCTTTCAACTTTCAACTACCTGTCTCCCTGCAATTGATTTCCTTGTGCTGAGTCTTTTATTTTGTTTATGTTGGACATGTATGTTAAAGGGTTCCTGTACTTACCATGTAATGCCTTAAAAAAATGTATTGAATTTTTTTTTATAATTCTGCTGTATTGGCCCAACTCAAAATAGTGACAATATTAACAATTAGGCAAATCAACAGCTGTAAACGGGAAGATAAACATCTTAAAATGGTTAGTGTAATAACTGGCATTACATTAATTAGCTAACCAGACTCAGCATAGCTGTAACAATAGCCCTAAAGTTACTAGGACAGTTGGAATAGAAAAATATTGGACCAGGAGGCTACGCTGCCACAGAGCACCAAGGGGTATGCTAGGCTGTAGTTAAGAATGAGCAGGGCCAGACTGGGGGATAAAAATTAGCCCTGGAAATAATTTCATACCAGGCCTTTAGCATTATTATACCAGCCCAACAGCATAACGTCATTTTTTTGTTGTTCATAAAAGGGAAAACCATGCATTTGAAAGCACATTTAAAGAGTGTATTATATATAGATAAGACAGATATGAAAGCACATAGGGCTAGGGATGTATATATATATATATATATATATATATATATAAACATCAAATTCCAGTTAAAAGTGGTAAAAGTGGAGCAATCATCAAGAGGGACACCTGAGACTCTAAGAATGTGGGGGGGGGGGGGGAACGCTGTTGACCAGAGACATCATTGCAGCCTTACTGTACCCATCATTGCTGCCTCACCACACCCATCATTGCAGCCTGACCGTGTCCATCATTGCAGCCTCACCGCGCCCATAATTGCAGCCTCACCGTGCCCATCATTGCAGCCTCACCGTGCCCATCATTGCAGCCTCACCGCGCCAATCATTGCAGCCTCACCGTGCCCATCATTGCAGCCTTACTCTGCCCAGCATTGAAGCCTAACCGTGCCCATTATTGCAACTTCATAGTGTCCATCATTGCAGCCTCACCGTGCCCATCATTGCAGCCTAATTGTGCCAATCATTGCAGCCTCACTGTGCCCATCATTGCAGCCTCATTGTGCCCTTCAATGCAGCCTTACCATGCCCATCATTGCAGCCTCATTGTGCCTCTCAATGTAGCCTCACTACACTGACTGTGTCTGTCCATGCAGCCTCCAATGTAGCCTCACTACGCTGACTGTGCCTGTCCAGTCAGTGCCTGGATTTCTCCCACTGTGAGCTCAGTCTGAAATGTTATCTGTGATAAAAGTCTTACTCTCCTCCTAGACCAGCTTGTGTGATAGACAGAACACTGCCTTTGATTCACAGCTTGTTTAGGAGGAGAGCGGGACTTTTCTTCACATGGTGGCCGAACATTTCAGACTGGGCTCCTTGACACAGCTTTCTCCCACTGTGTGTGTGTGACATGTAGACAAGGAGGAGGGGGAGGAGGAGGGAGGGAGGGGAGCGCTGGAGCCACAGCTCAGCTCAATGCGGCCCCAGGGCAGGTAGTCTACCGGGAAATTTACAGGTATCCCGGTAGACCAGTCCAGCCCTGAGGAAGATGAGGGGAAGGAAGATATCAATTCTGAGGAATAGCAAAATCCTAATGTTCTTATGAATGTACTGCAGGGGATTCTAGATCTTCTGCCGGCAACATCAGGGCCCTATTATTGTCTTGGAGGTACTTAAAAATAATGCTGATGGTTTGAGAGGTACCATATTTATGGAGAATGCATAGTATTCCACTGGAAGGAGTTCCGCTCTTTGAAATCTATTGCTAATAGTATAACTAGGCTTGCTCTCACAGTGATGCAATATAACTGGGCCTGTTTTTAGGGTAATGTGGTATAACTGGGTTCACAGCCCTGACACCAATCCTCAGATGTGAAAGTAGTCCTGTTGAGACTCCTGTTCTGATGATGGTGGCTGTGTAACTGAAGGCCTTTACTGGTGTGATGGATATAAATAGAAAGTATAATGGCAATTATAGATGTCATCACCAAATTTGGACATTGATGTCGCTCAGGATCCCTGGCTATTTATTTATATTACAGCAGCTGGGGATTTGGATTTTTTATTTGTAATAAAACATGGTTAACAACCCCAGCTACATGTTTTGCAGCCAACATACAGCCACGTCTTCAGGCAGGGTCTATCACACATGAGTATCTAGCATGAGCTAAGTATTAGGTTTTAATCTTTTGTTAGCTGCTTTTAGAGACTCAGGAAGCAGTAAAAAAAAAAAGCTAAAACATATTTTCCAAGAGTTATGATGCACCCCTGTCTGAAGCAGTGGCTGTATCTACAGCACTGAGGTTCCCAGAAGATGGCATTAAGCAATTATAGTCAATCACCAAATGTAGTCATTGGTGTTGCTCAGGATCCCTGGCTATTTGTTTACATTGCAGCAGCTGGGGATTTGGATGAGAGAACTGACCAATTTGGGTCTTTTTGTTCGGCTGGTCCACAAGCAGGTTGGGTTCACCTGGAACCTATGTTTGACTTAAATCTGAATCTCATCCCTGGTTGGGTATCATCACCCCTGACTGAAGCAGTAGCTGATTTTCAGCCATAAACCATGTGTTACTTTCAATATAGATATGTTGCTGCTGATACCCAACTTTCCATATCCACCCTTAGATTAGCTATAATTATTTGGGCTCATTTTCCATTTGTTCTTTGTCGACCCACAATTTTACCACCAGACATATTTTCATGCCGTCAAGGTCCTGAACCACCCTGAACATCAAGTGCCAATACAAAGGTCAATGTGGAGACAGATCTATTTTCAACAAGTTCCAGTTGTGTTTGCACGTAAGAAAAAAAAAACATGTTATCCAATTTTTTTACATTTGCTAAAGCAAGGTGTATCTTTATACCATAAGGGCTTTCCCACACTCCTCTTTTTTGTTTTTCTCCTTTCTTAGGGGATTTATATAACATCTATTCTGGCAGAACTTAACATGAGTATCCTCACAAAGATTTGAATTGTAGAAGAAGAGAGGGGCTTGTCATTCTGCATCTGATACTGAGTGATGAGAGCCAGGGCCGCCATCAGGGGGGTACACACAGTACACATGTAAGGGGCCCAGAGGTCTCCAGGGGCCCAGATGGCAACCCCCCTTTTTCTGTAAGGCTTCCGGAAGTCCCCAGGGGCCCGGAGGTGCCCAGCGCCCCAGATGGAAACCCCCTTTTTATTAATTTATTTAAAAAAAAAAAAAAAAATATATATATATATATATATATATATATATATATTATTTTTTATTAAAGGGCCCAGAGGTCCCCAGGGGCCCGGAAGTCCCCAGGGCCCCTTTTTTAGTATATTTTGTTTTATATGAACATTTTTTAATATATTTTTTATTTTATTGCTGAGAGCACTGTATTTACTTCTAGTGCCTGTTAAAATATTTCTATGATTTAAATTGAGTTTTAATGGAAAAGATCTTATGTTTTAAAAATATACTTGTTTCTATGCATAATTTATAATTATACATTGTTCATACAAAAATAATAGTTATGGTTTTATGGTTCTCTTATCACATGCCAAAATTCTCCAACAGGGTCTGTCTAAAACCACTGACTCTTTACTGTCTTTAATGACTTAAAACACCCATAAGATTCTAGTAGCCAGAGACCATGTAAACCTTGCCTTGGCAGGGCTGTTTGGGGGATACAGTGGTTTTATTAGACAGAGGTCCCTTTTCTTAAATAATTACATGATTGGGTTATGCTGGAATGTGCTCTTCTGATTCATGCTTCAGTGTTAGTTTTAATGATAGGTCTAGTTTAATGCTGTGTGAGACTTTCCCAGCTACCGCTCTTTACTGCCTGGTTTGTGTAATTCACGGGGAAGGCAGGAAGATCACAGAAGCTTTAGGAGATGTAGCGGCAAAGAGGAATGGGCAAAACTAAAACTTGACTTCCCTACAGCAGTCTCTTAAGATTCAAGGCTCAAATTCAAATGCTGCACATGGACTTGCAGTAGTTCTAAAACAGAATAATATTTTGGTCATCAAAGGAATTCAGCTAAAAGACACATCATAGTGATTAGGGTTGAGCGAACCCGAACTGTAAAGTTCGGGTTCGGTACGGACTTTGGGTTTTTCCCGAACCCGGACCCGAACCTGAATAATTGGTAAAAGTTTGGGTCCGGGTTCGGAGTTCGGGGGGAAAAAATGCGCAGAGGTCCCCGCAAATTGAGGAACCAGATCCAGAACCAGATCCTTTAGGTATGGATATTAAGGGGAACCCCGCCGTCAATTAAAAAAACAAATGATGTGGGGTTCCCCCCCAAATATCCATAACCAGACCCTTCAGGTCTGGTGTGGATTTTAAGGGGAACTCCACCCCAAATACAAAAAAAAAATGGTGTGGAGTTCCCCCAAAATCCACACCCTACCCCTTATCCAAGCACGTTGACCTGGCCGGCCGCAAAAAAGAGGGGGGACAGAGTGCGGCCCCCCTCTCCTGAACCGCACCAGGCCACATGCCCTCAACATTGGGAGGGTGCTTTGGGGTGCCCCCCAAAGCACCTTGTCCCCATGTTGATGGGGACAAGGGTCTCATCCCCACAACCCTTGCCCGGTGGTTGTGGGGGTATGCGGGCAGGGGGCTTATCAGAATCTGGAAGACCCCTTTAACAAAGGGGACCCCCAGATCCTGCCCCCCCCCTGTGTGAAATGGTAATGGGGTACACTGTACCCCTACCATTTCACGAAGGAAGTGTAAGTAATAGTTGTTTAAAAAAAATACACACATCGTAGAACAAAATATTTTAATAATTAAACCAAATAAAAATCCAGCGGTGAAAATAGACGATCGATTGATGCTGTTCCCTGCTCCAACGTTGTCTTTTATCCAGCGCTGGGTGATGTCTCCAGCGACGGGTGTTCTCTCCAGTGACGGGTGATTGGTCCAGCGATGAGAAGATCCATCCATTCAGAGCACAGCTCCGCGAATGACGCGTCGGAGCTTGACGTTTCTTTTATAGGGGAGGCGGGCCACGCGTCACGTGACCCCGTTCTCCTCTGAGGCACACTGTGCTACATCACTGGGTCAGCCCAATTCTTACTAAGGAATTTTTGGGACCATTCACATTTATACAGCAATTAGTGCTATAAATATGCACTGGTCACTGTATAAATGTGATTGACAGGGAAGGGGTTAACACTAGGGGATGAGAAAGGGATAGATGTGTGATTGTAACTGTGGGGGGAGGGGACTGACTGGGGGAGGTGACAGATCTGTGTCTCTATATACAAGGGACACAGCATCGGTCTCCTCTCCCTGACAGGACTGTATGTGTTTACACACACATATCCACGTCCTTGTCTGTGTAACGGCCAATCGCGGGCACCTGGCAGACATTGCAGCCACCAAGCACGCGCATCGGCACCTCAGTGATATCCTTCAATATCATCCCAATCACAAGAAGGTTTAACTATGTTTGTTATGTTTGTATTCCTCTTGGATTCTTTTGTAATACCTTATCATTCCTTAGCCCCTGCGAGGGTGACCTATATGCTTGCTTTTGATTTCTTACATTGTGGCTTAAAACCAATAAATAGAAATACATTGAAACAGAAGAAACTAGAATATATAGACTCAGAACCTAATTTGGACCCCATGAAAATGAATTACATTTTAGAATTCCTTTTGTAACCTGCACTAGGTAAATGAATGGCATGGAAGAGGTGTGGAGCAATCACTTTTCCTGCATTTCACAAAATAATCTTTCATCTTTTATCAAACATTTTCAAACATGCGTAGAGAAAATTACAAATGGTCATTCTTCTGTATGTATGAGAATCCACATTGTCACATCATAGAACAAGTGCCAACAAACTATGCGGTGATTATATTGTGTGCATTCATTTTTCTTGTGTTAGATTTAATGATAATAACCTAGACTTCATTAGGGGATAACAGCAGGTGGTTAGATACAGGCCTCATTTGTTTTACATGAATATTTGTGAACTTTCTAGATCTATCTCACAAGTTATGCCTATGTAAACCTTCTGGGTCAATGGCAATTAATAACAGTGGGATTTTGCTGAGGCCTGTGGCTATAAAGGGGTGCAGAATGTTTCCAATCAAAATAAGTTTTACAACTCTGCTCTTCACAAAAGTCCAATAGTGCTTTGGAATACAATACAATGGCTTTCATATGGTATTATGTTAAAGGGGTTGTAAACCTTTGTGTTTTTTCACCTTAATGCATCCTATGCTGACTGTGAAAAACATATTCTAAAATCCTAAAATTAGTGTAATAAAATATAAGCAGCGCTGTAAACAATGTAAGATTAAATATCCGTTTTCACAGATATTCAACAATAATGCTAATGTCCATAAACATCACCATGTGACAAAAGTGAATATGTGCACAAATTCCAAAAAATACATATAAATGTGTTTAAATATTAATTAAAAAAAGTCCATATATCACATCAAGTAGGTTTGTGAAAAAAATGATGATAATAGCTTCCAATCTTCCACCACACCGGGTGTCAGTGAATCCTCTCCCGTCAGATGCAAAACTCACCAACTCAAATTGCCTTACACTCTCGTGTTCGGCATGTAAACGTGTACAAAAAGACCTCACTGGTAGGTATAGCAGATAATCCCAGTTCCAACCAATTCAGTGCCAGAAAGCTCCGCATGTAAATAAGGCTGGGTTCACACTACGATTTTCTATACAGTTTTTGGATACGTTTAAAAAAAAAAAAAACGTATGCAACCGTACAGAAAACCGTGGCCATAGACTTTACATTAAAAACTGTATTTGCCATAAATCATACGGTTGTATCCGGTTTTCAAACCATACGGTTTTTAACTTTTTTTTTTCCTGGAAAAAAAACGTGGTCTACCATGGTTTTTGGTCCGGTTCAAAAACCGTATTTCAATCGTATACGGTTATTTTAACATAGGACTCTATGAGAACTGTATGTCGTTGCGGTTCTGTCCGGTTTTTTCTATACGGTTGTTAACCTTGCTTCCCTTGAAATTTCAATAGAACAACTGAAACTTTATTGAAAAATAAAAAAATTCCATTTAAAAAACGGATGCAACCGTATTTTTTAAATATTTTTAAAATATATTAAAATATTTTTTTTAAAACTGTATAGAAAATCATGGTGTGAACCCAGCCTAAAAGAAGTGCTCAAAATAGCGTGATACCGTAAAATCAGTTTAATACCACATGAGCAAATTTGATTATCACTATTTGTTCATAAGCGCAGTGGTGGGAACACAGAAAGGACAGATTCATCTTTGTTACCATTATTTACATCCTATGCTGACTACCATCATCCAAGAAAAAATGCTGTTTTTTTTTCCTAGCATGTGATTGGGTATTCTTTGCACAGGAAAGCTTTACCTGATTCACTAAGCTCTGGAGCAACTGCGCTTGTTTATTGTAGAGGGAATGCATTAAAGGTAATTTCCCCCCCCTAAATAGCTTCCTTTACCTTAGTGCAGTCCTCCTTCACTTACCTCATCCTTCCATTTTGCTTTTAAATGTCCTTATTTCTTCTGAGAAATCCTCACTTTCTGTTCTTCTGTCTGTAACTACACACCGTAATGCGAGGCTTTCTTCCCGGTGTGGAGTGTCGTGCTCGCCCCCTCCCTTTGTTTTATCTCAGTGCTGCTGACAACATCCAAGCTCTTTCAGCCAGTTTCTGTCTACATGCGCTCGCCCTACCAGAGCAAATGCAAGAACACAATAGGCAGACAGCTGTCAGCTCATAACAGAAAGTGGCCCAAAAAAGGCCTTTATGGCAAGGTCCCCAGATATTATTTTATTTAACGAAGCAGATTAAAAAAGCTTAAAAAAAAAAAAAAACTTTTGAAGTTTAACATTATACTGTATATAAGATTTTAGTGACTGGGTTTAGATCCACTATTCCTCAAGCATTTTGTATATATTTGTTTCCCCGAAAATAAGACCTAGCCTGATTATCAGGGCAGGCTGCAATATAAGCCCTACCCCAAAAATAAGCCCTAGTAAAGTTCATAAAAACCTGTAAAACTGTTATAAAGTGTTATAAGTGTGTCTTCCCTTGTAACTGTATAAAAAAATCTCATATTTACAGCCACCGCTGACCCGTGGGAGGTATTATTCTCTCCTTACGGCAGGCGTCAGCGGGGATCTCGGCTCTTCACTCCTCCCGGCTGACATCTGCGGCCCCTCCCTTCTCAGAGCTCAGAGCGGGCTGACATTAACGGGGGTTTGAGAGCAGAGAAGAAGAACAAATCACATGAGGGCCCAGGGGAGCTGTTATAAAGGTGTTTTCCATAAAACTGTTACAAAGGGAGACATACAGCACCTTATACCAGTGTCATTTGGGGTCAGATTTGTCTGCAGTAATGTCGCAGATCGCCGCCATTACTAGTAAAAACTATTTAAAAAAAAAAGTCGCTAAATTTATCCCATATTTTGTAGACACGATAACTTTTGTGCAAACCAGTCAATATACGTCTATTGCAATTTTTTAACCACAAATATGTAGAAGAATATATATCAGCCTATACTGGTGAATTTTTTTTATTTTTTTTATATATATATATTTCTTCTGAATATGTATTTTTGCAAAAAGTAAAAAAAAAACTTTGTTTATAGGGCAAAAAATAAAAACCGTGGAGGTGATCAAATACCACCAAAAGAATGCTCTATTCGTGGGAAAAAAATAAAAGTTTTGTCTGGGTATAGCATTGCACAACCGCGCAATTGTCAGTTAAAGTGACGCAGTGCCGTATTGCAACAAATGGCCTGGTCATTAAGGGGGCAAATCCTTCGGGTCCTTAAGTGGTTAAAAGAACAGGATTTTTTTTTCTGCGTTACCCCCACTTTAAGATCATCATTGTACATTCTGTAAATAAATAAGACATCCCCTGAAAATAAGCCCCAGTGTGTTTTTTGTAGGCAAAATTAATATAAGACCTGGCCCCACCCCCTTTCTCTCCTCATTGGCTGACTGACTTTGATTGACAGCAGCAGGAGCCAATGGCACCACGTTGCTGTCTCAGCCAATGAGGAGGCTAATCCCAGCAGCCAAGACACTCCTGCAACAACGCTGAATCTAGTTGGACCTAAGGTAAGTATTAGGGGGGCTACTGCACACAGATGGATTTTTATATTAATGCATAGAATGCATTAAGATAAAATAACTTTTGCCTTTACAACCACTTAAAATGAACTGGATCTAAAACGTTTTCTATAAATATGTTTGGGTATTATTATAGTAGGGAACCTGGAGTTTGCTCTTGCAAAATCATTAGATATTGGTTACTTTGCTTTCTTGTATAGATTTGAGTAAAATATCATTTGGATAGTATGTGCCCTAAAATGAGTCAGCTTGTAATTATATAAAGCATTGTTATTTGTACATGTATGGGAAATGTACAGGTTCAAAGTCAATATCCCGTATTTGCTTTCTCTTTTTGTTCAGTTCCACAAACATTATTTTCTTATGTTACTTTACAATTACATTTACAATAAACATATGTTTCATTGGAAGTATTATGTTTCATAGTGAAACTGATATACACTTCCAAGACCCAGGAAAAAGTTATATTATTTATCTAGGGGGCTTAAAGCAGAGCTTACCTTAAAGCGGAGGCCCGGCTGTAAAAAAAATAAATAAAATAAAAGTCAGCAGCTACAAACACAGCGTGAGTCGTGCTGCTTTTTGTGAATGGGCACACCGTCCTGTGTGTCCCATAAGGCAGAGTGCCTCCATTTCTCAGGAGGCAACGCAAGGAGAACACATAACCTCACCGCGGACAAGGAAGAGGCAGATTAGGACGATCTGCCTAGTAACAGCCTTTTCTGGTAAGTATAACTTTTTATTTATTTTTTAGCCTTTTTGGCTTTATATTTTTTAGGGTGGACCTCCACTCTAATGCCGCGTACACACGATCACTTCTTGTGATAAAAAAAAAACGTTGTTTTAAAAAACGTCATTTAAAATGATCGTGTGTGGGCAAAGCGTTGTTTTATGTTTTCTAAAAAACGGGCAAAAAAAAATTCGAACATGCTTGAATTTTTTGTGTCGTTTTTCAAAATGTCGTTTTTTGTGTCATAAAAGATGATCGTGTGTGGGCAAAACGACGTTTAAAATGACGTGTTTAAACCCACGCATGCTCAGAAGCAAGTTATGAGACGGTAGCTTCAATGGAACAGAGTGCCGTCGAACGTGGTGTATGTCACCGGGCTTTGCTAGAGCTTTTTGGAAAAACAATGGTGTGTACGCAACGTCGTTTTGTTTCGTGAGATAAAATTACATTTTTATTTCATCACAAAAAGTGATCGTGTGTACGCGGCATTAAAGTGAAAGTTCCTTTTCAGACAAATACCCATTCCCATTCCCACAATTCTCACCTAAGGGAGAATTGCGGACGTTAAGTTCCCCCTCCCTGTCCACAGCCTTCTGGGACATGTGACATTTCAATGCAGTCTGTAGGACCAGTCTGATAATCTGTTGCATACAGTTGTGAACAAGCTGTGAAAAAGGAAGAAGTCACAGCTGGCTTCCCACAATCAAGATGGTGGAGCCAGGGACCTGCAGACTGGTGAAGAACCAGCCTGGGTGAAGACATAGGGCCAGATTCAGGTAGAGTTAGGCTGGAGTATCAGTGATACTCCAGCCTAACTGTCACTTTAAGCCGGCGTTTCTGTTTTCTGTAACCAGAAAACAAGAAACGCCGGGTTGGAGTTCCGATGCGATCGGCGCAATTGAATTTCGCCATCGCATCGCAACTTTAATTTAAAAATGGCGCCGGGGGCGTTCCCGCTGATTTACGCTGAAAAAATATGTTAATCAGCGGGAATCGGCAATTCACGATCGCATTCGGGCGCGACGCAGTGACTTTCCGACGTTTCCGTAAGCGATACGCGGCGTAAAGATAAAGCAGCCCCCTAGTGGAGTATCCTATGTTAAGTATAGGCGTCGTCATCGCGTCGGAAAAAAAAAAATTGCGTCGCTTGCGTAAAACGTCCATGAATGGGGATTTGACGTCATTGACGTTCACTGACAGAATTTGGAGCATGCGCACTGGGATGCATTGACAGTCGACGCATGCGCAGTATGTTCTCCGCGGGATCGCGCTTAGTTTAAATAATACACGCCCCGTACCCGCCCAATTTGAATTCCGCCGGCTCATTTGCGATGCGCTGCCGCAACTTTAGGAGCAAGTGCTTTGTGAATAACAGCACTTGCTCCTAAAATTTCGCCAGAGTAACGTAAATGAGAAACGTTACTCCAGAGCAAAGATGCTCCCATCTACCTGAATCTGGCCCATAGCTGGATTCTTGGGCTGGTGAGTGTCTATGTATTAAAAGTTGGCAGCTATAGTATTCACAATGGCTGTAATTCATCTGTAAGATGTGATAAAACAACCCACAAAATAATATATTGTCTAAAATGCAGTTTGAAAAAAATTTCAATAAAGAAAAACAAACAGCCCAAAAGACCTCCCACTGAAAAAAAATGAAATAAAATATTATAAAACAAATTACTAAATTGTCCATTTGTAAAATGTGCTGACCATTCCTGAAAACCTTGAGTTAGTTGCACCTCATGGAACCCAAAAACTCAGAGGCAAAAGACCGCTTTGTCAAAGTTCCAATCTGGATTGAAATAGATAGCTATGCAGATGATAATGCGGAAGGGCATATGCATAAAAACTTTGTTAAAAGACACTTTACTGAAACCACTTGATTGGAAAAACAATGGTGTGTACGCAACGTTGTTTTGTTTCGTGAGATAAAATTACATTTTTATTTCATCACAAAAAGTGATCGTGTGTACGCGGCATTAAAGTGAAAGTTCCTTTTCAGACAAATACCCATTCCCATTCCCACAATTCTCACCTAAGGGAGAATTGCGGACGTTAAGTTCCCCCTCCCTGTCCACAGCCTTCTGGGACATGTGACATTTCAATGCAGTCTGTAGGACCAGTCTGATAATCTGTTGCATACAAACCCCAGGAGAGGAAAGATACAATGAAGCCTACGCCCAAACACGTGCAGTGGTGGAGCGCACCTTTGGCCTCCTGAAGTCACGGTTCCGATGCCTGGATAAGTCTGGGTGGACCCTGTTGTATTCCCCCAACTTCGTGTGCCAGATCATTGGTGCATGTTGCATTCTGCACAACTTCACAGTGAGAAAGGGCCTGCAGATTGACCTACGTGATGACCTGACCCCTGAACCAGACAATCCCCCCCTAACCGAGGTTACCCCGTCTTCTGAGGGAATAGCAGCCAAAAGACAGCTCACATTAGGCATATTTGCACGTTAAACACACACATTAATCATGGCACAATGAGAACGAATGCATGCACACCACTGTGGTCCCTAGCACAGACACATCACATCCTCACCTAATTGGATTAGCACAAGCCCACCATGCTGGGCTTGCGAGCAGCAACGCCACGCCATGGCTCCAATTATGTCACTGTACATTCATACACCTTTCACACGGACCTGGGAATCACTTCTCCTTGGTCCTGGGGAACCCTTCTCCACCAAAACTGAGGTTGACACCCCTTTTCCGGCAGGAATATCACCCCCACATTCCAAAAACATTCACATCACAAAAAAAAAATGTCCAGCAAAAAAAAAAAATTGGCGGGCAGAAGCTCGGCCACCCCCCTGGTCTTCTGGGACGACTTCCTGCCTCCAGCTGAGGCTTGTGGCCGGGGAGAAGGGGAGGCCCTTGGGAGAGGAGTCCTGTTGGGGGAGGAGTGGGAGGGGCTAGCCCTTATGGCCAGCCAGAGAGGAAGACTCCTCCAAAAATAACAATCCACTGTCTGACATGACATCCTCCTACTCCTCAAACTCCTCCTCCTCAACCTCCTCCTCTTCAACCTCCTGCGAGGACTCCGGCCTTGTCGGGGGGTCCTCATCAGGCTGGGATGGTGCGGTCAGCCCAGATGGCCAAGCACCCTCCTGCTCATCTGTGGATGACACAAAACATTCACAGGTTGGAGGATCCACACACTTGCCACATATTCCCTTTCACCCCCTCCCCCACACATGCTACACACCTGATAGGGAAAAAAAACCTTACCTGGCATCACGCCTTCATGACTTGAGTCATAGCCGGGCAGGCCCTCCACCTGTTGTCTATGAAAGGTCTGGGCCACCGCACGCTCCTTCGCTGTCAGCCTAACAGGGCATGGTGGGCACCCTCCTGTGCCCCTGGCATGGGCTAACATTTTGGCCAGCTTCTTTCTGACCAGACGCCGGAGGTCATTGATCTTCTTTTCAATCCCCGACCGTGTCCGGGTCTCCCCCCCCCCCCCGATGCATTCACCTCGACAGTAATGTTCTGCAAGATATCACGCCTCTTGGCCGGGGTGGTGTTGGCACTCTCCGGGCCGTGGAGGAAACGCCCATATTGGGAAATGGCCTGGGCAAGAATTTGTTTCTCCCCCAAAGTAAAATTTAACTTCCTCTTTCTCTCTGTCATACTCATACAAAAACTCTCTCCCAAACAGTCAGCAAAAATCACTCACAAAAACAAGCAGCAAAAATCACTCACAAAAACAAGCAGCAAAAATCACTCACAAAAACAAGCAGGAAAAATCAAGCAAGAAAACAAACGAACAAAAAACTATCAACCAAAAACTCTCACAAGCAGTCACCAAAAATCACTTACAAATATCTTCTAACAAACACTAGATCACACAGTCCACAAATATCACAAAGACAAACCACAACACAACTAACAACAGAACAAAAACACCTTGCTGTATAGGGAGGGATACAAAGGGATGTACTTTTGCAAGGGAAGTGCGTTTCTGTCTGTCTATTTATGCTGTCTGCGTAGTTCACGATTTTGCCCTAGTCCACTTCCAATTTCACTGATTGCGTTCCCGAGTTGTGAGCATGCGCACAGAGGTGCTGACACGGTCTGCTTCAAGCGTGCATGCACGAGCCGGCCGGCCCTTCATTTGCATGGGGTCACGGCTCATTTCAATGTAACACGCCCACGTCCTTCCCAATTTGTATTACTCTGCCTTGCGCCTCAGAAATAACGTTGCGCAGGCGCAAATTTCTGCGTAAAAACGACGAGAATAGGGTGATTGCGCCGCTACATTGCGCCAGTCTAACGTAAAGGCGGTGCGCTACGCCGGTCCAATAATGCGCAGATGTACCTGAATCTGGCCCAAAGCTTTTAAAAAAAGAATCCAATAGTATGTACAGTAGTAGTTATGCTGCGTACACACGATAGGTTAGTGTGATGAAAACAGTCTGATGGACCATTTTCATCAGACCAAACCGATCGTGTGGGGGCCCCATCGGTTATTTATCCATAGGTTAAAAAAATAGGAACTTGTTTTAAAATTATCTGATGGATAAAAAACGATTGTCTGTGGCTACGTCCATCGGTTAAAAATCCACGGATGTTCAGAATAAAGTCGACGCATGCTTGGAAGCATTGAACTTCATTTTTTTCAGCACATTGTTGTGTTTTACGTCACCGCGTTCTGACACGATAGATTTTTTAACTGATGGTGTGTAGGCACGACTGACCATCAGTCAGCATCATCGGATAACTGATGGAAAAATCCATCAGACCGTTTTCATCCGACTAACCTATCATGTGTACAGGGCTTAAGCCTTAGTTTGGGTTCACATCTATGTGGCTGCGTTTGATGTGTTTTTCAGTGCATTTTGCATTTTAATTTTGCTTTTTTGCATACAGTTTTCATGCATTTTGTGTTTTTTTTCTCTTTAAATGAACTGAAAACGCGCTGTATACAACTGGTTGCTAAGGAGGGGGCCAGGAAGCCGGCCGCCGCATCTCTAACAACCGATGAGCCAGCTGTCAGTGGGTTTCAGCTCAATATATAAAAACAATGTGAGTCTCCCCCAAGATCCATACCAGAATCATACCAGCAAGTCAGGAAAGGGAGGGGATGAGTGAGCGAGCTCTGTGCCCCCCACTCCAAAGCACCTTTCCCCCATGTTGATAAGGACAATGGCCTCTTCCTGACAACCCTAGCCGGTGGTTGTCAGGTCTGCGGGCAGGGGGCATTTCGGTATCTGGAAGCCCTTTTTAACAAGGGGGCCCCAAGATACCGGCGCCCCACTGTATATATAAATGGGTAGGCATCAGCTTAGTGTTCACCTTGGTGGCTTCCCACGACAATCTGGCGCCTCCTGTCAGGAATCGGTGCAGTGTCACTTATCGGCTTCTCACACTGATCCAGCAGCTACTGACAGGTGTCCACGCTTGCATTCACCTGGCATCGCCTTTTGCGTGCAGCTGATCATTTTCTCCCTGGTCAGGAGATCCATTGAGCCATCACCAAAAAAGGTCTATCAATCGGCTCCCAATCAATCCAAAGGAAAAATCAGCCAGTACACCACTGAAGGAAAGCCATATATGCAGCCACTAGATGATATAGGGGTCACCAGCTGTAGGAAAAAAAAAACAGGGGGGACCTGTTTGTGGTTCGAATAGTAAGTGGATTTGGTACATATTTTAGACTGTCAATTTTACATTAGAAACATAAAAAAGTGACATCAGAAAAAATGCTGGATAGTCCTTTAGTCTGCCGTTTTTTTTTTTTTTTTTTTACTTTTTTTTTGTCTGACCATAGATCTATGTTTGTCCCGAGCATGTTTGAAGCCATTTAATGTTGGCTGGCTCACTACCTCTGCTGGAAGTTCATTCCAAGCATATACTACTGCCACGTACATGCGATCGGGCTTCTGCCCGACCAAATGCACATTGGAATTCCGATGGAATTCCTCGTAAAAAAGTCGGGGCACACACATGGTGGGATCTGACTTTTTTCATTGAAAAAGACCATATTGTGTACGCGGCATACCCTTTCAGTAAAATAATACTTTCTAAATATAGTGTTGAACATTCCTCCAGTTAGTTTGAGGTCATGTTCCCGTATTCTTGATTTTGGTTTCATATTGAAAAAACTCTCATCAATATCTTATTGTAAGTGAGGTCTCCAGAACTGAACACAGAATTCTAAATGAGGTCTACAGTCCTCGGTATAAATGAGTACAACCCAACGGATTTGTCAGAAAACCTTTACTTTCCTTTCATTTGCTATGGGACACTATACTACAAAATACTCCCACATATGCAGACCATTGACTGCAACCAAACTTTGTTAATTTGTACACACAAAATAATTTTTTCCTAACAAATTAATTCAAGGACATGTTGCAAAAATGAATACACCTCAATGAAAGTCTTAGGAGCAAAGCTACATTTTTGACAACAAAATCCTAATTAATAAGAATTCAACTACAGATTAATCTAATTATTAAACAGGTATTCAATTGATTATAAAAGGGTGCTATTTGGAAGACCACATGGAAGAGAAATGTCACAAGGTCTAAGATAGAAAATTATTTATTTACACAAGATCACCCCCTCTCTCTCTTATCCCCCTTCTCTCTTTTATCCCCCCTCTCTCTCTTATCCCCCTCTCTCTCTCTCTCTCTCATTCCTCTCTCTCTCTCTCTCAATCTATCTCTCTTATCCCCTTCTCTCTTCAATCCCCCTTTCTCTCTCACCCGCCCTCACCCACCTCGCTCTCTCTCTCTCTCTCCCTAACCCCCTCTCTCTCTCATCCCCCTCTTTCTCATCCTCCCTCACCCATCTACCTCTCCCACCCCCTCTCTCTCACCTACCCACATCTCTCTCATCCTCCCTCTCCCACCATGTCTCTCTCTCTCTACCACCCCCTCCTCTCTGTCTCTCACCCTCCCTCACCCACCATGTCTCTCTCTCTCTCTCTCTCTACCACCCCCTCTCTCTCTCTCACCCCCTCTCACCCTCCCTCACCCACCCCCACACTCTATCTATCACACCCCTCTCTCTCTCAACCCTCCCTCACCCACCCCCTCTCTCTCCCACCCCTGAAATAAGTATCCCCAAATATTTTTCTTCAGTAGTGCTGGCTAGCACAATACCCCCCGAAGTCTTACTCTCTTAGGGGATACTTTTTCTTTGAACAATCTTCCAGCAATGCCAAATCATGTTCCATGTTACAGACACCTCAAGGGAATATCAACCCAATTACCATCTTTGTGCCATCAGCAAAAGACATACCTTGCCCAACATACTATGGGCCAGATTTCAGCTGAGATACGAGATACGCCTCCATATCTATGTTTCAGGGCCGTCGTATCTATGCGACTGATTCTAATAATCAGTTACGCATAGATTTGGCGTAGATCCGACTGGCGTAGTCACTTACATCGTCGGATCTAAGTTGCAATGTTACACTTGGCCGCTAGGTGGCGTTCCCGTCGATTCCTGCGTTGAATATGCAAATAAGCATAATACACCGATTCCCGAACGTATTTGCGTGCCGTCGTCGTAGTTTACGTAGTTTGCGTCAGCGTAAGGTTACCCCTGCTATATGAGGGGTAACCTTGCATAGGTCCAGCGTATGCAATGTTAAGTATGGACGTCGGGACAGCGTCATGTTTTTCCGTCGTTTACATTGTTTATGTAACTCATCGCGAATAGGGCTGTGCGTTAATTACGTTGACGATGAAACCAATGTATTTGCGTCGTACTATGGAGCATGCACAGTGGGCTACGTTTACGGCCGGCGCATGCATAGTTCGTTCGGCGCAAGGGGGGGTTAATTTAAATACAACACGCCCACCTCCTTCCTACTTTGAATTACGCGTCCTTACGCTGGCCCATTTACGCTACGCTGCCGCAAATTACGGAGCAAGTGCTTTGAGAATACAGCACTTGCCCGTAAAAGCTGCGTAGGCGTAACGTAAATGTGATATGCTACGCTATGCAAAAAAAAAACGCAAATCTATGAAAATCTGGCCCTATATCTATAGTTATATCACTTACATATAGATTAGAACATAACCAAGTACATTGTATTTTAATTTACTGAAACAAATAATCAAATGAATTAAATACAGCACTATAAACAAAAACCTTCCACAAACCCATAATGTTCAACAATGAATGAAGTAAAATAGAGAAAATGTACGTATTACATGAATCACCATGGCTGAACAGCAAGCCAATTAATTGCCTTGAACAATGCACTGCCATACTCATCAAGTAGAAAAATATTTGAAAAGTACTTCATTGTAAAATAAATGGAATGATCAGCACTTTGCCCATGTCTTCACACATTTCCAGTGACGGATCAATTCATCTCTGTAACCACTCTCACCCATGGAAAACCACCTGTATTTGATTCCACTCTTGCTGCTAAATCTTTCATGAAATTCATAAACGAGGTGCTGCTGAGTCAGCCGACACATGAAAACATTCTCCCTTCCAGAGAACTGATTGCTCACTTTGGTGCTGGAGAATTCAATTTTAGCGATTTCCTTCCTATTATCATTATGTCATATCTAATACATGTTCTGTTCATGAAGCTTTCAGTGCTGGTAACTGCATCTACCATTCCGTGAGAGAGAACAAACTGAGATATATGTATGATGAATGAAAAGTAAAATGTAATGAAGAAAGACACTTCCATAGGTTTTGATCCAATAAAGTAAATACAGATAACATAAGGTCGCCTTTATAACATTAAAATGAACAAGGTTTGTTTTGGCTAGAATCATTCATGTGTCAAATGTTTGAGTTTACTTGACTTTCGTGCTTGTATAATCATAGTAGGAGCTAGAAAAAAAAGCTATGCCGTTTATGTACCGAATGGGCATGCATTTACATGTAGCACTGCCCCCTTGAGGACTGCTAAGAATTACCTGCCATGACCAAGTGAACCCACCTGACACTCTGGGTTCAGACATCCTGTTAATACTATAAAGCAACAATCAAGCAACTCAATAGTACAAGGTTCTGAAATATTTTACTTGAATCAAATAGGAAAAGTTTTTATACAAAGAAAGTGCGCGCGCATGTGCCAATGGGTTGCACGTTAGCGCGAGATTGGCGCCAATTTGTGCTTAAAAGCCACTTGCTGTCTGATCTGCAGCGTATGTGTGATCTAACCCGTTACCCTGTTGAACCTGTTCCTGTACCGACCCTGCTCCGTTTGACTATCCGAACTTCTCCAGCCCGACCTTGGCCCGCCTTGACCTTGTCTACTGCTGTCTACCATTGCCAGACCTCCCTGCCTGAAATCTGACTACGCTTTGCCTACTGAACCCTCTGCCTGCCTACGTGTCTGACCCGGCCTGCCTGACCCCGCTTCTGCCTAACCCACGCTGTCCTAACATGGCTTTCTTCCAGCTCCAGAGTCGCAAGCTTCTGCTCCAGCTCCAGAGTCGCAAGCTTATGCACCAGAGTCGCTGACAAGCTTCCTCTGATCCAGCCGCCCGGAAGGACCAGCGCCGTGCCTGATTCCTGCCATCATCCAGGCACTCTTACCACGCTGCGCTCCAGAGCCCGCAGTTCCAAATCCAGCGGCTCCCGAGCCAGAGTTGTATGAGAGGCAGCCTCCTGTGACTAGGCTCTGATGACCAGGTACACCCTCATACCTAACAATCTCCTTAACCTACATGGTTAAGGAGATATTTGCAGAAAATCGGGCACCGCTGTCTATGGCAGATGAGTGCTGTAGACAATGGCGTAGGCGCATTGAGCGCATCGGGTCTTGACTAGAAATATGCCGGAAAGTGCTGGTTCCATGAGCGGGAATCACGGGGTTCCGTGCGCATGCGCGGGAGTGACGTCATCGCTGCTCCGGCCAATCACAGTGCTGGATATCCGGAAGTAACCTCCTGGAGTGATGGCTGCGGCTGGAGGGGAACATGAGGACAGCTTTGGGGGCTTCGATCTAAGGTAAGTAATACATAATGAGCTAGTATGCTAGTCATACTAGCTCATTATGCATTTGTCTTGCAGGTTTTTATTTTAATTATTTTTTTAAATTGGGATTTACAACCGCTTTAACCACTTAAGACCAGGACCATTATGCAGGTCAAGGACCTGGCCCCTTTTTGCGATTCGACACTGCATCGCTTTAACTGACAATTGCACGGTCGTGCGATGTGGCTCATAAACAAAATTGTCGTCCTTTTTCCCCATAAATAGAGCTTTCTTTTGGTGGCATTTGATCACTAGGGGGAGCTAAAGGGGTTATGTGTGTCCTAGTTTGTGATTCTTACTGTAGGGGGTGTGGCTGGACGTGTGACTTCACTGATAGTCTTTCTGTATGACAGGGAACAGACGATCAGTGACAAGCCAAAGAGAAGAATGGGGAAGGTTTGTTTACACTCACCTCTCCCCGTTCTTCAGCTCCTGTGACCCAATCGCCGGTCACCGGCGGCGATCGGGTCCACGGGACCCGTGGGCGGGTCACGGAGCTTCGGACCGGGTTGCGAGCGCACCGACAGCGGGGCACGTGTGACCCACGGCTGGGCACATAAAGGGCAACGTACCTGTACATGCTTGTGCCCAGCCGTGCCATTCTGCCGACGTATATCGGCGTTAGGCGGTCCTCAAGTGGTTAACTACACTTGTGGCCACACTGAAATAAATGTAATCTAAACAGCCTATGCTATATTCATGGGAGAGCTAATTCCCCACTGGTGTTATACATATTTATACAGTTAAACCTTGGTTTGAGAGCAACTTGGTTTGAGAGAGTTTTGCAAGACAAGCTAATTTTTTTTGATAAATTTGTACTTGATATACAAGCGATGTATTGATAGCGTCATGTCAACTGAGTACAAAATAGAAGAGATGCGCCCCTAAGTGTAGCAATATGGTTACATTTAATGAAGGCCCTTTTATACACTGTAGCTCCTGATGGATTTTGCTTCTAATCCCCTTGTGGAGGCTTGCATTTGTGGATGGACATTTTATGGTTACACAACTTGGTCACATTGCTATAATCTTTTTATATGGACTATAAACTGAAGGACTTATGAATAAATGGTTGTGGAAAGAATCATATGAATTTCCATTATTTCTTATGGGGAAATTTGCTTTGATATACAAGTGTTCTGGATTACAGGCATGTTTCTAGAACGATTTATGCTTGCAATCCAAGATTTTACTGTATGTATACATGCTTCCTATAAGTGATGGCGTTAGAGTTCCACGTGGCAGATATATTATTCTTCTCTAACTAGTTGGAGCTTGTTACAGTAGGTGACTGGGATATTGTGTCAATCTCGCTCCCTTTCTCGGCGAGATTGAGCACTTGCGAGCCCCATCGCGAGAGCCAGCGCCGAGCTGGCTTGCCGCGATGGAGACAAAGCCGTCATAGAAGCGACGGGGATCCGACGCGGATTCCCGCCAATTCTACACGTGGGCGGAGTTTGTTATGAATTCTGAAGGAGAAATCCCCGCCGGATTTTAAAAAAAAATCCGACATGGGTTCCCCCCCTCAGGAGCATAACGGGCCCTTAGGTCTGTTATGGGTTGTAAGGAGACCCCCTACGCCGAAAAAACGGCGTGGGGGTCCCCCCACAATCCATAACAGACCCGTATCCAAAGCACGCCGGCCGGCCGGTCAGGAAGGGAGTGGGGGCGAGCGCGCGTCCCCCCCTCCTGAGCCGTACCGGGCAGCATGCCCTCAACATGGGGGGGTTAGGTGCTCTGGGGCAGGGGGCGCACTGCGGCCCCCCACCCCAGAGCACCCTGTCCCCATGTTGATGAGGACAGGGCCCCTTCCCGACAACCCTGGCCGTTGGTTGTCGGGGTATGCGGGCGGGAGGCTTATCGGAATCTGGAAGCCCCCTTTAATAAGGGGGCCCCCAGATACCGGCCCCCCACCCTAAGTGAATGAGTATGGGGTACATTGTACCCCTACCCATTCACCTGCAAATAAAAAGTGTAAACACAAATAAACCACACAGGGTATTGAAATATTTTATTAGTTGGCCGCCGGGGGGGGTGTGTATGATCGCTTTTATAAAAGCGCCCCCCTCCGGCGGGCTTCTGTGGGGGGTGGGTGCCGCCGTCTGGTTCTCTTCCGCCGCCGGGAGGGGCGCTTTGGTAAAAGCGCCCACCACCCGGCGGGCTTCTTTCGACGTCTTCGGCGGCTGGGGGGTCTTCTCCCACTCTCCGGGGTCTTCTCCTGCTCTCCGGGGGTCTTCTCCGCTCTCCGGGGGTCTTCTCCGCTCTCCGGGGGTCTTCTTCTTCTTCAGGACTCGCCGCCGCTAACTTTGTGTGTTAGCTCAATTACTAGCGGCGGCGAGCCCCCTCCTCTGTGACGTCGTCTTCTTCTTCTTCTTCCTCTTCTGTTCTCCAGATGTTGACGCGACGCTTCCTTCCGCTGTTATGCCGGGCGCGCGGCTCGCAGCGAATTATATAGGCCTGTCTTGTGACGTCGCAGTCCCATCATGCTCCGGTAGGTACCACGTGCTACCTCCCGCCCGCATACCCCGACAACCAACGGCCAGGGTTGTCGGGAAGGGGCCCTGTCCTCATCAACATGGGGACAGGGTGCTCTGGGGTGGGGGGCCGCAGTGCGCCCCTGCCCCAGAGCACCTAACCCCCCCATGTTGAGGGCATGCTGCCCGGTACGGCTCAGGAGGGGGGGGGGGGGCGCTCGCTCGCCCCCACTCCCTTCCTGACCGGCCGGCCGGCGTGCTTTGGATACGGGTCTGTTATGAATTGTGGGGGGACCCCCACGCCGTTTTTTCGGCGTAGGGGGTCTCCTTACAACCCATAACAGACCTAAGGGCCCGTTATGCTCCTGAGGGGGGGAACCCATGCCGGATTTTTTTTAAAAATCCGGCGGGGATTTCTCCTTCAGGATTCATAACAAACTCCGCCCACGTGTAGAATTGGCGGGAATCCGCGTCGGATCCCCGTCGCTTCTATGACGCACTCGCTGGAATGTGCTTTTACTATTCCAGCGAGTGCGAGATATCGGCAGCCTGTCGCCGAGATTCAGCGCGATGCTGTCGTGCTAAAAACACATTCTCGGCGGCAGGCACTGTAATTGTAATCCGTGAAAGAATAGATTCCAAGTAGTTTAGGCCTAAGGCTTCTGAGTACATTGTTCCTGTTCCAGCAATACAGTGAAGTGTTCTTGGGTAAAGATGTGTGTGCACTGTGTTTAGTAATGGTGGTAGTGGATAGGTAAAGATTGAGCAGGTTGCTCAAATCGTTTTGCCATCTTCTAAACAGGAACATGGATGGCAACACTCTGGCAGCGGCTCCTCTGTCTCGGTCTTCCATAGCGACTTTCCTCACATGTCCGCACCAATGGGTAGATGATGCTAGTAACAGAATGTCCATCAGTGGGTAACAGGATTCAGCCTCTCAGGCCTTGTGGTGGAAGTAATGTTCTGTGTGGTAGACTGTGACCTCTCTCTCTCTGTCACACAGGGCCCCAGATGGCAAGCGCTTTTTTTTTCTTTTTTTTCTTTATAAAAAAATATATTTTTTTAAAAAAAATATATTTTTTTAATATATTTTTCTTTTATTTTTTATTAAAGGGCCAATTTTTTTATTTTTTATTTTTTTTAGAGGTCCAGAGGTCCACAGGGGCCCGGAGGCCCCCAAGGCACCGGATGGCAACCCCCCTTTTTTTTATTTATTTTCTATAAAAAAATATATATATATTTTAATATATTTTTATTTTATTTTTTATTAAAGGGCCATTTTTTAGGGGTCTAGGGGCCCGTAGGCCACCAGGGCCCCAGATGGCAACTCCCTCTTTTTTATTTTATTTTTTTTATAAAAAAATATATTTTTTTAATATATTTTTTTATTTTTAATTAAAGGGCCGAAGGTCCGGAGGTCCACAGGGACCTGGAGATCCCCAGGGCCCCAGATGACAACCCCCCTTTTTTTATAAAAAAATATATATTTTTTATATATTTTTTTATTTCTTTTATTTTTATATATATATATATATATATATATATATATATATATATATATATATATATATATATATATATATATATATGTCTATATATATATATTTATATATATATATATATTATTATTATTATTATTATTATTATTATTATTATTATTATTAAAGGGCCCAGAGGTCCCCAGGGCCCCCGGTTGACAATCCTTTTTTATATTTTTTTTTTACTTTTTTATATTATTATTTTTTTTTTTTTTTTAATATATAGATGTATTTTTATTAAAGGGCTCATGTGTCAAACCCCCTTTTTTATAATTGTATTTTTTATTTTTGTTTATATATTTTTTTTATATTTTAATTTTTTATTAAAGGGCCCAGAGGTCCCCAGGGCCCTGGAAGGCAACCCCCTTGTTTGTTTTTGTTTTTTTATATATATATAAATGTTTATTTCATTTTTATATACATTTTTTTTTATTTCTTTCTTTTTTTTTAAAGGGCCCAGAGGTTTTCTTTTTTCGGGCCCAGAGGTCCCGAATGAAAAGCCCCCTTTTTTTGTAATTTCCTTTTATAAAAAAAAAATTAAGGTCCCCAGGGCCTCAGTTGGCAACCACCCTTTTTAAAAAAAAAAAAAAAATATATATATATATATATATAAATATATATATATATATATATATATATATTTATTCTCTCTTTTTTTCTTTTTATTAAAGGGCACAGAGGTCCCCAGGGCCCCGGATGGCTACCCCCCTTTTTTACATATATTTTTCTTCTTTATTTCTTCTTTTTGTAAAGGCCCCCCCCCCGCTTCCCAATTTCATGCGGCAGCACCCCCCCACGGTTCTCTGCTCCAAAAATTCCTGATGGCGGCCCTGCCTATGCATGTATAGGACTTATTATTTGTCTATAATGTATGGGAATGCACACTCAGAATACAGGGAATGTACTTGCAATTTATTTACAATGGTGGTTTGCTATAGAATGTAAGCTCCAGTTTCCACAGGTATGTCTACCAAGCTGGCATGCTGGCTTGCCTACATTAAAATATGTTTTTTTTTTTTTGTTAGTTTTTTTAGTTAATGGTTACTTTTTAATGCTTTATGAATTTTTAAATAGTTGCAATCCACTAATCACATTTTTTTGGTACATTGTTTTGGGTTTTATATGTGCATATCAGTGCCACCTCTCAGTGCCCGTCAGTGCTGCATATTAGTGCCTCCTCATCAGTGCCCATTAGTGCCAGCTCATCCGTGCTGCCTCATCAGTGAAGGAGAAAACATACAGGGCCAGATTCAGGTAGAGTTAGGCCGTGTACACACGGCAGAGAACCTCGACGGGCAGAACACATCGTTCCGCCCGTCGAGGTTCCCTGCCGGCCGTCAAAATCGGCGACCCGCCCGTCGGGAATGGCAACCAGCCATTCATCCAGGCGGGCCGTCGAGCAAATAGAGAGCGTGCTCTCTATTTCTGCTCGACGGGCTTCCCGACGGGAAGCTCGCCGAGAGCGTACACACGGCCGAGGTCCTCGCTGGAATGCAGCTTCCAGCGAGGTTCTCGCTGGTTTCCTGCGAGAACCTCGGTCGTGTGTACGCCGCCTTAGGCTGTAGTATCAGTGATACTCCAGCCTAACTGTCACTTTAAGCCGGCGTTTTTGTTTTCTGTAACCAGAAAACAAGAAACGCCGGGTTGGAGTTCCGATGCGATCGGCGCAATTGAATTTCGCCATCGCATCGTTACTTCAACTTAAAAATGGCGACGGGGGCGTTCCCCGCCGATTTACACTCAAAAAATATGTTAATGAGCGGGAATCGGCAATTCACGATCTTTTTCGGGCGCGACGCAGTGACTTTACGACGTTTCCGGAAGCGATACGCGGCGTATAGATAAAGCAGCCCCCTAGTGGAGTATCCTATGTTAAGTATAGGCGTCGTCATCGCGTCGGAAAAAAAACAAATCGCGTTGCTTGCGTAAAACATTCATGAATGGGAATGTGACGTCATTGACGTTCACTGACAGAATTTGGAGCATGCGCACTGGGATGCATTGACACTCGACGCATGCGCAGTACGTTCGCCGCGGGATCGCGCTTAGTTTGAATACTACACGCCCCGTACCCGCCCAATTTGAATTCCGCCGGCTCATTTGCGATGCACTGCCACAACTTTAGGAGCAAGTGCTTCATGAATAACAGCACTTGCTCCTAAAATTTCGGCAGAGTAACGTAAATGAGAAGCGTTACTCCAGAGCAAAGATGATCTGATCTACCTGAATCTGGCCCACAGTATTTATTTCCAAAAATGTATAACAGAAACAAAAAAAAAAACAATTTTTTATTTTTTTACAACATTTTCAGCCTCTTTTGACTTGTAGCGCAAAAAAAATATGGGTACAGTGTCGAATTGCCGCTCAAATGTCATTCAAAATACTGAAAGATGAAAATTGGCCTAGGAAGGAAGGGGGGAAGTGCCCTGTATTGAAGTGGTTAAGATGCACCTCCAAGAGTCTTTTAAAAATATCAATACTCCCATTGTGGAAGAGAGTTCCACATTCTTACTGCCCTGACAGTGAAAAAAATTCTACGCAGCTTAAGGTTAAACTGCTTCTCCTCCAATCTCATTGTGTGGCCCTGTGTCCTCTTACACTCCCTGAAACTATATATTTTTTTCCTATGAGTCACCTGTAGCCCTGGCTACTTTTAAAGCAGGTGCTATTGTAAATTTAGAAGGGGGGTCAGAGAGTTAATTAACTCTGACCATGTTAATTTGGCTAAATCTAAGGCCTCTGTTTCAGCCCTGGCTGTGCTGTGTGCCTATCCTCCTGTCTGGAGACTTCAGTCGCCCCCAGACAGTAGAGGGCAGCAGTAGAATAAGGGTCATGTGGATACTTCTCCTCGGCAGCTTATCAGAAGGGTGACCGTCTCGCTGTGCATGCTGGGGAGGGGTATTTTAAGGGGCAGACTCCATCGGTGTGGGTCGTCGCCACCCCACGCTTTCCACCAGGGCATTCGTCCCACCACCCCCGTGTGTGGCCCTCCTGGCCGAGGTGTGTGTGTTACTGCCTTCCTGGCTCCGAGACCACGTTGGTCCAGAGCATTGATCTACCTAGTAGGCTCAGTAAGCAGACTGAGCCTACAAACCTACAAGTGGTCCTGTGCTGTCTGTCCAAAGTGGAGGAAGCCGGTCGATGGGGAACCTGTCTGAGGGACACCAAGCACGAGGCAGGTGTCGCAGGAGAGGCCTATCCACTCATCCAAGGATACTTTTTACCTGAAAGGCTGGACGGTGGTTGTCTGTCAGTCATTGCTGCAAATTGAAGCTGTTTGAAGGAGATCCGGGTACTGAATCCAGTTGAGAGGGATTTTGGACCAAAATTGTCTCCACCGGAGGGTCTGTGGCAGAGACTTTAACCTAAAGTTCCCAGTGACACTCTGGCTGCTAGGCCTATCCAGATAAATTATACCCACTCTGGCTAGAGTAGTGAAGAGATTTATCATTGGAAGCAGAACTGTTTCCACGGCAGTTAACCCTGAATCCGCCATTTTCCAATTCTTCTATCCATTCACCTTTCTACTATTCACCGTGTTTACCCGTCTGGGTAATAAAACACAGAAAAGATACCTGTCGTGTGGACTTTATTACAGCTCTCATGCAGTACCCTAGTTGGCGGGAATATAGAGGTAACCTACCACCCAAATCAAACCAGCAGCTCGTTCAGGGGTAGTGCTACACGTGGGGGCTCGTCCGGGATTGACTGTTACCTCTGGCAACTGAACTGAGTGATTTATTCCGCCATTGAGAGGCTGAGAAATTGTTGTGGTGTTGGACTGTGCAAGGTGAAAAAGGGGTTAAAACACAGTTGCGGAGAAGTTCTGGGTGCACGTGCAGTGGAGAGACGTGTCTCAGCAACATGTCCAGAAAAGAACTCAAGGTGGGAGGAGTTACCCACCCCTGCGTGAAATGTAGGTGAGTTTGGTGCCAAGGGAGAGAGTGATTGCCCGTCCACGAGAGAGGATCGTGCAACCATTTCTGCGTTCCTAACACTATCCGAAAATCTGAGGCTTCCCATGTCCTTCTCGGGAATTAACCCGATGCCTGTCCTCATTGGAGCTTCCCTGACAGACACCGGAAATCCGTATGAAGTCACGTGGAAGGTTTGTGCTGTATACAAGTGGCAACATAGAGGCACTCTGCGTATTTGCCCAAGATGTACTGAGCTGATAATCAAAATTCAGCCCTTCATCCGATGCACGAGATGTGGGGAATTTCCTTTTAAAGTGGAGCAGCCTACAGAGTCGCCCCACGCTTATCGAATTGACTGGATCACAGGGACTGCCACTGAAGAGGAGGTAACTCCCTGGCCTGCTCCCACTACCACTATTACTACTACTGCTGCCATTGTGTTTTCGGTTGCCACGCCGATAGTGTCTCCCACTGTGAGTGGTTGTGATGCTAATGAAAGAGATGTGCCTGCTGTGAAAGTGGATGCTGCCACAGAGACCGCATGCACGGCAATAGTGCCTACGTGTCTCGCCCTCAAGAAGGTGGGATATGTAAAGGACTCCCACGGCTGTGGTCGAGGTTTTCCCCTGCGCATACCTGGACTCCAGGGCAGGGACTGTAAGTCAAAGATTGTTCGTACTTTTTTCCCCGGCGAAGGAGTATGCCAGCTCTGAGATTGATTCTTCTTCTGATGCGGGTGATGACCATTGGTTCGAGCCGGAGCTGTCCAAGTTGATATGGAGCAAATGGTCCTGTGCTGCAACCACCCACAATTCCAGAGAATGCTCCCCGATGGACTCAGGGGATACCATGCTGTGGGCGGATATCCCGCAAACAAGGTGGGAGGTTGCAGTGAGGAAAGGTTAATGACACAGAAGTTGCTGTGCCTCAAGCTGACTTGCCTGTTTTGAAAAGGGCCCCCGCACGCTCATGATCCTCATGAAAATGGTAGCCCTTGACTATGGGTGGGAGTTCCCGTATGTGCCCAGTGATCTCATGCAAGAGATCGAAATGATGTGTGAGGAATGGTGCAAAGACGCCATCTGGGACTATTTAAATTTGCCGAAAAAACCCGCCCGCAATACTGACTATTCCTTTATTTGTGTGTTGTTCACATCAAAGGAAGGTAAGTATGGAAAAACCAGACTGGATGGGAATTATCACCTCAGTATCTGTAGAATCCTCATTCTTACTTGGGGTTTATTACAGATGATGGGCTGCATACAAATTTAAGTGGTACAACAAGGATGAACTACCTCATTTAGCTATAAAAAGCAAGTTTGTGTGTCTGTGATTTCACTCCTTCTCCTGGCTGGATTTCAAAGTTCTCTGACTTCCTGTTTCCTTCCTTTACCAGTCCTGATACTACATGCCCCTTTATATATGTATTATAATAGGAAGACTTTTAAGGACTTCACTTCACTGTGGACTGTTAGCACTGTTACGATTATTTTGTTTTCATAACAGTCACATAAGGGATTTTATGTTCAACTATTGATTATTAACATATGCATGGTTTATTTATTTATTTACACATTTATTTATGTATGCATGTTTTTCAATTTTGAGTGGGAGTATCACGCCTTCACTATTTAAAAAGGTTTGGAGCAAATTAGTTTATATATCACAATACCCAAATCTATACAGTATGGGAGTGTGGTAGGCATGAGCGAGTCACATACTGGTCTTTAGGCACACATTCACATAGCAGCTTGCAAGATCTTTATTGTTATTCTTTCCAAGAAATGTTATACTGTTATGGAAGATATTTTCCAATAGACATTTTTACAAACATCCCTATAGAGTTTGCATGGCTCCGAAATGTCTTTCACTTTCGACTGATTCAGTACCAAGTGTGTGGACAATGAACAAATTTGTTACTTTTAATGCTAGAAAAAAAGAGAATTCCATGTACACCTCAGATTTATGCCCATCTGGTACGGCAATTGGCAGAGAGGAGACGGTGCTTTTATTGATAGATTTCCCTAGACAGGAATACACAAGATTGCTCCTCATTTACTCTGGAAATCTAACAGTACACACTTCAGTCTACAGTGTCTTTTATAATGCAATACACACACTGTATAATGACACAAACCCTCAGCATCAGTGTTCACATCATTCCACCAATGCACTTCATAGTAAGTGGCACCAAATGATACTGTAACATACATAAATTATTTAAAGATAATGATTTTCTGTGAGAAAAAATGGCCCTTGGCTGACACCCATAGAAAATAAGAGTCTCAACCAAGTTTCTCCTTCCAGACACCATATGGTTACCTCGGGCGATATTAACATTTTAAGACTTGTGGCCAAACATCAATGAATATGAAATTAATGTGCATCCAATGTTGTATATGAAGTAAGTGCTAACACTTAGTCTAATTTCTTCTCAAAATGAAGACAAAATATATTCTGGGTTTTATGAATTTGTATTAGTGACAAATAGATGAAGGAGAAATGCAGACAAAAAAACACAAACCAACATATGGAGGAGTAGACAGGCAGATCTAAAGATAGATAGATAGATAGATAGATAGATAGATAGATAGATAGATAGATAGATAGATAGATAGATAGATAGATAGATAGATAGATAGATAGATAGATAGATAGATAGATAGATAGATAGATACATAGATAGATACATAGATAGATACATAGATACATAGATAGATACATAGATAGATACATAGATAGATACATAGATACATATGTGCTGTGAGTGGCCCACATTTTGGATTTTTTATAAAAAGCTGATAAAAAGCTGATAAAATAAATCAAATTTTCCAAGCAGTAGGGACAATACAGATGTGTTGTTAGCAAATTACTAATAAAGTTGAAAAAAAAGCTTCCTCTTGGTATGAAACATACAACATATAGTTATAGCTTTCTAAATCGCCTGGAAACCCTGAAGCCTGGGGCAATCTAACAACTTGTCAGGGGGTATTGGGGTGGGTATCACGTCGTCCATGTTTTCCTCCTCCTTGGTTGCGAAGTATGGGTCACATAAGAGGCCTACTCTGGCGTGGGTTCTTCTGGGCCACGCACGGCACTTTGGATAGGGTCACTGTATTACACATTGAGTACCTTTACTTACACATACAACTGATCACTAATAAACTCTCTTGATGTTAACATACACCACCACAGTCCTTGATGCATTTAGGAGGGACATGCGGAACCAATGCCCTCTCCACCTGTCCAGCATATTTGCATGCACCTAGCGTGGACTCCATGCCCGCACTTCCTTAACCCTTATGCTGCGTACACACGATCGGTTCGTCTGATGAAAATGGTCCGATGAACTGTTTTCATTGGACGAACCGATCGTGTGTGGGCCCCATTGTTTTTTTTGCCATCGGTGAAAAAACGTAGAACCTGTTTTAAAATGATCTGATGGTTGAAAAACCGATAGGAAAAAATGATCGTCTGTGGGGAAATCCATCGGTCAAAAATCCACGCATGCTCAGAATCAAGTCGACGCATGCTCGGAAGCATTGAACTTCAATTTTCTCAGCACGTCGTTGTGTTTTATGTCACCGCGTTCTGACACAAACGTTTTTTTAACTGATGGTATGTAGGCAAGACTGATGAAAGTCAGCTTAATCGGATATCTGATGAAAAAATCCATCAGGGCATTACTCTTCCGTACTTGTGCACAACCAGATTTCCTCTGCAGTGCTGATTTGCTCCCGTTTCTATGGGAGATCGACCTGCACTTGAAGAAAGTGCCGAAAACAACTCTCTCACTGCAAGAGGCTATTCCACCTGCCACAGGCACACACTTACGACAGGCTGCTGGGGAAAACTTTGTTACCCTTGGTAACAGCTGGTGTCCCCATGCTTACCTGACCCGAGCTGTGGGCTATGCGTTCCGGTTACTTGCATTACACCCCTTCAGTAACTTCAGACCAGGCAAGGGCAAAGTTTCAAAAGCTTTACTTAAATAACTTGGCATGGCAGTCAAATAAAGGCAAAAGTCTTTCCCTAAACTAGTCCCTAACTCAGGCTTGTGGCTGCACCAGCAGAGTCCATAACTGGTTGAGTACATAATGGTAGTGTCTATGATTTGCATCTTCAGGATAGACTGCAGCTCCTGCACTGAATCGATGTGTCAGTGCAGGAGATCGCCGTCTTCAGGTACAGGGTGGATGGGGAGGGGGTCCAGTGTAAATTCACATTACAGATTTTTTTGTAAGGGTAAAAGGTGAACTTACCCTTTAAAGTGGTATTGAACGTAAATGTTTAAAAAACTGCTGGGAGACCCTAGTGGTCTCTTTCGTTGTAAATGCCCCCCACCTGTCAGTGGTGGTGTGAACTGAGGCTGCTGTTTGCCATCATAGCAGTCCAGCCATTCAACTAGCTGAAGAGATGGAACCCAGAAAGAAGACTGGGCAAAGATGGAAGAATGTGGGACCAGCAGGAGCCATGACAGTGCATTACTAGAGGGCTCCGTTTGATTGGCAAGTCTTTCTTAATGTGTTAATATGCAGTGCTTAAATACGCATGGTGGCCATTAAAAAAAAAAAACAAGACAATTATACAAAGTTTAGTACCGTTTTAAATAGAAGGGAAGCTTCCAATGGAGACACTTGTTCCGGTGACTACTTTCTAAGTGAGGATTTTTCTTATTTTGTCCATAGGATAGAAAGTAGGAGGATATCTACCCATTAGAATAGGGTTTTTAATAATTTTGTACTCTAAAACTAGAATACAAAATGTTAATTTTTAGATATAGTTTAAAGTGATTGTAAAGAAACAAATTGTTACCCCAGCTCCACTGCCAATATAAAAGTTCACAAACTGTGATCCAGTGTTCTAGCCAGGACGTTCAGGCCCCATAGATACAATACTTAAATCAGGAAGACTGGCAACTCGGATGCTCTTGAATAAAGTACTTTATTAGTTACATGGGTACACGGGTACAGGCTATACACTTACGCATTTTGGTTTAGAAGCCTTCTTGGCCAAAATGCATCCATGTATAGCCTGTACCCGTGTACCCATGTAACGAATAAAGTACTTTATTCAAGAGCATCCGAGTTGCCAGTCTTCCTGATTTAAGTAAAGTGATTGCAAAGCCTTGTTTTCTTCTATTAAAATAACAAACATGTGATACGTACCTGCTCTGTGCAGTGGTTTTGCACAGAGCAGCCCTGATCCTCCTCTTCTCTGGTCCCTGGCTGTAGCTCCTGGCCCCTCCCCTCTGTTGAGTGCCCTCACAGCAAGCAGTTTGCTATGGGGGAACCGAGCTGAGCTGCAACTCTGTGGCCTTGTACACACGAGTGAATAAATCCGCTGAACATGGTCCGACGGACCATTTCAGCCGAAAAATCCGCTCGTGTGTAGGGGCAAACGGACCGTTTTGGCCGGATTCCTCCGGCGGAAAATTTCCAAAGCATGCTTTGGAATTTTTCCGCCAGAGAACTGTCCGTCAGATATGTCCGCTGGTTAGTACGGCAAACCAGCGGACATATCTGCCCGCACATGCGTCGTATCCTGTGAATGGATCCGACGCATGCGCGCGGAAGTGTTTACTTCCTGGTGCGGTGACGTGGCGGTCACGTGTCGGCGTCAACGTCACCGCCGCGTCACCGCGCTGTCCGCCGGCGGGGAATTTGATCCGATGGTGTGTACAGCCATCGGATCAAAGCAATCCGGCGGACAGATCCGATGGGAACGGTCCGTCGGACCGTTCCCATCGGATCTATTCCCTCGTGTGTACAAGGCCTCAGTGTCCTTTCAGACATGAAGCCACAGTTTCGCCCCACCCCCTCTCTCTCCTGATTGGCTTACTGAGTTTGATTAACAGCAGCAGGAAAAAAAAAAGTATTAAAGGGGCAAGGGAGGCTGCTGCAAACAAAAGGCTTTTTATCTTAATGCAGAGAATACATTAGGATAAAAAAATAATAATCTGACTTTACAACCACTTTAAGCCCTAGCACCATACATATAAAGCCTCTACCAGTTAGGCCTCGTACACACGATCAAATCTGTCCGCTGGAAACGGTCTGCTGGACCGTTTCAGCAGACAGATTCGATCGTGTGTACGGCCGAGCTGACGGATTTGGCCACCCGACAGATTTCAAAGCATGCTTTGAAATCTATCGGGTGGGAATCCGTCCGCCCGACATGTCTGCTGGTTAGTACACTTACCAGCAGACATGTCGTCCCGCACCGCCGCCGAATGGATTCGGCGCATGCACAGAAGTGTTTTACTTCCTGGTGCGGTGACGTGGCGGCGTCAACGTCACCGCCACGTCACCGACATGTCAGCGCGCCGTCTGCTGGTGGGGATTTGGGTTTGCTCGTGTGTACACGCGAGCAAACCAAAATCCCAGCAGACAGATTTGTTCAAATCTGTCGGACAGACAGATTTGAACAAATCTGTCTGCTCGTGTGTACGAGGCCTTACATTTATATCAGATCAGCTCCTCCCCACTTCAATTTTGTCAGAAATCTTCCCCCATGCTTTCTACATTTTTTTTTAATGAATAACTATGATCCACAACTTGTCAACCACTGATCAATCACAGATATTAATCGTCAGAGTCTAGGGTACCCTTCAGCTATAATTTTGCAGTCCCTGAATTGACCATGATATTATAGCCTCCAGCTGAGCTAGCCAGCTGGAAGTAGTTTTGCCAGTGACAGTGCAGGATACTGTTTCATACAAGTACATGGTACAGCAGACATATATCAGGAATATGAAATTCTGGGATAACAAACACTTTCATTTTATTTTTTTATGTATTAGATACAATGGGGGTGGAATAGAACACATGTTTTTTAACTATCATCCTGGACTCCATCAGAGTGCTTTACCTTTACTTCCTGTTCTGCTGACAATAATTTCACAAGACAGAGAGTTAAGCCCTTAAGCCCCAGACCGATGGACTGTTTTCATCGGACAAACCGATCGTGTGTGGGTCTCATCGGTTTGTTTTCCATAAGTAAAAAAAATCGAACATGTTTTAATTTTATCCTATGGATAAAAAAACGATAGAAAAAAACTGTCTGTGTGGAAGTCCATCGGTCAAAAATTCACGCATGCTCAGAATCAAGTCGGCGCATGCACGGAATCATTGACCTTCATTTTTCTCAGCACGTCGTTGTGTTTTACGTCACTGCGCTTTGGCACGGTCAGATTTTTGACTGATGGTGTGTAGGCAAGACTGATGAAAGTCAGCTTTACCGGACATCCAACGGATAATCCATCGGATTAGATTCCATCAGATATCCGATCGTGTGTACGAGGCTTAAGAGAAATTTGCAACAGGTAAACAGACAGCAATAACAAGCTGACAGGGGTTCTAGCCTTCTCCTACACAAAAAAAAATTCTCCCTATGTCGCTGTTGTGTATTTTCCCTCACTTCCTGTCTGGTTAAACCCTTGCCCGCATTTAGGTAGGTGGAAAAAGGCCTGCATTTGGCACATAAATGCTTGATAAGCACAATATTATAGGAAACCTCATACAAGGTACTTACACCCCTATTAAAATCAACAAATGTTACCCACGTTCATCAGACTTATGTTGGAAAGATGTGGACAAGGCAAAGGTACCTTGTTTCACAATTGGTGCCAATGACCTCTGATTGCCCGCTACTGGAAGCAGATTCGAGACCGGATTGTCAATATCACAGACACAAAAATTAATCTCGACCCGGCCTGTTGTTCTTTAATGAAGCATCTATTAAATGCTGCTAAATCACTTATCCCACAATACTGGAAAACTTTAACGTCCCAATGGTGAGGGAGTGGTTACTAGCTGTTAGATTCTATTAATAATATAAAACTCTGGCAAATCGCCAAACAAAATGACCATCCTCTTCCTCAAAATTTGGAGGACCCGGACTCTCCTTATATATTCAGGTGATTTCAAATCTATCATGGGCACCTGATTTAATATGAACAACAGTTCTCTTTGTCCTTCTACTGGCGTCTGACGCTTTAAATGATTCTGTATACCTCACACTTAAAGCAGAGTTCCACCCTAAAGTGGAACTCCCGCTGATCGGATCCCTCCCCCCTCCAGTGTCACATTTGACACCTTTCAGGGGAAAGGGGGTGCAAATACCTGTCAAAAGACAGGTATTTGCACCCACTTCCGGCCACAGTCTGCGTGCAGACTGCGGGCAGGACATCACCCCCCTCCCCCCCTGTTGTGTTCTAGGAACACTCGGCTCCCAGAGCACAGTGGGGGCCAATAAGCAGGCGCAGCGAGACTCGCGCATGCGCCGTAGGGAACCGGGCAGTGAAGCCGGAGCGAGGGTGGTGGGGGGGGGGGGACACAGCAGAATGACAAGCGATCCCTCGACCTCTGCTGCGGGCGGCGCTGGACTCCAGGACAGGTAAATGTGCCAATATTAAAAGTCAGCAGCTGCAGTATTTGTAGCTGCTGACTTTTAATATTTTTTTTTTTAGCAGACATCCGCTTTAAGACCGGTACACAGCCTTGTTCAGCAGAAACAGGCCGACATTAGGCCCATGTTTACATCATCCGAATGGGCATGCTGTAAAGCTAGCATCCAATCTGCATTTCATCAGCTCTGGCAGCCAATGGTGTGTTCTGGAGGTATGGGGGGAAGTGGGGAGATCCCCGTTGTGTACTAACATCAGATAGCTACATTAGCACAGCAAGCTCCTCCCAAACTCCTCAGTATTTTTTGAGTCAGCCTACTGGGTTAAACAGAAAAAAAAATGATAGTGTGTCCCTGGCTTTAGATATACAGTATGCACCTCTATAGTGAGTATTGAATCTACCTAACTTGTGTGTTGCAGTCCCAATATGCACTCAAACATCTTTTATCTTTTTTGAAGACAATTATATTACAAATTGATATCACATGATTAGACACCTGTTGTATACTGTATACTTATACATTCTACCCTTCCTCTTATTACATTATCTGGACGTTGTAGAAAAAAGTGTAGCACTAGTAATGAATAGATTTCAAGTGAAAAAATCAATAAACCATAATATACAACACCACATGTGAAAATGGTAGTGACGAAATATCCTCCAACTAATGAGTAATAATGCTAATAAGTTCTGGACCACACCAGAAATAAATTGAAAAAAAGAAGAAGTCCCATTATTGAGTGAGTGAATAAAGTCCAACGGTGCTTTCTCAAATAGAAGATCCGCCACCACTTATGGACCCAGAAGGGCATATACCTGCTAGGCCAATCAAACTTATATAAATCGATGCACTTTAAAGGGTGAACCACAGTTGTCTCAAAATCAGGTACTCTTGATAGGGCCTCAAATAAAAAAATCCAGGGGCTCACACCAGGTATTGGTATACAGCAAATTCCGAAGGAAGCATATATTCAAATATCCAACCGATATGTATGAAAAAGAAGAAATGGAGTGCACATAGCATAATTCCGTAAAAATACCACAACATTTATTTTAAAGAAAGAAACTCACATTTTGCAGTGATAAAAAGAGCTCATAAAATCAGGGTAGCAATGATGACAGCAGTCCTTCCCGACATGTTTCGTTACAATAGAACTTCATCTGGGGTTCAATAGATGAAGTTCTGTTGTAACGAAACATGTCGGATTTGTTGGACTTTATTCACTCACTCAATAATGGGACTTCATTCTTTTTTTTCAATTTATTTCTGGTGTGGTCCAGATCTTATTAGCATTATTACTCAGTTGAAGGATATATGGACTATATATATATATATATATATATATATATATATATATATATATAAATATATATATAGTATATTTTGTTACTACCATTTTCACATGTGGTGTTGTAAATTATGGTTTATTGATTTTTTTCACTTGAAATCTATTCATTATTAGCGCTACACTTTTTTCTACAATATTTTTAGCAATTTGGATCTTCTTTGCTATGTTAGCTGCGCCATTCACTCATTACTAGATAGCGCGATATTTTTTCTTTTGTACATTATCTGGACGTTCCCCAGTGAGCTTTTTATAGGAGGGTTAATACATTTTACCATTTTACTCTGTGTTACTTTTTATTTAATTTTTATTGTATTCCTTTTTCAAAACTTCCTTTAAACTTTTTAAAATCTTCTCCAAAGATCTGATATTGTGATAACATCTTCTATTCTTCGATCTTTGTTACTGGAAGCTATGATTTATTTTGTTCTAACTCTTTTCTTATTGCTGTACATGTTAATTGTGTATATTTATTGAGAAAAAAAATGCATACATGGACCAAATGTGCTCAGTGATGTCACCTGAGATCTCCAGACACTTACATTACTATAGCCAGGGATCTCTAATTTAGCAAGGGGAGTGCGACAGGTCAACATTGCGTACAGCAGGATGTCATGGCAGCAAGGAAACATCATTGGGTGGCAGGTAAGCTGGTCATCATAGTTGATGCTAGATTGACGATGGATGTACATCAAGGAGATATTGTTTATTTTTTTTTATTTTTTTATTAAAGGACTTTGTCACTGTTTGTGCCTGTTAATGTATGACTTGTTTAGGTGAATAACATACCCTGTGCTAATTGCCCTGGTAATGGGTGAATATTTGGGGACCCTTTTATTTAAAAGGGGGCTTTTAGATTACCACAAACCCTCACATACTTTTTGAGGAGCAGGATTACAAAACACAACATGGGGTACCCCTTGTAATTCCAACCAGGCCTTTATCTAGGCGTGCAGGAAAGGGAGGGGTCAGGAACCTGTTGCCTACACTTCCTGCACTACACCATGCTTTTCATCACTTGGGAGAGTAGTACCTTGCAAGGGGGTAGTGCCAAGACCCCCTCCCTTTGCAAGGCATCTTGTCCCAAAATTTAAGGACAATGTGTTTACCCAAAAGGAATGTGAGGTTTTAAATATGGAAATTTTAGAGATCTGGAAGCCCCTTTTAGATTAAGGGGCCCCCAGATATCTGTTTTCTCTCAAGGGAATGAGTACAGAGAACTCACAAGGTCCAAAGTATATTAACACACACAAACAGTAACAAAATCATCAATTATCGATCAAAATGACAGATTTTTGACTGCTGTATGTAAATAAATCAGCTGGGAATCACGAGTGACATCATCGACCAAATATGGTCATGACCATATTTGATCAATGACATCTCCTAGTATCCCCAATTAATGTGTATACATACAGCAGCGAGGGATCTGCCACTTAGCAATGGCAGTGCAGCAGGACAAAGGGTGGCTCCGATAAAGGGAGGAGTAATGTGGGATTCCAACGTATCCAATACTCATTCTCCCGGGGGGAGGCAAATTGCTCAGGGTCCCCTTATTATAAAGTAAAGCTGCGTACACACGATCGGTGAAACCGATGAGAACGGAGCTGAAGGACAGTTGTCTTAGGTTAACTGATGAAGCTGACTGATGGTCTAATGTGCCTACACACCATCAGTTAAAAAAACAATCATATCAGAACATGGTGACGTAAAACACAACGACGTGCTGAAAAAAATGAAGTTCAATGCTTCCAAGCATGCGTTGACTTGATTCTGAGCATGCGCGGGTTTTTAACCGATGGTTTTGCATACTAACGATCGGTTTTGACCTATCCGTTATCAATCCATCGGTTAAATTTTAAAGCAAGTTTGCTTTTTTTTAACCGATTGTTAAATAACCTATGGCCCCACATACGATCGGTTTTGACCGATGAAAACAGTCCTTCAGACCGTTGTCCTCTGGTTAACCTATCGTGTGTATGCGGCTTGAGCCTCTAGATTTTGATAAGATCCTCCCCTTCCACAAACCCCCATATCCCTTCTATAGAGCAGGATGTGGTGGAAGAGACCCTTGTCCCTCAACGTTGCATTTAAAGCCTCGTACATACGGTCAGACAGCAAACAAACTTTCCCTTTGATTTTTGTCCGAAGGGAGTTGTCCGGTCACACCCATAGCATACACATGTTCAGACTTTTTCCGCAACAAACACAAACGTAGTGACGTTTCAACATACTGACGAGAGTTTAAAAGAGGAAGTTCAATTCTCTGGCGTCACACTTTGGGCTCCTTCTGCTAATTGAGAGTTAGTAGAGGTTTTGCCTGTGTGCATTCGCGATTTTCAGTTTCATGCAATTTTGTTTGTTTCTGAACGTCCGTTCATCAAGCAGACATGTTGCGCAATGGGGTTGTGCTAACTTGACCTGAAAAAAAAATATAAAAATGTTTGTTAGTATCACCAGCAAAGCAGCTTTTAGTATTATCACATTATAAAGAAGAAGAGAACGTGCACTGCTTTTCTTGATTTCAGAACTTGCCGTATCACGAATGTGCTCTTACAAATACGAACGCTAGTTTTACCAGACAGAACGCTTCCGGGTTGTCTTTGCTTCTGAGCATGCACATTTGTACTTTGTACAAAAGTCAGATTGCTTGCTGTACACACGGTCGGAATAGGCACCATCGGACTTTTGTTGATGTAAAGTTTGTCCGTTTGCAGACCAAACTTTTTGTCCGATGAAACCCGAAAAAGTTTGTTCGATGGAGCGTACACACGGTCGGACAATTTTGAAAACTTGCTAATTTTGAAGTTTGTTGACAAAAAGACAGACTGTGTGTACGGGCCTTAACAAGTGGGTAATTTTTTAAACATTTTGTTGCATTGGAACACGTCTCCTATGGAAGTGTCAATCTTGATTAGCCATTTTAAAACATTAGCTATGTTATACAAATGAAAAAATATCAACATTTGCCTTTTATAGATGTTGATGGGGTGTGGCGCAAAGTTAGGGGTTTTCAGACTTCACACTGGTTTCATGAACCCTCCTGTTTACTCATCCCTACTCCATGTCCTAACACAATTAAAGTAGTCTGGGAACATATAACTGAAAAGCGGCCCATGGAATTCTGATTGTACAATGTTTTTTATCACATTTGCTAAAATTTGAAAATGTCCAAAAATGTCTTCTAATGGTGTTTTTCTACCTAACAAGCATACTTTATCCTCCGCACACATATAACGTGTTTTCTAGCTTCATTCTTATGCTAATAGTCCATTCACTTTTGAATATGCCCGCCAGGCCTGGGAGAAAATTAGGTCATGTTTGTTAAATTTAAAAGTAAATAATAGAAACATAAAGTGAATGAATCTCTCTATGCCCCCTTAAACCCTTAGCTTAAAAAAAAAAGATTATAAAGCTAATAACACCAGATAAAACATAGCTACAGTATTAAACCTAAGTCTCAAAACCTCTTCACTGTTAATTTTCTTAAACTTAAGCAGCTTTGGTGTAAAAAAAAAAAAAAAAACCCTTAGCTTTCACAGCCAAACTTTTACATGTATTTATTGAAACTTATTTTACTCAGACGAATATCTGTTTTTCTAGGTCTTTGGCAAAGTTGGATTGAATAGATTTATTCTGATCGGGAAAAAAAATTGCCACCTAGCTAAAACAAGCACAGTTTCTAACACTGCATTAGTAATGTATGACCTACTTAAGTTTTTAATCCATTTTTATTTTTCAAGTGCAATAGAGAATCCAAAAATGTTTGTGCCTCGGGCTCAGATAATATATACCAAGCTGTGTCTTACAGAGAATATTATGTGCCATGAATGCAATATCTACATTTATTGTAGAGAATATTAATGTTAGCTGAAGACGACCCAGTGATTTTTGCCTATTTCGCAATTTCTTTAAGCACTACACTGTAAATGAAACCAAACAAAAACATAATATTGGCTTAAAAGGCATTTAGAGCATCTTTAATGAACTTTTAGATATACACTGTACACACATCATATACATGAAGTATATATAAGAAGGCCAGTATGGTGGCCTGAGTTTATGGGAGGAGCCCGGAGGGTATTTAAGCAGCCCACTCACACATGCTCTTTGTCGGTTCAGTGTGCAGTACTACACGTCACTGGGCCGACTCTTCCCAGCTCACCTCATGTCCGTGAGTCTGCGCATTCAATCGCATTCGACATCGCAAGTGCATTGCGGCTTTTCCGTTCATGGTCTTCGACTGCGGTTACGGCTTACTGTCGCAGGTTGTATTCAAACCTTTTGTATCATGTGCAATCTTGCAATTCGTTATGCTTTTAAAAATCTGCCTCTGAGTTATTGTTGCTCATGTTCTAGCATCTTAGTTACACGCTTGGTACATTTGTAACTTCCTCCTGCCAAACAAACTATTTATTTTGTATATTCAGTGTCCATGCTTGCTGTCTCATTCATTTGGAGATTAGCATATATTCTTTGTATGGGTTCTTTGGCAGATTGAGGTGGTAATTGAACTCACCTGCTGCCTTGTCTGCACTTGATTAGTCTGGGGGGATGGGTGTCTGGTAGGTGTTCGGTTTCACAGCAAGGAGTAGCATACACTTTACAACCAATTGACAGCAGATTTGTTCAACACTCCTTACTTCCGATTCGTATCGGATTTGTTTCATGAATTTTACAACCGTTTTTGTATCAGTCATTTCTCTTTATAACCGTTTTGTATCAGATACATTGCATACTTTCCACCATTGCCATTCTATGTTTCCCCCATGCCGTGCGTTTTAGTTTCCGTAGCGAAACTTACGAATTGTTTGTACACGGTTCTTCTCTCTCATTTATTTACCAAAGTTATTGCCTGTGCGCCATGCATGGCACCACACCACACCACGCCACACTCTTCGGATGTGTTGCACATCCACTCCAGTCCAATCAAACCCAGTTGCATGTTCACTGTCCCAGGTAGGGTTCATTAGCTTGTTTGTCATGTCAAAATTCGTGGCCACTCTTGGTGTCACCCGCATCATATGTTCGGTTCCCACAGTGGAGCTTATAAAATATTCGTACGCACTTCTCGTGTTCTATTTTCTACACCAAACCTTGTTGTTTTGCCCCATGCATGGCATCACGCTACACCTTTCCTACATGTTTCACTCCAGCCACAGTCCGCCACAAACTCACTCGCATGGCCCACTGTCGCAAGTAAAAATTGTTATTACATTCTTTATGTCCTATCAATTTTCTACCATTCGTTGTCTCCCATATCGCTCATTAGTGGCCCCTATGGAACCTACGATTCAAACAGGCATTGTCCTTCTACCTTATACTGCTTGCTTAAGGTACAAACAAACCAGGTGTTTCTATCCTTTCTCAGTAACCCAATTCTTATTGATTGAGACCTTGCAACCATGCAAATCATCTCAGCAGCCTGACACCCTTGTTAAGACCCTTGCAACACATGACCCTTACAAACGCAAAATAAAAAAATAAATATAAAAACGCAAAAAAAAAAAAAACGCAAAAAAAAAAAATAACCTTGCCACCACGCAATCTCAGCCCCTCAGCAACCTGACACCTGTTGAGACCGTTGCAACCACACAAAATCGTCTCAGCAGCCTGACACCCTTGTTGAGACCCTTGCAAACGCAATATAGTCTCAGCAGCCCCACACTCATTGAGATCCTTGCAACCATGCAAAATCATCTCAGCATCCTGACACACTTGTTAAGACCCTTGCAAAACATGACCTTTACAAAACGCAAAATAAAAAAAAAATATATATAAAAACGAAAAAAAAAAAAACTTTGCCACCATGCAATCTCAGCCCCCCAGCAACCTGACACCTGTTGAGACCGCTGCAACCACGCAAAATCGTCTCAGCAGCCTGACACCCTTGTTGAGACCCTTGCAAATGCAATATCGTCTCAGCAGCCCTCACACTCATTTACATCCTTGCAACCACTCGTATAGCGTCTCAGCAGCCTGACACCCTTAAGACCCTTGCAACACATGACCCTTACAAAAGGCAAAAAAAAAAAAAAAAAAGATATATAAAAAAGAAAAAAAAAAGAAAAATGAAATATTAAAGTGCAAAAAAATAAAATAAAACTTTGCCACCACATAATCTAGGCTCAGCAACCTGACACCTGTTTAGACCATTGCAACCACGCAAAATCATCTCAGCAGCCTGACACCCTTGTTGAGACCCTTGCAAACGCAATACCGTCTCAGCAGCCCCACACTCATCGAGACCCTTGAAACCACACAAAATCATCTCAGCAGCCTGACACCCTTGTTAAGACCCTTGCAACACAAGGCCCTTACTAAAACGAAAAAAAAGAAAAAAAAAATATATATATACACACAAAAATAAAAAACTTTGCCACCACGCAATCTCGGCCCAGCAACCTGACACCTGTTGAGACCATTGCAACCACGCAAAATCGTCTCAGCAGCCCTACATTCATCAAGGGTCTCAGCAGCTTGACACCCTTGTTGAGACCCTTGCAAACGCAATACCATCTCAGCAGCCCCACATTCATCAAGGCCGTTGCAACCACGCAATACCGTCTCGGCAGCCTCACACCATTGTTGAGACCCTTGCAAACGCAATACCGTCTCAGCAGCCCCACATTCATCAAGGCCCTTGCAACCACGCAATATACCATCTCAGCAGCCTCCACACCATTGTTAAGACTCTTGCAACCACGCAATACCGTCTCGAGCAACCTCCCACTCATCAAAGACCTTTGTGACCAAGCAGTCTCGCCCCAGCAACATGGCATTTATTGAGACCCTTGCAGCCAGAAAAATGGGTGTTTTTCAGCCGCCCCTGATCTCTCCTCTATGTTATCTTATCAGTACGTCTACACAGGATCCCCAATCACTCCTCTATGTTATCTTATCAGTACATGTACACAGGATCATTTATAGTCATTTCTAGGCAGTTGAGTTCAGAAACCTTCTCGGGGAAAAAAAATTGGATGTTCAAAGGCATTCGAAACGCCAAAGGCATTCGAAACGCCAAAGCCTGTAACAGCTTGTAAACACAGCCAGATGTGGTAACTCATGTTTACCAACGTTTCATTCACAGTCGTTTTCATAAAAAAAAAAGAAAAAAAAAGGGGGGAATATTGTCTCAGCAACTTGACACTCATTTGAGACCCTTGCAAAATGTAATATCATCTCAGCTACCTCACACTCGTCTAGACCTTTGCAACCACACAATCTCGTCTCAGCAACGCCCGTTCAGACCTTTGCAGCCATACAAAGTCGTCTTAGCAAACTGACACTCATTTGACACCATTGCAAACGCAATATCGTCTCAGCAACCTGACACCCGTTCAGACCTTTGCAGCCATACATAGTCATCTCAGCAGCCCGACACTCACTTGAGACCGTTGCAAACGCAACATTGTCTCAGCAACCCCTCACTTGTTGAGACCCGTGTAACCACACAAGGCCATCTCAAAACAAACCTCATAATCATCGAGACCTTTGCAACCACGCAATATCGTCTCAGCAAACCAGACTGAGACCATTGCAACCACACAATATTGTCTGCAGCAGTATAAAACACTTTGCAGCACACACCTACATGCAAACCCGAATACAAACTAAACTTGCAAACACACCTCAGTGACAATCAGCCAAACAAACACACAGTGGCACCCAGTTGGCCCCATCATCTTTAGTGGCACGTGGGCCACTCATCTTTTCCCTGTCTTTTTCCCGGCAGTTAGTTCAGGTTTCCATTCAGCACCAGCGAGTGCACGTTGGTCTGCGAGTGCACGTTGGTCTGCGAGTGCACGTTGGTCTGCGAGTGCACGTTGGTCAGCGGGTGCACGTTGGTCAGCGGGTGCACGTTGGTCAGCGAGTGCACGTTGGTCAGTGAATGCACGTATATCGTCTTGTTGAGTACCTGTGTATTGTCTTGATTTTCTCACACCAATGCAAGATCCAATCCAAGTTCTCAAACTAGACCAAGCATCAGTAGCAGACTTAGTTATGTGGGACAACTTCCCCACCTGATAGAACAGCATTTCAACCTTCATCCCGGCAGTGTCAGCCGAGCCGAGCTTTTGCATGCATTTTTCGTCCGCCACTGGTTCTCCAAACCTTGGCCCCCAGAAATTCTCTTAAATTTCTGCTTCACCCAGTCTTCATCACGCCTCGTGTTGTACCCCATTGTGGCAGCTGCCCAGGTCTGGGGCCACACTTGAACTGGACAGACAGTGTTCTTCACCAAAGACAATCAAGCCACAGCCGACTTCATCAATTAAGGTAGATCAAGCCTCTCCCCAACACGTCCTCCCTGTGCAGGCTCGCGCAGCTGTCACTCCGTCACCAGTTTAATATCTTCTGTAGACATATTCCAGGCAAATGCAAAATCGCAGCTGATGCTCTTTCCGATTCCAACCTTACTTTGTTTTTCCAGCAAGAGCCTGGAGCTGACCCAATAACCATCCCTGTCCCACCCTGGTCATTGCTGACGATGGACTGAAGTAGCATCTCAACAACTCAACCCAGCTTATTAACCACTCCTTGGCACACAACATACTGAAGGCCTATCGCACTGCTTGGAACACTAACTGCTCATTTTTGGCCACTTGCCTCGGAGCAGCAATAGGCAACGTTAGACACGTCCTAGCCTTCATATCGTATTGCCACACGCAGCTGACCCTTTCTCACAATGCTATCACGCCATATCTAGATGGCGTCCAGCATTTCCTGTCCCTGCAGGACCCCAGTAAACTGTCAGTATTCTCGAGCCCATGCAGTCAAGTCCCTCCTACAGAGCATACAGAAGCACCAACCTGTAGTCAGTGGCAAGCGCCTACCTTTTTTAAGAGTGCCCTCTTTAGGGACATGTCTGAAATCCTTACTCGTTCCCCATTTAGGGCCTTGCCCAGCATAGTCATCCAAGCAGCCATCTACCAGGCCTTCTACGATTCCCTACGACCTAGTGAATTTACAGTCAGTGGCTCCGGCAGTCAGACACTGCTCCGACGCCACCCGACTCGCTTTCGAACCCCTACACTCTCAGTCTGCAAACGCAACAAACCAGCCCCGGGGGTTGACATTAACCTGTTCAGACTAACAATGCCTGACGCCCAGTGACGGTGCTCGACCGACTACTGCTCCATCTACCCAGCTAATCTGATGGTAGCTTGTTGCTACCCTTTCTAAACCAGCTCCCTGAGTGGCAGCCAGTTTGTCAAGCATGTCAGAATCCTAAGCAACTTGGGCTTCAAATCCCAGTCGGTTCTCTGGACATTCTTTCCGAATTAGAGCAGCCTCAACTGCCTCCCAACAGGGAGTACCAGACCACGTAATCAAGATACCAGGCTGATGGGAGGTCTCGTTGTTTTGCCACATACATCCCAAATCCTCAGGAAGAAATGGCACAAGCCTTTACCAAGCTGGCTCAATAAATACAAGAAATCAATATAAGCTATTTCCCTATCTGAGTCTTTTGCCCCCTTTTCTTGGCATACTGACCAGACCACCAAGGCACACTTCAGGTCTATTTATGTTGTAAGTCTTGTTGTGTGTTTATGTGATCCACATCACTCTCGGTCAGAGGGCCACGACCATAAATAAGAAGGCCAGTATGGTGGCCTGAGTTTATAGGAGGAGCCCGGAGGGTATTTAGGCAGCCCACTCACACATGCTCTTTGTCGGTTCAGTGTGCAGTACTACACATCACTGGGCCGACTCTTCCCAGCTCACCTCATGTCCGTGAGTCTGCGCATTCAATCGCATTTGATACCCTCCCGCCCTTCCCTTTTTCAGGGCACTTCTCAGCATATCCTTCTTCAATTAACTACCCATTACTTACTTTGGGTATGCCCCCTTTTCTTGGCATACTGACCAGACCACCAAGGCACACTTCAGGTCTATTTATGTTGTAAGTCTTGTTGCGTGTTTATGTGATCCACATCACTCTCGGTCAGAGGGCCACGACCATAAATACTGCATAATATAAATTGTAATTGCTCAATATATTGTTTGTTTGTTTTTTGCATCTAGGTATAAGTAGGCCTATCACTAGATATATATTTTCATGATAAGGGCAATCTACCGCCCGTGGGCCACATGCGGCACGCCCCACCCAGGGCTGGATTCCCGGCAGGCCAGGCCTCGGGACGGGCCGTTTGTAACACAGCGGTAGACTGCTATGTCACAGAGCTCACTGTTAAAAGTTTGGGCGAGCTGTGATAAAAGTCCCGCCCTCCTCCTAGACCAGCTCGTGTGATAGAGGCAGTGTGCACACACACTGACTGGTGAGGCATTGTTTGGCACAGGAGGGCTTGCAATGATGGTGATGGGGGGCTTGCAATGATGGTGATGGGGGGCTTGCAATGATGGTGAGGGGGGGCTTGCAATGATGGTGAGGGGGGCTTGCAATGATGGTGAGAGGGGGCATTTTGTTTTTTCACTTCAAAATAAAATATGTGCAGTGTGCATAGGAATTTGTTCATATTTTTTTTTTTAAACTATAGTCCGGCCCTCTAACGGTCTGAGGGACAGTGAACTGCTCCCCTGTTTAAAAATTTTGAGGACCCTACTCTAGTGTGTGCTACTAAAAGTGGCAGTGTAGGAAAAATTACCTGACTCATGTTATAGATTGTGAGTCTTAATTGGGTCACGGCTCACAAGAGTTCAGGGCTGGGTGACTCATCCTAGCAGCTCTCTGGTGCCTCCTTTTGGTGTTTGGAAGGTTGAAGAACCTTTTAAAATTAGAGGGCAGGGTTAGGAGGAGCTGCATGAATATTTATGGGGCCTCAGCCAATCCCTAGAAGTGGGCTAGCAACCCATGGGCCATTCCAGCTGGGGAATCAGGTGGAAGAAGGAGATGGAGTGCTGAGGAGAGGCTGTCTGTGGCCCTTGAGGAAACCCCTGCCTGGTAGGGTTGATACCTCGGGCCAGAGGCTCGGAATAGCTGGCCAGGAGAGATCCCACTACTGGAGGCAATTGGATGAGAACATACAAGAGAGGCAGCAGGACAGAGCAAAGACAGACAGTGAGTAAGAGTTCATTACTGAGCAGGGACAACACAAGGGGAGAGACTGCCAGCTACAAAAGATATTGTATTTTCTTCAAAATTGTTGCTCTTCTTTTGTTTATAGCGCAAAAAAATAAAAATTGCAGAGGCGATCAAATACCACTAAAAAAGAAAGCTCTATTTGTCGGGAAAAAGGACATCAATTTTGTTTGGGTACAGTGTTGTCAGTTAAAGCGAAGCAGTGTCGAATTGGCCTGGTCATTGAGCAGCCAAATCTGAAGTGGCTGAAGTGGTTAAAAAATAAGACAACAGTAAAGTTAGCATGAATATTTTTTATATTGTGAAAGATGATGTTACGCAGAGTAAATTGATACCCAACATGTTAGGCTTCAAAGTTGCGCCCGCTCATGGAATGGCGACAAACTGCTACCCTTAAAAATCTCCATAGGCAACGTTTAAAAAATTCTACAGGTTTTGAGTTACAGAGGAGCTCTAGGGCTAGAATTATTGCTCTCTCTCTAACGATCGTGGCAATACCTCACATGTGTGGTTTGAACACCATTTTCATATGCAGGCGCTAGTCACGTATGTGTTCACTTGTGTATTTATTTTACCTTTTATTTTTAATGGTTACACTGTTCTTTTAAAAAATATATAATTGTGTTACTTTTATTCCTATTACAAGGAATGTAAACATCCCTTGTAATAGAAAAAAAGCATGACAGGACCTTTTAAATAGGAGATCTGGGGTCAAAAAGACCTCAAATCTCATAATTACACTAAGATTCCCAAAAAAAGTCCCTTAAAGAGTTATTGGCGGGAGTGATGTTTTGACTTTGTCCTGCAATGATATGGAGATGGGTGGGGGCATCTTCCCCTCACTCCTTAGCATGTCAAACCAGTGACAGGACCTAAACGCCGATGCTGGCGGCCCTGATAAGTGGTAGAAGAAACTAGAGAGCAGTGGGAGAGGGCCCCCCCACAAATCCGCCTAAGAGACCACTTTTATCTTGAAGCAGACTGCCCGCTCTTGAAGAGGATACCAGGGTTATGGTAGCTAGCTATTCCTCTTCAAAATACCAACGTAAAACAACGGCGGGCGGTCCGGAAGTGGTTAAATACCAGTAGTGCATTATGTACAGAGTGCAGAGTTTAGGGGGGGTTACGCACAGAGTGCAGAATTTAGGAGTGTGCTACGTTCAGTGTTCAGGGGTACATTATAGACATATTGCAGAGTTCAGGGGTGTGCTACACACAGAGTGGAGCGTTCCACCTTCTTCTACAGCTGCTTACCTCTGCATTCCCCATCCACATCTCACTTTCACGCCTCTTCAGCCCCCCTTCACAGCTCTTACCTTCTCCCCCTTTAACCACTTAAGGACCCCTTACTGACATATATACATTGCCAGAATGGCACGGGTAGGCACAGGCACATACAGGTTTGTCGCCTTTAAGAGCCCAGCAGTGGGTCACGAAGTCTGAAGTCCGTGACTGTGCCCACGGACCTGTGGACCCGATCGCTGCCAGTGTCCCGCGATCGTTCACAGGAGCTGAAGAATGGGGAGTGGTGTGTGTAAACACACCTTCATCATTCTTTGCTGTGGCAGTGACATTGATCGTCTGTTCCCATATATAGGGAATGACGATCAGTGATGTCACGCCTACAGCCACACCCCCCTACAGTAAGAATCACTCCCTTATTGCACACATAACCCCTTAGCGCCACCTAGTGGTTAACCACTTCACTGCCATTGTCATTTTCACAGTAACTAGTGCATTTTTATAGCACTTTTCGCTGTGAAAATTACAATGGTCCCAAAAATGTGTCTGATGTGTCCGCCATAATGTCGCCGCTATTACTAGTAAAAATAAATTATTAATAAAAATGCCATAAAACTATCCCCTATTGTAAACGCTATAACATTTTTGCGCAAACCAATCAACGCTTATTGCGATTTTTTTTTACCAAAAATATGTAGAATAATACGTATTGGCCTAAACTGAGGAAAAAAATATTTTGTTATATATTTTTGGGTGATATTTATTATAGCAAAAAGTAAAAAATATAGAATTGTTTTCAAAATTGTCGCTCTATTTTTGTTTATAGCAAAAAAATATCAAATACCACCTAAAGAAAGCTCTATTTGTGGGGAAAAAAAGAAAAAAAATTTTGTTTGGGAGCCACATGGCACGGCCGCGCAATTGTCAGTTAAAGCAACGCAGTGCCGAATTGCCAAAACTGGCTAGGTCCTTTACCTGCATTATGGCCCGGGTTAAAGCTCCACCATTTTCAACTTTTTACTTGTGTTGCTGTATTAACCTTGCTCTTGTAAAACAACAACAGACATACCATGTTTCCCCGAAAATAAGCCCGGGTCTTATATTAATTTTGGCAACCAAAAACACACTAGGGCTTATTTTTAGGGTAGGGCTTGTCATGCAGGAATCCCCAGTATGAACATAGTAAAAGTGGTTGTAAAATCAAATCATAGAACCCTCTCTATTACAGGACTATACAATATAAAAAGTGTGTGCTGCAACAATATAATTGTGCACATGCCTTATATCGTCCAAAATGAAAAAATAAGTGTTGCCTATAGTTCTACTTTAAGCACAAATTTCTGATAATTTTATGGAGAGGACTAAGAAGATATAAGCATGCTAATGGTGCAGCAGAAAACATATAGCACAGTGAGGAAGGTTTGTGGTCAACACCTCGTGTTGAAGAGGTGTTGAAGAGCAGAGCAGCAAAGATCAGCTGGATGCCTGCAGAGGGATGGGGGGGTGATATCTCATGCTGACTATGAACTCATGTTTGACTCGAACATTGAATGTTCGCCTATTCGGGCTAACAGCAAGCAATTTGAGGTGTTCGCGGCAAATTTGAAAAGCGGCAGAACACCCTTTAAATGTCTATGGGAGAAATCGAAAGTGGTAATTTTAAAGGCTAATATGCAAGTTATTGTCCTAAAAAGTGTTTGGGGACCTGGGTCCTGCCCCAGGGGACATGTATCAATGCAAAACAATTTTTAAAACAGCCGTTTTTTCAGGAGCAGTGAATTTAATAATGCTTAAAGTGAAACAATAAAAGTGAAATATTCCTTTAAATTTTGTACCTGGGGGGTGTATAGTATGCCTGTGAAGTAGCGCTTATTTTCCCGTGCTTAGAAGTGTAAATGCGCTGTACCAAAGGTACTTGATACAACCATATTACATGTTGGGGATCAATTTACTCTGCGTAATATTATCTTTCACAATAAAAAAAAATTGGGCTAACTTTACTGTTGTCTTATTTTTTAATTAAAAAAAGTGTTTTTTTTTTTAAAAAGTGTGCTTGTAAGACCGATGTGCAAGTACGGTGTGACAAAAAGCATTGTAATGACCGCCATTTTATTCCCTAGGGTGTTAGAAAAAAAAGTATAATGTTTGGGGGTTCTAAGCTATTTTCTAGCAAAAAAAATGTTTTTAACGTGTAAACACAGAGTCTGAAAAACAGACTCGGGGTTTAAGTGGTTAAATTGTCATATACATACAGAAACTTTATTAGTTTGTGGAAATAACATGGTGTGGATGTTTTTTTGCCAGTCACAGGCTGTGTCATGCTTCTCCAGCCTGTGTCTTAGAATAAGAGGAAGGTGAAACCACCATTAATATACATGTAATAGCCCACCCCCATTATTTTTGGAAGAGGAGCAGGAAGGGAGTGGACTGTCATTTACCACTGTGTTTACGCCCACATGTCTGACTCTATAGTCACATGGGCTGCTTAGATGTGAATGTGATAGGGAGGAAATGCTTAGCATCGAAACTCACTGATAACTGAGCATGTGCAGAGTTGCCACTACAGCTGCACAATCCCCAGATGCATTGGGGACATGAACAGAAGGTGGAGATAGAGAGCAGCAGGATTAACCAGGTTTTTGCCGAATACAGAAAACGGATCTCATAGTGACTGAGTATGAACAGCATGTATTACACCATTTATTGATAGTTTTTTATGATGTGGTTTTAGTGACACTTTAATTACTATCTTTATATGCCGTTAGACCTCATGCCTTGTCTTGTTTGCTTTAGCCTTTGTTTTCAAAACATGCAATTTCCTCATCGTTCTATTCACAATGCATCATAAAAACCAACTTGCATCTGAATTCCCAACTTCCACTTTTGTTCTTTTGAAATGCAATTTAAATCTAATATTACATGAATTAAGTGTGATTTGAAAAATGTAATTATAACTCTGATAATAAGCAGGATTAGATCGACCAGGAATAATAGTCAACTAATGCAACGTATTAAGAATCAAACATATTTAGATAATCTCACGCTGGGTTGTCAGTTTTTAAATGGAGCAAAATGTAATCGGTAAAATGTTGAAATTGATGGCATGCTGACCACTTGTGCTCAAAATAAATTAAAATCGTCATATAAAACATATCACTCTGCAAACATAGAAAGAGTCAAGCTGAGGTATTTTATTATTTCTTAATACGCTACCTGTCGTTTAAGCGGGATAAATCCATCTTTTATTACCAAGAAAAGGAGGTCAAATGGAGAACATGTTTTCCTGACATTAATTAATCTCAAACAATTGACTAGTCAGAATTTTTATATTTTCATATATCAGATAGGATATTAAAGCCCAATTCCAGTTTCAACATTTAAAAAATATAAGTAACGCAGCATTAGATCCAGTAAAAAAAGCAATTTTCCCTGCAATACCCAGCACTGTCTACCGCAGACTTATCACTATTTAGTCCAGGCCTAGTCGTCTGTCAAGTAGAATGACGCCAATGCAGAATGATGTCCATTCACAATTACACTATATTACCAAAAGTATTGGGACCAATGCTGTATCCTGGCCTAGGCCAACAAGGCCCAGGCCTAGGGCAGCACGAAAAGCATGGGGTGGACTGGGCTTAGAGGCAAAATAGCCTAGCGCACACATAAATCCGCTTATCATCCTGGACCACAAACCTTCCTCACTGTGCTATATGTTTTCTGCTGCACCATTAGCATGCTTATATCTTCTTAGTCCTCTCCATAAAATTATCAGAAATTTGTGCTTAAAGTAGAACTATAGACAACACTTATTTTTTCATTTTGGATAGAGTAAGGGAGGGTTATAGCCCCTGTCAGTTTATTTTTTACCATCCTTGTCCCATTGCAGAGATTTCCCTTCACTTCCTGCCCCATAGCCAAATAGGAAGTGAGTGGAAATCTATGCAAATTAGGGAAATCCATTGCCCCCCTACCCCAAGCCCTACCCCAAGCACTCAGAACTAGTGTCCCCAGTCCAAAAATTTCAGAGTGGATCTTGAACAGAAAGGGGTGTGGCACTGACAGGAAGGGGTGGGTCATATTTAAATTGGGGTGTGCACAAGTTTAGTCAGGCCTAGGGCAGCACAAAATCTAAATACACTACTGATTGGGACACCTGCCTTTACACGCACATGAACTGGCATCCCAGTCTTAGTCCGTAGGGTTCAATATTGAGTTGGCCCAACCTTTACTGCTATAACAGCTTCTGTGGGAACAATTGACCATTCTTCCATAAGTGCATTTGTGAGTTCAGGCACTGATATTTGATTAGAAGGCCAGGCTCACAGTCTCCACTCTCATTCATCCCAAAGCTGTTATATCAGTGTCCTGAATGCTCAGTTTTTAGATGCGTAGGGGTGCCATTAGGAATGACTGCCAGCTCCGCACATAAAGAGCAGCGCATTTTGACTGTGAGTAGTTGTGGGTGAGGGAACAGCTGTGATTCATTTTTTTAAATTATACGTGAGCCTGTGGCTAGAGATTGAAAGGAAAAGCACACTGATGAGCGTGTTTCTCTGTCACCCTTTTCTCTCCTACTATAAAAATGCCCCTTGCAATACAGCAAGACTAATTGACTGCTTTTCCCTCTCCCAATTTGAACTCTGTTGTACAGGTACTGAATGAGGCTGCTACCAAATCAAATTCATGTACTTAAGTGGACCATAAATTAATTTAATTTCAGCCGATTCAGCAGGGTTTGGCCGAAATTCGATTCATCTATGGGTAGGCTGGTTGTACTGGGGACACTAGTTCTAATGACCTGGGGGTCCCCAAATAATTCCCCTAATTTGCAGGGATTTCCTCTCACTTCCTGTTTGGCTAGGAGACAGGAAGTGGAGGGAAATCTCCTCAATGGAACACAGAGAACGGAAAAAAAAGATTACGGGTAACCCTCCCTTACTCTACCCAAAATAAAATAAAAAAATGGAAAATTGTATCAAATACTTACCGTAATTTTCCTTTCCTGACGCCAAACCATGGCAGCATACTAGTGATAGAGCTCCGCCTCTTGACCACTCCCTCACGACCAGTGAATAGCATAAATTAAGGCATGGTTAGCCGCCACCCCATTCTTTGTAACAAGCCACATACCGAACGCACATGGGTGGGCTCATATGCTGCCATGGTTTGGCGTCAGGAAAGGAAAATTAAGGTAAGTATTTGATACAATTTTCCATTTTCCTGATGCCAACATGGCAGCATACTAGTGATAAATAACTAGCCGACAGGGTGGGATCTACTTGTCCAACCAATCCTCTAATTAGGATGAGACAGAGGACTGAATAGTCCTTCCTACAAAGTTCCCTGATGACAGGACCCCGGGTCTATTCTGTCAAGTTTGAGTAGGAATGTTGGGAAGACCACGATACCCCTCTACAGATGGGCACCATAGATTATTTTAAATGTGTTGCCTATGAGGCTTCAACTGCTCTGGAAGAATGCTCCGCCACTGCCTGCTAGGGTCCAGGCAGTAACTTCTTTCCCTTGATTCCCAGCTGAAATGACAAAAGGTTTAGATGACCTGAAAGGGACATATTACTTTAAAGTTATGAAAATTATCAGTTTGTGAGACCTTCCTGTGTGATGTTCTGGAAAGTTAGGCAATGTCCAGCTGTCTGTTAAATAGCCATCTGTTGCCATGTTTGTGGCAAGATGATCTACAAGACCAACTCTACTCCTTTTGGAAAGAAAAGAATATACATATATAAAGTTCTTGCATTTGATACTGCCTTATAAGTGATGGCCTGAACCGAACACTGCTCTGTTGGAACGAACGGTTGAACTGATAGGAGAACCAGCAACTCCAATATATCTTTTCCTTGGAGACCTACTCTCCAAAAACTCAAAAGTTGTACAAACTGAAGGATTCTTGGCCCATTTAAATGTGTTATTGCCGATATATAGCCGACGCTTGTGAGCTATGTGAGGATAGGTTAAGGCCTGGAGGAAGTATAGAACAGCTGGCACTGAAAGGGCAGTAGGATGAATGTCTCACTCTACCAAGAAAAAGCAAACTTGTTCCAGAATTAGGCCTAGATGTTGTAAGTAGAATGTCTTCTCGCACACAACAAAGTAGAGATCACTCTGTAGTGAAACTGAAGCAACCGAGTTGCCCACCCTCCCACTTTAGTACCCCTGCTTGCAGCCCCAGTCTGCATAGGTTATGGAGGAGCAATGTCTTCTGTATCCTGAAATGAATGGCCAGGGAAAACCGAGGGCCTCCTGGTCAATATGGAGGACTGGCTATGACAACTATGTTCTCTGTTGACAGCCTCAAGAGGAATCTCATTTACAGGAAATGTTGGGGAAAAATATATAGGTTAGATTAGAGTCCAAGGACCACGGCTATGGAATGCTCTGCTAACAGACATCCGCATGGGAGAAAACCATCGGGTCTTCAGGAAGAAACTTAAGACTCACCTCTTCTGAAGGATAAGGAAGACAATGGATGGAAAAAACGCCTTGAGGTGATTTAGTTCGCAGGTGAAGCGCTATACAAGTTTTTCACTTACTCCCTAAGGCGGCGTACACACGACCGAGGTTCTCGAGAACCTCGCTGGAAGCTGCATTCCAGCGAGGACCTTGGCCGTTTATACGCTCTCGGCGTACAACCCATCAGGAAGCCCGTCGAGCAGAAATAGAGAGCACGCTCTCTATTTGCTCGACGGCCCGCCTGGATGAATGGCTGGTTGCCATTCCCGACGGGCGGGTCACCGATTTCAACGGCCGGCAGGGAACCTAGACGGGCGGAACGATGTGTTCTGCCCGTCGAGGTTCTCTGCCGTGTGTACGCGGCCTCACTCATTGCAGTCCCATGGAGAGATCAGAACATCTGCCCCCTGCGCCTTGTGGTGCGGAAACAAAGTCAGACATACCCAAAGTTTGCAATTACTCTGGGAAACGAGGAGGTCTGTCTGTGGTAGGCCCCACTTGTGGACCAGGTCAGAGAAGGTCAGAGAAGGTCAGAGAAGACCTGGGACATAGACCCTCGTTGTGCTCTGGAAAGCTTGTACTTGTTCAAAAATCTGCTGGGAGTTAAACTGCATCTGGAATTTTGCCGGTGATCTTCCATCTCAGGCGTTATGGGTTTTACCTCTCTCACTAGCATATTGCCGTGAGTTTAACCCTGGAGCTGAATATAGGCAACTACTTCCCTGTTGCTCAACTGCAAGGAGACTGGTCTTTCTTGACTCTGTGTAGTAAGGCTGCAGTGATAAAAGGGGCTGTTTGAACCCCAGCGCATTCAAGATTACCCTCCTTGGCTGGGAATCTTCACCTGCCTTGACTGAAAGTCCCTCACAGTGCATCTTCCCGAGTGTCTTGTAGACATAATTTATAGCAATTCTCCAGTGTAAAGGTCCTAATGGACTGAGACTTGCTCAAGGACTTTCCATCACTGCAGACCGCTACTCATACTGAGTAACACTGTTATTAACGGTGTTCGATCCTGTTTGCTCCCTTGTAGAATTCTTGAAATGTTAATGTTCGCAGGTGCCCATGCACCCCAGGAATCATCTGTATGCAATGCATGAAGACGTTGTGCCCAGATGACTGAGGCACTGAGAAACCCTCAAAAAAGTGGAAGTATACTTCCTCAGTATCCTGTTCCTGACTGTCACCACTTCCTCTGATAGAAATAAGAGGAACTAGAGGACCCCCAGGGTACACTAACCGTTACGATGGAGACAGTTGGTTTTGCTTTCCCTCTAAGGTGTGAGGATAGGATAGGCATCCTGACAATCCAGCAACAGCATCCAGCCATGTGGTTGTACTGTTAAATGGACTTCTGCTTAAAGATCTCAAAGAGGGCCTAGAAGGGCTTGACCTCTTTCGATCTGCTACTGGACACCAGCCAACATCCCCTGCAAACTCCAAACAGGATTGTATAGAAAACCTGCAATGCCTTGAGTCTGAAGTGTATTGTAGTCTTGTAAGCATTGTAGCAGCACACCTGTTGTGGTGGACTTGGCATATGCGTGGGAGAGAAATACTCTGGAGGAGGAGCAGTGAGGAATTTCCCGAAGTGACCATTAGTGCCTGATACCTTCATCCAAGGACCTGTACCACATGCTGTCCAGAAACACGTAAAGTGTGCTCTCTAGGTCTTACCTCAAGGCTCCATTTCCACTATTGCAACCCCAAAGTCGCGTGATCTTGCTGCGATTTTTTGCAGTTTTTTTTTTTTTGCTGCAATTTTGATGTGACTGGAAACAATGCCTGTGTAAGTCGCATCAAAGTGGGACCAAAGTAGTGCAGGGACTATTTTGAAGTCGATGCCACTTGAAGTCGCACATATATAAACAATACTGATTGGAAATCATGGGGAACGGCCTGTCATGCGACTTTCCAGTCTCAAGTCGCACTAAAGGAAACTGAGCTCTAGAGTCTGGGCATGCACTTGTGTGACTGATTTTTCCCAGAAGTCTGCACTAAGATACAAGTCACAAGTTTTTTTTTTGCACCCACTGCTACAAAAATTAAATTTTTGGCAAGATACTCCCAAAAGGACATCATGCCTAAAGGGATGCAGACCCTGTCACTCTTCTCAGAGTCCTGCAGGCGCAGCAGCTGGTTGATAATTATTAAACCATCTCCATTAGACTCGCCCAACACATTGGCTGGTTATTGGTGGTCTGCTGGCACCTGCAGATGCTACAATATGAAGGAGCAGGTTTACCCTTAGCTTGTTCAGGGTATACAGTTTTGACAGCCTGTTTATATGGGCATTTTTCTCCACCTCCTTCCATTCTTTCCTACTTTTGTTTCTAGGAAGCAATACTCAGCCCAGGGTCTCAACCGTATGGTCTCCCTAGCCACCAAAGTGCCAGGATGCTTTTCCAGTGGTTTAAAAAGCAACTATGTGGGACTTCCTGTGCAGCCTCCATATCCTTAGTAGCAGACTGCTGTATCTGTAACATATGTAGCAAGGACCCAGGCCACCTTCAGTATATTGAGAACCACCAGAGCCATGAGTTGCTGACATCCCTTCACATAGAGTGGGTCGTAAGGTATAATAGGTGCAGTGCAAAATAGATTCATGGGCGCCAGACACCTAGGGTGTGCCACCTGTCCAGGATTCACCAGGACAATTTGGGCTTTGAATCATGTGTCAGGGCCTCAGTCTGCAAAGCGATTCCATCTCTCCTCAACAGAACTCTGGGAGAGAGGATTAGGGCCAGGACACCCCTAGGAAGCTGCAACACCAACCCGGCAGACTCTAAGACTTCTACAGAAGGACAGCCACGCAGTAAAAGCATCCAGCAAGATGCCACATCTGCACTGATAGGAACGCTGTCTCCTATGGCAACAGTCTACAACAGTTTACAATATAAGTGTAACAGTAGCTTCAGGTATTTAAGGTGAGTTCAAAACAGAATCCTGTGCCACTCTTATCAAAAATAAAGACATTTGGCATTACCTGTTAGCTGCATACTCCTCCAGGCAGTGTCTACTCACCAGCTTCCTGGGCATAGGTATTGTGCCATATTCCCTGCAGGACTCTTGCTGGGGCACCGGCTCTGGGGAAGAGGAGCGAAGACGTCTTCCTTGGAAATTTTCTCCTGAGTGGGGGCGCCATCCTGGCTATGCTCCCCTGAAGAACGTCTGCGTTGCCTTAGCCCGGCTCTTTTGAGAGCGTGGGCATGCGGGGCTGAAGCAAATCAAAGCAATCCGCACAAGAGGGCACTCTTTTTCTGAAAACGTACCTATACGGTGGTCCCCACTAGTGTTGCTCACGAATATTCGCATTTCGAATATTCGATACGAATATTGCATATTCGAGTATTCGCGAATAACTCGAATATCGCGGCGAATATTCGCTATTTCGAATATTCGTATTTTTCAAATTTCGCAATCAATTTCGCAATCAATTTCGCATTCGCACTAGCGAAATTTCGCAATTTTTTTTTTTTATATAATATATAGCGAATATTCGTAAATATCGAATATTCGTGATATTTTATCCAAAAAAAAATAGCGAAATTTCGCAATCATTTTCGCTTTCGCATATGCGAAATTTCACTAATTTTTTTTTTATAAAATATCGCGAATATTCGATATTAACGAATATTCGCGAATATTCTTCGAAATATTCGCGAATATTCTTCGAAATATTCGCGAATATTCTTCGAAATATCGCAAAATCGAATATGGCGTATTCCGCTCATCACTTATGAGCAGTAACTTACTCTTGATTTGTCGAGAAATGGGACGGCCAGCTGAGGTAAGGATAGCTGAAAAGCGACAGAAGGAGCAGGAGTAGACATAGGAGAAAAGGATTCTACTTTCCTTCCTGATTTGTCTACATATACCTACATCTGTATATACACCTATACACACACACACATATATATATATATATATACATATCTACCTGTAGAGGGTCAGTCTAGGGCGGGTAAAGAAGGGGTTAACTGAATAGGGTAGGAACTTCACTTTCAGATATGATTGTCAGCTGAGCTGAACATGTCAGAGATGAGTTGTGTGTATGGAGAGAGAGAGAGAGACAGACAGCAGCATGATGTGTGAGAGGATCCATTGTTGGATTGTGTACCTACTGGGGTGAGCAAAACCATATCAGAGACTGTAGCTCTCACTATAGCCATGTACTTTGTCTATATATCAATCTGTTGGCTAAAGAGATTGAACCTTTCCTATCTCTGTACCTGTGTTAGAAGACAAGCCTGTAGTTTATTCTGTTTGTTTTGCTGAAGCAGTGAATAAGAAAGGTAATGAAAGACAAAGAGGGAGATATAGGTAAAAGGTACAGGTGACCCTGTATGGCACAAGGGGCCAAGAGAGGTAAAGCATAGCTGGCCCCTCCATATTCCACAAGCGCTGCAGTTATCAATTTTAAAAACAGATTTTGTTCCTAAAGAGGAAACACTGAAGGGGCCCCAATAAGACCCACATAAGGGGCTCCCAGACTATAGCGCTTTTAGCAGCCTGAACGCTGGGACTTCGCACTGGGAGAGGCTCAACCACGGCGGCTACTGCACTGAGGCAGAGGGGGGACATAGTACTTGTGACAGACTCAGATTCTCCTATGTCTAGGGTCACCTTATGTCCAATAGGGCCATAGGGTGACTAAGAAATCATAATTCATGTATTGCAGAAGATGGGACATTACTAACAGTTCATTGCAGGAGATACTGGACATATTACAAGTGGTTTATTTTGTCCTGACTAAGACAATAGGACAATGACCCTTCAATACTTAGCGCAGGCTAAGCCGACTTGTGAAATACCTTTTCATTGTGTTCTGCAGGTGAATAGCTGTTGTCAGAGAAGGGACGTCTCTGGCAGATAATTACCTCAACTAAATGTCTTTTAGAATGTGATTGAAGTTCATTGTATGTGTGTTGTAGTTAGCAGTCTCCTGTCAGGTGTATTGAATTAGCATGTCAATTATGTTCAAGGGAACTTGACAAGCTATGCGGGGCCAGGCTGTCTGGGTAACACATTTTGTTACAATTAGTAATTAACTCAACTAAATGTCATTATCTAAAGGAATGTGACTTCTTTAGACAGGTAGACACTTTGGCACCGAAAATCTGTATTGAAGCCCCCCCTGTGTGAGGAGGGGGCGGAGAGTTTCATTGTTCCTTTGATTACTCACAAGCTTGTAACTAGATATAAACCAGGAGAATGTACCATTAAAGTATTCCATACTTAGCACACATACAAGTCTCGTCTCGTTGTGTGTTTCGAGGCAGCTAAAATATCCGGTATCTATGTCGAGACTATGGGAAGCAGTATTTGACGGAAGCATTCGGTCTGGATGTAGGGACCTTCCGTGACAGTACTGCTTACTCTTCACTTGTGCGTGAGGTATGAGGAAAAAAAGAAGAATGGGGTGGCGGCTAACCATGCCTTAATTTATGCTATTCACTGGTCCTGAGGGAGTGGTAAAGAGGCGGAGCTCTATCACTAGTATGCTGCCATGTTGGTGTCAGGAAAAAGTTTTACCTATGGTTCTACATTAAGGGTGCCGCTTTAGGCTCTAGAAGGTCCTTATATGCTGACAACCTCTGGGAGTGCAGTCAGGGTAAGAGCTTGTCTCATCTCCATAGAAGTCAATGGTGATGGAAAAGAGGTCCCAGCAGTAGCAAAACCCTCATGTAAGGACTGCATGCAGCCTCAGCCTAGACTCTGTCCAGGCCACACCCCCAACATGTTTCACCCCACACATGGGACTTAGTCGTGAGAATCCCATACGTAAGAAGGGCAGAGGTGTGGCCTGGATGGAGTTTAGTCTGACGCTGCTTCCACTATTTACATTAGGGTTTTGTGTGATGTGCGGCTTCTGGGACTTCCCTTCCTTCCTCATTGACTTCTATGTAGATGAGACAAGCTCTTTCCCTGCCTGCACTCAGAGCAGTTGTCAGCTTAAAAGGACCTACTAGTGCCTGAAGTGGCACCCTTAAATTAGAACTATAAGCAAAACTTTTTTCCATTTTGGATAGAGCAAGGGAGGGTTATAACCCTGTCAGATTTTCTTTTTTTTTCCGCTATCTGTGTTCCACTGAGGAGATTTTACTTCCTGCCCCATAGCCCAACAAGAAGTGAGAGGAAATCCCTGCAAATTAAGGGAATTCTTTGGGGACCCCTGGTCACCAGAACGAGTGTACCCATTGGAAGATTTCACCTCTATTACTTTTCTTGGGACAACCCAAATATGATTGATCTTCTTGTACTTTCAATGATTTCAAAATAATGGATAACAGGACAACCGAGAGGGTGAATCTCCCTAATGAGGGCACAGACAGCAGTAAAAACAGGTGTTCTAATCCCTCTGCATTCTATCTATTCTATTAAAGTTTTGCCTTTAGTTATACTTTAGTTTCTTTGTAAGGGGTCAGAGTGTGTACTTAAGTCTATCCATCCATCAAATTCAGTACAATCAGCCTGTCAGATAGATTTGGTTACTTCTGGCAGCTATAGCCGCCAGCAATAATCATTGTATTTTGCCCCCTGCTCTCCTTGCCGGTGTCTTAACAAAATAGGCAACTCAGCAGAAAATCGAAACACATCACTTCCGCTTTCTTTAAACCATCAGTAATTGCTGATTTAGACGAACTGGTGTTTGGACACCGAATATAGTCCGATACAGGAAGATTTTGCTGTTTTCACAGCACAGCGGCTAATAAGGACAAAGTTGTCGACACTTCAGATGCAGCCATTTTGTTGGTTAGTTTCGGAGCAAAGTAACAATCTCCGCTCATAATATCGTGCAGCGTAATCTATTCCGTTACCGGTGTTGTGTCCAAACAGCAATTTGTGAAGATAAACAGCAATTCGTCCAAATCTGCAATTCATGATGGTTTAAAAGAAAACGGAAGTGATGAAGGTTGCTCATTCTGCCAGGTTCAATACTTTTGTCAGAACACTGGCAGAGCACAATAGTGTTGCGGGAGGAATTCCCCCACCAACACTGTGTTTCCTGCAACCATTCGATTTCCATTAAAGAAAATTGCATCATCTATGGCCTCCCTTACACTGCTTGCATTTAAAAAAAAAAAAAAAAACTACGTAAGAAATATTATTTAAATGTTAGTATGTATTAATGAATACAGATATGAATTTGTTTCTTCTGTTTTTTTTTTTTTTTATCCCTGATGAAGTGGAAGTACAGACAGTCAGTCGTCAGGAGACTGATGAGGTCATTCCCAACTCACTCTGCTTTTTTCCTATTTAAATCAAGACATTGTTTGACTTCCAGTCTGAGTGTTGCTGTTCAGTGAATTAAAAGAGACTGTTACCAAACATAGGTTTTTACACTAGTTACATAAAAAAAAAAAAAAAACATATAGTACACGTTAGACATGTGCATTCGTTTTCGTCCGAATGCATTTGTCAGAATTTGGGGTATTTTCGTTATCCCTTTAACAAAACGAAAACAAAAGCGCTGATCCGACATAAAAAAATGCTTTGTTTTTGTTACTACAACATTTCAATATAGATAGGAGATTCGACATGACGCTGACAATAGCGATCTGTGTCTATTGAACCTGTGGTCAAATGTGCCTAACCTGAACTATATTAGTCCAATATTATTCTACATAGAGAGAAAAGATTCAACATTATAGAGACAGTGTTGGGGTAGACCATTCGACATGAATGATGAAGATTCAACGAAGCAGCGAAAAACATCCAAATGTCGAATCTTTTATTGAAGGCTTATGGTGTCTGTTGAAAGTTCTAAGAAGATTCGACAAGCAGCTAAACTGTACAACGCCGCAATCATACATTTCCGGACAAATGCTCGGCCCAAAGACTATAGAAGAATTTGAATGTTGATTGATTTAACCACTTTCCGACCGCCCACCGCAGGTATACGTCAGCACTTTGAGGATGGATATCTCGGTAACGGCAGCAGCTGCTGCCACAACCGAGATATCCATCTCTTCTGTGGGCGGTCGGGTAAACGATAATGGCGGTCTCCGCGGCGGAATCGCCGCGAGATCGCCGTTATCGGTAGCGGACGAGCGTGCCCCCCCCCTCCCGCTGCGCTCCCGCGCTCTCCGCCGCTTACCGGAGCCGTCGGTAGCGGCGGGGGCGATCGGGTGCGCTCGTCTGGTCAGCGGGGATGCGAGTGAGGGAAAAAATTTCCCTCGTCCATCCCCGTAGCTCTGCTGGGCGGAAGTGACGTCAAACGTCAGTTCCAAACAGCGTCTTAAAGAGACATTTTTTTTTAAATGTCATTTGAAAAATGACATTTAAAATTTTTTTTTTTTTTTTTTGCATTTTAGCCTAAATATGAGATCTGAGGTCTTTTTGACCCCAGATCTCATATTTAAGAGGACCTGTCATGCTTTTTTCTATTACAAGGGATGTTTACATTTCTTGTAATAGGAATAAAAGTGATAATTTTTTTATTTTTTTTTATTTTAGTGTTAAAAATTGGTAAAATTAATACAAATAAATACGAAAACAAAAAAAAAATTTTTTTAAATCGCCACGTCCCGACGAGCTCGCGCGCAGAAGCGAACGCATACGCGAGTAGCGCCCGCATATGAAAACGGTGTTCAAACCACACAAGTGAGGTATCGCCGCGATCGTTAGAGCGAGAGCAATAATTCTAGCCCTAGACCTCCTCTGTATCTCAAAAAATGCAACCTGTAGAATTTTTTAAACATCGCCTATCGAGATTTTTAAGGGTAAAAGTTTGACGCCATGCCACGAGCGGGCGCAATTTTTAAGCGTGACATGTTGGGTATTATTTTACTCGGCGTAACATTATCTTTCACAATATGTAAAAAAATTGGGCCAAATTTATTGTTGTCTTATTTTTTTATTTAAAAAAGTGAATTTTTTCCAAAAAAAGTGCGCTTGTAAGACCGCTGCGCAAATACGGTGTAACAAAAAGTATTGCAATGACTGCCATTTTATTCTCTAGAGTGTTAGAAAAAAAAAAAATATAATGTTTGGGGGTTTTAAGTAATTTTATAGCAAAAAAAAATGTTTTAGTCTCGTAAACACCGAATCTGAAAAACAGGCCCGGGGCTAAAGTGGTTAATAAACATAATTATTACTAGTCATAAAACATTAGAATTCTACTATAGCTTGTAGGCGGAACATTCGACTGGAAATGTACGATTGCGTCATCGTACAGTTTAGCTGCTCCGTCGAATCTTCTTAGAACAATCGACAGACACCATGAGCCTTCAATGACAGATTCAACCCTAATTGATTGGGATTTTCAGACAAATGCATTTTATAACAAAACAAAATAAATAAAAACAAATTTCGGGAGTAACTAAATAAATACATTTTTTGGACGAAAACAAAATTCCGAAATGAAATATTTCAGTGTGCACATGTCTAATAAATGTAATACCATATTAAAGTGTTACTAAACCCAGGACCCTGCATTCACTATATCTGGTCTCACACAGTACACAGAACATGGAAATGCAATTATTTTAGTAAATATAAACTGCTACTCTCTGCCTCTGTAAGTTTTCAGTGCTGTATTATAAATACCTCTGTAATACATGTTATAACCTGTAGTGGGCGCTGCTGGGATAAAGCGTGCACATCAAGGGGGATGCAGGGGATGCCTCTGCTGCATGTTACTCAGGTAGCCGTTCTGTAGTGTCAATATAGAGGTGCAGCACTGGAGGAAGTGTCCTGATGAGAAGGAAGCAAACATGCCTTGCACGCCTCTATGATCAGTGCTCTCTACTTCAGCTGTATGTTTCCTCTAGTGCCAGCTTCTGTTATACTGATGCACGGGCAAAGGGGGGGGGAATTCAGGGGTGAAGCGGAGGGGGGGGGGGGCGATTAGGTTTTGCCTGAGGTGTCAAAAATCCATGCACCAGCCCTAAGTATATAGCAGTCTTGTGATTTCTGTCAGTGTCTGGTTAAAGCTTGTAGGAGGAGTTGTCATTCTCCTCTGATTGTCCTATAAGGCTGCATGACCCCTGACCCTCTGTCTGGACAGTGCTGATTGGCCCTGTGCTGATCACATGCACCCTCTCAAAAAAGAAAAAAACTAAGCATGTGCAGAGTGCCTCAAAGTCTCTGTACTATCAGCAGATGGATTGAGGACTGTGGAAGAAGGGGATGATCAGAGAAGACAGGATCAAACAGCATTTTTACACAATGCAGAGGATTAACCCCACAGTGAGTAAAACAAGCATCGTTGTGGGTTTAGTAACACTTTCATGAATACAGAGCTGCATTTATTTGAGCAACTTCCATCTCTATTCTAAACTCTATGCCTAGAGTTCAACTTGAATTACCGAAAAGGCTTGAAACAGCAGTCAGGTGTTTTCCGAAAAATCCTTTCTATTTATACAGCCACGGGTAATGATGAAAGTAGCAAATATTTTACAAATAATTTAAATGTATTTTATTCGCCACCATAAAAGTCGGAATGATAAAAATGAAATAGTTGCTTGAATAAAAGTTCACTTTCATTATAAGAAGATTTGCGAGGGTGCCAGGAAAAACACATGATATCATAAATAATCCCTTTCAGTGCAGAGGTGGAAAAGTCATCACCGCTAAAAATACTTAAAGAATAAATTGTAAATGCCGTCTGACACGTTGATTGTGCCTTTAGGCTCTAAGCATTTTTTTTCCTTGTTCTTAATTCAACTGTGTTTTAAGTGTAACAAGAAATATATGTGTGGCAAGGGAGAGAAGAAGGAGCACAAAAGCTGTGCACAGCCAAAAAGCCTCGGGATGTTTTCTAGATTTGTTATCTAATTTGAAGTGCAAACATTTGTCTGACCGGTTTAAAGAAAAATGCAAAGCAAACAGCTAAATATACCACTAAAATAAAGATATGTGAATTGTTTTATGTGGACATATCAGGGTTTGACAAATTTGCTTGGAATCTAGGAGCCAGATACGCGACCCATCCAGCCAAGCTCACGTGCAATATGAAAGTGGTTTTCAAACCACACATGTAAGGTATCGCCGCGATTGGTAGAGCGAGAGAAATAATTCTAGCCCTAGACCTCCTCTGTAACTCAAAATATGCAACCTGTACAATTTTTTAAATGTCGCCTATGGAGATTTTAAAGGGTAAAAGTTTGTCGCCATTACACGAGCGGACGCAATTTTGAAGCGTGACATGTTGGGTATCAATTTACTCGGCGTAAGATTATCTTTCCCAATATAAAAAAAAAATGGGCTAACTTTACTGCTGTCTTATTTTTTTAATTAAAATAAGAGTATTTTTTTCCTATAAAAGTGTGCTTGTAAGACCGCTGCGCAAATACGGTGTGCCAGAAAGTATTTCAACGACTGCCATTTTATTCTCTAGGGTGTTAGAATAAAAAATATATATAATATTTGGGGGTTCTAATTAGAGGAAAGGAGATGGCAGTGAAAACAGGGGAAGCTCCATTAATTTTGTCATGCCAATGACCACCACAAGATGGCGCCAGATCACAGAAGTAAGTATAGGCCTGCAGATGGCCGCAAAGCCACAGCCTCAATTACTCAGAATGGGGTCTCTGTGCGCCCCCACCTCCCCTGCCACGCAGGCCGGTAATTGAGGCCGGAAGTAGTGATCACTGTCGTGTCACTGGTAGCCCAGCCCCCACACAGTTAGAATCACCCCCTAGGACAAACTTAACCCCTTCCTTGCCCCCCTAGTGGTTAACCCCTTCCCTGCCAGTGTAATTTACACAGTAATGAGTTCATTTTTATAGCACTTATAGCACTGATCGCTGTATAAATGGCAATGGTCACAAAATGGAAACAAAGAAAACTGCGCTAATTAACATATGACAAACAATTAGAATAATGAATCAAATAGATGAAAACACCATAGGCTGCAGTTGTCGTGTGATAACACAAAAAGAATTCAGAAAATAAAAGAAAAAATGCGCCACAAAAAATGAATAAAATAAATTAAAATTAAAATTAATAAAAACAGTCAATAAAGCAGTTTTCATAAAACTTCAACATAATATAAGTCCAACATGTAATTCTGAATGTATCCAATGTTGTATATGCTGCATATATGAAGATATCCACAGTAGCACACCACCGCAGTGACACACATTAGCCTGAGAGTGATCCCTTCACCAAAGTTAGAAATGGCTGCTTACCAGAAGCAAGCTCAAAAAGAGCAATTGGCTATAGCCCAGCCACGGCCTTGGTATCCACAAAACAGTTGTTAGACACGTTCTCCCGGAACAAGCAGTAAGGGACACTGCAGTTTTCAGTCCACCAGGATATTAATAGGGTGTAATTCACCATACAACCACAGGGGGGTTTAAAACAGAAAACGCACCATTTCGTAAATTCCGTATGAAAAATGTATTCAAACAAAACACATTCTACTTACAATATAATCAATAAAATCATGTATGTAAAAAGGCGGCCGGCAAGCGATAGGGAATCTCCCCACGTGGTGACGTCACTCAGCGTTCCTCCAGACGCGTTTCGTCATCAACGGACGTTTTCAATGGGATGGGCTATCGCAGTGACTCACCATGTTAAATACCCCGCCCTCGTTGTGAATTGCAGAACGAGCGCGGCTCGGGCGCCATTTTTGATATGGTAAAAATGCCCTCAATAGACACTGTGTCATAAAAACAATACCAGTAGTTACAACCGGACATACAAATGTTCAAAAATAATAGTAAGGGAGGAAGGGGAACTAGTATGACACACGGAATTCGACCCTCCCACTCCCTATACTCAGAAATGTGTGTTTGGGCAGCGCTAATCTAATACAAAAATATTCGTCATATCCTCAGACTGCGGGACCGGCGTAGCCTGGGCGACATCTTGGATATGGTAATTTTTCCCATAGTATTTATATATGGGCAGGTGAATATATACATTCACTCTTTGACCAGGACTGGAAGAAAAGCTCTTGTACCCCACGGGACTCCACTCTCTACCCCCTACAGAAAAAACAATAATATTATAGACAGCGCTAGTCTGACATCAAAAAACGCGTCTTACATTCAAAATACAGGACAAAGGTGACTTGGGCGCCATCTTTGTTGGGGTAAAAAATGCCCTTTCTTGAACATTCTGACATAACATTGTACCAATCTAAATCGTTGCATGCAGGCACAATATAGAAGTTAGGGGGGGGGGACCTCACTACCTTATATAACGCTCGAAAGATCTCACTCATTCCAGGGTTTATTGAATAGTTAGACAGCGCTGATCTGGCACAAGATCACTAGTCACATACTCAGACAATCAGGATATAAGTATCTCTAATACGGATAATCAAGATAAAATCGGGACAGTGTTGGATATTTATCTTGTGAAGGGGGATTTGCCTCACCACTCCTTCGGAGCTATATGTCTCCTAAACAAAAAATTGCTATTATATGAACTAACATGGAACGTGTTTAGTATTCTTTATAAAGTGAAATTAAAAAAAAAATATATATATACAAATATATATAAAAAATTATATGTAAACAATTATTATGAATTAGTTCACTGTCATTATTAATTTAACTTCAATAAATTTATTTTACTTTATTTAACTACCTAAGTGCACTAAATAATAGACTATCCACACATGAGAGGTTATCCCATGAACGGACAGATATATGTGATATATATGTGAGAAAACTTAAAAATATTAAGTAATAATAATATTAAATACCAACAAAAAACTATTAGGCCACGCCTCTGTTGGTGCAATTCACAACGAGTTCACAAATAATGTATATCATGTGTTATTGATAAATGCATTTACATCTGTCTCTAGATTTAAGCCATGAGGGGTGTACGTTTTCAAATGGAATATCCAGCTCATTTCCATCCGTGAGATTTCTCTCACTAGATGGCTACCCCTCCAATGGGGTTTAAACGTATCTATCCCCAGAAAGAGCGTGTTTGATGGATCCTTGTGATGTTTAAGCCTATAATGTTTAGAGACTGAGTGTTCTTTAAATCCCGACAAAATTTTGGTTATGTGTTCGTTAACACGTACTTGGAAGGCCCTTTTAGTTCGTCCTACAAATTGCAAGCCGCACGGACACTGCAATAGGTACACCAAACCTGTAGAGGCACATGTAATGCAGGGCCTAATTTTATGTTCCCTGCCCGTGGCTGTAGATGAAAAAAGAGTCACCCATCTCTGTACATTTGAATTTAGACAACACACTCTACACCGTCCACATTTGTAGTACCCAGTTAGTTGGTTAAAGAAACCAAGATCACTCCGGGGTGGATCAATAATAATAATAATGGTCACAAAATAGCATCAAAAGTGTCCGATGTGTCCTCCATAATATCGCAGTCACGATAAAAATTGCAGATCGCCGCCATCACTAGTAAAAAAAAATATTAATAATAAAAATGCCATAAAACCATCCCCTATTTTGTAGACGCTATAACTTTTGCGCAAACCAATCAATATACACATAGGGCCAGATCCACAGAGCTAGTACGCTGGTGTGTCTCCTGATACGCCGGCGTACTTTCAAATTACCTGCGTCGTATCATTAGTTTGAATCCTCAAATCATGATACGACGGCTTCGGGCTTCGATCCGACAGGCTTACGTCTTTGTACGCCTACGGATCCACGCTGCAATCTTTTTGCGCCCGCTGGGTGGAGTTTGCGTCGTTTTCCGCTTCGGGTATGCAAATTAGCTATTTACGGCGATCAACGAAGTTACGATCGGACGTCACATTCTCTAATGTCGTCGTTAGTCGGCTTTTTCCGGCGTATATTTAAAGCTCTTATTATCCGGTCTATAGTTAGACGTGCCATGTTAAGTATGGCCGTCGTTCCCGTGTCGAATTTTCAATTTTTTTATTTTTGCGTAAGTCGTCCGTGAATAGGAATGTTCGTAAATTACGCTACTAAAAAAAAAATGACGACATAACGATGTAATTTCGCGCAATGCACGCCGGGAAATTTCTGAACGGAGCATGCGCAGTTTAATCGCCGCGGGGACGCGCCTAATTTAAATGATTCATGCCCCCTAATCACGTATTTCGATTCCGCGTGAGAAATACACTACGCCGCCGTACCTTACGGGCCGAAATCTTCTTGAATTCGACTTAGAGCCAGGTAAAATAGGGCGGCGTAGTGTATCTCTGATACACTGCGCCAGGGCAATTGTATGTGGATCTGACCCATAGTTTTTTTACCAACAATATGTAGAATACATATCGGCCTAAACTGAGGAATTGTGTGAAGGGGAAAAAGGGGAGAAAAGATCTAGCTTTGTCCACGTCTGCATCTATTTTCCTCTCTCTTCCTCTTCACACAACACTCAAGCAGCAGCAGATGCCAATGGCTCCTGCTGCTGTTAATCAAATGCAGTGAGTAGCTAGTAGGGGCGGGGCTAAGTCCCGCTGTGTAAGTGTATGGAATGCGGATCCATAGACACACAGCTCGGGAGTGCGCAAACAAAAGCAAGCTGTTTGCTATGGGGACACTCGACGAAGAGGAGGGGCCAGAATCGCCACCTGCAGGGCAGAGAAAAGGAGGGAGTATAACATGTTTGTTATTTTTTTATTTTTTTTATTATGTATTTACTTTAGTAAAGCTTTATCTTGTGTTCATTCAAATTATCCAATTATGTACAATTTTTTTTTTAGATTACCCTGAATTTTATTGGATATGTTGTTATGAACACAGTCTAGGGTGAAAGTTGCTCCTTCAGTATTCCATGGTTCCCATTGTTTTTCTTCTCCATAGCTTACAGCCATGTTGCCATGGTGACAGAACCATTAGCCAATTCTGCTGTTGATGCATGTAATGCCTCAAAATTGTATTGCGTCCTGTCTACAGTGAACAACTATAGGCTACTAGATACTTTCATAGCACTCATATATATATAATCTTGTCACAGGCAACTGTAATACTTAAAAAAAATAGTACCTGAAGAGGGATGTGACAGGTGAATATAGAATTTACCCCCCGAGGTCTTTCCTAATGATACCACTTCATATTCTGTGCTGAAATTGGAACTTGAAAGTGGATATATGTGATTGTGCAGTCATTATCATGCCGATCCCCTGAGACATGGAAGTAACCGGCAGCCAGAAAATGAAAGGCCTGGGTTTGATCTGAAACATTGTTTAGCATTCATGTGATTTTTAGATGGTTCACAGGAATTTTACAAAGAAACATAAACATCTTTGTAGATATTTTTTTAAATCCGTAAAATGTTCTACTTTATACACAATCATAATTTGGTTGAGTGCTGTATATAACGTGCACATATATAATATACACTTAATGCCAATTTGTTTTAAAATCTGAAACAGCTAAATACACAGATGAAGGGAACATATGGAAGCTGTGTTACCTGCCAACGAATGTGTATAGCCTCGTACACACGACCGTTTTTCTGACGGGAAAACTGCTATGAGAGGTTTTCGTCGGGAATTCTGGCCGTGTGTATGCTCCATTGTAGTTTTTCCGACAGGAAAACTGCCAGACAAAAAAAAGAGATCAGGATCTCTTTTTTCCAGTCAGGCCAAAAATCTGAGTGGGTAAACCATTCATCTGTATGGTTTTTCGACGGGCAGAAAACCGTGCATGTTCAGAATCAAGTATGGGACGGGAGCATTTTTTCTGGTAAAACTAGCGTTCGTAATGGAAATAGTACATTTGTCACGCTGTAACGGACTGAAAAGTGTGAATTATCTCTTACCAAACTTTTACTAACACGAGGATCAGCAAAAGCAGAACAAAGGGTGGAGCCCTTGGAATGGAACTACTCCTAGTGCCGTGTTTTACATCACTGCGCTTTGGACGGGCAGACTTTTGTCTGAGCGTGTGTATGCAAGACAGCCTGAGAGGAATTCTGTCAGGAAAGTCGTCGGATTTTTATCCAATGGAAATAACGGTTGTGTGTACTAGGCATGTCTTTCCATCCAGTCTAGAGACTTATACAGTCCTGGCAGACAATAGACACAGGCTACTGACCTGACTTTGCAGTAAAGTAATACAGATAGGTCACCTTCTTACCCTCTGTGATTGTTCAATGAACAAGAAACAGTGCACTAAAAATCTTAAAAGGGTGTTTTTACACCTTAATGCATCCTATGATGAAAAAACTGTGTCTGCCCCCCCTGTTTTACTCACCTGACCCCTTTGATCCCTCAGCGGAGATATCTATAACGCTATAACTCTCTGCCTGGGGGTTATTGGCTCTTGATTGGATAGATTGATAGCAGCGCAGCCATTGGCTCCTACTGCTGTCAATTGACTTGTTGCCGACCGCCCGCCGTCATTTTACTGAGGGAAGTCGGCTCTGCTGGGCGAGAGCCCGTAGCTATACGTCCGCCCAGCAAGTAGGATAGCCGCCGGGCACACGCGATCGCTCATTACAGAGCGGGGACCGGGAGCTATGTGTGTAAACACATAGCTCCCGGTCCTCTCAGCGGGGGAAACGCTGATCTTCTGTTCATACAATGTATGAACAGAAGATCAGTGATTTCCCCTAGTGAGGCCACCCCCCATACAGTTAGAACACACCCAGGAACACACTTAACCCCTTCCCTGCCCCCTAGTGTTAACCCCTTCACTGCCAATTACATTTTTATAGTAATACAATGCATTTTTATAGCATTGATCGCTAAAAAAATGCCAATGGTCGCAAAAATGTGTCAAAAGTGTCCGAAGTGCCCGCCATAATGTCGCAGTACTGAAAAAAAATGCTGATCGCCGCCATTACTAGTAAAAAAAAATATTTATAAAAATGCCATAAAACTACCCCCTATTTTGTAAACGCTATAACTTTTGCGCAAACCAATCAATAAACGCTTATTGCGATTTTTTTTTTTTTTTACGAAAAATATGTAGAAGAATACGTATCGGCCTAAACTGAGGAAAAAAAAAGTTTTTTTATATATTTTTGGGGGATATTTATCATAGCAAAAAGTAAACAATATTGTATTTTTTTCAAAATTGTCGCTCTATTTTTGTTTATATAAATAAATAAAAACCACAGAGATGATCAAATACCACCAAAAGAAAGCTCTATTTGTGGGGAAAAAAAAGGACGCCAATTTTGTTTGGGAGCCACGTCGCAGGACCGCGCAATTGTCAGTTAAAGCAACGCAGTGTCGAATCACAAAAAGTGCTCTAGTCATTGGGCAGCAATATGGTCCGGGGGTTAAGTGGTTAAATACAGTGACGCAGGCACCAGGGAGCAGGGCCGAGTCCTACATTCAGCATCTATGGACGCAAGAGCTGGACTCAGGAGCACGCTCGCAAGGTAACCCCCCAGAGCACTTCTCCTAGGGGGTTATACGATGCGGGGAGGAGCTGATAGCGCTGCCGGGGGACCCCAGAAGGGGATGATCGGGGCTAGTCTCTGCAAAATAAACTGCACAGTGGAGGTAAGTATGATATGTTTGTTATTTTTATTTTTTTAAACACAAAGCTTTACAATAACTTTCTCCTCCTGTCAACATGTCATAAGGAATGAGCTTCGCGTTCGACTCGAACCCATGTTCGAATCCAACATTGGCTGTTGGATTGTTCGTCGAAATTCATACAAAAGGGTGGCTTTGGCCAATTATGGCTCAGGGCTTTAGCACTCCCCCCACACTATAAAAATAAAGGCCGCCTGCTGGGTGTTTACTGCACTTGTTCTGTATAGTTTGCACTTAAACCTACTTGTAGTTTACTGCACTTGTGCTGTATAGTTTGCACCTAAACATACTTGGTGTTTACTGCACTTGTGCTGTATAGTTTGCACTTAAACCTACTTGTAGTTTACTGCACTTGTGCTGTATAGTTTGCACCTAAACGTACTTGGTGTTTACTGCACTTGTGCTGTATAGTTTGCACTTAAACCTACTTGTAGTTTACTGCACTTGTGCTGTATAGTTTCACCTAAACGTACTTGGTGTTTACTGCACTTGTGCTGTATAGTTTGCACCTAAACGTACTTGGTGTTTACTGCACTTGTGCTGTATAGTTTGCACTTAAAACTACTTGTAGTTTACTGCACTTGTGCTGTACAGTGTGCACCTAAACTTACTTGGTGTTTACTGCACTTGTGCTGTATAGTTTCCACCTAAACATACCATGTGTTTACTGCACTTGTGCTGTATATTTTGCACCTAACCATACTTGGTGTTTACTGCACTTGTGCTGTATAGTTTGCACTTAAACGTACCAGGTGTTTACTGCACTTGTGCTGTATAGTTTGCACTTAAACCTACTTGTAGTTTACTGCACTTGTGCTGTATAGTTTGCACCTAAACGTATCTGGTTTACTGCACTTGTGCTGTATAGTTTGCACCTAAACATACCAGGTGTTTACTGCACTTGTGCTGTATAGTTTGCTCCTAAACGTACTAGGTGTTTACTGCACTTGTGCTGTATAGTTTGCACCTAAACGTACTTGGCATTTACTGCACTTGTGCTGTATAGTTTGCACTTAAACCTACTTGTAGCTTACTGCACTTGTGCTGTATAGTTTGCACCTAAACGTACTTGGAGGTTACTGCACTTGTGCTGTATAGTTTGCACCTAAACCTACTTGTTGTATACTGCAAGTGTGCTCATTAGTTTGCACATAAAGCTACTTGGTGTGTACTCCACGTGTGCTCTGCAGTTTGCACCTACAGCTACAAGGTGTGTGTACTGATTTTGTCCTCTGCAGGCCATTATAATGTCTGGAAGGACAACAAAGAGAGGCAGAGAGTCACAAGGGCAAGCAGGCTCTGCATCTAGTGGCAACAGTGCTGGTGGTGGACACGGTGCATCCTCTTCAGCACGTGGCCATTGCACACGGTCATCCTTCTTTTCGCGAGCTGGCCTTGTTGAGCCTTAACATGCAGACAAATTGGTAGAGTGGATGACCAAGCCATCCTTTTCCTCCTCATCCTCTCTCACCCAGGCTCAGGGTACTTTGTCTGGCAAATTAGCTGCCAAGGTGTCCTCTTCCCTCTGCTCAATGGCATCACTTACTCCTTCCCTAGTCCCACCATGTAGTCCTGAGGAGTCCCCCGAACTGTTTCAACACAGCGTTGGGTACATCCTGCCTCAAGATGCACAGCATTTTGAAGGCTCCGATGATGGAACACAGATAGAGGAAGGCAGTAATGTGAGCCCAGAGAGAGGGAGTGCCCGAGAGGGACAGCAATCTGGCAGTCATGTTCCCCCAGCTGCAGCATACTGCCAGGTTTTCGACAGTGATGAGGAGGGAGGGGATAATGAGGTCACTGACTCTACGTGGGTGCCTGATAGGAGAGAGGAGGGGGAGGAGGAGGCACAGGCACATCTCCAAAGAGGCAGGATGCCCTCCAGGGCACAGCTTAAGGGCAGCACACCAACTGCATTACATCACAGAGCTACGCTTGTGCAGGGCGCTGCTGTGTCTCAGCGTTACTGCAAATGTTCATTGGTGTGGGCCTTTTTTGAGACATGTGCATCAGATCGCACCATTGCTATTTGCAACATATGTCTCAAGCATATCTCGCGTGGCCAAAACATCACCCACTTGGGCGCCACATGCTTGACCAGACATATGTCTGAAAGACCCACACCAAAGAACAAAGCGGACCTCCCCTTGCCCCTCATCAGCTGGGATCTCCAACCCCACTATACCCTCAGTCCTCTCTGAAGCCTGCACTAGTAGTACATGCGGGCAATCTACTATCGGTACACCAATGTCAGATTGTACCAGCCAAATTTCCCTGCCCCAGCTGCTTCAGCACTGAAAGAAGTACTCTCCCAGCCATCCACATGCCCAGTGGTTGAATACTAGCTTAGCGAAATTGCTAGCACTTCAACTGCTGCCTTTTCAGTTGGTAGATTCTGCCCCCTTCCATGAGTTTATGGAAAGTGCGCTTCCTCAGTGGCAAGTTCCCAAACACCACGGAAGGCGATTCCGGCTCTCTACCGGCATGTGGAAGGCAATGTCCATGCCTCGCTGGACAGGGCGGTCAGTAGTAAGATGCATATTACCGCTGACTCATGGTCCAGCAGGCATGGACAGGGACGGTACTTCTCTTTCATGGCGCATTGAGTGACTCTGCCGGCAGCTGGGAAGGACGCAGGGCAAGGTACAGTAGTGTTGGAGGTTGTTCCGCCACCATGCCTCCAAAACACTCCTACTGGTTGTGACACACCTCTCTCCTCCACCCCCTCCTCTTCTTCCTCTGTGGCCTTTTCCTGTGGTGATGTTTTCTCCGAATCAGCCGTGCTCCGTAGGCGTACGAGGGGATACGCAGGAATGCAGGCAAAGAGATGCCATGCGGTGCTAGAGCTGGTGTGCTTGGGAGACAGGGGCCACACTGGGGCCGAGGTTCTGTCAGCTCTGCAGGGGCAGGCTCAGAGGTAGTTGACGCCACGCCAGCTTAAGCCTGGAATGGTGGTTAGCGACAATGGCACCAACCTCCTCTCTGCCCTGCGACAGGGACAACTGACCCATGTGCCTTGTTTTGCTCATGTCCTGAATTTGGTGTTGCATCGGTTCTTGGGCTGGCACCCGGGCTTGCAGGATGTCCTGAAGAATTCCAGGAAAGTCTGTGTGCATTTCCGAAGGTCGTATAATGCCAGTGCTCGACTGACAGACCTCCAAAGGGAATACAACCTGCCCAAGAACCGCCTAATCTGTGACATGCCCACCAGATGGAACTCTACATTGGCCATGCTGCAGCGGATGAACACACAGCAGAGGGCCACCAATGAGTACCTGTGCCAAGATGGCAGCAGAACTAGGTCAGCGGAGCTTGTTTTTTTTTTGCATGCACTGTCCTGTCATCATTTGAGGAGGCCACAAGGATGGTGAGCAGTGACAGTGCATGCATCAGTGAGACTGTCCTTCTTATTCACATGTTGGAGCACACGCTGCATGGAATAATGGACAGGGCCCTTTAGGCAGAACAGAGGGAGGAAGAGGAGGACTTCCTAAACTCTCAAGGCCCCCTTTATCCAGACAGTGGTCCTGCTTGCCCGCCTAGCACACATGAAGAGGACGAGGAGGAGGAGGAGGAGGAGAGGGAGAAGGAGGAGGATGATTGTATCATCAGCATGGAGGTGGATCCCAGCACTCAGCATTAGCACCAGCAGTCTTCAAGGGATCATTTACAGTCCCAAGGAACCCATGGACTTTTACGTGGCTGGGATGAGGTGGCTGAGGATCCTGTCGCCCTCAGTGCCCCGAATGCCTCAGCAAACCTACGCTGCATGGCCTCCCTGATCCTGCAAAGCCTGCGTAAGGATGCTCATATTCATGGTATCAAGGAGAGGGATCATTACTGGCTGGCAACTCTCCTTGATCCACGTGACAAGGGTAAGGTTGCAGTCCTTATCTTGCCGTCACAGAGGGAGCAGAAGATGAAAAATCTTCGGGAGACCTTGCAGAAAGGTCTGTGCAACACGTTCCCAGAATCTGGGGTATTACCAAATCCTGGTCCTGGACAACGTGTTGCTGAGGCTTCGGTGAGTCACAGAAGGAGCGGTGGAGAAGGTGCACGCCATTTTTTTAGTCTGCAGCCCCAAGGTATGACCGGTTCCAGCAACCATCGCCAGTGTCTGGTTTACATGGTGCGGGAATACCTAGGGGATCAGACTTGATCAGACTTGGACACCTTCCCCAACGAAAATCCTCTGGCTTACTGGGTCTTGAGGATGGATCACTAGCCAGAGCTTGCACAGTACGCAATTGAACTACTGTTTTTTCCTGCATCCAGCGTTCTTTCAGAACGCACATTCAGTGCTGCTGGAGGCGTTGCGACCGATCACAGGGTGTGCCTCTCTACCGACTCCGTCGATCGACTGACCTTCATAAAAATGAATCAGGCTTGGATCAACACCAGCTACCAAGCACCTGATGCTGATGTAACTGAATATTTTTTTGGAAGTGTCAGATCCCTTGGAGACTGCTTATGCTAATGCCGAGTGACTATCCTGTTATGCTGACTGAATTTCCTTTTCCTCCTCAATGATCTTGCTGATAGCTAGTATGAACATTGTTGGTTCTGGGCATCACCACCAGTGCCTAAGGCCCAATTTTTCTGCCCCTGTTTAACAGGGGCGTGTAATAACAATTTTTGATGCAATACTTTGCATGTGGCCCTTTGCTGTGCTCCAATTACCGTATCTGTGAGGGGTTGCGGTTTTGTGGTACCAGCACCAGTGGCTAAGGCCCAATTTTTCTGCCCCTGTTTAACAGGGGCGTGTAATTACAATTCTTGATTCCAGCGCCTACCAAGACTAACTGTGAGGGCTTACAGAGTTGTGGCAACACCAACACCTAGGGCCCAAATTTCTGCAGAGTATATACGTCAGGCCCCTACTTTCAAACATCCAACTTACAAACGACTCCTACTTGCAAACGGAAGGAGACAACAGGAAGTGAGAGGAAATCTACCCCTAGGAAGGGAAATTCTCTTTTGTAAAAGGTGTCTCCTGTCCACTGATGATTTATCACCAATCCTTGTTTCACCAAAAAAAAAATCATTTGTCATTGGGACAGAAAGTGAGGTGCAATCTTCTAAACAGATGCACACATACAGCAAAACAAATGTTACAGGGGTGATAATAACCCTTCTCTATGTTTTCAGAAAAGCTTAAAAAAAGATTTTATGGCTGAAGCTACACTTTAAAGAAGTACCAGTTGAAAATTATAAACAGATTCTACTTTTCAACAAACCTACAGTCCCTGTCTTGTTTGCACCGCCTGTATACTGCTGTGCAAAGTATATAGGGCCAAAGGGGCTTGTAATGACCTGGAGGGAGTGGTGGCGGGGAAACCCATGCTATTGTTTTCAGTGATTTTTATCCATATTGCAGGGACCAAACATTACATTAAAGGAATTTTTCATATTTTTTTTTCACTTTAAGCATCATTAAAATCGCTGCTCCAGAAAAAACGACCGTTTTTTAAAACTTTTTTTTCATTGATACATGTTCTCTGGGGCAAGACCCGGATCCCCAAACCCGTTTTCCGACAATAACTTGTATATTGGGCTTTAAAATTATGACTTTTGAATTTGAACGTTCGAGTCCCATAGACGTCAATGGGGTTCGATACGTTCGCACGAACGTGAGGTCCGTTCGAAGGTTCTGGTGCGAACCGAACACGGGGGTGTTCAGCTCATCCCTACATGTCAGTACATGTGCATGCTGCACACATCATTGGCCCTTGGAGCTGTTCCTTCTTCTTTCCGTCTTTGTGGTGCTTTGCCACTCACGAACATAAGTTTAGACTTTAAAGTGGTTGTAAACCCTTAACGTTTGCACAAACCAATCACTATACGCTTATTGCAATTTTTTTTTTGTACCAAAAATATGTAGAAGAATACGTATCGGCCTAAACTTTTTTTTTAAATTGTCAGTCTTTTCTTGTTTATATAAAAACCGCAGAGGTGATCAAATACCACCAAAAGAAAGCTCTATTTGTGGGAAAAAAAGAACGTCGCACGACCGCACAATTGTCAGTTTAAACGACGCAGTGCCGAACCGCAAAAAGTGGCCCGGTCATTTAGCAACAAAATGGTCCGGGGCTGAAGTGGTTAATTCTGTTTTTATTTTCTGTTTCCAAAAAGTTAAAATAAATGGCTTATAGGGGGTGTTTTTTTGGTGTAAAAACAAATCCTCTGTAGTTGGACGGGAACGTCTATAACACTCATTTAATGCCCATCACACCCTCAAAAAACACTTACATTTTGCAAAAATAGTGACATTTCACTAAAATCTCCTGACTTTCCTGCTTAATGTCATGGAAAAAGAAAGCTCTTAATTTTTCATATTTCTTTCATGATAGGTCTCCTTTCCATGAAGCATATTGACAGTTTTATCCAATAAAGCCTGCTGGAATGCGCCTCACCTTGAGTCATGAAACAAATCTGTTGTCTTTTTCCTTTTCTATTGTGTTTACAAACAGCTATTGTGCTGTCTGAGATTCTGTTCATATACATCATTCCCTATTGTCAGAAATGAAAATGCCAAGAATAAAGAGATCATTTTGCGCAATTAACGAGGAAACACAATAAACTGACCAATTTAATAAGAAAAGCCTAAATGAGCTGATACTTTGTATATCTCATTATGTCTAATTATAATAAATGAATAAAATATTGTTTATGCTGTAAGTCAATTAACTCTGGAGAGTCTGGAGTCCCCGGAGATGGTCTGAGCTCCTTGAAATATTTTCTGCTGAAGTTGCTATCTAAGCACATTATAAATGGATCAACAGACATTGTAATGAAAACATATGCCACACTCATATGGGGAAATGGCACGTTGCCAACCTTCTTACCCTACAAAACATTGTTTTACCATTATATCACACACTATTTGTAAACATTGGTAGACTATTTGCTAATGGGTGACATTGGTGTGCATATCAAATCCCAGTGAAGCTTCATGTTTTCCATTGTAGTATTATACAAAATTTATTTTATATGGTCTTTCAATGATCTTATTCCATTTGTGTAAGGTTCTCCATGTGGCAGGCGCAGCACTCTGAAGTGGTATCTCTGACTTTTCAGTGTAACAAGACTGTCTATTACTCTGAAATTCCTCTAGTGCCGTTCTATGGAAGCAGTAGGTTTAACCACTTAAGGACCGGACCAATATGCTGGTAAATGACCCAAGGGGTTTTTACAATTCGTCACTGCGTCGCTTTAACAGACAATTGCGCGGTCGTGCGACGTGGTTCCCAAACAAAATTTACGTCCTTTTCTTCCCACAAATAGAGCTTTATTTTGGTGGTATTTGATTGCCTCTGCGATTTTTATTTTTTGCGCTATATACAAAAATAGAGCGACATTTTTGAAAAAAAAAACAATATTTTTCAATTGTTGTTATAAGAAAAATCAAATAAACTAAATTTTAGTTAAACATTTAGGCCAAAATTTATTTAGCCACATGTCCTTAGTAAAAAAAAGCGTAATACATTTTTTTTAAGCTACCTAGCGGGAACAGCGACACTAATACAGCGATCAGAAAAATTATCGCTTAGTGACACTGGCAATAGGGAGTGAAAGGGTTAACTAGGGTGGTGATCAAGGGGTTAAAACTTTATTAGGGGGGGTACGGGGGCTACCCTGAACCTAACACTAACTGACTGTCACACTGCCTGTCACACTGACACTAAATACAGTGATAATACATATAATCACTGCATTCAGTGACACTGTGACAGGGGGGAGGGGGTGGGGGGGCGATCGCAAGGGGTCAATGTGCCTGCGTGTCCTGGTGTCAGTGTAGTGTTGTGCAGACTTATTGTGCGATGTGATCTCTCCTCAGCAGCGGTTGAAAAAAACGCAGAGAGCAGAGATCACATCACTTCCTCCTTCGTGTGTTAACACAGGAGGAGGAAGTGCAGAGCAGGGTGAGCGGCTGGCAGCGACCGTGAGGGGGCGGACAAAAACGAATAGCCGCCCCCTCATCCTGGATCGCTCCAAGAGCCACAGAGACCGTCGCATGTACCAGGGGGGGGTCCCGATCGGACCCCCGACCCGCGTCTAGGCAGGGACGTACAGGTAAGCCAATGTGCCTGTACGTGCCATTCTGCCGACGTAAATGTACATGCGGCGGTCCATAAGCGGTTAAAGAGCACACCAAATGCTTAAAATAACTTCTTTATTAACTTCACTTTTCTTCATGTATAACACTGCTGCTTTGCAGCAGACAGTCCATGTACAAAAACACTTGTTGAATAAAGTATAACAGAAAATGGTGGTTCAAATATTCAATCTTGTCATTTAACATAAGATGGTGGATATATTTCTTTCTTCAGTATTTTATACTCTTTCTGTAAGTTATTAAAGCATTCTCTGATTTCTCTGAAAGGTATAACTCTGTGGTTTGCAACTTGGTGAGGTTGATTTAGTTCATGAATTAGTTCGAGTTAGATGAGTTAGCTCTTGAATTAGGTTTGTCAATTAGTTTGGTGGAACTACAAGTGAACACACAACCAGTTCAGTATACAGTTCTAATCACATTATTTACAATAGGAACATATATACAACTGTATGACATACCTATTTGGCCCCTTTGTTTCCATAAAACTGGAATCTGGTTTGTGTGTCTGCTCTGCTCTCTGTCTGTGGTGGAAAAGATTTTGCAGCTCATGTGCTGGGAACTTTCCAGACAGAAAGGATGCAAAGCTGGCTTTGATAGGTTAAGACTCTTGCTCAATGTGAGATTTGCTGTGATTGGCCAAGGCTTTTAATGAGTCACAAAGGCTTAACTCTATACTTTATGGTATGAATTCTACTGTGTTATTGCTTACCTTCACTGTCATATAAATAAATGATTCTTAAAGGCATATTTTTTCTTTTTGCTTCTGTGAACATAACATACAACTGTTATATGACATTCAAGCAAAAAATCACAGTGAATAACTCTGCTTTTGTCTCTCACATATAAACATGTGCACTACATTTAGGTTATTAGCAGGTCTAGCTGTATATACATGTAGGTTATATTAGCGACCTAGGACAGGTTCTAGCTGGCCAGCTACACTCCATGTGCCCCGCTGTTCTCCCAAAGCCCTACCTTGATCTCCATACAAAAAACTCAGAATTTGGAAATAAATACTTCTAGCGAAAAGCTAGTTATCTGTCTCCACGTTTTGTTTTTGTTTGTACCATTTGTAAAAAAAAGTAGGTAAAGTGGATTTAAACCCAAAAGCAAACATTTATTATATTTCAGCTTACCAATTCTTATGCCGCGTACACACGATCATTTTTTGTGATGAAAAAAAACAACGTTTTCTGTGAAGTAAAAAACAACGTTTTTGAAACGTCACTTTTCAAAGACGATGTTGCATACACACCATCGTTTTTTCACAAAAAGCGAGGTTACGTTCACCACTCTTTTCCATTGAAGCTCGCTTCATAACTAGCTTCTGGGCATGCGCGGGTTGAAAAACGTAATTTTAAACAACGTTTTTGCTACACACGGTGACTTTTTGTGAAACAAAAAACGACGTTTTGAAAAACGACACAAAAAATTCAAGCATGTAGGAATTTTTTTTGGTCGTTTTTTTTAAGACAAAAAACAGAAAATTGTACCATACTTACCGTAATTTTCTTTTCCTGGTGCCTATCCATGGCAACATACCTGTGACAAGCTCCGCCTTGGCTCCTCCCTCAGGACTAGTGAATATTATAAAAGAGTTGGTTAGCACAGCCCCCACATTCTCCGTAATATAGAATACCGAGGGTGGGATTGTATGTTGCCATGGATAGGCACCAGGAAAAGAAAATTACGGTAAGTATGGTACAATTTTCTGTTTTCCTGGTGCCTCCATGGCAACATACCTGTGACAAATAACTAGCTGAGATGGGTGGGATGATGCTTAGAGGTTTATTAAAGAGTTTATTATCATCATTTAAAGAAGAAGCACAGTCCTATTAACCGCCTGTCTGCCGGACTCCACCGATGAAAAGAGCTCCACTCGGTGCATTTTCTCGAAACGTATGTTGGGACGCCCCCGTCATTGCCCTGCAAATAGCTTCAATTGACACACTCGCTCTTGCTGCCCAAGAGGCAGAGACGGTTCTGGTGGAGTGCGCCCAGGCTACCAAAGTGGATCGCAGTCTTTTTGCCCCGTACACCTTGTGGACGAGCCACAAAGCAATTGTTCTTGCTGACGCCTCCCTGCCTTTGTTTTTCGACCTAGGGGATTACAAACAACCTGGTAGAGTCCCTGAAGGATGCCGTAGCCTGCGGATGGTAGACAAAGAAAATAAGGATGCGCCCAATCTAAGTGCAGTAACGTTTTAATGGGAAGTAGTCTGCGGATGGTATCTGAAAGTGGAGGCAATGTTCAGCTCGTGAAGAGAACCTGAGTCCTGTCTTGAAAATGTTGGAGGCGTCCAAGTTTTTGACATGTTTGAGGATGCTATGACCTTGGGGCTAGATCCCCGTACAGTTCCGAGTTCCACTCTGTCAGGATAGAATATGATATAATTATAATCCGCTCCTAAAGCTAGGAGTTCTGGAAACATGTCTGCCAGAGATTATGGCTATGAAGAAGGATAGCTGCATGGTTAGATTCCAAAGCGATGCTGACTCCGAAGAGGCAAGAGGTGGATTGGCTAAGGACTCTATGATGATAGCAAGGTCCCGAGTGGAAAAGATTGTTTAGTTGCTGGTCCGAACTTTGACGGCTTTGAAAAATTGGATTGTTAATGAATCCTCTGTTCATTTTAACTGGTTGCTGCTGAAATTGTCGCTACCTGCACCCTTAGTGTATTCAAGCAAGACCTAGGTCTAAGCCTGCCTGCAAGCATTCAGAATTTGAGAGGATGATGGAGAATCTGTAACGCAGCTTCTGCAGATCATGAAGGCCCAGAACTTGTTCCGCACCTTGTTTGTGGTTGCACCGGATGGACTCGAGTCCCTTCCCAACCCTATCACCAACGCAACCATGCAAGTCTATCATATAAACTGTTTGTGGATGGCTTTCTTGCCCTGAGCAGGGTTGCGATAACTTTGTTGGGACACCATAGGGATTGGAACCTTTCCCTTTCATCTGTCAGATGTGAAGGTCCAACCTGTGGGGAATTGGATGGGTGCGACGTACCTATGATGGGAGAAAGGTATTATTGGAACCCTGACTGAAGGCTGGGTATTTAGGTACATTGTTGTAGGAAACCAAGGATGTCTTGGCCAGTGCGGTAGGACTGCTATCACCGTCATGGTTTCTACCATGAGGCTTCACAGGCGCTTTGTAATGAGAGGCCCTTGGAGAGAAGGCATAGACTCGATTGCAGAGATCGCATCTACTGCTTCCGCTTGGGGATGAGGAGGCCTCGTGACGAACTTTGAAATCTTGGAATTGAATGCTGTTGCAAATAGGTCCGGCACGAGGGGACCCACTGGTCCACTATGTAGTTGAAATCTTTGGTGCAGAAACCATTCTTTGGAATCAACGAACCCTTGAGATAGGTGGATGGCTCTTGAGTTGAGATGACTGGGCAGATAGGCTGCTTTTAGGTCTTTAGATTCCTTTCCGCCCAAAGGATTATTGTTTCCACTTCCCTCAGCAGGTCCTGCTGCTTGTTCCTTTTTGTCGGTGTCTATAAGACACTGCAGCCCTGGGTTGCCTGTACCTCGAATTTCGATATTCGATACCAGGCATGTTGTATGGAAGGACCATCTTCCCTGACCTGAGGTCTGGATTTAGTGTGAGCCCCCACTGGCTGCACTGGTATCGGTAGTGGTTGTGATCCAGTTGACATGTCCTGATGTGATGTGATTTCCTAAGTGTGCATTTCTCCATCCACCAATGTAGACTCCTGGGCATCAGGGTCGTCAGGTGTATGGGTTGAGATAGATACGGTCTGTTCTGCCGCCTCAAAAACTCTGGCTGGAAATGTTTTGAATGCCAATACCATAGTGATGCATGACGACATCTGACCTATTAGGCTCAGACAGTTCAATGCCCACAGGTAGGATGCCACACTGACTCCCTTCATCTGTCAAATAGTGGACTTTACCTTTGGGGCGGGAAGTATACTGTACTGTTCTGTTCCACTAATTGGGCTGGATTCTTCACCAGGGGACGAAGGTCACCCCTGTAGTGGTATACTTCAGAGTCCTAATTCTCTTAGAGGGGCTATGATAGCAATTAGGATCTTCGTAAAGACTTTTGGTGATGTGCAAAGGCCGAATGGGAAGGCTCAAAATTGAAGATGTACATGCCCCACTGCAAACCTTGGATATTTCTGGAGAGGAGGTAGTACAGGTACATGCAGGTAAGCATCCTGCAAGTCTATTGATAACATCCGATGCCTCGGTTGGAATAAACGAACAATCGTTTGTAGCGAAACCATTTAGAATTTCCTAGGAAGATTTTAGGGAGTTAGACTCTTCAGGTCTATCAAGGGTCTCGAACCTTCGTTTCTCTTGGGAACTAGAAACAGGGTGGAGTAAAATCTTTCTGATAGAGGTACTGCAACCATTGTTTTCTTTTCCCGCACAGGAGGGAAGAAATCGCTGTAGTGCTTCTGATTTTCTGGGGAACCTCGACACCCTTGTCGGAAAAAAAAGTTGTATTTATTTATTTATTTTGGAGGGGGAGTCTAGAAGTCACCATTTTTAACTGTGAAGACTACCCACGGATCCCTGCACCTTGTACCCAGATCCTCACGAAGTACTTGAGTCTGGCCCCCCCTTGGGATGAAAAAAGGATTTAGCAGAATCCTGTGGGGGGGTAGGCATGAGCTTCCGTATACGGGTCTTGAGAAAGGTGGATTGCTTGCTTCTCTAGCTTTGCCTACAGCCTTTCTTCTGTCTGGACTGTCTGTGGTCCTTGGAGTATAAAAGACTTGGTGCGAATGACCTGGAGCACCTGGGTCGTCTGTTTTGGGGTAACAGGCCTAATTTCCCGCCATTGATGCGAGAGATGGCCTTATCCAATTTCTCCCCAAACAAGGCTTTCCCGTCAGAAGATATCTTGCACCGTCTCTGTTTTGAGGCAATATCTGTTAACTATGGTTCCAGTCACAAGGCCCGTCTGGCCATAACTATGTGGAGCATTGACCCAGGGGAGCATAGAAATGAATCGATCGCGGCTTCACCAATAAGATCTGCTGAGAGCTCTAGCTCATCTAAGGCCCTGGTGATTTTCCCCTTGGGATATCCAGTTGGATTGCACACTCTATAACATCTGTCCAGGCGTATAGGGAGTTGAACATTGATGTCAGAGCCATCGCAGGCTTACAAGCGTTGCCCACCATCTGGTGGGAGATCAAGATCCAACCTTCTGCCGAAGTGAAGCCGAGTTTTCCATAAGCAATGTGACGTTCTTTGCCAACTTTACCACCATTACACCGACTACTGGATGGCTTTAGAGCATTGCGGAAACGGCCTTTGAGGAGATATAGCTCTCCTATTCGAACAATGGAGAATTCTCTCCCCGTCCTCTTCCACTCTTTCTCAATGACATTCCTGATTTTGCCCATGAGGGAAAAGGAAATTTGGAGGAGAAAGGGGAAGCACGATTTAGACTTCTGTGTCAGTCTCTTCCCAGCCGATCGTTGTTTTACCGCCTGCACATAAGGCTGGACCGTAGTGAAAACAAAACAAAGGACTCCAGGTCATCAGAGAGGTGCCCTGAGATAGCATTCTCTTCCTGATGCTTAAAGGAAGAGGCAGGTGTCGGGCGAGATTTCACTTGAAGATGGCCCGGAAATGGATGCCTCAGCCGATTACTCCAGAGTAGGAAATGCCGGTTGTTGCAGGGGCATTGTGGGGCCCAATTCCGCAAGGGAATTCTCTACTGTGTATTTAAGTAGGTCCACCATTTGCAGGCCTTGGCCCTGTGCCCAGTGGGCAACTCCGCCAGATCAGCTTATCTGGAAATGGGGTAGCTCCACGGGCCTGACATCTCGGAGATCTCGTCTTCAAAGAGCGTGAGTGACGGCGTTTATTTTCTGCCACTCCTATGATCTCCATGCCTGGACGACCCGTCTCTACTGGGACTAGAGTCGCCATAGTCCTCATGTCGCCTTGAGGTCCTCTTAGACGTCTTCTGGCGTACAGGGCTGAAAAAGGTAACAGCCCCAGTGCACTCTTTTTTTTTTTTTTTTAGATCTGTAAGCTTACCTGGACGTAGGTCCTTACCTCAACTGTAGAGTAGGATCTTTGTACAGGCGGCGAAGTGCTCATGCTGGGTGGTTTAGCAGAAGTAGCAGCCAAGAAAAAAATAGAGAAGTGATCAGATCCTAAATTGGCTAAGGGGAGTTTATCTTTGAATAAATGGTGCGATTTTATTTATTATTATTATTATTTTTTATTTTTTTTTATAAGTTCCCGAAAAACACAAATATATATTTTAATTTTATTTGTGTATTCATCCTTTTAATATTGTTAAAATTTCTATTTAACCTATATTTCTTTTTCTTTTATATTTAAGTACACATATCCACCTGAAAAAAAGAAATATATATATTTTTACCTTTACTTACCTGAAGAAAAGTGACCATTTCCCTGGAGCTTTCTGAATGTGTAGTTCCTCCTGCAGCCTCTGGGCGTCTCACTGAGGTCACTGGATGGATCAAGGGAAGCGAAGAGTGCCTCAGTCTTGTGCCTGACGTTCTGTGGGCGAAGGGCGTCACTCTGCCCTTATCCAAAATGGCCACTGCGACCTCCGGATCCACCGCGCATGCGCCGACCGACGGGACGAGAACCCGGAAGACGCGCACCGCAGGCGCATGCGCAGAATGCGACGAAAGACGCCGAAAGTAAATAAAACGCCGCCGCCGAGCGAGCGCGGCTCCTAAGGAGCTGGAAAGCTACAGGGGACTAGAAAGGTAAAGGGGGGGAAGACCAGAGTAAAGGAAAGTTTGGGGGAACCTGGAACAACAAACAAACAACAAAAAAAAAAGAAACACAGGAATGGCTGCTACCTCTGTTGCCAAAACTGAGCAAATGCCTAAACAATCGTGCAGATAGAGCTCTTGGTTAAGAGACAAACTGCTTGTCCCAAAAGATCCTACAGAAGGGACTCCCTACCTTATAAGCGCGTTTAGCTGCCCAAGAGAAGGGACCGCGTCCGGGAGAGGCTTGAACCCGGACGGAAGCTGCCGAATGCAGGAGGTAAGGACAAACGATCATAATTCACTGCCATGAGGTATGAGGAAAGAAAGGAGAATGTGGGGGCTGTGCTAACCAACTCTTTTATAATATTCACTAGTCCTGAGGGAGGAGCCAAGGCGGAGCTTGTCACAGGTATGTTGCCATGGAGGCACCAGGAAAACAACGTTTTGCCCACACGATCAATTTAAATGACTTTTTTTTCATCGCAAAAAACGACCGTGTGTACGCAGCATTAGGCCGCATACACACGATCAGTCCATCCGATGAGAACGGTCAACCGATGAAGCTGACTGATGGTCTGATGTGCCTACACACCATCGGTTAAAATAATGATTGTGTCAGAACGCGGTGACGTAAAACACAACGACGTGCTGAAAAAACGAAGTTCAATGTTTCCAAGCATGCGTCTACTTGATTCTGAGCATGCGCGGCTTTTTGACAGATGCTTTTGCATACTAACGATCGGTTTTGACCTATCGGTTAGGCGTCCATCGGTTACATTTTAAAGCAAGTTCTATTTTTTTTGACTGAAGGATAACTGACCGATGGGGCCCACACACGATTGGTTTGGACTGATGAAACGGACCTTCAGTTTTTCTGTTTTCATCGGTTTGGACCGATTGTGTGTACACGGCCATAAAGGGGTTGTAAAGGTACAATTTTTTTCCCCTAAATAACTTCCTTTACCTTAGTGCAGTCCTCCTTCACTTGCCTCATCCTTCCATTTTGCTTTTAAATGTCCTTATTTCTTCTGAGAAATCCTCACTTCCTGTTCTTCTGTCTGTAACTACACACCGTAATGCGAGGCTTTCTCCCTGGTGTGGAGTGTCATGCTTGCCCCCTCCCTTGGACTAAAGGAGAGTCAGGACGCCCACTAACACACAGCTCCTTTCTCTATCTGCAACGTAGAGAGTGTCCTGACTCTCCTGTAGTTCAAGGGAGGGGCGAGCATGACACTCCACACCAGGGAGAAAGCCTTGCATTACTGTGTGGAGTTACAGACAGAAGAACAGGAAGTGAGGATTTCTCAGAAGAAATAAGGACATTTAAAAGCAAAATTGAAGGATGAGGTAAGTGAAGGAGGACTGCACTATGGTAATGGAAGCTATTTAGGGAAAAAAAATTGTACCTTTACAACCCCTTTAAGCCTCATACACACGATTGGACTTCCAACTGACTTCTCGGTGGATTTTGCTCCAAAGGGCGTTGTCCGTGAACTTGGTATGCATACACATGATAGGACTTTTTCAGCCACTTTTTTTACCTTTACAACCCCTTTAAGCCTCATACACACGATCGGATTATCCGATGGGAATTGTGTGATGGAAGGGTTTTGTCGGATAATCCGACTGTCTGTATGGTCCATCGGACAATTGTTGTCGGAATTTCCGACAACAAATGTTGGATAGCCATGCTCTCAAAGTGTCTGACAACAAATGTGTTCCTTCGGATTATACGATTGTGTGTGTACACAAGTCCATGGGACTAAAATCCAAAGTACAAACACGCATGCTCCGAACCATTGCTAACCATCAGACAACATTAGCAGTAGTTGCCCAAAGGATGGGGATAAAGAGCTCAAATACAACATAGTTTTGTCTATGTTGGCTGAAAAAGTTTTGCCGTCTGTATGTAGAACAAGTTCACCGCCAACACCCTTCAGACATAATTCCATGGATTTGTCTGATGGAAGTCCGGTCATGTGTATGAGGCTTTAGCTGCGTACACTCGATCGGAAATTCTGACAAGAACATTTTGCGAGCTTTTGGTTGGAAATTCTGACCATGTGTAGGCTCCAACGGACATTTTCTGTCAGAATTTCCGACAGCAATACTTTGAGAGCTGGTTCTCATTTTTTCTTGTCAGAAATTCCAATCGTCTGTATGCAATTCCGATGCACAAAAAAACATGCATTGAATCATTGAACTTCATTTCTTCTCGGGTCGTCGTAGTGTTGTACATCACGGCGTTCATGGCGTTCAGAATTTCCGACAATATTTGTGTGACCGTGTGTATGCAAGACAAGTTTGAGCCAACATTTTGTCAGAAAAAATCCACGGTTTTGTTGTCTAGTGCAGCCAACATGTCTATGAACTGGTAAGATGCAATATATTGAGGTCAATTCACAAAGCTTTATTTTCAGATTGCGAGTGTTATTTTAACGATTTTGCACGTTATTGAAGCTAGTTCAATTCACTAAACGATTTAACGCTTTGAAAAATCATCAAATAACGTTTCCCTACACAGAACCGATATTTTAAGGTGTGGATCCTTATTAAAGAGTCAAATCGTTATTTTAAAGATTCAAAACGTTATTTTAAAGAGTCAAATCGTTAAATATGTACAGAAGTGCAATTCACAAACATTTTTTTGACAGTTATCAATCGTTAAGCAATCGTTAAATTAACACCTCCCTCAGGGTGGCGTTATGACATTTCCCAGGCAATATTTTGTTGTTAGAGGAAGCTTTTGGCGATTTTTGTAGTGTAGTGTAGTGTTGGGCAAGATAGAACCGTGCTCTATTTGAACTTAAAATTATCCAGAGGCGAAGAAGAACATGTTAGAATGTTGTTCAGATTTATAAACGTGTATTCCCTTCACATACTATTTTGGATGACTTTTCTGAAACCCAGGTGATAGCTAACTTCCGATTATCATCTCCCATGATTTATTCTCTGTATGAGGAAATACACATGGCTTTAGAAAAGCACACACTAGAAGTTTTGCACATCACATGCTCAATCTCCATGTGTCTTGCTTGTGTCTCTCTCTCTCTCTCTCTCTCTGTATCTGCTCTTTTCCACATGCAGCTGTTCTCCTCCCCTTCTGCTCCCAGAATGCATCTCTCCAGCATTATTTAACGATCTTAAGAGTTATTTTAACGTCCCAAATGTTAATAATAACGTCTGAGTAGTTAGCATAACGATTGGATAAAGAGTCAGTTGAAAACCATAACGACTATGTTAAATAACGATTATAGCTTTCGTGAATACCATGTTTGCTAGCGTTAAATAAGGAGTGCTAATTTAACACCTGAAGAAAACCAATAACGTTTCTCTTTGTGAATTGACCCCATTATATTATATTTTTCATTTTGGGTTTAATACCGCTTTAATTCCTTTCATATATTTATTTTCAAGCACTATATTAATAGTAACATTTGGGTGAAAATTAGCCCAGCATTTTTCAATTCACATCCATTGAACACAGGGTGTTAAGGCCTACCTTACTTCCCAAGCTGGAGTCATAGAATCATGCAAGGAACATCACTTTGTTACTAGATAGAGCTGATCCCTGCAGCATTTAGGATCCACCTACTGCAAGATTAAAAAAGACAGCAAAGAGGACTGAATTGGACTTAGAACATCTGCAAAAACATATACACTGTACTGTGTATATAATATATAAAACATACATACACACAAACGCAACACACTTGTGATGATATAACATTGTATTAAAATGTTTACACTTAAATGAGATTTTAGTTATTGAATTTACATTTACTACCCTATTATTCAACATATTTTCTAAACACATGAATGATGTGAACTTAGTATAACTGTAATCAATTATCTGTTGCACACATACTGTGTGACTTCATTAATCAAAGTGTTTGACATAAGTCAATGACTGTATTGCTTGGTAGCATCAGATTAGGAAGTATTCTAGAATATTATTATTATACACGATGTATATAGTGCCAACATTTTACGCAGCGCTTTACAATGTATAAAGGGGGAGGGGGACAACACAATTACAGTACAGTTCATTACAGAAGGAACAGGAGGGCCTTGCTCGTAGAGCTTACATTCTAAAGCAGTGGTTCTCAACCCTCCTAGGGACAAGTAATTTGTGCCCGCCCCCAGGCCACGGACATTTAGCGCTGCCTGAATCCCTTCCACTACAAGGGCCAGATTCTCTAAGAAATTTGCCGGCGTAGCGTAAGCCATTTACACTACGCCGCCGCATCGTACTAGAGCAAGTGCCGTATTCCCTAAGCATTTGCTCCGTTGTTTGCGTTGGCGTAGCGAAAATGGCCCAGCGTAAGCCCGCGTAATTCAAATGAGGCGGCTCGTATTTAAATGAAGCGCGCCCCCGCGTCGAACGAACTGCGCATGCGCCGGCCGGGGAAAAAGCCCAGTGCGCATGCTCCACCTCACGTCGGAAAGCGTCGTTGAAACCGACGTCAAAACGACGTGAGCGTCATTTACGCAACTCCCTATTCGCGAACGAGTTAGTAAAACGACGTAAGCGATGGAAAAAGCTGACGCTGACCCGACGCCATACTTAACATGGCATCCGACGGCACCCGACGGCATCCGACAGTACTTCGTAAGGTTACTCCACATAGAAGCTGGGCTAACCTTACGCAGACGAAAACGACGTACGCGACGACGGGGCGGCGTAAAAGCGATCGGGAATCGGCGTACTAGCCTCATTTGCATAGGCAAATGAGAAAACATTGTAAAGGCCACCTAGTGGCCGGAGTTGTCATTACACCTACGATCCGCAAGTGTAATGGTTTTACACTTGTCGGATGTTGCAGCGTATCTATGCAAAAGTGATGCTAAGCATCACGCGCATAGATACGAGCCAAAAAAAAAGGCGATACGACGGGGTATCTGAGATACTCCGGCGTATCGCCGCTGAGAATCTGGCCCTTACAGTATTCAAACCACTTATGGTATATTTTACGATGTACCACTCTTTCTCTTTGTTCCCCTTTCTTTCCCTTTAATCTCTCTCTATCCTAATTTCTTGTTTTTTCCCCCATCCCTCACACTAGCAGTCTTTCTTGTTCTGTCTCCTATCTCTTATTCCTTCTCTCCCCTTTTCTTTGTTCCTCTCCCTCTTTTCCTCTCCCTTCCATGTATTCTCTATTTGTATTCCTTTTTTTACTCCTTGGTGGGGGGAGGGGGTATAAGTGGCATTGCTGGCACAGAGTTGGGATGAGTGGCAGTGCTGGGGGGAGTTCTGATTTTTGTTTGCCTTACCATGTCCTTCCTTAAACAGAATGCCAAGTTAAAAAGTTTGTAGCAGTTGACGTTTTATTTTATTTTTTTATTTCAAGTAAATTGTTTATTTAGGGATTTCCAGTAGAGGAAGAACCACGTATACAACAGGAACTACAGCATAACATGGAACTTCGAACAGAAAATAATATCAAACTACTGTATTTGATTGGTCATTGTGGAAAATAAATTAAAAAGGATAAGAGTGGGGGGGGGGCACAGGATGGTTGTGGTCAAAGCACTGACATTATATATGGAAGACAGATGGTGTTGAAAGCACTCAGCCCTGTGCAGTGATGTTTTTTCCAATTTGACGTAGGTGGTCTCTTTCAGAGAAGTGGCTTGGACAAATTATGAAACATCTTCAACATTACAGAACATGCCCAGTGGAATGTGACTAAGTAATGCTAGATATATCAAGACCTGGGTGGTAAATAACCTTGCAAAACTTTGGATTGGAAATATAGTAGTGTTTTTAGAAATGGAACAAGTTAAATGATAAAATTGGCACTTATACAAGACAAAGTATGAGTTACGGCATTTCCATTCCTAGTCCTGAGCTATTTCACCAGGAAGCTGTGACTGCACACTGCCAATGACACATGGCTGAGGTATTCCCTGTCCCAGAGCCACACATGTACACAAACCTTGTGTACGTGCAGCTGTGGGGCAGGGAAATCTCAGCCACTTATGATTGGTGATGCGTAGCGACAGCTTCTTGGCAGGATAACTCAAGTGGATTTGGATGAGGATTCGAACAAGCCCAAGCTCATCCTTATACAGGAGTAGCCTAAGGCCGCGTACACACGATCAGACATGTCCGATGAAACTTGTCCGACGAACCGTTTTCATCGGACCAGGCTGAAGTGGTCTGTTTGTCTGATGTGCGTACACACCATCGGACCAAAATCCCATCGGACCAGAACGCGGTGACGTTGAACACAACGACGTGATGAAAAAACAAAGTTCAATGCTTCCAAGCATGCGTCGACTTGATTCTGAGCATGCGCGGGATTTTGGTCCGATGATTTTGTGTACTAACCATCGAACCTGTACGACGGACAGGTTTCCAGCGGACATGTTTTCAAGCATGTTTTGAAACTTTGGTCCGCTGGAAAACGGTCCGAAAGCCGTACACACGATTGAACATGTCCGCTGAAACTGGTCTGTGGACCAATTTCAGCGGACATGTTCGATCGTGTGTACGCGGCCTTAGGCGTTACAAGGTACCCTTACAAATACAGAAGACTGGAAAAAAAGATTTTTGATATAGTAATGAAACTTGGCTCTGTTTTATACTCATAACTAAACTGGTTTAACCATGCCTATTGAGTCATGGCAACTTTAACCACTTGCCGACTGCCTAACGTAGATTTACGTCGGCAGAACGGCACAGGCAGGCAAAGTAACATATATTATATATACACATTTCTTTGAACCTGCCGCCTAGTGGGCTAGCGCGTGCTGCGAGCTCCATGACTGTGCCCACGGGACCCACGTATTCGATGTCTGTTGGTGTCCTGCAGTCACGTCACGGAGCGACAGAACGGGGGGGGCGTTGTACACAAGGCATCTCCCTGTTCTGCCTAGTGACAGGACACTGATCGTCTGCTCCCTCTCATCTGGAGCAGTGATCAGTGTAGTGTCACAGTAAGTCCAGCCCCCACACAGTTAGAATCCCTCCCTAGGACACACTTAAACCCTTCCTCGCCCCCTAGTGGTTAACCCCTTCACTGCCAGTGTTATTTACACAGTAATCAGTGCATTTTTATAGCACTGATCTCTGTATGAATGACAATGCTCACAAAATAGCGTCAAAAGTGTCCGCACAATATCGCAGTCTCGATAAAAATTGCAGATCGCCGCCATTACTAGTAAAAAAAATAATACTAAAAATGCCATAAAACATCCCCTTTTTTGTAGATGCTATAACTTTTATGCAAAGCAATCAATATATGCTTATTGCGATTTTTTTACCAAAAACATGTACAAGAACATGTATCGACCTAAACTGAGGACATTTTTATATATATATATATATATATATATATATATATATATATATATATATATATATATATATATATTTTTTGGGCATATTTATTATAGCAAAAAGTAAAAAATATTGCTTTTTTTCAAAATTGTCCGCAGAGGTGATCAAATACCACCAAAAGAAAGCTCTATTTGAGGGAAAAAAGGACGTCAAATTTGTTTTGGAGCCACGTCGCACGACCACGCATCAGTTAAAGTGACGCAGTGCCGAATTGCAAAAAATACCTTGGTCAGCCATATCCTCCAGGGCTGAAGTAGACCTACTTTGGTCTTCCAATGACTAATGCCCCGTACACACGTTTGGAAATTCTGGCAAGAAAAGTCCGATGTGAGCTTTTGGACGGAAATTCCGACTGTGTGTTTGCTCCATCGGACTTCAGAATCAAGCAGAAGAGCCAAACTGCCTATTGAACTTCATTGCTCTCGGCTCGTCATACGTTTGGACGTGTGTATGCAACACAATATAGATAATTGGGTCTAAGGTCCCCAGACCAAAGAACCCAAAGCGAGCAAAGGGCCAGTAGGACTTTTCCCTCCCCCTCTCCTGTTTCCCTCCCTGTACCTTTCCCTGGTTTCAGTCTCCTCCACACCCTCTCCCCACTCTACTGTCTATCTTCCTCATTTATCACCCAACACCATTCACCTTTTCGCATCCACCATCACTCAGCCATCACGTGTGCTGCACCACCTCCTTCACTTGTCCCATATTCATTATTTAGCTCTGGATATTAATCCTACTTTATCTTATATATTTGCCAAGTAGGTTCTCATATATACACATGCCCTCCCATGGCCACCACATGGGACCTGCGCCCGGCCAGCCCTGCCGTGCTTCGCTCGGTGGGCTTATTTAGGTAAGCGACTGAGCCCTGTGTCCCCTTGATGTTTTATATTGCCTTGTTCCCCTTTGTGATTTTCATTGTTTGTTTTTCCATCACTACTTTCAGATATGCTCCTGATGAAGTGGCTATGCCACGAAACTAGTCGAGTTTCTGCGACCTCCAACCCACTGTATCATCCCTTCTAGGGATCTTCTTATGGTGTTGTGCTTGGTTACTACTGTTTTAATTATGTGTTACGCTATTGTTTTGTAATTAATAAACTTTACCTTTTTAATTTTTGTAATTTGATATTGCTATTTTTTCTTATCAGTACCGCAATAGTCCTACTGGCCCTTTGCTCACTTTGGGTTCTTTGGTCTGGGGACCTTAGACCCAATTATCTATATTCAGATTTTCAGGATGATAGTACCCTATATCCCAATGTTTATGTATTCTATACCAGAGGCTCCAACAATCATGTATAAAACACAAGTTTGAGCCAACATTCCATCAGAAAAAATCCACAGTTTTCTTCCCGGAATTTCCGATCGTGTGTACTGGCATTAAGGGGGCAACCTTTCAAGATCAGAAATAACTGTTGCAAGAAACTTTATTTGTTGTCCTGTATCTTCCTGAAGCTCCATACATTAAATATCCGGGTTGGAGGACTCAGCACTTTCATACTGGGTTTGCTTTTACATTTATACATAATCACTAATTGCACAGGTGGTACTGTAACTACATGCTAGTTTCCATCCTTTCCTACACCTTCCACCCCCCACCCGTTATGCTGCAGTTGTTCAGCTAGTGGAAGAGTAATGAGTTTGGCCAGGTGTGGCCTAGAGAGGCTTCTGCCTCTGAATTAAATAGGATCGCAGTTTGGACAGTAATTTCCTGGGTAAGGTTCAACAGAATGAAATCTCGTCAGATTCCCTGCTGAGAATCCATCAACAAGCATTTATTTGCAGGCTAAGCTACACCTGCTTGCACACCATAATAATACACAAGTGAGTTAAGCTAGCTTGCCAAGACAAATTAGCTAGATTTTGGTTAAAAATTGAATTTAGAGCACAACAGATAGCAAAGAAATGCTTTCACTAGATGTGCTCAGGGGAAGCTGTCTATACTTGGTGCTTGGTAATAGTGTTCTTTTTATTTAATAAATCAAGAGTACAAATATAATGTTTATTTACAGATGCAATCAGTTTGTTTTATTGTATCTACATAAGTCATTCTGCAACGTCTATCAATTTCACTTTGTAGTAAGTAAATGTACCGAAAGAGAAAACTCTTTCAAAGATAATATTTTTATGAGACATAACATCAACATTTAATTTACTGGTATATGAGTTAGAAAAAATGGGGAATGGTTGACCTCCTTCTAAAAATACAAATTCCTTGGTTGTCTTACTGATCCAATGGCTTTAGTACCCTATGTATCACTGATTTAGAACAAGTATGCAGATTCAACGTTCTGCCTAAATGTGGTTGTTAAGCCACTATAGTATATTCATACCATCCCCTCTGTTAACCGCTTGAATGAATGAATGAATGAATGAAAACTTGTATAGCGCGGCACATGCGAACTGAATCGCCTCTGGGCGCTTGTTGTTCCTGTCTCCTTTGATATCAAAAGAGAAAAGTCTTGACCTTTTTCCTAAATGCTAGGTGGTTCTCCTCCAACCGAATGCTGGTTGGCAAAGCGTTCCATAGTCTGGGACCTTGGATCGCGAATCTTCTTTCTCCTTTGGACTTGAAGTTGGCTTTCGGAACCTGGAGCAGGTTCTGATTCGTGGATCGCAAAACGCGATTGGGATTATGCGCTTTTATTATTTCGCATAAATAAAGGGGGGCATTCCCATGGACACATCTATGCGTAAGACAGAGAGCTTAAAAAGCAATTCTGTCTTTGACTGGCAGCCAATGAAGGGCTCTCAGTGAAGGTGAGATGGATTCCCAGGGTTTTTTCCCAGTCACAAGTCTGGCGGCCGTATTCTGAACGACTTGCAGGTGAGCGATTTGGTACTTGGGGAGGCCGAGGTAAAGGGCATTTGCATAATCCAGCCTGGAGTTTACAATTGCTCCCACCACGACCGCTAAATCTTCTTTAGGGATGAACGGAGTGAGTCTGCGTAGTAGGCGCAGCAGATGGTGAGATCCGCTGACTACTGACCCTATTTGTGCGTCCATTGTCATAAAGGAGTCAAAAATGACCCCTAGGCTTTTGACTTTGGCGCTAGGGGTGATGAGCTTGCCCAAAATAGGCGGGGGGGTCCACGATGTTGAAAGTTGATTCCTGCGCTTGGCGTGAAACAGGAGAAGTTCTGTTTTCGCTCCATTGAGTTTAAGATAACTCTTTGTCATCCAGTCCTCTATCAAAGAGAGACATGTCTCTAGATTGAGGTGGTGATCCTGTCTGTTGCAGATGCGGAAATACAGTTGCGTATCATCTGCATATGAGTGATAGAGCAGTTTTTGGCTGCTGATAATCTCAAAAAGAGGACGAAGATATATGTTAAACAGCACTGGTGACAGAGGCGATCCTTGAGGGACTCCGCATGTTACTGTGCATTTTTCAGACGTAAAAGGTCCTAACTTCACTGTTTGCGATCGGTTTTCCAGAAAAGAGGAGAACCAAGATAAATCGCCTTCTGCGACTCTGGCTACTTCAGCAAGCCGAGTCAGTAACAGATTGTGGTCTACAGTGTCGAAAGCTGCACTTAGGTCCAACAGAACTAGAAGACAAGATTCTCCTTCGTCTGCGGCCTTGAGAACATCGTCCCATACTTTCAGCAATGCTGTTTCCGTCCCGTGTCCGGGACGGAAGCCTGATTGCAATGGGTCAAGTAGCTTGTAGGTATCTAGATGCAGTTGCAGCTGTTGTACCACTATTTTTTCCATTATCTTAGAGAGTACGTTGAGGCTTGTTATGGGACGGCGGTGGAGTGGGTCCTTGGGGTCTAGGGAGGGTTTCTTCATGATGGGTTGGATTATACCCTCTTTCAACTGTGAGGGCACTGTGCCCTCCAAGAAAGACTGGTTGATAAGTTGCGTGATGTGAGGAGCCAGGATGTAGGCGCATTCCTTCAGCAGTTTTGTGGGGATAATGTCATTTGGCGCTGTGCCATTACGCAGAGTACAAATGACATTCTTAGTGGTCTCGATGGAGATGGGTTCCAGGGTAAACTTACCTGATATAGGAGAATTACTATGGGTGCTGTGTGAGAGGCTGCAGGGGGGGCTGAGGGGAGAATTGTTTTGCTGAATGCTTTCACGGATTGCCTCGATTTTATTAATGAAGCAATCCGATAGTTCATTGCAAAATTCTTGTGTGTCCGAACTGGGGGCTTCAATGCATCCTGGTTTCATGGTCTGGGTGACCATCTTGAAGAGTTCGCAGGGGCGGTTTAGGGCACCGTTTATAGCCTCCAAAAAATACTTTTTCTTGGCTTGGAAAATTCCTTTGTGGTATTTTCTTGTAGTCGCCCTGTAGATGGATAGGTTTAGCTCTGAAGAACATCTTTTCCAGGCAGATTCTGCCCTTCTGCGTTCTTGCTTCAGTAACGACAGCTGGTTGTTAAACCAGCTGCGGTTGTTTTTCCGAATGCGGGTTCTTCGTTTCGGCGCTACCAAGTCGGCTGACTGTAGCATAGCCGAGTTTATGGCTTCCAATGTTTCAACGGCCGTTTGATGCGGCTGAGTTGTTTCTATTTTTTTCCTTAAAGTCGTTTTGAAGAGTTCCGAGTGGAGCTTCTTCTGACATCTAGTCCAGTGTGTTGTCACTGGATTTGATGTTTTTGTTGCAGGGGGGATAGTGGAAATACTGAATATAATTGCATGGTGGTCTGTCCATGGCAATTTTTCATTTTCCCAAATTTTTATTTCCAGAGCTTGTCTGAAAATAAGATCAAGTGTGTGACCTGAAGCATGTGTGGGCCCACATACTAGTTGCTGCAATCCTAATCCTTCCAGGTGGTCAATACAGGCGTCGGCAATGGGGTCTTGTGAGGAGTTGGCCCAGAGATTGAAATCCCCGAGCAGCAAAAGATGTTTGCTGTTGAGGGTGTAAGTGGAGAAGAAATCCGTCCATGATGATAGCAGCTGCGATTTTGGGCCGGGCGGCCTATAGCAGAGCAGAATGTGGACGGTCTCCTTTGAACTTGCTTGCAGTTGCAGAGTAAGGGTTTCCATGAATGGAAGAGGGTTTTGGCGGACTGGTTTGGTGATCATAAGATGAGTCTTGTAGATCACCGCCAGGCCGCCTCCTCTTTGCCCTATTCTGTTTTCCGTTATGATAGGGTAATTTTCTGGCACCAGTTCTCCTAGAATGGTGTTACAGTCGGCTGTGAGCCAGCTCTCTGTAATAAAGAGACAGTCTAGGTCCTTTTGTTGAATGAAGTCGCGGATTTCTAGTCAGTGTTTCACTGCCGATCTTGTGTTGATCAGAGCACATGATATGTGCTTGAGCTGGAGTAAATGGCTGAAATGTCTGACCGTCGATCTATGATCGATTCTCAATAGTCGCTCAGTTCTTAGGGCCTTTTTGGTGATGGCTGGCAGTATTGCGGCACTTTGCCTCAAACTCCAAATGGTTTCGGCAGAATATTGCCGACATGCCATGATCGCCAATACACCAGGGGGGGGGGGGTTGGGGCAGTGGGGAGAGGAGTTGGCTAACTCCTCTCTCCTGGCTTGGTCCAGAGGAAGGCAAAAAACCCTGGCGGCGCTCGGCCAATATGCTCCGGTAGGGAAAAAATTCCTTCCTGACCCCTGTAAGAGGCGATCGGGTAACCTGCTCAGGCGGTGGGATGAGGGCTGACAGGGTGCTTCTTTAAATAAACTGGGGGCTGAGAGGGTGAAAGACAGGGCCGGGTAACTGTCCTTCTGGAGTAAGGGGGGTTTCCTGGAAGCTGGGTGAGGACAACAGAGGCGTGGGGAGCGGCGCGCCGTTAGGCCGCAAGTGAAGCCGCGGTCTTTCCTAGACCGCGGCCCCGCGATTCAGGGCGGCCTGGCACGGTGCTCTCAAAAGAGCCTCAGAACGGCGGAAATTTCCGGGCGGAGGATAAAGGAAGGGGGCCCTTGAGGATGATGGAGGTGTGGGAGTGCAGGGAGACCAAAAGATGGAGAAATGGAGATCCGTAATTGCTGCGGCTTTATCCTGAAAAGGACGGCCGTCAGCAGCTTTGGTGGAGGGCTCTTACCTGCAGAGAGCCAGGGAGCCGAGCTGGAGGAGAGGAGAGATCAGGGGCACAGGACTTCCAGGGCTGGAACTGGAGAGCGGACTAAGCTAGCAGGGCTGGGAGGGACTCTGCCTGTCTGCCTCCTACGCCTGCCTGGAGCTAAAGCACACACGCTCCTACTCCTAGGAGACGTGCGCCGTGTGGAGCTCCTGTAGCTAATCCGCCTGCCTCACTGACTGACTGAGACACTGAATAGCTTGCCGACACAGTTGCACGGCTGCGCAAAGTAACGTACCTGTGCGTTGCTTTGAAATTGCCGCTTTGCGCCCCTGCCGTGAGCTTTGTGACCGTGCCCGCAGACTTGATGTCTGTCAGTGTCCCGCGATCACGGAGCTGCAAAGGGGGAGCAGCATTGAGCCCACTTTCTTGGGACAGCGGCCATCCAGTCCTTGGTAATGTCAAGTAATGGGTTAACTGTATAGGGTTTAGGTGTTAATGGTGTTCTGTCCCTTTAAATGTATGCACAAGTTTTAGGTGGTCCAAAAGGAATCAAGGGGAGTTTCTAGAGTCCCCAGGGAGCTGATAAAAGGGGCTGCTGAGGGTCTCTACTTGCTCTTTGCAGCAACTGACCTGCAGGTGAAGAAGCTCTCGCCCTCCCTCCCTGTCACGGAATTATTATGTGGTTGGTTCATCCCGGTATCCGGGGGGGACGTGTCTTCTGGTTTAATAAAGATTTATTAGCCTGTGTGCTGAAAACTGAGCAAAGGTATTGCTGAATATTTGTTTTCTGCTAAATGTTGAAATAATGGCCGGGATTCAGATACATTGGCGCATCTTTATGCCGCCGTAGCGTATCTTCTTTACGCTACACCGGCGCAACACAGAGAGGGAAGCATACAATTCACAAAACAAATGCTCCGGCGTAGCGTATTTTCGTCGGCGTAAAGCAGCGTAAGTGGAAGTGGGTGTGATACATTTTAATGAAGCGTGACCCCATTCAAATGATGGCCACAGCTTCAAAAAACGAACTGTGCATGCGTTGGCTCTTGGACGCATCCCAGTGCGCATATTCACAGTTACGTCGAAATAGCTGCCTAAGATACGCCTACGACGTGAATGTAACCTACGCACAGCCCTATTCACGTAGTACTGCGTAAACGGCGTACGCGACGTAAAATTTGACAGCATCGTTCCCTGGCCCATACCTTTGCATTACCTACGCCTGCTATATGAGGGGTAACTTTACACCGGACGTAAGTGTATATTAATTCACCGTCACATCTACGTTTGTGAATCGGCGTATCTTACTTATTTGCATATTTAAAATGGGAACGCCGAATGCTCCCTGTCCAGCGTAACTATGCGCCCACGATACGCCGGCGTAGGAAAGTTACGTCGGTCGGAAGAAGCCTATTTTCAGGCGTATCTAGTTTTGTGGGTACGGCGCATAGATACGACGGCACATCCGTGGACTTACGCGGCGTATCAGTAGATACGTCGGCGTAAGTTCTTTCTGAATCCGGGCCAATATGTTTATCTATTTGAATATATATTTTAAAAAACAATAAAACACCGCGGCCAATTTTTGCCAGCTTATTGTGTGTGTGTGTTTTTACTAAGGTAATATGGTTGTATCCGGGGAATTTAGGTAGGGGGCCAAGTGTGGCCTGCGGTCCCATGGGGAGATGCCTATGTAAACAAGTCCTTTGCCTGTTCTTCCTAGTGACAGGACAGTGATCTACTGCTCCCTGTCATCGAGAGCAGTGATCACTGCCATGTCACTTGTAGCCCAGCCCCCCACACAATTAGAATCACTTGCTAGGACACACTTAACCCCTTCTCACCCCCTAGTGGTTAACCCCTTCCCTGCCAGTGTCATTTACACAGTAATCAGTGCATTTTCATAGCACTGGTCGCTTTATAAATGACAATGGTCCCAAAATAGCGTCAAAAGTGTTTGATGTGGCCTGCCATAATGTCGCAGTCATGATAAAAATTGCAGATCGCTGTTATTACTAGTAACAAAAAAATATTAATAAAAATGCCATAAACTATCCCCTATTTTGTAGACGCTATAACTTTTTCTCAAACCAATCAATATAGGGCCCTTTCACACGGGGCGGATCAGTATTGATCCGCCCCGTGTGTGTCCGTCTGCTCAGCGGGGATCCTCCGTAAACCCCCGCTGAGCTGTCGGCTGACAGGGCGGTCCCCGCACACTGTGGAGGGACCGCCCTATTTTTTGTCTGCTCTCCCCTATGGGGGAGCGGATGAACACGGACCGTGTGTCCGTGTTCATCCGATCCGCTCTGCAGACAGAAAAAAAAAATAGGGTTTTCTTCCGTCCGCAAAAGCGGATCTTTGCGGAGGCGGATAATTACGGGTGTCAGCGCATGAACATCCGCTGACACCCGCAATCACATAGGGACCAATGTATGTCCCGTTTTCATCTGCAACGGATGGATGAAAATGCGGACATACGGTCCGCACGTGTGAAAGGGGCCATACGCTTATTGTGATTTTTGTTACCAAAAATTATATAGAAGAATACATATCGGCCTAAACTGAGAAAGAATTTTTTTTTATATATATATATACTTTTTGGGACAGTTTGCCTTAAAGTAAGTTTCGCACCTACTGTAGGTGCTTTTTTTCATGCTTTGAGGCTTCTTAAGAACTCATTCAAAGTGAATCCATCTGTGCACTGGAAAAAACATACAAGTGCAGTAATGGGTACTTTGTATTTCATTGACAGCTCATTCAATGGCTTACCAAAGCAATTCACTGCATATATACTCGCCAGCCACTTTATTATTAGCTACTCTTTGCTATTACCGGGTTGGACCCCCTTTTGCCTTCAGAACTGTCTTAATTCTTTGTGGCATAGATTAAACACGGTGTTGGAAACATTCCTCAGAGATTTGGGTCCGTATTCACATGATAGAATCATTAAGTTGTTGCAGATTTGTCGGCTGCATATCCATGGACATGGTCAGCAACAATACTCAGGTAGGCCGTGGCTTTTAAATGAGGCTCAATTGGGGCCAAAAGTGTGCCAAGAAAATATTCCCCACACCAAACACACAATCACTACCAGCCTGAACCATTGATACAAGTCAGGATGGATCCATGCTTTCATGTTGTTTACACCAAATTCTGACCCTACATTCTAATGCAGCGTACACACAATGGGAATTTCCGATGGAAAAAAATTTGATGGATTTTTCCGTCGGAAATTTAGATGAAGCTGACTTCCATCACTCTTGCATACACACTGTCAGACTAAATTCCAACCGTCCAAAACGCGGTGACGTAAAACACTACGACGAGCCCGAGAAAAATGAATTTCAATGCTTCCGAGCATGTGTCGATTTGATTCTGAGCATGCAGGGTTTTTTTCTCAGTTGGAAAAAAAAATTCCTATAGTTTTTTTTTTCTATCGGAAAAAAATAAAACATGTTCTATTTCTAAACACAGACGGGAAAAAGTCAGATGGGGTCCACATACGATCGGAATTTCCGATTTTTTTTTACGCGGCATGACTGTTGTAGCTGAAATCGAGACTTATTTAGACAAGGCAACATTTTTTCAATCTTCTATTGTCCAATTTTGGAGTGCTTGTGCATATTGTAGCCTCAGTTTCCTGTTCTTAGCTGACAGGATTGGCACCTGGTGTAATATTCTGCTGCTGTAACCCATCCACTTCAAGGTTCGATGTGTTGTGCATTCAGAGATGGTATTCTTCCTACTTTGGTTGTAACAAGTGGTTATTGGAGTTAGGGCTCTTTCACACGGGACAGATGCGTGATGATCCGCCCCGTGAACCCCACACTGTGTAGGGACCGCCCTGTCAGATCTCCGCTCTCCCCTATGGGGGGATCGGATGAACGCGGACCATCTGTCCGTGTTCACTCGATCCGATCTGCAGACGGATGGAAAAATAGGGTTCTCCTCCATCTGCAGAATCAGAGGATTGCGGAACCGGATGTTCATCCGCTGACACCCGAAATCTCATAGGGACCAATGTATGTTCCTTTTTCATCCGTAAACAGATGGATAAAAAAGTGGACATACGGTCCGCCCGTGTGAAAGAACCCTGAAACCCCGTACACCCGGCCGAGGCTCTCGGCAGAAACCAGCGAGAACCTCGCTGGGATCCTCATTCTGTCGAGAACCTCGGTCGTGTGTACGGATTCGGTGAGCCCAGCCGTCAGGAAACCCGTCAAGCAAATAGAGAGCAGGTTCTCTATTTGCTTGACGGCCCGTCGGGATGAATGGCTGGTCGCCTTTCCCGACGGACTGGTCGCCGAATCTGACGGCCGGCCGAGAACCTCGACGGGCGGAACGATGTGTTCCGCCCGTCGAGGTTCTCGGCCGTGTGTACGGGACCTCACTGTTGTCTTTCTATCATTCAAAAACAGTCTGTCCCTTCTCTTCTGACCTCTAACATCAACATGGCATTTTCCTCCACACAAATGACGCTCACTGGATAGTTTCTCCTTTTCGGATCATTCTCTTTAACCCCTAAAGATGGTTGTGCATGAAAATCCCATTAGTTTAGCAGTTTTTGAAATACTTGGACCAGCCTGTCTGATACCAACAAATGTCTCATTCAAAGTCACTTAAATCTTCTTTCTACCCCATTATGAGGCTCAGTTTGAACTTCAGCAAGTCGTCTTTATCACATCTAGATGCCAAAATGCACTGAGTTGCTTCCAGGTGTTTGGCTGGTTAGCAATTTGTGTTACAGAGCAATTGAACAGGTGTAATTAATTAAGTAACCGGTGAATGTATGTGAATCTAGCCTCTAGCTCTGATAGTGAATAAGTGTTTGTAATTGGGCGGTAGTTGAATAAGGTCTCACATAAGTGCCCTTTGGTGACTATTTCCACCACTGCAAACTCCTCTAATAAAATATTGTTATTCACAATAATATAGCAAGTGGATCGTTCTTTATGAAGATGATAATTTGTTGTTATTGTTGCTCTCATGTTATTTCGGCACAGTGTTTCTGCTCTCTGTAATGGTAGAAAACTCAGCATTCACTAATAGACAATTTAATTAGCTGTATACTTTAAGCAGACCTTCCTTGTGATATGCAATATGGATATGATGGGCTGTCAAAAACATATTATTTCTGGTTATCCTGCTGTTCTTTTATTCCCATCACTTTATTTTCTTCCCTTCTTGGGGATAATTTATTATTTATAGACAGAAGAAATGTTTGCATATGTCTCTGGCTTTATGTCTAAGACTGAAAGCTGGTTTGAAAAATGACAGCATGCGTGTCTAAGGAAAACCACATTTTTCCAAATTAAAATATGCTATTTTTTTCCTAGCTTTTTTTTTTTTTTTTTTTTTAGTCTTGAATTATGGTTTATTTCTTCTGTTACCTTGGGAAGTTTTGCTGAAATAGTTTCTATTTCTTTATCTGGCATTTGTAGGAAATGAAATGCACACTTTTGATAGCCCGTAAAAAAAAAAGATTCTGCTATTGTGATAACAAATTCTGCTTTATAGTAAGTGGGGCACCTCCTGGTGTTTATGTATGAAGGAGAGGCACGGGTGACATAAGAAGGGTTAGAGGTACAGAAAAATAGCTGTGAGTAAAGATGAAAGTTAAACAGCATGAACATGATCCAAAAATAAATAGAAGAAAAAAAGCTTTAAAAAAAATATAAAGTTTATTTTTTACTTGGAATAAAAGAGTGGTTGGTAGGGCTACATTTTGGCTCTTGGGGTTTCCATTACATTTGTTTCTGTACAGACACATCAACATGATGAGATCTAATCACTTATAATCAGAATCCAGCAATAGTAAAATGGGGCAAATAACTGCTAATCCTAAAACTAAACAAACGTTATTGTTCTGAGTTACTCACGTCTCTCACTGAACTCCTTTCTATGCATTTGCCATTCTTCAGTAGACATGTGCAGACTGGAATATTTAGTTTCGTTTTTTCGTTTTCGTCCAGAAAATAAATTTATTTAGTTACTCCCGAAAATCGTTTTGATTTATTTTGTTTTTGTCGGGAAAGTTTTCATCCGAAAACAACGATTTTCGATGACTTTGTCGAATTAACCACTTCAGCCCCGGACCATATTGCTGTCCAAAGACCAGAGCACTTTTTGCGATTCGGCACTGCGTCGCTTTAACTGACAATTGCGCGGTCGTGCGACGTGGCTCCCAAACAAAATTGGCGTCCTTTTTTTCCCACAAATAGAGCTTTCTTTTGGTGGTATTTGATCATCTCTGCGGTTTTTATTTTTTGCGCTATAAACAAAAACAGAGCGACTATTTTGAAAAAAATTCAATATTTTTTACTTTTTTCTATAATAAATATCCCCAAAAATATATAAAAAAATAATATTTTTTCCTCAGTTTAGGCCGATACGTATTCTTCTACATATTTTTCGTAAAAAAAATCGCAATTAGCGTTTATTGATTGGTTTGCGCAAAAGTTATAGCGTTTACAAAATAGGGGGTAGTTTTATGGCATTTTTATTATTATTTTTTTTTTACTAGTAATGGCGGCGATCAGCGTTTTTTTTCGGTACTGCGATATTATGGCGGACACTTCGGACACTTTTGACACATTTTTGGGACCATTGGCATTTTTTTAGCGATCAATGCTATAAAAATGCATTGGATTACTATAAAAATGCCATTGGCAGTGAAGGGGTTAACACTAGGGGGCAGGGAAGGGGTTAAGTGTGTTCCTATTTGTGTTCTAACTGTATGGGGGGGGTGGACTCACTAGGGGGAATCACTGATCTTCCGTTCATACATTGTATGAACAGAAAATCAGCGTTTCCCCCGCTGACAGGAACGAGCGCTGTGTGTTTTCACACACAGCTCCCGTTCCCCGCTCTGTAACGAGCGATCGCGTGTGCCCGGCGGCAAACGCGCCCGCCGGGCACACGCACAGGACTCGGGGGCGAGCGGGGGGCGCGCGCGCGGGCCGCCGGTGGTGCGCACGCGCCCCCTAGTGGCCGCGAAAGGCGCGACGTAGAGCTACGGGCTCTCGCGCACCCGTGCCGACCTGCCGCCGTATAACTGCGGCGGCTGGTCGGCAAGTGGTTAAACGACGGACATTCGACAAAGCATCGAACATTGTCGTTCTGAATACGGTGAATATACCTATTCCCTGTATTCAGAACGACGATTTTTCGATGACTTTGTGAAATTGAAAGACGGAAATTTGACAAAGCATCGAAAATTGTCGTTCTGAATACAGGGAATAGGTCACTGTATTCAGAACGACGATTTTCGATGACTTTGTGAAATTGAACGACGGAAATTCGACAAAACATCGAAAATCGTCGGATCTGAACGAAAACGAAAATAAAGCATTTTTTATGTCGGATCTTTCGGTTTTCGTTTCTTGCGCTTTCGTTTTCGTTAGTTAAAACGATAACGAAAATACCCGATTTTCGGACGAAAATGCATTCTAACGAAAACGAATGCACATGTATATTCTTCAGGGCTTAAGCCTGGTGCACAATATGACCCAACATTAGTACCCAACATTAGTACAGCAATCTTCCCCACTGAGCTTTCGTGTTCTGACAGGGGGCTGCCCGCCAGAACACTCCGATCAGCTCTCTCTGTCATTGGCTGAGAGCACTCACTGGGAGTCGGACGGTTGATGGTTTTCCAGCATGCTTGTCCAACAGAGACCAGCCAAACGGCTGGCTTCTGTCGAATCGACTGGCTTCTGTCACATCGGCTGCCATACACACAGGAATGTCAGCTAGTTTTTGTTGAACCGGCCAATGTTGACCAGCATTCAGCCCATGTGTACGGGGCTTTAGTTAAATTATCACTTTCTTGGTGTGGCTACATATGATCAGAAGAAACATGCCAAAATCAGCCCAATGCATGGAAAGGTATCTCATAACATTGCCTCATATTAAGGGCTCCGGGATCATTTAGGCTGGGTTTACACTATTGCGACTTGGATGTGGGTTTCCCCACAGCCAATTGGCGTGTCAGGAGATTGTGACTGAAGCCCCGTACACACGGTCGAGGTTCTCGGCAGAAACCAGCAAGAACCTCGCTGGGAGCCGCATTCTGCCGAGAACCTCGGCCGTGTGTACGCTCTCGGCGAGCCCCGCCCGTCGGGAAACCCGTCGAACAAATAGAGAACAGGTTCTCTATTTGCTCGACGGCCCGTCGGGATGAATGGCTGGTTGCCTTTCCCGATGGGCGGGTCGCCGATTCTGACGGCTGGCAGAGAACCTCCACGGGCGGAACGATGTGTTCCGCCCGTCGAGGTTCTCTGCCGTGTGTACGGGGCCTGACTCTCTGTGGAGACGGTTTACACAGCTCCTGGATGGCTGCAGAGCGAATTGCACAGGATTTCTGTGCAACTTCTGGTCTGTTTCAGGTTTAAATTCAGACCAAAATCTGACCTGAAACAGTGACAGGGACGCACCAGACCCCCTTAAGACTGGGTTCAAATCATTGCGAATTGGATGCAGGATCTCTGTATTCAATTCGCAATAGCAGGAGTTTTTGACATATGGCTACCCATCACAGATTGCTACGGAAATGACATTCCATTGCCGCCATCTTGCTACACCCCACACTCCTGCACAGTAATGATAGAGTTAGAAGGGGGCAAGTGGACATCTTATTACACCCATCAGAGTTTTAGATTTCATAGTCAGGGCCGATCCTAGGGTCACAAGCGCCTGGGTGCAGAAATATTTCTGGCGCCCCCACATGGGCGTTGTCATTTTACTAACTCCTCCCCTTTACACCTCATTACGCATCACATCTGTAGATGGACTAGGCACAGGAATGAGCAGGGGCTGTGTATCCTATGCAATCTATCATGCCATAAAACATCTAGAGCAGGGGAAGCCCAGAGCACGTGTAAAGGGATGCTGGGGATGCCTCCCCCAGCGCACAGCACAATGAACACTGTGACTCACCTTGATTCTCTCTCTCTCTCTGCAGCCTGAGATAGAGATGGGAGTGGGAGGCATTCCAACTGGAGTTGGTGGAGACAGTGCGGGATCCAAGACTCCCAAGTGTTAGGAATTCATTCCTACACATTAGCACTCAGCAGCCACTGAAAACTAGAGCTCTCATGTCAGGAAGAGGAGCGGCCCCTCCCCCGAGCACTGCCAGGCTGGACGGGCTGCCCTATGCTCACACATCAGTTCTGGATGGACACACACCTATGCTCAGAACACTAGTTATGAAAGGACACAAACAAGGAGAGAAGGAGGGAGGGGAGAACTCTGGCACTTCTGTGCCCCCACCTCTGCAGGCGCCTGGGTGCAATGCACCCTGTGCCCCCTGCCTAGGATCGGCCCTGTTCATAGTTATTTTTAACACAAAACAGAGCTTATATGCTGAAATACAGTATTTGGAAATCTGACAGACTGTTTACATGTTAAATGTGAAAATCAGAGGTGTTCTGTCACATTAGCAACCATGTAAGGTCAGCAGGTTTGCTTCTGATTTTAAAATTTTACATCTAAACAGTCTGTTGGATTTCCCAATACTGTATTTAAGCATATACTGTAAGCTCTGTTTTGTGTTGGAAATAACTGTGAAATCTAAAACTCGGATGGGTGTAACAAGATGTCCGCTTGCCCCCTTCACACTCTATCATTACTGTGCAGGAGTGTGGGGTGTAGCAAGATGGCGGCAATGGAACGCCAGTTCCGGAGCATTCTGTGATGGGTAGACATATGTGATGAGACACCGGCTCTCTATGGAGCAGCAGGTCCGGTTTGCTTTGGTCCATCTTTTGGTCTGTTTGGCAGCGTACACACGAGGATACATGTCCGATGAAAACGGATGAATCCATTCGATGCATGCAGGAGATTTCGGTCTGCTGGTTAGGCGTACTAACCAGCGGACATGTCCGACAGACAGGTTTCCAGCGGACAAGTTTTAAAGCATGTTTTAAAACTTTTGTCTGCTGGAAACCTGTCTGCTAGCCCGTACACACGATCGGATATGTCCGCTGGTTGTCGGGGTATGCGGGCGGGGGCTTATCGGAATCTGGGAGCCACCTTTAATAAGGTGGCCCCCAGATGCCGGCCCCCCACCCTATGTGAATGAGTATGGGGTACATCGTACCCCTACCCATTCACCTGGGGGAAAAATGTAAAGTAAAAAAAAAACACACAACACAGATTAATAAAATAATTTATTAGTCAGCTGGGGGTCTTCTGCCGGGGCCCCCCTTTCTTCTTTAAGCTCTTTTACACGGGGGGTGTCTGAGCGGTGCGCATCGACTTATATAGGCTTAGGGCATGGTCACCGGTCAACCTTTGTGACATCACATTCCCATCATGCCCCGGGAATGTGATGTCACAAAGATTGAGGTCGCAGGGTGGCATCCACTGGAAACCTGTCTGTCGGACATGTCCGCTGGTAAGTACGCCTAACCAGCGGACCGAAATCTCCTGCATGCACTGTGGCCACCAAGAAGAAGAAGATGCGGGACGAGAAGGCCAGCGGAGGGAGAAGAAGATGGAAGAATACGCCAGTCAAAATGCGGACGAGAAGACCCAAGAAAGAAGCAGAGGAAGAAGAAGATGGAGGAAGAAACCTGAATGAAAGAAGAAAAGAAGAAGATGGAAGAAGAAGCAAGGAAAGAAGATATTAATAAAGATATTAATAAAGGACTTATCAAAAACCGGCTATTGTAATTTTTTTTCACTTTTGACACTTTTTTGGGTGAAATGTACAATGTACCCATTACCATTTCACACAGGGGGGACGGGATCTGGGGGTCCCCTTTGTTAAAGGGGTCTTCCCGATTTAGATAAGCCCCCCGCCTGCAGACCCCCACAACCACCTGCCAGGGTTGTGGGGATGAGGCCCTTGTCCCCATCAACTAGGGGAGAAGGTGCTTTGGGGGGGACTCAAAAGCACCCTCCCATGTTGAGGGCATGTGGCCTGGTACGGTTCAGGAGTGGGGGGGCGAACTCTGTCCCCCCCTCGTTTCTGCCACTGACCAGGTTAACGATAAGGGTCTGGTGTGGATTTTTGGTGGGACTCCACTCCATTTTTTTATTAAAATTTGGGGTGGAGTTCCCCTTAAAATCAATACCAGACCTGATGGGCCTGGTATGGATATTTGGGGGGAACCCCACGTCATTTTTTTTTTTTACGCCGGGGTTCCCCTTAATATGCATACCAGACCTGAAGGGCCTGGTAATTGAATTTGGGGGGACCCCACGTTTTTTTTTTTTTAGGAATGAATTTCCTCAGAATTGCCGGAGCCGACAATTCATTATAGCCGCAAGTGAATTTTAAATGCCTTTTTTTCCTTCAGAATGTCATTTTGTGCAGGGACAGTTCTGACCACGGGAAACATGCACTTTTTCACATGCTGACTTTACACCCCCCCTAGGTATGAAATTTAAAGGAATATTTCACTTTTATTGTTGCACTTTAAGCATTATTAAATTCACTGCTCCCAAAAAAACGGCTGTTTTAAAAAATAAAAAAAGCATTGATACATGTCCCCTGGGGCAGGGGACAAAACTTGCATATTAACCTTTAAAATTAACACTTTTGTTTTCTCCCATAGACTTCTAAAGGGAGTTCGGCGGCTTTACATATTAATTGCATTGCGCCGGCTGTTGCGCCCGGTTCATGGGCCTAATTAAGGATTCATTTGGAGTACTAATTAAGCCATGAACCGGCGCAGCGCATTGACAATAGTAAATCAGCCCCAAAGTCTTACAGAAAGAGATAGCCAGGCAATTAACATTTTTAGAAGTGCAAAAAAAAAAACTGGGAGCATTGCCAAGGATATTCTTTGGGGACAGGCCACGGATTGTGGGGATCTCTTCTAGAGGAGCCAATTAGCCTGTCAAAACATGTGGTTGCCAATTATGCTGGTGCAGTGCCATTTGCTCTTAAAGTGGACCTGAATTCAAGATTTGCTATGCTGTAGGGAACATCTACAAATGTTAACTGTGCCCAAGCAATGCCAAGAGAAATCTACCCTTTGTCTTGAATTCCTTTAGAAAAATAGCAATGCGGTTCCAGACATGTAGAAGTGAGTAGGCACTCCTGTGTAAATAGCCTCATAGCTGTACAATTACAATTGAGGTCATCTACGGTACCTGACCTTGATTGTAAGTCTTATTGGGTTTGGAGAAAAAGTTGGGGTAGTCACTACTGGGCTGCTTGCTAAAAAGGAAATTGTACCTGCACTGAATTTATTTCCATGCCCCTTCCTTTTTCAATTTGTGAAAATGTACTTCCTTTAATCTTGAACACTCCCCCTCAGGTTTCAGATCCCTGAACCTGAACTTTGGAAGCTGTATCCCCCCAAAAAAATTGAAGCAGAGGACAAAGGACTATCCACCAGTATTGTCCACAGTATTGTCTCCCTACAACTAATCTTTTACCCATTACTGACTTACTATGCTTTGTGCTTCACTGTATCTCTGTTTGAAGGTGGCAATCTTATCAAAGGCTGGGCTTTGCTTCAGGGGCAGGTCTGCATTGAGGAAGCAAAGTTCAGCCTCTACCAAGATGGCTGCCTTCACACAGAGACACAGTGTAAAACAAAGCATTGTAAGCACGGGGAGCAAGGGTGTCCTCCCGAAGCAAGGTGTACACACACGCAGCCCTCGAAATGTCCACTCGTCTGCTCACATTTGGCCAGTGGAAATTACCAGAGGGAGAGTGTGGAGCACAGCGGACTAGGCTGACAGTGTCCTGGCTGATCGCTTCTGGCAAAAGCGGTGCGGCCATCAGAGCTTCCTGGAGGGGAGGTCCCTGACCCCGGGCCACTCTGATGCCCTTTACAAAAGGCCACACTGCTTCTGCCCAAAGCAATCAGCCAGGAAACTGTCAGAAGCATCGAGCAGCCAGATAACACAGAGTGGGGAACTCTAGCTTAGACGCGGCTTGTATATGAATAGCTGGGCGCTGTCAAAGTCCCGCCTCCTGGCCTGGCATTGGACCAATGTGCCGTCTATTAGAGTAGCTGGTTTAGGAGTTGGGACTTCATTTGACAGTGGCTATTCAAATACAAGCTGTGTCTCAGCGGGAGATCCCTGCCTTATGTCATCTGGCTGGCAGATCCTCCTGATTCCTCCATGATTCATTGCTGGGCACTGATGAGGCTGCATGTATGGGCAATGATAGGCTGCATTGATGGATACTGATATGCTGCACTGATGGCCAATGATATGCTGCACTGATGGCCAATGATATGCTGCAAGTATGGGCTAAGATATGCTGCACTGATAGGAAATGATACACTGCACTGATTGGCAATGATATGCTGCACTGGTGGGCACTGATGCGCTGCACTGGTGGGAACTGATATGCTGCACTGATGGGCACTGATACGCTGCACCAACGGGTACTGATAGGCTGCACTGATGAGCACTGATACACTGCACTGATAGGCTGCACTGATGATCAATAATATGATGCACTGATGGGCACTGATAGGCTGCACTGATGAGCAATAATATGATGCACTGATAGGCTGCACTGATGGCCACTGATGAGGCAGCACTGGTGGTCACCAATGAGGCAGAACTGATATGCTGCATGGATGGGGCTGCACTGATGGGCGCTAATGATGCTGCACTGATGGGCATTGATGAGACTACACTGATGGGCACTAATGAGGCTGCACTGATGGCACTGTACTGATGGGCGCTGATCGGCTGCACTGATTGGCACTAATATGCTTTATGTTAATATTGTTAAAGTTGTTGTTAATATTTATTTTTGGAACATAATTCTGCATAAAATATTTAACAGTGTAATTTCATGAGATAATTTATGAGGGCGTGTTTAGGGGCAGGCTTAGGGGCAAGGTGGGGTGGGGGCAGGGTAGGGGTCAAAAACTGATTAGAAATTGCTAATCAGACAATGGCAGCTTGATCCTTCTATTAAGCTTTTGTATCAGGTTTCTCAAACCTTTGCATGCCTGCACTTTTAAATGATGGCTAAGCTCCCCCCCCCCCCTTCATGACTTTGTCAAATAGGCAGAGCATGGGTGACCTTAAAAGGATGCCACCTCCCCCCCCCCACCCCCCTGAAAAAAGTTCTGCGGATACCCATGATGGTAAGTCAGTAATGGGTAAAAGGTTAGCTGGAAGGAGCCTATGGACAATTCTGGTGAATAGTCCTTTGCCCTCTGCTTCCCTTATTATTGGGAAGTTTAGGTTCTCTTTACATAAATACCAGCCACTGAGATAACTAACTAATGTAGTAAAACAGGCACACCCTGCATTTCCACCAGAGTCAATTTCCTGTAGGCTGCAGGATGCATCCTTGGCCTGTAGCAGTAGCTGGTTATTAGCCAGGCGGTGCTGTTGTGAATTGGTGTCAGCTTCTACGCCCATTACCTATCTGCCGAAGCCTGGTATAAAAGCTGAAGCACTGGCCTTTGGACAACTTACACCAAGCATCACGTCATACTTGTTTTCTGTGGAGTTCTGTCAGTAAGGCCGCGTACACACGATCGGACCAACCCGATGAGAATGGTCCGACGGACCGTTTTCATCGGGCCACCACTGAAGTGGTCTGATGGTCTGATGTGTGTACACACCATCAGTCCAAAATCCCATCGGGTCAGAACGCGGTGACGTAGAACACAAAAACAACGTGCTGAAAAAACGAAGTTCAATGCTTCCAAGCATGCGTCGACTTGATTCTGAGCATGCGTGGGTTTTTGGTCCGATGCTTTTGCGTACTAACCATCGTTTTGGTTCGATGGTTTTAAAACTTTGGTCCGATGGACAACGGTCCGATGGGCCGTACACACGATCGATTTGGTCCAATGAAACTGGGCTTAAGGCCAGTTTCATTGGACCGGTCTGATTGTGTGTACGCGGCCTTACTGACCATAAAAAACATATGTAGCACTACCCCCAGAGGAGCTGCTGGTTGATTTGGGTGGCACATTTACCTCATGGCTCCCCCGAATTCCTAGGGGTGGATGATGCGTATTGCATTTGGTAGAAGTAAAGGAATGTCCACAATAGGTGTTCTTTGCTGTGCTCTTTTTTACCCAGCCGGGTAATAACAATACAGTTGTGGTGAGGAAAGGAAAGTTGAAGAAGAAAGGAGAACAGCAGATTCAGGCGTGATGATAGGAAACAGTCCTGCTCCCAAGCGTAACACTTCTCTCCGCCACTCCTGCCTGAGTGGATTTAGTGTACCCGGACAGGCCTCTCTCACTGACCGGGCAACCGGAGTATCACTCAGACATTTGTAGGATAGAGTCTCTGCCACAGACCTTGCTAGGTGAACTTGAACTTGGGGAAAAGTCTCTGCCACAGACCCTCCTTAGTGAACTTCAGGGAGACACCTCTGCCACAGGTCCTCTCTGGTTTGTAGTTACGGAGATAGTCCTCCTTAGATGAATTACGCCTGGATCTCCTTCAACTTATCGCCCAGGTACCGACTGACAGGCGATCAATCCTTCAGTGTCTGGCTACCTTGATCCCCGGTGGTTTGTCGAGGCCCTTTTGGATTGCCAGCCTCTCAATGGCGCTCCTCAGATGGACTCCCCATCGAACAGCAATACAGCTTGGGATCCTCAAAGGTGGCAACCCAGTCACACACTGGGTCCCCATTGTTGTTCAGATGCTCCGGGCCAACATGGTCCCGGAACCAGGAACACTGCATGGCACGCACGCCCCGGCCAGGTAGGCCATAACGCCGGAGCGCCGTGATGTGGTCACCCTAAAGGTGGGTGCCACACTCGAAGAAGAATACGACACATGACTAATGGTGTCTGCCCCATAAATACCCCTCCTCAGCATGCACCCCTCCTGATTGTCTGCTGGGAAAGAGCACCCAAAGCTCGACTCCACTGCTGCCACCTGCAGCACCGGGGTTGGAAGAATACCCTAGCACAACAGATCAAGCCCACAGCACAGCCAAGCTGAGACAGAGACCCTGTTTAACACATAACAATTTGGATCAGAGTTTAACTACACTCTGATCTCCCTCTAAATGTACCTAAAGTAACCAGGCGCTACACACACTGGACAGTGAAGGCACCTCAAACCATATCCTGTCTTGTGTCTCCAGACTAAACCCAAGTTGTGCCATCACTATGGGCAGGAATAATATTTAGAAAATGGCACCTGGAGTCAGGAACTGCCATAAAAGCAAAAGATATGAGCAGGAATTCTTAAAAAAATAAATCAATACGCTACAACCACCTTTTTTTCATCTACACAAAAACCCCCACATCAGCATGAAATCAAAGCCCTTTCTTTCGGAGCTGTGTTATTATGCAAACTTGGAAAATCATGCTTCACGTGGCATGCCAGAATAAAATCTACATTAACATGAGCAAATAACTCAACTGAAAATAAGGGCAGGAGATGGATGTTATAATGCAAACTAATTTCTTTGGTGTTTCTATGCCTTATTCTGTTTCTATGACCTCATTCTATAGCATGGAGGACCAATGTCATTTGTAGTAAATGAGAAAATGGCAATGGCCTATTCGTCAAAACAGAAGAAAAATTCAGCATAGCTAATTGGGAATTGATATTCCATTAAAAGCCACACTGTACATGTAGGCATTATTTTGCATTGCTCCGCATTATTTATGCATGTATTTGTTTAGTTACAGTACGGAGGTCTGTAATTTACTAAGTGAATTACTGACTTAAAAGAGTTCAGGAATTCGGCATATTTTCTAGGTTATGTGTAAACACTGGGAATTGTATGAAGAAGATGCAGTTTGAGTCAGTTTAATCACCAACATCAATTTCAAAGTAGTCTGAGGGGCTCATTACAGTGATGGATGACAACCTAGAAAAGCACACTACATGCCTGAGCTTCACAAACGTCCCTGATGTTTCTGAGACTGTGTCAATCCTGCCCTATGATTTGCACATATGAAAGCAGCACAGACTCAAAAATCAAATCTCAAACCTGAGTATGTGCAGGTAAACAGACAGGGCCATCTGCATAAAAATACAATAAAAATGTAATTTCATAGAAGCCAGCGAGCTGAGAGATTTTGTGTTAAAATTTAACCACTTGACCACTGGGCACTTAAACCCCCTTCCTAACCAGACCAATTTTCAGCTTTCGGTGCTCTCACAATTTGAATGACAATTACTCAGTCATACAACATTGTACCCATTTGAAATTTTTGTCCTTTTTTTCACACAAATAGAGCTTTCTTTTGGTGGTATTTGATCACCTCTGAGTTTTTTATTTTTTGCGCTATAAAAGAAAAACGACTGAAAATTCTGTAAAAAAAAAATACAAAAACTTGTTTCTGTCATATTAGCAGGTTATTTCTCACACACAGCATATGCATACCACAAATTACACCCCAAAACACATTCTGCTATTCCTCCCGAGTATTGCGATACCCCATGTGTGGGACTTTTACACAGCGTGGCCACATACAGAGGCCCAACATGCAGGGAACGCCATCAGGCGTTCTGGAGCACCCAGACCAATTCTGACATTTCTCTCCTACATGGAAAAATCATCATTTATTTGCTAGAAAATTACATAGAACCCCAAAACATTATATATGCTTTTTTAGCAAAGACTCTAGAAAATACAATGGCGGCCGTTACAACTTTTTATCTCGTACGGTATTTTCGCCGAAATTTTTTTTGAAAACTGTTTTGTGCTTAAAACAAAACAAAACAGTAAAGTTAGCCCAATTTTTTTTCATAATGTGAAAGATGAAGTTACGCCGAGTAAATAGATACCCAACATGTCACACTTCAAAATTGCGCACACTCGTGGAATGGCGCCAAACTTCGCTACTTAAAAACCCCCATAGGCGGTATTGCAGAGTATCGCGCAGGGTATTGCAGAGTATTGGGGTATTGCAAAGTATCATGCAGGGTATTGGGGTATTGTCGAGTATTGGGGTATTGCCGAGTACTGGGGTATTGCCGAGTACTGGGGTATTGCCGAGTATTGGGGTATTGCCGAGTACTGGGGTATTGCCGAGTACTGGGGTATTGCCGAGTACTGGGGTATTGCCGAGTACTGGGGTATTGCCGAGTATTGGGGTATTGCCGAGTTCTGGGGTATTGCCGAGTATTGGGGTATTGCCGAGTACTGGGGTATTGCCGAGTACTGGGGTATTGCCGAGTATTGGGGTATTGCCGAGTACTGGGGTATTGCCGAGTACTGGGGTATTGCCGAGTATTGGGGTATTGTCGAGTATTGGGGTATTGCCGAGTACTGGGGTATTGCCGAGTACTGGGGTATTGCCGAGTATTGGGGTATTGTTGAGTACTGGGGTATTGCTGAGTATTGGGGTATTGTTGGGTACTGGGGTATTGCTGAGTATTGGGGTATTGTTGGGTATTGGGGTATTGTTGGGTACTGGGGGATTGTTGGGTACTGGGGGATTGTTGGGTACTGGGGGATTGTTGGGTACTGGGGGGATTGCTGGGTACTGGGGGGATTGCTGGGTACTGGGGTATTGCAGAGCTGGGATGGATTGAGGGATGGCTGGATCTGTGACTGCATTTGTCACAGATCCAGCCACAGCTCAGCTGCTGACACCCCGCTCCCCCCCCCCCTCTCCTCGCACACTGTACAGAGAGGAGAGGGAGGAGAGGGAGGAACCGGCGTCATCAAATGACGCCGGTTTGTTTCCAAGTGATCGCGCCGTCATTCGACAGCGCGATCACGTGGTAAACGGCCGCGATCAGCGGCAAATTACCATGATCCGTGATGCGCCGGGTCTTCTAGACCCGGCGAGCACGGACACTTTCGCGCGCGTCCCAGGGGACACGCAATCGCGAAAGTGAAGGAAGACGTCCCAGGGACGTCGTCCCAAGATAACCCCGCCGCGCCGTAGCAGTAAAATGCTTATGGCGCGGTGGGAAAGAGGTTAATGAAAAATAACTGTTAAAGGATATGTTCACCTTTTTAAAAAAACAAACAAATTCTAAATACAAATTTTATTTTGCAGGAATATGATTATTATTTTTATTTTTTTTTACTAAGGAACTCGCAGAGCATTGCACCTGCGATCAGCAGATGATGGGTGAAATCACAGGCTCCTGCAGACCCTGTGTTCTCTTACCTAACAGCAGGAAGCTCAATAGGCTACAAGAGCGATCACCAGCCCCACATGACCTGGCTGTTTTCATATTGTGACAGCGCATATGGGGAGAAGATCCCCGGCCTGCTATCACAGGCCTACCCACAATATCCCCAGCCATTAGCCTTTATATTCATAAGAAAGGAATATCCACATGTAGCGATACCCCCTCAAGGGCCGCTGTTTGAGTTGGGATCGGCGTATTAAGTTACCTCTAAGTGTTGTCCAGGGGTGAAGTTAGTGAGTAGAGCAGTAAGCGAATGTCCAATCAGTAGTTGAGGTTTTCCAAATGCTTTATTTCTTTGGGTCCAACACGACCAACATCAACAGAAGGTAGATAGGACAGGTTGACGAAATAAAGAAAACCTTGCACTATCTAGCTTGGATGAACAGGAAAGCAAGCCTGCTTTCAGTAACTGTATATTGCGTCACCACTCTAGCCAGACTGGGTTAAGTGCCTCCGGACAGACTTCTGCCACAAGCCTGGCAGTCGGAATGTCACTTAAGGTTACTGGGAGGAACAAGTCTCTCTCACTGACTCTAGTAGAATTTAGTGTTCTAGATGAAGACCTCTGCCACAGGCCCAATGTTGGACTGTAGAGCGAATCCTCCCAGAAAGTTCTCTTTTAGTAGGGGTCACCAGTTGACAGTCTATGGTTATCTGTCAGTTCCTGGTAACCAGATCCCCGATGGTTTGTTCAAGCCATTTTGAATCATCTGCCTCCTGGTTCTCCTCAAGCCGATCCCCCACCGAACAGCATACAGCTTAGGATCTCTTCAATAGGAATGGGTCCCCAGCAAGTCGCTAGGACCCCTTTCAGCATCAGCAGGGAACTCTGCGTAGCATGCGACCCCGGTCTGGTAGGCCATGTCGCCGGAGTCCGTTGGGTGCGCACACCCTGAAGGTGGGTGCCGCACCTGGAACCTGGAACCCGCAAAGAACCCCGAAAAATGGCACCTGCCATAGATATAACCCTCCCCAGCATGCTCTGCGAGGGAAAACTCCTCCAATTGGCTGCTAGGGAAAAGTGGCTCTGCCAGAACCCCTCTGATGCCATCTGTCGCCCGGGAGTGGGATTGCACCCCCGGAGCGCAGACTGACCCACAGGACAGTTCCGGAATGACGGCAGCCCAAATTTAGCAAAATTAGGAGTGGAAGCAACATAACTCTCCCACTCCCCAACTAACTTTAGCATAGTGCCCATACTGAAAGTAAGGGGGCGCTACACACACAAAAAAAAATCTGTACTTTACTGATGTTCTTCAAAAATGGCAGTGACACATCACATAAACATACTGACAGTTAGGGATGAGCTCCTGCATGTTTGCACACCCCACGTGCAGAGCCCGCCAGGAAGTCGGCACTGTGCTAATCACAGGCAGGGAGACATTGTCCTATGCGTGGCTGCAGAAATGTCTCCCTGCCTGTGATTAGCGCAGTGCCGACTTCTTGTCAGGCTCTGCACGTGGAGTGTGCGAACACGCCGGAGCTCATCCCTAATGGCAAACGTTTGGCAAACGTCACCACACACAAAAGAAGACAATCTGTAGCAGTCATTGTGCAAGTCACACATAAGCCATCTTCCCTTAGCATCTCTTATCTTTTCTCCTTGGGAACACAACAGTGTTGGGACCCATTTCCTTATATACTGGATATGTCGCATTCAATAGAGATTCACAAGGTGAAGCATCCTGCTCTGTCAGTTGAGATTAACAAGACACATTCTGTAGTATACCAGTCTCTCTTTCTATGTCCCACTCCATAGCTCTACCTATCCGGGGTACACTCTCAAATATTACTTTCTTTCTCCCAGGGTCATTAGTATTCACTCAGAGGGCTCTTACTTACCCATCAGGCTTTATGCATCAAGCTCATGACTCCCTTCATGTTGTTCCAGAGACAGAACTGCTGCAGTTCCACCTCAAGATTCTGTACATTTCTCCTAGGACCTCCAGGGTTATTAGTACTCATGATAGAGAACATGTAGCCTGGCCTAAAAGGTATTTTACATCCTGCTTCCAGTCCACTTAGACCATGTTTCGAATCAGGACAACTACAGCTGTCTCTTTTGGGTCAGACAAAATTCTTCCATTGGAAAGTCCAACCGTATGTATGCCCCATCTGACTTTTTTCTGAGGAATTCCATCAGAGTTTAGATAGAGAACACGTTCTCTTTTACTCCGATGGAATTCCGTCGGAATTCCGATGTTAGTTTGGCCAGGCAAAAGCCTGATCGTGTGTACGGGGCATTAGACTATCTGCCCCTTTGACCTTCTGCTCTGTAAAAGCTTTTGTCCTCTAAAATCATTACCTGTAAGTGGTGTGAGATTCAACAACTAGATTTAAAACAAGACCAGTCATTTAATTTTTGGGAAGAAGGGAGACATTTCAGAAGCATTATGCAGCATACACACGACAGTTTTTCGGGTTCTAAAAAACAACATTTATTTTAATGTCATTAAAAATGATCGTGTGTGGGCTTCAGAGCATTTTTTGGGTTCTAAATAGGATCTCTTCAATAGGGTTCTAAAAAATGGCCATTAAAAATTTTGAACGTTCTCTAATTCTTTGCGTCGTTTTTAACGTTGTTAAAAATGGTCATGTGTGGGCTTTAACGAATTGAAAAAAACATGCATGCTCATAAGCAAGTTATGAGACAGGAGCGCTTGTTCTGGTAAAACTAGCATTCGAAATTGAGATACTGTAGCACATTCATCACGCTGTAACAGACTGAAAAGCACGAAGACTGAAAAGCGCGAATCAGCAAAAGCAGCACCAAGGGTGGCGCCATCCGAATGGAAATTCCCCTAATAGTGCCGTTGTACGTGTTGTATGTCACCGCGCTTTGCTTAAACCTTTTTTTTTTCGATCGTGTGTAGACAAGGCCGTTTTAATGATCTGGTTAAAAAAAACATTTTTCTAGGCCATTAAAAACTACATTTTTTTACAACCCGAAAAACGGCCGTGTACGCGGCATAAGAAACAGAGAACTTAAAATTATTAACTAAGCTAAAGAATTGGTCAGCTACTGTTTACTCAGTAAACAATTTTCATTCACACCAGTCCCATATATTTATTTATCACGGATTAATTCAAAGCCTATGGGCCAGATTCAGGTAGAAGTTACGCGGCTTATCTCTAGATAAGCCGCGTAACTTCTAACCTACGCCGGCGTATCTGTTTTCTGTATTCAGAAAACAAGATACGTCGGGATTGACTTAAGATACGAGCGGCGTAATTGTATTTCGCCGTCGTATCGTAACTGCAATTTTAAAATGGCCGCTAGGGGCGTTCCCGCTGATTTACGCCGAGAATATGTAAATCAGTGAGATAGCCAATTCCCAAACGTATGCCCGCCCGACGCAGTGACTTTACGCCGTTTCCGTAAGGGGTTTCCCGGCGTAAAGATAAAGCACCAAAAAGCAGGCGCATCCTATGTTAAGTATGGACGTCGTGACCGCGTTGAATTTGAAAATGTTTACGTCATTTGCGTAACTCGTCCGTGAATGGGGATTGACGTCATTGACGTTCACGTGGAAAACACTGTCATAATTTGGAGCATGCGCACTGGGAAACATTGACGGCCGGCGCATGCGCAGTACGTTCGCTGCATGATCGCGCCTATTTTAAATACTACACGCCCCATACCCACCCAATTTGAATTCTGCCGGCCCATTTACGCTACGCCGTCACAACTTTAGGAGCAAGTGCTTTGTGAATACAGTACTTGCGCGTAAAGTTGCGGTGGCATAACGTAAATGAGAAACGTTACGCCGGCATTAAGAACCGCTCCATCCTGAATCTGGCCCTATGAAATTAAGATAATGTCAATGAAAAACTGTAATGCCGCGTACACACGGTCGTTTTTTGCGATGAAAAAAAACGTCGTTTTTTAAAACGTCATTTAAATTGATCGTGTGTGGGCAAAACGTCGTTTTTTGTCTTAAAAAAAACGACCAAAAAAAAATTCCAACATGCTTGAATTATTTGTGTCGTTTTTCAAAACGTCGTTTTTTGATTCACAAAAAGTCACTGTGTGTAGCAAAAACGTCTTTCAAAACGACGTTTTTCAACCCGCGCATGCCCAGAAACTAGTTATGAAGCGAGCTTCAATGGAAAAGAGTGGTGAACGTATCCTCGTTTTTTGTGAAAAAACGATGGTGTGTATGCAACATCGTCTTTGAAAGTGACGTTTCAAAAACGTCGTTTTTTACTTCACAAAAAACGTCGTTTTTTTTCATCGCAAAAAACGACCGTGTGTACGCGGCATAAGAAATGTTTGAAAACATTCACTCAGGTAATTCTTCACTTTAGTGAATAAATGAGGCCCAAATGTAGTTCTAGCTCATTTAAAAACCATTGGGATAGAAACACCCTATTAGTGACGATTCTGTAATTGTTCATAGGGGAACTTATGGTATTTTAATATTCTACATATACATTTAAACAGGTAAATTAAATTTTACATAATGGAGATCTGGAAGGGCTTGTGTATGTTTGTTTATATACACAGAGGCCAGCATTGCTTTTCAGACCACTTTTCAGAATATATACTCATTTCTGTGTTCCCTGGGCTGCTTTATATCAAACACTATAAAATCACGTATATTTATATCATATATCATATAATAGAACAAAAATATATATTTCAAAGCACAATGTAAAAATGTCAAAAGCGTTGGTGGTGCATGGGACAACTGTATTGTGGGAAACCAAATTGTATGATGGGAGACAATAGATTTTTTCTAATTTTTAAAAGCATGTGTATGAACCCCATATGCAACTTATTCAAACAGACAGAAAGCAAATGCACTAGTACGCAAACTTTCTAACAGCTTGTGATATATATCTTTAGAGGCATATATTTTAATGGTGTTTCAGAGTTTGGCCTACCTATCTCATGCACAGAAGATGTCCAGAGAGGTTGAAAGCCCTAGGCTTTCCCTCCTCATCAGAAACCTTTCCCTACCGATAGTTCTGTCCCTAACAAGCAGGGTACATGTCCCTACTTTACTCACTCACAAAATGCACACCAAATGGTAGATTCACATACACTTAATATTCCGCTGCGTAATCAAAATACTCTACGCTGCCGTATTTTACCAGGCTCTACACCGAATCCTGGTAGATTTTTGCCCGTACGCTACGGCGGCGTAGTCTATTTCTCGCCGCGTAATCGAAATACACGATTGGGGGGCGTGAAGCATTTAAATTAAGCGCGTCCCCGCGGCGATCGAACTGCGCATGCTCCGTTCAGAAATTTCCCGCCGTGCATTGCGCGAAATCACGTCGTTACGTCATTCGTTGTTTGAGTAGCGGCGTTTACGAACATTCCTATTCCCGGACGACTTACGTAAAAAATAATAAAAGACGTCGGAAAACGTAGAAATTCGACGCGGGAACGACGGCCATACTTAATATGGGCTGTCTAATATTAGAGCAGCAAAAAGCTGGTATAGTGTTACGCAAATAAAAGATGACTAAAGGTGCCGTAAGAGATTGCGATTGAAGATCGTAATTTCGGGGATCATCGGCAAAAGCTCATTTGCATACCCCGACGCGGAAAACGACGGGAAGTCCACCCAGTGGCCGCAATTTTATTGCAGCGTAGATCCGAAGGCGTACAAACACGTAATCCAGTCGAATTGAAGCCCGCAGCCGTCTATTCATGGTTTGAGGTTTTCGGCTAGCTAGAAAACGCGCGTAATTTGAAATTACTCCAGTCTAACACCAGTTAGACAGGCGTAATGGCTCTCTGAATCTGGCCCCAAGCTTTTGAGCCTGGGCCTTAAATACAATCTGCCTGACCCAAGATTGCTGCTAGAGTCACATGAGGAAGCAGCATCCAATTGGTTTGCTTCCCCTGTGACCCAGGAAACCATACAGGAAATGGAATCATGTTCTCCTTGACTTTCTCTCCCACTGCAGTGCCGCTATGGAGAAGCACAATGCTGCTAAATGACCCAAGGGGTTTTTACAATTTGGCACTGCGTCGCTTTAACAGACAATTGCACGGTCGTGCGATGTGGCTTCCCACAAATAGAGCTTTCTTTTGGTGTTATTTGATCGCCTCTGCGATTTTTATTTTTTGCACTACATACAAAAATAGAGCGACATTTTTGAAAAAAAAAACAATATTTTTTCCTTTTTGTTATAAGAAAAATCAAATAAACTAAATTTTAGTCAAACATTTAGGCCAAAATGTATTTAGCCACATGTCTTTAGTAAAAAAAAAATCACAATAAAAAATAAATAGCTACCTAGCGGGAACAGCGACACTAATACAGCGATCAGAAAAATGATCGCTTAGTGACACTGGCAATAGGGAGTGAAAGGGTTAACTAGGGCGGTGATCAAGGAGTTAAAACTTTATAAGGGGGGGTACGGGGGCTACCCTGGACCTAACACTAACTGCCTGTCACACTGACACTAAATGCAGTGATCAGTACATATATGATCACTGCATTCAGTGACACTGTGACAGGGGGTGGGGGGGTGATCGCAAGGGGTTAATGTGCCTGCGTGTACTGGTGTCAGTGTAGTGTTGTGCAGACTCACTGTGTGATGTGATCTCTCCTCAGCGGCGGTTGAAAATACCGCCGAGAGCAGAGATCACATCACTTCCCTCTTCCTGTGACACACAGGGGGAGTGCGCGCATTGGCTGGGAGCGATCCGGAGGTGGCGGACAAAAACGAACCACCGCCCCCTAGTCCCGGATCGCTCGCACAGCAAACCGGACCGCCGCATGTACCGGGGGGGTCCCGATCGGACCCCCGACCCACGTCAAGGCAGCCACGTACAGGTACGTTGATGTGCCTGTCCGTGCCATTCTGCGGACGTAAATGTACATGCGGCGGTCTTTAAGTGGATATACTCCCTATTGGATCTGCTATAACCTAGTACAGCCAAAGCACAGGGTTTTTTTTTTACTATAAAGAAAATATTGGTATTGCAATCTTGCAAGCGTGCTTTTATTTCCCTTACTACATAAATATATATAATTTTTTAGAGTGAAAATAAATTAATTTGGGGGGTGTATGCGTAAAGGTTATAAGCTGCATATATCTTCGGCATATATTACGTTTTGTAGACTAGCAGTACTTGAATGGTCTTTTGAAGTTATGACACAGGGATTAAATTCAATATGCTGACAGCTTATGAACACGAGCAGCAGTGGTGTTATTGACACAAGGAAATTTCATAATCACATACAGGAGTCTATCACATCAACAATGACATTTGACTGGGTGCATAACCTCATCAAACAAATGTACTGGTCTGCATGCAGCATCAGCAAAGCCTCTTCACTTACATACAAGCAACACAGCTAATATAATCATGGCATTGCATCATGTAGGATCTGTATGGTACATCTTCCTTCATGAAATGTAACCACAAAAAATATTTAGCTTATTTCATAGGAAAGTTTATTATGCAGCGATACGAAAGGTGTAGTAACCAATCAGATGTCAGTGTAGTGAACTCAGGCTAATAAAAGAGTCATCCCGAATGGTTGGATGGGTTGGTACACTTTGAACATTTCACTTTGCCTTACTGAACAAGCCAGTATTGTTTAGTACTAAATTCAAAATAGACCTACCGTAATTCTGATTATACCTGAATATAGCTATTTTATTGTAAATATGGAATCATTAAATTCCAATCGATCTGAAGTCAGGCTGCATGTGCAGTAATTAATCTTCTGTAGATTGTTCATTTTTTCAACTCTAATGCCCCGTACACACGATTGGAACATACCACCAGTTCACAGATTAGCTGTAATTACGTGCTCAGAGTGGGGCATGTCTGTGCTGGGAAATCTGTTATGTATGTTACAGATTCCTGCACAGGGCTCTATACCTGGCCCTGTTCAGCTGTCTGCAAATTCCTTGGCTGAATACTAAATGTAAGGGGCTGGGATAGTGGTGATGTGATTACCCAAACAGATGCAATGCCCATATTTGGGAAATTACTCGAGTCACTGGATGGACAGAGCCTGATAAAGAACCAAGAGACTAGTTCCCTATCAGGTCCACCTTACTTTCAAAATCTGCTAGTGTACTGAATTTGGAATACATTGAGAATGTCTATTAGTTGGTTGCACATGGTGCCATTCAGCCATGGTCTTCATTAAGGAATCTTGATAGTTGAGATTGAGCGGAGAGGGTGAAGAGGAGTCTGATACAAATCTATCATTAATGAAGTCAAGCAAAAGTCTTGCACATAAAAAGGTGGAACACAAGGCCTATCCAGAAGGTATCCCACTAGCAGCTTTAGAAGATTTTCTGAGTAGAGTGGTGGAACATACTGTACAGATCATCAAGTAGAGTTTACAGCAAACATTTTACAGTGAATAAATATAAATCAACCGTCAGGCTGGGTTCACACCATTGCAAATAGCATGCGGGTTCACTGCATCCAATTCGGAATAGCAGGAGATTTTGACTGGCTTTCTATGGAGCCAGTTCACACATCTCCGCAGCAGGCCCGAAGCATTTTTTGGTCTGTTTGATGTCTGAATTCAGCCCAAAATTCTGGCTAAATTTGGACTTAAAACAGTGATCCAGGACACACTGGACCCCTGCTGTGATTCGCATGTGGCTCATATGTGAACCCAGTCTTAGTGCCGATCTTAACATTATAAAAGGTCAAATCAATAGTTTTATGAATAAATAGGCTAACACCTCGGACATAAAAAGAATATAAAAGAATGGCTAATCCTTGATCTATGAAGTCAATCGGTAATATCTGACAAAAGATCGGTCTCTTGCAGGTAGCATACCACTTGATGTTAACATTGTTGAACATGACAACTAGAGTATTGCCGCGTACACACGACCGTTTTTCAGGATGTAAAAAATTAAGGTTTTTTTATGTCATTAAAAACGATTGTGTGTGGGCTCCAGAGCATTTTTCACAACATAAAAATTGGCCATTAAAAATTTAGAACATGCTCGTGTTCACACACAAATGGTCATGTGTGGGCTTTAACGACGTGAAAAAAACACGCATTCTCAGAAGCAAGTTATGAGACGGGAGCGCTCGTTCTGGTAAAACTAGCGTTCGTAATTGAGATAGCACATTCATCACGCTGTAACAGACTGAAAAGCGCAATTAGTTTTTTACTAACTCAAAATCAGCAAAAGCAGCCCCAAGGGTGGCGCCACCGAATGGAACTTTCCCTTTATAGTGCCATCGTACGTGTTGTACATCACCGCACTTTGCTAGTGCATTTTTTTTTTTTTTTACGATCGTGTGTAGGCAAGGCTGGTTTAACAATAATCGGGTTGAAAAAAAAATTGTTTTTTCTAGACCATTAAAAATGGTCGTGTGTACGCGACATAACACTTAAGCTGGCCACAGATGGAACATTTGTCTTCATGGGTTGCAAGAAAGAAAAGTGCTTCATTCCCCCATCAACACAATCAGTGTTGATTGGAGAAACCCTCCCGCAGAGCTATTGTGTTCTCCCATCAGGAGGGAAAGGTGGAGATGTTCTGGCCTGGAGAACACAGAGTGATTATTGCTAGCGCAATAATATATAGCCACTGGTAATAATTGAATGAAAAATCTGAAAGGTTGTTTGTACCCAAGTTGATTGATCGATCAACTTGGATACATTCAGCCTGCCCATACATGGTTCAAATCTCAGATAATCCCTACTAAACCCTTATAGCTTTAATGGTGTCCTCTGGGCCATTGATAATCCAAGAAACCAAACAAATTGCATCCATGGCTACTCATATATAGATGAGTAGAATTATTTGGAACTTTTGGACAGAGAAAATAAACAGAGAAAAATAACAGATAAACAGAGACAATTTACAGAGAAATAAAGAAAGAACCGAAATGAAAAATATACAGGTGAAACTCAAAAAATTTGAATAACGTGCAAAAGTTCATTTTATTTCACTAATGCAACTTAAAAGGTGAAACTAATATATGATATAGACTCATTACTAGTGTTGCTCTCGAATATTCGCATTGCGAATATTCGCTACGAATATTGCATATTCGAGTATTCGCGAATATCGCGAATATCGCGGCGAATATTCGCTATTTCGAATATTCGAATGTTTTCAATTTTTTTTTAGAACAGATCACATCCTAGAGATCCCCATCGACGTCTAAAAGCATTGCTGGTATGATTAGAGACCTTGGGCCGAGTAGCTGCAGCGCTCATTTTATATTGCCGAAAAATCGCAATGCGATTATTCGGCAATAGCGATATCGCGCGATTATTTTATATTGTAATATATCACGAATATTCTGAGCCAATCAGAGTACTCCATTCCGCATTTCTCGAAATTTCGAAATTATTTTGTATTGTAATATATCACGAATATTCTGAGCCAATCAGAGTGCTCCATTCCGCATTTCTCGAATATTCGCAATTATTTTATATTGTAATATATCACGAATATTCTGAGCCAATCAGAGTGCTCCTTCCGCATTTCTCGAATATTCGCAATTATATTATATTGTAATATATCACGAATATTCTGAGCCAATCAGAGTGCTCCTTCCGCATTTCTCGAATATTCGCAATTATATTATATTGTAATATATCACGAATATTCTGAGCCAATCAGAGTGCTCCTTCCGCATTTCTCGAATATTCGCAATTATATTATATTGTAATATATCACGAATATTCTGAGCCAATCAGAGTGCTCCTTCCGCATTTCTCGAATATTCGCAATTATATTATATTGTAATATATCACGAATATTCTGAGCCAACCAGAGTGCTCCTTCCGCATTTCTCGAATATTCGCAATTATATTATATTGTAATATATCACGAATATTCTGTGCCAATCAGAGTGCTCCATTCCGCATTTCTCGAATATTCGCATTCGCAATTCGCAATTCGCAATCGCATTCGCATTCGCGATAGCGAAAATTCGCAATCATTTCATTTCGAAAAAATATCACGAATATTCGTATTTAGCGAATATATGTCGAATATTCGACTATATATTCGAGATATATCGCGAATTCGAATATGGCATATTCTGCTCAACACTACTCATTACATCCAAAGCAAGATAGTCCAAGCCGTGATTTGTCATAATTGTGATGATTATGGCTTACACCTCATGAAAACCCCAAATCCACAATCTCAGGGAAAAAAAATATTGTGAAAAGATGCAATATTCTAGGATCAAAGTGTCCCACTCTAATCAGCCAATCAAGCCATAACACCTGCAAAGGGTTTCTGAGCCTTTAAATGGTCTCTCAGTCGGGTTCAGTAGGAATCACAATCATGGCAAAGACTGCTGACCTGACAGTTGTGCAGAAAACCATCATTGACACCCTCCATAAGGAGGGAAAGCCTCAAAAGGTAATTTCAAAAGAAGTTGGATGTTCCCAAAGTGCTGTATCAATGCACATTACTAGAATGTGGAAGGGAAAAGTGTGGAAGAAAATGTTGCACAAGCAGCAGGGATGACCGCAGCCTGGAGAGGATTGTTAGGAAAAGGCCAATTAAAAGTGTTGGGGACTTTCACAAGGAGTGGACTGAGGCTGGAGTCAGTGCATCAAGAGCCACCACACCCAGACGGATCCTCGACATGGGCTTCAAATGTCGTATTCCTCTTGTCAAGCCACTTCTGAACAACAAACAACATCAGAAGCGTACTAACTGGCCTAAAGAAAAACACACCTGGTCTGTTGCTCAGTGGTCCAAAGTCCTTATTTCCGATGAGAGCAAATGTTGCATCTCATTTGAAAACCAAGGGCCCTGCAAGATGCTTGAAGTCCAGTGTGAAGTTTCCACAGTCTGTGTTGATTTGCGAGCCATGTCATCTGCTGGTGTTGGTCCACTGTGCTTCATTAAGTCCAGGGTCAACGCAGCTGTCTACCAGGAGATTTTGGAGCACGTCATGCTTCCTTCCACAGACAAGCTCTATGGGGATGCTGACTTCATGCCAAAAGCACCAAAACCTGGTTCAATGACCGTGGGATTACTGTGCTTGATTGGCCAGCAAACTCACCTGACCTGATCCCCATAGAGAATCTATGGGGCATTGCCAAGAGAAAGATAAGTGACATGAGACCGAACAATGCAGAAGAGCTGAAGGCCGCTATTGAAGTATCCTGGTCTTCCATAACACCTCAGCAGTGCCACAGGCTGATAACTTCCATGCCATGCTGCATTGAGGCAGTAATTGCTGCAAAAGGGGCGCAAACCAAATACTGAGTACATATGCATGTTTCTACTTTTCAAAGGTCCGATACTGTTCTATGTACACTCCTTGTTTTATTGATTGCATGTTATATTCTAACTTTCTGAGATTGTGGATTTGGGGTTCATGAGCTGTAAGCCATAATCATCACAATTATGACAAACAAACTTGAGTCTATCTTATATATATAGTTTCACCTTTTGCGTTGCATTAGTGAAATAAATGAATTTTTGCACGATATTCAAATTTTTAGAGTTTCACCTGTGTAAATATATATTTGTTTTTGCCCATAAATATACTGAAATATGATGGCTAATTGTAGATTTCTTGTATTTCAGAAGATGCCGATAGATTTGCTAAATCAGGCTTTGTACAATGCATATATTCAGTTATATGGATTTTCATTAAATGGATGCTAATATCCCTTTAAGCCTACCAACTAACTTTTTATTTGACTATTTAATTACAAATTCCCTTACAGTGGAAAAAATCCAAGCAAGAAATTAAAACCACTTCTATATTGTGTCACTGAAACAACATACTATAATTTTGGCTTCAAATGTCATTTCCCACCGCGGGACTTTTCAGATTTCTTGATCCGAACGACGACATTTGGGTTAAACTTCATTTACCTAAAGTTCCTCAGTAATAGGCTACGTCTATGTAAGACATCTGTTACAACTGGGAAGGCTCTAATTTTAATAGAAAATAACATAGTTTAACGGCATAAGATTAGAGGTTGTGTGTTTTTTTCGTTTTGCTATGTTGGCTTGTATTCCTCTTTTTTCTGCCAAAGGACTTATAATACATTACATTCGGAACATGCTGAAGGCATAAGAAAGGAACGAGGAGAAAAAAAAATCTTATCTTGTCATTTTGTTTACTTATTTCTTGAGCTTGTGTCAGTACGTCTAATGGTAAGCTTGACAAAAGCTATGTTTCTTTTGAAAAAAAAAAAAAAAGGAAAGAGAAACTTGCTGACTAAATAAATAGTCTATTAATTACAATCCTAAATGTGTATCACTGGCAGGCTGTAGCACAAGGCAAAGTATTGTTTGTAGACAAATTGTATGGGTTTTCCCCCTTTCCCAAGATGGAACCATTGCATGCTTATTTTTATACATATCTAACAATTGCCTTATAATCATTATTATGATATTAATAGTAGAGTAGTAGGTTATAAAATACATTTATTTGTATATAAACTCCACTCTATGTTATCCTATGTGTCCATGCACACATGGACGTTATTGGAGGCTTATCAGCAGTGGAGTTTATGGGCTGTTTTCTGAATGCCCTAAAATTGCGTTCAGGAGTCGTTTTTCTCACCACAAAAAAACGCCAAACGCTCATAAACGTAGATAAATGCTCAAAAACGTGACTCGTCAGCATTAAAATGAGAAAATAAAAAAATGCCTAAAAACACGTTGAAAGGCTCACTGCAAAGCTACTGGTGTTTTATCATCCAGTGTACGTGGAGCCTAAATAAAAAATAAATAAAAATGCTAAAAAACGCTAATAAATGCTATTGTAAAACCTTAAAAAAAACATTTAAAGACTCCCTGCAAAGTTTTTTGGGTTTACATCCACTTTAACAATTTACCAATTGAGTTCCTTGCTAAAAATAGCACAGCACTTTCTGTGCCTAGGCACTCCCATGCTTACAGCCTCATACATGTATATACTATATTACCAAAAGTATTAAGATGCCTGCCTTTACACGCACATGAACTTTAGTGGCATCCCTTTCTTAGTCCGTAGGGTTCAATATTGAGTAGGCCCAACTCAGCCAATGTGTCTATGGGAATGTTTGACCATTCTTCCAGAAGCGCATTTGTGAGGTCAGGCACTGATGTTAGACCAGAAGGCCTGGCTCGTAGTCTCCACTCCAAATTCATCCCAGAGGTGCTTTTCCACCCCAGACTCGTTCATCCACACTATATTGCCAAAAGTATTGGGCCACCCTTCCAAGTCATTTGGTGGATGGGGGGTTATGGTGTGGGGTTGTTTTTTAGGGGTTAGGCTTTGTCCCTTGGGTTCAGTGAAGGAATCTCTTAAAGGGTCACTAAAGGAAAAAAATGTTTTTGATGAAATTACTGTTTACACGGTATAGAGACATAAAAGTTAACTGATTCCTTTTCAAAATGATTAAAAATAGATAAAAATCAATCATATAATGAACCTGCAGGTTAGTTTCACTTTTGAACTGGCTTTGTGTTTCTGTGAAGTAGAAATAGACACACAGAACAAAAACAAACAAATCCAGGGCAGTGTTTTGTTTTTAAAATGAATCTGATTGGTTCTGGGAAGTTTTAGACACACAGTAATGACAGCTTAGACCACCGTGAGAAAGCTCCCATCACTGTGGTTATAAGGAAACAGACAAGCAGGAAGTGTGGAGATCAGAGCAGGATTACAGCAACTTCAAAGCAAAAACGAACAATAAGGACATGAAACCAGTACTGCAGTAAGGTAAAGGAAGCTATTTAGCTAAAAAAAAAATCCTTTAGTGATACTTTAAGGCATCAACATACCAAGACATTTTGAACAATTTGATGCTCCCAACTTTGTGGGAACAGTTTGGGGATGGACCCTTCCTGTTCCAACATGAATGCCCCCAGTGCACAAAGCAAGGTCCAAAAAAGGCAATGTAGTGTATCTGCAGTGTGAAATCGGCTGCCTTTCACTGCTAGTCTTAGAGGATTTGAAGTGAAATTTGGTGATGTCACTACTGTTCAGCTTACTGTTCTCCTTAGTGGAGAGGAAGCTGTACATGTGTACCCACAGTGCAGGGATCTCACTGGTTTTTCCTCTTTTTTTCTGGATTTGTAATCCTCCTGTAGAAATGTTGGGTCTTCTTATGTTATTGTGCTTCTGCCCTATTTATTCCAATGGGAACAGCTGTACGCTACAGGGCCACCGGGTTGAGCAACACAGTAAAGACTTTTCAAGCAGGGTGGGCAAAGGTAGGTGGGGTGGGCTGCACTCAGGGGACATTTGTACCAATTGTTAAGCCACAGTTGTCCTTTATAGCTTGTTATGCATAGATGGGAGTTATAGTACAGCTGTTATGAATGGAAGAGGGGAACGGAAAGGGCTAGCTTAGTCTGTACTCTATACGAGTGCTTAAGACAGGCAGGGGCGGTGTGTCCATGAGGGTGCACTGGCGCCGCCACCTCTTTCCTGCCACCCCCTCTATCACCAATAGATAGATTCATGCATTGCATGAATCTATCTATGGCCGACGCTGCCACACTCTATTTAGGAGCCCGGTCTCCTTTTAAGGCCCCGGGCGCCTGAATTACAGTGGCGTGGGGGTGTATTTGAAGCACCTGTTTAGAGCCTATCTAATAGGCGTCAAAAAAGGTAAACAGCAAGTGCCATGCTTATAGCTCGCAGTTCAGCCAGCTATGTTAGGAAAGCGAATGACTATTCCGTTTCCTATACTGAAACACCTCTCAGCCAATCAGGTGCCTGGGTCTGTTACCCGTCACCTGATTGGCTGAAACGACAGGCTCTGTGATTGGAAGCCTATCAGGCATCTAATCATAGCAGAGGATGGGAAGAGAGGATAGGTGAAGACATCGAGGAGCATGGAGGACAACGCTCGCTGCCCACCGCCATCACCCGCTGCCCCACTGAGATAGGGTAAGTGCACACTGGCAGCATTTGATGGGCACAGTGGGAGCATTTGATGGCACAGTGGCAGGGTTTGATGGCACAGTGGCTGCATTTGATGGGCACAGTGGCGGCAATTGATAGGCACAGTGGCTGCGTTTGATGGCACAGTGGCTGCATTTGATGGCACAGTAAGGCTGCAATTGATGTTTTTTTTCCAGAATTTTTCAGTTTATTTGCACCCCCCAACAAACTGTGAGCACCAGCCACCACTGATGACAGGTCCCTTGGCTCGAATTAAAGGAAAACAATATTTTTTTGCTGAAATGACTGTTTACAGGGTATAGAGACATAATAGTTAACTGATTCATTTTAAAAATGATTAAAAATAGATACAAATCAATCATATAATGTGCCTGCAGTTTCAGTTTAGTTTTTAATCTAAGTTCATGTTTCTGTAAAGTACAGAGACACATAGAACAAAAACAAACAAACACAGGGCAGTGTTTGTTTTTAAAATGAAACTGATTGGTTCTGAGGAGTTTTAGACACACAGTAATCACACCTCCTTGATCAGGGACCACAGAGAGAAGCTCCCATGAGTTTTTTAATAAGGAAACAGACAAGCAGGAAGTGTGGAGATCAAAGAAGGAGTACAGCAACTTCAAAGCAAAAATGAACAACGAGGACATGAAACCAGCATTGCAGTAAGGTAAAGGAAGCTATTTAGCTTAATTTTTTTTTCCTTTAGTGACCCTTTAACCCAGTGGCACTGGAATATTACAGCTGCAGGGATAGGGGAGGTATCAGAGGACAGCAGCACAATGGACAATAATCATTGATTGTAGGCACAGTCCCTTGTGCTGATTTCTTTTTTTAATTTCTGACTAATCATAGGTTTTAATTTATGTATTTTAGACCTGCCTGGGGTATAGCTTTAGGAAAAGAATGGAAAGCATTGCACAAGACATTTCTGTGATAAGGTCTTCTATGCAAACAAATGATCCCGCTACAGCTGAACATATGGCATGATTACAAATGCAGATTTTGAAGTTTTTATGAAAACTGTCCATATTTAGTGTTTTACCATTTGATTTGTAGTTTTACTGATAAATCATACATCTTTAATAACATTTGTATGCTTCATGCCCCATGTTGTGGTTTTCAGTTTGACCGCCCCCAATAAAATCATCACTTCAAGTCAAAGAAAAGCGTCATTAACTGGACAGAAACCATAAACCAGCACAACGATATACTGATTAATCAATTTAAAAAAAAAATGACTAATGTGTTTCCTTCTTGCACCTACAGTGAATGCTGGTTGAAAATCTGATTTTAGAAGGCCTGAAAGGGTTAGGACAAATTATGAACGGTATATTGAACTTCTAAATCAGATTATTTTCTTTAAACATTTATCAGTTTGTGGCAATGCTAGCATCAATGAACTTCCCTGTATCTTTTCGGCTGATGCCCCGGGCTAATCTGCAGCACACACAGCCAAACGAGGGCCGAGGCCAGCACCCGGTACTATCAGATCTCTATCATCACACTCTGTATTGCGCTCCAAATGTTCCACATGCCGCACAACCACAAAATGTTCCTGCTTGCACACATCTGGGTTCATATTATTTTCTACTTGCATTTTGACTGTGGGGAAGATTAAATATCGCAGGTGTTGTGATTGTTGTATTCTAATTGTTGCCTCGTAATACTGGATTACTTTTTCTTTTCCTGCTGAATGCATGTCATAATATTTCTGTGCACAATCCTGAATGAATGCTTTAGAAGTTTAGCTTTTTTATGTTTTGATGGTGTCAGTTATTCATATGGGAAGATCAGGGTTGTCAGGAAAATGAGTCCACAGACAGGCTGGCAGTCTTTAATAAAAATGTCTTTGCATCAATGCTTTTATATTGTCAGTTATGTCAGTTATGTGTAGGTATGATAATTAGTTACACTGCATTCCACACAGGTTTACATTGTGGTTTGTATTACTTTTGAGGTGGGGAGGTAAAGGTGTTGTTGTTGGAAATAGCCAAGCTTTTGCCTTGATTTATATAATATTACAGCTTCGACAAGTCGCAATACGTACACGATGACTTTAGAAAAGATCTGACCTGCATCTTTGAATATTTTAAATTGGAACAGTAGCTGTACAAGTCTGCATGAATATTTTTTTGTATGTTACAATATACAAAAGCATTATAGTTTTTTTTTTTTACAAATACACTACCATGGACCTGAATGGGCATGCACCTGAAACTGAAGAAATATTCCCTCTGCTCCAACCAGCACATGATCATCAGAAAGGGGCACAGATAATGAAAAAAATACACCCCCCTAAGCTAGTAGGAGGGCGGGGGTGTGTAATTCAGATTTTTTTTTTTTATTCTGCACTGACTGTCTTTGAAATTGCCACAGCCCCTGTTTAAATCCAATATGGGGACAAAACCGGGGACAGACTTTGTCTGGGGACAGTGTCCTCAATTCAGTGACAGTGTCCTAAATCCGGGGACTGTCCCTGGGAAACTGGGGATGTCTGGTCACTAGGGATGAGCCAAACATACCCACGTTCGGTTTGCACCAGAACCGTCGAACAGACCGACCGTTCGCGTGAACATTTAGAACCCCATTGAAGTCCATGGGACTCGAACGTTCGAATTCAAAAACGCAAATTTTAAAGACCAATATTCAAGTTATTGTTGGAAAACATCTTTAAGAACCCGGGTCTTGCCCGAGGGAACATGTATGAATGAAAAAAAGTTTTAAAAACTGTCGGTTTTTCAGGAGTCCTGAAAAATCAACCGTTTTTAAAACATTTTTTCCATTGATACATGTTCCCTCGGGCAAGACCCGGGTTCTCAAAGACGTTTTCACAGGCAAACTATAGACACCCAGCAGGTACAATATTTAAAGGAATCTTTCATTTTTTTTATTATTTAACCACTTAAGGACCGCCGCATGTACATTTACGTTGGCAGAATGGCACCGACAGGCACATCAACGTATATATACGTTGGTGCCTTGGGGGGGATTGGGGGTCCGACCGGACCCCCCCCCCCCGTACATGCAGCGGTCCGCGCGGCTGCAGGAGCGATCCGACAAGAGGGGGCGGCTATCCGTTTTCACCCGCCCCCTCCGGATTGCTCCCAGCCAATGCGCGCGCCCGCCCGCCCGCCCTGTCACTTCCTCCTCCTGTGTAAACACAGGAAGGAGGAAGCTATCTGATCTCTCCCTCTGCGTTTGTTTCAAGCGCCGCTGAGGAGAGATCACAACACAGCAAGCAAGTCTGCACCAACAGCACATTTACACACACAAAAACACATTTAACCCCCGCGATCGCCCCCCCCTCCCCCCTGTCACAGTGTCACTGAATGCAGTAATCATACATGTATGATTACTGTATTTATTGTCAGTGTGACAGACAGTGTGACAGTCAGTTAGTGTTAGTGTCAGGGTAGCCCCCCCCCCCAATAAAGTTTTAACCCCTTGATCACTGCCCTAGTTAACCCTTTCACTCCCTATTGCCAGCATCACTAAGCAATCATTTTTCTGATCGCTGTATTAGTGTCGCTGTTGCCGCTAGGTAGCTAATTTTTTTTTAATGCGATTTTTTTTTTACTAAAGACATGTGGCTAAATAAATTTTGGCCTAAATGTTTGACTAAAATTTAGTTTATTGGTTTTTTATTATAACAAAAAGTAAAAAATATTGTTTTTTTTTCAAAAATGTCGCTCTATTTTTGTATATAGCGCCAAAAATAAAAATCGCAGAGGCGATCAAATACCACCAAAAGAAAGCTCTATTTGTGGGAAAAAAAGGGCGCGAATTTTGTTTGGGAGCCACGTCGCACGACAGCGCAATTGTCTGTTAAAGCGACGCAGTGCCGAATCGCAAAAACCCCTTGGGTCATTTGCCAGCGTATTGGTCCGGGTCTTAAGTGGTTAAACATTATCCAGGAGCAGTGATTTTAATGATGCTTAAATTAAAAAAATTAAAATAAAATTCCTTTAAATATTGTACCTGCTGGGTGTCTATACCTGCGATAACGTCTTTAAATAGCACAATCACCTGCCTGCCAGTAAATTAGGAAGAACTGATCGATCTAAGCTATTCAGTGTATACATATATGTACAACTCCTAGGGATGTATATATATTCTCTACACACTGTAAATTAAGCTAAACTGACTAGCCTGCCTGCCTGCTCAATCTAGCTATATAAAAAGACAATCTCTCTGTCTGAATTATGGGCCGTTTTGCGTCACTCAAATTTGGCGCGAACGACCGCTTTTGTTCGAATTTCGTCGAACGTACGAACACACACAGCAAAGCTCATCCCTACTGGTCACCCTACAGTAATAGTATAACTTTGCAGGAGGTTACAAAGTGAGATGCTGCAGCAGACACTGATCTGTGAACGCAGTCAAGAACTGAACAGACACTGAGATGTATATTATTGTGTCTTCTTAGAGCCAGTCTCTTAGTCCAGTAAGAAGATGCTGCCCCTGGATGATACCTGAAAAAAAGATAAATCTGTTCTTTTTGAGAGAAAATCAGAAAAGGGCATTGACAAGGGATCTCTATGAGATACTTAACATTTGCACTTACACTAATGCCGCGTACACACGATCATTTTTTGTGATGAAAAAAAACGCGTTTTCAAAAACGTAATTTAAAATCACTGTGTGTGGGCAAAATGTTGTTTTATGTCTTAAAAAAAATGACCAAAAAAAAAAAATTCTTTGTGTCGTTTTTCAAAACGTCGTTTTTTGTGTCATAAAAAGTGATGGTGTGTGGGCAAAACGATGTTGAAAACGATGTTTTTAAAGCCGCGCATGCTCAGAGGCAAGTTATGAGACGGATCTTCAATGGAACAGAGTGCCGTCGAACATGGTGTACGTCACCACGCTTTGCTAGAGCATTTTGGAAAAACGATGGTGTCTATGCAACGTCGTTTTGGAAAATGAAGTTTGAAAAACGTCGTTTTGTTTCATCATTTTAAATGTCGTTTTTTTTTATCACAAAAATTGATTGTGTGTCTGCGGCATTACACTTAAAGTGATTGTAAAGTTTTTTTTTTTTTTAAATAACAAACATGTTATACTAACCTGCTCTTTGCAAGGGTTTTGCACATAGCGGCCTCGGTCCTCCTTTTTTGGGGTCCCCCTGGCAGCGCTGCTGGCTCCTCCTCTTCATTGCATGCCCCCATAGAGAGCCACATTACATGGGGGCACTCATGCGGACGCACTCCCAAGTCCTGCTGCTGCGTCGATTGACACAGACAGCAGGAGTTAGCCCTGCCCCCGGCTCCCATGTCATTTGGATTTGATTGACAGCAGGGGGAGCCAATGGTTCCTGCTGCTATCAATCTATCCAATGAGGACCCAAGACATCGGCTGGAGCTGTTGTGCTCGTGCTCATCACTGGAACTATTGGGTACAGGTAAGAAAAAGGGGAGCTCTGGCGGCATCTGCAGCACAGAAGGTTTTTCCTTTAACATTGGCAAATATATCTAGTGGTAGGCTTACTTTAAATTGAGCCTTGTTGCAGGGTAAGTCCTCTTTTACGTTGTAAATCATTTTATAATCCAATGCTTCTTTTGAGGAAACATATATTTATATATCAGCTAAAGCTGATAGACACAGAACTGAGGGTTGTCAGTAGGGATGAGCTTGATGTTCGAGTCAAATGTAAGTTTGTCTTGAACATCGGGTGTTCGTCTGTCCACCGAATAGCGAACAATTTGGGGTATTCACGGCACATTCGAAAGCCCGCGGAACACTGATTAAAAGTCTATGGGAAAATATCATCAAAAGTGCTAATTTTGGGGGGCGTGGCTACCGCGCGACTGAATGGCAGCCTGAGATTAGAGCTCCGCTCCAGCGTCGGGGAAATCTCTACAATTGAGGCGCCGAGGGCTGCTTCTGACGGCACCAACGAGCAGCTGACACCCCGCTCGACACCCGGGGATGACGAAGAAACGCAAATCCGCCGCCCACCCGGCGAAACTAGAGAACTTCTTCTCCCCCAAGCCTAGTGCTGTGTCCCAAGATGGCGCCGGCGGCGGATCTCCGGCCTCTACGGGTGGATCGTCTCCCAGCACACCCAGCCCTGGATCACAAGGGGGTTCACATCGACACTCTCCTATGGCTTCCACTCCCCTCTCCTGCAGCCCGGTGAAATCGAAGCCCCGCATGTCTGCTGACCCACACGGCTCAAAGGTTAGTACAGTACAGGGATCCCTGGAGGACACGCGTGAGCTTGCTGCTCCCATAAACGCATTTCCCACTTCCAACCTGCCTGTGTCTGACACTACACTGAAAGACATGTTGGTCTCTCTGTGCAGCTCCCTGCATTCTGATCTGATGGAGTGTATGAGGAGCTTTAGAATGGAGATGGGGGAGCTGGGTGGAAGGGTGGACCATGTGGAGAAAAAAATGGGCGAATACGCCTCCTCCTATAACTCCCTGGTGGACTCCCATAATGACCAATCTGATGAGGTCGCATGGCTCAGGGCTAAGGTCGCAGACCTTGAAGACAGATCTCGCAGGAACAACGTCAAATTGCGCGGTGTCCCTGAAACTGTCCTGCCGTCCCAGCTCCATCAATATGCCCGAGATCTCATGGGATCATTTCTGCCCTCCACGCCAGAGTCAGAGCTAGTGGTTGACAGGATCCATCGTTTGCCCAAACCTGCGCACCTTCCAGACAACGTGCCCAGGGACGTCCTGATGCGGGTGCATTTCTACCACGTGAAAGATCAGTTCATGCTAGCCTTCCGCAAGAATTCTCAGCCACCTGACCGCTTCTCTAATCTACAGGCGTTCGCAGACCTTTCGCAATACACTATGCAGAAACGCAGGGCCCTCTTGCCTGTCACGAAAGCGCTCCGCAACCATAACATCATCTACAAATGGGGCCAACCAGCTAAGCTCACTATAACCAAAGATGGTACTACCTGTGTAGTCGCAAACTTGGATGAAGGACTTGCCCTTTTGCGCAAATGGGATATTTTGCCTGAACAACCCCCTGTGGGGGCAACTCCCCTTTCTTCCTCCTCCTCTGCATCCAGGGTTCAGACTCAGGATGACTGGACATTGGTGTCGCACAAACGTACCTACAAAAAGAAGGTGTGAAGCCCCTGGGCCTCAAGATCACAATACTTGACCACACAAGTCCCCCGACTTTTCTGGAGCTCTTTCCCCACGTTTTACCCCCCTGGTTGATGATGTGCAGTCGCTCTGCATCCGGTTTCCGAGAGGAATCCACCTTTTTACTCCCACCGTTTTCCGTTTGTATTCAGACTTTGTTATTTTCAATTCTTACAATGTTTTTCTTCTTTCTTTACTTCATTTGCGATGGACACCGTCTCGTCTTCACTGAGGATATCCTGCTTGCCGCCTACATCCACCGCCTGGGCTCCACTGACTTCAGAGGACTGCTTGCAGTGCTGCGAGGTACTGTTATCTTTTTTCTCCGCTATCACCCATGGCTCTCACAATAACCTCATTTAATGTCAGAGGATTGAACCACCCAGTTAAGCGGGCTTCTGCGTGGAAGGAAGCTCTGAAACTGCGCTCGGACATCCTTTGCCTGCAGGAAACCCACCTGCAGGCGCAAGGTGCGCCTTCCTTCCGCCATAACAACTTCCCCCATATCTTTCAGGCCTCCGCTCCTAAGAAACAAAAAGGAGTCCTCATCGCTATCAAGGACTCAGTTAGCTTCTCCCTCCAGGAGTCGCTGGTGGACCCCGAGGGTAGGTTCCTGGTCCTAGTCGGACTCTTTAACAACAAGTTATACACATTGGTCAATCTCTACGCACCCAACTCCCACCAGCTTCGATTTTTGAGGAGACTCTTCTGCAGAGTCAATAAGATTAGGAGAGGTGCCTTGATCATGTGCGGGGACTACAACTTGACCGTAGATTTTCAAATTGATACTACGTCCAGATCCGGGTCCAGGCGGCCTCAACCTGTTCTCCAACCCCTGTTGCATGCTGAAAATGTATTTGATGCTTGGAGATGTTTGCATTCCAGTGAGAGAGACTATTCTTTCCATTCCTCCAGACATAACTCATATTCGCGCATAGACTTGATTCTGGTGGATAAGGTCTTGCTGCAAAGGGTCTCCTCGTCCGCCATTCACGACATCACGTGGTCTGACCATGCACCGGTGTCCGTGGTGGTGGATGGGGGAGCCCCGGTCTCCTCCTCCTATGTTTGGAGGGCTGACTCTTTCCTGATACAGCAGCCTTCCCAGGTAGCTTACATTTCCAGACACTTGAGGGAATTCTTTTCAGTTAATGCTGGATCTGTTGCCAATCCATTTTCAGTGTGGTGTGCCCATAAGGCCTATATCAGAGGTATCTTGATTCAACTGGGTGCGCGGGTAAGGAGGCAGAGAGCACAGAAACTGGATTCTATTCTGTCCGACATTCGTTTTCTAGAAGAGCGTAACAAGCAGACCCCTGACGCCTCGATAGCTTCTAAACTATTTGGCCTGCGCTCGGACCTCAGGAGACTGTTGCTTGAGCGCTATGACAAACACATACGGTCCCTTAGAATGACTCACTACGCATCTGGCAACCGCGCAGGTAAATTTCTGGCTCAGCGATTGAAAAATCGCAAAGTGAAAACCACTATCCCCTTCCTGGTGAGAAGCTCGGATGGTAGTAAAATCTACAACCCCCAGGACATAGCTAACTCCTTTGCTGAGTTCTACTCCTCCCTGTATAATCTCAGACAGGACCCCTCCACCCCTCAGCCTACAGAGGACGCTATACGGTCCTTCCTGGCTGATTTAGCACTACCCACATTGACCTCCTCCCAGCTGGAATCCCTGAATCGACCTGTTACTGAGTCCGAGATCCTGAGGGTTATTAAAACTCTCCCTAGTGGAAAATCGCCGGGACCGGACGGACTTCCCAATAGTTATTACAGAACCTTTGACTCCCTCTTGACTCCTATGTTGGATAGGGTGTTTTCGGAAGCAATGCTCTCTGCCTCCTTCCCGGATGAAATGCTTAAAGCCTTTATTGTGACCATTCCTAAGCCGGGGAAGACTCCCACTACACCTCCTAACTTCCGACCAATTTCCCTGTTGAACACGGATGTAAAGTTATATGCTAAAATTCTTGCGCACAGGTTGCTTCCAATCCTACCATCCCTGATTGATCCGGACCAGACAGGGTTTACCTCCGGAAGACAATCTTCGGACGCAACTAGGCGGGTCATTGGGTTGGTGCATCATGCTGGGGCCTGTCGGACGCCTTCTCTGCTCCTCTCTTTGGATGCGGAGAAGGCGTTCGACAGAGTACATTGGGGCTATATGGCCCGGGTCCTTGAGAAATTTGGGTTTTCTGGCCCCATCCTATCGGCGATTTTGGCGCTGTACTCCTCCCCATGTGCGCAGGTTTACACCTCCAGTATGCTTTCCTCCCCTTTTAGCATAACAAATGGTACCAGACAGGGGTGCCCTCTGTCCCCTTCCATCTTCAACCTTCTCATTGAGCCCCTAGCTGAAAAAATTAGATCGCATAGTGGAACCCCTGGCTTTTTGGTGTCGGGTAGATCTCACAACATAAGCTTGTTTGCAGACAACGTCATTCTCTTTCTGACTTCACCACACTCGTCCCTGTCCCGAGCACACAATATTCTCTTAGAGTTTAGCCGCATCTCCTACTATAAAATCAATTACACGAAATCCCTGATATTAGGTCTTAATCTCCCCCCTAGACTCCAGTCCCACCTGCAGGTCTCCTTCCCCTACTCCTGGGCTGCATCTAGTATACCGTACCTAGGTCTCCAAATTACAGCAGACTTATCTAAACTGGCTGACGCTAATTTCCTACCTTTGATAGATAAAATTTCACAGGAGGCTGCTCGCTTGGCCAGGGTCGAATTGACCTGGTCAGGGCGTTTGGCTTCTTTTAAAATGCTACTTCTCCCCCAAATTCTATATGTTTTCCGTGCCCTACCCATTCCGCTGAAGCGTGGTCACCTCCATGCTCTAAACTCTATCTTACATCGATACATTTGGGGACCCAAACGCCCTAGATGCGCTAGACCCCTTTTGGTTAAACATAGTTCCGTAGGGGGAATGGGCTTAGTTGATATTAGAGACTACCACCGAGCAGCTATACTGGCTCAACTAAGACATTGGATCTCCCCTACCCCTGATGTGTTGTGGTGTGACATAGAACAGGCTCTTAGTCCGACCGCGGATCTTCGTAGTGTCCTGCTCCTTGACACCTGGCAACCTCTCCCCCTGCGGCAACTCGCGCTGCCGCTTCAAGCATCCTTAATAGCGTGGCGGGAATTGCGCACTCTGGCTTCCGCATCTCACAACGCCGTTCCTATCCCGGCTCCTATTGAGACCCTGGCATGCGCCATTCCACACACCTCTTTCTCTGACTGGGCGGCCAGGGGTATCACTTGGATTGAAGATCTGTACTGCTACAATGTGCTCAAACCATTTGATACACTGGCAGCTGAATATGACCTCCCGCATACAGATTACTTCAAACACGCACAAGCCTCCCACTTCCTCCGAGGTTTGGGATCCCGACATGTGATGATTCAGGCTGACATATGGCAATTCTACACAGCAGTGACCCTTCCCCCCAAAGGAATTTCCCTGTTTTATAACCTCTTCCAGGATAAACTACATTTCACATTGGCGCCCCCTTTCCGTAAATGGGAAGTGGATTTGGGCAAAACATTTACACCGTGTCAGTGGCAGTACTCATTCAAAATGATACACAAAGCCTCCAAATGCGTCAATCACTGGGAGCTCTCCCAGAAAATTGCCCAGAGATGGTACCTTACCCCTTATCGTATCTCTAGATTTTGTCCTACGGCCTCTCCGCTCTGCTGGAGAGACTGTGGGGCCGTTGGCAACATCATCCATGTTTTCTGGTTTTGCAAGAACCTCACGAGTTTCTGGAGAAGTGTGTTCAACAGCATCTCGCGCATCACAGGCATACTTACACCCCCTACTCCTGAACTTGCTATACTGAATTTGGGAATGGAGGGATTTCCCCCAGAGTTTCGGGTAGTTGTCACTCATCTTCTCTTAGCTGCTAGGCTGCTCCTGGCCAGGAATTGGAAATCCAATAAGGTTCCCAATGTTACAGAGGTTCTGGAGATAACTAGAGCCAACTGCACCTTTGAGGCCCTGCTGGCAAGCAGGGAGGGCAGGAGAGACAAATTTGATAAGCAGTGGAAGCCCTGGCTGGAGTGGTTCCCTCTACAGTAAAGGCGACTTGTCCTTATTTGCATTTGTTTCGATGAGATGTGTTTGAGCAACACTCCCTAGTAGATTTATGTTTATGGTAATAATACGGTTATCCATCCTTTCTCCTTATCCCCCTCCCCCCCCCCTTCTTCTCCAACCCTTTATCCTTCCCCCCTCTCCCCCCTCCCCACCTGACCCTCCCAGTTTATTAGTTTATTGTTCTTGTGTAGCTCTGTCAAATGCGGATGGCAGACTCAGTACTTTCTAAATGTGGTACCTCTTTGATCCGTGTACAAGACTTGTCAACTATTATTCTACTTCTCCTTTTTTTTTTTTTTTTTTATCATTTGTACTGCTATGAGCACACATGTTGTACGATTTTATTGTTTCCTCTATTTCTGGGAATGTTTGTATTTTTCCTTGTTTACTTTTGAAAAATTCTCAATAAAAACTATTGAAGAGAAAAAGTGCTAATTTTAAAGGCTTATGTGCAAGTTATTGTCATAAAAAGTGTTCCTGCCCCAGGGGACATATATCAAAGCAAAAAATAAGCTTTAAAAATGTCAGTTTTTTCAGGAGCATTGATTTTAATAATGCTTAAAGTGAAACAATAAAACTGAAATATTCCTTTCAATTTCGTGCCTGGGGGGTGTCTAAAGTATGCCTATAAAGTGGTGCATTTTTCCTGTGTTTAGAATATTGCCGCAGAAAAATGACGTAAATGTATTTTATGTGATAGACCCAGACAAAGTGACACATAATTGTAAAGGAAAATTATAAATGGTTTTTAATTTTTTTTTACAAATACATATGGGAAAGGTGTTGCGTGCATTTGTATTAAGCCCTCTGGGTCATTTAGCTCCCATTTTATCATAGCCACCAGCCCACCAGAAAAAGACATAACTAATCCTTAATTAGGTTGTGCAGGTGTTACAGCCCTTGTTGCTATTCACTAGTGATGAGCAAATCTACTTTGTCAAGAGTGCCAAGGAATACATTTTCCAGTTCACAGAGCCTAAGTTTGCCTAGGGTAGAGATCAGAAATCCCCAATAAACATTTGAACTGTTGGTTTGAATCCAGGTTTAAGCAAACTGATTCACTCATCACTTCTCTCCATTTTGATTTGGTTGTTTTCCAGCTTTCATTGCTGCTGCCAATCTGCTTACTTGCTTTTGGATGTTTCCCCTTTATTGTTATGTTTGTGTTTTTAATCACTAAAATATACTATTGCTCTAGGCCAAGCCAGCAAAGCTTCACATTTGTGTAAAAAATGTTCAATCTCGAAAAACACAAAAGATTTTTTGTAGCCAGGGGCAGGTTCTGTTAAACTTTGATTTTTCCTCTGATTAAGAAGACTTAAACCAAGAATAACACTAATTGATGCAGTAAGATAAAAAGCATTTTACAAGGTACCATGGGAAACCACACACAATGGGGTTAATTCACTAAAATGGGAGAGTGCAACATCTGGTGCATGGTAGCCAATTAGCTTCCAACTTCAGCTTGTTCAAATAAATTTTGACAATAAAAAATGGAAACTGATTGCCCACCATGCACAGTTACATCAGATTTTGCGCTCTCCAGTTTAGGTAAATCATCCCCAATGGATTTAGCCACACAGAGGACAAATGCTCACCAAAGAACCATAAGGCACATGTAGTGCTACCCCTGGAGGAGCCACTTAGTTTAGGTCCGTTGTTCTTTGCCTCAGCACGGTGGACAACCACCGCCCCTTGGACACAATCGTGTTAAACAGTTGGAAATTGCAGCACTGTTGAGAGCACAAAGATAAATACTTGTCACACAACTATAATTCAGTATCAGGATGTAGACAACAGATTGATCAGAGGAAACAGGACTTAGTATTTTTATTACAAGTTAAAGTAAAATACAGTATAGTCATAAATGAGCAAATCAAAAATGTAATCAACCACAATTCACTAGATAGTATGATTACAATCTTATATGTAAAGGGAGGGGGTGTTGTCTGCGCTGAAGGTGAACAGGGGGGGAGGAGGGGGGGTGTATGGGTGATAGGGGTGAGTGAATGGGACGGGTGGCTGGATGGGTGGATGTAGGTGAGTTTAGGACGACATGATAACCAACATAATCGAAACAATGATGTGAATGAATATACACATAAGGGTGATAATCAATAAATACAAAAATTGTTACAATAATTATTACAATAAAGAAAAAACCCAACACACTAGCCAGTGTAATGTGAAACCAGTGAAGAACAATCCTAAATACAAACTATAAGACCAGAGAAAGTTCCATGAGGAAATGCCTCTGGATGGAAAAAATGTGAAATAAATAAAGTCTCTAGTGAAAAAACCCAAAAGTCCAGATGAGTCCAAATTGAAATGGTGGTGCCAGGAAAGGGTGACAGCAGAAAGCACCTCAGGTGGTCCCCAGCTCCTCACCTCAAGGCTATAGCTCGGATAGCCTGCAACAGCACCTCCCGGTGGAGGACAGTAATCCCTCGGCAGGGCGAGCAGCAGAGGCACTCCTCAGCGGTAAAAGTAAAGCAAAAAAGAAGAAAGCAAGTGAGTGACAGTAAAAGACGTCTGGTAGGCAACTAGTGTCACTCATACATCCACTCACCACAGGGTGATGGATGATGGGCCTATCTCCCACGAACAGCGAGTTCGTACTTCTACTGGCAGATATCCTCTTCTAAGCTGGCCAGATGGTCACTCACAACAAGGGATCTCTCAGATGGCATACATGATAAAAGAAACAGACCATAGCGCAATCCCGCAAGGTAAAAAACACATTTAATAAAAAAATATAAAACTCACATTTAAAACGATCCAAAAGGCACAAAACAAACAGACGTCAGGAACACTATGCGTCAGGCGTCAGGCGTGTGGACTCTGTGGCAGCTTAGAAGAGGATATCTGCCATTTGCTTTCTTTTTTTTTGCTTTACTTTTACCGCTGAGGAGTGCCTCTGCTGCTCGCCCTGCCGAGGGATTACTGTCCTCCACCGGGAGGTGCTGTTGCAGGCTATCCGAGCTATAGCCTTGAGGTGAGGAGCTGGGGACCACCTGAGGTGCTTTCTGCTGTCACCCTTTCCTGGCACCACCATTTCAATTTGGACTCATCTGGACTTTTGGGTTTTTTCACTAGAGACTTTATTTATTTCACATTTTTTCCATCCAGAGGCATTTCCTCATGGAACTTTCTCTGGTCTTATAGTTTGTATTTAGGATTGTTCTTCACTGGTTTCACATTACACTGGCTAGTGTGTTGGGTTTTTTCTTTATTGTAATAATTATTGTAACAATTTTTGTATTTATTGATTATCACCCTTATGTGTATATTCATTCACATCATTGTTTCGATTATGTTGGTTATCATGTCGTCCTAAACTCACCTACATCCACCCATCCAGCCACCCGTCCCATTCACTCACCCCTATCACCCATACACCCCCCCTCCTCCCCCCCTGTTCACCTTCAGCGCAGACAACACCCCCTCCCTTTACATATACATTTTTCTCTCTGCCCAGGACAGAGTGTCAGGAGTCTGCTGCAGAATCCCCAGTCCACCTTCCAGCCCAATCCCACTTCTACCCATCCCCCTTGGTAGCACAGGAGCTTTTCCATATATCCATGATTACAATCTTGTAGCCATTTGTTGTGAGATGAATATAGGAAATGAGTAGTGCTATTAAATAAGTTGTTTGAGTTTGGGCTCTGGTTCATGTAAATTTTAATGATCTGCTGCCTTGTGTGCATTAGCCTGTTTCCCTCCCAATATATGACAAAAAGCATGTATCAGGTGAAGGACTGCCGCTTCATTTAAAGGACCAAAGGTTCCTTGGTGGGGGAGTGTGTAGTGGGTGCCGCTTTTCCACCCGTGGCCCGCACCTCCCACTGGTCTTTCCAAGGATTCACACAGGCAGGCTCACTGCCTATCGGCAGCTGCAGGGGAATTTCTCCCTTCCTCTCTTTCACTGTGCAGTAAGTGAGACAAACTCATAGACATGGCCGCCCACTTCCCCTGTTTCCCTGATTCTCCATTGACAGGGGAAACTGTTAAATCCAGGCAGGACTTCAGGAGAAGGAAGGCACTCTGGGATATGCATTCCCCAACACAGGTGACCCCATTGTATCCATTAGGGGGAAACTACACACCCCAACAGCCCACAGACACAGACGAGAGAACTTTTCACAGAGAGGCTGTCTGGGAAGGTAGAGCCACCACAAGGCAGAGAAGAAAGACAGAAGTGATCAGAGGGGCTGCAGTTATCCATTAGGGAAAACATCCTGCCACAGCTCCAGGTTTCGGCATGACAGTTCCTGCCACAGCTCCATGGTCAGTGACGGACATCCAACCAGAGGGGGGACCCAGGTGCACCCCCAAATATCCCTGAAGGCATGAGGCATTCTGTTTTACAGAGTAGCCAGTCGGGCCACCTGAAGAACCTGCCAGCCAGGACATCTCCCTTTGGGCCTTGGTCACAGGATTGGTGAGCGGCCACTTGCCCACCTTTAGAAACACTTACACCCTGCTGTGCAGTCACAGCATCCATCTCGCTTACCAGGATATTGCCAGCATACTGCCCATCATTCTTGCCTGCCAGGAGATCTTTAAAAACACTTTACTTATCTTGCCAATGAGGATAATAAGTGCATTAATGCAAAGATAGCTGAAGATACCATACAATCTCATTGTGAAGACCTTTCCTGTTTCTTCTTCATTTAGCACTGACTCGGTGGTTATGGTTATACTTACTAAGGAGGAACTCTAACCTTAAACCTAAAGTTGATAACTCTGTTGCATCTTGTGTTTACTGCCTGGGTCTGTGATTGCAGGATTGCAGGGAAACAGACTGATTGTCATCAAGCCAGTCCTGTTTTCCCTCCATGCTGAGCACACAGGCCATATTAAAGTAATTTAAGTTGCAGTTTAACTGAGCTATACTGATATAAGGTAGAGTTTTGCCATTTTTGACTATTGGTCACCCTATTATTGTTTGTTGATTGTGAAAAGTCTCCCAGTAAACAACATTTCTGGTTCACCACAGTTTGTGTCTATTTATTACATTTCTTGCATTTACACTGTTTACGAGGTGTGCCAGAGGGGCTGGGACTGTTATTGGGGTTGAGAGGCAGAGTACAGAACCAAACATACTCCAGCAGCTCCTACGGGGACAGTTTACAGTAATAACCAAAGGAACTGCATATATGAATTTACTGCACTGACTTGGCAGCAGAATTACAGATTTCGCCTTCACCAAGACTTTATCAATATTACTTTCCCATGCAGACAGCTTATGCTAAATTTGGTTGCAAAAAATAAAATAAAAATTACATTACTTTGTTTTTTAACAGCAGTGATGATACATAGATCTGATGATAAGAAAAGTCAACATAAAGGCTATTAGCATACTCATTCATTTCCTGTGACTAGGGACAGAAGACACTGGCTGGGCACAGTTTGTCTGTCCCCAGCTAAGATCCCCACAGGTTATCGATGGCTGTGCGAACAGTCATGGATAGCTGCGGCCTTTATCAGCCTGATGCAGATTTCTATACACCCTTGTGATTCCAGCTGTAGGAATATGCAGATTGCCCATGTGAACGCAGCCTAATGCTCACCTCAACCCTTTGTTCAAAAAGAAAAAGTATTGTTATGGCCATTTCACCACTAACAAAGTGATCACATTGCTTTGCTACTAAAACTTTTGTAAGCAGGGGTTTGGATACTTTTTATGGTGACAGCACCCCATGCCCTGTTTGGGTTGGACTCTTTTACCTCTGGTAGAAGTGTATAAAAGGGGAAGGAGGAGTTTGAGAAGAGGTTTATGGGAAGAAGACACCTAAGGCCGCGTACACACCATCGGTCCAACCCGATGAGAATGGTCCGGCGGACCGTTTTCATCGGGTCACCGCTGAAGTGGCCTGATGGTCTGATGTGCGTACACACCATCAGTTCAAAAACCGATCGTGTCAAAACGCGGTGAAGTAAAACACAACGACGTGCTGAAAAAACGAAGTTCAATGCTTCCAAGCATGTGTCGACTTGATTCTGAGCATGCGCCGGTTTTTGAACTGATGCTTTTGCATACTAACGATCAGTTTGGATCGATAGTCAGGTGTCCATCAGTCCGATTTTAAAGCAAGTTTTAAAACTTTGGTCCGAAGGACGACAGACTGATGGGCCGTACACACGGTCGGTTTGGAAAGATGAAACTGCACTTCAGTCCATTTTTATCGGGTTTGACCGATCGTGTGTACACGGCCTTAGAGTTCCTCAGCATGTGGTAGATTTGTGCTTGGTGAGCCCTGTCTGGCTGGTGAGTACCCTCTAGGTATAGAGATATAAAGATGAGGTGTGAACATAAGAATGCTGTCTGGCATCCCCCCTGTGTAGGATACATGTTCTGTTACCTGTTCTTAAATTTGTAAAACTTTGGAAAAGCAGGATCCAACTGGACAGTGTTTAATGTGGGATAGGTATGTGGATTCCCATTGTAGAGCCTTGGGCCTGGAGTGTAAGTATGAAGAAAAGATGGTAGAGCTTCACCTGAAAGTATGACAGTCAGCAAACCTCAATCCAATCATATTCGATGGGGCAGCAGGACATCCTAAGCCAGGATGTCCCAAGCCAGAAGTCTGCAAGGCTGGCGAACACTAGAGAACCTGCTTACATCCTGTCAATAACAGATGACTAAAGCCTAGTACACACTGCTAGTTCCTATCTTTCGTTCAACCAGGTCGGAGCCACTGTGCTAACAATCCAATGTTAGTACAGTGATCTCCCCTGCTGTTCTATTGTTTTCTGACAGGGGAATGGCCGTTCAATGCTCTGAGACATTTTCTGAGAGTGCTGAGTGGGAGCTAGTCGTCAGACCTTTTTTGGTTATGACCCTTCGGCAGAAGTAGGCCAAACTTCTGTCGGACCAGCTGCAGTATACACGGGCCAAATATCAGCCATTTTTTATTGAACCAGTCGATGCCACCTGACATTCGGCCTATGTGTACAGGGCTTATTAGATCTGCTGAATCCCTACCCATGCAACCTAAAAAAAAGTAAAATAAATAAATAACCACAAATTGATGTAAATATAATTATAAAACAGTCCCAGTTTTCACCTGCTTTAAATAACTGTATTACAAAATACTTTTTGCACACAGGTTTAAAAGCTCAATTACACCAACCACTGGAAGTACTGTTCTCACAATCACTTTGGGTTATACACTGCACACCTACTGCTATTCACCCAAAAAAAGCTACCAGTATAGTCCAAGGCTATTGCAACCTCCTGCACACAAATTTTAAAAAACCCTTCCTTGGCAGCCCAGATGTTTTGGAACTACATTCCCCATGATGCTTATGCACTCTGCAGATTAGTTGAGCATCATGGGAAATGTAGTTCCAAAACATCTGGGGTGCCAAGGTTCGCCATCACTGGCTTATAGGCTGGGTTTCCAGATGTCCACTGATAATTCTGGCTATTTTGAAATGCTTTACAATAGTCTGAATCTTTATATCTCATCAGGGTGCATAGAAAAACATTGTTTAGGCATATTCAGCCATTTCATAACCATGACATTGAAGCCAGAACTGCAGCATTAGGTGGAAGAACTGTGTGACCTGACCACACAATTCCATTTTATACTATCCACATACAGCAGTGAGTAGTAGGACTCAGATTCCACAGACATCCTCATAATGTTCCGTATAACCTACAGGAACACTAGTTTAGACACTCACAGTTAGGCCGCGTACACACGGCAGGGAATCTCGACGGGCAGAACACATCGTTCCGCCCGTCGAGGTTCCCTGCTGGCCGTCGAAATCGGCGACCCGCCCGTCGGGAATGGCAACCAGCCATTCTTCCGGGCGGGCCGTCGAGGAAATAGAGAGCGTGCTCTCTATTTCGGCTCGACGGGCTTCCCGACGGGAAGCTCGCCGAGACCGTACACACGGCCGAGGTCCTCGCTGGAATGTGCATTCCAGCGAGGTTCTCGCTGGTTTTCAGCGAGAACCTCGGCCGTGTGTACGGCGGCTGAGACATGAAATGCTCCAATATACATGTTGTGAAGCCTTGCTTTGTTGTCTGTTTACATTAATTTAATACTGGAATGACGGTGTCACTGTTTACTGAAATAAGCATCACTGCTGATAGATCACAGGGAGACCCAGCAAACACGCTGACAGCAATATAAGATGGAATGTCATGATAAAATTCTAATATGACAAGATAGAGCCAGTTGTCAGTATTAAATGGAAAATCAAATAAAAGACAACATGGGTTCGCCTAATCATAAGTAAATAGTCATTTGTAGGAAAACATGAACTTTACAATTTTATTTTCCTTATCATAAATATTAATGTCATGTTTTAAATATAATCATTGAATATTCTAAGGGAAACCACCCATAAAATTGCTAAGGATGTAAAAATCTAAAAGCAGCAAATAAAAAACAATTACCCAGAAAATATTGCAGCTGTTATAAATGCAGTAAAAACATTCCCTGGAATTCATACAGACTGGCTCACACAGATTTTGCAAAAATGTCTTGCATGCATTGTATAAGAGGTGCAGCAATGCACCAAATTCATGTACTAGAACTTGTACTTAAAGAGGTTGTAAACCATTTACAACCACTTTTACTGCCATATAAGCCTATATAAAGGCTTACCTGTAGGTGTTTGAAATATCTCCTAAACCTCCCACGGTTTGGGAGATATTTACAAAAATGACGGGAGCCGATGTCTATGGCGCATGCACCATAGACAATGGCCCAAGCCGTGTCGTGACTGTCGGCTCCCGTGCGCATGCGCAGGAGTGACGTCATCGTGGCTCCAGCCAATCACAGCTCTGGAGCCGCGACACCCGGTAAGTAACCCTCGGGAGAGATGTCGGCCACCGAGTGGTGTACAAGGATGACTGCGAGGGTTTTGATCTGAGGTGAGTATTACATAATGAGCTAGTATGCTATGCATACTAGCTCATTATGCCTTTGTCTTGCAGGTGGTGTTTTTTTTTTTCTTGTAAAAGTGGGTTTACTTCCTCTTTAAATGTAGCACATGCTGCATCACTTTTAGAATGCATATGAGCGGTCAGCTAACTAATGCTTTTCATGGAAACCCAGATTCCTTAGCAGCACCCTGTCACCTGGTTGCAAATCTTGCAATCGGACTCTGAGATCAAAGTTCCTTTTATTTCTTAGCCCTCGGGCATCTGAGGTAGCTTGAGCCTTGTCATAGGTGGTGTAACGGGAGGGCCCGTGGAACCCAGAAGTTCTTAGAAAGTATGAGCAAGAAAATAATGGACATTCAGAATATGTCTTGGATTACCTGAGATGGGATTATTATGTAATTATTATCCACAATATTTTTCAGGATATCTTTAAAGAACTAATTACTGTTTGTTGATTCTGAACTCAACAGGTTAATTGAAAGATGTTAATGTCATCACCTCCAGCTACCTCGCTGCCTGTATAATGTAAATTGAATCTAAAGATCTTCTCTTTGTGGATTGGGCTAATTGACCCTGCAATTGTGTGAAGGTGTATTGATGATAATGTGTATTGTAAGTTAACAGACAACCAGACTGGGAAGCCTAAAGGTCAGGTGTCTGAGTCATCAGCTGTAGTTAATTAGCTCATGTAAATTAGGTCAGGTCCTGGAGTCAGGGTGTCTTCTAAGAGATGTATTGAGGATGATGTGTATTTAAGGGGCTCGTTAGGTAACCATTGTGTGATTTTGTGGGTGGATCCAGGCCATATCTCCTGTGGTATCCTAAATTGTATATAAGAGCCTGTATTTATCATTAAAAGGAGTCCCTGTTTTGAACCTCTAACAGAGCGGTGTCTCGTTAATGAGGGAATTATCCATATAGTCTTGTTCGCCGGACTGTGGAGTGTCAGTAGCTGCCTTGTGTTCGGGAATGGAATATCCTAAACGGCATTAACCCCTTTCTCATGTGGGGTGCCATTACAGGCGGTCTTCAGACTTTTCCACAGGTGGTCTACATACCCTCTGTGGGATGTTGCTGAAGTATGATCTAAGGATGTGCCGAAAGCTAAGTCTACTGGCAACCGTCCAAACATTAGACAGTAAGGGGGGTATCCTGTGGCATAATTTGCGGTGTTGTTATAAGCGTGCACAATGGCGGCTACATAATTGCTCCAGTGCTGCTTCTTCTTCGAACTCAAAGTCCCAAGCATATCCAGGAGGGTTCAGTTGAATCTTTCTGGCTGAGGATCTCCTTGAGGATGGTATGGGGTGGTTCTGGACTTCTTAATGCCTAACAAGTCTAAAAGTCTTTTGATGAGGCCGCTTTCGAAATTTCTCCCTTGATCAGAATGGATGTGTTGGGGCAGGCCATAGTGTACAAAGAACTTCTCCACCAAGACCATGGCCACCATCGATGCTTGTTGATCCTTTGTGGGAAAGGCCTGGGCAAACCTAGTGAAGTGGTTAGTCACTACCAGGATATTTCCCTGTCCACTCATATCAGGCTCCAAGCACAGAAAGTCAATGCACACCAGCTCCATGGGTCCCTGACTCTGAAGATGGGCCATGGGGGCGGCTCGGTGAGGCAACATTTTTCTTTGGATGCTTCTGATACAGAAGTGGCATTAGCCCTCAACTTCAGCCCACATTCAGGGCCAGTAGAATCGGTCCCTCGCCAGGTGGAAAGTCCTCTGACAGGCTCTGTAAAGCATCTTCTATCCGTGATGTGCTGCAGAGGCGTACTAAGTGGGGGGGCAGGCCACCCCAGGTACCACACACTGGGGGGGTGTCAGGTCGGCACCCCCCTCCACGATTTAAATGTTGGAACAGTGAGAGGCATAGGCAGGGGGAGGCGAGCTATTGGTGCTGTGGCAAATCGGCGATGAGGGGGGTGGGAAGAGATGGATGCAGGGTGACACCGCGCTCACCGCTGCACCTACCATCCCCTCCTCTCGTGGCCGTGGGCTGTCTGTGCGATCCTGGACGTCAAACACAGCCCGGCTGAGCAAAGGAGTGAAGCCGCCTCCCCCTCCTGCCTCCTCTCTGTTTATGTGTAAAACAGGGGAAGGGGGCCTGCTGTGCATGTGCCGGGCACTATCCGACTGCATACACATATCGACAGGACACCCGCCATGCTGATCAGGAGACTGCTAACACCTCTTGCCCAAGATCAGGACAACTACAGGTGTGCACCCCATGTTGAGACAAGCCTATCAGCGCTTGGTGCAAGAACAGAAGGCCCCAGCTGAAGGATCTGGTGCTTGGACCGCAGTGAGAAGGTGTTTCAGCCCGGTGAGGTAGCTTGCTTGAGAGCGTCAGTCAAGCTTAACTGGAAGCAACCAGGCCCTTTCATCATCCTGGATCAGGTCTGGATATTTCAAGATGCCACCATCTTGCCGGGTTCTCAACAGGAGGGTGATTGGGTCCAAAGGTTGGGCACCCCTCAAGACTTGCTGTGCTCGGATTTGATCCACCTCCTGAGGGTCTAGACCCTTCTTCAACAAGATCTGGTGTATAATTTTGTCTAAACGTCTCATGAACGCCGACAGATTCTCTCCCCCATTTTGGTAAGTGTGCTCCAACTGGTAAATTAGATCAGAAACTTTCTCTGTGTGCCCAAACACATCCTGCAGAATGTTCAGATAGTCCTGGGCAACACAATCTCACTTGCTGAGCTTCAAATTGGGGATGGCTTCTGAGGCGGGCCCTTTCAAGCTCTCTGTGATTCTCCGTTTCTTGTGGGTCTCAGGAATGTACCATTCATCCAAGGCTTGTGTGGCCTGGTCCAGCCATTCTTCAAAGTTGTCCTCCCCTGTAGGCACTGGTTGTCTTCCAGAGAAAACCCTGAGCTTCCGATACCCAGTTGCCAAGTATGTTAGAGGGTCTCTCTGACACTTTGAAACAAAGTCTCCCAGGGCAGCAAAGAGTTCTGGTCAATTTTTTATATATACATTTGCATTATGAATTTATAAGTAATAAGTAAAATGTTTAGTGCAGTCAAACACTTTTATTAGTTGATTAGTACATTTATGTATACATCTTTACATCAGACCAAAAAGAGGAAGAAGGGTCAACGGGAGTGATTTACAAAAAACGAGTAGTCCCTTCAAAATAAGTGATTTTGGTAAAATATGCACATTAAAAATGTCTGGGGTTATGTCAAGTTTGTTTCTTCTTACTGTACATAAAAGTCTGCATTAAATTGTAAGATCTAACATGTTTCAGCTTTTGTAGTCTTTCATGTCAGGTATAATGATTACCATATACACAACTGTACTGTAAAGCCTTGCTAGTTTGAAATGATAAAAAATTATTATCATCATCACCATTGCCATTATGATACAAGTGAATAGAGAGGATGGTTTCCTTCAACATTTAGCAGAACAAATGGACAACTTGGCATGTGTCTGGCGGGCTGAAGTCTAGATTGAAGTTCTCAATATAATTTGTAATTTGCACTTAAGAGACTTGCTAATGAAAGCAGAAATTTAGAACAAACTACTACCTTAACAAGGTCAATGCTTTTATCCCCAGTAATTAACATGTAAATCAGCACTACATCGCTAGATTGGTTTAAGACACATTGAAAACATGCTGAAACAAGTGCACTGTCTGACACTTGGACCAAAACTCTTTTTACTAGGCTGATTTTATTATCACTTTTATGTTTACTAAAATCAACCTTTTTTTGTTGTTAATTTATGCATCAAACAAATTACAATGTTAGTCTGCTGGCCTGGTCGGAACAAGCAAGGGCGTTTTTATATATGGGTTCTGTTCTATATGGAAAATTCTGGAAACACAACCTTCCTAACTTATAAAACCAAATCTGTAAAGGGGGTTTGTGATTGGCTGGATGTTGTTGCCAAAAGGTGCAAGCCCCCACCCTGCTTCTTCTTGCATTGGACAGCTACTCACCTGTTGCTGATTGTACTGCCCTGTTTCATACCTCCCAACTTTTGGATGGGAATGAGGGACACATAGGGACACATATTAGCAAAAGTATGTAGGCATAGGACACACCCACTGCCACACCACCTTGAAGGAGAATTATGAAAAAAAAATAATGATTAGTTAAACACACTTTTTTTTCCAATACTATTCCTTTATACTGGCGTATGAAATTTACAAATGCAGCATTTTAGAAATTGGATGACATTTTTAGCACTGGAAAGCACTTTTTGAAAGATAAAAAGTTCATATTATATACAACTCTATAGATCAGACTAAAATGAGGGACACATGAGGAGGAAAGAGGGATAGAAGGACTTTGTTCCAAATCAGGGACAGTCCCTCTAAATCAGTGACCATTGGGAGCAGGGGCGGACTGACCATTGAGTCACTTGGGCACTGCCAGAGGGCCCCATGCCACTAGGGGGCCCCATCAGGGTTGCCAGGCTCAGTAAAACCAGGGACAGTATGTACAAATCTGTGTTTTTTTTACATCTGTCCCTGATATGTACGAAACTGACATGCTTTTGATGTAAAAAATCCAGAGATTTTAGCTTCCCCGCCTCTGCACTGCCTCCTAATCTTCTATTGCCCGGGGTCCCCATGAGTTGTCAGTCCGCCCCTGGTTGGGAGCTATGCTATTGTGTCAAACTCCTGGACATAGACATAGAATTAAAATTTCCGACAACATTTGTGTGACCGTGTGTATGCAACATAAGTTTGAGCCAACATTCCGTTGGAAAAAAAATCCATGGTTTTGCTGTCGGAATGTCCGATCATGTGTACGTGGCATAAGAGAATTATTTGTCGCAGAACACCATACACAGAAGTAACACCAGCACACAATCTGTGCGCCATCTTCCCTTTGTACCTCCTTTGCTTGGGAGCACCACAGAGCTAGGACCACTTCCCCATGTAAACTAGGTCCACAGAATTCAGCCTTCTTCACCAAGTAGAATGAAGGTGCACTCATTAGTATACCAGTCTCTCCAAATGTCCCTTCCATAGCTCTACCTAGCTGAGCAAGCTCTCAGATGGCATACTTATCCTGGGCTTCACCTCTTCTCACATCAGAGGACTCCGGCCTGGCTTAAAAGGCCTTTTGCATGAGCTGCAGTAGACCGTAAAAAGAGTCAGAATGACAACAGCTGTTTCTACAGAGGTCTTTACCGCCTCACCTGGTGTTTCAATGTTTGCAAATGGCCAATTAAAAAAGCCCTGGAGGGAACTACATCATATCAGTTTATGGGTTTTAGGCTTCCATGCCCTGACTACTACTAGGCTCCTCCCATCCTGGCACATACAGTATATAGGCACTAACTTCTTCAATTACATCAGTAAAGGAAGGTTTTCTCTTAATAGGGCAATACCCAATTTCAACTTTCTCTCCTACCATACTATATGAGGAACAGACCAGCCTACTGGCAAGCAAACTAACTTCACCTGCCTACATTTCAGGGCCCAGATTCACAGAGAGTTGGGCGCACATTACGCTGCCGTAGCGCAAACGCCGTACACCACGACGATGCAGCGTGGAGAGCCATGCACTGTATTCAGAAAGCTATTGCTCCCAACACTGCGTCGGCGTGGTGTATTTTCCAAAGGCGCAGGTCGACGTAGGTGGAAGTGGGCGTGACCCCATGCAAATGATAGACCGAGCATTGTGCAGTGTTTTACGCCCAGCGTATCACGAACTGTGCATGCGCCGTGGCATTGCTGTGACGTGGAAGCAAGAAACTGCACCCTTATGTGCATGCTCACAACCACACCGGCACAACTGCCTAAGCTACCCAGGATCAGCAGGTACGCCGTGAACGTAAAGTATACCCAATACGCCGGCCTGTGTTCTCTGGTGCAGACCTTTGCATGTCTGTTGCCGTGTCGCGCCTCATCTATGTAGAATAACTTTACGCCGGACATACAATTTACGCGCACCTCATGCAGCATGCATCGGGCGGACGTACGTTTGTGAATCGCTGTATTTCCTTGTTTGAATGTCTAATCAATAGGAGCAGCAACATGCGTTCAGACGAAAAGTACGCCCACGCTACGCCGGGGTATGTAAGCTACGTCCCGGCGCACATTTGCACTTACGTCGGCGTAAGTGCTTTGTGAATCTGGGCCCAGGTCTTTATATCTGACATACTGTAACACAGGTAAATAGAAAAATGGTTGTTTAATGCCTTTCTAAAATAAATGTGGAATGCATCTAGGCTGGGCCATTGTCATTGCAATGTGTATTTTTCTCTGTATTTTCGTTTACTAGACCATTTCTACATAAACTGCTTAAACTGGTCAAGTCTCTTGGAAAAAATGGACTATGTATGATGCAAGAAGCAATTAAGCAAGAAGATCAACTAATAGACTTTACTATTCCTATAACTTGACCAGACTAGACTTTTTTTGTCAGATAACCTACTCTTCCCTTCCAGAAAAGAATGACAATGGGGGTTATTTACGAAAGGCAAATCCACTTTGCACTACAAGCGCAAACTACAAGTGCAAAGTGCACTTGAAATTGCACTGAAAGTGCACTTAGAAGTGCAGTCGCTGTAGATCTGAGGGGGACATGAAAGGAAAATAAAAAACAGCATTTTAGCTTGCACATGATTGAATAATAAAATCAGCAGAGCTTCCCCTCATTTCAGATCTACCCCTCAGATTTACAGCGACTGCACTTCCAAGTGCACTTTCAGTGCAATTTCAAGGGCACTTTGCACTTGTAGTTTGCACTTGTAGTGAAAAGTGGATTTGCCTTTTGTAAATAACCCCAATTGAGTCTACTTAGCATATAGACGTATGTGTCCTTAGCTTACCATATGTTTTAGTAGTAGTAACATGTTTGTACATATTTAGATCTGCCAAAATCTTGCATATGCAAATGAGTTCCTTTGGCAAACCTGCCAACTAAAACAATTTGTTGCCTATGAATACAGTCTCACAGCTTTGCTCAGGGAGAGGAATGGTGAGAATTAAAAGTGCATCTGAAGTTAAACCTTGTATTGTTTTAGTTTTGGATTAAGTAATAAAAGTTTGGCAGACCTATCTGAAAAAAAATATATATATGATTTTATTGCATTGATTTCTCCTATTCCACTGAATACAAGTCTCTGTTGGAGAAAGATATTTCCAGCATGCAGATGGAGGGGACCCGTTAGTGAGTGGTGTTTTACCTACCCCTGCTGTAAAGAATAACATTAGATTTTGCTCTGCTAATATGGTCTGGGCATTCAGGTATCAATGACCTATGGTTACAAAAGCTTTAAGGGAATCCTTACTTTTTGAAATGTTGGAGGTGCTTATAGCTTGTCTTCTGACCTTTGATTTGCATTTGGTGGGAGGGGCTGGCAGGCTCCTGTAGATGTCACAGCATCCTCTCTCAGAGCTTCTTGTAGGAGTGAAAAAACACATCCTCATAATCCCTTCAGATTTTCATGCTCCTTTCTGCTGGCTACTAGGTGTTGCAAATTTTATCTGGGAAGTCTGCTGATCAGTTGCTTGACCACTTCCCTTCTGAAAAAAGTGTTTTGTTTACAAGCATGTTTCCACTGCATGTATTTGCATTGATATGTTTGTGCTCATGGGTAATGGGTGTGCCTTAGATTTTTCATGTTCTATTTATTGTATTGTATTTTTATTTTTAACACTTAAAAAAAAATATAGGTAGCGGGATCATCCTGTCAGTGACTATTGACAGGTCTGAAACCCTGCTGGAACTTTATCCACGTTTGTAAATATGTATGATACCTTTAAGGAAGATGTGTATTGTGGGACTACGAGTATCGGGAGATATGGACTCCATTGATTCTGAGGAGAAACAGACTATACTTCCCACAATGCCCTGCAATGTTGGAGCATGTGACACCTCCCCACAGACTTGTGGGAGAGGTTACTTAACCACTTCCCGCCCGGCCAATAGCCGATTTACGGCAGGGAAGTGGTTATGAAATCGTGACTAGACGTTCTCAAACGTCTAGCACGATTTCAATGCCGCGCACGCCCGTGGGGGCGCGCAGCGCGGCGATCGGTGATGCGGGGTGTCAGTCTGACACCCTGCACCTCCGATCTCGGTAACGAGTCTCCGGCGGAGCCTCATTACCACGTGATCAGCCGTGTCCAATCACGGCTGATCACGATGTAAACAGGAAGAGCCGCCGACGGCTCTTCCTCACTCGCGTCTGACAGACGCGAGTACAGGAGAGCCGATCAGCGGCTCTCCTGACAGGGGGGGTTCGCGCTGATTGTTTATCAGCGCAGCCCCCCCCTCGGATCGCCACATGGACCACCAGGGAGTGCCCACACTAGACCACCAGGGAACATAAAAAAATGAAAAAAAAATGTCAAAAAAAAAAAAAATGAAAAAAAAAAAAAAGTCAGCAGTAAAAAAAAGGGCAGTAAAAAAAAGATGCCAATCAGTGCCCACACATGGGCACTGATTGACAACATTAATCCATCAGTGCCACCCCTCAGTGATCATCAGTGCCACCCCAGTGTCTGTCAGTGCCACCCCACAGTGCCAATAATGCCCAGTGCCCACCTATCAGTGCCCACCTGTGCCACCTATCAGTGCCCACCTGTGCCGCCTATCAGTGCCCACCTGTGCCGCCTATCAGTGCCCACCTGTGCCGCCTAACAGTGCCCACCTGTGCCACCTATGAGTGCCCACCTGTGCCACCTATGAGTGCCCATCTGTGCCGCCTATGAGTGCCCATGAGTGCCCATCAGTGCCGCCCATGAGTGCCCATCAGTGCCGCCCATGAGTGCCCATCAGTGCCCCATACCAGCGCCGCCTATCAGTGCCCATCAGTGCTACCTAATCGGTGCCCATCAGAACTACCTCATCGGTGCCCATCGGTGCCCATCAGTGCCACCATATCAGTGCCCGTAATTGAAAGAGAAAACATACTCATTTACAAAAAAATTAACAGAAAAAAATAAAAACTTTATTTTTTTTTCAAAATCTTTGCTCTATTTTTAGTTGTTGCGCAAAAAAAAAAAATCGCAGAGGTGATCAAATACCACCAAAAGAAAGCTCTATTTGTGGGGAAAAAAGGACGCCAATTTTGTTTGGGTGCAGTGTAGCATGACCGCGCAATTGTCATTCAAATTGCGACAGTGCTGAAAGCTGAAAATTGGCTTGGGCGGGAAGGTGCGTAAGTGCCTGGTATGGAAGTGGTTAAGGAAAGGGAGGGGCTGTTCTCGGTCTCTTGGGACCCGCTTTTTCTCCTCTGCGGAGCCGAGAAGACAGCCGCAATGTGAGGCCTGAAAGCAAGGCCTGAATCCGCTGGGAGGCCATCCATCCTGAGAAAAAACAAGATTGCCGTACCCAGCTCGTGTTCCAGGAGACCGGAGAAGCTATCCAGCTGACAACTGAAACAGTGGAGAGCCTGAGACCGGACAACCTCATGTGTGGAACAGCGATCTACCGACCCGTCCTTTGGAGAAGAATCCAGGCTGGTCGAGCCTGTCGGGTGAGAGAGCACAAGCTCAACTTACAATCCTCCTTTAATACACACCACCTAGTGTCACCCTCCAAGCGGATACCTGTGTTTGGCCTCCAACTAACTTTGCAGGCCCGCTAATTTGATACTTACTATACAGAAGTGCCTGAAGCTGATGAGCGATCAGTTCTCCAACATTGCTATTTGTTGACACGCTGTTTGACTAACTTTATCTCATTGTTTATCCCCTTTGGATTATAAATCTAAAGTGCACCAACGGCCGCATCGTGGACTTTTGGTCTCGAGACATTCCTTTAGCTGTTTGCAGGACTGCCCACTAGGGGATCTTGCGTACATAGACTGCCTATATTAGTTTAGTTGAATGGTACCATTCTTTAGTATAGATCTTTCATTAATGCTATTTACTGATTCCCGCAAGGGTTCTTGCTGAATCATTGTGTATTGTTGTATAACTGATGTTGAATTGCAATCTAAACCTAACATTTGCCTTCTTCAATCTATAAATATATAAAGTAAACTTAACCTCGTTGGTTTTAATATATTGACTGTGTGGAGTGTATTTTCTCATCTAAATGAACCACTCAAGAACAGGTAATATTGTTATTGTAAGTTATATGCCTGCTATTGTGACCCTGGTCAAGCAGAGGTCACAATACACTCACCAGACCTTCTTATGTGTCAAGGGCGTGTTCGAGCTAGTTAAATAAGGGGTGAGCCGAGTCAAGAGAAAGTAGATCCCAAATCAACCAGCGGCCCCCGAGGGGTATCGCTACAGATATATTCCTTAATTTTTATCACAGGAGGGCTAATGAGCCCCCTATATGATAGCATTTGGTAGGTGGGTAACTTTCTAGACTGGATTCTGACAGCTGAGAAACTGGAAACACTCAGAGCTGAGCGCTTCTGGGTTCACACTGCACAGAGGAGTTCTTGGAACCAATGTTCCCTTATTTCCTTTCACTCACTATCCTCACATCACATGTTGTGATTTGTGGCTTCTGGGTGCAGTATGAGAGCTTGGGAACCATTGAACAGGGTGGCAATGCAGAGGAAGCATGTTTGTTAGGTGCAGCGTGGTGGGCAGTAATCACATGGATGGAGTCCAAGTTAGGCAATCAAGTTATATTGTAGGAGGATGCAACACAACTTATTCAGGCCCAGCGGGTAAACTTATTCAGGCCCAGTGGGTAGGCACACCTGTTTCAAAGCCACTTATGAACTGTGACAGTGATCTGAAGACTTGAAGATGCTAACGGCATCTGCACTGAGCTGCGTAATGCAGCCTTGCCAACCCATAAGGGGAGGCTTCCTGAATAGAGGTTGATGTATTCCTTGCACTAACCCTACTACGTCGGAACATTTCCCTACCTATCAGACAGGGAACCTGTCACTACAGCCACTCTCATAAGTTGCACCAAACTTTGGAGCCAGAGCCTTATATAGAATCTACTTGACCCAAGATGGCTGCTGGAATCACATGGGGCGCCAGCATATAGTCGGACAGCTGTCTCCTTGTGACCACAGGAAGTCATAGAGCAACTAAGTTGCTCACAACTTATTTTCCCTTACTCATTGCCTCATCAGTCAAACACCACCTGCAGTGGGGATTACAGACTGTTCCCCCCCACCAGTGGCACCCAAAAGCCCAGTAAAAGTGATTGGGAGGCTCTAGGGCCACCCAGATCAGTTTTACACAAATGCTGGGAGGCGGCTATACACCACAAAACTAAGCTTACAGCTGCTACTGCAGCCACAAGCTTGTTTCAATCTTCACATTTTGGACATACTAGGTATGTAAAAAAACTGAAATACATGTATGTAAGCATGCAAGTCTACAGGGACAACAAGGATCTTTCCAGAATTTGCAACACAGTTTTACAAGGGAAGTTCAGCTTTAAAGAGTGTTCTTTCGAAAGGGCTGTTCAAACTCTATAAACTTCACACTGGGATCTATATGCACACTTCTACCATATAAAAAGTTAAAACAAAACTATGTCACGTTCATACATTGTGCTACTACTTCCCTAAGGAAACAATATATTTAGATTAATGTCAGTAAGCTAGAAACACATTCAGGGCATAGTCTTTGGAGATATAGCAGACATTGATAGATTTGAGAGAGACAGACCTGTTTGCTTGCTGTATTTCTTTACACGGAGTATAGTCATTAAGCAATTTCCTGTGCTGTATTAATGGATGACAGGTGAAAGGTGAACTGTGAAGCCAACCACATTAGAAACCCCACCAGGACCAAAACATTTTTACTCGGAAAAAGAACATCTATTCTTCGGGACTGATGCTAATTTCATGTATTAAGCAAAATGTTGCTCATGGTAAAAATGAACACGTGTTGTATCATTAAGTGAACCTAATAAAAACAAAATAATACTGGGACATAAAACAAGTAAACCACTTGTTCAGTAGCTGGGGCAAGCAAGTTTATAAATAAAGTTTGAGTCTTTTGCTGCATTCACACAGCTGAATGTTGCAGCTTGTTTTGTGTGTTTTTTGGGGATTTCCCATTGAAGTCTACTGGGCCAAATGTTTGAAGCTTGTAGCTCAAAAGTAGCTAGTGTACTTTTTCAGGATTCAAGTGACACTATGCTGTGAATAGGCCTTAAAGTGGAGTTCCACCCATTTTTTTATGTTTGTCTGTGCTGTATGCCCTAATATCATAGTGTTCAGAATGGACAATTTTAATTTATTTTGTTGCTTGTGAATACCTTTATTTTGTAGTCCTTCATTACTTCCTCCTCCTTATTAGCCTAGGCTATTAAAGTCACATGGCTTTTTGCAAGGGTTTCTGGGATAGGCATCATGTTTCCCAGTAGTCCTTGCAAACCTGACTGAAACCTATTACATTGCTTGTGCAGCACTGAGCATGTTCAAAATATGCAAAGCTGAAATCCAGGAAGTCATACAGTCTGGCTTCATGATGCCCACACTTAAGATGGCCACGGTCTATTTCTATCTAAATTTTGTAACAACCTAACAATTGGACCTTAGTTTACAGACTAACTTTACTAGAATACATTAAGCTTGTGTATTACAGGGGTATTTATATTTAAAAAAGTAAAATTGTGGGTGGAACTCCCCTTTAATGTCTTAAACATGTAATCTAAAGGCAAAAAAGCTAAATATCTTTTTTCATTTTGGATAAAGTATGGACGTAGTAATGATTACAGCATACATTTTTATTTTATGACAGCATTATAATAACAATACAAACAATAATTTGATTTTACAATCTAATATAAGCTTCTTTCATGTTGTGAGTTCTGCCTGTCCATCAGCAATCTCTTTTCGCAACTTCCTGGATTCCTGAAAGCACGTTGGGTTCTGCTCCACCATCTTCTCTTTTGACGTCATCAGGGAGCTGATTATTTGCTCCATGTTCTTTGGGCAGGTCAAGTGCTGTGCAGACACAGTGTTGTGGAGATTGGCCTGAATCCTCCTGGGTTGTGTGACATTAGCATCCAAAAAGGTTCTGGGCGGGGAAAGGGGGAGACATAATGTTAGCCTAGGCCAGAATGTCGGAATGGAAAAAATCAGAAAATGGAAAATAAATAAGTATTATCTGATTGTGTAATGCGGGAAAGGGAAAATTAAAGCGGAAGTCCACCTAAAAAAAAAATATATATATATATATATTAAAAGCCAGAAGCCACAAATACTGCAGCTGCTGACTTTTAATAAATGGACACTTACCTGTCCAGGGTGCCCGTGATTTTGGCAGCCGAAACCGAGCAATTGCTCATCTCTCGGCTGCCCCCGCCGCCATCCTCTTTGAGGGAATCAGGAAGTGAAGAATGGCGGCTTCACTGCCTGGTTCCCTACTGCGCATGCGCAAGTTTCTTGGTGCGTCCTCACTGGTCCCCGCTGTGTTCTGGGACCTGTGTGTTTCCCAAAAGACAGCGGGGGGCGGGGATAAGGGGCGTGACTACGACGGGAGTCTATTCCACGAAGTGGGTGAAAATACCTGTATTATAAAGGTATTTGCTCCCCCTACCCCCTGAAAGGTGCCATATGTGACATCGGAGGGGGGAGGGAGAGTTCCGAAAAGCGGAGGTTCACTATTTGTGTCGACCTCAGCTTTAAGTAGAGTGAAGGTCAATTTTAACATATGTGTGTGTGTTTATATGTGTGTTTATGTGTTCTTTATATATTACAATGGATATGTGTGTGTGTGGGTGTGTATGTGTGCGTTTGTGTATATAACAGGAGAATGGATATCATAAACATTCATGCTATGTGTTGAGCAGGCTATGAACAAATACAAGGGCAGTGCAAGTTGTGACTTTCTGACCTCTTTTACTCTTATTATCTTTAGACCAATGCCCGGAGTGTCTCCCTATTTCATATAACATCCCCAGTAATAACCTATTGTCACCAGACCACTGCTGCCTGCATTGTGTATTCAAACTGTCAGGGTCTGATGTCAGGACCATAAAAAAAATGTGAGCAAACTGAGAAAAGAAATAGCTACTGCTGCATTTTAGCCACATTTTTATAGAAAGTAAAAAATATTCATGTACAGAGTGTAAGCTATTGTGCCTTCTGTATCATAAATGCAAATTTTCAGAGCAAACTTGTTAGTTAAATTATTATTAACCACTTCAGCTCCGGAAGGTTTACCCACCTTCATGACCAGGCCATTTTTTGCGATACGGCATTGCGTTACTTTAACTGACAATTGCGTAGTCATGTGATGCTGTACTCAAATAAAATGAATGTCATTTTCCCCCCACAAATAGAGCTTTCTTTTGTGGGATTTGATCACCTCTGCGGTTTTTATTTTTTGCACTATAAACAAAAAAAGATCGACAATTTTGAAAAAATACAATATTTTTTACATTCTGCTATAGAAAAAAAAATAAAAAAAGTGTAACATTTCTTTATCAGTTTAAGCCAATATGTATTCTGCTACATGTTTCTGGTAATTAAAATCTCAATAAGTGTATAGTGATTGGTTTGTGCAAAGGTTATAGTGTCTAAAAGCTATGGGATAGATTTATGGAATTTTTATGTTTTTTTTTTTTTCAATACTAATGGCGGCAATCAGCAATTTTATGCGGGACTGCGACACTGCGGTGGACAAATCTGACACTAAGTGACACTTTTGGGGACCAGTGATCAGTGCTAAACAAAGGCACTGTCACTGTACTAATGACACTGGCAGGGAAAGGGTTAACCTCGGGGGCGATCCTAATGTGCTCCTAAGGAGCGCTTTCTGTGGGGGGTGTTTTGGCTGTGAGAAAACAGAGATCTGTGTTCCTGCTTAGCAGAAACACCGGACCTCTGTCTCCCCTACTAGCAGAAAGGTGATTTGCCTTGTTTACCATTGCAGACCATTGTTCTTCCTCTCTTGGGAAAAAAGTATAAGCATACATGTCAGCAATAAAGATGTGCAAACAAATAGTAGAAACAGAAATAGAAAAAAATGAAAAATGTTTTTGTACTTTTTAGCAAAATGTGAATAAAAACTAGTGATAATAATAATAATAATAATAATTTGTGGCTTACATTAAAACAAGCTTTCTTCATGTTAACTTTTAGCCTGTAAGTTAAGATGTTCAAAGAAAGTAAACAAATATGCGCACATCCCAGCAATGCTGTATTACCACCACTGAGTTTTTATTATGCAAATGTTTCAATCTGATTAGCTTCTTCCGTTTCATTTCTTAACAAAAGGTGCCTGCGAGTACTAATCAAAATGTTGCAATTTGCATATTAATGATGTTTTATCTAATGATATTTCCTTCATCTTGAGGGTAATCAAATAAAGATTTTTTTACAATTTTTTCTTACCTCGGGAAACCGTTAAATTGTGATCTCTTAAATTAATCTGAACGACACCTTTATTACTTTTTTTGTTCAATCTGAAGTCAAAGTCCTAATTCAAAATCTAAATAACCTACCTTGATAAAGGCAATGGAATGGGAATGCTAACATGTTTAAAAATTAGCTGAACATTGGCAATAAAGATTATATTTATTTCATGGATGGCAACCCATCTCAGTATCTATTGCCATAACGTTGCCATAGCAAGAGTGAGCATGGTAGCTGTAATGAGCTTTGATTTTCAATAAATCATAGCCTGTGTCTCCTACCTTTAGGCACTTCAGCCTCTGTAAGGCCCCTTTCACACTGGGGCGGGAGGTGCGGTGGCGGTATATACCGTCAGAATTGCCGCGGAATTGCAGCAGGGTGATTTTAACTCTTGTTATTGTTATTTTTACAGTGTGCTTTGGGTCTGGATGAACCTTTCCCCACGCTGTACTCTCACTAGTCAGCAGCACCCAACTCATCGGACCTTGTCAGGCTGAGCAGGGGCCCCAAAGCATTTATGGTGAGTCTCTCTGATAAGTTGCATTACATAATGTTTTGTTTTTGGGTTTAAATAAACTTTAACACCTTTATGGGAATATTTTTTAGGTTTGTATTGTTTTATATGTACATTCGGTTTATATTTCAATAGTTTTTATTAAAGTTTCGTATAAAGAAGGAAGAAATAACAAAATAATCTCAGCATTCCATTGTACAATACAAAACGCGTTGAGGGAATATCATGTTGATTAATCTGTGATACTAGAGACACATACTGTACCCGTATCCCTGAAATAGCGAACAATGATCTGCCAAGAGTAAAACATTTAGTAAACCTTAACTATAAAGTGAGAATTAAAAACCCCATATCTTAGTGTTTTTATTTTATTTTAACCCCCCTGGCGGTATTCCCGAGTCAGGCTCGGGGTGTAATTTCAGGACCAAAAGCGGTAACCCCGAGCCAGACTCAGGACCGCCTCGCAGAGTCCACAGGCACAAGTTACTTGCCTTGTCCCTGGATCCTGCAATGCCGCCCCACTGTGTGATTGAGCTGTGTCCTCCTCACTCGATTCACAGTTCCAAGTGCCGCCAAGCTCAGTTCCCTGTGACGTTACGACGCACAGGGGGAGGAGATCTGCCCCAAATTTAAAAAAGTAAATAAACACAATACATACAGTATACTGTAATCTTATAGATTACAGTACTGTATGAAATAAATACATACCCCCTTTGTCCCTAGTGGCCTGCCCAGTGCCCTGCATGCACTTTTTTTACAATAAAAACTGTTCTTTCTGCTTGAAAACTGTAGATTGTCCAAAGCAACTAAAAAGTGTGCCTTTATGTCAAAAGTGGTTTTAGACCAGCTACAAAACAGTGATAATAAATAGAATAACTTGCAGAATTGAGCGATAGTGACTTGTGGGAAAATTTGTCATCAAAAAATTAAAAGTAATAATTTGTATTATTATTATTTTATTTGTTATAATTATTTATATTTATTTATTGCATTATAATTTATGATTTTGTGTTTCAAACTGTATTATACCCAGGATGTCTATTAGACTCTTGTTTGGACAGATTTAAGTGAGTTATTTACAGGCTTACAATATAAAACGCCAAATTTCCATGCAAAATAATGGTACCACTTTCAGCACCTAAAATCTGAATTAATCATACCGCCAGGGAGGTTAAAAGAAAGGTAAAGAAGAAAGGAGAAAAGAGGAGCAAATCAAATAAGGTAAAGTGTGGGAGGAGGGGAGAGGGGGGGATAAGGGCTAAAGCTCCGTTCCCAGGGACCCCACTAGCAAAATTAAACCTAGATATCAAGCGTCCTAGGGTCATTTGTGAGGTATCTAATCCATGGATCCCAAACTTTGTGAAATACCTTCATCTTGTCCTGCACCAATGCCACCAACCATTCATTTAGCATGAACCGCGATAACTTGCCCTTAGATACGCTGGAGGGGCGAATTAACATTGTCAGCTATGGAGATGGTTCACATCTCTACGCCGAAACGCCGTACGCCTGAAGCTCAGAAAAAGTCCCGGACCCTTTTTTTCAGGCGTATTAGGCGTTCGGGCATAGCCGACAATGCTAAAATCACCCCTCCAGCGAAAAACAAGGAGCGACTTGTCGCCGCAAATCGCGGGCACAAAACGCTGAATCCATGTCGCTGCAATACGCCGCATACAGCCTACGCCTAGGTGTGAATGCAGCCTTAAGCTGGTTGTACATTCTGTTTAAAGCAGATCTTCACATTCAAATTAAAAGTCCTTCCATTCCACCCTCCTCCACTCTCCTTCCTGAATATCGGTTTTCTTTCTTTTCTTTTTTTTGTTTATCCTTTTTTCTGAAAAAGGGTTTGGTCCTACCTCTGATATATGTCATCTGCCTAGGTTAATGGTCTTTGCTTGCTTTTATTTGGCCCTTGGGGCATTATTCCCCCCACCGTCAGCAACAGTGGGCCATTATATTCCCCCTACTGTCACCAATGATTGGGTACTATTCCTCCCACTGACACCAATGATGGGCACTATTCCTCCCACTGATGCCAACTATGGGGCCATATTCATCCCACTAACACCAACAATGGAGCACTATTGCACCCACTGACACCACCGATAGTGCACTATTCTTCCCACTGACATCACCGATAGGGCACTTTTCCTCCCACTGACACCAACAATGGGGCAATATTCCTCCCCTAATATCAAAGATGTGGAACTGTTTACTCCCACTGATACCAGGTCATTTTCTAATCCCCCTTGCCATGGTCGCCTCCCCCCCCCCCTAAAATTTGAAGGACAGTAACCTGGCCCTTCCTTTAGAAAGTTTGCAGAGCCCTGGCCCAGGGGAATGATGTGTACTGTGTGACACATATCCCAGGAAGCCTTAAGCCGCGTACACACGATTAGTCCAAAGGACCGTTTTCATCGGTTAATCGATGAAGCTGACTGATGGTCTGATGTGCCTACACACCATCGGTTAAAAAACGATCCTGTTAGAACACGGTGACGCTTACGTGTTTTAACACAATGACGTGCTGAAAAAAAACGAAGTTCAATGCTTCCAAGCATGCGTTGACTTGATTCTGAGCATGCGCAGCCTTTTAACCAATGCTTTTGCATACTAACGATCGGTTTTGACCCATCGTTCAGGCGTCCATCGATCAAATTTTAAAACTGACCGATGGGGCACCACACACGATCGGTTTGGACCGATGAAACGGTCCTTCAGTCCATTTTCATCAGTTTTGACCAATCGTGTGTACGCGGCCTTAGTGTTTCACTCACAGAGGAGGAAGGGGGCAGACCTAGTGGTGCAAGATGCTACCGGCTGAACCTGGAAGAGGTCACACACAAACATAATGGCATGGGACCCTAATGGGGGCTGCTGAGAAGAGGATGTTTGCAGGACAATGTTGGATCCACTGGGTGGGTGGGTATGTGAACTGTGGAGCACTCGCCACAAGATAAGCAGGAGTTAAAAAAAACAGGGGTGGGAAGGTGAAGATCTGCTTTAAAAGTGCTATGAGGCAGCACATTTGTCTCCTGTTAGACTTGAAAGAATAGGGATAGTGTACAATAATATCAATTTATTTAAATTTTGCTTATGCATTTTCTTCGTCCTATTGTTAATTTAAATTGCTCCGGATTGTGCTTTTTTTTTTTTTTATTCCAACATGGATACATGATGGTATATTACCCAGAATCCTTTGTAACAACATCAGTTATCATCAACATTATGATCCAAAATGTTGCTTGTATGCTCGTCCAGACCACCCTACCCCTGCTATCCACAGCAACCATTTCCCTGATTCAGTTGATGTTACCATACCACACTAAAATGATGTAGAGACTATTCTCTTTCTGTTCTGCATATGACGAGGAGCACTTATGATGCCAAAAAGTTCTTTATTATTCAGGTCCTAACTCTTTATAGCCAGATTTTTGAGATAATCCTCATATTAGTGGCAATGATTGTCTATCGCGACCCTTTGGTATTGGGTAATTATGACGACAACGACTCTCTGGGGTTCCTGGGCGAAGACTTCTTTACACGGTTGGAAGAGATGCCTATGACTTATGATTGAACTCAGGGGCGTAACTAGAAATCACAGGGCGTTTTTGGGTGTATTTTCAGAAGCTTTATAATGTGTGTAAAAAAAAAGAAATATCAATTGGATGGTGTTAGCATTCTCACCCCTAACAAGCAGTTCTGCCTCATCTGATACACTGTCAGCCGTGGTCTGCACCCTGCAGCCATATCTTCCAATGTGCACAAGAATGTTCCTAATCATTAAATCTGCAGAGGAGGCTTGCTGCAAAAGGAGGCATGTCACTGACTTGTCAAACTGTCTGCAGTCTATGGCGGCCCGCAGTACCCAGGCGATGAGCGGCTTCCCACAGACAGTGTCCAGATGTTCTTCAGCGGGATCCCCTTGATGCCTCCCCGGGCCAGGACTATCGCCGTCAGGTGTCCCCGCTTATTCTGATCTGGCCCGTCCATGACCACCTCCGCCGACATCTTCCTGCGGTTCCGGGCACGTCACCTCCAGCCGCTGTGTTCTATTTGAAAATAAGGCCAGAGGCGCCATCTCGTTATTGCGCGTATGCCGCCCGGAATGGCGCATGCGCAGTTGTATGGCCGCTCGCGGCCATCTTTTTTATGGGCGCCGGTGCCCATTAACAGACTTTACGTACAGCCCGAAAAAGGGGTTAAATTCACGGACTGTGCGTAAATATACGTACGGTTGGCAACACAGCCGGGCCCTCCTTATCCTCTCTTGGCTGCGGGCCCCATAGCGCCTGCGTGGGTCGCTATGGCGGTAGTTCCGCCACTGATTGAACTTCCATTATGTTTCTCTTTATTTCTGCCTGGATATGAATTCCATATTTTTTAAAGGGGCAATATTTATTGACAATGACTGAGTTGTGATGCACTTTCTGTGCTATCAACATTCTTCAGGGGAATGTGTATCTTGCTAGAAAACATGTTATTGCTTTGAGCTGTAAGACCAAAGTACACTACATGAGGGATGGATCCTGGGCTAGGATGGAATACATTGTATATCATTTGCCTCTAGCATTATTTGAGGGGGGATGTCATCTGTATATGTCATGTGTTAATAGCCCACTGCAGGCAATTCTTTTATATTGTGCTGAGGTGGAAACATTTTTCTAAGTCTGCATGCACCTAACGTCTAGCAAAGTTGATGTACTGTGTCTGTAAACACACAGAATGTTTTCTGTCAGTTGATAAATGAGAGAAAATCTATGCAGGTGATAATGTGTGTTTATTTCAACATATATTGCAAAAACTTATATAGAGCTTATATCAGGCAATATTAGTCTAGTCGTCTGGTGGTTGAAATCTATTAAAGCTGAACTCCACACCAACATCTAAATATGAAGATGAAATATATATTGGGGAGCATTTTTACCTGCTAAAGTATTTGTATTTCTGTCCACCTAGACTTAACCCTCCTCTTATGTTAGGGTCAGAACCGACCCGTTTTCAGGTTTTGAATGTCTATAAGTATCACATAAATTTGTTTATTGCATCAAGATTTTTTTACTTTGTCAGGAACCTCTATTTAAACAATGTAATAAAAAAATAATCCTTTTCACTAAATTATAAAATACTGTGGTGAAAATTAAGACGTTTATGGTGTTAGGGTCAATTCTGACCCAGTTATAATATAGGATTATAGGACACTAAGGCCGCGTACACACGATCAAATCTGTCTGCTGGAAACGGTCTGCTAGACCGTCCCAGCAGACAGATTCGATCGTGTGTACGGGCGAGCCGACGGATTTGGCCACCCGACAGATTTCAAAGCATGCTTTGAAATCTATCGGATGGGAACCCGTCCGCCCGACATGTCTGCTGGTTAGTACACTTACCAGCAGACATGTCGTCTCGCACCGTCGGCGAATGGATTCGGCGCATGCGCGGAAGTGTTTTACTTCCTGGTGCGGTGACGTGGCGGCGTCAACGTCACCGCCATGTCACCGACACGTCAGCGAGCCGTCTGCTGGCGGGGATTTTGGTTTGCTCGTGTGTACACGCGAGCAAACCAAAATCCAAACAGACAGATTTGTTCAAATCGGTCGGACAGACCGTTTTGAACAAATCTATTGCCTCGTGTGTACGAGGCCTAATAAGTGCCAAAACTGAAATCATAAACACTCTCTCTGCTTAGTAACACTGACAGCCAATCACCTCTCAACCCTGTGAGCTGTAGTTAGGGAGGGGCCTATCTCTTTGCCTGCTTGTCTGCTTCTCTAAATAAAGTAAAGAAACATAGGACCAATACATTTCAGAGTTGCTGACTTTATTTTACCATTTTTTAAATTTGAAAATGAGAGGTATGCTATCAAAAGAAAGGTCTAAGGGGTCACACCAAAAATATTAAAACCAATCTTTTCAAGGATAAAGAAGCCTAACAAGGTAACCAAGAGGTAAGAAACAAATTGGATGATAAATAATTTCAGAGGGTATTTTATGGCTGATTTAAGACACGGGTTAAAACCGACCCGTTAACATCATGGATAGTAACAGAAAGCTAACATAAGAGGAGGGTTAAAGGGTCACTAAAGGAATTTTTTTTTTTTTTGCTGAAATGACTGTTTACAGGGTATAAAGACATAAAAGTTAACTGATTCCTTTTCAAAATGATTAAAAATAGATAAAAATCAATCATATAATGTGCCTGCAGGTTAGTTTCACTTTTGAACTGGCTTCATGTTTCTGTGAAGTAGAAATAGACACACAGAACAAAAACAAACAAATCCAGGGCAGTGTTTTGTTTTTAAAATGAATCTGATTGGTTCTGGGAAGTTTTAGACACACAGTAATGACAGCTTAAACCACCGTGAGAAAGCTCCCAGCACTGTGGTTATAAGGAAACAGACAAGCAGCAAGTTTGGAGATCAGAGCAAGATTACAGCAACTTCAACGCAAAAACGAACAATAAGGACATGAAACCAGTACTGCAGTAAGGTAAAGGAAGCTATTTATCTAAAAAAAAAAAAAATTCCTTTAGTGATCCTTTAAGATTTACACAGCTTAGCCACACAGAACAGTCCTATTAGACAAGACAGGAAACCTAATTTTTCTATGATGTAGTTAAGTTGAAACTAAACTCTTTCAATCATTTTCAACCACTTCAGCCACAGAGGATTTGGCTGCCAAATGACCAGGCCACTTTTTGCAATTTGGCACTGCGTCACTTTAACCGACAATTGCAACATATCTCCCAAACAAAATTGACGTCCTTTTTTTCCCACAAATAGAGATTTCTTTTGGTGGTATTTAATCACTTCTGCAATTTTTTTATTTATTTTTTGCACTATAAACAAAAATAGAGTGACAATTTTGAAAAAAAAGCTACCCTATATACTCTAGTATAAGTCAAGCTTTTCAGCAATTTTTTTTGTTCCGAAAATGCCCCCTTGGCTTTTACTCGAGTCACCTTTTTGCTCCTGATATCCCAGACTTTGGGGACCCGGAATAGGTCTCCTGGACCCCAAACACATATAGCCCCAATCTTCCTCTACAAGTGTGCAAAGTTTGTTGTCCGGGGGACCTACGGCCGGGGAGCACCGATTTTTTTTAAAGCCGGGCACCCCTACTATATACTCCCACGTTAAACGTCTAGTCATGGGCAAAGTGAGGCATGGACACAGTGAGGCATGGGCACAGTGAGGCATGGGCACAGTGTGGTATAGGCACAGTAAGGTATGGGCACAGTGAGGCATGGGCACAGTGAGGTATAGGCACAGTAAGGTATGGGCACAGTGAGGCATGGGCACAGTGAGGCATGGACACAGTGAGGCAACGTGAGGCACAGTGAGGCATGCAGATGGACACCCTAGGCTTATACTCGAGTCAATAAGTTTTCCCAGTTTTTTGTGGTAAAATTAGATGCCTTGGCTTATATTCAGGTCGGCTTATACTCGAGTATATACGGTATATTTTTTACTGTTTGCTATAATAAATATGCCCAAAAAATCTATAAAAAATGTTTTTTTCCTGTTTAGGCCAATACGTATTCTTCTACATATTTTTGGTAAAACACATCGCAATAAGTGTTTATTGATTGGTTTGCACAAAAGTTATAGCGTCTGAAAAATAGGGGATAGTTTTATGGCATTTTTTTTTTTTTACTAGTAATGGCGGCAATCAGCGATTTTTATCGTGAATGCGACATTATGGTGGACACATCGGACACTTTTGACGCTATTTTGGGACCATTCACATTTATACAACAATTAGTGCAATAAAAATGCACTGGTTACTGTATAAATGTGACTGGCAGTGAAGGGGTTAACCACAAGTGGGCGAGTAAGGGGTTAAGTGTGTCCTAGGGAGTGATTCTAACTGTGTGGGGGCTGGGCTAACTGTGACATGACACTGATCGCTGCTCCCGATTACAGGGATTACAGGGAGCAGACAATCAGTGTTCTGTCACTAGGCAGAATAGGGAGATGCCTCTTTTACACAGGCGTCCCCCTGTTCTGCAGCTCCGTGACACAATCGTGGGACACCTGAGGCAGGGGTGTGTGCGCGCCCACGCGGCTGCAAATTTAAAGGGACGTACCTATACGCCCATTTGCCTGTCCGTGCCATTCTGCCGATGTAAAAGTGTGTGCGGCGGTCGGCAAGTGGTTAACTAATACTAATCATTATGTTTTTATCATTAATAGATAGATAGGAGGATATATTATATTTGCTTGTTTTAAACTTTGAAATTTCTTCAGTTGCTTCCTTGTTCCTGGCCTAGGTTAATATGATGTCATACATCCCAAGAGTCTTCATGGGCATTTTTTTTTCTGTTCATCTGGAGGAGGGGGGATGGAGATTGCTCAGCTAAGCACACTGTCCTGCCAGCATACCTTAGCTAAGGGCAGATGGATTTCAGAAAGAAAATGCTACATGAATTATCTGCCCTTATTGAAGATGGCAATCGCTCAAAATGCTGGAGGTTGGCAGGTAGTGTTTTTTAACCGCTAGCCCTCCGCCCTATACTGTAGCAATTTTACTGCTACATGGCTGCAGCTGTGTGCCAGATCACATATACAGTATATACATGATTCCACACATCCAGGTAGGAGGCGCGTATGCATGCCACTTTGAATACACACAGCAGAAGAGAGAGAGACACAGAACTGTTATTTGCCTATGTAAACAATGCAGATTTCCGTTCTGACCAGGGAGAAGTGATGGTGTTTGTGTCCCTGTGAAGCAGGGAATAAAATATATCTCTTCACCTAGTAAAATCACCTCACACAGTTCACATAAACACCAGCTAGGCACACAGTTAACCCTTTAATCACCCCTGATGTTAACCCTTTCCCAGCCAGTGTCATTAGTACAGAGACAGTGCATATTTTTAGCACTGATTTCTGTATTAGTGTCACTGGTTCCCAAAAAGTGTCAGAAGAATGTCTGCCGCAATATTGCAGTGCTGCTATAAGTCCCTGATCGCCGCTATAATTAGTAAAAAAATAAATACAAATATCCCACAGTTTGTAGACGCTATAGCACAAACCAATCAATTTACACTTATTGTTTTTGTTTTGTTTTTACCAAGTACAAGTAGCCGAATTTATATATTTATGAAATAATTAGGTTTTTCTCAATTTTTTATTGGATATGTTTTATAGCAGAAAGTAATATATATATATATATATATATATATATATATATATTTTTTCAAAATGTATGTTCTTTTTTGTCTATAGCGCAAAAAAACAAAAAAACACAGAGGTGATGAAATAGCACCAAAAGAAAACTTTATTTGTGGTAAAAATATGATATAAATGTTATTTAGGTACAGCGTTGCATATCAGCGCAATTGTCAGACATGTAACGCTGTGTCGTATCGTAAACAATGGCTTGGTCATGGAGGGATGTATATCTTTCGGAGGTCTAGTGATTTTTAAGTTGTTTCTCAACAAAATAAAGCATAGTGACATGGATGGATGAGTGAGTTTGCTCTGAATGCTAAATGTAATTAAATAGCGTTTACATTTTCTGGTGCTCAGATACAGTTAATTTCCACTTTAAGTAACGCTTGCAGGTCTTGTTCATCCTCCAGTCTATGGCTAGATAGTTAAATAACAAGCAGCACATTGATAGGTTCAGCTTTAGTATGCCATGTGTAACCATGATCTCTGATTTTGTTAGCCTGGTGTTAAGACTTGTTATTTGATTTGGGTAGAAGGTTGGGTGGTGTAAAACAGGTAGCCTAAAGCCCTGTACACACGATCGGTTTGTCTGATGAAAACTGACCGATTGACTGTTTTCATTGGACAAACCGATCGTGTGTGGGCGCCATCTGTTTGTTTTCCATTGGTGAAAAAAAATAGAACATGTTTTAAACTTTTTCTATGGATAAAAAAATGATAGAAAATAAAAAAGGGTCGTCTGTGTGGAAGTCCTTCGGTTAAAAATCCACACATGCTCAGAATCAAGTTGACGCATGCTCAGAAGCATTGAACTTAATATTTTTTCAGCACGTCGTAGTGTTTTACGTCACTGCGTTTTGGCACAGTCAGATTTTTTGACTGATGGTGTGTAGGCAAGACTGATGAAAGTCAGCTTCATCGGATATCCGACGAAAAAATCCATCGGATTAGATTCCATCAGATATCCGATCATGTGTACGAGGCTTAAGAAGGCAGTATAAATCCTTCCTTGTTTGTCAATTAACAAATCAATACATTCATGACTATTCTGGAACCCTCAATTGCCTGGATACAGAAATATTTTGTTGTGTAGTTCTAGGGGCAGGTAAACATATTATGTTCCATAAGATAAGGGCTGCCATAAGTAGAAGAACTCACCTAGACTACCCTGGAATATTTGCTTGATCCAGGATCTCTCTCTTGGTATCCTTTTGTACATGTTCTATTGTCCTGGTCTTATTCATTGCCTTTGCTGAGAGCCAGCCCAACTTTTTCTGTAAAAATAAGTGTATCGAAAAAATATCCGATTGTTGCAAATAAAGTTTACTTTATAAGAAAATGTCATAACTTTCAACAAACCAACGACTAATGGGATATTTCAAAACGTAAAAAGTCTGCTTAATGTGGAAAAGCACTTAAACTACAATAATTTGAATAATTTAAATTTGACGGCTGCTTAGGAGATATGCTAATAATCATATTCTTGGGGTATCTTGGCCCTTTAAATTCAAAATGTCTTCAGGCATTGGCTTCCCTAACCCACTTTATCACACCGAGTTAATATTTATATTTTAATAATATTTGCTTCCAAGTCAATTGCACTGAGCTGTGTGAGTCTGTATATTGGTACCCTTATAAATAAGTTATGCTAAATTATGATTTCATTTTGGGAAGCAGTTCGAGGAATCATAAATAAGTGATAAGTGCTTATAATATTTGTTCAGATTTTGATATTTTAGATTTGCATGTATTTATAGTATAAATCTTTTTTCTTTTTTTTTAACATAAAGAAACATAAGCTGGTCAGTCCTGGAAATACAGCTTTAAATGTGTGTATAAATCATTGATTTTCCTTTTGCACAAAACAAAATTATTTTTATTAATGTATCAAGGGTCGGTGACAAATCTTCCACATTGACAAGGATGTGTATTAATGATTTGTTATTTTCAATAGACTAGAGCAAGATACCCGCTGTGAAGTTTTGAGTCAAATAAGTGGTAGTTTATAATACAAAGACACTCAGATGTTTCTGGCATTAAAGACATTTAGAGATGTCATTAAAATATATGCCTTAGCATTAATTGAAGACATTGGGCCAGATCCACAGAGAATTGCCCTGGCTCAGTGTATCAGAGATACACTACGCCGCCGTATTTAACCTGACTCTAAGTCGAATCCAGGAAGATTTCGGCCCGTAAGGTACGGCGGCGTAGTGTATTTCTCGCGGCGGAATCAAATTACGCGATTAGGGGGCGTGAATCATTTAAATCAGGCGCGTCCCCACGGCGATCGAACTGCACATGCTCTGTTTCAAGAAATTTCCCACCGTGCATTTTTTTTGTAGCGTAAATTACGTACATTCCTATTCACGGACGACTTACCCCAAAAAAATTAAAAAATTAAAAATTTGACGCGGGAACGGCGGCCATACTTAACATGGCCAGTCTAACTATAGACCGGATAATAGCAGCTTTAACTATACACCGGAAAAAGCAGACTAGCGACGACGTAAGAGAATGCCACGGCCGATCGTAACTTTGTGGATCGCCGTAAAAAGCTAATTTGCATAACCGACGCAGAACACGACGCAAACTTCACCCAGCGGGCGCAAAAATATTGCAGCGTAGATCCGAAGGCGTACGAAGATGTAAGCCTGTCGGATCGAAGCCCGAAGCCGTCGTATCATGGTTAGAGGATTTAAACTAATGATACAACGCGGGTAATTTAAAAGTACGCCGGCGTATCAGGAGATACACCGGCGTACTGGCTCTGTGGATCTGGCCCATAGTTTTGAATATAATGAAAGACATATAAAAAATAAATTGGTGTAGCGCTAAAAATAAATTAAATCAAACTCAATATTTCTCATTAAATGTAAATGCTACATTCCACATAAAAGCAGAATGTGAAATGTAACACTCCCATTGGTTGTGCTCTCAACCAAACTGTCAAACTATCCAATGGCTGGTGTCATAACTGATGACATGTGCAGCATCATGGTAGTCGTAGATTAAACAGAGACAAAGATGGCAGCTTCCAAGGCTGTAAATGATGGGTGTGTGTGGGGGGGGGTTACTTACACTTTAACCACTTCCCGCCGATAGGCCATCATACAATGTCCTGGACTTTCTACTAGTTACATGAATTATCCTGCTTTTTTTTTTAAATAACAGTTTTTATTTATATAAAGCAGTTCACAGGTTACAGTAAAGCAGAGACATTAAATGTTCAAAGCAGACATGTATCAAGGAGTATGAACACTGTTCCTACTTACAGTAGGCATAGAGGGGGTTGAACTCTCGGCCAATGGCTCCTAACTCCTCTAATGATCATGTCAGTTGACATGGCATAACGTATCGTATTTTACATTTTAGTGTTTCTGCTCCCGCATCTGCCCCTGGCGTGCCACTCCCTCCAGACCTCGTTGTGGCCGCCTAGGCCGTCACGTATCCTTGCTGTCATCTTATCCATCAGCTCCACATCCTTGACCCTGGCGTACAGGGATTCCTGAGATGGGGGTGTGGATTTCTTCCAATAAAGGGCTATTAGGCACCTAGCTGCCGTTAAGATGTGCCTAAGTAATTTTTTGTATAGCTTGGCAATTTGGGGTTGAGAGATACCCAACAAGAACAGTTTAGGGGTCAGAGGAATTGGTGTCTCAAAGAGACGGGTAAGTAGTTGTTGCGTGGATTGCCAGAACGGAGCAATGAGGGGACAAGCCCAGTAGATGTGGAAGAGAGAGCCTCTGTCTTGATGGCAGCGCCAACAGCGATCACAAGTGGAGGTAGATTTTGTGGAGTATGTCTGGGGTCTGGTACCAGAAAAAAAGATCTTATACGAGTTTTCTTTATACAGAGTACACAGGGAGGATTTAGCAGCCTGCCTCCAGACGGCCTGCCAGGCCTCTGTCGGCAGCGGCTCCCCCTGGTATTTAAGGGATGAGCATTCCCACGTATAGGGGAAATTTGACTGCAAATGGCGGACCTTGGCCTCTGGGATGTTGATTGGGAGGGCTGCAGACTTCGACGCATTTGTTTTATACCCCGAGAGTGTCCCGTATTTATCTAGTTTCGGCATGAAGGTTGGGTAGGAAGACTCTGGGTTGGGTCAGGGTAAGGATAATGTCGTCTGCAAATAGAGACGTTTTAAATTCCATGCCCCTTACAGAAATACCTCTAATGTCCGGGTTCCCCCCTATGGTCGCCGCCAAGGGTTCTACACATAGGGCAAAGAGCAGGGGTGAGAGTGGGCATCCCCGGGGCATGCCATTAGTTATCTAAAAAGAGGGTGACGTGGCAAAAGGGGTTTTAACTTGAGGGTAGGGTTTGAGTAGAGATGCTGTACCGCCCGTAAGAAGGGTCCCCTGAACCCCATGTGTCGTAAAGTGGCAAGGATAAAGGGTCAGCTCAGGCGATCAAAGGCATTTTCTGCATCAAGGCTCAGAATCAGGGCTTCCGCCTTGTCTCTGATGGCGACATTGATTAAGTCAATGACCTTCCTGGTATTGTCCCCCACCTGGCGAAGAGGAACAAAGTCCACTTGATCCTTGTGGATCAGGGTGGGGAGAATAGCATTCAGCCTAATCGATAGAAGTTTTGTAAATATCTTGAGGTCCGAGTTTAGCAGAGCTATGGGTCTATAACTGGTGCAGGAGCCGGGATCTTTGTCTTGGTTTTGGTATAAGGGTCAAAAAGGATCCCTGTATGTCGCTCGAGATTGATGTCTGTTGGAGAAAGGCATTAAATAGTTTGGTCATGTGGGGGCTCAGTACTGGGAGGAAAGCCGTATAATACTCGTATGGTAACCCGATCTGTGAGTAGGGAGGTCTTTTACAGTCACTGCTATTTCTTCCGTCAATATGGGAGTGTTTAAATCCTGTAAGTCTGCCTCTCAAAGTCGGGGTAGACCTGCCTGCTCTAGATATTGAGTCATACAGGCTATCAAATCGGGTGAGGGGGGGGGTTGTGTGGGACCTCTGGTTTGTTGTATAGATCCATATAAAAGTCAGCAAAGGTGCTTGCTATGACCTGGGGGTGAGTCAGCAGGTTGCCCCCCCCTATTCTTTATCTGGTGTGGGGTAGATGCGAGAGCCCGGTCTGCCAGCTTCCTAGCTAGGAGCGATTGCGCCTTGTTGCCCTTGTAGTAATAAAGTTGCTTAAGGTGGATCAGTGCCTTCTCTACTCTGCCTAATGCAAGGTCTCGTAGTGTCACGCACGCTTGAACGATCCGTTTAAGAATCTCTTGCCACCCGAGTGTACAGACACTCCTTTCAAAAGAACCACGTTTCTTTTGGAAGACAAGAACGCGGTGACATCATCATGTACTACGAGCATGCCCTTGTCACATTTTATGCCGTCGCCGCTATCTTTCTTCACCCTACCTTTGCCTAGGAAGCTACCCTGCATGCGTCAAAGTCATTTTGAGCATGCGCGGGTTTCCACGGCGACAGGTAAGTATACACACTCTCGGGTTTCTCGGCAGGAAAACACTTCCGAGAATCACGATGAGAAAGTAGAGAGGTTTTCTCGTCTAAATTTTAGGCAGTTTTCTTGATGAGAAACCTGAAAGCCTCGTACACACGCACGGTTTACTCGGCAAGAAAGCTCTGCCAGCAGTTTTCTTGCTGGTTCTTGCCGAGGAAACCAAGCATGTGTACAAAGGCTTTAGATGCACAATGCCATGAACAGATTTTGCTGTTTTGTGTGTTTTCTTTTTCTTTTCATATAACAGGGCTGTTGTGATATTGCGCATAGATTATATGTTCACTTTAAATGCAAATAGTGTTGAGTTGACTTCTCTTTTTTTTTTTTATAGAAAACGGAGGACTACAATAGAGCACATCTACAGTATATGAAGGAAAATAATACATAACTATGCTCCTGCCATTACTGGGTTTGTATGTTGTGTTCTATTATGTGTGTTTTTGAATATGCATCCCTTTGTATGAAAGCCAGTGTTTGCCAATCTTCTCCTATTTAGGATAATGGCATTCTACGACTGCTGTGCTTTGTAATGGATGCATTATGCATGTGTGGTATTTGCAGTACATTTAGAATGTTTGGGAATGCTAAACACACCCTTACAGTTCATTTTCCTTGGCGATGTTTAGTCGGCTGCACTTTGTGTATACATTAACTGTTGTCTTTGATAAATCGGGTCCCTTATTTGGTTGTACAATTAATAAAAGCAATTGCTGAATGTTGCAGCTTGAAAGCTCATCTAAATGATATGGTAATACTACCATATATCAATTGGAATCGGGCAATTGAAATGGCCTGCATAGGAAAACACAAAGATGAATTAATAAATATTACATATTCATCATAGAAGCCAAAAAAAAAACTAAAACTAAAAGGATTCATTTGTACAAGTGCTCCTATATTTATGGCAGGGCCATAATATGTATTTTCATGAAACCCCCATGTTTTACATAATACTGATCCATTATGAATTAAATATATGTAAATGGTGTTGTATTAAAATACATTAGTCTAGGAATATGACATATTGTTCAATTATGTTTAGATTTAATATTCTTGTTTTAAGAAAAGCACAATATGGCACCCATCGTCCTGAAATCCTTTGGCGCACCAGATTGTTGATTTGAAGCAGTGTTTCTCAATCTTTTTTTCCGTCAAGCTACCCTTTAAAATTCCACACAATTTTCTAAATTTTGAAAACTAATAGTTTTGCATAATGTATCAACATCTACATGTGTAGAACACCCAATATTAGCTGCGATTTATTCTTCAAAAGCAAATACACCTTTGTGCACTGGTACTTTGCTTTCTTTTCCTCACTTAGCTAATGTAACCCTGGTGCTTAAGGAGAGGGGCAGGGGAGTGGCAAACAAGGATGCTATGCCCTCCTTATCAACCAATGACATTGTTGGGACACCTATCCTGTGGCTTAATGTAACTAATAGGCAGGCTTGATCCATCCACTGACTTGTATGCAGTTTTTGGGAAATTTCAATTTAGGCACTCCTAAAGACACCTGAAGGCACCCCCGGGGTGCATTTTATTTTTCAAGTTTGGATATAGTGTTGTAGAGTTAGAACTTTATTTTATTTTTTATTGTGGTCTGTGTCTCTCCTTGGTAGATTCAGTCTCTATTTTTATGTTGTGAATATTTCAAAAAGCCCATCAAGCAGCATGTAACTTCTGTTGCACATGCAGGACAGATACCCGTGAATCACCTAACAGAAGGGCCCCAACAAAAACAGGAATCCATCATATGTAGTGGCTCCTGCAAGGGTAAGCACTACACTGTAATAAGCTGACAATAACCACCAAAATGTTAGGCCCCGTACACACGAGCAAATACATCTGATCAAATCGGTCGGACAGACCGATTTGAACAGATCTGTCTGCTGGGATGTATTGGTTTGATCCTGTAAACACTATCAAACCAAAATCCCCGCCGGCAGACAGCGCGCTGACGTGGCGGTGACGTGGCAGTGACGCCACGTCACCGCACCAGGAAGTAAAACACTTCTGCACATGCGTCGAATCCATTCGACGCATGTGCGAGCAGATATGTCTACTGGTTAGCGTACTAACCAGCAGACATATCGGTCCGACGGGTTCCCAGCCGACAGATATCAAAGCATGCTTTCAAATCTGTCGGCTGGCCAAATACGTCTGTTTGCTCGTACACACAATCGAATCTGTCTGCTGAAACGGTCTGGCAGACCGTTTTCAGCAGATAGATTTGATCGTGTTTACGCGGCCTTAGTGTGTTAAGAAGCAATACTTAAAAAACCTTGGACCACTAATAAATCAAAATGAATCAAAATTACAACACATAATATGTGTAAAGTGAAAAATAATAATTCCACTTTGTGACTTCATAATCAGAATGAAGTTTCCTGCTGATTAGTTTATGTCTGAGGTTGGGTGGTTGCCCGAATGCCAGTATTGGGGATTATTGGAATATTTCTTTCAGAGTTTGCCATGTACATTGGTGCTTGTGTTTGTTTGTTTTTTCCCTTTCCATCAGAGATGATTTTTTTGTAAAATTCTGCCAAAACTTTGTTGAATTAGTACTGCCAGGACCAGAAAAAAATATATAGTATATAACGTTTGGAAGTTCTGAGAAATTTTCTAGCAAAAAACACAGATTCTAACTTGTAAACAACAAGTCTGGGGGAAAAAAAGGCCTGGTCTAAAACAGTTTGCATCCAAAAGAAAGTATTTCCCTCTTTTTTAAACCCAATAAAATATACTCACAAATCACAATAAAAAATTCTCCCTTCGGTTATACACAAAGTATTATTTCCACTACATCAGGCTCACACCCCGATCACTGCAAAACAGTGGGCGTCTTATCTGGCTATCCACCTCCAAGACGTCACTTCGAGGATGGGGGCTGATGTCACATCTGGTTGCCCAGCAGTCCGACCCTAACATTTTGCCCTTCCGACTTTGTCAAAGGGGCTCATGAGCCCTTTCATTTAATTATGACAGGCAATGTGGTCTGGGGAGTGAGACGGGGAGAGGTTGAGTATTTTTTCACATGATGGACTGGAGAAGACAATTCACGAATAAGCAATATACACACAAATCCAATCTAGTTTGGTGTGAAACATTTGTTGCACTTGCCACGGGTGCTATTGGACTGTTTTTTCAAATGGACACTAATTTTATGTGCTTTAAGAACTTATTTCACAATTGAAATACATATATTTAAGGTAAGTGTAGCATGTATGTTCTAATTCACAGCACTACTTCATATCTACACAGTGGCTAAGTGGTTAGCACTTTTGCTTAGCAGCACTAGGGTCGCTGGTTTGAATCCCAGCCTCGATACCACCTACATGGAGTCTCCCTGTGCCTGTGCTGGATTCCTCTGGGGCACTCATGTTTCCTCCCACACTCCAAAGACATGCTGTAGGTTACTTGAATCCTTTCTAAATTGGCCCCAGTATATGTATAAATATGAGTTAGAGACCTTAGATTGTAAGCTCCTTGAGGGCGGGGACTGAAGTAAATATATATGTAAATTGGTGGTGTTAAATACAGTAAGTGCCTGTAATAAATATATACATGTTCTATTCAATATTCTATTGATATATACAATAAGCTGACAATGCTTTCTTGAAATCTAAACCAGTATTGCAAACCTTTCTTGAGTTTTCTGCAGTTAGTTGGACTACAGAACATATCCCCCTTATGTTATTGAGATGAGGATGGGGTGTTCTGCAGTCCCACAGGGAAGCATTAGGATAGAGCTGAGCTGGGATATTAGTGCAGCAAAGAATTTAGAAGGTCACTGGATTTGAAGAATCAGCAGGTATTTTTTTCAATCTTTGCAGCAGTTTTAAATGGATAACATTTTGGAAAATGTACATGTATTGTTGAGATGTACTCCAGTTCACCTGGATCACTATGTGTTATAGAAAGAGACAGCATGGCAGAAGAGGTTTCTTTGCAGCTACCTTTGTTTGATAGGAACCTTTGTTTGATAGGAACCTTGGATTCAGTAATTTCATAAAGAGTCACTGCTGTAACCCTACTCTAGTGCTATACACAGCAGGTGTCTTTCAGCACAACAGAAAAAGTAATCATGTTAATGATGTGATGGGGAGCTTAGTGCTACAGACAGAAAATCCAAAGGCAGAAGACTACGTAATATTATTCTTGAGGTGATCGTAGGCGTATTAGTGCACTTGCGACAGAAAAAATTGAGTACTGTCCATAATTTTTTTTTATTGCACTCAGGACCGGATTCCTGACAAGGCCACCGAGGTCAGGCCTCGGGGAGGTGGCATTGGGTGCAGGGGCGGTGCCGTGGCAACAGGGGGGAGAAAAAATCCTGTCGTCCCAGCCGGTGTCCTGCCGAAAAAGGTTCCCAGGCGGTTAAGGACCCCCTGTACTGCGCAGGCACAGTGCGGAGCCACAGAAAATAGCCAAAGATGTAGAGCTGAGAGTCAGCTATACCCAGAGACTGCGCAGTGACTATGACACATGCCACACGTTCCCAATGCTAGTGCTACTCTACATGTTGAATTTTAAAAGCAGTGGCAAGCCTACTGATCTCACAAATTTGCTAATCTGACAGAAGTCTGCTGCTTTTAAAATTCAACATGTAAACAGTCAGATGGATGAAGTTCTAAGTACTGTATTTCACTATAGAGTTTGGCGGGGAGGGGGGGGGATTTTTATGTTTTTATGTTTCTTATTTTTTTTACCTCTTTTCTATCACATAGGGGAAGCGTGTGTTTGTGTGTGTGTGTGTGTGGAGGGGGGGGGGGGCGGCGCATTGAAGGTCTCGGTGTTGGGTAAGTCCGAGCCTGTTTGCACTAACATACAATTTTTCAGAACAAGCTTTCGGGGGCATGTCCCCTTCTTCAAGGTCCTAGCAGTACTAATTCACAAACATTTTAGCAGAATGTTACAAGAAAAATCATCTCTGATAGAAAGGGAAAAAACAAACAAACACAAGCACAAATGTACATGGCAAACTCTGAAAGAAATATTCCAACAATCCCCAATACTGGCATTCAGCCAACCACCCAACCTCAGATATAAACTAATCAGCAGGAAACTTCATTCTGATTATGAAGTCACAAATAATGGAAGCAAACCCTACAATAAAAATTGCTGCAAATTGTGCAACCAAAACAATCAATATAAAAGTGTCACACAAACAAAAAGAACATTCAATATGAAGGGATCATACAGCTGTACCTCCAGTAATGTTGTGTACCTCACCCAGCACAAAAAATGTAACAAACAATCTTATGTTGGTGAAACAGAACAGAATTTGCAAGTGAGGAGGAATCTGCACAGACACACCATCAATAAATTGGTTTCTGCACACCTGTGGGACACCATCTCTTACAACTGGATCACACCATGAAAGACCTCAATGTCTTAGTTCCTAAAGGAAATTTTAAATCTATGGAGGAAAGGAAAACTTTTGAACTTAGGCTTCAGGTACACAAGACATTGTTCAACCTCTTCTAAACGATTTAACTTGACAGCTAGACAACGGCATCTACAAACGTCCATTTAGCCGCGTTTATGTGCCACATTTAGCCACGTTTGCATCTAAATTACTTCATTTTTTGGGGGTTTAAAATGAAAAACGTCTAAAAACATAATGCTGCTAAACTTGAGTTACTACGTACTGCATTTAGCCACATTTTTGCCCCGTTTCGCTCTTGAATTGTCTCTAAACACAGCTTCTGAACACATTTTTTGGGGTTCCAGAAAAAGCATCTAAACTCAACTGCCTAGAAACGACTATAAACAACCCTGTATACATGTACTGATTGGTAGTTATTTTTGACACAAAAAAAAATAATGGCCTGAATTTACATATGGGTTTTCTCACCAATTATCTAACAGTTTTGCGAGATTTGTGCTTGTTTTTTGTTTTTTTCAAGTCCCTTAGAGATGATCCCTTTTTGTAACATACCCCGAAAGCTTATCCTAAAAATTGTACCCAATAGTTTCTTTCATAATATTATGATACAAGAAAATACAGGAACCAGTGTAAATCAATGACCAAAAAACAAATATGCTACAATAAAGAGCTGTTTGTTGTAAAGTGTAAAAAACAAACAAACACCTAAACCGTGAAAGGAAACAAATAAACCGTGCTATTATATCATAAATCACCATAGTGTATAAATCTTCATTTGAATTATAAAAAATACATAAATATTGTGAATTCCATGTATAATGTCCTCAGTGAGTATAGGAAAGGTTCCTCTCGACCCACATGCACACACACAATGGGGAGATTTACTAAGACTGGTGCACGCAGAATCTGGTGCAGCTCTGCCTAATAACCAAACTGCTTCCAGGTTTTTTTGTCAAATCTAACTTAAACAAACTGAAGTTAGATGCTGATTGGTTACCATGCACAGCTGCAACAGATTCTTTGTGCAACAGATTTAGTAAATCTCCCCCAATGCACTCACCAGACTTAATTGACCCCTATTACAGGGAGTCAAATTATGCATATGGGAAAATCCAATATGTCATAACTGAGGTCACAGGAATGAATGCAAACCGCTGCTGTCATCCATTCAATATACAGATAGCGTATTCAAAGCTCCAGTGTAATCATATAGAGAGGGAGAGGAAAGAACGCTCTCATGGTGCAGTAATTCAAATCATTTATTTAAAAAGAAGGTTGTATTGCACTTACATCAATGAAGACAAGGATCAGCATATATTGTATAGGAATCACCAGTTAGTGGTCCACCTGGGTTCCAGGTCACTAGAAATAAAATATCTCAAACGCTACATAGACTATTTTATATTTACCTGATTAAAAAAAAAAAAAATCACAAGAAGTCCCTCAAAAAGTGAAAACTTGCTATATTATAAGGACATATAGAAATGTTAATCGTTCCTGAGCAGAGTACCCTTGTCTTGAAATCCCCCTGAAAAACTACAGTGAACTTTATGTTATGCATGTCTGCCTAGGAATTGCTGTGCCTACAGCCTCATAGCTGTAAATCTGCAGTTTGAGATCTAAGGCACTGTTGCATCTGACTGCTAGTCTCCAGAGATTTGGAGTGGGATTTTGTGGTCTTTATTGTGCTACTCCAGTGATGGTGAACCTTGGCACCCCAGATGTTTTGGAACTAAATTTGCTACAGTATGATGCTCATGCACTCTGCAGTGTAGTTGAGCATCATGGGAAATTAAGTTCTAAAACATCTGGGGTGCCAAGGTTTGCCATCACTCTGCTACTCATTGTTCTCCTTGCTGCAGGCTCTGACCTGAGGAAGCAAAACTGTGCCTCTCTCAAGATAGCAGCCTCCTCACAAGGATATTATCAGTCATTATGTGGAAAAGATCAGTTGCAGGGAGGCAACAGGAAATAATATGCCTCCGCCCTGCCTTTTTATGGGCACAGTATTAAGAGTCTTGTTCTTATTTAAACCAGCCTTATTGGTGGTATTTTTTCATGTGAAGCCTAATAATATACATTTCTGAACATGATTTGTCCACCCAACATGTACTTTGCAGCATTTAGTGCATGCCAGACAGTGTTCCCAATATTGCCCATGAAGCATATATGAGTGCTGGGTTAGCTTTTTTTCATTATGGCTATATCAGAAGAGGAAGAAAGAACTTACACTGACAATTTCTTACCCATCCCAGCTGAAGAAGATTTAGTAGGTGAACAAGTGGACCTTAGTGTATTTCAGTCCTGTGTTTGGCCGCTTGCCTGGAGATCAGCTTCAAAGGAAACCTATACTGGGAGTAATACTGGGCCTGTGTATATACTAATTGCCTGGCTGTCTCCAACTTTAATACACTCTGAATAATTGGCTCACAATAAGCTTGCAGATTATAAAGTTACAACTCTTAATCTGCAATTTTGTTCACAGTTTGGCTCTCAGAAAGAATTAAAGCCTCTGGATCGACATGACAGTAATGCAGCGTACACATGATTGCGCTCAAGCTTGGCTTATATACACAAAAGTTCTCTGAACTTTCACCCATCAAGAACGCAGTTACGAAAAACACTACGATGAGCCGAGAAAATTAAGTTCAATGCTTCCGAGCATGCGTCAAAATGTTTCCGGAATTTTGCACGTTGGAATGCTACAGATAATCGGATTTTCTGATAGTGTTTTTTTCCATCTGAAAGTTTGAGAACCAGCTCTCAATATTTTGTTGGCGGAAATTCTGACTGGAGCCTACACACAGTCGGAATTTATTTTCAAAAGCTCACATCGGACTTTTGCTATCGGAATTTCCGATCGTGTGTACATAAGACAATCAGATTATTTTAGAGGATGAGGTAAAAAATTGTCATCCTTCATTTTGTCTCACTACAGATTTTTGTTAAAGTAGAAATAAACACTGACTTTGTAAAACAACCCATTCAGTTTCAAATAGAAATGAAAGACAAAACATCTACATATAAATATAAAACATGTATAAATATCATCTTTTCCCATTTTTAGAATTGATCACATTCCCTCTGTTCTCTGCTGCATAAGGAGCTCAGAGAGCTGGAGGAGGAGAAACAGCATCACACTGTTCTTCCCAGTGAATTGGCTCTGCAGGGGAGGGGGGTCTCAGCACAAGTCTGAACATTGTAGGAGAGCAGGCACATCACAGCCAAAAAAACTGACCACACTGTCCTGACAGTCACCACTCTCTGCTCAGAGCAGACTGAGAACTGAGTAATAAGCTGTCATGTCATCACTAATTTATTGGGCTTAGAGCTGGTGTGCCACAGCTACAGCATCACACCAATGCTGCAGCAAGGTGGTGAGTACAGTATGTATGTATATATTTTTCACACTTCACCTTTAAAGAGGAACTAAACCCTTCTATTTTTTATAACCAATGAAGCTGCCATCCTAGCATCTATTTGATCTGCACATCTTAACCCATGTTTGGTGCTACACATGTGATTAATTATGACACCAGCCATTTGATGGCTTGACAGTTTGGTTGAGAGAGAAACAGTTAAAGCGATAGGTTTAGTTCCACTTTAATACTTGTTTCAACATCCGCCTGTGGAGACATTACCTTGTGATTGGTGCATGAGCATTGTTGTGCAACATGACTTTTCAAGAGCATTGAAATGGACTGGATGCATTTCTGATGGGCATGTTACTGAGCAAGCGAGTAAGAAGGGCTTTTGTTTTCTTTTGATTCTGGTTACTTTGTGAACCTTATATTTTTTCTTCTTATGGATCCGTACATTTAAAAATCAGAAATTGCTGAACTTGATGGTCTTGTGTCACGCTCCATAAGTAGGTGTATTACACCTCCAGCTTTTATCTCTAGCTGCCTCAAGAATTCCTGCCAGCTGATATTCAGGTATATTTGTGTTGTAATGTTGCGTACACACAATATTACATTTTCGACAACAAAACCGTGGATTTTTTTCAGACAGAATGTTGGCTGAAACTTGTGTTGCATACACACGGTAACACAAATGTTGTCGAAAATTCCAAACGTCAAGAACGCGGTGACGTACAAGACGTACGACGAGCCGAGAAAAATTAAGTTCAATAGGCAGTACGGCTCCTCTGCTTGATTCCGAGCATGCGTGGATTTTTGTGTGTCGGAATTGCATACACACGATCAGAATTTCCGAAAAAATTGCAAACCAGCTCTCAAACATTTAAAATAAAAAAAAACTGTGCTAATTAGTGATAATTGATAGAATCAATTGGAATAATGAAAATATAATAGTCAATAAAGAAAAACACATTAGGCTGCAGTTGTCATGGAATAACACAAGAAGAAACAGAAAACAAAAGCAAAACTGCGCCACATAAAAATTGTATGAAGGAAAAAACCGTGTGTATAGTTTTCATAAAGATTCAACACAGCATGAGTCCAATCTAAATTTCAAAGACACATCCATTGTTGTTTGGGCTGTATATATGTGTATAAGGAAACATCCGTAGCAACACACCACCACAGTGACACACCGATATGTTTGCAAGTGATCCCTTCACCGAAAATAGGAATGGCTGCTTACCAGAAGTAAGCTCAAGCAGAGCAGTTGGCTATAGCCCAGCCACGGCCTTTAAATCCGGAGGTCAGTGATTTGTATGTGGTTTCCCAAAACAGACAGGAAGGGACACTGTAGTATTCATCCACCGGGATATAATTGGTAGACATGTGCACAGAAAAAAAAATCTTTTTTTTGTGTTCTGTTTCGTATCGTTCCGTTTTTTCGTTTTCGTTCGTTTTTCGTAAGATGCCCGTTTTCCTGTTTGTTCCCGTTCGTTTTTCATATGACGCGATGTTTTCGTATTCCGATCGTTTCGTATTTTCGTTATTGTTTTATTTTCGTACATGCGGATGGTTCGTTATTCTGTTTAATTCATGTTCGTTACTTGTTAGACAATAATTTTCGTGAATTTTCGTCAATGATTTACAGTATCTTGAAACCCTTTTCTTTTGCTATTTTCAGTCGTATGTTCATATGACATCTATAACAAAAGATTTGCATTCTGTATTTTAAATTCCTTTTTTCTGTTCATATTTTGGATTCAAAATACAGCATGCAAATCTTTTGTTATAGATGTCATATGAACAATGAACATAGGACTGAAAACAAACAGGAAAAGGATTGAAACAAAATACAGCATGCAAATCTTTTGTTATAGATGTCATATGAACAATGAACATAGGACTGAAAACAAACAGAAAAAGGATTGAAACAAAAGACAGCATGGAAATCTTTTGTTATAGATGTCATATGAACAATGAACATAGGACTGAAAACAAACAGAAAAAGGATTCAAACAAAATACAGAATGTAAATCGTTTGTTATAGATGTCATTTTTGTTCTTTTGCCGTTTTCGTTTTGTCGTTTTTTTTCGTCGGATCATTCGTTCGTATTTGCGGTTGTTCGTTATGCGGCTCATTCGTAATCTCGTAGTTTTCGTATTTTGGTGCTTTAATTTTTTCATATGTACACATTATCCTGCGGGTACGAAAATGAACATTTTCGTACGAAAATAACATTCGTATGAACGGGAATGCACATATCTAATAATTGGGCTTTTGCAGCACTCAACCACAGGGGGGTTAAAACAAAAAGAGTTCCATAGCGTAATTCCGTTTGGAAAATTTATTCAAAAAGTAAAAATGTACTTACAATAAGACGTATAAAAACAAGCATATAGAAGCCGGCCGGCAAGCGATAGGGAATCTCCCCACGTGGTGACATCACAGAGCGTCCCCCAGATGTCAGATGTCAGCAGTGTGCTGGATCTATGGCAGAAAGTTGATTTTTGGGTGAACCTCCGCTTTAAGGTGGCAGCCCCACACCAACTTGAAAGGTGAACCCTGTGGTGGCTGCCTGCCCTCGCTCACACCCACCTCTGCCCCACGCCTCCACCTCACCTGTCTCAGCTCTCAAACATTTGTTGTCAGAAATTCCGACAGCAAATGTCCGATGGAACCTACACACAGTCGGAATATCTGACCAAAACATCATATCAAACATTTGTTGTCGGAAATGTTGAATATGTATAAAATGTTTTAAAATATATATTTTAAAATTTAGATTTAGGTCCAGCATTGCCCATCTAAATTTTAAAATATATATTTTAAAACATTTTATATATATTTTAATTTATTTTAAGTTGGTTTTAATAATAATAAAAAACACATTAGCAGTATATGCGAATGGTCTGTTTCCATTCATACTGGAGGTAGACACTACCCATTAGTATTCATGCATTTCTATTCTGTATGTATATGCATATCTGCTTCTATTCAAAATTGTAGATCGGAGACAGACATCACTCATTTGTATCTATGGACTTTTATGTGTATTCAATACATCATCTGTGGATACGTTTGTCATTTGAGTTTGTTAATATTGTTTTGAATCTGCCATTACGATTGTATATCGAATTTGTTATGATCGTGTTTTTGAATCTTGTGTTACGATTGTACATCGCAATTTTAAATATGGCTGCCGTAACCGGAACAGAGGCTGTTGTTCTATCGAATTGCCCCTCCCATCTGGTGATTGACAGACCTATATCAATAGCCCATAGCGTGCGCCAGGTACGCTTCCTGATGACGACAATATCGAAACGTACGTCGAGGCGGTACCTGGGCACCCATTGACCAACAACATCCGGTTCTCTGGTTTCCTAGCTGTCAGCAGTGAAACGCACGCCGGCATTCTACCTCTCTCCATATTTATTCAAGCTCACAGCCTCAGTGCCAGGATACGGGCACTTATTCAAGTAAGAGGCCACTTGGCACTGTGATTTTTTATCTATTACTACAATTAAATAGTTTTACACTATGGGAGCTGTTTTCTTTCCTTTATGATATCCGCAATCATCTGTCATTTGTATTGGAATCTCCATGGGAAGTAGCTGATACCTAAGCTCTATTGACCTTATTTTAACTAATAGGTCAACATCATCTGGTAAGGAGCCATCCATCCCCACTTGAGGTGTCCTTATTGGTGAAGGTGGATCTTATCACTTGGAAGATTTTGAGCACGGAGCACTTTTTATGTTTTACAGCATGTCATTGTTTAATTTATGGTTCACAGCACATTGTCAATCAATATATAATCCACATATATATTTGTTTACTTATTTGATCACTTATTTCATAATAGGTGTACCAATTAGTTTGCAATGGGATTGATGCCTATATTGGGATAGGTTACACCTATTCACATAATATACACAATATTTAATTTTTTCTCTAGCGCCCCTTTCCCACGCATAAAATAATAATCAAACTAATGTATAATCATATAAATGTGGCATATCAGTGCCATAAACTTCAAACCGTATTTATTTATTTTGACTTATACCACCTCATCTACATACAGTACAGACCAAAAGTTTGGACACACCTTCTCATTCAAAGAGTTTTCTTTATTTTCATGACTATGAAAATTGTGGATTCACACTGAAGGCATCACAACTATGAATTAACACATGTGGAATTATATACATAACAAAAAGGTGTAAAAACAACTGAAAATGTCATATTCTAGGTTCTTCATAGTAGCCACCTTTTGCTTTGATTACTGCTTTGCACATTCTTGATATTCTCTTGCTGAGCTTCAAGAGGTAGTCACCTAAAATGGTCTTTCAACAGTCTTGAAGGAGTTCCCAGAGAAGCTTAGCACTTGTTTGCCCTTTTGCCTTCACTCTGCGGTCCAGCTCACCCCAAACCATCTCGATTGGGTTCAGGTCCGGTGACTGTGGAGGCCAGGTCATCTGGCGCAGCACCCCATCACTCTCCTTCTTGGTCAAATAGCCCTTACACAGCCTGGAGGTATGTTTGGGGTCATTGTCCTGTTGAAAAATAAATGATGGTCCAACTAAACGCAAACTGGATGGAATAGCATGCCGCTGCAAGATGCTGTGGTAGCCATGCTGGTTCAGTATGCCTTCAATTTTGAATAAATCCCCAATAGTGTCACCAGAAAAGCACCCCCACACCATCACACCTCCTCCTCCATGCTTCACGGTGGGAACCAGGCATGTAGAGTCCATCCGTTCACCTTTTCTGTGTCGCACAAAGACGCGGTGGTTGGAACCAAAGATCTCAAATTTGGACTCATCAGACCAAAGCACAGATTTCCACTGGTCTAATGTCCATTCCTTGTGTTCTTTAGCCCAAACAAGTCTCTTCTGCTTGTTGTCTTTCTTTAGCAGTGGTTTCCTAGCAGATATTCTACCATGAAGGCCTGATTCACACAGTCTCCTCTTAACAGTTGTTCTAGAGATGTGTCTGCTGCAAAAGGTGGCTACTTTGAAGAACCTAGAATATGACATATATTTTAAGTTGTTTCACACTTTTTTGTTATGTATATAATTCCACATGTGTTAATTCATAGTTTTGATGCCTCCAGTGTGACTCTACAATTTTCATAGTCATGAAAATAAAGAAAACTATTTGAATGAGAAGGTGTGTCCAAACTTTTGGTCTGTACTGTATATTCACTTATATATTCGGTTTAAAGTTTATGGCACTGATATGCCACATTTATATCATTATATATTAGTGTGATTATGTTGTTCACAATTAGTGTATTTAGGAGTTCGCTCATCGCTTACTTTTTTCTTCTCACAAGGTTCTCATAATGTCTTACAGCCATCAGATACGTCTTGTGAATATTAACACTGTGGAAAGAGGTAAATTCAACTTCCCTTTATTGTTTCCTTAGATTCCACAATAATTAAAATAATAGCAAAATTATAGTGATCTTCAGGTTTATCACATACTTCCAAGTGCAGCATTTTAAGTGTTAACACTGCATAGTAAAACTCTATTGAGTATAACTACATACACTTTCCAAACTCGCCTGACCTCTCTTAATTAGATATGAAACAATGGATATTACTTTTGTAATTTTACCTGTTTAGAAAGGGCCATTACAACTGGTGTGGCTACTTATTTCTTTCCTTCAGTCTTCTAAACTATGTACATTAAAGTAGTGAGGTTTAGATTTTTTCTCACACTTAAAAGGGCAAACTTTGACTTTTGGTCACCACAGATCTTACCAGAAGACAGTGATATGACAATAATGCATTATTCATGAGTTCAATTGAAAATGTTCATCTTAATCTATTTTTCCTGATGTGATGTAAATGTCACTGTACAGGAGATAAATGTGGCCTAACAACAATGGAAAAACCAATCAGTGACAAGCTATGGCTAATGAGGCAAGAGATGCAAATTCTACGGGTGACATGGATGGTCACCCCAACTCACGGAGTAGGTTCTGACATGCACAATACTATTCCTCCAAAAACTCATAGGTTCCGTAATTTGAATACTGACAAAGGCTCTCGTACGATGATACTGGATAAATGAAAAAAAAACAAACATGATTTTCATTTGCTAAAACTAATTTAAGTTAGCTTATTTATATAAATGTAGTAACGTAATATAAATAAACAAAGAATTGTTAGCATTTTTATAAATTTGGTTCCTCTAAATGTTCCCACAATTAATATTTCAATTTTGAGTATACAATTTCCTTAAAACACCTCTTTGATTTGTGTCTCTTAGGAACTTGTGAGACCTTACTGAGGCCAATGCATATCTCATGTTCCCAGACCCCCATCCTGGACACAGGCATTGCAGAACTAAGAAAGGGAATCCCACATCTGCTGTTGTTTTCTCCAGAAAATAAAGTTAAAATCCAGCAATACGAGAGAGAACCTTCCAAGCAGTATAGTAATCATGGATTAGGTGATCACACATTTGAGTAAAATAAATGAGTATAGTATTTAGAATTGCATTATTTGTCTTTTGTGGCCTGGCCCTTGATAGAAGATAAGACTTTGTATGTCTCTCCTTCCAAAAAAAATTAAATAATATATATATTTTTTTTATTAAAACAATTTATTTGCACTGCATACTGCAATTAATACATATCCTGTATAGAATAAAATTAATCAAAATGTTGTGTAAATAGATTTTATCCGCTTAACTACTTGCCGACCGCCCGCCGTCATATTACTGCGGGACGGTGGCACTGCTACGTGGGAGCACGTAGCTCTACGTCCTCCCTTTAGCAGCTTGTAGGGCGCGCGCGTCCCCCCAGTCCTGGGCGCGTGCCCGGCGGGTACGATCGCCGCCGGGCACCCGCGATTGCTCGTTACAGAGCGGGGAATGGGAGGTATGTGTGTAAACACATACCTCTCGTTCCTGTCAGCGGGGGAAACGCTGATCCTCCGTTCATACAATGTATGAACAGAAGATCAGTGATTTCTCCTAGTGAGGCCACCCCCCCATACAGTTAGAACACACCAGGAACACACTTAACCCCTTCCCTGCCCCCTAGTGTTAACCCCTTCACTGCCAATGGCATTTTTATAGTAATACAATGCATTTTTATAGCATTGATCGCTATAAAAATGCCAATGGTCCCAAAAATGTGTCAAAAGTGTCCGATGTGTCCGCCATAATATCGCAGTACCGAAAAAAAACGCTGATTGTCGCCATTACTAGTAAAAAAAAATAATAATAAAAATGCCATAAAACGACCCCCTTTTTTGTAAACGCTATAAATTTTGCGCAAACCAATTAATAAACGCTAATTGCGATTTTTTTTAACAAAAAATATGTAGAAGAATACGTATCGGCCTAAACTGAGGAAAAAAAATGTTTTTTATATCTTTTTTGGGGATATTTATTATAGCAAAATGTAAAAAATATTGCATTTTTTCAAAATAGTCGCTCTATTTTTGTTTATAGCGCAAAAAATAAAAACCGCAGAGATGATCAAATACCACCAAAAGAAAGCTCTATTTGTGGGAAAAAAAGGACGCCAATTTTGTTTGGGAGCCACGTCGCACGACCGCGCAATTGTCAGTTAAAGCGACGCAGTGCCGAATCACAAAAAGTGCTCTGGTCTTTGGACAGCAATATGGTCTGGGCTAAAGTGGTTAAGGACTGCCACACAATCATTTACATCGACAGAATGGCACGGCTGGACAAATGGGTGTACAGATACGTCCCCTTTGCTGCCATTTGGTCGCGCTCGTTTGACACTGTGGCAAGCTCTGTGACCGTAATCGTGTCACAGAGCTGAAAAACGGGGAGATGTCAATGTAAACACAACATCGCCTATGCCTGCAGACACTCATTTTTTGTACCGCTCTCCAGCCCTTCAGCAAACAAACTGGACTCCTTCAACAGCCAAATACTGTATTTTAAATTTCAACTCATCATGAGCACATCCAGAACACGTTTTGTGCATAGTTAAGTCACTTAGCCTTGTTCCATATAAGAGGTATGACTTTTTTGCTGTAATTCTTCCCTGAAGGTCCCTTCTAGTCAGACTCTGTTAAACAGTAGATAGGTGTACCTGGGTCCCCCTGGTTTCCACCTGTTCTGCGCTCATGGCACTGCTGGACATTTTCCAATGTTGAAGGTAAGTCTTTCATCTTCTGTATTAGGTTTCCCTGGCCTACAATTGTGTTGCTTTAACTGACAATTGCACGGTTGTGTGACGTTGTACCCAAACAAAATTGACGTCCTTTTTTTTCCCACAAATAGAGCTTTCTTTCGGTGGTATTTGATTATCTCTGCATTTATCTATTTTTTGCTTTAAATAAAAAGAGAGCAACAATTTAAAAAAAAAAAAAAACACAACATTTTGTACTTTTTGCTATTATAAATATCTCCAATATTGTTTTTAAAAAAGCACATTTTTTCCTCAGTTTAGGCCGATATGTATTCTTCTACATATTTTTGGTAATAAAAATCAGAATAAGTGTATATTGATTGGTTTTCGCAAAAGTTATAGGCCCAGATTCACAGAGCGATTACGCCTGCGCAACAGGAGATGCGCGGCGTAAGTCTAAATGTGCGCGTGTGTTTCGATGCACGGTATCCCCAGAACGAGATAGGTAAAAATTAGACTGGCGCATCCGTCCGCGCAAAAGTGCGCTAGACAGACCATTGATTTGCTAGTCAAATATGCTAATGAGGGACTTATGGGGATCCACAAAAGAACGTTGGGGCAGCGCAGGCTACGCAGTGTGCGCAACAGCAAAATGTCCTGTCTAAAATTAGACCATATAAAAGCTGGTCTAAAAAGAGAAAAAAAGTCTACATTTTAGATAAAGCAACACTGTTAGTGAGGAGCTCAGCAGTCACACGTGTTGCACAACAATCTGTATGCCAACATGCCAGGGGCATCGTCGCGCATAGCTATACTACTGACTTTAGATGAACAAAGAAGGATGAGGGCACTGAGGAGGGCACTGAGGAGGGCACTAAGGAGGGCACGGGAGATGTTTTATTTTTTTTTTTTTTTTTTTTTATTTGCTTATCTAAACTTTACAATTTAATCTAATCTAATACAATATTCTTATCTGATACAAGCCCCTCACTCTTCACTCTTCACGGGAGAGGATATATCACACACGCATAGACATCTATGGCATGAGTGATTCTGAGGTGTCTCGCATCTTCAGATTCACCACTCATGCCATCATGGAATTAACCACAACCTTGCAGGAGGACATCAGCAGCCCAACACATGGCACTACCCATGACACCCATGACAGCTACATATACAATCCTAGCCCCATCCCCACAGATTTCGAACAGAACATGTATGGGGACAGCTGGCTGGTTGGTGAGTGACATGGGTGGCAGGCATGACTGCCCCCCCCCCATGATGCACACATCACAAGGGGCACATGCACTACTAACATCCTCCTGTCTTTTCCCTTCAAGGTGACTCTGCATATGCACTGGGACCCCATCTCATGACCCCATCTCATGCCAGCTCACATATGCATCTTTGCACGTTAAACACACACATTAATCATGGCACAATGAGAATGCATGCATGCACACCACTGTGGCCCCTAGCACAGACACATTACATCCTCATCACACTGGATTGGCACAAGCCCACCATGCAGGACTTGTGAGCAGCAACGCCATGCCACGGCTCCAATTATGTCACTGTACATTCATACACCATTCACACAGACCTGGGGATCACTTCTCCACCACAAATGAGGGTGACACCCCTTTTCCCACAGGAATATCACCCCCACATTCCAAAATCATACACAAACAGAACCAAAAATATTAAATAAATGACGAGCAAAAATAAAAAATGCCCAGCAAAAATATATTTTAAACAAAATAACAACAAAGAAAACACATAAAAGACAAAAATCACTCTGCAAAACAGTCCCCAAATATCTCAAAGACACGTCACAAACAAACAAACAAACGCTAATAAACAAAAGCACCTTGCTGTATAGGAAGGGATACAAATGGATGTGCTTTTGCAAAGGAAGTGCATTTGTGTCTGACTATTTATGCTGTTTGCGTAGTTCACTAAGTTGCCCTAGTCCACTTCCAATTTCACTGATTGCGCCGTTCCCGAGTTGTGAGCATGCGCACAGAGGTGCTGACCATGGTCTGCTTCAAGCGCGCATGCGCGAGCCGGCCGGCCCTTCATTTGCATGGTGTCACGGCTCATTTCAATGTAACACGCCCACGTCCTTCCCAATTTGTATTACTCCGCCTTACGCCTCTGAAATAGCGTTACGCATGCGCAATTTTCTGCGCAAAAGCTACGAGAATAGGGTGATTACGCGGCTACATTGCGCAAGTCTAACGTAAAGGCGGTGCGCTACGCTGGTCCAATAATGCGCATATGTACCTGAATCTGGCCCATAGCGTCTACAAAATTGGGGATAGATTTATGGCATTTGTATTTTTTTTTTACTAGTAATGGCGGTGATCTGCAATTTGTATCGGGACTGTGACATTATGGTGGACAGATCGGACACTTTTGACACATTTGTGGGACCATTGACAGTTATACAGCGATCAGTGCTATACAAATGCACTGATTACTGTGTAAATGTCACTGGCAGGGAAGAGGTTAACACTAAGGGGGCGATGAAGGGGTTAACTGTGTTCCCTCATGTGTGTTCTAACTGTAGTGGGATGGGACTGACTAGAGGAGATGACAGATCGCTGTTCCTAGCTAGTAGGAACTCATGATCTGCATCTCCTCACAGAACTAGGATGTGTGTGTTTATGTCCCTGTTCCTGCCTCCAGCAGCGCATGGGCCTGCTATTCCACTTAAAGGAGCTTACGTACAGCTACGACATCTCGTGGGATCGTGCTGACCTACCACAGTATAATGATGGCGGCTGGTCGGCAAGCAGTTAAGCTTCCTATACAGCTGTTTCTGTTTCAGTTAATGACTGTGTTTTAACCTACATATAAAATTGTTGATCATTAGCGCCTACTTGGTATAATTGGTTAATCATACACCTGACTCTAACCCTACAAAATCCCTGACGTTGTGCAAGTGTACAAAGTGTGTAAGTGTAATGCCCCGTACACACAATCGGATTTTTCCGACGGAATTCCACTCAAGCTTGGCTTGCATACACACGGTCACACAAAAGTTCTCTGAACTTTCAACCGTCAAGAACACGTGAGGAACAACACTACAACGAGCCGAGAAAATTAAGTTTAATGCTTCCGAGCATGCGTCAAATTGTTTCCGAGCATGCATCGGAATTTCGCACGCGGAATTGCTACAGACGATCGGATTTTTTCCGATAGGATTTTTTTCAGTCGGAAAATTTGAGAACCAGCTCTCAATCTTTTGCTGGCGGAAATTACACCAGCAAAAGTCCGATGGAACATACACATGGTTGTTATTTCTGTTCAAAAGCTTACATCGGACTTTTGCTGTCGGACTTTTCGATCGTGTGTACGGGGCATAAGAATTGATGCTGATTTGAAGCCAAAGGGTAGTCACCCCAAAAAATGATTTGATTTAAAATGTTCTCCTGTTTGCTCACTATGCATTTTGTAAATTGATAAACATAAACAATTAGAATATATATTTTTGAAAGCATTCTTACTTTACAGCATTTCTTCACCTGCCTAAAACTTCTGCACGTCGTTGTATATTGTTGATCTAGTCAGAATTTTCCTTTTTTTCCTCAGCAAAACAGTGTCATACTTAAGAAGATAGATGCACTTCTGCAAAGGAGACCCATGGCATTCATTATCAGCCCCTGAAGCACTCATTAGAGGAGTTCAACCATGTGTATTGGGTGCCAGAGTATGAAAATGGATGTATAAGATATGGAAAAAAATTCCAGAACCAAAGCTCAGGAGAAACTGAAGTATGGTTGTCTGCGCTTAAATACAATCCAATTTTCTTAAAGTGCCTTAAAGCCTTCTTATGGAGAATGGCCCAGGGGAGCAGGAATTATAAATCCGGTCCTGCTTGCTGCAGATCTCCTTATCTGTGTCCAGGAGGTAATATTGCTGTAGGTGTTAATAGCATGATATGATCCCAGTGGTTGACAGGTGTGGATAGCTGTGTAAAATGGTCAGGATGTAAGGTAAAAATTAAATACACACATTGCCATAATGTTAACCATTTGCAACCTTTTGAGACATTTTCATGTGTTCTCAATGCAAATTCTTCTTGCTGAACTCCAGGCTGTTATTAAAAAAAATATTAAAATGTTTTTAAATCGGATGAGTTTATGTAGGAGATATCGGATTTGTTTCTTTCAGATATACAACCACGACCCTTGCCATAAAACTATGCAAAAATTGAGTTTTGTGGTTAAAAACTGGATGTCTCCTGAGCCCTCTACCAAACAAGCCTGGAATAGTATGGAATAGTATACAAAAATGTGTATTCTCAACGGCCTACAATACACAGCTCGGCGCCAAACAGACAGAAACTTCTTCCAAAAATAGACTGAATATGTTTCTCTGAATCTAGTCTATCCAAAGAAATCAACAAAGCAGCCGTTTAAAATAAATCAAATATTTAAAAAAGCATTCATAGCACAAAAATGTGAATGACAAACACAAAAAAGGCAAACATAGCATAATTACGTTTATTAATCACCCCTTCCAGCAGATACCCCCATAAATCCTACGTACACAAAGTATTCGAATAATGAACAAAATAGAAATCACTTCACCGGTCCTGTAAATGGAGCGGCGTCCTTGTCGCAATCACTGTCTAGTTACCCGGTGGATTACTTTCTTCCTGGTTCCTTCAGTGAGGCGCAAGTGTCATTTCCGGCGTAACGTGTAGCTACAGCCCTGACTAGTTTAGTCGTAATGTGACTTCTACGGAAGGCGTAGCTACATGTACGACCATGCCAGTTTAAGTCCTCTCTTCCCTCTTATGCCAGCCAATCAGAGAAAACAGGGGCGTTTCTACAGGTGCATGTCACGCCATCCCATGTTTACATTCTGACCATACATTTAAAGGCTACACAAAGTGGGCTGAGCAGGCTTAAACAATACTGCACTCGAACGTTCATCCTTCCCCCTCAGTATAGGAAAATGGACGTTGCCGCAACTGAATCGACAATGCCATTAACCCATCACACGCCTAGTTACAGTGGCCTGAGTAACGGAGATTGCAGTGAATATTATACATACAACTATGAACGGAAAAGTTTTCATACCCATAAACTATTGCATTATAGATAAAAAATTAATAATAAATGAATATATAAATATATACACATGAATGTATTCAAACACACAATAGTATATAACCTAAAATTACATTAAAAAGATGAATCTAGATAAAAGTCCATCAGTATAGTAACATACATCTTTATCTTATATAATCAAAAATTAATTAAAATTAGTTAGAAGATGTCAGAATAAGACTTTTCAAACAAACATTTAAAATAATGACCATACATGGAATAAAAAATAATGAATTAATATGGTACATGCGATTGAGTGCTAATAAATCCTCAAAGCGCTCATCCACCAATAGGCATGTACACAGAAAAATACACACTTAATAAATTCAAAGATCACTTATAAAGCAATTTATGTCTAGGTCTATATTTAACCCTTTCGGGGATAAAGTATCGACGGCAAAGATCCATTGGGTCTCTCTTTTAGAAAGATCTCGGACCAGATTGGACCCCCTCCATGCAGGCTTGAGATGATCAATGCCCCAGAATTTCAAACCTCTGGGATTTCCGTCATTAAAAAGTTTAAAATGTCTAGGTCTATATTTAACCCTTTCGGGGATAAAGTATCGACGGCAAAGATCCATTGGGTCTCTCTTTTAGAAAGATCTCGGACCAGATTGGACCCCCTCCATGCAGGCTTGAGATGATCAATGCCCCAGAATTTCAAACCTCTGGGATTTTCGTCATTAAAAAGTTTAAAATGTAGGGACACATTGTGGTCCTTAAAACCATTCAAAATATTCACAATGGGCCAGATTCAGCAAGACTTGCGCTGGAGTATATCGATATGTGCCGCGTAACTGTAAAGATGCGCCGTTGTATCTACGCGGCCGTACCCACCAAACTAGATGCGTCAGAAAACGGGCTTTTTCCGACCGGCTTAACTCTCCTTCGCCAGAGTATCGTAAGCGCATATTTTCGCTCGTCGCATCCGTCGCGCCTATTAATTTCCCATTCAAATATGCAAATGAGGAAGATTTCCCAATTCGCGAACGGATTAGCACCAGACGCTGGCTACATGCGCCGCGCGTATATCGTCCATCCGTCGCAAAGTTATTTCTACAAATAGCTGCTTTATCTTTACTCCAGACGGCCTCAGGTCAGCAGGAGAGCAGCTACAGCAGCAGCGTTACCGACGAAAATAGCAAGCTGAACAACCACACTTGCAAGGACAACACCTTTGTGTGCCAACATGCCAGGGGCAGTCGCGGTCCTAGCACTACTAATGGGTCCCCCGGTACGGAGGAGGCGGGCACGTGAGAGGATATACCGCACGCGCATGAGCCTCTTTGGCATGGGGGATGAGGAGGTGTATCGCCTCTTCAGATTCAGCCCTGATGCAATACTTGAACTAACCACAACCCTGCAGGATGCCATCACCAGCAAGACACACTGCTCACAAGCAGTGCAGCCACTGGTGAAGGTACTGGCAACACTCCATTTCCTTGCAAGTGGATCATTCCAGCGTACAAGTGGAGTGGTGGCTGGGATGTCACAATCCTCCATGAGCAGATGTGTGCACCAGGTTGTCCCTGCAATCCTCAGACGCATGTCCCACCACTTCATCAGACCCACCACTGAGGAGCTGCGGCTGAAGGCAATGACAGATTTCTACAACATTGCAGGATTCCCACGCACTGTGGGGGCCATTGATTGCACACATGTGGCCCTACAGCCCCCCAGTGCCACAGAGCACATATACCGCAATCGGAAGCATTGGCATTCCATCAACGTACAGGTGATAGCCGATGCCCAACGCCTCATATGGCACGTCCGTGCCAAACACCCCGGATCCAGCCATGACAGCTTCATATACAATCAGAGCCCCATCCCAATGGAATTCGAACAGAACATGTATGGGGACAGCTGGCTGGTTGGTGAGTGACATGGGTGGCAGGCATGACTATCCCCTCCCATGATGCACACATCACAAGGGGCACATGCATGACTAACATCCTCCTGTCTTTTCCCTTACAGGTGACTCTGCATATGCACTGGGACCCCATCTAATGACTCCTTTCCGGAACCCACAAACCAGAGGAGAGAGAAAATACAATGAAGCACACATCAAAACTCGTGCAGTGGTGGAGCAAACATTTGGGCTCCTGAAGTTCCGTTTCCGCTGCCTGGATAAGTCTGGGGGGGCCCTATTGTATTCCCCTACCTTCGTGTGTCAGATCATTGGTGCATGTTGCATTCTGAACAACTTTGCCATGAGAAAAGGCATGCAGATTGACATACGTGATGACCTGACCCCCCAACCAGACAATCCCCCCCTGCCAGAGGAGAACCAGTCTGCTGATGGAAGAGCAGTCAGGAGGGTCCTCGCCGTAGGCATCTTTGGACACTAAACCAAAACATTGATCACACGGACAATGCACGCATGCACACCACTGATGTCCCTAGATCACACACACCACATGCACATCTCATTGGATTAGCCCAAGTCCAACATGTAGGACTTGGGAGCAGCAACGCCGCGCCAAGTCCCCAATGGTGTCGCTGTCTATTCATAAACCATTCACACGTCATTCACACAGCCGTGGGGATAACTTCTCCACCACGGCCTAGGGTGACACCCCTTACTGGCAGGAGTGCCACCCCCTCACATTCACACACCATTCACACTGCAACGTGTGCAGTATCAATAAAAATAAAAAAGCTCATAACCTGAGCAAAATCACAAATAAAAAAGCTCATAACCTGAGCAAAATCACAAAAAAAAGCTCATAACCTGAGCATTAATGAACTAAAAAAATAAATAAAAAACATCATCTGGGATGCCGGGGGTAGTGTTGAGCAGAATATGCCATATTCGATTTTGCGATATATCTCGAATATATAGTCGAATATTCGAGATATATTCGCTAAATACGAATATTCGTGATATTTTTTGGAAATTAAATTATTGCGAATTTTCGCTATTGCGATTTTTTGCTATTGCGAATATTCGAGAAATGCGGAATGGAGCACTCTGATTGGCTCAGAATATTCGTGATATTTTATAATACAAAATAATTGCGAATATTCGAGAAATGCGGAATGGAGCACTCTGATTGGCTCAGAATATTCGTGATATATTACAATATAAAATAATTGCGAATATTCGAGAAATGCGGAAGGAGCACTCTGATTGGCTCAGAATATTTGTGATATATTACAATATAAAATAATTGCGAATATTCGAGAAATGCGGAAGGAGCACTCTGATTGGCTCAGAATATTCGTGATATATTACAATACACAATAATTGCGAATATTCGGCAAATGAGGAAGGAGCACTCTGATTGCCTCAGAATATTCGTGATATATTACAATACACAATAATTGCGAATATTCGAGAAATGCGGAAGGAGCACTCTGATTGGCTCAGAATATTCGTGATATATTACAATATTAAATAATTGCGAATATTCGAGAAATGCGGAATGGAGCACTCTGATTGGCTCAGAATATTCGTGATATATTACAATATAAAATAATTGCGAATATTCGAGAAATGCGGAATGGAGCACTCTGATTGGCTCAGAATATTCGTGATATATTACAATATAAAATAATTGCGAAATTTCGAGAAATGCGGAATGGAGCACTCTGATTGGCACAGAATATTCGTGATATATTACAATATAAAATAATCGCGCGATATCGCTATTGCCGAATAATCGCATTGCGATTTTTCGGCAATATAAAATGAGCGCTGCAGCTACTCGGCCCAAGGTCTCTAATCATACCAGCAATGCTTTTAGACGTCGATGGGGATCTCTAGGATGTGATCTGTTCTAAAAAAAAAATTGAAAAAATTTGAATATTCGAAATAGCGAATATTCGCCGCGATATTCGTGTTATTCGCGAATACTCGAATATGCAATATTCGTAGCGAATATTCGCAATGCGAATATTCGTGAGCAACACTAGCCGGGGGCTCCTTCTGGTGGCAACTCTCTGGCTCCTCAGCTGCCTGGATGGAGTGGGTGGGGTTGGGGGGGCATCTGGAGGTGGCTGATCCCCGGGTGGGCCACTCCTGGCAGGTGTGGCCTGCCTGCCCTCCAAGGCCATGGCTATCCGGCCGAGGTAAGAGTTTGTCTGGGCCTGCATCCTGAGCTGCCGGGTGACTCTGCCTCCCCTGGTCCCGGATGGCAGCAGTGTTTGCCTGGACGGCTGCAGTGAGGTCCCCCAGACTGGTCACCACTGCAGCGCAGTTGCAGCTGACATCCTGCACTGCATTAGATATCTGGGCCACGGAGCACAAGTTGTCAGCCACTCTGTCCAGGTGCCCAACTATGTCCCCCATTTGCTGGGTCTGCCTGGCGTGGTCCCTCGCCACCTGGTCCTGGACCAGATCAGAGACCCCCCTGGTCTTCCGGGTGGCCTTCCTGGGGCCAGTAGATGGTTGTCCCCGGGAGGGGATTACAGAGGCCCCTGCCGAAGGGGAGGACTCCTCCAAAAATAAGATAATGTCCTTCTCTGCCACAACAGGCTCCTTCTCAACCACCTCTGCAGGTGAGGTGTGGGCACTCTCCTCCACCTCGGTCTCTTCACCATCCAGGGGCTCGGGCACAGGATGCCGTTGGGGGGATGGGGTGGACTGGCCCCCAACAGATGATGGCCCAGCTCCGTCATCTGTGGATGACACTAAGCACACACATGTTGGGTGGTCCCACACACTTGGCACATGTACCCTCCCCCCACATGCAACACACCAAAAAGGTGGTAAAAATCACTTACCTGTCCTGGAGCCTTCCTCCATGGAGTCATATCCCGGGACCCCCTCCAACTGCTCCCTGACCACCTCCTCCTCCGCGGTCAGGCTGACCGCACATGGGGGTCCACCCCCCGTGCCCCTCTCATGCCTCCTAATGGTGGCCACCTTGCCCCGGACCTTGTGCCGTAAATCGTTAATCTTCCAGCCAATATCGGCAGCAGTCCGGGTGGAGTACCCCAAAATATTTACTCTGGCAGCAATGCTTGCCAGGATGGCCTGCTTTCTCTCCCGGCTGGTCTTTCTGCTTTTCCTGCCATGGAGGACATCGTTGTGGGTCTCCATAGCCGAAATTACAATCGAGACCTCCTGGGCATTAAAATTCAGGTTCCTCCTCTCTTTGGGGGGAGCGGGAGCAGCCATTACAGAGCAAAAGTAACTTCCCTGGGGTGGGGGGTAACGGAAATACTTTTGCGCCGGAATGGCGCTTCTGCTGGCGCTTTTATACGCGCAACGGAACACATTGCGCTGACGTTTCCCGTGAAGTGGTGCCGACGGAAGTTGTGAGCATGCGCACAGGGGGGCGAGTGGAGCCTCACTCACTGCGCATGCTCCGTGGATGATGCGCTGAACGTAAGCCTCTGCGCTGGGCTCCGCCCATCATTTACATATGATCACACCCAGTTCCACTTGCGTCGGGTTACGCCAGTGCATTTTCGTTACTCCGGCGCAACTTTAGGAGCAAGTGCTATGTGAATAACAGTACTTGCTCCTAAAGTTTCGGTGGAGTAACGTAAATGAGAAACGTTACTCCAACTTAAAGATTCGCCCATCTACATGTGTTCTGCGATCCTTATTTTCAATTGTCGCTTTGTGCGACCTATGTAGATCAGGCCACAAGGGCACTAAAGTGCATAGACCACGTATTCGGTATTGCAAGTGATAAATTCATTCACAGAAAATTCTTTATGGTTTGATGTAGAAATACATTTCTCAACTGCTCTTAGTGCACGCCTAACATTTTTTATAGGCAAAGAAGCCATCCTTATCCCAAAAAGAGACAGGACGGGATCGAGGATCAAGCCCCTTTCCGGACTACTCTATCTGCAAAGCTAGAAGCTCTCCGATATATAAATCCTGGTTTGGATGGTAATACAGGGGCTAACGTCCTATCCATCGATAGAACATGCCAATGGGTGGAAAAAATGTTTTCAACCTTTCTATACTGAAAGAGCAAAAACTCCACTCACGTCCCTTATCAAAGTCCTTATGGTCCACATTACCTAGGAAATTCTCTCTAGGGGCACATGCCAATTCTGAAATTATATTGTCCAAGGTCTCCTCACGATATCCATTTTCTGTGAACTTGTTTTTAATAATTTGGGTTTGTAACAAAAAGTCCTCTGGCTCTGAGGAATTTCTCTTTACCCTAGTAAGCTGCCCCTTGGGGATATTTTTAAACCACATTGGATGGTGGCCGCTACTAGTTGACAGATAGCTATTCGAGTCCGTTGGTTTGAAGAAAACCTTAGTACCCAACCTATTACCCATTCTGAATATATCCACATCTAAAAAATGGATATTAGTAGCACTAAATTCATTTGTCAATCTGATATTATTATTCAGATTCAGTTCTTCTAAAAAAAAGGTGTAGGGTGTCTGATGTTCCTTCCTATATGAAGAACAAGTCATCAATGTACCTTTTATAAAATAAAAGCTGGGGACGAACCTTAGCGAAAATGGTTTTGTCTTCCCACTCCCCCATGAAGAGGTTCGCTATGCTTGGCGCAAATTTAGCCCCCATAGCGACACCTCTGCATTGGGAGTAATACTGACCATTAAACCAGAAGAAATTGTGACTCAAACAGAAGTCAAGGGCATTTCTAATGAAAACGTTTTGATCATGGGGTATGTCTGTTCGTTTGCACAGAGCCCAATTCAGAGCTAGAAGTGCATCTTCATGCTGTATAATGGTATACAGGGAAGATACGTCCACTGTAATCAAATGTATCTCCTCTTTCCCTGTAAGATCAATATGTTGTAATAGTTGAAGTAAACTTTTTGTATCCTTCAAGTATGCCTTAGTTTCCACCACACTTTTCTGTAAAAATATATCGAGATATTGACCTAAACGAGATGTAATAGACCCAATCCCATTGACTATGGGTCTCCCAGGAGGATTCACTATGTCCTTGTGTATTTTGGGAAGGGTGTAAATGGTCAGAGTTCTATTACTGCTCGTGACAAGATATTTTTTCTCCCGGCATGTAAGAACCCCTTTTTTATATCCCATCTCCACAAGATGCTTAAGATTTTTCTCATATTGAGTAGAGGGGTCCTTATCTAGTCTGGTATAAGTGCTTGAATCTTTTAGTATTTTATTAAGCTGATTCAAGTAAAAATCTTTTTTGAGAATGACAACACCCCCCCCCCCTTTGTCGGCGGGTCTCACAACTACGTCCTTCCTCTTTTCAAGGGAGGTGATTCCATCCAGTATATGTTGTGGGTTAACCTTACTCTTAGGTACTATATGTTCAAGTTCTTGTATGACGAGACTTTTAAAAGTTTCTACGTGGTGGTTTGATCTGTTTAGAGGATTAAATAGGGACTTGTTACGTAATCCACTATCAATTGCCACTGAAGAATTACTGGTAGTGGGTTGGGAATTTTTGTTCAAAATATATTTTTTCATGTTTATTTTTCTTTTGTACTTATGTACATCAATAAAAACATTGAATTTATTAACAGGTCTTTTAAGACCACACTTTAAACCTAAATGGAGAATGTTGGTCTCCTTATGGTTCAAAGTCGCATCACTTAAATTGAAAATACCACTTATTCCGGGGCTCTTCTTCTTTTTCTGGACTTTTCGTCCTCCACAACAGCCTCTGGGTCTTCTCTCCTCTGACTTGGTTGGGGGACATAGTCCCTCTCCCTAAGATTACCTCCACATAGGTTGAGATTGAAGAGGTGGTCTGCCTCTTCGTTATGGTTGTCCACGGCTGCGTTTCTGCCACCCCAGAGGACTTTTTGTTACAAGCCCAAATTATGAAAAACAAGTTCACAAAAAATATACCTTGGACAATATAATTTCAGAATTGGCTTGTGCCCCTAGAGAGAATTTCCTAGGTAATGTGGGCCATAAGCAAATTGATAAGGGACGTGAGTGGAATTTTTGCTCTCTCAGTATAGAGAGGTTGAAAAAAAAAATTCCACCCATTGGCATATTCTATCGATGGATAGGACGTTAGCCCCTGTATTACCATCCAAACCAGGATTTATATATCGGAGAGGTTCTAGCATTGCAGATAGAGTAGTCCAGAAGGTGCTTGATCCTCCATCTCGTCCTGTCTCTTTTTGGGATAAGGATGGCTTCTTTGCCTATAAAAAATGTCGGCTGTGCAAGGAAGCTAGTCGTCCACTAAGAGCAGTTGAGAAATGTATTTCTACATCAAACCATAAAGAATTTTCTGTAAATGAATTTATCACAAAGCGACAATTGAAAATAAGGATCGCAGAACACATTGTGAATATTTTGAATGGTTTTAAGGACCACAATATGTCCCTACATTTTAAACTTTTTAATGACGAAAATCCCAGAGGTTTGAAATTCTGGGGAATTGATCATCTCAAGCCTGCATGGAGGGGGTCCAATCTGGTCCGAGATCTTTCTAAAAGAGAGACCCAATGGATCTTTGTCGTCGATACTTTATCCCCGAAAGGGTTAAATATAGACCTAGACATAAATTGCTTTATAAGTGATCTTTGAATTCATTAAGTGTGTATTTTTCTGTGTACATGCCTATTGGTGGATGAGCGCTTTGAGGATTTATTAGCACTCAATCGCATGTACCATATTAATTCATTATTTTTTATTCCAAGTATGGTCATTATTTTAAATGTTTGTTTGAAAAGTCTTAGGCCTCGTACACACGAGGGGATATGTCCGCTGAAAACGGTCCGATGGACCGTTTCAGCAGACATCTCCGCTCGTGTGTATGGGCTAGCGGACAGATTTCTCCACCCGACAGATTTCAAAGCATGCTTTGAAATCTATCCGGTGGGAATCTGTCCGCCCGACATGTCTGCTGGTTAGTACACTTACCAGCAGACATGTCGTCCCCCACCGCCGCCGCGCCGCCGCCGAATGGATTCGGCGCATGCGCGTCACCGCGCCGGCGGCGGGGAATTAGATCCGATGGTGTGTACACGCCATCGGATCAAACTCCCGATCGGACATATCCGATGGAAATGGTCCGCAGACCGTTTTCATTGGATATGTCCGATCGTGTGTACGAGGCCTTATTCTGTCATCTTCTAACTAATTTTAATTAATTTTTGATTATATAAGATAAAGATGTATGTTACTATACTGATGGACTTTTATCTAGATTCATCTTTTTAATGTCATTTTAGGTTATATATTATTGTGTGTTTGAATACATTCATGTGAATATATTTATATATTAATTTATTATTTATTTTTTATCTATAATGCAATAGTTTATGGGTATGAAAACTTTTCCGTTCATAGTTGTATGTATAATATTCACTGCAATCTCCGTTACTCAGGCCACTAGGCGTGTGATGGGTTAATGGCATAGTCGATTCAGTTGCGGCAACGTCCATTTTCCTATACTGAGGGGGAAGTATTGTTTAAGCCTGCTCAGCCCACTTTGCGTAGCCCTAAATGTATGGTCAAAATGTAAACATGGGATGGCGTGACGTGCACCTGTAGAAACGCCCCCGTTTTCTCTGATTGGCTGGCGTAAGGGGAAGAGAGGACTTAAACTGGCATGGTCGTACGTGTAGCTACGCCCTCCGTAGAAGTCACGTTACGACGAAACTAGTCAGGGCTGTAGCTACACGTTACGCCTGAAATGACACTTGCGCCTCACTGAGGGAACCAGGAAGGAAGTAATCCACCGGGTAACTAGTCGGTGATTGCGACAAGGACGCCGCTCCATTTACAGGACCGGTGAAGTGATTTCTATTTTGTTTATTATTCTAATACTTTGTGTACGTAGGATTTATGGGGGTATCTGCTGGAAGGGGTGATTAATAAACGTAATTATGCTATGTTTGCCTTTTTTGTGTTTGTCATTCACTACATCTGAGGTTGATTCCATGCGAGTGGCCCCTAAATAGATGGATATCACATCAGTCTTCAATTGAGTATCTCTGAAAGGCTTGATATATATATTATATTTCTGGTGAGTTTGAACCCCTGCGGGGAATGTTTTCAACACGTGGTGGACCGTGAGTGCGGTGGATGATGCATGCTTCCTATCTCTCTTATTACCACTATTGGACAATCTATAGTCTTTGCTTCCAGACACCAGAATATCCATTTACTGTCTACTATATGAAGCCTGGAATAGTGTAGTTAACTCCTTGATTCCTATTCAACATTATATCTACAAATCCAGACAGAATGGAAAAGCCAGAGTTCCTATTTGAGATAGTTGGGAGCATAAATATCTATTTCCGTTCATCCCTCTCGGGTTCCTGCTTTGTAAAGTGTAACGTAGGTTAAATGTGCTTATTGCCTTGTTCTGGATGTCATACTGTTATTGTACTACTCTGATGCTAATCTAATCTAGCGGGTGTCTCACTCTACAACCCACAACCCCGCCAAGCTGGCCGGAACAATGTACACAGGCTTTACAGCTGGAGTTAGGGAGAGCTTCCTGCCAGCAGCTGCAAGGGGAATTTTCACCCCCCTTCTCCCTGTTCACTGACTGAGTTTGTTGTAATATAAGCTGACACGCACAGAGTGGTGCATTCAATAGCCTCTCTTGTGCTCCTATTGGCAGGAAGAAATAAGCCAATTAAAGTCACAGTTACAGCAGCCAATTAGAGAGACTGTACTAACCTGCAGCTGCAATGGATTCTGAGACATGTAGATCCCTTAAACAGCAGCTCTATAGCCTGGTATTCAGGACTGGCAGGAAAGTTAAAGACTCCATTTTGTGTCTTGAGAAAAAGTTCAGTCAGCTATGAGGGAGTAAAGAGACCAGACCTGAGGGAGAGATGATCTCAGATGATCTCTCTGTGCAATATTGGCCTCCGCTGCCAGTCGAGACATCCAGCCTGAGAGAGGGGGATCCCAGGTGCATATCGAGGCACACCTGCACTGACGGTGAATCGTTCCAGTGTAAGGTGACCAGTCGGGTTGCCAAAAGAACCTGTCTGTTCCAGGACATTTGTTTGGTCCTTAATCAGAGTATTGGGTGAGAGGGCTTTTTGCCCATCTGCAGAGAACAAAGACACTGCACTACAATAGAAGTTATTTGAACACTGTATACAGAAATCGCTTCTGGTAGCCATCTTGCTGACACATGTAGTACAACAGGGATAAAGGATAAGGCTACTAATTTCTGTCCGACCGATTTGATCAGATGTATTCGCTCGTGTGTACGGGGCCTAAGGGTATCGCTACACTAATCTCAATCTCATTTCATTGTACTGCATCACTCTGTATAATATACCTTTTTTTCATACTCTCCATGTACCCTTTCCCTTTTTGTTTATTTTTGCTGTAGTGTAATGTAAAAGTATAAACTTAATATATATATATATATATATATATATATATATATATATATATATATATATATATATATATATATATATATATATAAAATGACTAGTATGACTACTGTACTTTTTTCCCTCTTGTAACATGTCGACAAACAACTTCCGATCGCTGGAGAGAGCAGAGCGTTGATCTCATCAGTTTGCTTCTCTTTTCACACTGTCAAATCACAGGCAGGAATATGACCAAGTTGTGTTGTTCAACTGCAGCAGAGAAATTCCGGTCACCACGTTGGCTGTGTTAGTGGCTCAGAACTCTGTGGATATAAATATAATTTAGCAGATAAGACAGCTCACGTATATTTTTCAAACTATATATTTAATGATTTGCTTAGAGTTCAGCTTTAAAAAAACAACTTGCTATCATCCTTTTCCCATAAAGAATACACACAACATTATTATAAATATCCAAATATTGACCGTGTTTGTTTGCCATAGAGTTTAACAGGTTGGCAATCAGTAACCTTTCCTATAAATCCAACACTGTAATGAAGAAGTTAGTGTTTTTGGAAAAATGTTGAATGTTAACGGTGTCAGACCAGATCCAGTTATTGTTGTCTGATGCTTTGTGCCATGTTACTAAATGTTATCATTAGTACTATTGACTTGCAGTATTTTCTCCCTGCTATTGTTTGGCATGGGAGAAGGCATAGCTTCACAGAGCCAAGTAGGACTTCAGCCAGTATATAATGATTCATGATAAAGATAAATACATTTGAAAGCCAACTTTTTCAACATCTCCTTTTTATTATGCTGAAAAAGCAGAAATGGCAAAGTGGTGTGGAATATCAACCCAACCGCATTTCAAATGAAATAACTCCACCATATCTCAACTCAACATAAAAACCACCACAAAGCTTGTGCTTTATACAGTGGATATAAAGAGTCTACACACCCCTGTTAAAATGTCTGGGTTTCTGTGATGTAAAATATTGAGACAAAGATAAATCATTTCATACTTTTTCCACCTTTAGTGGGACATATAAACTGTACAACTCAATTGAAAAACAAACTGAAAAATAGGGGGAACAAAAATAAAATAAAAAAATAACGTGGTTAAATAAGTGTGCACACCCTCTTATAACTGGGGATGTAGCTGTGTTCAGATTTAAGCAATCACATTAAAACTCATGTTGAATATAAGTCAGTACACACCTGCCATCATTTAAAGTGCCTCTGATTGACCCCAAATAAAGTTCAGCTGTTCTAGTAGGTCTTTCCTGGTGTTTTCTTAGTCGCATCCTACAGCATGGTGCGCAGAGAGCTTTCATAGCTTTAGAGGGATGTCGTTGTTAAAAGGCAAGGGTACAAAAGAATTTCCAAGGCAATAGATATACCATGGGAAACAGTGAGGACAGTCATCATCAAGTGGATAAAATATGGCACAACAGTGACATTACCAAGAACTTGACATCCCTCCAACATTTATGAAAAGACAAAAAAAAAAAACAGTTTATAGGTCACTTTAAAGGTGGAAAAAGTTCTAAAATTATTTATCTTTGTCTCATTTTTTTACATCACAGAAACATGACATTTTAACAGGGGTGTGTAGACATTGTATATCCACTGTATGTGCATTTTCTAACATATTGATGACAGCACTGCAAAGGGCACACTGATGGCGTGCAAAATATGATGGAATGGAAGCAGCATAGCATTCTCTTAGATTTCAGTAAACTGCCATCAGTTTGGATAGGAGATTAATTCTGCTATAGTACATTTACCGGAGATTTAGAATTAAATTTGGGGACATCTACTGACCATGACCAGGTACAGATGGCTCTGGATGGAAAATGTCATAAGGCATTTACTGAGTAGGCGCCTGCACTGTGCATTGTTTAATGTGGGCTGGAGTGATGCTGGGGTTGATGTCAAGAACATGAGTTTTGAAGGGTAGACTCGATAGGGTCAAAACAAGAATGGTCCTTGGCAAATGGGAATAGATGGCATCTCTGTGCTATAGGCTACTGCCTATCACACACAAGCTTTGGTCTATATGTTGCCGTATTCAATAACCTATCTTTATTTTATGTGCTTCATACAATGAAATAATATTAATGCAATCAAGATGTACTTCTCAAACTGCAACAAATGAAAACATTACATTTCACTATTTAGGACCCACCAATACATTCAGTTAAACAGATGCAACATACTGTAGTATAGCATGGTTTAACATGCATCTCTAGCCAACACTGTTTTTTTGGGGGGGTTTGGATACCCCGATAGGGGGTTTCACCCTCCCTTTATATCCTGGTGATTGCCTCCAAAAGAAAAAAAGTGAAATACTACATTTTTAATTTTCTACTGGAACAGCATAAGGGCATTTTCTAGTGTTAAGTCTAGTGTTAAGTTTAAAGCCTCGTACACACGGCCGGTTTTCCCGATTGAAAAAACTGTGAGGAGAGCTTTTGGCCGGGAATCCTGGGCGTGTTAATGATCCTCATGCCCCGTACACACGACCGAGAACCTCGGCAGAATCCAGCGAGAAGCTCGCTGGGATCTATATTCTGCCGAGATACTCGGTCGTGTGTACGTTTTCGCCGAGCGTCCCGTCGAGCAAGCCATCGAGCCAAAATAGAGAGCAGGTTCTCTATTTGCTCGATGGCCCATTGAGAACTATGGCTCGGCGCCTTTCTCGACAGCTTGGTCGACAATTTCGATGGCCGGACGAGAACCTCGATGGGTAGAACTATGTGTTTGGCCTGTCAAGGTTCTCGTACGTGTGTACGCGGCCTCACAGTTTTTCTGAACCAGAACCAGTTTTATTTTTTACCACCAGGAAAATTGCCGGACTTTTGCCCGGCGGTTTTTGGAAGTTTTCCTATGGGAAAAACTGTGATTGAGCATATACATGGCCGGGATTCCCGACCATAGCTCCATCACAGTTTTCCTGTCGGGAAAACCTCTCGTGTGTAGGGGGAAGACTGACCGAGCAGGTTTTCAGCTTTCCCCTCGGGATTTCCAACGGGAACATTTCCCATCAGAAATCCCACACGTTTGTTCTGGGCATAATAGGGAATTTCCATCACTTTGGAGTTCTTCTTACTTCCAGTTGTATTCTAAGGACACAAACTTAGAGGGCATCACCCCAATGGGACACACATGACACAAAAAACAACTGCCAGAGGTACTAAATATCTCTGCACTAAGAAAAAACTTTTGGTTTAGCTGAACAGCACATTATTCTGTCTACAGTACCCATCACTTAGCACACAACTTACACAATTCCCAGTATTAGCTGAGCTCCAGCAAACACAGTTCTCTTTTCAGTATCCATATCAACAGTGACATCTACACTCCAGCAAACATAACCAGCATGCTTACCAGTGTCCATGTCACTACTGAGCTGCACTTCAACACACACCCAGCTCATTTGCCAGTATTCATGCCACCAGTGTTCTCTACACACACACAGCTCACTCCACAGTGTCAATGTCACTGGTGAAATCTGTATTCCAGCCCCCCCAGCTCCAGGGGCGGACTGACCATAGGGCAATTCGGGCACGGACCGAGGGCCCGTGGCCAGTAGGGGGCCCCATGAGAGCTTCCACGATCTACCCGTCAATCACAGCTAGGTAGATCGGGTCCCGAATCCCTGCTCCCTGCGACGAGACTGCAGTAAACAGACCTCTCGTGATGTGCTCCTCCTCCCCGCCGCCCCTCCTTCCTTCCCATCCACCCCAGATGCCTGTATTTGGCATCACCTCGGACTGACAAGAAGAGAGGAGGGGCCGGCGGGGAGGAGCACATCACGAGAGGTATGTTTACAGCTGCTTCCCGCGCTACTCTCTGCATCTATGAATGAAAGTGCTGCAGCTTCTATGCTGTCCTGTGTCCCTGTATGTCCCCAACATCATGCTCTGTGCCCCTGTATGTGCCCAGCATCCTACTCTGTGCCCCTGTATGTCCCCAACATCATGCTCTGTGCCCCTGTATGTGCCCAGCATCCTGCTATGTGCCCCTGTATGTGCCCAACATCCAGCTATGCCCCTGCTGTCTTCCCCATGCCCTCATGTCTGCCCCTATGCCCTCATGTCTGCCCATGCCTTGCTCTTTGCCCCCATGCCCTGCTCTTTGCCCCCATGCCCTGCTCTATGCCCCATGCTCTTATGTCTACCCCATGCCATGTTCTGTGTCCCCTTGCCCTGCTCTGTGCCCCCTTGCCCTGCTATCTACCCTATGCCCTGCTCTGTGCCCCCATGGCCTGCTGCCTTCCCTATGCCCTGATGTCTGCCCATGCCCTGCTCTGTGTCCCCATGCCCTGCTGTCTACCCTATGCCCTGCTCTGTGCCCCCATGCCCTGTTTTTTGCCCCCATGATCTGATGTGTGCCCCCATGCCCTGCTATGTGCCCCCATGCTCTGCTGTCTGCCCTATGCCCTGCTCCGTGCCCTCATGCCCTGCTGTCTGCCCTATGCCCTACTCTGTGCCCCCATGCCCTGCTCTTTGCCCCCATGCTCTGATGTGCGCCCCATGCCCTGGTCTGTGCCCCCTTACCCTATCTGCCCCATGCCCTGCTCTATGCCCCCATGCTCTGCTCTGTCTCCCCATACCCTGCTGTCTACCCTATGCCCTGCTATGTGCCCTCATGCCCTGCTCTTTGCCCCCATGATCTGATGTGTGCCCCCATGCCCTGCTCTGTGCCCCCATATCCTGTCTGCCACATTCCCTGCTCTGTGCCCCCATGCCCTGCTGTCTGCCCTATGCCCTGCTCCGTGCCCTCGTGCCCTGCTGTTTGCCCTATGCCCTACTCCGTGCCCCCATGCCCTGTTCTTTGCCCCCATGCTCTGATGTGTGCCCCATGCCCTGGTCTGTGCCCCCATACCCTGTCTGCCACATGCCCTGCTCTATGCCTCCATGCCCTGCTGTGTGCCTCCATGCACTGCTGTGTGCCTCCATGCCGTGATGTCTGCCCTATGCCATTCTCTGTGCCCTATGCCCTGATGTCTGCCCCACACCCTGCTCTGTGCCCCATGCCGAGCTGTCTGCCCCATGCTCTGATGTGTGCCTCCATGCCTTGCTGTGTGTCCCCATGCCCTGCTGTGTTCCACCATGAAGTGCCCTGTGATGTGTCCCATGACCTACTGTGTGCCCTGTGATATGCCCTACTGTCTGCACTTGTGGTGTGCCCCATAATGTGTCCTACTGTGTGCCCCATGCCCTACTATGTGCCCCACTGTGTGCCCAATTCCCTCCTGTGGGCCTGTGATGTGTCCTGAGCCCTACTGTATGCCCCATGATGTGCCCTGTACCCTGATGTGTGCCATATGATGTGCCCTGCTGTGTGCCCAGTGATGCATCATTCAGTGCCCCATAGTGTGCTTTTCTGTGTGCACCATAATGTGCCCTCTTGCTCTATGTAAAATCTCCTGCTGTCCCCCATAATATTTAAATTTGCCCCCATGTAATATGCCCTGCTATACCTCATAATGTGCCCTGCTGTGCCCCATAATATGAGATTTTATCCCTCCTAATGTGCTCTGCTGTGCCCCTTAATGTGCCCTCATGCCCCCATGTAATATGCCCTGCTGTGTCCCATTATGTGCCCTCTTGTCCCCATGTAATATGCCCCATAATGTGCTCTGTTGTGCAACATAACGTGCCCTCATGCCCTTATGTAATATACTCTGCTGTATCCCATAATGTGCCCTCCTGCCCCATGTAATGTTCCATGCTGTGCCCCTCTGCCTCCCCCCCATGTAATGTGCCCTATATTGTTCCCTGCTGCTGTCCCATGTAATGTCACACACATATTGTGCCCTCCTGATCCCCTGTGCTATGACCTGCTGACTTCTATACTTTGCCATAGTTCCCCCATGCTCTGCTCTGCTGCCCCCTGTGCACTGTTTATTTCAGGTTCGACCCAGAAATAAGCCGTCTACGCAGTGCAAGCTGGGGGTGGGGCTTTGTGTGGGCGTAGTTTGAGTGTGGGCGGGGACACAGGGGGCCCCATGACCTCCTGTTGCCCAGGGGCCCCATGAGTTGTCAGTCCGCCCCTGCCCAGCTCACTTCACTTCTCCAGTACATGTCCTGTGTCTCAACCTAACAATAACCAGTGTTCTGTACTGTATATACTGGACACATGGGCGTCCGATCTATTTGCCCCTACCTAGGAATCAGTGCCATGATCCTCGGGGAGGAAAACAGTGAGCAGGAAGCAAGGCGGTGGCCCCACTGTACCCGCACCACCAGAGAGGGAGAAAGACCGAGCCACTGCCAGGGTACAGGCATGCTACACTACTAACTAGAGTCACCACAGGCAACCCAGAGTGAGTGAACGTCCAGCCAGAGGGATCACTGTTGCAGTTTCACTAGATCTGGTAAGAGGGCCTGTTGGCCATTATCTATTACTTATCCTAGAGACTGAGCCATTAGGAAGTGTCTAACCTGATATCCTCCTATCTATGCTGGGGGCAATTATTGCAGAAAATGACACCAAATGCTGGAAGTTTTGAGTGAGGAAACTGACACTAGTGCTGGGGGTCATTATTATGTACACTGGTACAGATGTTGAAGTTTTTATTCTAGAAATCTGCACTGATGTTGGGGGTTATTTTTGTTGCTACTGACACCAATGCTGGCGATTTTTATTGCGGAAACTGACAGCAAAGCTGGAGATTGTTATTGCAGAAACTGGCACTGATCCTGGGGATTGTTATTTCCTTGGGGGGGGGGGGGGGACTCCATTTTTTATGATATTGTTATTCAAAGTTCCTAGTTGCTTGATAGTTGCATCAGGTTTCTCAAACCTTTGCATGCCTGTACTTTATGTGATAATGACTAAGCCCCTCCCCTTTATGACATTGTCAAAAAGGGACTGAGCATGGATGACCTTAAAATGATGCCCCCCCTCCCCCCGAAAAAAGTTCAGCGGATGCTCATGACTGTACACATAGTCCATCATTGTACACATCTACCTGAATTTAGGTACATTTTACATGTACATCCCTTGAAAAACAATTACAGTTTTGACTAATGGCCACATCTTACTGACACCACACATCCATGCCCCAGACTGAAGAACATAGTAGCATAGTAACATAGTTAGTTTGGTTGAAAAAAGACACAAGCCGTATTTATCTGCGTATACCGCACACTTTTTTCCCCTTAAAATAAGGGGAAAATCGTGGGTGGGCGATATACGCCAATACCCGCTTCCCGAACTCAGTTTGAACTGAGCCGCCGACATATACCGAGTGCAGTACACTCGGGTACATTCGGCTTCGCTCGTGCTCACGCATAAACGTCACAGAGCGTGAGCACGAGCGAAGCCGATCCTGGCCGAATGTACCCGAGTGTACTGCACCCGGTATATGTCGGCGGAGGCGTTCAAACTGAGCGTGGGAAGCGGGGATTCGACTCGAGACATCGCTGGAGAAGCCGGGAGGACACTGAAGATGGATGCCGGGCAAGGCCGCCGATGGATGCCGCGCAAGACACCAAAACTGTAAGTACTAAACGTTTTTACAGGTCCACATTAGGGGTGCGCGCTATACGCCGGAGCGCGCAATACCCTGATAAATTCAGTACATCTAGTTCAACCAATAACCAAGTGAACCATGTTTCTGGATGTCCGCATCCTTCTCCCCTACTGGATTCTCCAACAACAGTTGAGTATATCTCCAATGAAGCACAATGCAGCAGCTTGATGCAGTGTCTGCTGTATGGAGACATATGGTATCTGCATCGAAGTTGCATCAATATTTCTGAAAATAATCTCAATTCCAGGATGATTTAGTTTACTGGTAAAATAGGTTTATTCTTCCTTTTTATTCAATAAATCAAATTAACAGTGCAGTTTTCTTTTGTCAGCAAAGTCAATTTATGTGGACATATTTTTTTCCTTTATTACTATAATGCATGGTTAATAGTTCTTGTTAATGTTATCATGCCCATTACCTTTCAGGGAATGTTAAGTATTATTGTATGCTGAGCACATCCAACTTCATTCGGAAGGAATGTGTGAAATTTCAGCTCAATTTTCATAATGTTAATTAAAATATTTCCAAAACAAATAGCCCATAACATGATAGGTATAATGCCTTGCTTGTAGTTTAAAATCAAAATGTCACTTATACATCCATGTTCATCCCTTTCCTAATAAAGGTTAACGTTAGCTAATGTAATTAGAGTTTTCAAATGGCTCATTGTTCTATATTTATTTTGACACAATTTTCAGTTAATATGTTAGGCTGAACGTGACAATCATATCTTGGAATGGATAGACTGGTGAGTTTGTTGCTTAACTGAGAATGCTGGTAAGTTACATTAGATAAAAAAAGCATAAATATGATTTTGGCATGATTATGCGATTACTAGTATACAGTATTTACATTGTGAAAACAGCTGTGACACCTATAGAAGAGATAATTCACAAGGCTAACCTATTTTGTACACATCACTAGAGCATGACTGTTAATAGACATAGGATGATTTTTTTTTTTTTTCCACAAATCATTTTTTATTGAAGCAAAAGAAGCATTACAAGATTATGCAATAGTCACAATAGAAAGTTTCAAAACAGCAATACAACTGGTTGCAATGACATACATATATCACATTGTGTAAATGGACAGAGAATACCTTTCAAGGGAAGCTAGCAGGTAACCGGTAGGGGATTGGGGTATTCCGAAAGAAAGAGATGAAAAGAAGGGGGGAATAAGGGAGATGGGGGACGGGGGGAGGTGGAGGCCACTCCTCCTTCACATGAATCTGAGGGGGGATAAATCTGGGTGGGGGGGGGGCTTAGGCTATTCATGGTGTGACTAATTCAGGGGGTAAAGTAGGATTTGTAGCTATCAGAGGATGTGAAATGGGATGTGTTTTTTTTTTTAACAGACTAATGAGTCCATATCAGTGATGGCCCATTCATTAGAGCCCCCCCCCCCCCTACCCATCCATGTGTCTGGCCCACCAATCTACATGCAGGGTGTTTTTTTTGTGATTAGAGCAAGAGGCTTTAATAGGCTTTAAAAAAGGGTGGGCACGGGTGCAAAGCACTAAGTTTCAAGCCCACCCAGTTGTGTGACAATTGCAAATTAATATTCACTATTTTCATACTGATTATCTTCCCAGCCAATCAGGAAGCTGGTCTGAGACCCGCTTCCTGATTGGCAGGAAGGAGAAGCGTTCAGATTGGTCCCAGAGGAGGAGGGAAGAGACAGAAGCCGCTATGATGTCTGCAGAAGAGAGCAGGGGAAGGGGAAGTCGCCCGTGATGCCCATGATGCCAAGAAAGGAGAGCAGTGGAAGGAGAAGCTGCCCGGGTGAAGCGCTGCCCTCTATAGATGGGGTAGGTGCTTCAGTGCTGCTGATGACCCGACCTACCAGCCCTTGAGGGTGTCTGAGGGTTACCTGACTGACCAGGGGAGTTACCACCAGAAGCCACTGGTTCATATACAAAATAAACTGGGAACAGCATGATGACCCCTATATACACTATATCTGTTCCTAGAGTGGCATCTATGTGATAATGAATGATCTCTAGCAGTCTATATCTCTGGGGCCATCAAAATCCCTCCTTTCCCTGTTTGTACCTAAGGAGCCCCTGTGTCCACCCCCCAGACTTGTACCATCCACTACCTTCTGCTATCTGGGCCAGGCAAGCATATTACGCTATCTATGTACATTGAAATGCTATGTATATTTGTACATATGATATTGCTTCAATTGTAAAATATGTGATATACAGTACTTATACACCTGTTTTGCTTTTTCACACTACATAACAGCAACCAACCAGTCCTGAAGAAGTGAAAAATCTTCGCTAAACACGTTGACTTTACAGAATGGAGTAACTATGAATATTCTACTTGTTTTTGATGGCTACACTATCAGCAATACAGTTTTTATACATTGTCCAGTACTACATCATGTTAATTGCATATCTCCATTTCTGGGTCAGGTGCTGCTCTGGTATTACTTTATGTATAGAGGGTGTTGCAATTTGCTTTTAATGTGTCAATTTTAATTGATGGACAAATACAATACTATTTATTGAATAACAGTTGTCTCATGTTGTGCCGATAAAGTTCACTGTGTTTTAACAAATAGGGGTCCTATGGGTGAAATATAAACCCCCTTAGGTACACAATCGATGATACAAGCCATAGGAAGGTATAGATGGCTTGTTCGCACCAACATACAATTATGTTGCATACATGTAGGAAAAAAATTCTTGGAAGAAATGAGATGGAGGGTGCACCACTTCAGTAAGGGAAATTGGGGTTAAACATATCTTGAATTAGGAAGAGGGGCATGTCCAGTTTTTATAACTAAAATCCTATGTGTTTTGGGACATGAACATTGTCTTCAGCAGGGTTATAACAAAATTATTATTACTATTATACACAATTTATATAGCAGTGCACCAACAGTTTTCACAGCGCTTCACAATGTAGAGGAGAGACAGAACAATTACAGTACAATTCAATACAGAAGGTATCGGAGGGCCCTGCTTGTAGAGCTTACATTCTAAAGAGAGGTGGTACAAAAGGTAATAGCTGCAGAGAATGATTTGATGGGGGTGGCTCTGGGACAGTTGTTAGGTGGGTGTGGGGTGTCAGGCTTCCCTGAATAAATGAGTTTTCAGGGATCTCCAAAAGGTGGAAAGGGTAGGGGCTGACCGGACATACTGGGGCAGAGAGTTCCAGAGGATGGGAGAGGCTCTGGAGAAGTCCTGAAGGCGAGCATGGGAGGAGGTAACAAGGGAGCTAGAGAGCAGAGAGCAAATATATTACGTATGTGTAAACAATAGTATTTTAAACCTAAAACAAATAATCCATCCACTCATAAAAAAACATAAAAAAGTACAAAAGTAATATGGTTCACCTCATATATACCATACTATTCGTGTGTCTTTTCTTCTAAGATTATTTTTCATATGCATCTTTCAGCAACAATTATATTAATTTGTGCAGTTAAAGACCCAGTTTACCCCGTCAGATTATTTTTTTTAACACCTGTGTTTTCTTCACTTCCTTTCCTAGAGATACAAGAGAAAGTGAGTAGAAGTCTCTCCATAGTTGGATAAATCCCCCTTTTGACCATTGTCATTGCATTTTAGTTGTGTGTGTTTTTTTCCCCCCTCTAATCTTCTGATCTAGTGATAATCATGCACTTTTTGCTTTTTCAATACTTTTTGTCCCAGTGGACCTGTGCTTGTATGTGACTTCACCACAGTAGCCTCTGTATTTTAAAAATAAAAGAGCCCTTACAGTCTAGTCGTCACACCTCAGTAAGGGCTCTCTTACAAAAATATTTATTTTACATGTTTCTATATTTAGTGTTTCATTTGGAGCTGTCCTTTGATTGTATGTGTTAAAATAAATGTTTTTTTTTTTCTGTATTTTTTTTTAGTTAATGTAGATAACCAAATGTTTTAAAAAAAACATGCCCGTGGTTATTATACAAATTAATTTCAATGTTCTAATTTTTTTATGGATCAGCACAATATTTTGCCATTTCTTTTTATGATTCTCATGTTTAAGCCAGAGGCGATTTTTTTTTTATTGTTAAAGTATAGGCAATATATTTTACAGCCTTATCCATTAGTAATCATTTTAATAATCTTAAAACATTTCAACATGAATTAAATATTACCAGATTTTGAATATTTATAGGCAAAAAGAAATAACAGGAAAATGTACTCTTAAATATTAGACTGTATTGCAGGCAGATGCTAGAGGACTGACTAAGGGTAGACCAAATGACAGATATGCCATATTCAAAATCCATAAAGGAGGACTGCAGTCAGGATAAAAGTGATAGTGAACTTACAGATACAAAAGGGAATGCATACTTGGACTTTTTATTGAAAGCTGCTGCAGCTCTTTATTTGAAGTAACCATTTAGTTACAGTCAGAAATGCACGGAATGTTATTTTTTGGTGCCAAGAACTAGTGAAAGTCTTGGAGGTCCTGAGCTCATTCAGAAAAATGCCTGGTGTATGCCCTCTGCCTAGGAGCCCAGGTGCAGCATATAGCCTCCCATTGACATGAATTAATGCATGCCGCTGTACTCGTCTGGGTCCTAAAAAAAATTCCACTCCCCTCTAAAATATTGATATACCTGAACACTTAAAACTCCCCTAACATGGGACATTGTAGTGCATCTAAAGGATAATTTTTCTTCCTACTGTATGTATTACTTACCTTGCATTAATTCCTGTTCTTCTGCATCCCTACTGTCAGTGCTGCCTGATTATGTAAAACCTTTATTGAATACAATGGCTATGAACTACCTGCCGACCAACTTTGAGTACTGCGAACAGCTATCTGGCTGTTTCTTTTCCGTGAAAAACAGGGGAAAAAAACAGGCAGATAGTAAAGTAAAAGAAGCACACATTACACATTGTTAGGTACACAGTACGCAGACCTGGACATTTTTATAGATAGGCAACTCCTATCCATATACTGATTAGTGGTTCTGAATTAATAATATCTACTGCAGTAGGGAACAGACACAAAAGATACACTCAGCATCTTTCCAAATAACCATTCTGCTTTATTATGATGTAATTGAAGGTTTTTATACACATGATTACGTAGGTATCACATTAATATTACAATTGTATGTTTATGGTAACAAGGGGTGTAACATAGGCAGACTTATTCTAATCAGGACTCGAAAGAATGCAAACATGTACTGAAAACATTATTAGTGCTGTGTGCACAATTACAAAATTAAATACAATTTTATACAGAACTTACAAATTTCCTTAAGGCCACATACACACGAGGAGATTTATCCGATGAAAACGGTCTGACAGACCGATTTCTTCGGATATGTCTCCTGGAGATTTTGGTCTGATGTGTGTACACACGATCAAACCAAAATCCCCGCGGACGGACAGCGCGGTGACGTGGCGGTGACGTTGACGCCGCCACGTCACCGAACCAGGAAGTAAAATACATTCGGCGCATGCGGGGGATTTATGTCCTCTGGTTAGGTGTACTAACCAGCGGACATGTTGGACAGACGGGTTTCCAGCAGACAAGTTTTAAAGCATGCTTTAAAACTTGTCTGCTGGAAAAACCTGTCTGCTAGCCCGTACACACGGTCGGATATGTCCGCTGAAACTGGTCTGCGGACCAGTTTCAGCAGACAAGTTTGATCGTGTGTACGTGGCCTAACAGTTTCCTCTCTTTTGATCAATATTTTGATAACTATCCATACCTGCTATCACCTTTAACCTGAAACCTTCACACGTTTAGGTGAAGGTAGTCCTGGCCGAAGACGCAAAACTCCATTGTGGAGAGTATAATAGCTGAGCAGCTTTTTTCATTACAAAATGAACTTTCATTGTGAAAAACAAATGATTGATAATACATATTTACAGAGTACTGGTTGTACACTCCTGTGACCAGAATGGCCTTCTAGCTTAATTGGTAATTACAAAAAAAAGTGTAAAAAATGGTAGAAAAGACAAGAGACAGCTTGGTACAAATCCTTTATTTTAAAAAAAAAAATGTCCAGCGATGTAAATCCATGTCGCCCGACAACCGAAAGAAAAAAAAAGACAGTTCCGCCGGTGATGCTTCTCCCGCCGGTGATAGTTGTTATATAGCTAAGAACGGGGCCACCTGGTGACACAAACTGGTGACCCCGCCCCCCTTTGATGCCACGGTGGAAACCTGAAGGATCTGGTATGGATTTTGGATTACATTTTTTATTTTTTTTTGGTTTGGGGTTCCCCTTAATATTCATACCAGACTCAAGGGGCCTGGTAATGGACCAAGGGGCCACGTGTAGATGGTAAGTCCCTCTATTATCCTGATCTAGAGGTTCCATGTGTAGATTGATAGTCCCTTTATTATCCCGATCTAGAGGTTCCATGTGTAGATGGATAGTCCCTCTATTTTTCTGATCTAGAGGTTCCAGATGTAGATGGATAGTTCCTCTATTATCCTGATCTAGAGGTTCCATGTGTAGATGGATAGTCCCTCTATTACCCTGATCTAGAGGTTCCATGTGCAGATGGAAAGTCCCTCTATTATCCTGATCTAGAGGTTCTAGGTGTAGATAGAAAGTTCCTCTATTATCCTGATCTAGAGGTTCCATGTGTAGATGGATAGTCCCTCTATAATCCCGATATAGAGGTTCCATGTGTAGATGGATAGTCCCTCTATTATCCTGATCTAGAGGTTCCATGTGTTGATGGATAGTCCCTCTATTATCCTGATCTAGAGGTTCCATGTGTAAATGGATAGTGTAATGGTTAGGGGTTAATTCCGTTTACGATATTCCATTCCACAAACCCATGACAGCTTATCCCACACTCCAACAATTCAGCAGACAAGATCCATTGGATTTTCCCCCAGAATAACGAGACACAAGCTCTGTTCTCTGGTTCCAAATGAATGAATACTTTAATGGAAACTCAGCCTTGTTATATACAGTTAGAAACCAAATATGGACAATGACTCGACTCCACCCACAACATGACACAAGTAACTTCAATACACATTCCGTTAGATAATGACATTCAGATGAGCTAATTACTAATCATTCCCCAGACATCCTGACTCTGCAACAAGCTATTCTCACCTGATACACAATACACAGACGCCATGACCATGACTAAGCACTGATATAGTGTGAAACGCGTCGGCTGTCCTCTCCTGTGGCTGTGTTTTGTTTTGCATGCCCATTTTTAACAATAAAGACTTCTTATTTGAAGTTTCCTTGGAGTGCGGCTATCCATCCCTTTCCCATTTTCTACATTCAACAATTCATTACAGCCGTGAGTAGTTTTAAATGACTTTTTTGCTTTAGAAATGTAATTTTGTTGTGGGACTGGACACAGGAAAAATGTGCCACTTTACAGGCATACTATAGACACCCCCAGGAATATTTCACTTTTATTTCTTCACTTTAAGCATTATTAAAATCACTGCTCCTGAAAAAACATCAGTTTTAAAAAAGAAATTTGTATTGATTTGTGTTCCCTGGGGAAGATCCCAGGTTCCCAAATATTTTTTAGGATAATACCATGCATGTAAGCTTTTAAAATTAGCACTTTTGGTTTTGGTTTTCAAAGTTCGAACACATTTTTTGCCTGTTCGCAAGTTCTGGTGCCAACCGACCCGGGGGGGGGGGGGGGTTGTATCATCCTCAATGACAGGATGAAGCCCATATATATATATTTATAGGGTGAGGATAGCAATTCTGAAGAACAGGGTATTATCATTCTATAACATGAGTGCTTGACCATTGTAATATCACCAGGTATTATTTTGTCAAAAGCTACAGTTTTAACAGGAATAACATGACTTTCGAAATATTAACATATTAAAGATTTTAGGAGTTTCAAGTAATTGGGTTTACATATACTTTAACCATTAACCTGCTCCCAGTCTTTAACCCCTAACCTTGGCCTTACAGGAGAGAACCATGCATTAGCTATGGAAAGGACATTGAGAAATCAAGTGTAATCAATTCCATTTACTGATGTGCTGTTCTTTCCTAGATTGCTCTCCTAAAACTCTCTACAAAGTGCAGGGGTACCATTAGCTCAGTGTGTTTTCTACTTCTATTTCATGCTTTCTTGTTTTCAGCAAAATAGCTGTGGCAATAAAAGCCTACGGGATTTCCAATTTTGAAACAACCTCTAGTTTACTTACGTATTCTTTCAAAAGTTTTGAACTCCTGCTTCATTCCAATTAAAGTAATCACCCAAAATTAGTCTTTATAGTGAATTGTCTCAACTGAAAGCTGAAATCAGCCTTTCAGCTGGAGTTACACCTGAATTCTGTTGAACAGGAGGAGGAGATGCTTAAAGGAAAAGAGCTCAGGGGTGGGTAGTTCCTGTGTGGTGTTAACGATTGGTAGCCTGAATAATCTTGCAAAGAATGGGACAGTGCAGGCTTTGAAAAGTATGGTACCCTTTCTGTATTCTGTTCAAAACAGGAGAGGAATAGAGAGACTGGAAATCCTTCAGAAGCATAAAAACATACAGTAGAAGAGTGATGACAGAAAAAAGGACAAAGTGGTCCATCGAGTCTAAAGTTTAAGTATAAACTTATGTATGTCCCAGGCATGTTTAAATTCACTTACTGTTGACTGACTCACTACTAGTGTTGCTCACGAATATTCGCATTGCGAATATTCGCTACGAATATCGCATATACGAGTATTCGCGAATAACTCGAATATTGCGGCGAATATTCGCTATGGCGAATATTCGTATTTTTTCAAATTTATTTGTAAAACAGATCACATCCTAGTGATCTCCATCGACGTCTAATAGCATTGCTGGTATGATTAGAGAGAGACCCTGGGCCGAGTAGCTGATGCGATTCTTTTATGTTGCCGAAAATTCGCATTGCGAATTTTCGGCAACATAAAAGAATCGCATCAGCTACTCGGCCCTTCTTTTGCATCAGAGCCAATCAGAATAACTCGAATATTCGGCAAAAGGAATATTGCGCGATATTCATTTTGCCGAATATTCAAGTTATTCTGATTGGCTCTGATGCAAAAGAAGGGCGGAGAAGATAATCGCGCAATATTCCTTTTGCCGAATATTCGAGTTATTCTGATTGGCTCTGATGCGCCCTTCTTTTGCATCAGAGCCAATCAGAATAACTCGAATATTCGGCAAACGGAATATTGCACGATTATCTTCTCCGCCCTTCTTTTGCATCAGAGCCAATCAGAATAACTCGAATATTCGGCAAAAGGAATATTGCGCGATATTCCTTTTGCCGAATATTCGAGTTATTCTGATTGGCTCTGATGCAAAAGAAGGGCGGAGAAGATAATCGCGCAATATTCCTTTTGCCGAATATTCGAGTTATTCTGATTGGCTCTGATGCGCCCTTCTTTTGCATCAGAGCCAATCAGAATAACTCGAATATTCGGCAAACGGAATATTGCACGATTATCTTCTCCGCCCTTCTTTTGCATCAGAGCCAATCAGAATAACTTGAATATTCGGCAAAAAGAATATGGCGTATTCCGCTCAACACTACTCACTACCCCGCTGAAAGTCTATTCCAAGCATCAACTACTCTTTTGGTCTAGTAAGGCCGCGTACACACGATCGAACATGTCCGCTAAAAATGATCCGCCGACCAGTTTCAGGACATATCCGATCGTGTGTACGACCTAGCGGACAGGTTTTTCCAGCAGACAAATTTCAAAGCATGCTTTGAAATTTGTCCGCTGGAAACCTGTCCGTCGGACATGTCCGCTGGTTATTACGTTATAACCAGCGGACATAAATCTCCCGCATGCGTCGAATGGATTTGACGCATGCGTGGAAGTATTTTACTTCCTGGATTGGTGACGTGGCGGCGTCAACGTCACCGCCACGTCACCGCGTTATCCATCTGAGGGGATTTTGGTCCGATGGTGTGTACACGCCATCAGACCAAATATCTGAGGAGACATGTCCGCTGGAAACGGTCCGTCGGACATGTTCAGCGGACATGTCTCCTCGTCTGTACGCGGCCTATTACTTTCTAAGATTAGTTTGAACTTTCCTCCTGCTAGTTTGAGTTCATGTTCCTGTGTTCTTTATCTTAGCTTCATATTAAAAATGTTGCCTTCCTGAGCCTAAAGGCCCATACACACGACCGGATTTTACTAAAATAATTGTCTGATGGACGTGTTGTGTCGGATAATCTGACTGTGTGTATGCTCCAATTCTTGGCGAAATTTATAACAAATTTATCCAATCGTGTGTACGCACGTCAGCCTGACTGAAATCCAAAGTACAGACACGCATGCTCTAAAACCACTGCAAAACACCAGACAACAATAGCAGACATTGCCCAAAGGGTGGCGGTAAAGAGCTAACAAACCACATGGTTTGGTGTATGTTGGCTAAAAATGTTCTGTCGTCTGTATGCAGAACAAGTTCATGGACAATGCTGTTCGGACAAAAATCCACAGATTTGTCCGATGGAAGTCTGATCGTGTGTACGAGGCTTTATTCACACCAAATTTAGCAGGTATCTATGTTTCCATTCTGTATTTAGCCATCTGGATGGAATTCTCCTTTAATTACCCCAAACCTGTTCATAGTCATGAATAGAACCCAAGCCCCTTATTGCATTTTCCTGACATTAACAATAAACACAACAATCAATAAAATCACATATATCTAATAAATAACTATTCAAAGGTTAAACCAGTTCTTTCAACGGTGAAAGTGTTCATTTCTATTCCATCCATATAAGATGGAGGTTATTTAGCGTGGATCTTCTTTCCACCTTTGAATCCATAAAAGCTCAGTCAATAGACATTACTCTCTGAGCAGCAGCCGCTAGCAACGAAGCTTCACATCCACTGGGGGTAGCACAGCAAGATTCCATTATTAACTTGCTTTACAGGTGCAATATCCTTTCAACAGTAACTCATTTCAGACTTTATTGATCTGGAGAGAATTAGACCAGTAACCAAGGTAAAAAGATTTAACCAACTGCTTATCTCAGAAGGAAATCTCAGAGGACCCAGCAGACCGCACATGACAGTAAAACCTTGAGTGCAGCTGAATTACAACACAGACAAGGACAGGCACTGTACGAGGATAGCAATTAGGAATACTAACTTCTGCTCTTTTTTTTCTTTTGACATTCTTAGGGCTGAATTAACTAAGGTTCTAAGCTCAATCTCTGGCCTTTCAGTATCTCCTAATGTTGCAGGAACCATTACCCCTACTGGTACATGATACGCACACACATGCCTCTAAATTACACACACACCTACCTGGAACTGGCTCCTGAAAATTCACTAAAATCAATCACCTAGCAGATTATTTCCAAGGTAATGTAATTTTCCCTTCCATCAGCATCACCAAGCAGAGATCTTGAAACTGAAAAAGATTTTTTTTTTTTTTTAATGTTTATGCAATTTTGAAGTTGGGTTCGAGGCACAAAAAACATAGGGCCAGATTCAGTAAGAAGTTACGCGGATTATCTCTAGATAAGCCGCATAATTTCTTAGATGCACCGGCGTATCTTTTTTTTGTATTCAGAAAACAAGATACGCCGGGATTGAGTTAAGATACGAGCGGCATAATTGTATTACGTCGTCATATCTTAACTGCATTTTTAAGATGGCCGCTAGGGGCGTTCCCGCTTATTTCCGCCTAGAATATGTAAATCAGCGAGATACGCCTATTCACGAACGTACGCCCGGCCGACGCAGTTAATTTACGCCGTTTACGTAAGGCGTTTTCCGGCATAAAGATAAACCACCAAAAAGTTGGCGCATCCTATGTTAACCACTTAACCCCCGGACCATATCGCTGCCCAATGAACAGAGCACTTTTTGCGATTCGGCACTGCGTCGATTTAACTGACAATTGCGCGGTCGTGTGATGTGGCTCCCAAACAAAATTTGCGTCTATTTTTTCCCACAAATAGAGCTTTCTTTTGGTGGTATTTGATCATCTTTACGGTTTTTATTTTTTGCGCTATAAACGAAAATAGAGCGACTATTTTGAAATAAATGCAATATTTTTTACTTTTTTCTGTAATAAATATCCCCCAAAAATATATAAAAATTTTTTTTTTTTCCTCAGTTTAGGCCGATACGTATTCTTCTACATATTTTTCGTTAAAAAAAATTGCAATTAGCGTTTATTGATTGGTTTGCGCAAAAGTTATAGCGTTTACAAAATAAGGGGTAGTTTTATGGCATTTTTATTATTATTATTTTTTACTAGTAATGGCGGCGATCAGCTTTTTTTTTCAGTACTGCGACCTTATAGTGGACACTTCGGACACTTTTGACACATTTTTGGGACCATTGGCATTTTTTAAAAATGCATTAGATTACTATAAAAATGCCATTGGCAGCTAAGGGGTTAACACTGGGGGTTACGTGTGTTCCTGGGTGTGTTCTAACTGTATGGGGGGGTGGACTCACTAGGGGAAATCACTGATCTTCTGTTCATACATTGTATGAACAGAAAATAACCTTTTTCCCCGCTGACAGGACCGGCAGCTATGTGTCGGGCACGTGCACAGGACTCGGGGGCGAGCGGGAGGCACGCGTCCCCGCCGGCGGCGCGCACGCGTCCCCTAGCGGCCGCAGAAGTGCCGACGTAGAGCTACGGGCTCTCACCCAGGAGAGCCGACCTTCTGCCGTATAACTGCGGCGGCTGGTCAGCAAGCAGTTAAGTATGGACGTCGGGACCACGTCAAATTTTTCAGATTTCACGTCGTTTGCGTAACTCGTCCGTGAATGGGGATTAACGTCAATTACGTTCACGTCGAAAACAATGCATCGTAGCGTCATAATTTGGAGCATGCGCACTGGGATACGTCCACGGTTGGCGCATGCGCAGTTTAAAAAAAAAAACGTAAAAAATGTGGGGTCACAACACATCAGAGCTACGTTACGCCCGCGTTATTTTCAAACTGGGCTACCTGAATCTGGCCCATCATTTAAAAATATAAAAATATTCCTCTATACAGGCATACCCCACTTTTAAGTACACAATGGGGTTTATTTACTAAAACTGGAAAGCGCAAAATCAGGCGCACTTCTGCACAGAAACCAATGAGCTTCCAGGTTTTATTACAAGGCTTAATTGAACAAGCTGGGGTTAGAACCTCATTGGTTTATATGCAGAAGTGAGTCTGATTTTGCAGCTTTCCAGCTTTATTAATAAACCCCATTGTGTACTTAAAAGTGGGGTATGCCTGTAGTCAGAAATGATAGGAAACATCTTTTACCAAATGAATTTGCAAGCCCAGATATTACCATGTAGTGGTACCAGTGACATTTGTACATGTGAAGAGCATACAGCCGTGGAAGTGTCTTCTGTGAGGTACAGGAGGGGGAAAGACAAGTTTAGTGCCCATGCACAAGGAAAAAAAGCAGCAGTGAATGGCCTTTGCTACTTCACAGAGCAAAGGATAGGCTTGAAGCTTATGGGCCCCCCATGTAAAAGTCACCATGGGGCTCCCCCACTACAAACCACCCCTTCAACAATGCACCAAAATACTACCATCGCGTGCCAAGATACTCCAAGTGGCTAAAGAGTTATTTCAAATATTTATTTACATATTGAGAGGCTAATTCAAAATATTTTGGAGAAACTGTTCACATTTTGACATAACTTTCCAATTCTTATGAATACCCTACAGCAGGGGTAGGCAACATTTGAGAGGTAAACATCTACCTGAACAACATGAAAGAGATCAAAGGGCAGTAAATGGTGTTAATAGACGGATGTGATAGCAAGGCAATGGTTGGAGTCAGTAGGACAGTGGACGATGTCAGTAGGGCAGTGGGTGGCGTCAGTAGATTTTTTTTATTTTTGTCGCTTTTTATTTATTTATTACATTTTTGTACCATTTTATTCTTTATATCATTTTTTTATTTTAGCGACCCTAGTGGGGCCTTTAGTGAAATATCATGTTTCACTTTTGAGACAGAGAAAGGAGATTGTGGACACAACCCTCAACTTCCATCTTTGCAGCCTCAGCTGCACAGAATGAATGAGCAGGAATAGCTCTGTACAGAGCTTCCCATTCATTCACAAACTGAAGCATAGAAAAACAGTTTATTATGCTTCAGTTATAAATGAACAGAGTGAGTGATTGGTACCTATCACTCACTTGGTTCTTTCAGAAAAGGAAGGAAAAAGAGGTTGGCAAATATGTTGTTTGGGTCCCCCTTTCCCGCTCTCCATTCTGAACATTCCCTGCAGCAGCCAGTGGGAGGGGAGCGGAGGGAAGCCAGCAGCACCGGGGGGGGGGGTGTTACTCTGGGAGTACACAGGGGGCCTGGTCAGCAAGAGAAAGAGTAACCTGGACAGAAGGTGCAGTGCCGGCCCAAGACATGGTGCTGCCTGGGACCACGAATGAAATGCTGCCCCCCCCAAAAAAATAATAATAATAACACCCACCAAAAGGCCCCCCACATTCATTGTTTTATATCATGATATAAAATACCGTTAACCTGATTGGCTGAAGCGTCACCGAGGGCGTGAGAAGACACCGAGGGTCGTGGAAGGAGGATGGCTGACCCCCAGAAAGGTAAGTGCCGGGCGTAGGGGAGGGGCATTTTACAGGGCACAGCGCCGACAATTGGCACAGTGGCAACAATGGGCACAGTGGTGACAATGGGCGCAGTGGTGACAATTAAAGTGCACGGAGCCATCAATTAGCACAGTGGCGACAATTAAAGGGTACAGTGGCAACAATTGGCACAGTGGCGACAATTGATGGCACAGTGGCTGCGTTTGATGGCATGGCACAGTGGCTGCGTTTGATGGCATGGCACAGTGGCTGCGTTTGATGGCATGGCACAGTGGCTGCATTTGATGGCATGGCACAGTGGCTGCGTTTGGCATGGCACAGTGGCTGCATTTGATGGCATGGCACAGTGGTGACAATTGATGGCACAGTGGCTGCGTTTGATGGCATGGCACAGAGGCTGCGTTTGGCATGGCACAGTGGCTGCGTTTGGCATGGCACAGTGGCTGCGTTTGATGGCATGGCACAGTGGTGACAATTGATGGCACAGTGGCTGCATTTGATGGCATGGCACAGTGGTGACAATTGATGGCACAGTGGCTGCGTTTGATGGCATGGCACAGAGGCTGCGTTTGGCATGGCACAGTGGCTGCGTTTGGCATGGCACAGTGGCTGCGTTTGATGGCATGGCACAGTGGTGACAATTGATGGCACAGTGGCTGCGTTTGGCATGGCACAGTGGCTGCGTTTGATGGCATGGCACAGTGGTGACAATTGATGGTACAGTGGCTGCGTTTGATGGCATGACACAGTGGTGACAATTGATGGGCCCAGTGAGGCTGCAATCGTTTTGTTTTTTTTGTCGTTTGCGCCCCCCCCCCTCTCTCCTCCTTGTCCTCAACCCACACACTTCCCTCATGCTGCCGCAGGACTCGAGAGGATGGAAGAGGTGGGCAGATGCAAACTGCGTAGCAATTTGGCACGGAGGCTGAGCGGCACGCTATGAATGCTGGAGCGGCCGCGGCCTCCTCGGCTCCTCCTCCTGATGTCATCACTCACTGGGTCTGGTTGCTAGGCGCCGGTCGCCGCGGTCGGCACCGCTCTGCTCTCTGCGGGCTCGTATTGTAACTTTCTGCTGGCTTTATTGCCGCTCCCTCCTAGATGCCGCCTGGTACCATGGTACCATTGGGTCCCATGGTAGGGCCGGCTCTAAGGAGGTGTGGTGGGAGATGCATATACTCATATAATCCTCTCCATTTTCCACCTGCATCCACTGAATGCCAGCGAAGGGAGAGGAGGAGAAGCAAGCTTTCAGTGGCTGCAGGAGAAAAAGGAGAGGATCAGTTCCTGTATATGCCACTCTTGCCTCCCCTTCTGACCGGGTGTAGAAGCTAATGTGACAGGGAGGCCACACCATTGCAACCCCTGCGACCCCCTGACTCTACGCCAATGGCATTGGAGGTAATATTTCACACTGGATTTACATAAAGATCTGTAAGAAATACAAAGATGTATGTAAAAATACACATGCTTCTTGTATTTAGACATTTTTTTTTTCATTTTACACTTCCTGAGGACGCAATATACTTTGCGAAACGCGTAGAGGCTGCTGACATCTACAGAACCACGTGCTGATCGTGAGATAGGCGTGAGGGGAACACGAGAGGAACGGCTTTTACCTTTCACCTGTTTTGCATACACAGCTTGAGAAGCTTGGTGCCGGCATACGGGCAAAACCAAATGTGAGTGCTATACTTACCTGTTTTTAAGTATCCAATACATTTTTTACGTACTACACCATGAGGGGCACTCCTCTTTTTTTGTGAGCTGTTGTAGGAGGGTAAGAGACCCCACTAGTACATCCAAGGCATCTGGCAGTTGGTAAAAATACGTATAAGAGGAGTGGTTATCCTGGGAATGAACCAAAGGCATTTATTAAATGAGATCTGGTGAGTGGCCATTTCTAGTGGTGACATTTCGTTGTGTTATGACATCTCACGGGAGAAGCATTCATACAAGCACTTGACTAGCACATTGGGACTTTAATGAGAAGAGGACCAATTTAGAAATCCTCTAATTGTCACATATATATATTTCTATACATATTTTTTCATATATATATTTCAAATTTCTTTGGGGGTTACTAGAATATTTGCTTGTCCTTGAGGCAGTGATCCTCTGAATCTGGCATAGGGGAACACATACTTTATAACAGCACTATTTTATAAGTGTATAGCATATATATGTATATATATATTTTTAATATATTTTTTGTGTTTTTTTGCATTGTTTCTGAGTAGAATATCTGTATATAAGCACTTGGCACTTGGCACATATTTATACACATTTATATTTATCCGATGGAGGTGACATGTATTGGGGTTAATAACTAAGGCCGCGTACACACGATCAAATCTGTCTGCTGGAAACGGTCTGCTAGACCGTCCCAGCAGACAGATTCGATCGTGTGTACGGGCGAGCAGACGGATTTGGCCAGCCAACAGATTTGAAAGCATGCTTACCAATCTGTCGGCTGGGAACCCGTCCGCCCGACATGTCTGCTGGTTAGTACGCTAACCAGCAGACATGTCTTCTCGCACACGCGCTAAATGATTTCGACGCATTCGCGGAAGAGTTTTACTTCCTGGTGCGGTGACGTGGCGGCGTCAACGTCACCGCCACGTCAGCGCGCCGTCTGCAGGCGGGGATTTTGGTTTGCTCGTGTGTACACACGAGCAAACCAAAATTTGAACAAATGAATTGCCTCGTGTGTACGAGGCCTAAAACTATTGCTCAGAAATAGGTGGCAATAGATGAACCACCAGGGGAGCGCAATCCACATATCACATTCATTCTTTAAGGACTAGACACCATTGGGTGTCTTGCCCCTTTTCTTCTGATTGCAGCACACCCACTATTATAGAATAATTTCACTTGCACCAGCAACACTCGTATTGCATATACACATTCGTAATTGCCCAATTAAGTGACAAAATTTGGTCTTGATTACTGTGTGATATTTTTATTTGCTAATGTTAGTGACAGACTGCACCATGTATGTTATTTTTGATTTTGTCATTAGTAAAACTTTAATTTAATCTTATTATTACTGCACTTGCCATGTTGGATGAGCCTGAAGTATGTTTACTGACCACATTCCAGGGTAAAAATCTAGGAAAAAAAGCCCTAAGAACAGAAATGTCCAAAATAAATGGGTTGGATAAAGTGTCTCTGTGGGGGATGTTCATTAGACTAACCTCCATCCCCCAAATGTTTAATACTATTAGAAACTTGAAGCCCGGTAGGTCCTCTTCTACTCATCCCACAATGATGCATGTCAGAGGAGCTTGGAGTAGAGATTTGTGGCAGTAATAAATCTCTCACTGTTTTCTAGCTGGCTACAGTACACACAGTTACAGATTGATAGTGTGACATGATAGCAAAGATAGTGACTTCATGAACAAACAACACAGCATTTATACACAAAAACCTTCCCCTTAGACAGGTATGGCACACATTTCAAGTCCCAGGAGAAAATTACATTACTTAAAGTGAAGGTCCAGCTCCACGTCCTAGCTCTGTCACTGCTGATCGCGGGTACCTGGCGGACATCGCTGCCGCCAGGCACGTGCATCGGCATCACGACATGCCGGGCACAGTTTTTCTCTGCTGCACGCCCTCGGCGGCACGCCTGGGGAATGTAAATAGCAAGACGTCCAGGTACATCCACCCGGCACTTGAGAGCCGCGCTGTGGACGTCTTTTGTCTACAGCGTGGGGCTCAAGTGGTTAAAGAATGGGTAAGCTGATATATACAAAATGTTTGCATTTGGACTTAAAATCCTTTTAAAATACAGCATGTTTCCACTTTTGCAGTCAAATTTGAGAAAACCCGTTTTTTTTTAATATTTTCTTCCTTTCAAATATTTCTGAGGAGAAGGCCTCATGACAAATTGTTGCAACCATATCTGTCTCACAGTTTCTTTGCCCTATACAAAGTGGGAACTCACTGAACTACTGTATGTTCCATTTACCACTTAAGGGCCAACCGCCACAGTTGCATTACGGCAGGTTGGCTTTCCTGCGCAAATCGCCGTACAGAGGCAGAATGGGGATCTGCCTTTGTAAACAAGGTGGATTCCCATTCTGACAGATAAAATAAAAATTACCTAAATTTATCCCATAGTTTGTAGACACTATGGCCCGGATTCACATACATCGGCGCATATATATGCCGCCGTAGTGTATGTCTTTTACGATACCCAGGCGCAGAGCGGAGAGGGAAGCATGGAATTCAGAAAGCAAATGCTCCTAACGTTGCGCCGGCGTAACGTAAATTTGTCGGCGTAAGCCGGCCTAAGTCAAAGTAGGTGGAAGTGGGCTGGAAGTGGGCATGATACATTTAAATGAAGCGTGACCCCATGCAAATGATGGGCCGAGCGTCAGACAAGTATTTAAAATGAACTGCGCATTCGTCATGCCTTGGACGCATCCCAGTGCGCATGCTCACAATCACGTCGAAACAACTGCCTAAGACAACTGCCTAAAATACGTTGAATCACTGCCTACAACGTGAACGTAACCTACTCCCAGCCCTATTCACGTACAACGTAAACTATGTAAAATTCAACGGCATTCGTTCCCTGGTCCAGACCTTTGCATGAGTTGCGCCTCCAATATAGAGAATAACTTTACGCCGGACGTACGACTTACGCAAACCGCGTATATTATGCCCCGGGCGCAAAGTACGTTCGTGAATCGCCGTATTTGACTAATTTGCTTATTTTTTCATCGAAAATCAATGTGATCACCACATGCGTTCAGCGTAAATATGCGCCCACTATACGCCGGCATAGGAAAGTTACATCGGGCGGCTTGAGTCTATTTTTCAACGTATCTTGCTTTGTGGGTCTGTGCATAGATACGACGGCGCACATTTGTACTTACGTCGGCGTATCTGGAGCTACATCGGCGTAAGTGCTTTGTGAATCCGGGCCTATAACTTTTGCACAAACCAATCAATTTGTTTTACCAAAAATATGCAGAAGAATACATATTGGCCTAAACTGATGAATAATTTTATATATATATATATATATATATATATATATACAGTATATATATATATATATATTTTTTTTTTTTTTTTTTTTTTGAATATGTATTATTGAAAAAGTTTAAAATATAGTTAATTTTTCAAAAATGTTGCTCTTTGTTTGTTTATAGCACAAAAAAAACTGCAGAGGTGATCAAATACCACCAAAAGAAAGCTCTATTTTTGGGAAAAAAGCATGTTAATATTGTTTGGGTACAACGTCACACGACCGCGCAATTGTCAGTTAAATCGGTGCAGTGCCGTATCGCCAAAAATAGCCTGGTCATGAAAGGAGGTAAATTCTTCTGGTCCTTAACCACTTAACCGCTTGCCGACCAGCCGCCGCAGTAATACGGCGGCAGGTCGGCACTGGTGCGCGAGAGCCCGTAGCTCTACGTCGCCACCTTCGACGGCCACTAGGGGGTGCGTGCGCGCCGCCAGTGGCCCGCGCGCGCGCCCCCCGCTCGCCCCCGATGTACAATGTATGAACGGAAGATCAGTGATTCCCCCTAGTAAGTCCACCCCCCCATACAGTTAGAACACAAATAGGAACACACTTAACCCCTTCCCCGCCCCCTAGTGTTAACCCCTTCACTGCCAATGGCATTTTTATAGTAATCCAATGCATTTTTATAGCATTGATCTCTAAAAAAATGCCAATGGTCCCAAAAATGTGTCAAAAGTGTCCGAAGTGTCCGCCATAATATCGCAGTACCGAAAAAAAACGCTGATCGCCACCATTACTAGTAAAAAAAATAATAATAATAAAAATGCCATAAAACTACCCCCTATTTTGTAAACGCTATAACTTTTGCGCAAACCAATCAATAAACGCTAAATGCGATTTTTTTTACGAAAAATATGTAGAAGAATACGTATCGGCCTAAACTGAGGAAAAAAATTATTTTTTTATATATTTTTGGGGGATATTTATTACAGAAAAAAGTAAAAAATATTGCATTTTTTTCAAAATAGTCGCTCTGTTTTTGTTTATAGCGCAAAAAATAAAAACCGCAGAGATGATCAAATACCACCAAAAGAAAGCTCTATTTGTGGGAAAAAAAGGACGCCAATTTTGTTTGGGAGCCACGTCGCATGACCGCGCAATTGTCAGTTAAAGCGACGCAGTGCCGAATCGCAAAAAGTGCTCTGGTCTTTGGACAGCAATATGGTCCGGGGCTGAAGTGGTTAAGACTCGGAGACCTTTATGCAGGTAAAGGACATGGCCAGTTTTTGCAATTCGGCACTGCGTCGATTTAACTGACAATTGCGCGGTTGTTCGATGCGGCTCCCAAACAAAATTGGCGTCCTTTTTTCCCACAAATAGAGCTTTCTTTTGGTGGTGTTTGATCACCTCTGCGGTTTTTATTTTTTGTGCTATAAACAAAAATAGAGCAGCAATTTTGAAAAAAAAATCTATATTTTTTAGATTTTGCTGTGTAAAAACCCATCCCTACGCATTTTGTCCTAGAGGGACTTCAACTGGGGCATCAATAAAACTGTCTCCAAGGATCTACGAGGTCATGTAACATCCATTCACTTGATTGGTGTTGGTGGACTATCACCTTACTTTTTTTTTGTTATGGACTATTATAGCACCACTTCACGCAAGGACTTTGCTTTTTACTGTTGATTTTGTTCAACATTATTATCATCATTGTTTTACTTCAGTGATTATTGATTCACCCAGTGACATTACAGTCCTATTGGTTTCACAGCGCTACATTTTTCCTTCACATTTTCATTCAATACTTGTCACATTGTAGTGTAGCCGCTTTAGTTTTTAATTTTAGTTAGCGCAATATTTATATTCTTTGCAGGTACGTGTTTGTGCCCAGCCGTGCCATTCTGCTGACGTATATGTGCAGGAGGCGGTCCTTAAGTGGTTAAGTGGTTAACATACATGTAATATTGAATTTATTTATTTTTCTGACATGTTGGTGTTATATCTTTCACTTGGATGTTGGAATTACAGCTGGATAAAACAACAACTGTGTCAGTCTTCATTTTAGGCTGCAAAGCAACAAAGAGGGGTGATTAATACAGTGATCAGTGCTAAATATATACACTGTCACTGTACTAATGACAATGGCTGGGAAGGGGTTAAACATCTAGGACGATGAAAATGTATGCCTAGCCAGTGTTTATGTGTACACAGTGTGATACTTTTTCTCGGGGATGTGCTGGATTTTATTCTTTGCTTTGCAGAGAAACAAAATCCAGCCTATCCCTGCTGACAGAACAGAGCTATGCATTGTTTACATATGCAGAACTCAGTCATGTGTCTCTCCTCGACGATCAGTGGGTCCTGGCAGTTATGCATTGACCCGAACCCCCTGATCGGCTTCTGATGTGACTAATCACAGCAAAATTGGCACGCCGTCAGTGTGTGCATACCCTCGACGCGTGCAGAATCACATACAGTATATACAGTATACGTATACGTGATTTTGCACAGAACGGACGCCAGGGCTTTTTTTCTCAAACAATAGATGCTGGAACTCAACCACGACCCCCAACCCCCCCCCCCCCCACACACACACACACACCGACACACCCTACAAATCACATTAACCACTTAACCCCCGGACAATATTGCTGCCCAATGACCAGAGCACTTTTTGTGATTTGGCACTGCGTCGCTTTAACTGACAATTGCGCGGTCGTGCGACGTGGCTTCCAATCAAAATTGGCGTCCTTTTTTTCCCACAAATAGAGCTTTCTTTTGGTGGTATTGGATCATCTCTGCTGTTTTTATTTTTTGTGCTATAAACAAAAATAGAGCAACAATTTTGAAAAAAAATCAATATTTTTTACTTTTTGCTATAATAAATATCCCCAAAAATATATATAAAAAAAAATGTCCTCAGTTTAGGCCGATACGTATTCTTCTACATATTTTTCATTAAAAAAAATCGCAATAAGCGTTTATTGATTGGTTTGCGCAAAAGTTATAGCGTTTACAAAATAGGGGATAGTTTTATGGCATTTTTATTAATATTTTTTTTTTTTACTAGTCGCGATCAGCATTTTTTTTCAGTACTGCGACATTATGGCGGGCACTTCGGACACTTTTGACACATTTTTGGGACCATTGGCATTTTTTTAGCGATCAATGCTATAAAAATGCATTGGATTACTATAAAAATGCCATTGGCAGTGAAGGGGTTAACACTAGGGGGCAGGGAAGGGGTTAAGTATGTTCCTGGGTGTGTTCTAACTGTATGGGGGGGTGGACTCACTAGGGGAAATCACTGATCTTCCTTCATACATTGTATGAACGGAAGATCAGCGTTTACACACAAAGCTCACGGTCTCCGCTCTGTAACGAACGAGCGTGCGTGCCCGGCGGCAATCGTGCCCGCCAGGCACGCGCACGGGACTCGGGGGTGACCGGGGGGGCGTGCACATGCGCCCCCCTTGTGGCCTCTTAAAAGCGGACGTATAGCTACGGTCTCCCACCCAGGAGAGCCAACCTGCCGCAGTAAAATGAAGGCGGCAGGTCGGCAAGCAGTTAAACAGTGGGTGTGGTCAGTCAAATTTCACAAATAATAGGAGGGTCTTAAAGTGGCATTAAATAACAAGATTACATACAGAGTGGAGAGTTCAGGGGGGTTACACACAGAGTGCAGACCTGTCACTTGTAAACACAGAAACCAGACTTCTGTGTTTACAAGGGATTGTGGTGAGAAGGCACCAAAGGGTCTGAGCCAGAGGTGGTGGAACTGAGTTCCCCCAATTCCCTGACGGACACCCTGTAGTAATAAATATGCTATAGGGTGGTCGTAAACATTATAAAGACCAATGAGCTTAGCAAGGAATCCTTCAAGGATCCTTAATCCTGGATTATAAGCAAGTAAAAAGAACCAACATTTATTTTAGGTTATGCTTTGTGAAATTATGACTTGTAACAAATACAAAGTAGCTGTTATCCCAAGTTTGCTGAAGTGCTCTAAAATGCCCCTGACTATTCCTAGCTGTGCAGGTGTTTTAATGATCTGGATATTTTGGAGAACTGTCTGAGGTCTAATCTCTGCACTACCATCACAGCTGGTGATAAATGCACATCAGCTGGATTTGCCCTAGAAATGCCCTAGAAATGCACCTGATTTTGTGCACCGCTTGCATGATAAATCCGACTCTTTGCAGTGTAAACATATTAGGTTGAAGCAATCCAACAATCTGGCTGTAGCCACTGCTTGCTTGTCGGTGAGAATTGGCAGTCAATCAGGTCCGTTCCAGTGCAAGATCACAAATATGCCAAAGCTGTGTATATAGAGCCTCACCAGCCTCAGGGGTTGTGTGAAATCATGCAGGAGAAGCAGATCTTGGTGTGGTGATGTAACATAAGCAAGAGACTACATGTCAAGTGGGTTAGACTGGTGACCACAAAGAGGACTATTTCCATGAGTCAGCTTATTACACAATCAGAGGGTACACAAAACTTGATGAAGCAAATCATTTTTTGTAACCTTTTACTTGCTGACGGTACCATATTCCCTTGGTCCTGTTGCATGTAAAGGTTTGTAGATTCTTCCCATTTTTATGTTTTATTTTGCTTAGATCAAAAGCAATGCAATGATTAGCATACACACAGAAACACAAACCCTTGAGTTACAAGTTGGCATTTGGAGGTATAATAAGTCACAATCATAAATCAGAATGTATATCACTTCTAGCTTTTCTGTAAGTAGGTAATCCACAAACAAAATGCAGATACAGAAAAAAAAATGGCAACAAAGAAGGGCAACAATGCTAATAAAGGGTCTGGAGCAGTGGCGGATGGTGCTCAAAATTTTTGGGGGTGCAAACAAACTAAACAAAAAAAAAACATCAAGAGCAGCCACTGTGCCCATAAATTGCCCCCACTGTGCCATTAAACGCAGCTACTGTAGTCATCAATTGCTGCCAGTGTGCCCATCAATTTCTGCCACTGTGCCCATCAATTGCCACCACTGTACCCCATCAATTGCTGCCAGTGTGCCCCATCAGTTGCTGCCAGTGTGCCCATCAACTGCTGCCAGTGTGCCACAATTTACCCCATCAATTGCTGCCAGTGTGCCCCATCAATTGCTGCCAGTGTGCCCCATCAATTGCCGCAAGTGTGCCCCATCAATTGCCGCCAGTGTGCCCACCAATTGCCGCCAGTGTACCCCATCGATTGCCGCCAGTGTGCCCCCATCAATTGCTGACGGTGTTCCCCATTAATTGCCGCCAGTGTGCCCCATCAATTGCCGCTTCTGTGCCCCATCAAATGCTGCCAGTGTGCCCCCCCCACCCGGCACCTACCTGTCTCGGCCATGTCCCCCATGCTCCGAGTTCTCCATGTCTTCTCCTTTCCTCTTCCCGTTAGGGAAGCGATTTATTTGCTTCTCTAACACAACACTGTGTAATCAGCGAACGCACAGCATTGCACCCGCTGTTTACCAATTTAAAAGCCTATTAGAGCCCACGGCTCTAATCATGTCGCCTATTACAGCCGACGGCTCTAATCAGGCGCTTCCAAAAACACCCCTGCCGCTGTAATTCAGATACCCGGCGCCTGACAAGGGGCCGGACACCTGAATAGGGGACGGAAGCGGCGACAATAGATAGATTCATGCAATGCATAAATATATCTTTTGGTGATAGAGCGGTGCAGGAGAAAGGGGGTGGCGCTCCTACGCCCTCTATGGGCACACCACCATTGGTCTGGAGGATATTAGTTATGAGGAAAGGTTACGAGCACTGAAGTTTTTCTTTCTGGACAAGAGACGCTTGAGAGGTGATATGATTTAAATTTACAAATACAGTACTGTGGTGACCCCACAAAAGGAATACAACTTTTGCACGGAAGGGAGTTCAATAAGACACGTGGCTACTTAGTAAAATTAGAAGAAAAGAGGTTTAAACTTAAACTGCATAGTGGGTTCTTTACTGTAAGAGCGGCAAGGATGTGGAATTCCCTTCCACAGGCAGTGGTCTCAGCGGGAAGCTTAGATAGTTTCAAAAAACTATTAGATAAGCACCTGAATGACTGCAACATACAGGGATATACAATGCAATACTGACATATAATCACACACATAGGTTGGACTTGATGGACTTTTTTTTTCAACCTCACCTATTATGTAACTATGTAAAAGCTTATTTTTGCTAAATCATTTTTAACCCCTTCCAACCCACAAAGTCCTGATAGGTCTGCCCCATCATGTGACCACTATGATTGGCTGTCACAGTGGGCACATGATCAAGAGTTGAAACCAGCAGTAACCAATCATTACTAAAGAATGGGAGCTAGTCATTGTGCTAGAAGTTGGCAGTGAGCAAGCTCTCAGTACAGAAACCTTGACACATATGTGTGCTCGCCTCCTCCTGTAGTCCAAGGGAGGGGGCGAGCACGACACACCACATCAGGGAGAAAGCCTCACATTACTGTGTGGAGTTACAGACAGAATAACAGGAAGTGAGGATTTCTCAGAAGAAATAAGGACATTTAAAAACAAAATGGAAGGATGAGGTAAGTGAAGGAGGACTGCACTAAGGTAAAGGAAGCTATTTAAGAAAGAAAAAATTGTACCTTTACAACCCCTTTAAGGGGTCTGAGCCTGCATCTGAGCACAGTGGTAGCAGACATTCTGCTGTAGTTCTTTTGCAGTCTGTATAAAGTTCCAAATCAACTCCTTTAAAAGACTGTACAAGCCTTTCTATCTTGACCACAGATACTACTGACTACGAATTCTAAACCAATATTAGACAGTCATTTTAAATCACTATTGATCATTGGTATTTTTTTTTTTTTAAATGAAACGTGTGCTAAGAGAAGGCTGCAATTGCTTAAAGTGATTGTAAAGGTGAATTAAAAGAAAATAAAAAATAAAAAAATCATATACTTACGGCAGCAAACCTCCTCTATTCGGGTCCCCCCGCTGGTGCTCCTGACCCATCCCCTCTGTCCAGTGCCCACATGGAAAGCCGCTTCTCATGGGGGCACTCATGGCTTTGATTGATGGCACTGGGAGCCAATGAGGTTAGCAAGAGCTGCAGACATGAGCGGCGCTGGATCAAATAAGGGCTAAGGTAAGGGGGATGCTAATACCTAAAAATGTTTACACTAATACAAGGAATGCATTAAGGTGAAAAAAGTTTAGGCTTTACAACCACTTTAACTACTTCTAAAAACTGCTATCTGCTAGGCTGTCACTATCTTCAATGCTTTCTGAACTGGAAATATGTAAAACTGATATTAGTGTATCTTTTCTGTAGCTAAGAAAGCATTGAAGCCATTGCATGGGTGTAACTTGAATTTTCTGGAGGAGAGGTGAGATAGCAGCATGCATTTTCTTTAAATACAATGGTGCTGATATACAACATTCCTAAACTAATTTACACTAACACCCCCACCCTAGGTCCTACTTGCTTCAATAGCAGTGCAGCATCTTGTGCAATGTTTATATCTTGTTGTTGGGTGCACTTAAATCCATCATGGGATGAAGCTCCGGTGTTGGCATAGGCCTCACTCTCAAGTCTATGTTACTTCCATGTGCTCAGATAACAGTATTTCTGCTGGGGAGTAAACATTGCATGGGATGGCTGTGAAGGGGTTAACATCTAGGGCAATCAAAGGGTTAAATGTGTGCCTAACCTGTGTTTATGTGTGTGAAGTGAAGTGCTTTTACTAAGGGATGTGATGGTTTTTATTCCCTGATTTGCAAGGAAACATGGCCACATCCCCACTGACAGGACAGAGCTCTGTATTGTTTACATATTCAGAGCTCTGTCCTGCCTTCCTCCTCGCCGATTAGTGGGTTCCAGCGGACATCAATTGGCCGAGACCCGCAGATCAGCTTGTTATGTGTTTAATCACAGCACAGCCAGCGGTCCGGCGGCACATGTTTTCCCCATACCGGGGAATGCAGAATCACATATATACAGTGCCTTGAAAAGGTACTCATACCCCTTTTTTCATGTTACAACCAAAAACGTAAATGTATTTTTTTTTTTTGGTATTTTTATGTGATACACCAACACAAAGTGGCACATAATTGTGAAGTGGAAAAAAAAATTATAAATGGTTTTCATTTTTTTTTACAAATAAATATCTGAAAAGTGTGGCATGCATTTGTATTCAGCCCCCTCTACTCTGATACCCCTAACACAAATCTAGTGGAACCAATTGCCTTCAGAAGTCACCTAATTAGTAAATAGAGTCCACCTGTGTATAATTTGATCTCAGTATAAATACAGTTGTTCTGTGAAGCCCTCAGAGGTTTGTTAGAGAACCCTAGTGAACAAACAGCATCACAAAGGCCAAGGAACACACCAGACAGGTCAGGGGTAAAGTTGTGGAGAAGTTTAAAGCAGGGTTAGGTTATAAACAAATATCCCAAGCTTTGAACATCTCACAGTGCACTGTTCAGTCCATCATCTGAAAATGGAAAGAGTATGACACAACTGCAAACCTACCAAGACATTGCTGTTCACCTAAACTGACAGGTCGGGCAAGAAGAGCATTAATCAGAGAAGCAGCCAAGAGGCCCATGGTAACTCTGGAGGAGCTGCAGAAATCCACATCTCAAGTGGGAGAATCTGTCTACAGGACAACTATTAGTGCATTCCACAAATTTGGCCTTTATGGAAGAGTGGCAAGAAGAAAACCATTGTTGAAAGAAAGCTATGAAAAGTCATGTTTGCAGTTTGCGAGAAGCCATGTGAGGGACACAGCAAGTGTGTCAAAGATGGTGCTCTGGTCAGATTAGACCAAAATGGAACTTTTTGGCCTAAAAATTAAATGCTTTGTGTGGCGGAAAACTAACGCCGCGCTGCACATCACTCTGAACACACCATCCCTATTGTGTAATATGGTGGTGGCAGCATCATGTTGTGTGGTTGCTTTTCTTTAGCAGGGACAGAGAAGCTGGTCAGAGTTGATGGGAAGATGGATGGAGCCAAATACAGGGCAATCTTATAAGAAATCCAGTTAGGGTCTGCAAAAGACTTGAGACTGGGGTGGAGGTTCACCTTCCAGCAGGACAACAACCCTAACATACAGCCAGAGCTACAATGGAATTGTTTAGAATATTCATGAGTTAGAATGGCTCTGTCAAAGGCCAGACCTAAATCTAATTGAGAATCTGTGGCTATACTTGAAAATTTCCGTTCATGGATTGTAATAGATTTTCCCTAGCTCAATTCCAGGACATGTGTTCTATTCTGCTGCTGAGCCAAATCTATGATGATGTGAGCATGCAAACACCAGGAGATAGTCACGCTGCAGTCGTCATCGTTTCCAACGCCAAAAAGGAAGGAGCTTTAATCAAATCACAGCTTTTATAGACAAAGTGACACAAGCAAGCATCATCTCATATGGGTGCATCTGATTGGCTCATTCATATGGTCCTCTCTTATTACATCTGTTTCTTGACCACAAGGCAAACATTCCAGGAGGGGCCATTGGGGGCCATTTTATCTTTTGGTCGATGGGAGGAGGGAGGAGGGAGTAGAAAGCCATCTTTATCTTCTCTTCATCCTGGCTGAGATTTAACTCTGTCATGACTTTCATTCAAGGAAAATAATACTAGTGTAATACACATATATATATATATATATATATATATATATATATATATATGCACATATACACACATACATGTGCATATACATATATACACACACATCTCAACAAGAAATACAAGAAATAAAATAATAAAAGAAAGGAAAGCAATATTTGAGTGGTTAGGAGAAAGATAACATAAACACAAAACAATCATTTTATCAACTCCATCACAGGATGTTCTCCATCCAATCTGACAGAGCTTAAGCTATTCTACAAAGAAGAATTGGGCAAAAATGTCACACTAGCTGTGCAAAGGTGGTACAGACATCCCTAAAAAGACTTACAGCTGTAATTGCAGTGAAAGGTGGTTCTACAAAGAATTGACTCAGAGGGGCTGAATACAAATGTACACCACACTTTTCACATTGTTATTTGTAAATAATTTTAAAAAACTTTTATCATTTTCCTTCCACCTCACAATTATGTGCCACTTTGTGTTGGTCTATCACATAAAATCCCAATAAAATACATTTCCGTTTTTGGTTAAAAAATGACAAAATGTGGAAAATTTCAAGGGGTATGAATACTTTTTCAAGGCACTGTATATGTGATTATGCACACAGTGGCCACCCTGTAGCTGTAAATCTACAGGAGGCGGTCCCTAAGTGGTTAAGTAGACCCCACAAATTACTGTAGTAGCTGCTCACCATGTTATGGAGATAATGATAGCAGAATTACTAGATGAAAATAAAGTGAAATAAACCTGAAAAAAAGAAAACGCAGCCACCACAATATTCTACATCTTGGATTCAGATGTATACTTAAAAACACAACAAGGTTTGTCTTACCATTGCATTTGTTGTATTCATTTTTAATGAGTTTGTTTCTAACAATAAAAGAAGAACGTCACACAGCATGTATCTTTATTAATTGAAATAATATCCCTGCACAGCGATCATGGATCACAACCACTTCCAAGGCTTCCTTCATGTCATTGAGAAATAGTGGCAGTGAAACACTGTAGAGTAGGACGTGACGGGAACACTGACTGCTTGACGGGCACCTCGCCACTCACCTCTAGCAGATGTAATTTAATTGGATTGTCAATCTCTTTAGTGAACGGAAAGATAAAGCTGTCAAATGCAACATGTAAAATACACGGGGTGAAGGTAGAGCTCTCCAGTCCAACTGCTCACAACATGGCAAAGAATGGATTCACAAGCTATAAATGGTTATTTTCCGGAAATTTTTCCTTCATCGCTGTATAGTTTTCTTGTGACATATGTTTTTACCATCTCACTCAATGTGCATGACAACATTTTGTTGGAATATGCTCTGCACCGTGTCTCTACATCTATTTTCTTCTCAAAGTTTGTTTTTAGTGGTCAGGAGGATGACAGATTTTTTATGTTCCCATGGCATCACATATCCCGTTTACGAGTGTGTTTTTTTTTTTTTTTTTAATAAGGCTTTTAGCAAAAACATGTGTATGTTATTATAAAGGTGCAGAACATGGCTTCTCTGCATATTTGTGTTTCTACATACATCCTGAGGTGTCAGTAGGAGCAGCCATATTGGGAACAGATTGCTGCTTAGATGGTTTTAAACACACATTGAAATGGTTACAGGCAGAAATCCTGTATAGCACTGTTATATTAACCACTTGAGCTCTAGCAGGGTTTACCCACATTTTATGGTAGCATCCAATTGAATCGCTTCCCCAGTGATGCAGGAAACTATAGAGGAACCATGTTCCTCTTGACTTTCCCTCTAACTGCAGAGTCACTGCGTAAGAGCACCACCTGCAGTGGAGAAAGTAGACTGCACCTGCCTGCACGCCCACCCACAGTACAACTACTGTGGCCAGGTGAGCGGGCAGTAGTTAAAGTACATGTGAACCTTAAATGAATACTATTTACATTGCTAAAGCACTGTGTATCAAAACTGTACTACTACTGAAAAATAAATTACTAGTTTTTGCTTTTTTATCCTGTGTTGCATGGTGATATCATGCAGCCTCTTTGCAATTGATTCCTGTCTACACTAGTGTGAACCTAGGTGTGAAGAAGCCCTCATTGACCTCTGTTGCTGCAAGCATTGTGGAGTACAGGCAGTTCCTGGGTTCTGTAGGTTTGTTCTTAAGTTGAATTTGTATGTAAGTCGAAAAAGGTACATTTTTTAAGTGTAGCTCCAGCCAAAAATAATAATTTTTGAGTTTTTTGGATAGCATAGGGAAAGGCTAATACCCCTGTAAGGTTTGTTTTGCTGCTTGTGCCCCATTCAGAAGATTTCACCTCACTTTCTGTTCCAATGACAATTGGATTTTGAAAATGTTGGGTTGTTGTGGAAACAAGGATTGGTAATAAAGCTTTAAAGAAAACACCTTTTCCGTGATAACTCTTAGGCCACGTACACACGATCAGACCAGTCCGATGAAACTGGTCCGACGGACCGTTTTCATCAGACCAGGCTGAAGTGGTCTGATGGTCTGATGTGTGTACACACCATCGGACCAAAAATCCGATCAGACCAGAACGCAGTGACGTAGAACACAACGACGTGCTGAAAAAACGAAGTTTAATGCTTCCAAGCATGCGTCGACTTAATTCTGAGCATGCGCGGGTTTTTGGTCTGATGCTTTTGCGCACTAACCATCGAATCTGTCCAACGGACAGGTGTCCATCGGACAGATTTTAAAGCAAGTTTTAATACTTTGGTCCGACGGACAACGGTCCGATAGGCCATACACACCATCGAATTGGTCCGATGAAACTGGTCTGCAGACCAGTTTCATCGGACCGGTCTGATCGTGTGTACGTGGCCTAACATGAGTGATTTTCCCTTCCTAGGGGTAGATTTGCTCTCACTTCCTGTTGTCTCCCTCTGTTTGTAAGTAGGAATCGTTTGTAAGTTGGGTGTTTGTAACCTGGTGAGTGCCTGTAATTATATTCACATGCACATTCTTTTTTACTTGGTAGCTTAGCTCCTCTTATTGTAGCGATTTAACAACTTTCCAGTCTTCTAATCCAGGTTTTTTCTAGCCAATGTTCTATTGAACCTGAGGGTTCCTCCAGAGGTTTCTAGGGGTTCCTTGAGCAATGAGCAACATGTGCCTCTCAGATAAGTTCCCACTGACACCAATGATCTTTTTAACTATCTGGAAGGGGGGAATTCTACCCAATGACACAAGGGTAAGAAGCATTCTTCCCACTGACCATCACACTAATGTTTCATGTATGTATGAGTTGTAGATATAGTAATTTTTATTAGGTGTTTTCTGAGACAAGGTTGAGAAAGGCTGTTCTATCTCTAACCAAAGCAGGTGCACACACAAAGGAGAGGCCAGAGTGCAGAACCCTACGTTTATCCTGGAGTTGGGCTTCAAAGTTGAACTCTCAGTGCTAAAAAATGTATTTAAATATATTAATTACCATACATACTCAAGCATAAGCTAAGTTTTTCAGCACATGTATTTGTGCTAAAAAAATCCCCCCTCGACTTATACTTGAGTCTCCCGCTGTGTCATGCAGTCAGTCGGTGGTCTCCCAGTGTAACAAAGCCCCACCTCCGACTCGTCCTCGTCCGTGATAGATAGAATGACTCACTGCTGGGAAACTGAATCACGGATGAGGAGGAGGTGGGGCTTTGTTACACTGGATGGCTGCTGACTGAAGTTAAGACTGCAGGACACAGTGATCAGGTACATGAGCCATGCAGATGGGCACAGTGAGGCATGCAGATTGGCACAGTGAGGCATACAGGTGGCACAGTGAAGCATGCAGATTGGCACAGAGAGGCTGCAGATGGGCACAGTGAGACTGCAGATGGGCACAGTGAGGCTGCAAATGGGCACAGTGAGGCTGCAGATGGGCACAGTGAAGCTGCAAATGGGCACAGTGAGGCTGAAGATGGGCATTGTTGATTCTCTTTTCCACTTACAGTAGCTGCTGCATTTCCCACCCTAGGCTTATACTCGAGTCAATAAGTGTTCCCAGTTTGTTGTGGTAAAATTAGGTGCCCCTGCTTATATTCGGGTCGGCTTATACTTGAGTATATACGGTAATCACAAAGAGTATACATGTGCTTTGTGTGCACCAATTGCACTTGCAAACAGATATTACCTTGTAAAAGTAGCAGTGACACCATCACAGTGTTGCACATAGTTTGCATAGAGAGCAGAGCTTGGGAGGGGGCATGTGCACCCACTACATGCGGCAGAGACAAGACCAGTCACCCTGCACAAGGAAAGAGAAACACAGTAATTGGTCTTCTGCACAAAAGCCAGAATCCTGTTGCTTGCATTATGAGACTTAGGCCGTGTACACACGATGAGACATGTCCGCTCAAACATGTCCGACGGACCGTTTCCAGCGGACATGTCTCATCGGATTTTGGTCCGATGGCGTGTACACACCATCTGACGAAAATCCCCTCGGGCTGAGGACGTGGTGGTAACGTTGACGCCGCCATGTCACCACTCCAGGAAGTAAAATACTTCCACGCATGCGTCAAATCCATTCGACGCAAGCGGGAGATTTTTGTCCGCTGGTTAGGCGTACTAACCAGCGGACATGTCGGACGGACGGGTTTCCAGCAGACAAGTTTTAAAGCATGCTTTAAAACTTGTCTGCTGGAAAAACCTGTCTGTTAGCCCGTACACACGGTCGGATATATCTGCTGAAACGGTCCATCGGACCAGTTTCAGCAGATAAATGTGATCGTGTGTACGCGGCCTAAGTGTTTGAGTTCTGTCCACTGTATTTTCTCATACTTTACATAATGCTTGAATGTGGAAATCTGTTCATGTCACCCCAGTGTATTTTTGCCCTTAAGGCCTCATATACATATATGTTTATATGGCTACGTCTTCATACAGATTTTTAAAAGGCTACGTCTTCATAAGATTTTTATAAGTTGTGCCTTATGACGTATATGTCTACTTTTACTTCCTTTATTTTTAATGTTAGTGTAGATTGGCAGACTGATATAACCTAAGCACTTTTGATGTCTCAGTGGTTGCGGCTCAGGTGCGGGTCATCTACCAAGGCCAATGTGACGCCATTTTGCTCATCTATCTATCTGTCTGTCTGTCTAGTCATTAGGCCAATTTTTCTTGATTCTGAGGCTCTATTTTTAAAGATGAGCCTAGGGAATCATATATAACTTTATCCATCTCTATTAATTGTTTCACTAACTTCCCCCAATCTTTTGGCTACCAAGTATTGAGAATTAAAGCTCAGTGCTGAGCAATTTTATTCTTCTAGCTTTGGATAGAGGTTTATGTTACTGTCTGTGTCTCCATTGGGGAAATTCATCCTCTCGGTTTGTCTGTGTGAGGGAAGATCCAAAAGCTTGAGTTGTCACCAATACACCACTAGAGTTGTCACCAGTACACCATCATCCACATGGAGGACTTTTTCCATTAACAAATGTCTAAGGCCGCGTACACACGATCAAATCTGTCTGCTGGAAACGGTCTGCCAGACCGTCCCAGCAGACAGATTCGATCGTGTGTACGGGCGAGCCAACGGATTTGGTAGGCCGACAGATTTGAAAGCATGCTTTCAAATCTGTCGGCTGGGAACCCGTCCGCCTGACATGTCTGCTGGTTAGTACGCTAACCAGCAGACATGTCTTCTCGCACACGCGTCGAATGGTTTCGACGCATGCGCGGAAGTGTTTTATTTCCTGGTGCGGTGCCGTGGCGGCGTCAACGTCACCGCCACGTCAGCGCGCCGCCTGCCGGCGGGGATTTTGGTTTGATCGTGTGTACACGATCAAACCAATACGTCCCCAGCAGACAGATTTGTTCAAATCGGTCTGTCCGAACAAATCTGTCTGCTCGTGTGTATGGGGCCTAAGAAGAGATTTATCTCAATTTAAAGTAATCACACATTACTTCTGATCTATCTATAGGACAGGCGTTGAAGGCAAACCATTTGTAAAATAAAAACTGGCAAGGAATTTAAACATTCCCTACTCTCACCCTTTTTTTTAATAAGTTTTGACTTTAGATTTATATACCGTAAATCTGTCTATTAGTACCTCAATATCTTCACCATTTGTGGCTAATATTATAGCTATTATTTTATGATTTTCGTTTCTTTTTTATTGTAGAATTACAAAACCATAAACAATATATTAAAAATACACAATTTGGGTTGGCACCCCGAATTTAGTTGGCCATCAGAAAAAAAAAGAATCCAAGATTAGTATCATCTTTAACACATTATGAAATATCTGGAGTCATTTGGAATATAAATGTATTTTGCACATGAAGGAAGACAAATTATCTTCCTTGTGATTGGTTTTGTAGTTAATGAGTGTATCTGATTAATCTAAATGTTTTATGAGTGATTAATGTGTTTCTCTCCTACTGCTCAATCATCAGAACGCTGGCAATAGAGAAACAATTAGAATAATGGAGGAGATGTTTGGAAGACACAACACTATGCCAGACCCTAATGGAATGGTCTCTCGCCATTACACCAAGAACATAGTATTTTTCTATTTTCCGGATACACTGTGTTTTCTTTCATGTGTTGTCTGTGCTTGAGATAAGAACTGGAACAAATAAGGAATGGGTGACTTCCACGTATGCAAACCAATAATCGCTGAACCAAACAGACCTTTACGATAAACTCTTTTTAGATTAATCCATACACATTGGGGCTGATTTATAAAAACAGGAAAAAGACACAAACAGATTATTAATTTCATGTGAAAGAGGAAACCTTTTAGTTTTGATTAAAGCTAAAATTAAACCCAGCAGCAAAAGTGTCGGTATCCTTCCCAGATGTTAGAAAATGTTTAACACATTGCAATATATAGACTACATTAACGGTATAGAAAACCATCAGTTTTCAAAGCGTTCAAAGTATATTTAGCCCTGGAAACAAATTTAGAGTTTATATTCAGATTAGAATTAAACAGAAAAGCATATAATATGTCATTAAAAACAAAAAGGCATAAAACAAGCTACCAATCAGTTTTCTGATATTTACCTCAAAATATTGGTAAGGTTTAAATAAAGCGCCCACAATCAAATACACTTTCACAACCTACTTTTAACACTGAATTACACTGACTGTGATGTATAGTTGGAAAATGTTGTTGTGCAGTGCACCTGTCACATACCTAGTATATGTAAAATTGATGAGAGGGGTTCTCTTACTTCTGTCCAATACCCCTGGAGATGGAGACAGGGTGTAGGAGGACAAGGAATGGCAAGAGTGCCTGTGATGAATTCAGAGGCAGTAGAAGACCATCAGACGGTCTAGATATTGCTGTCTTGCTGGAAAGGTTTGGACTAGATCTGGTTCACAGGTCAGGCAAAGGAACTCACAAGTACAAGAAGTAGAATCATACTGAGAATAAGCAGGGGTCTGCAAAAGTTGGGAAGGAGAGGTGCCAGTTTGGGAAGCAGGAGCAAGATTAGAGACCAAGCCAAGGTGAAAGCAAATGGGCAGCAGAGATACCAAGACAGCAGACAGAATATGAAGTCAGGATACAAGTCAAGGTTGGCAACAGATGATCTAGATACAGCAGAGTCAGGAAGCACATTGGGTCAAACACGGGATAGCAGAACACAGGTCAGGTCAAATGAGCTAATGACCACTCAGCAACTTATCAGTTATGCTGAACTTTAAATAGGACTATTGGTGCCAAAGCCAGTGCAAGACATGCACATCATTTTTTGTTTGTTTTTTTGTTTTAATGTTTTTATTAAAGTTTTTCAGTTCAGGGTGAAGAAAAACAGAGAACCAATTACATGCATACAGAAATAACAAATTCCAAGTACAAACAAGATAATGATAATATTAGCAGTATCCAACTAAACATAACAATGCGTATAATTGAAGAACCATTAGGATCTAACCCAAAGAGGAATAAGGTGATGCACATGAGAGACTCTGAGGACTTATAGTGAAACCGGGCATGCCTCCATGGCTCCCAAACACCCCTATTGGGGGGAAACTGTGAGTGAGTGGGGGTACTTACAGCCGGAACTTGTCTTTCCATCTGTAACAGCACTGGTGAACGGAGTGAACCACAACTGCGTTTAGCAAGGACTTCAATGCGATTCTCTATGCGACAACTCAGTATTAGGCCCCAGGCGTCACTCCTAGCAACAGGAGTTTGGTGAATCTATACATCATCTCTCTGTCACATAAAGAAAGGCGTTGAGCTACTAAGCATGGACGCATTACAGCATGCGACCAGAGCTTAGCGTTTAAAATTAGTTTAAGGACAATATCCCAATACACCACTACATGCAGGTGATTATCAGTAAGGGACCCCAGGGGTCTCTCTTCGTAACAGGAGTTTGGGGGTTCTCTACATCATATCACCTTGGCATGTAGAGATGTATTAAGGCCACTAGGGGAGATGCTATGGAATAACATCAACCCCTAGCATAGAAAAGTTAGAGCGAACAAATGCAAACAATTAGGACAAGGCCTAGGATTTGTACTCATGTTGGGCATGTAGTAATAGAAGTTGTAGTAACAACTGTTGCTTGCATATAACAAGTACTTTAATTGAGTAGTAGTACTTGTATATGAGAGGCAATATAGCTCAGGTAGTTATAATAGCATACTTGAGGTAAATTGGTAAATGTAATACTATTGCTGATGAGAGGCAGTATAGCTCAGGTAAATATAGTTGTAGACATGGGCTGTAATTATAGATGTAGCAATGCACACATATGAGAGGCAATATAGCTCAGGTAATTAGATTCATTGATTGATTGATTGATTTTAATATTTCTATACAGCGCCACATACACCCTGAAGGGTGTGTCTAAGCGCTGGAAGGAAGTCCGCCGGTCTATTCTGGACCAAAAAGCAATCCAAGAAAACAAAGAAAAAAAAGACTTCACAGATGAACTGATAGCTCGTGTAAATAAAAGAAAAAAGAAACCATGTAAAATATCAACAATAAAAACAAACATTACCAAGTTTGGGGTGAGGGGGACATAGGACAAAGGTAGGAGGGCCAGGTCGGTTTAATTAGGCGTGGTCATAATCAACTTGTCTCAAAGAGGAACGTTTTCAGAGCCTTTCTGAAGGTAATAAGAACAGTAGACTTCCTCAAAGGCAACGGGAGAAGGTTCCAAAGCGAAGCGGCTCTGGCTCTGAAGGATCGGCCACCGAAAGAAATCAACCTTACTGGAGGGACGGCAGCAAAGTCCTGATCGCCCGATCTCAGTGCCCTCGGGGGATGGTAGTGTATGGCCAAGTTGTTAATGAACAATGGGCCATGTTGTTTAATGGCCCTGAACATGACACACAAAGCCTTGAATTCGATCCTCCTTGCGCATGGGAGCCAATGAAGTAGTCTGAGAACGGGTGATATCTGGTCCTATCTTGAGGTCCCCGTAATCAACCTACCTGCCTGGTTCTGCACCAGCTGCAGCTTGGAGAGCCATTTAATAGGGAGTCCCAGGTATACCACATTGCAAAAGTCAAGGCGTGAGATAACTAAGGCCTGTACCAGAGTATTTCTATGTGTTTGGGAGAGCAGATGTTTTACCCGTCGTAGCATCCGAAGATAGTAAAGGGCATTCTTGGTGCAATTCCTCACCTGTGGAATCCATGAAAGTCTATTGTCGAATATGACGCCCAGGTTTCTCACTTGGCTGGATGGAGTGGGGCACGGGCCCATTAATACGGGCCACTCTGCAAGCAGGTTTAAGCTTTGTGTTGGACCTGTAAGGCCGCGTACACACGAGGGGATATGTCCTCTGAAAACGGTCCGATGGACCGTTTCAGCAGACATCTCCGCTCGTGTGTATGGGCTAGCGGACAGATTTCTCCACCCGACAGATTTCAAAGCAAGCTTTGAAATCTATCCGGTGGGAATCTGTCCGCCCGACATGTCTGCTGGTTAGTACACTTACCAGCAGACATGTCGGCCCCCACCGCCGCCGCGCCGCTGCCGAATGGATTCGGCGCATGCGCGGAAGTGTTTTACTTCCTGGTGCGGTGACGTGGCGGTGACGCGGCGGCGTCAACGTCACCGCCGCGTCACCGCCACGTCACCGCGCCGTCCGGCGGCGGGGAATTTGATCCGATGGTGTGTACACGCCATCGGATCAAACTCCCGATCGGACATATCCGATGGAAATGGTCCGCGGACCGTTTTCATCGGATATGTCCGATCGTGTGTATGGGGCCTAAGAAGTACCTCAGTTTTGGATACGTTCAGGGCCAAACGATTGTCCTTCATCCATATCTGGATAGATGAGAGGCAGCAGGAAAGAAGGTGGGCTGCCGTGGGATTGAGAGCATCACTGGCCACAATTTGTATGTCATCAGCATATACCTGCGTGGCCAACCCCCATGAAGAGATGATATCTACCACGGGCCTCACATAGCAATTAAACAGCCACGGCGAAATTGCCGAGCCCTGAGGGACCCTGCAAAGAAGGGACACCCTCGCTGACCTAAATGGGCCCAATATTACTTGGAATGTTCTACCTGTCAGGAAATTGCGTATCCAAGTAAGAGGTACGCCTGTGATATAGAACTCGTCCTGTAGCCTAGCCAGGAGGATCTTGTGGCTGACAGTATCGAAAGCCGCAGAGAGGTCAAGCAGTACCAAGGCCGCCGACCCCCCCCGCGTCGCTCGACTCCAGCAGCCTTTCTCTAGTGGCCAGGATGGATAGCTCGATCCCTCTTTTGGGCCTAAATCCCGATTGAGCATCATGAAAAAGATTCTGTAATTCACAATGAGCTTGGAGTTGCATAAGAGCCTCATGTTCCACCAATTTATTAGAGTAGCATACATCAGGTAATTTTTGCTATAATGATTTAGAGGTAGCTGTCCCTTTTAGGTACTTCTTTGCAATAAGCTTTAGCACTTTAGCACATTATTATCTCCCAGAAGATATAGTAATATCCACACAGTATTTGTAATGGTACAACTGTAATAGATGAATCATTAGCATTAGATCTTCCAATAGAACTACAAGTGAAGGAATGGCTACTTATCCATTTGTAGATATCTATGCAGGAGATGGAATGTCCGTAGTGCAAGATGTTCATGGCATGAAGGTAGTTCCCAGCAATTCAGTTGTTGTAGGAAGTCTTAGCAGCAAAGTAGTAGTTGTTTCCTGGAGCGGTGTTCCAGCAAAGAGAGCAAGGACAGCCGCATGGCTGAGCTGACAGGCTAAGCTTGACTCTATGGCTGACAATGATAGAATGCCAGCTGTATCTCCATTGAATGCCTTTATAGGCAGGATATCAGCTGGAGTGCATTGCAGGAATTTAAATAGGGTGCCGTGTACAGCGCACTTCCGCGTTCCACGCTGGAACGCAGGGCAGCGCCAGGCGATGACGTCATCGCGCAAGCGCCATATGCGTTCCAGCAGTAAGCTATGAATAAGCACTAAAGTTTGGTGTGAAACACATCAGTGATTTACCCCGTCTGCTGTGGCATGCTTTTTGTGTGTATTTTTTTTTTTTTTTTACAATAAAAGCAATTTATTTTTGGAGTGCGGCTGTCCAGAACGTTTTCCCTTCATTTTGCATGGAACGTATTACGGTGCTGAAAGCGCCAGTAATAGTAAGGGGAACAGGCTCGTGGAGCACCTGTTACACTACCCCCTCTTAAGGGATACCCTCCTGGGGATCTTCTTAGGTGAAGGCTTGTGAGGATATGCAGAATGACATTGGCTACATAGGTCAGGTGCATGCACTTCTTCTAAATCTTCCCAAGAATCCTCTTGTATACCATAATCCTTCCATCTAATTAGATATTGTAGATGACCTCTTATTTTTCTAGAGTCTAGAATATCTTCAATCTCATAATGTTCTTCATCTTCGACTAGGATAGGAGGTGCAGGAGGAGGATTACTCCCAGGAAAGGGATTAGGTTGATAGGGTTTGAGAAGCGACACATGGAATGAAGGATGAATGGTAAGTTCCGGAGGGAGAGAAAGTTGCATTGTATTTTGGTTAATTAACTTTTGATATTGGAAATGGATCAAGAAATTGTTTGGCGCAAACGTACGTTTTTTTGTTGAAAGCCACACTTTGTAAGATGGCGCAGGTTTACGCCTAAGATCCTAATAGACTTTTTGGTGATCTTGTGCTTTTTTGAGATTTTGTTTCAAAAGTTGCAATCCGGATGATAGACTAGACCAATAATCATTTGTTGAAGGAACATTTGTAAGTAATGTGGATTCTGGTAGTATATTGGAATGGAACCCATAAATGTGTAAAACAGGGAATAATTTGTAGAGGAAATAGTTTAATTATTATAAGAGAATTCAGCAAGTGGAAGAAGAGAAGACCAGTTATCTTGAAGATGGGAACAATAACATCTGAGATATTGTTCGAGACACTGGTTTATTCTTTCTGTCTATCCATTTGTTTGAGGATGATAACCACTGGAGTATTTGTGGTCTATTTGAAGAATATGGCACAAGGCCTTCCAGCATTTAGAGACAAACTAAGAACCTCTGTCTGAAACTAGTCAGGAAAGGAACCCATTGTAACTTGATAACATGATCGAGTAAGGTTTGTAAAGTTTCTTTGGAAGAGGCACAAAATTAGCCATTTAAGTCAGCATATCAACAGTTACCATGATGGTGTTATATCCATTAGGAGGCAATTCAATTATGAAATCCAAAGACAATGCTTCCCAGGGTTTGGTGGTCTTTTTTCATGTTTGGATTTTATACAGACCTCACAGGTAGAAACATAATCTTTTATGGTGTTAGTCATATTAGGCCACCAGAAATAACGTTGGATTAGATCTGTAGTTTTCTCTAAACCGGGATGACCAGCCAAGGGAGCATCATGTAATACTTTAAATATTTGTACAACCATAGAAGGAGGAACAAAGTGTTGAGTATGCTTATAGAAAAACCCTTCTTCATCTTGTGTTAATCCTTGAGGGATCGTAGTTTCTTGCATCTCTAAGCTTTGTTTAAGTAACTGTTTTAAATTCAGAGTAGCAAGTATAATCTTATGAGAAGGAATAAGAAGAGATGGAGCAGAAGGTTCTTCCACAGGTTCTGAAAGTCTAGAAAGAGAATCTGCTTTTCCATTTTTTGCACCAGGCCTATAAGTAATTAAAAAGTCAAATTTATCAAAGAAAAGACTCCAACGTAGTTGTCTACAGGTGAGAGTTTTATTAAATTTGCGGTATTGTAGATTATGATTATCAGTATAAATCATTATGGGATGTAATGATCCTTCTAGTAAGTTTCGCCATGGATTCTTTCTGAGTATGGAAGAGCCTGTAACCTCCCATATGGGACAGTGCTAAGGCCTAAGTGGCCAATCACCATCATCAAGTATACATGCTTGTGGGAGACTGGGAGTGGGATTTGCATAGACACTGTCCAAAATGGATAAATGAGAGTGTATCTTTAAGAAGAACAGTTATTTTTGCATAGGATACAATAAGGTGAAAAAACATGAACTTTTACAAACCCTTTAAACATTCAGGTTAGAGCTGACGTAAGCACAGCCGCTGAAGCGCATACACTGTGCAAGCACCACCAGACAGGGTGTAAACGAAAACACTCTAGAAAATTGGCATGTTTGATTAAAGTGTAACTCTAAAGCCCTGTACACACGATCAGTTTTTCTGATGAAAACGGACCAATGGACCGTTTTCATCGGACAAACTGATCGGGCCAGATCCACAAAGATGGGACGCCCGCGCGGCGTATCCCATTTACACTATGCCGCTGTAAGCCACAGCAGCGTATTACGAATCCTCAATGAAATGGCGCTGTAGCTGACGGCAGCGTAGCATAAATGGGCCGGCGTACGCGGGTGTAATTCAAATTTACTAGTGGGGGGCGTGGTTTAGTATAATTATGAATGACCCGGCGCAAACAACTCTTTTTTACACTGCGCATGCCCCGGCCGTGGATGTATCCTAGTGCGCATGTGTGAAATCACGTCACAAATAGTCAATGAAAATGACGTGTACGTAATATACGTAATTCCCTATTCGCGAACGAGTTACGCAAATGACGTAAATGACGTCCAATACGACGCGGTCCCGACGTCCATACTTAACATTGGCTGCACCTCACTATAGCAGCTTTATCTTTATGCCGTACAGACGCTTACGCAAACGACGTAAACACACTGCGCCGGGCATACGTACGTTCATGGATCGCCGTATCAACCTCATTTGCATATTTAACGTGGACGCGCCCCTAGCGTCCAGCGTAAATATGCATCTAAGATACGACGGTGTAAGAAACTTACGCAAGTGGTATCTTAGCGCAAGTCCGGCGTATCTTGTTTTCTGGATCGAAAACAATGACACGCCAGCGGGAAATTCAAATTACGCCCGTGTATCTATAGATACACAGGCGTAATTCCTTTGTGGATCTGGCCCATCATGTGTGGCCCCATCGGTTTGTTTTCCATCGGTAAAAAAAATTAGAACATGTTTATCCACGCATGCTCAGAATCAAGTGGACGCATGCTCAGAAGCATTGAACTTCATTTTTCTCAGCACTTAGTACTGTTTTACGTCACCGCGTTGGACACGGTCGGATTTTTGACTGATGGTGTGTAGGCAAGACTAATGAAATTCAGCTTCATCGGATATCCGACAAAAAAATCCATCAGATTAGATTCCATCAGATATCCGATCATGTGTACAGGACTTCAGAATTATGTTTATTTCCAACTTACATTGGTATAGCTTGCCACAACGCAACTATGTACAGTGCCTTAAAAAAGTATTCATACCCCTTAAAATGTTCCACATTTTGTCATAATACAACCAAAACATAAATGTAATTTATTGGGATTGTATGTGATTGACCAACACAAAGTGTCAGGCCCCGTACACACGGCCGAGGTTCTCGCCAGAAACCAGCGAGAACCTCGCTGGGAGCTGCATTCCAGCGAGAACCTCGGCCGTGTGTGCGCTCTCTGCTCGCCCCGCCCGTCGGGAAACCCGTCGAGCAAATAGAGAACATTTGCTCGATGGCCCGTCGGGATGAATGGCTGGTTGCCATTCCCGACGGGCGGGTCGCAGATTCTGATGGCCGGCAGAGAACCTCGACGGACGGAACTATGTGTTCCGCCCGTCGAGGTTCCCTGTCGTGTGTACGGGGCTTCACATAACTGTGAAGAGGAAGTAAAATGAAAAATGGTTTTCAGTTTTTTTTTACAAATAAATTTATGAAAGTGTGGCATGCATTTGTATTCAGCCCCCCTGAGTTAATACTTTGTAGGACCACCTTTTACTGCAATTACATCTGCAAATCTTTTTGGGGATGTCTCTTAACAGCTTTGCACAAGTGACATTTTTGCCCATTCTTCTTTGCAAAATAGCTCAAGCTTTGTCAGATTGGATGGAGAGTGTCTGTGAACAGCAATTTTCAAGTCTTGCCACAGATTCTCAATTTAATTTAGTTCTGAACTTTGATTGTGCCATTCTAACACATAAATATTCTTTGATCTAAAAAATTCCATTGTAGCTCTGGCTGTATGCTTAGGGTCATTGTCCTGCTGGAAGGTAAACATCCACCCCAGTCTCAAGTCCTTTGCAAACTCTAATGCCGCGTATACACACTCTGAATTTCCGTCAACAAATGTTCGATGGGAGCTTGTTGTCGGAAATTCCGACCGTGTGTGTAGGCTCGATTGGACATTTGCTGTCGGAATTTCCGACAAAAATTTGAGAGCTGGTTCTCAAATTTTCTGTATGGACAATTCCGACGCACAAAATTCCACCCATGCTCTGAATCAAGTATGAGACGGAAGCGCTCGGGCTGGTAAAACTAGCGTTCGTAATGGAGATAGCACATTTGTCACGCTGTAACGGACTGAAAAGTACGAGGCTGAAAAGCTTGAATCGTCTATCACCAAACTTCTACTAACACGACTGGTATTGAACTTCCCTTTTCTAGTGCCATTGTACGTGTTGTACATGACCGTGTTCTTGATATTCTGAATTTCCGACAACATTTGTGTGACCGTGTGTATGCAAGACAAGTTTGAGCCAACATCCGTAGGAAAAAAAAATCCACGGTTTTGTTGTCGGAATGTCCAAACGTCTGCATGTGTCTGTCAGTTTAGAAAAATTGGGGAAATAAGGTAATGAAAAGGGGAGGGGGGAAGGAAAGGGGAGAGGGAAATCAGGACTTTAATTGAAACTAGTGAGTACAAAGTAAATAATTATAATTAATCAAATAAAATTAATATTTAATAGTTCATAGCCAGGGTATATTATGGTAATAATACAAAAACCCAATTCGATTCATACATGGTAATGATACAAAATCAAACAATATGCATGTGACAGGGATGGAGGTACTTGACCCTACCAGGCCTTTTTTTCAATTAAAGTTCCAAATTCCAATTCCTCTCCTTTCTTATAATAGTCTGTCAGTTTAGGTGGATAGCCATGTCTTGGTAGGTTTGCAGGTGTGCCATACTCTTTCCATTTTCGGATGATGGATTGAAGTGCTCCATGAGATGTTCAAAGCTTGGGATATTTTTTTATAGACTAACCTTGCTTTAAACTTCTCTACAACTTTATTCCTGACCTGTGTTTCTTGGCCTTTATGATGCTGTTTTGTTCACTAGAGTTTTCTAATGCCTCGTACACATGGTCGGACTTTTGACTGTGCAAAAGTCCGCCGTGAGTCCGACGGAAGTCCGACAGAAAGAAAGAAAACAGGTTCTCTATCTAAGGTCCGTCAGACTTCCGACAAAAAAAGTCAGATGGAGGCTACATATGGCCGGACTTTCCGAGAAAAAAAGCCCTTCTGAAGTCTGGCCGTGTGTATGAGGCATAGCAAACCTATGAGGGCTTCACAGAACAGCTGAGATTAAAACACACAGGTGAACTCATGGCTCTCTGATGTAGCATGGGCTAATACAGTATTTTCCAGGAACCCTCCGGGTATAAGATATATATAATTACACCATGCCAAGGTTAAACATTGTAAATTGGTCCTACCTTAAGTATTTAATAACATTTATTGAACATTTCTAACGTGAACTTTTTTTTCAGGGAAACTGTTACATTGGTGGGTCTAGTTCCGCTTCAAGTCCAATGAAATTTGAAAATTACAGTCACATGGCTAAAATAAAGATCTTTATCCATGTGTAAAACTTTTAGCACTGAGCCTTTTGAAGCCTTTTAGGTTTACTAGTCTTTTAAACAGAGAAGGAATATGTTATATATGAAATCAGAGTAGTCTGTACGTGTTTTCCAGTACGTGCCACCACAAACACAGAACTGCACATGGTCAGGATCAGTGCTAATTAAATTAAAGTCGACATTCCATCTGAGGATTTTAATTCTATAGGTCTGGGAAGATGCTGTAGGTGCCGATGGAATGTGTTAATAAATGGAACTCATAGGATGGATTGTTTAATGACTCACATCCCCTCTCCACACAAGCAGAGTCATGCCTTCCCATCCTCTGGCAGTAAGACATGATTTCCTTTTGTTATACCAGTGTAATTACACATTATTTAGTTATAGACATATTAATTGCTCCCTGAAATGCACGGTTCACTATCTCTGATCTCTAATCTCCTGCAAGTGAATATGTGTCAAACATTTTGGCTTTGTAGAATAAAGTAAAATTATTATGTTGTTATAACGAGTACAGAGTATTACACTGAAGGGCTGGGGATTTTGGCAACACTTTGCTGTTTTACTTTCATTGTGTAGCAGATTAAAGTGGATGGATCACCTCCCTCTTGCTATGTATCTTTTCGCCCTGGCAGGCTTAACATTAGACTTTCTTTGTATCGGGATAACACAACAAGGAATACTTAAAGCACTTATCGGAATAGTATGATAATAAACAGCAACTGCGCCCAGTACCTGTTCACACTCCTCTTTCCAGGTCAATGATTAATATTTGTCCCCCGGGGGGTTATTTTGGATGGGTTCACAAGGTTCCTTTGCTTCTTGTTGTAAGTTCATTGTAATAGTTCTGAACTTTAGCATTTTATATATCAAAAAGGCCCTATTTTGTGTACAGTACCTGTCACCGAGAATGTGTTTCCAGCACGACAGCATCGCGCTGATTCTCAGCGACAGGGTGCCGACACCTCACACTCGCTGGAATAGAAAAAGCACATTCCAGAAAATGCGTCATAGAAGTGACGGGGATCCGAGTTGGATTCCCGCCAAATCTACACGCGGCGTTTGGTATGATTCATGAGGGGGAACTCCACACCAAAATGTAAAATAAAAATCCAGCATGGGTTCCCCCCCAGGAGGCATACCAGGCCCTTAGGTCTGCTATGGATTGTAAGGAGAACCCCCCCTACGCCGAAAAAAAACGGCGTGGGGTTTCCCCCACAATCCATACCAGACCCGTATCCAAAGCACGCCACCCGGCCGGTCAGGAAAGGAGTGGGGACGAATGAGCGCCCCCTCCTGAGCCATACCAGGCCACATGCCCTCAACATGGGGGGGTCAGGTGCTCTGGGGCTGGGGGCGCACTGTGGCCCCCCACCCCAGAGCACCCTGTCCCCATGTTGATAAAGACAGGGCCTCTTCCCGACAACCCTGGCCGTTGGTTGTCGGGGTCTGCGGGCGGGGGGCTTATCAGAATCTGGGAGCCCCCTTTAATAAGGGGGCCCCTAGATACCGGCCCCCCACCCTAAGTGAATGAATATGGGGTACATCGTACCCCTACCCATTCACCTGGAGGAAAAGTGTAAAAATAAATAAACACAACACAGGGTTTTTAAAGTATTTTATTAGTCAGCTCTGGGGGGCCCCCCCTCTTCTTTAGCTCCTTTACCAGGGGGGCCTTTTTCTTCGGCTCTCCGGGGGTCTTCTCCGCTCTCCGGGGGTCTTCTCCACTCTGCGGGGGTCTTCTTCCATCTTTTCCACTCTGTGGGGGTCTTCTTCCACTCCCTGGGGGTCTTCTCCACTCTCCGGGGGTCTTCTTCACTCTGCGGGGGTCTTCTTCCATCTTCTTCACTCTGCGGGGGTCTTCTTCGGCTCTCCGGGGGTCTTCTTCACTCTCCGAGGGTCTTCTTCCGCTCTCTGGGGATCTTCTCCACACTGCAGGGGTCTTCTTCCATCTTCTCCGCTCTCCGCTGTTGACTCGGCGCTCTCCGGGGCCTTCTTCTTCAGGACTGGCCGCTGCTATCTTCGTGTTAGCTCAGGCATGTATCTGTGTACTAGTGACTTCCTTGGATATGCAGTAAGTAAAGGTTTACAACCACTTTAACCCCTGCCCAATCACTGCTTTTTGGCAGCCAATCACGGAAGTCACATGATCATAAACCCCACCCCACCTCCCAGCATCCTAAACCTCTTCAAGGGCTGGGAGGCCACCAAGAGGTTAATAAATTGTTCTAAAAGATTATTTTTTCTCACCCTTCTTCTAATTACATCCTCTCACCTATTTTCTTCTACTTTTTTCTACTTTTCTATTTGATCCAGTTTGACCCTGAGATGGAATTTTATAGATAGGTGACTCCTATCCTCATATTGATTAGTGGTTCCAAATGAATAATAACTATTGCAGTAGGGAACAGACACAAAAGATACACGCCGCATCTTTCCAAATAACTATCCTGCTTCATCATGACGCAATTGAAGGTTTTTATACACATGATTGGTCAACTCCAGACACTCCCACAGTCCCTGCCTTTTGTGTCCTGACCACCAATGAAGAGTCCGGTGGCAATTAAAGAAAATCACCACTGGTCTCTAAGATTTGTTGAAACCACATCTATCTAAAATTACATAATTCATTTTGGGAGAGCGTAGCATTTAACCACTTAAGGACCGCCTAACGCTGATATACGCCGGCAGAATGGCATTGCTGGGCACAGGCATGTACAGGTACGTTGCCCTTTAAGTGTCCAGCCGTGGGTCGCGCACGCCATCGGCACTTGCGACCTGTCCGAATTTCCGTGTTCGCGCCCATGGGACCAGCGGACCCAATCGCTGCCGATGTCCCACGATCGGGTCACAGGAGCTAAAGAACTGGGAGAGCTGAGTGTAAACAAACCTTCCCTGTTCTTCTCTGTGGCAGTGTCACTGATCGTCTGTTTACTGTTATAGGGAACGACTATCAGTGATCTCACATGTCCAGACACGCCCCCCTACATTAAGAATCACTCCCTTAGGGCACACTTAACCCCTTAGCCCCCCTAGTGGTTAACCCCTTCACTGCCATTGTCATTTTCACAGTGAGGCCTTGTACACACGATGGGATTTATCCGCTGTAAACTGTCCCCGGACCGTTTACAGCGCATATTTACGCCGGGATGTTTTGATCCGATGGCTGTACACACCATCGGATCAAATTCCCCACCGGCGGACAGCGCGGTGACGCGGCAGTGACATTGACGCCGCCACGTCACCGCACCAGGAAGTAAACACTTCCGCGCGCATGTGTCGGATCCATTCACAGGATACGACGCATGAGCAGGCAGATATGTCCGCTGGTTTGCCGTACTAACCAGCGGACATATCTGACGGGCAGCTATCCGGCGGAAAAATTCCAAAGCATGCTTTGAAATGTTTCCGCCAGAGGAATCCGGCCAGAACGGTCTGTTTGCCCCTACACACGAGCGGATTTTTCGGCTGAAATGGTCCGTCGGACCATGTTCAGCGGATTTATTCCCTTGTGTGTACAAGGCCTAACAGTGCATTTTTATAGCACTTTTCGCTGTGAAAATGACAATGGTCCCAAAAATGTGTCAAGAGTGTCCGATGTGTCCGCCATGATGTCGCAGTCACAAAGAAAAAACGCTGATCGCCGCCATTACTACTAATGCCATAAAACTATCCCCTATTTTGTAAACGCTATAACTTTTGCGCAAACCAATCAATAAACGATTATTGTGATTTTTTTTTACTAAAAATAGGTAGAAGAATATGTATCGGCCTGAACTGAGGAAAAAAATATGTTTTTTTATATTTTTTGGGGGGATAATTATTATAGCAAAAAGTAAAAAATATTGCATTTTTTTCAAAATTGTCGCTCTATTTTTGTTTATAGCGCACAAAATAAAAATCGCAGAGGTGATAAAATACCACCAAAAGAAAGCTCTATTTGTGGGAAAAAAAGGACGCCAATTTTGTTTGGGAGCCACGACGCACAACCGCGCAACTGTCAGTTAAAGCAATGCAGTGCCGAATCGCAAAAAGGGGCCGTGTCCTTTACCTGCATAATGGTCAGGGTCTTAACCGGTTAACTTGTGGACTGTAATTATTTTTCATTTTATATATCTGTTTTATGTTGACTTAAACAATCATCTAGTAACTGCAAGGACACTTCCGATTGAATAGGATAGTAACACATTCTTTCTATTAGACTTTCAACAACGAATAATTAGATATTTAAAAAAAAAAAGACAATAACAGAGGCAAGAAAACAAAATGCCTGAGCTGGGGATTATAACCATCTTCTATGCTTTCATCCTTCTAATAATCCTCCTGAGCATCACTCTGATTCAGCTGAATGAATTTGCCATGGTTTACCTGAAACAAGTGTCTGCCATCTAGTGGACGCAAGTCATATTTCTCTTCCTTGGAATAATATGTATTTATAGACACTGAAATAGAAGAAAGATAACACTTCTGTCCTCACATTTAGCTGCTAAGAAGGTGAAACATGCAAAGCTGTTTAGACAAGTGTGAATGGAGCTCCTAGATTGCACCAGAAGAGAGAAATTACAAACTATATATATATATATATAAAACAAATAAATAAAACATTTCACTAATTAGGACAGAATGTAAGGTTATGTACACACATGTAATCAAAATGTAATATTAAATAATAAAGTAATATTAAACTCGCAAATTTAAAGTCTTTAAGCAGCTTGGTTTGCAGCTTCTTAGACTTTGAAATTAACTACTTGCCTGCTGGGCACTTTCTCCCCCTTCCTGCCCAGGCCATTTTCAGGATTTAGTGCTGTTACACTTTGAATGATAATTGTGCAACACTGTACGCAAATTAAATTTATAATACTTTTTTCACACAAATAGAGCTTTCTTTTGGTCATATTTAATCACCATTGTTTATTTTTTTTGCTAAATAAAATAAAAAAGTATGAAAGTTTGAAAAAGGAGCCACTGATGAGGCTGCACTGATAGGCAGCATTGATGGGCACTGATAGGTGGCACTGATGGGCACTGATAGGCGGCACTAATGGGCACTGAAAAGCAGCACTGATGGGCACTGATAGATGGCACTGATGGACACTAGTAGGCGGCACTTATGGGAACTGATTTGCAGCACTGATAGCAACTGATAGGCAGCACTGTTGGGGTTGCACTGATAATCAGGACACTGATAATCGGTGCCCTGATTATCTGTGTAGATGTTCCTTTCACACAAGCCGGTTACCGGCTCTTCTATCCTCTCCTCATGCTGTCAGCACAAGGAAAGGAATGCTGATAACCGGCTTGTGTTTACATTGTAGTCAGCTGTGTTTGGACAGCTGACCACAACATGCGGACATGAAAAACAACAACGTTTTTAAAAACGTCATTTAAAATGATCGTGTGTGGGCTTCACATCGTTTTTCATCTTCTGAAAAACGACCAAAAAAAATTCGAGCATGCTGCATTTTTTAACGTCGTTTTAAAAAAATGTTGGCCCAGATTCACAGAGCGATTACGTCTGCGCAACAGGAGATGCGCGTGCGTAAGTCGAAATGTGCGCGTGCGTTTCGATGCACGGCATCCCCAGAACGAGATACGCAAAAAATCTACTTTTTTTTGTCCAGCGTAATTTCGTTAGACTGGCGCATCCGTCCGCGCAAAAGTGCGCTAGACAGACCATTGATTTGCTAGTCAAATATGCTAATGAGGGACTTACGGGGATCCACAAAAGAACGTTGGGGCAGCGCAGGCTACGCAGTGTGCGCAACAGCAAAATGTCCTGTCTAAAATTAGACCATATAAAAGCTGGTCTAAAAAGAGAAAAAAAGTCTACCTTTTAGATAAAGCAACACTGTTAGTGAGGAGTTCAGCAGTCACACGTGTTGCACAACAATCTGTATGCCAACATGCCAGGGGCATCGTCGCGCATAGCTATACTACTGACTTTAGATGAACAAAGAAGGATGAGGGCACTGAGGAGGGCACTAAGGAGGGCACGGGAGATGTTTTTTTTTTTTTTTGCTTATATAAACTTTACAATTTAATCTAATCTAATACAATATTCTTATCTGATACAAGCCCCTCACTCTTCACTCTTCACGGGCGAGGATATATCACACACGCATAGACATCTATGGCATGAGTGATTCTGAGATGTCTCGCATTTTCAGATTCACCCCTCATGCCATCATGGAATTAACCACAACCCGGCAGGAGGACATCAGCAGCCCAACACATGGCACCACCCATGACACCCATGACAGCTACATATACAATCCTAGCCCCATCCCCACAGATTTCGAACAGAACATGTATGGGGACAGCTGGATGGTTGGTGAGTGACATGGGTGGCAGGCATGACTGCCCCCCCCATGATGCACACATCACAAGGGGCACATGCACTACTAACATCCTCCTGTCTTTTCCCTTCAAGGTGACTCTGCATATGCACTGGGACCCCATCTCATGACCCCATCTCATGCCAGCTCACATATGCATCTTTGCACGTTAAACACACACATTAATCATGGCACAATGAGAATGTATGCATGCACACCACTGTGGTCCCTAGCACACACACCCCACATCCTCATCACATTGGATTGGCACAAGCCCACCATGCAGGACTTGTGAGCAGCAACGCCATGCCACGGGTCCAATTATGTCACTGTACATTCATACACCATTCACACGGACCTGGGGATCACTTCTCGACCACAAATGAGGGTGACACCCCTTTTCCCGCAGGAATATCACCCCCACATTCCAAAATCATACACAAACAGAACCAAAAAAATTAAATAAATGACGAGCAAAAATAAAAAATGCCCAGCAAAAATATATATTAAACAAAATAACAACAAAGAAAACACATAAAAGACAAAAATCACTCTGCAAAACAGGCCCCAAATATCTCAAAGACACGTCACAAACAAACAAACAAACAAACGCTAATAAACAAAAGCACCTTGCTGTATAGGAAGGGATACAAAGGGATGTGCTTTTGCAAAGGAAGTGCATTTGTGTCTGTCTATTTATGCTGTTTGCGTTGTTCACTAAGTTGCCCTATTGCACCTCCAATTTCACTGATTGCGCCGTTCCCGAGTTGTGAGCATGCGCACAGAGGTGATGACCATGGTCTGCTTCAAGCGCATGGGGTCACGGCTCATTTCAATGTAACACGCCCACGTCCTTCCCAATTTGTATTACTTACGCCTCTGAAATAATGTTACGCATGCGCAATTTTCTGTGCAAAAGCTACGAGAATATGGTGATTACGCGGCTACATTGCACAAGTCTAACGTAAAGGCGGTGCGCTACGCCGGTCCAATAATGCGCAGATGTACCTGAATCTGGCCCGTTGTTTTTTGGGTCGTAAAAAATTATCGTGTGTAGGCTAAAACGACGTTAAAAACAAAGTTTTAAACCCACGCATGCTCAGAAGCAAGTTATGAGATGGGAATGGTGGAAAAATATGTAGCGCTGGTACAAACACTTATGGAAAGTGAAATAAGTGAAAAACTCTGGATAAGTATAATTAAACCACAGTAACGTGTAAATAAGTGTCCATTAGTTGATAATAGAGGCACAGAGAAAAACACAAGTCCATCAGTAGTAAACATATGACCACATCATCGTCATGGAGGGGACTTTCTGCACGATAACACAGGAGTAGATGGAATACTCTTACCGGATAATGTGGATCTGCTTGTCAGCAACAACAGATGATGCACATGGAAGGACTCCACTTGAATCTGCTCAGCTGGACAAGGGCCCGATGGTAGACTCCACACAGGATATCCAGATAAATGGCTGTAGTCCTGGACTGTAACCTCACCGTGGGTAAATTCGCTCAGACTCAGATTCAAAGGTAAAAAACAGAAGGTCTGCTTACTCCAAAGCGACAAAAAACTAAATAGGTATCCACTCAGGGGAAGGTAGACACAATCGTGGAGTATGAAAAACTTGGTATCCAAGCAGGTCATGCAGGAGAAAGAAAAAACAATGCTCAGGATGGTGCAGGTAAAAGAGGGATAAGGTTTTATTTAAAAAAACAAATATACATAAAAGTGATCACTATAGCATTAAAAAGATAAAAGCAATATAGGGAGCAGGTGTACCAAGCCCAACGCGTTTCGTCTAACTGGACTTCAACTGGGGCAACTCATGCCCCAGTTAAAGTCCAGTTGGACGAAACGCGTATAGTGATCACTTTTATGTATATTTGTTTTTTTAAATAAAACCTTATTCCTCTTTTACCTGCACCATCCGGAGCATTGTTTTTTCTTTCTCCAGCATGACCTGCTTGGATACCAATTTTTTCATACTCCACGATTGTGCCTACCTTCCCCTGAGTGGATACCTATTTAGTTTCCCCCTTTTTTATATTATGAGACGGGAGCTTGAATGGAACTTCCCCTTTATAGTGCCGTGTGGGCAACATCGTTTTTAATGATAAAGTTGGAAAAACTTTGTTTTTTCTACATGCCTAAAAACTTTGTTTTTTTTTCAATGCCGAAAAGTGATCGTGTGTACGCGGCATTATGCCGCGTAGACATGACCGTTTTTAATGTCATGGAAAAAAACAAAGTTTTTCTCAATGTGATTCTTGTCGAGCCTGCCTTGCATACACACGTGAAAAAAAAATGCTCGAGCAAAGCGCGGTGACGTACAACACGTACTACGGCACTATAAAGGGGAAGTTCCATTCGAATGGCAACGCCCTTTGAGCTGATTATGCAAATTTTCCTTCTCATAACTTGCTTCTGAGCATGCATGTTTTTTTGCCATTGTTATAGCGTACACACGACCGTGTTTAATAACCAATTTAAAAAGTTGCATTTTTCTCGTCATGAAAACGGTCATGTGTACGCGGCATAAAATGTTGTGGCTGAATTAGGCTTTTTTTTCTTTATTTTCACCTGGTCATCCAACCAGTAAGTTTGTTATTTTTCAATTTCCTTTAATAGGCCAAGCTGTCCAGCAAAAGTCTCAGTTAGAGGGTTGAGACAAGCTATTTAACCCTGACAGGGGTGCTTACAATGGTCAGCTTGTATACATTGTTGTAAAGCCTTTATCTCAAAAGAAAAAAAAACTATTTGCTGTAACTGCTTATAATATGTTAGCTGGAGTTTGTCTTTAACTCTCTAATTTTTTTAGTCAATACAGCTAAGTCTGTATGCTCCCTGCTGATTTACAATACTGCCGTCTAAAGGTGTCTGCTTTACTACTTCATCCAGAATGCAGACACTCTAGGACAGGAAGACTATATACTATACACTGTCACTGTACTAATGACACTGACTGGGAAGTGGTTAACATCTCAAGGTAATCAAGGGTGTGCCTAACAAGTGTAATGTGTGTATTACAATATGTAACACTGTCCCCGGACCAAGTCTGTCCCTGGTTTTGTCCCAAGATTGAATTTAATAGGGGCAGGGGCAATTTCAAAGACAATCAGTGCAGAATTAACCACTTCAGGTCGGCGCTATCGTCAAAAGACGTCCACAGCGCCGACCTGAGGTGCCAGGTGGACGTCTTTAGACAGCTTTTGTTTGCATTACTCGCGCGCGCCGCTGGGTGGCGCGCAGCGGGTAAACACTGCGCCGTCGCATCGCTGGGAAGCCGATGCGTGTGCCTGGCGGCCATGATGTCTGCAGGTACACGCGATCGGCAGTCCCAGCAGGTGACAGCAGGGACGGGGAGCTCTGTGTGTAAACACAGAGCTCCACGTGCTGTCAGGGAGAGAGGAGACCGATCTGTGTCCCTTGTACATAGGGACACAGCGTCGGTCAGCTCCCCCAGTCAACCCCCTCCCCCACACAGTTAAAACACACCCAGGGAATACATTTAACCCCTTCCTCACCCCCTAGTGTTAACCCCTTCCCTGCCAGTCACATTTATACAGTAATTAGTGCATTTTTATAGCACTGATCGCTCTATAAATGTGAATGGTCCCAAAATTGTGTCAAAAGTGTCCGATATGTCCGCCGCAATATCGCAGGCCTGACAAAAAAAATCGCAGATCTTCGCCATTACTAGTAAAAAATAAATCATAAATCTATCCCCTATTTTGTAGGCGCTATAACTTTTGCGCAAACCAATCAATATATGCTTATTGCAATTTTTTTTTAACAAAAATATGTAGAAGAATACGTATCAGCTTAAACTGAGGGAAATTATTATAACAAAAAGTAAAAAATATATATATATTTTTTTTCGAAATCTTTTTCTGTTTATAGCGCAAAAAATAAAAATCGCAGAGATGATCAAATACCACCAAAAGAAAGCTCTATTTGTGGGGAAAAAATTATAAAAATATAATTTGGGTACAGTGTTGTATGACCGCGCAATTGTCATTCAAAATGCGTCAGCGCTGAAAGCTGAAAAGTGGTCTGGGCACGAAGGGTGTTTAAGTGCCCAGTAATGAAGTGGTTAAAATAAAAAAATTGAATTACACACCCCACCTCCGCCGTGCCTACTAGCATAGGGGGGTTGTATTTTTCACATTATCTGTGCCCCTTTCTGATGATCATGTGCTGGTCGGAGGGAATATTTCTTCAGTTTTGGGCGCATGCCCATTTAGAATCGCTTGCATGTTCTGCCTTGGCTCAAATCTCCTTGCCTTCCCTGGCAGAGTGATCTTCCTCCGATCCCCACCCAGAAGTAGCCGAGGCCCGAAGAGTAAGACTTGAGAGGCTGTGAGGTGGGCGGCGATGGGCAGAGAGTCGCTGGTTGTTGCCATTACTAGTAAAGAAAAAATGTCCTCGGATTTCATGTTAAAAATCTGGTCACCTTACAGTACACTGCCCTGTGTTGTTTGACAACACAGGGCTTTGGGCTGTGATTGGACATTCATTGGCCAGGGCCTGCTGATGAAATCCTGCTGTGTTTAACCACAGTGGGAGTCGGCGGGGGGGCAGAGGGGGTTAGTGTTGCACCCTATACAGGTACATCGCTGTGCCTGTAGGAACTGTTTGTCTGGGCTGGAGGGCGGTCCTGAGGAGGTTAAGCTGGCTATGACCAATGCCCCAGGTGTTCTGTTTCAGGATAGCTTTCTCTTACAATGTGCTATGTGTTGGAAAGAACAACAGCATGGTTGCAAAACTGACAATACTGTGTGCATTATATCAATAGAAACACACATAAAATGAATGCTAATTTGTATTAGGTAGTGCTACACTAAAAAATCCATATCACAGCAAAAGAAACACACAGTACTGTAATAATAATTTATGTACACTTACCAGCATGTACTACATATTACAATAACCTACCATTCATAACTTAGCCCTTGTTCACATTAACTGCAGCTTATTGTGCGACTTAATCTGAAATTACACGCTCAAAGACGCATGTCAGTGCAACTTCCGGTGTGACTTAGAAGACATCTGTGTGGCTTCATGCACAGGTGACATTGTCTATGCAAGTCACACTCAAAATCGCCAAAAGTAGTGCAGGAACTACTTTTTCAAATCAATGCAGTACCGCAAAGTTGGCGGTGCAACGATTTGAACATTGCAAATAATCCAGATCCAGACAGAGGGCAGCATGGTCCAGCAGACGGACGTGTGTGCATGAAGCTCTTGGCATCCAGAATACTAATGGTCTAATCCTCGGATTACACACACGTTTGTAAGCCAGTCTACCGCCCCCCCCCCCCATAGACTCGGTTTTCCACTAGCCCACCCAGTATCCCCCAACTACAAGTCAAAAGGAGAACGAAGATTCACAGTCCAAGGACCCCGGCTGTGGAATGCGCTACCAACTAACATCCGAATAGAAGAAAATCATCGGGCCTTCAGAAAAAACCTCAAGACCCACCTCTTGAAGGATAAGCAAGACAATGGATACCAAGCACATTGAGGCGGATCAGTTCGCATTTGTAGAGCCATACAATTTATTCACTCACTCACTCACTCACTCACTCACTCACTCACTCCCCACTGTGAACGAGTGCTTAGTTATAGAAGGACCAGCTTTGCGTAGAAAATCTCACGTTTTAGACTTCTCTGTTTCCATCAACCCATTTTTATAACCTCCTTAAAGTGTATGTAATGTCCAAAAATCTGTCTTTTTTAGTCTTGGATGAACAGGAAGTATAGAGATCCTTCTAAAGCCTCATGCGACCAAGCGTCAAATTTTTGTCAAAAGCGCGTGTGCACGATTTTGTTTAACCTCCCTGGCGGTATGATTCTTTCAGGCGGCGTACACACGATCGGACATATCCGATGAAAACGGTCCGCGGACCATTTCCATCGGATATGTCCGATCGGGAGTTTGATCCGATGGCGTGTACACACCATCGGATCAAATTCCCCGCCACCGGACGGCGCGGTGACGTGGCGGTGACGCGGCGGTGACGTTGACGCCGCCGCGTCACCGCCACGTCACCGCACCAGGAAGTAAAACACTTCCGCGCATGCGCCGAATCCATTCGGCAGCGGCGCGGCGGCGGTGGGGGCCCGACATGTCTGCTGGTAAGTGTACTAACCAGCAGACATGTCGGGCGGACAGATTCCCACCGGATAGATTTCAAAGCTTGCTTTGAAATCTGTCGGGTGGAGAAATCTGTCCGCTAGCCCATACACACGAGCGGAGATGTCTGCTGAAACGGTCCATCGGACCGTTTTCAGCGGACATATCCCCTCGTGTGTACGCCGCCTCAGATTTTAGGTGCTGAAAGCGGTACCATTATTTGCAAGGAAATTTGGCGTTTTATACTGTAGGCCTGTAATTCTTAGGAATAACTCACTTAAATCTGACCAAACAAGAGTCTAATAGGCATCCCGGGTATGATTTTTTTTTATTTTTTAAATAAAAATTATAATATAATAAATAATTATAAATAATTATAACAAATAATAATATAATTATAGTAAAAATTATTCAATAATGTAATCAAATCAAAATCACTGAAATTTGCTCAGTTTCAGAATTGTCGCTGTCATTATTTCATTTTTTTATGACGAATTTCCCCACAAATCCCTATCGCTAAATTCTGCAAGTGATTCTGATTTATTATCGCTGTTTTTTAGCTGCTCTAAAACAATTTTTGACATAAAGGGACACTTTTGGTTACTATGGGCAATCTACAGTTTGCAGGGAGAAAGAACCGTTTTTATTATATAAAAGTACATGCAGGGCACAGGACAGACCGCTAGGGACAAAGGGGGGTGTGTATTTTTTACATACAGTACTGTAATCTATAAGATTACAGTATACTGTATGTATAGTGTTTGTTTACATTTTTGAATATGGCGCCGTTCTCTGCCCCGCGCGTTGTAACGCCGCAGGGAACGGAGATCAGGGGACACTGTGTGAATCAAGCGAGCACCCGCTCGCTCACACAGCATGGATGCATCGCTGGATCCAGGAACAAGGTAAGTAAACACTGCCTGTGGATTCTGTGAGGCGAGCCCGAGTCTGACTCGGGGTTACCGATCGCAGCATGAAAATCTAACCCCGAGTCAGACTCGGGAATACCGCCAGGGGGTTTAACATACTATCCGCAAATTGTCTTTCAATGAACACAAACGTAGTGACATAAAATGAGAGTATAAAGAGGAAGTTCATTTCTTGAGCGCCACCCTTATGCCGCATACACACAACGTTTTTCCAACTTCATCATTAAAAACGATGTTGCCCACACACCATCGTTTTTGAAAAATTATGAACAAAGCGCGGTGAGGTACGACGGCACTCTAAAGGGGAAGTTCTATTCACCTTTGGGCTGCTTTTAGCTGATTCCTTGTTAGTAAAAGTAGATTTGCGCTTTTTTGTTGGGCGCTACGAATGTGCTTACTCCATTATGAATGGTAGTTTTAACCAGACCGAGCGCTCCCATCTCATAACTTGCTTCTGAGCATGCGTGGGTTTAAAACGTCGTTTGGCTAAAACAGACGATCATTTTTTACATCAAGAAAAACTATTTTTTTTTAAACGATGTGAAAAAATGCAGCATGCTCGAATTATTTTTTTTTGTCATTTTTCAGGACTTGAAAAATAATGTGAAGTCCACACACGATCATTTAAAAACATAATTTTTCATGCCGAAAAATGATCGTGTGTACGCGGCATTAGGGACCTTTCTGCTAATTTTGTGTTAGTAGAAGTTTTGTGAGCGTTGATTTGTGATTTTAAGATTGTTCATGATCTTCAAATGACAGTTTAGGAGAAGGCAGTTACATTAACCACTTTCCCACCGCGCCATAGGCATTTTACTGCTACGGCGCGGTGGAGTCCTTCACTTCCGCGATTGCGCGTCCCCTGGGAGTGTCCTTCTAGAAGACCCGGCGCATCACGGATCACGGTAAATTGCCGCCGATACCGGCCGATTACCACGTGATTGCGCCGTCAAATGAAGGCGCGATCACTTGTAAACAAACCGGCGTCATTTGATGACGCCGGTTCCTCCCTCTCCTGAGTCTCCTCTCTGTACTGTTCGGTACAGTGTGCGAGGAGAGGAGGGGGAGCAGGGTGTCAGCAGCTGCTCTATGGCTGGATCTGTGACAAATGCAGTCACAGATCCAGCCATCCCTCCATCCATCCCAGCTCTGCAATACCCCAGTACCCTGCAATACCCCAGTACCCTGCAGTACCCCAGTACTCTGCAATACCCCAGTACTCTGCAATACCCCAGTACCCTACAATACCCCAGTACTCTGCAGTACCCCAGTACTCTGAAATACCCCAGTACCCTGCAATACCCCAATACTCTGCAGTACCCCAGTACTCTGCAGTACCCCAATACTCTGCAGTACCCCTATACTCTGCAATACCCCAGTACTCTGCAGTACCCCAATACCCTGCAATACCCCAATACCCTGCGCGATACTCTGCAATACCCTGCGCGATACTCTGCAATACCTCAATACCCTGCAGTTCCCCAATACTCTGCAGTACCCCAATACTCTGCAGTACCCCAATACCCTGCAATACCGCAATACCCCAATACTCTGCAATACCCCAATACTCTGCAATACTCTGCGCTATACTCTGCAATACCCCAATACTCTGCAATACCTTGCACAATACTCTGCAATACCCCAATACCCTGCGCGATACGCTACAATACCCCAATACTTTGCAATACCCTGCGCAATACTCTGCAATACCCCAATACTTTGCAATACCCTGCGCAATACTCTGCAATACCCTGCACAATACTCTGCAATACCCTGCACAATACTCTGCAATACCCCAATGCTCTGCAATACCCAAATACTCTGCAATACCCATTTTTTTAAAGCACCCCTGTCCCCGTGTGTTCGCATGCAGAAGTGAACGCATACGTAAGTCCCGACCACATATGAAAACAGTGTTCAAGCTACACATGTGAGATATCTCTGTGAACATTAGAGCGAGAGCAATCATTTTGGCCCTAGACCTCCTCTGTAACTAAAAACATGTAACCAATAAAAGTAATTAAAGCGTCGCCTATGGGGATTTTTAAGTAGCGAAGTCTGGTGCCATTCCATGAATGTGCGCAATTTTGAAGGGTAACATGTTGGGTATCTATTTACTCGGCGTAACGTCATCTTTCACATTATGAAAAAAAATTGGGATAACTTTACTAATCTTTTTTTTTTTTTCACGCGTTCAAAACATTTTTTTTAGCACAAAACAGTTTTTTTTTTAAAACACGCGTTCAAAAAATTTCTATGAAAATACCATGCGAGATACAAAGTTGTAACCGCCGCCATTGTATTCTCTAGGGTCTTTTCTTAAAAAGCATATATAATGTTTTGGGGTTCTATGTAATTTTCTAGCAAATAAATGATGATTTTTCCATGTAGGAGAGAAATGTCAGAATTGGTCTGGGTGTTCCAGAACGCCTGATGGCGCTCCCTGCATGTTGGGCCTCTGTATGTGGCCACGCTGTGTAAAAGTCCCACACATGGGGTATCGCCATACTCGGGAGGAATAGCAGAATGTGTTTTGGGGTGTAATTTGTGGTATGCATATGCTGTGTGTGAGAAATAACCTGCTAATATGACAGAAACAAGATTTTTTTTTTTTTTGTGATCAAATACCACCAAAAGAAAGCTCTATTTGTGTGAAAAAAAAAGGACAAAAAAATCAAATGGGTACAATGTTGTATGACTGAGTAATTGTCATTCAAATTGTGAGAGCACCGAAAGCTGAAAAATGGTCTGGTTAGGACGGGGGTTTAAGTGCCCAGTGGTCAAGTGGTTAAAAACAACACAATGGAAAACTAACAAGGTACATCAACATAGTTGTATCCTTGATCTTAAAAACTCAGGGATAATGGCGTTGTGGTAACTTCCCCCAAAAAAACAACCATAAAATTAATATTATTTATATCACAAAAAAACAAATGCCTTTTAAAATATGTACCACCAGCAAAGCAGCTTCATTATTATCCCATTAACCTCCCTGGCGGTCTTCCCGTGTGTGGCACGGGGTGAGATTTTAAAGCTACGATCGGTAACCCCGTGCCACACACGGGCTTGCCTCGCTGGATGCAGAAAAAAGTTTACTTACCTTTTCTCTGCGATCCAGCGATGAATCCCCGCAGTACACGGCGGGCGGATGTCCGCCTGATGCTGTGTGTTCCGCCGATTCCCTTCCCTGCGAGCGTCGCGACGTAGGGGGGGGAACGGCGCCAAATTTAAAAAAGTAAACAAACACTATACATACAGTACACTGTAATCTTATAGATTACAGTACTGTATGTAAAAAATACACACCCCCCATGTCCCTAGTGGTCTGCCCTGTACACTACATGTCCTTTTATATAATAAAAACTGTTCTTTCTCCCTGCAAACTGTAGATTGCCCATAGCAACCAAAAGTGTCCCTTTATGGCAAAAATTGTTTTAGAGCAGCTAAAAAACAGCGATAATAAATCAGAATCACTTGCGGAATTTAGCAATAGCGATTTATGGGGAAATTCGTCATAAAAAAAAAAAAATAATGACAGCAAAAATTCTGCAACTGAGCAAATTTCAGTGATTTTGATTTGATTACATTATTGAATAATTTTTACTATAATTATATTATTATTTGTTATAATTTTTTATAATTATTTATTATATTATAATTTTTAATAAGAAAAAAAAAAAAATCATACCCAGGATGCCTATTAGACTCTTGTTTGGATAGATTTCAGTGAGTTATTCCTAAGAATTACAAGCCTACAGTATAAAACGCCAAATTCCCTTGCAAATAATGGTACCGCTTTTAGCACCTAAAATCTGAAAGAATCATACCGCCAGGGAGGTTAAAGAAGATGAGAATGTGCACTGCATTTCGACATTTCATCAATTGCCGTGTCACCAATGTTAATTCTAGATTACGAAAAGGTAGTTCGAGACCGAACTCTTCTAAGTCGTTCCTTGATTCCGATTATGCGTGTTTGTACTTTTGACTTTTGTGTGACAAATTCTCTACTGACCATCCCAAAATCGGACTTTGAACTGACGTTTGTCAAAAGTTTACTAGTCTGCTCATCCAGCTTTTGTCTTACGAAAAATGAAAATCAGATGTCGAAAAGGAGCATACTAATAACGATAAGAATTTCGGACGACAGGCCATCGAACAACAATTCCCTTAGGAAATTTCCATTGTGTGTACAGGCCTTTAGTCCCCATTCACACCTTTTGTTGCACATCTTGTTGCATAAGTGCAATATGGCTTAAGATGAAGAATCCCATGAATCTCAGGGGGCCTTTTCACACCTGAGCGTTGTGCTGCTTAATGCTTGAACTCAAAAAAGTTCATGAGCTTCTTTAGAGCAGAAGCTTGTGCTTTTAGCCCCATTGACTTTAATAGAAGCTGCTGAAACGATGCCTTTACAGTGCCTTGAAAAAGTGTTCATGGAACACTTGAAATGTTCCAAATTTTCTCAAATTACAACCAAAAACGTAAATGTATTTTATTGGCATTTTATGTGATAGACCAACACAAAGTGGCACATAATTGTGAAGTGGAAGGGAAATGATAAATGGTCTTCAATATTTTTTTTAAATAAATATGTGAAAAATGTGTTGTCTTGAGTCAATACTATGTAGAACCGCCTTTCGCTGAAATTACAGCTGCAAGTATTTTTGGGGATGTCTCTACCAGCTTTGCACATCGAGAGAGTGACATTTTTGCCCATTCTTCTTTGAAAAATAGCTCAAGCTCTGTCAGATTGGATGGAGAGTGTCTGTGAACAGCAATTTTTAAGCCTTGGAACAGATTCTCAATTGGATTTAGGTCTGGACTTTGACTGGGCCATTCTAACATATGAATATGCTTTGATCTAAACAATTCCATGGTAGCTCTGGCTGTATGTTTAGGGTCGTTGTTCTGCTGGAAGGTGAACCTCCACCCCAGTCTCAAGTCTTTTGCAGACTCTAAGGCCATGTAAACACGATCTAACATATCTGCTGAAACTGGTGCGCAGACCAGTTTCAGCGGACATATCCGATCGTGTGTACGGCCTATCAGACAGGTTTCCAGCAGACAAAAGTTTTAAAACATGCTTTAAAACTTATTTGCTGGAAAACTGTCCGTCGGACATGTCCGCTGGTTAGTACGCCTAACCAGCGGACCGAAATCCCCCGCATGCGTCAAATGGATTCGACGCATGCGTGGAAGCATTTTACTTCCTGGTTTTCGGACGTTGCGGCGTCAACGGCACTGCCACGTCACCGCACTGTCTGTCGGCGGGGATTTTGGTTTGATTGTGTGTACACACATCAGACCAAAATATCCCAGGAGACATGCCCGATGAAAACGGTCCGTCGGACCGTTTTCATCGGACATGTCTCCTCGTGTGTACGCGGCCTAACAGGTTTTCTTCTAAGATTGCCCTGTATTTGGCTCCAGCCATCTTCCCATCAACTCTGACCAGCTTCCCTGTCCCTGCCAATGTTGACTTTATACAGTATATGAAAAATCTACACTTGTAAACCAAATTAAATGTGTGTATAATATTTGTGTTATTTTCTGGAGAAAAACAGCCTATCCAACCTAGTCATGTTGTTGGTTGAAACCAGGTATGTGTGAATGGTAACCAGATAAGACAACCTAGACTTCTTAATCTACAGGTCATTTGATGTGTAATGTCAGCCATCTCCCCTCTCACTAGCCTTGGTTGAGCAAAACTGATATGAAATTAGGAAGTTATATTTCTCCAAACAGTGTGCTGCTGTGTAGACTATTCCTGACCATTAGGGATGAGGTGAACTACACCCCCCCCCCCCCCCGGTTCGGTTCGAACCAGAACTTGAAAACAGGCAAAAAAACGTGTTCGAACACCATCAAAGTCTATTTGACTCGAACATCAGGCTCTTCCCTACTGATCATGTGTGGCATAGATGTTGAGCCTAATAACTATTATATTTTAAACTAGTACCTAAAAGTTTTGAATACATTTTCTATGGTATTTGTTCAGCCTATGGAAGCATATTGCATCACATTGAATTTTTCAGGGTCCGGTTAATTGTTTCTGCATAATTTTAGTCCCCCTTAGTCCTCATCTGCCCATAACAGTACTTCTAGGCTATTGGCCCACTGTAGGCAATGACCAGTTGGTGTCACCTGCCTACTCTTGTCAATTTGATGGTCCACTAGCACTTACCATTGGTCAATTCATTGGAGTCATCAACAAAGAAGCACCACCGCCATTGTCATCAGACTCCTCTCCCTCCCCATATATAACCCTGGAGAGGTCTGGGCTATAGTCAATAGTCTCTTAGGCCCCGTACACACGGCCGAGGTTCTCGGCAGAAACCAGCGAGAAGCTCGCTGGGATCCTCATTCTGCCGAGAACCTCGGCCGTGTGTACACTCTCGGCGAGCATCCCGTCGGGAATGCCGGCGAGAGAAAATAGAGAGCAGGTTCTCTATTTTCTTGGCGGCCCGTCGGGATTAATAGCTGTTTGCCTTTTCCGAAGGGATGGCCGCTGATTCTGGTGGCCGGCCGAGAACCTCGACGGGTGGAACAATGTGTTCCGCCCGTCGAGGTTCTCGTACGTGTGTACGAGGCTTTACTGACACAGCTGGCTGGAGTTAGGCTGCCTCTTCGAACACATTTCAGAGGCCAAACTACGCCTCCAGCAGGCTGGCAGCAGGTGGACAAAGGAGGCATAGTTTGGCCTTGGAAATGCATTCCTGATTGACTACAGAGTCTGTTGCATGTGACAGCTCTTTTTTCAAGTCTCCTATGCCTGTTCTCTGGCAGTTTTGCCTGGATCCCTGGCTTCCACAGAACTCCTGTCATCTCAGCAGTCTCTGTCACTGGTTGCCCCACACTGTTTCAAGCAACTTTAGTAAATACAATTTTATTATATTTTAATATACACTATTGCATAAAACCTGCTACACCATTGGCGGCTTTCCATCTCTTTCTCCCCTTCTCCTACTTCTGTAATTTTCTGTAAAATCCAATGCAATATGGCTACCTGGAGGCATTCTCTACACAGATGGTGTCCAGAATGCCCCCCCCAGAAATGTAATTTTCTGCATATGTGATTGGCTCACTTTTTTCCCCCATAAGTCTGCACTAAGATACAAATCAGATTTTGGGCATCCCCTGCATCAAAAATAAAATTTTTGGTGTGATACTGGAAAAGTATACAACGTCTAAAATGATGCAGACCAGGCAGCTTTCCTCATTAGAGCCATGCAGGTGCAGCAGATGACTGATAATTATAAAACCACTCCCATACAGATTCACTCGGCACATGGACAATGACAAATAAACAGCAATGTCTTCAGAATAACAAAAGGTAGGAATCTGTCAACAAAAGTGAAGTTACTCTTTAAGCTAGAGACCATAGTTCAGTAATTTAGTTATTAAATATCCTATCATTTTATGACTTGGGTAATTTATATTGGGTCACCCCTCAATAAAGGACCTCTGTCTTTTCAGCCACATTTAAAGGAAAAGTATGGAGTTTCCCTGAATCATACTTATCTAGGTGGATGCTGCATCTGTCCCCTGTCGGCTCCAATACTGAGAACCAAACAATCAAACATCCCTGATTGCTCGGTTCTTAGAGCTTCTTGAACAGAGAGGTGGTGACTGTCAGTCACCACTGTCTGCTTTGGCTGTATTTCTCCAAACAAGCTTTGGCTGTACTTCTCCTTTAACTACATTATTTGCATGTACGTGTTTATAAATAAACTGTATGTTCATATTAGGCACATCCTGTATTCAGTATCTCACAAAAGTGAGTACACCCCTCACATTTTTGAAAATATTTTATTATATCTTTTCATGTGACAACACTGAAGAAATTAATTGTTTCTACAATGTAAAGTAGTGAGTGTACAACTTGTATAACAGTGTAAATTTGCTGTACCCTTAAAATAACTCACCGACATTAATGTCTAAACCGCTGGCAACAAAAGTGAGTATACCCCTACGTGAAAATTGGGCCAATTAGCCATTTTCCCTCCCCAGTGTCATGTGACTCATTAGTGTTACAAGGTCTCATGTGTGATGGGGAGCAGGTGTGTTAAATTTGGTTTCATCGCTCTCACTCTCTCATACTGGTCACTGGAAGTTCAACATGGCACCTCATGGCAAATAACTCTCGGAGGATCTAAAAAAAAAAATTGTTGCTCTACATAAAGAAGGCATAGGCTATAAGAAAATTGCCAAGAACCTGAAACAAGCTGCAGCATGGTGGTCAAGACCATACAGCGGTTTAACAGGTTCCACTCAAAGCAGGCCTCGCCATGGTCGACCAAAGAAGTTGAGTGATTTTTGGATAGGTGGACAATGCAGAAATGCCTAATATGTGTGTTAAATTACTTTCTTGGAGCCATCATGTAGCATCTTTGTACCAGAGCCCATGATATTGTATTCTTCTAAATATCTAACTTAATGGTAAAAATTACCATATAGACTATGAGGAGGGGAAGCTATCTATGAGGCTGGGTTCACACTAGCTGTGACCGCATGTCCCAGCAGGGGGTCCAAGGTGTCCTTGTTTAATGTTTCAGGTAAGAATCCAGTCCGAATTTTTGCCCTGAATTAGCACCTGAACTGGACCAGAAGACGCACAAGACCCTTTTGAAATTCTGGACCACGGCCACTCCGGAGGTGTGGTCTCTATTGAGAGCCGATCACATTCTCCTGTCATGTGAATTGGATGCGGCGAAACCAACATCCAATTTGCATCAGTGTGAACCCAGATCTAATCCATGAATATGTAATTTAAAAAACATTCACTGCAGGTACATCAATAACTGAAAATGAAAACACAAGCACCAAGATTCCTCTGTACCAGGAAGATTCACCTTCATTGAATATTTGGTGAGTGCCATGTTCAATGCCTTAAAAATATATGCCCCTGAAGTGCCCCTCAAGTCTTTTTACCACCGGGAAAACCAAGAACCTGCTTGGTTACTTCTTCCCCCTACACACGACCAGGTTTCCTGACAGGAAAACTGCCATGAGAGATTTGGTCAGGAAACCTGGCTGTGTATATGCTCCACCGCAGTCTTTTCCCATATTAAAACCACCGGATTAAAAAACGCCGGGAATCCAGACGAGCCGTTTCTCTTTTTTTTTTCTGACAGTTTTCCTATTGGAGCATACACAAGACTGGGATTCCCAGCCAAAAGCTCTCATGGCAGTTTTCCAGAGGGTAAACCCGTACGAGGCATAATAAACAATACTTAGAGGGTCTGTAAGCCTCAAACAACTTCTCATTAAAGCTGGCCATAGATGATTTGAATCTCAGTTCAGCAGGGACTGGCCAAGATTCAAACCATCTATTGGGAGACTGATTGCACCCAAATTGATTGTTGTACAACTTGGGTACAACAAGCATGTCAGATTTTATGTGCGATTATTGCTAGTGGCTATTATAGTCTCAACTGTAATCACTGGGGGAGATTTACTAAAAAAGTGTGCAATATCTGGTGCAGCTCTGCATAGTAACCTTCATCAGCTTCCAGGTTTTATTTCCAAAACTTAATTGAACAAGCTAAAGTTAGAAGCTGTTTGGCTACCATGCACAGCTGCACAATATTCTGAGTGCCCCAGTTTAAGTAAATCTCCACCAAAGTTTTTCTCCTGGCAGGGACAGCTCCCCCTGTCCCCTGCCCGAGAACACAGTAGCTTCTTGGGGGGGGGGGGGATCATCCCCATCAACACTGACTGTGTTGATGGGGGAATCAAGCAATTTTCTTTCCTGCAACCTGTGGCTGCGGGAAAGAAAATCATATCAGGTATGGCTTGCCTAAGCCCTGTTGTAAAATTCCTATTTCATAAGATCTCTAAGAGGGGACTCAACAGCAATATTGCAATATGAAGACCACATACCTTTACACTTTTATAAGATCATTACCGAAGTGATCAAAGTGGACGTAACCCATTTACTTCACTTCCCATTTACAGGATGGACTAGTAAAGTTTGCCTTTGATCTGGGTCAACATAAAAAACAAACAAACAAAAAAAACAATATTACCGTATATACTCGAGTATAAGCCAAGTTTTTCAGCACATTTTTTGGTGCTGAAAATGCCACCCTCGACTTATACTCGAGTCAACTTTTTGTGCCTGATCTCTCCAACTTTGGGGACCTGGTACAGGGCCGGCCATAGGTCCCTGGACCCCAAACTTGGCACACTTTTCCTCTACAATTGAGCAAAGTTTGTTTGCTACGGCCATGGAGCACCGATTTTTCAAACCCGGGCACTCCTTCTATAGACTCCCATGTTAAATGGTAATTTCTATGGGGATTTTGGGGACCCTGTACTGGCCGGTCGTAGGTTCCCTGGACCTGAACCTTGGCACACATATAGCCTCCTTTCTCCTCTACAAGTTTCCAAAGTTTGTTGTCTGGAGAACCTGCGGCTGGGGAGCACCGATTTTTCAAAGCTGGGCATCCCTTAGGCCGCTTACACACGAGGAGACACGTCCGATGAAAACGGTCCGCGGACCGTTTTCATCGGACATGTCTCCTGGGATATTTTGGTCTGATGTGTGTACACACCATCAGACCAAAATCCCCGCGGACAGAGAACGCGGTGACGTGGCAGTGACGTGGCGGTGACGGTGACGCCGCGACGTGCGCAAACAAGGAAGTACAATGCTTCCACGAATGTGTCGAATCAATTCGACGCATGCGGGGGATTTCGGTCCGCTGGTTAGGTGTACTAACCAGCGGACATGTCCGACGGACAGGTTTCCAGCGGACAAGTTTCTATGCATGCTTAGAAACTTTTGTCCGCTGGAAACCTGTCCGCTAGGCCATACACACAATCGAACATGTCCGCTGAAACTGGTCTGCGGACCAGTTTCAGCGGACATGTTTGATCGTGTGTACGCGGCCTTTGACTTCCATGTTAAGCGTCAGTCTAGTCATGGACACAGTGAGGCATGGGCACAGTGAGACATGGGCACAGTGAGGCATGGACACAGTGAGGCATGGATATAGTGAGGGATGGGCACAGTGAGGGATGGGCACAGTGAGGCATGGACACAGTGAGGCATGGGTACAATGAGGCATGGACACAGTGAGGAGTGGGTACAGTGAGGCATGAACACAGTGAGGCATGGGTACAGTGAGGCATGGACACAGTGAGCATGCACATAGACACAGTGAGGCAATGTGAGGCATGCAGGTGGACACCCTAGGCTTATTCTCAAGTCAATACGTTTTCCCAGTTTTTTGTGGTAAAATTAGGTGCCTCGGCTTATACTCGAGTATATATGGTACTTTTTTTTTTTTTTTTTTTACCATCACTAATGATTCTACTCCCCTAAAATTATGACACTATCTTGTCCAATACAGCATTTTCCAAGCAGGAAGAAATTAACATTTAAAATATGCTATAAAATTACCACAGTATATTATTTATTATTTCTCTTAAAAGCTTTGCCGTGTATCGACACATATTTTTTTATTTTTTTATATGATGCTAGAAGAAGAATTTTATTTGCATCTGATGTGTAAAATACAGTTAAATGTGTGAGTTGGTTTATGTCTAAGCTGAGCTGCATACTGATAATCGCAGCCCTTTGGGGAAATCATTCTTGTACTAAGAGTCACTTTTTTAGCTCTTTCCTGGAGAAAGAGTGGATGATGCTATTTAATTGTATATGTAAAAATGTATCAAGTAGAATGTTAAAAACCCATTTTCAGTGTATAAAAGTCATTGAAATAAGACAAGAAAATTGCTAAATGTATACACCAGATAGCCATTTTAGTGCAGTGTGAGCATTATGGTAGGATTTGCTGGAAGTAAGTACATTCATGTAAGATCATTTTTCATTTTATCATCCTATCATCTCTCAGCAGGAAGCGGGATTTGTTTTCTTACATATTTTACTGCCTTTTGTACTGTTTTTGCAGGCGTATTAAGATTTGTGTTTACACCTTATGGATTTTTAACCCTCCTTAGAACAAATGCTTTTAATCCTTTTTTTTTTTTATCAAATGATCAGTGTATGTAATTATAAGTAGGCAATTTGTTGGATGTGACTCTGAGATGCCAGACAAAGGAACAATTGTCAGCATATTGTATGCAGTGAGCTATAACAAGCAAGACTTTGAGATCTCGGGGGTTAGACAAATCTACTTTGTACTACAAGTGCAAACTACAAGTGCAAAGTTCACTTGGAAGTGCAGTCGCTGTAGATCTGAGTGGGACATGCAAGGAAAATAAAAAACATAATTTTAGCTTGCACATGATTGGATCATAAAATCAGCAGAGCTTCCCCTCTTTTCAGATCTTCCGCTTATAGTGACTGCACTTCCAAGTGCACTTTCAGTGTAGTTTGCACTTGTAGTGCAAAGTGGATTTGCCTTTCATAAATAACCCCAATGTGTTATCTCCTTAGCTCTGTATTTTTGGCAATTTATGCCTACCATACTAACCATTGTAAAAAATAAACATGATTATTATCAATGTTGTTGGTATTATTAACCACTTCCATACCAGGCACTTATAAACCTTCCCGCCCAGACCAATTTTTAGCTTTCAGTGCTGTTGCACTTTGAATGACAATTGCGCGGTCATGCTACACTGTACCCAAACTAAGGGCCAGATTCAGAAAGCCCTTACTCCGGTCTATCTCGTGTTAGACTGGAGTACTTTCAAATTACGCGCATCGTTTCATTAGACTGAAGCCTCAAACCATGATACGACGGCTTCGGGCTTCAATCTGACTGGTTTACGTGTTCGTACGCCTTCGGATCTACGCTGCAATAATTTTGCGGCCGCTGGGTGGAGTTCCCATCGTTTTCCGCGTCTCGGGGTATGCAAATGAGCATTTTCCGACTAACCACAAAGTTACGAGCGTCGTTCGCAATCTCTTACGGCATCTGTAGTCATCTTTTTGCCGCGTAAAGTTATTCCAGCTTTTATCTGGTCTAGTTTTAGACAGCCCATGTTAAGTATGGCCGTCGTTCCCGCGTCGAATTTCAACGTCTTTTTTTATTTTTTACGTAAGTCGTCCGGGAATAGAAATGTACGTAAGCGACGCTACTGAAACAAAAAATGACGTAACGAGGTTCTTTCGCGCAATGCACGGCGGGAAATTTCTGAACGGAGCATGCGCAGTTCGATCGCCGTGGGGACGCGCCTAATTTAAATGCTTCACGCCCCCTAATCGCGTATTTCGATTCCGCCGCGAGAAATACACTACGTCGCCGTACCTTACGGGCCGTAATCTACCTGAATTTGTCGTAGAGCCAGGTAAAATACGGCGGCGTAGTGTATCTCTGATACTCTGGGCCAGGGCAATTGTACCTGAATCTGGCCCTAAATGTTTATCATTTTGTACCCACAAATAGAGCTTTCTTTTGGTGGTATTTGTTCACCTCTGGGATTTTTATTTTCTGCAAAAAATATAAAAAAATTACCGAAAATTTAGAAAAAATATGTTTTATTTGTTTCTGTTATAAAACATTGTAAATAAGTACATTTTCTCCTTTACTGATGGGCACTGATGGTACTGCACTGATGGGCACTGATAAGGCAGCACTGATTGGCATCCATTGCGGCACTGATTGCATTCATTATTTGTGTCATTCCTGGTGGTCTAAAGTGGCATACCTTTGTTTTACAGTGGTCCAGTTTTACAGTGTTTTACAGTGGTCACCCCTGGTGGTCCAGTGGGCATCCTCGAGGGGGGGGGGCTGTGCTGATAATCGATCAGCACAAACTCCCCCTGTCAGCAGAGCAGCCGATCGGCTCTCCTCTACTCTACTGCAACAACAATCGCTGTGATGTGCGCCCCCAATGTAATCCTGTAATTTTTCGTATTACAGGACTACAAAATAAAAAGGGCATCATTCTGAGCCAATCAAGGAATGCTGCTTTGCACATTGCTGTTAACCGCTTGCCGCTCGGCGTACACAGATATACGTCTGCAGCATTGCACGGGCAGGCAAAATAATGTATATATATATGTCCCCTTTAAGAAGCCAGCATTGTGCACACATGCTCACCGCCGGCGGCGTGAGCGCGCGCCAGCCGTGAGCTCCGTGACTCTGACTGCGTATCCCGTGGACTCGATGTCCGCGGACATACCCGCGATCTTATCACGGTGAGCATGAATGGGGAAATGCTGATGTAAACAAGCATTTCCCCAGTCTTCCTAGTGACATGACAGTGACCACAACTTCCTGTAACCAGAAGCAGTGATCGCTGTCCTGTCACACACAGCCCATCCCCCCTACATTTAGAAGCACTCCCTAGGGCACACCTAACCCCTACAGCGCCACCTAGTGGTTAACCCCTTCACTGCCAGTGTCATTTTCACAGTAATCAGTAATCAGAACTGTCGCGGTAGAAATTACAATGGTCCCAAAAATGTGTCAAAAGTGTCCGATGTGTCCGCCATAATGTAGCAGTCACGATAAAAATCGCTGACTGCCGCCATTACTAGTAAAAAAAAATATTAATAAAAATACCATAAAACTATCCCCTATTTTGTAGATGCTATAAGTTTTGCACAGACCGATCAATAAACGCTTATTCCTTTTTTTTTTTTTTTTTTTTACTAAAAATATGTAGAAGAATATGTATCGGCCTAAACTGAGGAAAAAAATTAAATGATGGCCAGATTCACATACATCGGCACATATTTACGCTCGTCTCGGCGCAGAGAGGCAAGCATGGAATTCACAAACAAATGCTCCCAACTCTGCGCTGGCGTAGCGTATAGGCGTAAGCCGACATAAGTGAAAGTAGGTGGAAGTGGGCTGGAAGTGGGCGTGATCCATGTTAATGAAGCGTGACCCCATGCAAATAATGTGCCGGGCGCCAGACAAGTACTTAAAATGAACTGCGCATGTGTCGGGACATGGACGTATCCCCGTGTGCATGCGTACAACCACGTCGAAACCACTGCCTAAGATACGCCGGATTACTGTGTACGCCGTGAACGTAACCTACGCCCAGCCAGACCCACGTCGGCCCATATTCACAGACGTCCAACGTACAATACGTAGGCTTGTGTTCTCTGGTCCATACCTTTGCATGGGCTGCGCCTCATCTATGGGGAATAACTTTACGCCGAACGTAAAACTTACGCAAACCGCTTAAATCATGCGCCGGGCGCAAGTAAGTTTGTGAATCGGCGTATCTCCTTCATTTGCATATTTTAATAGAAAATCAATGGGAAAGCCAAATGCGTCCAGCGTAAATATGCGCCCACTCTACGCCGGCGTAAGCAAGTTACGTCGGTGGGATGAAGTCTGTTTTTAGGCGTATCTTGATTTGTGGGTCCGGCGCACAGATACAACGGCGCATATTTGTACTTACGCGGCATATCTGGAGATAAGCCGGTGCAAGTGCTTTGTGAATCCGGGCCTATATATTTTTGGGGATATTTATTTTAGCAAAAAGTTAAAAATATTGATTTTTTTTCAAAATTGTCACTCTATTTTTGTTTAGAGCGCAAATAATATAATCCGCAGAGGTAATCAAATACCACCAAAAGAAAGCTCTATTTGTGGTAAAAAAGGACGTAAATTTTGTTTGGGAGCCACATCGCACGACCGCGCAATTGTCAGTTAAAGCGACGCAGTGCAGAATCGCAAAAAGTGGCCTGGTCTTTGACCAGCAAAATGGTCCGGGGCTTAAGTGGTTAAAAAACACTTGATGCTCTCTGACAAGAGGAGTGGCTGGAACAATAGTCTGGATTAAAGCAATATATGTATTGCTGCCTCTTCATTTTGTACAAAGTTCCAAGAAATCTATTGCCTGCTAGGTTCCTGCATCACAAAACTGTCTGAACAGAATTACAAATCCTTGATAGTAAAGCTAGTTTTACCTAAAGGAGGAAATCTGAATACAGGCAACTGCCTATTTTGCATTCATACTTTTTATTAACCATTCTGTTAGTTTTTAACCTATTACAAGGGAAGTAATGTGGACAGTGAACACTCAGTTCTTGCTACTATGGGACCCTTGAGGCCGCGTATACACACGATCAGGCCGGTCCGATGAAACTGGTCTGCAGACCAGTTTCATCGGACCAATTCGATGGTGTGTATGGCCTATCGGACCGTTGTCTGTCGGACCAAAGTTTTAAAACTTGCTTTAACCACTTGACCACTGGGCACTTAAACACCATTCCTAACCAGACCAATTTTCAGCTTTCGGTGCTCTCACAATTTGAATGACAATTACTCAGTCATACAACATTCTACCCATTTGAAATTTGTGTCCTTTTTTTTCACACAAATAGAGCTTTCTTTTGGTGGTATTTGATCACCTCTGGGTTTTTTATTTTTTGCGCTATAAAAGAAAAACGACTGAAAATTCTGTAAAAAAAAAAAAAAAAATCTTGTTTCTGTCATATTAGCAGGTTATTTCTCACACACAGCATATGCATACCACAAATTACACCCCAAAACACATTCTGCTATTCCTCCCGAGTATGGCGATACCCCATGTGTGGGACTTTTACACAGCGTGGCCACATACAGAGGCCCAACATGCAGGGAGCACCATCAGGCGTTCTGGAACACCCGGGCCAATTCTGACATTTCTCTCCTACATGGAAAAATCATCATTTATTTGCTAGAAAATTACATAGAACCACAAACATTATATATGCTTTTTTAGCAAAGACCCTAGAGAATACAATGGCGGCCGTTGCAACTTTTTATCGCGCACTGTATTTTCGTAGAAATTTTTTGAACGCGTGTTTTTAAAAAAAAACAGTTTTGTGCTAAAAAAAAAAAAAAACAGAAAAGTTAGCCCAATTTTTTTTCATAATGTGAAAGATGACGTTACGCCGAGTAAATAGATACCCAACATGTCACACTTCAAAATTGCGCACGCTCATGGAATGGTGCCAAACTTTGCTACCTAAAAATCCCCATAGGCGAGAGTATTTGGGTATTGCAGAGTATTTGGGTATTGCAGAGTATTTGGGTATTGCAGAGTATTTGGGTATTTCAGGGTATCGCACAGGGTATTGCGGTATTGGGGTACTGAGGTATTGGGGTATTGGGGTACTGGAGTATTGGGGCACTGGAGTACTGCAGAGTATTGGGGTACTGGAGTACTGCAGAGTATTGGGGTACTGGAGTACTGCAGAGTATTGGGGTACTGGGGTACTGCAGAGTATTGGGGTACTGGGGTATTGCAGAGTATTGGGGTACTGCAGAGTATTGGGGTACTGCAGAGTATTGGGGTACTGTGGTACTGCAGAGTATTGGGGTACTGGGGTACTGCAGAGTACTGGGGTACTGCAGAGTATTGGGGTACTGCAGAGTATTGGGGTATTGGGGTACTGGGGTATTGCAGAGTATTGGGGTACTGGGGTATTGCAGCGTATTGGGGTACTGGGGCATTGCAGAGTACTGGGGTACTGGGGTATTGTGGGGTACTGGGTTAATGCAGGGTACTGGGGTATTGTGGGGTACTGGGGTAATGCAGGGTACTGGGGTATTGTGGGGTACTGTGTGTTGTAGTATATGTAGTAATATGTTGGGTGTTACTTATATAATATATATATAAATATTATATATATATTATATTATGTGAGTCCAAGATTGACCAGGCGAAACCTTAGTAACCACATTAGTTTCACATCAAAAGAGAAAGGACAAAGAGAAGGATATAGGCACGTTAAGAGACAATTGTCTGTTGTCAAGTAGCCAACTGGACAGGATGAGCTCTTGCTTACACATCAAACAGATACTTGTCCATTATCAAATGGACAAAGAGTAGGATATAGGAAGTTATTTTTTCACATCAGACCTGTAATTCACATTAAGAGACGCTTGTCTATTGTCAAATAGTCAACTGGACAGGATGAGCTCTTGCTTACATATCAAACCATTTCTTAGGCCACAGGTAATCGAATTACTTATTAAAGAGAGCTAATTGGTATGCAAGGATGTATGCTAGTTGGCTCCCTAATACTAATTGTTGACTCCTGCTGGGAGTGACATCTACCTGACGATCTGCAAGACAAGACGCTGGGTCATGTCTTTCAGATCAAAGACGGCCAATCAAATTGTCAGCTATTCAGTGAAAAGGATATTTATTCTGTAAGTCAGCTTGGACATCCGGGTCACGGCACCAATGTAGTAATTCATAAAATGTGTATGTTAGACTTCATATCAATGTAGTGATATCATGTCCAGAGAAGGCATTCAATGGATCTTCCCATACAGAACAAAGTTCCACAGTTCGAATCCGGGTCACGGCACCAATGTAGTCTTCAGATATTTTAGCGTGTATTGTCTATCGTATAGTGTCTAGTATGATGTTAGTAGATTGTTCTGGCAGCTAAACACCAGGTCCTCCAGAGAAAACGCATTTATTTCAGCAACTACAATACAGAATAGTCCAACGTCCACAGATGATACAAAAAATCCAGCAGGGTCATTCAGATTTCTACCTGCGCCCCCATACTCATACAGAGAGTACCTTCTCTCTGACAAGATGACCCGAATGTCCAAGCTGACTAACAGAATAAATATCCTTTTCACTGAATAGCTGACAATTTGATTGGCCGTCTTTGATCTGAAAGACATGACCCAGCGTCTTGTCTTGCAGATCGTCAGGTAGATGTCACTCCCAGCAGGAGTCAACAATTAGTATTAGGGAGCCAACTAGCATACATCCTTGCATACCAATTAGCTCTCTTTAATAAGTAATTCGATTACCTGTGGCCTAAGAAATGGTTTGATATGTAAGCAAGAGCTCATCCTGTCCAGTTGACTATTTGACAATAGACAAGCGTCTCTTAATGTGAATTACAGGTCTGATGTGAAAAAATAACTTCCTATATCCTACTCTTTGTCCATTTGATAATGGACAAGTATCTGTTTGATGTGTAAGCAAGAGCTCATCCTGTCCAGTTGGCTACTTGACAACAGACAATCGTCTCTTAACGTGCCTATATCCTTCTCTTTGTCCTTTCTCTTTTGATGTGAAACTAATGTGGTTACTAAGGTTTCGCCTGGTCAATCTTGGACTCACATAATATAATATATATATAATATTTATATATATATTATATAAGTAACATCCAACATATTACTACATATACTACAACATATTCCCCCACTTGGATCGGTTCTAATTACAAGAACTGATCCATAATTCAAACAACAAACCGCTCAGACCTCCCTGGCTCTTAAGATTGAAGCCATATCTAGATCTTCCTTACTTTTCTGAATTATTCTTAATTGTCTTCTACCACAACAATATAAACCAAATAAAAAACATATTACTACATATACTACAACACTGTGGGGTACTGGGGTAATGCAGGGTACTGGGGTAATGCAGGGTACTGGGGAATTGTGGGGTACTGTGGGGTACTGTGGTAATGCAGGGTACTGGGGTAATGCAGGGTACTGGGGGATTGCAGGGTACTGGGGGATTGCAGAGCTGGGATGTTTTGAGGGATGGCTGGATCTGTGACTGCATTTGTCACAGATCCAGCCACAGCTCAGCCGCTGACACCCCGCTCCCCCCCCTCTCCTCGCACACTGTACCGAACGGTACAGAGAGCAGAGGGAGGAGAGGGAGGAACCGGCGTCATCAAATGACGCCGGTTTGTTTACAAGTGATCGCGCCGTCATTTGACGGCGTGATCACGTGGTAAACGGCCTCTATCAGCGGCAATTTACCGTGATCCGTAATGCGCCGGGTCTTCTAGACCCGGCGATCATGGACACTTTCGCGAGCGCGTCCCAGGGGACGCGCAATCGCGAAAGTGAAGGACGACGTCCCAGGGACGTCGTGTCAAAACTACTCGACCGCGCTGTAGCAGTATTTTCGCTATAGCGCGGTCGGCAAGTGGTTAAAATCTGTCCGACGTACACCTGTCTGTCGGACAGATTCGATGGTTAGTACGCCAAAGCATCGGACCAAAAACCCGCGCATGCTCAGAATCAAGTCGACGCATGCTTGGAAGCATTGAACTTCGTTTTTTCAGCACGTCGGTGTGTTCTACATCACCACGTTCTGGTCTGATCAGATTTTTGGTCCGATGGTGTGTTCACACATCAGACCATCAGACCACTTCAGCCTGGTCTGATGAAAACGGTCCGTCGTACCAGTTTCATCGGACCGGTCAGATCGTGTGTACGTGGCCTAACAGGCACATTTATGGCACAAAGGGGGTTATATATATATATATATATATATATATATATATATACAGTACAGACCAAATGTTTGGACACACCTTCTCATTCAAAGAGTTTTCTTTATTTCCATGACTATGAAAATTGTAGAGTCACATTGAAGGCATCAAAACTATGAATTAACACATGTGGAATTATATACATAACAAAAAAGTGTGAAACAACTGAAAATATATGTCATATTTTAGGTTCTTCAAAGTAGCCACCTTTTGATTTGATTACTGCTTTGCACACTCTTGGCATTCTCTTGATGAGCTTCAAGAGGTTGTCACCTGAAATGGTCTTCCTAAAGTCTTGAAGGAGTTCCCAGAGATGCTTAGCACTTGTTGGCCCTTTTTCCTTCACTCTGCGGTCCAGCTCACCCCAAACCATCTTAAATGGGTTCAGGTCCGGTGACTGTGGAGGCCAGGTCATCTGGCACAGCACCCCATCACTCTCCTTCTTGGTCAAATAGCCCTTACACAGTCTGGAGGTGTGTTTGGGGTCATTGTCCTGTTGAAAAATAAATGATGGTCCAACTAAAAGCAAACCGGATGGAATAGCATGCCGCTGCAAGATGCTGTGGTAGCCATGCCGGTTCAGTATGCCTTCAATTTTGAATAAATCCCCAACAGTGTCACCAGCAAAGCACCCCCACACCATCACACCTCCACCTCCATGCTTCACGGTGGGACCCCGGCATGTAGAGTCCATTAGTTCACCTTTTCTGCGTCGCACAAAGACACGGTGGTTGGAACCAAAAATCTCAAATTTGAACTGATCAGACCAAAGCACAGATTTCCACTGGTCTAATGTCCATTCCTTGTGTTCTTTAGCCCAAACAAGTCTCTTCTGCTTGTTGCCTTTCTTTAGCAGTGGTTTCCTAGCAGATATTCTACCATGAAGGCCTGATTCACACAGTCTCCTCTTAACAGTTGTTCTAGAGATGTGTCTCTTGCAAAAGGTGGCTACTTTGAAGAACCTAGAATCTGACATATATTTTCAGTTGTTTCACACTTTTTTGTTATGTATATAATTCCACATTTGTTAATCCATAGTTTTGATGCCTCCAGTGTGACTCTACAATTTTCACAGTCATGAAAATAAAAAAAACTCTTTGAATGAGAAGGTATGTCCAAACTTTTGGTCTGTACTGTATATATGGGGTATGCATATATATATATATATATATATATATATATATATATATATATTTTATATATATATATATATATATATATATATATATATATATATATATAATGTATGTAATTTTAATAAAATAATAGTTACCATGTCTTTGTTTTCTAATTGTATCTCAAATTCCTGAGAGAGCTTATCTACACCACATATGTTTTCCTGTTTAGCATGCTATATAATTTAGGTGTAGTGATAATGTATTGTTTTGGGTCACCTCATATCAGTTCATCTAAGAAAGAAAGGTTATGGGCTTGCAAACGACCATGACAAAGGCTAAGTAAACTTAATAAATGCTACAAAGAAACAACAGCCATTAAAGAACTTAGCGCTGAATTAAAGAGCTTCTCAATGACCATGAAGGGCATGTAAGCAACCCAACCCGGCAATTATATTCCTTTCCTGGTCAGCATATTTTTTTTCTATACCTTTTCAGATTAAATTACTTAACTGAATCACCAAAAAAAAAACTATTTTTTGCAGTAATGAACAAGAATTAGATATTCTCTGTAGCAACATAGGTTTCTCATTAATAACAGGAATTTCCCACACAAACCTAAGTGGAACTTCATTACAATTTATTGTAAGGTTAATAACTGAACAGGGACCTTTATGTAAAATTACTGCGTAATTATCTGGAAACATTTCATGGTAAAATGAATAAAGAAAACACCGGAGCACAAGGAAGGTTCTTGAGAACAGTTTTAATAAATAATGTGACAAAAAAATTATGTTTTTGGATTATCTGATCCTCAGTATGCAAAATTATGGCTAAAAATAAGATGTTTTCTTAAATGAACAATAATAAAAACAATAATCACATGGTTTGTTCCCTTACAATTCTCGATCTTTCAAAGTGTTATTCTTGTTTAAAATAAACATTTTTTTTTAACAAAAGAATTTATTTCACTTCTGGTTCTTTGAGACCTTAAGGCAGCCATGTTAATAAAAAAATAAAAAAAACAAAGAAACAAAACAAAATAAAAAAGTATATGCTTTAGCACCATTGGCAACTTAAGGTTCACAATATAAACCAGGTACAACATTCATGAACAGAAAACATCATGTGGTTAATTTAAAGCACGCATGTGCTATTTTGAGGTTGACAGAATTATACAAAATTGTTGAGAAATTGGTTTGTTTTCCATTTCAGTTTATCCAGTTTATACTGTATTTTATACCATGAAAAATTGGATTGATAATTTGTTTATTTATACTACAGTAGGAGGAACTAGGACGCTACATTTTAATACAAAAATATGATAAACAGAGTTCTCCTTGCAGCTTGATAAAAGATGCATTATAAAAAATAAATTTAGGAACACAAAAGTTACATGGATAGACACTGAATTTAATGTTTTTATATGTAGTTAAGTAGTTGTGGAATAAAAACAAAACGTACAATCCGGGCGTTATTTAATTGTTCAAATTATTAGTGTGTCTTTTTTATTAAAATTAAAAAAAAAGGAAAGAATTGTCTTTTTTATCATACTAAAATTTCAATGTCTTTTAGACCAAAACTGCACATGTGTAGCTATTTTCAGATGCTTTTTATATCCAAAATGGATAAAGTTTTCTTTTTTTTATTGTCAAGTTCCTTACTATGGCATAAATAAATATTAAAAGATGCACTATAAGCATTTTTGTCACTACTGACTGACCCCAGAGAGGCACAATTCCTTTGGAGAAAGATTAGAAATGATTCTTTCTAGAGATACATTTTTTTTGTCAGTAATGATATTAAACACAGACTTAACTATTCATGAAGACATAGACAGAACCAAATGTTTCACCATTGGCTATCTTTTCAAACAGTATGACAATAAATTCAGCATTATTGAAATGCATTAACAAAAATAATAATAACAATAATGATTTTCCAACATTTTCAATAAACAAAAAAAAGATTAATAGTTGCAATGGTTTAAAAATAAAGTTTAGTGATTGTGCTTTTAAAACCAACAAAACAGTGCATTACAAAATAACCATATCAAATCAAATTTCCTGACGTGGCACTTTTCTTTTCTCAGCGGGACTGACTCTGCGAAGAGGCGCCATCCGATAAATAACCAGAGAGGGTTAGCAGTTTTTTTTAACTTGGTGTTTTATTACAAATGTTATACTTTTTGTTTTTTCTTCTTTTTTTTCCTACAAATGTTGTTGAATGGAAAAATAAATGATTTTCTGTACGATTTTATTTCTATGAATCCCAAGACCACCAGGCATTTGACTGGCTTGACTTCTGCATGATCAATAGGATGTAATACCAAAGATACTTTTAATGATGGACAATGAAGAAGACAAGTACCACAGAAATGTATGAAAAAGTACATATTTACAATGAAATCACCTCCATACTGCTTTATAAAGTAGGGCAATGGAGGTCAATACTGCTGGACAGTAATTTCAGGTCTACAACGAAAACATCCTGGGTTATATGCATTTTCACTTAATGAAACTTGATGGTCAGTTGTGAAAACATTACAGATGGATTCCCATTGTTTGAGTGGTTGCTCTAGGCTATGGATAGACATTGGTGCTTTGGTGATTTGGGGGCAACGCTCTGCGCTACTTCCCAATGGAGCTTGATAGGCAAGAGTTGTTCTAGGAGAGCTTGGTGGGCAGAAAGCTTACAATTCCAGTCTTTGCACCTTTGGCTGTCTGTTTCTTTAAAGCAGCAGTCTTGGCACCAACACCTTGAGACTTGGCAACCTGCCTTTTTTGGCCGGAGCAATAAAAAGGTGCCTGGATTAAGTGCTGCTTTTAGGGTGCTGGGAGAAACGTCAGGGTGGCCGTATACAAAGAGGGTGTAAACAAGTAAAGCGAAAAAGGTTCTCAGCTGTTATGTGTATAAAATGAACGAGCGTGTACAATCTGATTGCACTGAACAGTATCTCTGGCATAAGGTCTTTCATCTTGAGGCATCTTGAGGAATTTAATATCTGATAGAATCTCCAACATCTCCATCTTTAGCTTTCAACTTTCTGTTTCCTGTAAAGCAAAATGACACAAATGGTTTGAACATATATTTCTCTCCAACTAATCTTCACTATCAGTTTTCCCCAAGTAGTTTTAATGCCCTTACAAAAACAACATAATATTTCAGTTCCTGGGGATAGCCAATTCATTTTTACTAATGAAAGCAACCATGATAAAAAAATCTATGTTTATAAAGTATGATTTATAGGGTTGAAGAAAATACAATAAATAACAGTGGAGGCTGCATTTAAAATCAGGAAATTAAATTGAAACAGAAAAAATAACTTATTCTATGAGGCTTTAAAGAATAGCTCAATTCTATGCACATTTGTAAAACAACAATTAAGCTTAAAGGGGTTGTAAAGGATTTTCATTTTACCTAAATAGCTTTCTTTACCTTAGTGCAGTCCTCCTTCACTTACCTCATCCTTCCATTTTGCTTTTAAATGTCCTTATTTCTTCTGAGAAATGCTCACTTCCTGTTTTTCTGTCTGTAACTACACACCGAAATGCGAGGCTTTTTCCCTAGTGTGGAGAAAGCCTCTTGAGGGGGGAGGGGATGAGCAGGCAAGTCAGGACACTCTCTACTTTGCAGATAGAGAAAGTAGCTGTGTGTTAGTGGGCATCCTGACCCTCCTGCTCACCCCCTCCCCCTTAAGAGGCTTTCTCAACACCAGGAAGAAAACCTCGCATTACAGTGTGTAGTTACATACAGAAGAACAGGAAGTGAGGATTTCTCAGAAGAAATAAGGACATTTAAAAGCAAAATCGAAGGATGAGGTAAGTGAAGGAGGACTGCACTAAGGTAAAGGAAGCTATTTAGGGAAAAAAATGTTTTTCTTTTGCAACCCCTTTAACCACTTGATACCCGCCCACCGTCATATGACATCCAAAACAGGAACCTGTTATCCGGGGTGGATGTCATATGATGGCCTGGACTTTGCGGGGGGGATATCTCAATAATGCTTGCACCCAGAGGCATCATTGAGATATAATTTTTTAGCGGCGGCGATCGTGCGCACCGTAAGAAAGATCATAGCGGCGGTTCCGCTGCTAGATCGTTCTTACAGGCGGCGGGGGGGACATCCCCCCCTCCCGCCGCCATCCGGTGCTTCTCTTAGGCCGCGTACAGACGATGAGACATGTCCGCTCAAACATGTCCGACGGACCGTTTCCAGCTGACATGTCTCATCGGATTTTGGGCCGATGGCGTGTACACACCATCGGACGAAAATCCACTCGGGCTGAGGATGCGGTGACGTGGCGCTGACGTTGACGCCGCCACGTCACCACTCCAGAAAGTAAAATACTTTGAATGGATTCGAAGCATGCGGGGGATTTCTGTCCGCTGGTTAGGCGTACTAACCAGCGGACATGTCGGACGGACAGATTTGTCCGCTGGACAAACCTGTCCGCTAGGTCGTTACACACGATCGGATATGTCCGCTGAAACTGGTCGGCGGACCAGTTTCAGCAGATAAATTTGATCGTGTGTACGAGGCCTTAGAGTTTAAATTCTGTTTGACTTACTTTAAGTCCAGTGCACTTGACCATATATATATAAATATATGGTCTTTTCATTGGGTCAACTGATTCAAATAAATGACACCTTACTCCTGGTGCCAGAGGAACTGGGGGTAGGAGAGAATGGTCTACAATCTACTTTGACAGCTAAACCTAGTAATTGCATAAAAAAAACCATTTAAGGGGTCTCGCATGCGGGTTCAAATATCTAAAGATATATTCAGGCCCCTGCATTTATTTTCCCTGGCAGTATAATAACCATTGCAAGCCCAGATGTACCTCAATTTCATCTTCATCAACTGTACGCTCATATGACCCTAAAAGCTGCATCTCTGCTGCATTTCTTCTTCCTGGTGGTTGATCTGTTCTTCGTCTTCCACCCGAACCTCTCGAAGACATAGAGCTGGAGGAGCTAGGATCTCTAGGATTATTTGATGTGGGGAATGTTGGTTTACAATACGGGAAGATATCCTCTGTGGAAGACAATACATATTAATTCAAATTGTGTGAAGAATAGGAACTAAGAAATTCCAAAAAACCGCCCATGGAATTTGGAATTACCCCAAAGAGTGACAAACACAAGGATACATAATTAAAGGAAAGAAGATAACTCCCCATATTACAAGTTATTAATAACTATAACAATGAAAACAAAACAATACTCATCAGGTTGGATTCAACTTTGCATATAAACCATCCAACTTGTTTATTGTCAAAGCTTAATTGAACAAGCTGAAGTTAGAATCTGATTGGCTACCATGCACAGCTGCACCAGATTTTGTACTGTCCAGTTTTAGTAAATCAACCCCACTGTGTTGATGTGCAATTTTTACCACCTTGCATTATTTGAGCTTTTTTTTAGGCTGGGTTCACACCTATGTGAACTGAATGCGGCTTCAGTCTCTTAATTCAGTTATGGCCACATGAACAATGGCTGTAACGACTCATATACTGGCCTCCCATATATCCCCAGTGGTGTAGCCACCCCTCTGAGCTCTTTTTCTCTAAGTAGGTGTGGAATCTGACTATTTGTTGTTGAAGACTTCAAAATGTACAACAAAAATGCAAAGAGCGAATGGGCTGGCTTTTTTCAGCCACCCATAGTGATTTGTGGCTTGGACCTTACTGTAGAGATCTTATTGCCAGAGTCCTTATAAGAGATAATAAACCACAGGGTGGTTTAAACTGCTGCAGTCCAACTTATTTCAAAACATTATTTTTAGGTGGCATTTACCAACCCTCCTCTGAACATGTTCCAAAAAGGTCATTCTGCTAGCTGAAAGCACTAGTGTCTGTTTCAGTATTAGCACAAATATTGAATAATGAGTACCGGTATATAAAAAATTACTTACCTTGTAATTGAGAGTTTTTTGTTGGCGTGCCATCTTTCTTTCCTAGTTTCCCTCGTTTCATTTTCCCATCAATTTGTTGCTCTAGAGATTCCCTCCTTTCTCCTGAATTTGTCCGGACTTCAGCTTGTTGCCTGTTATCCGCTCCATCCCTTCCTCTGTAGTTGGGGCCTTTTCTCTCTGCCGGCCTGTCTAGTCTTTGCTCTGTAGGCATATACTTTTGTGGCATCCCAGAACGCACATCAAGCAGGGCTCTGGATGGTCCAGTCGGAGATTTAATGGCAGGAGGTGGCAATGGTGGAGGTGGTAAATCTAAACAAAAGATAAATGAGTTTCATGTCAAATTATTACATATTGTAATGGCTGTATGCATTTCAAATATCTATCAGAAACAGTGTTGGTGGATTTGCTGGCATTTGCAAGAAGATGAATCATGATTAGTACACCATGATGGTCGGTAAATTTTATGTTTAACCACTTAAGACCCGGACCTTTAGGCAGCTAAAGGACCCGGCTAGGTTTTGCGATTCGGCACTGCGACGCTTTAACAGACAATTGCGTGGTCATGCGACGTGGCTCCCAAACAAAATTGGCGTCCTTTTTTTCCCACAAATAGAGCTTCCTTTTTGTGGTATTTGATCACCTCTGCGGTTTTTATTTTTTGCGCTATAAACAAAAATAGAGCGACAATTTTGAAAAAAATGCAATATTTTTTTCTTTTTGCTATAATAAATATCCCCCAAAAATATATAAAAAAATTTTTTTTCCTCAGTTTAGGCCGATACGTATTCTTCTAATTATTTTGGGTAAAAAAAATCGCAATTAGCATTTATCGGCTGGTGTGCGCAAAATGTATAGCGTTTAGAAAATAGGGGATAGTTTTATTGCATTTTTATTATTTCTTTTTTTTACTACTAATGGCGGCGATCAGTGATTTTTTTCATGACTGCAACATTATGGCAGGCACTTCGGACAATTTTGACACATTTTTGGGACCATTGTCATTTTTACAGAAAAAAATGCTTTTAAAATGCATTGTTTATTGTGAAAATTGTGAAAATGACCATTGCAGTTTGGGAGTTAACCACAAGGGGGCACTGAAGGGGTTATGTGTGACCTGATGTGTGTTTACAACTGTAGGGGCGTGTGGCTGTAGGTGTGACATCATCGATTGTGTATACCTATCCTAAGGAATCACACGATCGATGACGCCGCCACAGTGAAGAACGGCGTCATCGGCGAACGGGTCCCGTGGTCCTGATCACGGAGCTTCGGATCGGGTCGTGGGCGCGTGCCCGTGACCCACGACTGGGCACTAGCACAGGATGTACCTGTACGTGCATGTGCCCAGCTGTGCCATTCTGCCGACGTAAATGTGCAGGAGGCGGTCCTTAAGTGGTTAAAGGGTAACTCCACTTTTGTGGGGGGAAAAAATAGCAAATAAAGAAAAAATAATATAGCACATATAATTGTGACACTAATCATATTGTAATTGAAAGTTATTCAAAATGACCTTTCCTTTTCAATCTGCAGCTCTGTAATTTTCTGAAAATGCAATGCAATATGGCTACCTGGAATTGTTCTGTACACGGAATATGTACTGACCACTCCCCTGAAACATAATTTCCTGCTTGTGTGATTGGCTCACCAATTTTCCCAGAAATCTGCACTAAGATACGAGGCAGATTTCAGGCATCCCCTGCAACCAACATTTTTTTTTGGAGAGATACTTTCAATAGGAACCTGTCTAAAGTTATGCAGGCTCAGCAGATTTCCTCATTAGTGCCCTGCTGCTGCCACACCTGATTTATTTTAATTTTTTGTGTGCTTGTGTGTTGTCCAGCATACAAATGATTATGAATTTATTTCTATATTCAGTTTCCGTTCCTATATACTATAGCCCAATGATTGAATATTGAGCGGATTGATTGTGCACGGTTTCTAAGGCAAGCTATGGCGACATTTGATTCTATAGATACTCAAATAGTCTGCTTTTAAATACCTATATGTGGATTAAAGTTGGCCCAAAGTGGTGAGAGTTGCCCAATATTAAATGTTAATATTTATTAACATTTTTATCTGCATCCAATTTCAGTATCAAAGCTTTTATACTTATTAATTTTGCATTTATTGATTGTACAACTACATACTCTGATTGTGATTGGCTATTTAATCACTCTAATGTGACTTTAATGTGAATATTTGCTGAACTATATATATATATATATATATATATATATATATATATATATATATATATATATATATATATACACATATATATATATATATATATATACATGTTGTTCCATTCCCTATTTATTGTCTTTATTACTTTCAGCATTACCTGTACAGCTCCTGATGAAGCTCGAATAGTGCGAAACATGAAGAGCAATCCGGCACAGGTTTTCGGCTCTTTGTTGAGCATATTATGTCCTTTGGGATGGCTATTTGTGTTTACATTTTACATTTTAAAAATGTGTTTTTTACTATGTTTATATGACTTATTTAATTAGACACCTCTAAAAGTCCCAGGGTTGTTTACCCTCTCCCCATTTTCTCTCCATATATTATATATGGGATGTGGTGTCGTGATTTGATTAGCTGTGTCCCACAATTAGTTTCCTCTGCCACACCTGATAGTTAATTATGAAACCACTGTCATTAGACCCACTCGGTACAGAGGCACAGACAAACACACAATGATTTCTTCAGAATAACAAAAAGTAGGAATCTGCAACTAAGTATGTTATACTCATTGCAATGTACATAGATCACCCAGAGGGGATTTTTTTTCTCTCAACAAAAGTGGATCAGTACATTGCACACTTAACCTAGTCCTTAAATGTAACACTGTATCCCTAGTATTTAAAGCGGTAGTACAAAAAAAAATAAGCCTCCATGCAAGGTAAAGGCATAATAGTTTATGCTAGCATATTATGAAAGTCTTAGCTTGAAATGAATCCCTCCAGGATGTGTTGTAACTGCTGCAGAGGCTTCTACACACTATTGATTTGTCCACAAAGTAAAGTTTCTCTTGGTAAACTGACCACTGAACAGTGTGGTGTTTTATGGAATGTATGTCAGTATCTGTCAGGCTGTGTGCTAGTTTTAGAGTATTACAGGAATATTAGACCAATAAATGACTAAAGATATCTGGACTGACCTTGGAATAAGGTGACCTATAAAAATGTATTCAGTCAGCAACCTTGTTCATTTATACAGTGAAATGTAATATCCCTATGATTTACAGTAGAGGATGCAATATTGCCTATTTGTATATTATTATGGTTATTAGATGCATTGAATGTATGTTTGTAGTGTCCAATTATGAACTTGGCATAGACTCAATCACTAAAATCCCACAGAAGCTTTTTATAGTTAGGGCTTGAAGACACTTTTGTTTTCACAAGCCTATAGATAGAGACCTGCCCTTCCAAGCCCTTATCAGGACGCTGCCTTAATCCTAGGCTGCGGTCCATTGTCAGGGAGTAGGGATAGGCTTGCTGTGCCCTGACACCCCCCCCCCTTCTTTTTATATTTCTGTTTTTTTTTTTTTTGTTTGTTTTTTTAGCTTGTTGGTAAGCGCTTAGACGCGAGTATCACAACTTGCATTTGGCGCTCTATAAGTATTTAATCCAATCCAATCCAATCCAATCCAAGGTTTTATTAAAGGCATTTTTTTAAATTAAAATAATAAACATGTTATACTCATCTGCGCTGTGCTATGGTTTTGCACAGAGAGGCCCCAAACCTTCTGTTTTGGAGTCCCCATTAGCAATCTTCTCTTCTCCATGTGCCCCCAAAGCAAGCTGTTTGCTATGGGAGCACATAGTGCATGCTTACTCCTGAGCTGTGTGCATCAATGGAACCGTGCTCCATAGACACAAGTAGCATGACTTGGCCACACCCCCACTTCCTCCTCTAAAAAATGTAATTGGCCTGAGTCCCTGTCGGGAAGAGGAAGAGAGGGTATAGAAGAGATGCTACCATGCACAGTCCTGGATTCATTGAGGACTCAGGTAAGTATTTAGAACCACTTTAACTTATTTTTAAATCTACAACTTTCATTAAAATAAATCCCAGCGACCCAGCCATGAAGAGTCTTGTTTAGGTACTTCCTGTTATAGGGTGACAACTATCTCCCAATTGCTCATCTATGTTGTCAACCTGTCACATGTGCCCCTGGTGGTGATTGCAAGCAGCTGTGCCGATGCCACACATTGCATTAACATGGTCCACCATCATCACTATCAGAATATTTGCCCAGAGCAATAATGTGCTGTCAACGATAGAAAAATGTGTGTAAACAGGAAATTTATAAATAGGCTAGAGGAGGTCAGCAGCACTAAGATGGAAGAAGCATATAAACAGGCAAAAATAGAATTTTATAGGAAAAATAAACAATTTGGTAATTGTTCATGATGATTGTACAGCTCAAAATAAATGTTGTCCGGTTAGGGCTTACAGTGGGGAAAATATTTATTTAATCCCCTGCAGATTTTGTAAGTTTGCCCCCCTACAACAAAATTAAGGGTCTATACTTGTTATCATAGGTGTATTTTAAATGATAGAGACAGAATGGCAACCAAAAATACAGAAAAAACACATGATATAAATGTTAGAAATTGAGTTGCAGTTCAGTGAGTAAAATAAGCATTTGATCCCCTACCAACCAACAATAAGTTTGGCTCCCACAGCCTGGCCACAGTATGTGCTCATGTTGTACACAAATTAGTCAAATCGTTATGTGTATAAAAGACATCTGTCCACAGAATCTCTTTCTTCTACTTAAACCACACTATCATGGGCAAGCCCAAAGAGCTGTCATAGGACATCAGGGACAAGATTGTAGACTCACACAAGGCTGGAATGGGCTACAAGACCATCAGTAAGAATCTTGGTATGAAGGAGGCAACTGATGGAGTGATTATTTGTAAATGGAAGAAATACAAAATAACCATCGTTAGCCCTCTGTCTGGAGCTCCATGCAAGATGTTACCTCATGGAGTAAGGATGATCATCAGAAAAGTAAGGAATCAGCCCAAAACTACACAGGAGGAGCTTGTGAATGATCTTAAGGCAGTTGGGACCAAAGTCATCATACAAACCATTGGTAACACAATACGCCACCATGGATTGAAATTCTGCAGCATCCGCAAGCTTCTACTCCTTAAGAAGGCACAGGTCCAGGTACAGGTCAATGAACATATACATGATTCAGAGAAGGCTTGGGATAAAGTAGTATGGTCAGATAAGACCAAATTTGAGCTCTTTGGCATTAAATTGACTTGTTATAGGAAGAAGAAAAATGCTGACTATGATGCCAAGAACACCATTCCTACAGTCAAACATGGAGGTGGAAACATTATGCTTTAGGGCTATTTCTCTGCTAAAGGTATAGACAAACTTTGATGCATTGAGGGGCCAATGAACAGGGTCATGTATTGTAAAATCTTGAATGAGAACCTTCTTCCTTCCACCAGAACACCAAAACCGGGGTTGTGGATCTTCCAGCATGAAAATGACCCAAAACATACCACCAATGCAACAAAGGAGTGGCTCAAGAAGAAGCACATTAAGGTCATGGAGTGGCCTAGCCAGACCTTAATCCTATAGAAAATTAATGGAGGGAGCTGAACCTTCAAGTTGCAGTGACAGTCAATACATTTTAAGGATTTCGGGAAAATCTGTAAAGAAGAGTGGACCAAAATCCCTCTTAAGATGTGTGCAAACCTGGTAACCAACTACAAGAAACTTCTTACCTCTGGGCTTCCCAACAAGGGTTTTTCCATCAAGTACTAAGTCATGTTTTGCTTGGGGATTACAACTCAATTTGTAATGTTTGTATCGTGTTTTTTTCTGGAATTTTGGTTGATATTCTATCTCTATCATTTAAAATACACCTATGATACAAAATTATGGACTCTTCATTTCTTTGTAAGTGAACACACTTACAAAATCTGCAGATGATCAATTTAATATTTTCCCCACTGTACATCTACTTAAAATAATTATGATTTTTGTATTAACTTTAAAAATGTAAAGTTTACTATGGCAACTTCTGTTTGACAAATCACATGGAGACCTGCAGAGCTATGATCATTCTTCTGCAGGATATGTAAGTGCTTGACAAAGAAAGCAAAACAAGGAGTTGTTGCCTTACTTTGCCTTGCAATAATGGCGCTTGTAATATCTAAATGAGCATTAAAATGACTAAAAGCTGAATAAACTGGAAACAGCAGCGACTAATTTGACAGAAATTTGCTATTTATACTTACATTACAGGCCTACTAATTGAAGCGCTGACATTAGGAAGGAGCGGGAGTCTATTTTAGACAATATGCTGAATAAGACACAACTTATATTGATCACATATATCAAATTTACTGTGTTAATGCAGGGTGCATTCTAATGGCCACTAAGGCCAAGCAGCCTTTTTCTGCGTTATTCCTTTTCCAAATGAGGATGGAGATTCAATGAATTTTCATTTGTTTCTTGCCATTTTAATTTTTTTATTTTATGCAAATTGTAAGGCTCAGTTTGCTAAGAAATAAACAGAACAGGGTGAATAAAGGTAAACATAATGTTTTTATAAGGGTGTTAAATTTCCATAAGGTCATTAGGATTATCTCTCTTCCTCTATCAGCCTTTTGTAAAGGGGCATTAAATGCAGAGCTCAATTTGCTTTAGGACTTGTTCACACCAGACTGTTATTCAACACAGGATAATCTCCTTTTTCTGAAAAAAAATCAATATTAATTAATGGACCTTTTTTCACATCTGATGCAATTCACTAATGGGGATTAGGAGAATTGTGCCTCCGGTATCTTGGCCTGTGGACTTTCACTTTACCACCTAGGGAAACCAAAAGGAGTTTCACAACGTGCCTAAAACAGAGCTAAAACACATGCAAAAATGTCTGAACCTCCAACCCCAATTGGATGACATTTAGTTTGCTATTATAGACAATAGCCATATTTTTTTTTTTTCATAAAATACTGTTTTACCTTTTAACCATTCTTTTTTTTTGGCACCTCAGTACAGCTAACTTCCAACAGCCATTTTTAGTTTTAACATTTTATATGTATATAATATATATATTAATATATTTATTGATATATTTATTTGATATTAATATATATTTAATACTATAATGAAGTGTAATACTTAAGTATAATATAATTACAGTAAGTGTTATACTTAAGTATATTAAGTATGACAGACCATGCAGGGGAATAAATTCAATTTATACACTAAAGCCAAAAGCAACAACACTAATGGTTGAAAAGAGCAGCCTAGTGCCAAGGACCAATAGGCAATGTCACTGGTTTTCCACCTCCAGAGTAATAGTTTAGCACGGGTGGCTACATTGGTCTTTGGCAAAAGGGTAGAGGAAATAGGTTGGGGAAGAAAAATAAAGGAGAGGAGAGGCGGGTGAAAAGAAGAAGAGGCAGAAAAGAAGGATGCAACAAAAAAATGGAGAGAAAGGAAAGACCGGAGAGAGAATAAGGTCTCTGTGGGTCCTGGCATTCAGTCTATTTTAAATGACCTGTCTATGAATAGCATTACACAAGTCAGATAAGTTATGAATACTACCTTTTCAGTTTTGTACAAAAAAAAACCTTCAGGATAAAGCTGTCCATAAACATTTGAGGGTGGTTGGATGTGCAAATGCAAACTGATCCCCCTCAAGCTTTTATCCCCTTCAGCTACTTCCTAATACACTCACATGAGGAAACCATGTATGCTCAAGTCAATGGCACATCAGCACCATCTTGTCAGGGGGAAACACAATCAAGATGGGGAATAGCAATCGGACAGCTCAGTAAGTCTTACCTGATTGCTATTCCCCAATATTAAGTCTCAGTAGTGTCTGTAGGTAGCTGAGAGACAATAGATCATCACATATTCAGCCAAAAAATGGTCAAAGACTCATGCTATGTGTACAAGAAAGTGTAAATCGAAAAGGACGCTGAATCCAAATTTGGTTTTGGTTCTCATGGTGTGATAAGTTATGACAAAAGTGTAAAATGACTCAGGCTGTGAAACTCTCTAACATGAAGTGGATAGCAATAGAGTAGCATAGGGAAAAAAAGAAGAGTGTCATACAACAAGTACAGGGGTAAAGGAGTATTTACGTCAAAAACTAACGATAACAAGGCAATGTGTCAGGGGCTTTAACGTTCCCTCTCCATCAGGGATTTACCGGTGAGTGCAGGTTTGAACAGTGCAATGGAATCACATGGGTTAATGAAAGGTGATACAACTTGGGAGTTGGCTGCTTTAATCATTTCCTCCAAAAGTCCTTTAAACCTGGCTATAGGCACCTTCGAATAATTAAACATTTCAATAACTAAACATTTGTAATATCTGCCTAATGGGAAAATGCATCTTAAAAAACTGATGACATGCATTTTTTCCTAACCTGCACAATAATAAACCACATAAACATTAGCCAGCTATTCCCACTGCAATAACCTCCTAAAATCAGATAATCCTGAAACATCTCAGTTTTGCTGACAGTCAGAGTCTGCTGAGGAGCCACCGTGTCCAGGTACACTGTCATGTTTGTGTTAAATGTCCTCTAATCTCAGATATAGGCTCCTGAGCATATACTTAAGGCAAAGAACAGATAATAAAGGCAGACCACTCATTCCAAAATTGCTTGTGCTCTTCCTGCTGTGTGCTTTGTCATTTTTTCCTATCAAGTACCTGCTATTCACGGGCAGGCCAAAAAAAACTGTAAAGCCCTTGTGTAGCCATTGATAAGAATCTATAATATTAAGCTTTCATATGATAATGGAAAATGATGCCCCTCTTTGAAAAATTGCTGACTGGTAATGAAATTCCTAATCAGATTGCTGTTGCTAAGAAGCGGGAGGCGGCAAAGCAAGAGATGCAGGAGACGAGCGTCCCTTCAACAAATTTACTAAGGCTGACAAGATGACAAAAAATAGGAAAACGTACAGAACATAAATTTCCAGCATTGCTTGCAAGCTGTTTTCCTTTGAAAGGCAGAAGAGGAAGGAATGTTGCAGTTTAATATAAAAAAGTGCGCCACCTGAGGCGTTTTCATTAAGGGCTTTTCTCTTCAACCATAATGCTGCTCGTATTTCCCTCGCAGAATTCTTTGGAAAACAAGCATTAACTTTTCAGTGGAGATCAATATTGTGTGTGAAGACATGGAGGGAGATGATTAGGAGCCTTCATATTTACTGTCTCAAATTTATCTTGAAGTAACTCATTATTTAGTGGCTTCACAGCAAGGGCACTTGAGGTGGCAACAGATACATAGAAGACACAGCCCTAATTATATATAAAAAAAAAGATTTGTCTCTTTACCCCTAAGCAAACCCACTGTACATTTTGTTGACCAAGCCTTTAAGGCCTCGTACACACGAGGCAAACTATTTGTTCAAATCGGTCGGACCGACCGATTTGAACAAATCTGTCTGATCGGATTTTGGTTTGCTCGCGTGTACACACGAGCAAACCAAAATCCCCGCCAGCAGACGGCGCGCTGATGTGTCGGTGACGTGGCGGTGACGTTGACGCCGCCACGTCACCGCACCAGGAAGTAAAACACTTCCGCGCATGCGCCGAATCCATTCGGCGGCGGTGCGGGACGACATGTCTGCTGGTAAGTGTACTAACCAGCAGACATGTCGGGCGGACGGATTCCCACCCGATAGATTTCAAAGCATGCTTTGAAATCTGTCGGGTGGCCAAATCCGTCGGCTCGGCCGTACACACGATCGAATCTGTCTGCTGGAACGGTCTAGCAGACCGTTTCCAGCAGACAGATTTGATCGTGTGTATGAGGCCTAAGACTTTAAGTAAGTACTGCACAAAGATGAAATACATAAGGGAGCTGTTTCGCTTGTAAAAAGTATTTGTATTTCTGCCCAGCTAGGTAGATGGAACCACTTCCAGTTGGGAAATGCAGTAGTGCCCCCTCTCTACCCTGTACCTTTTGATGAAAAAGCAGCCAGGGACTGTTGAGGTTTCTAATGTCCTCCTGCCAACACACCTGATTGTCTTCCAGGCCTTTCCATGCCTATCCCAGTCTGAGTGCTTTTGTATAGGGGATTGCAGAATGTCCAGAGCAAAAGCAGGAAAGGATATTTAATATGATATTGTTTACATATTCAAGGGACCCTTTTTTAATTTTATGATAGAATAAGATTTATATCCAAATGAAGATTTATATTTGTATTTTATATGGTATATTTGACCTTACTTTCACCTAAAGATCACTTTTTTTTATTCTTTTAATTGCTTGTAATTGTCTGACTGCTAGGGTCAACAACCTGTCAATTGCGATCTACCAGTCAACCACAGTCAGGTGACTGGTAGGTCACAATCTCGTCCCTGCCTTGCCTGCTACTGTAAGAGCTGTGCAGGAAGGCAGTGAGCTGCTGGGAATCTGCCAAAAGCTGGCAAAGGCATTCCCCGCCCCCCACAGCACTTCGGAATGGGGAAAGCCTCTGCTGCCTATGACAACAGGCGAGTTCAGGCTCTTGCTTGAAAGCACCCAAGCTCATCCACAGAGTGTATAGTGCTGATCCCCTCCGGCCCTCCTCTTTAGTTCATCCAAGGCGCTTATGGATGAAATCATATGGGAAGGATGTAAATTGAGTTTCAGTTCTGTTAATAAAATAAGTTTGATGATCCCTAAGCAAAACATGACTTAGTACTTGTTGGCAAGCACAGAGTTAAGACATTTCTTGCAGTTGGTTACCAGGTTAGCACACATCTAAGTAGGAATTTTGGTCCTACTATTCTCTAAATTCGTAACCTCTTGCGTACTTATACTGTGGGGTGGTGGCTCTTCTGCACAGAACCATGTGCAGGTACGTTATCTCTCACTTTCCGGGTCCGCGGCGTGCACCCGCTCCACTATGAACGGTGGTCTGCCAATGTAAACAGGGCAGATCGCTGTTTTGTGACAAGAGAAGATAGAAATCCTGTGTTTCTGCTAAGCAGGAACACTGATCTCTGTTTTCAAACAGTTAAAGCACCTGCTGGAGCAAGGTATCAGGTGAGTAAAAGTCCTTACAGGTACCCTAGGCATAAACAAGCATTTAATCCATGCAGTGGGAAGATTGTTTTGTTCTCCTTAGAGTTCAACTGTAAGCTGGTTGGCTTTCCTCATTTGGAGAACCTATATGTATTCCTTCCCATACCTCAAGTACTTTGTACAAATGAGTAATTCTCATTTGTACTTACCTTTTTGCCACCTATTGGGGATATTTATTTTCCTATAGAGACAACAGGATGTTATAGGAAGTCTCTCCAAAGAAATATCCTCTTAGGCCTCGTACACACGACGGAGGAACTCGTCGGAAAAGACACATCGTTTTCCTTGATGAACTCCTTGTTAGGCTTGTCGAGAAACTTGACAAGCTGTCTTTGCGTACACACTGTCAAGACCAAATCTCCTCGTTCTTAAACGCGGTGACTTCAACACATATAACAGCAGGGGAAGCTCGATACCACTGGCACAACCCTTGGGGCTGCTTTTGCTAATCTCATGTTACTGCTAGTGTTGAGCAGAATATGCCATATTCGATTTCGCGATATATCTCGAATATATAGTCGAATATTCGAGATATATTCGCTAAATACGAATATTCGTGATATTTTTTGGAAATGAAATTATTGCAAATTTTCGCTATTGCGAATGCGAATGCGAATTGAGAAATGCGGAATGGAGCACTCTGATTGGCTCAGAATATTCGTGATATATTACAATACACAATAATTGCGAATATTCGGCAAATGCGGAAGGAGCACTCTGATTGGCTCAGAATATTCGGGATATATTACAATACACAATAATTGCGAATATTCGAGAAATGCGGAAGGAGCACTCTGATTGGCTCAGAATATTCGTGATATATTACAATATAAAATAATTGCGAATATTCGAGAAATGCGGAATGGAGCACTCTGATTGGCTCAGAATATTCGTGATATATTACAATATAAAATAATTGCGAATATTCGAGAAATGCGGAATGGAGCACTCTGATTGGCTCAGAATATTTGTGATATATTACAATATAAAATAATTGCGAATATTCGAGAAATGCGGAATGGAGCACTCTGATTGGCTCAGAATATTCGTGATATATTACAATACAAAATAATTGCGAAATTTCGAGAAATGCGGAATGGAGCACTCTGATTGGCTCAGAATATTCGTGATATATTACAATATAAAATAATCGCGCGATATCGCTATTGCCGAATAATCGCGTTGCGATTTTTCGGCAATATAAAATGAGCGCTGCAGCTACTCGGCCCAAGGTCTCTAATCATACCAGCAATGCTTTTAGACGTCGATGGGGATCTCTAGGATGTGATCTGTTCTAAAAAAAAAATTGAAAAAATTCAAATATTCGAAATAGCGAATATTCGCCGCGATATTCGTGTTATTCGCGAATACTCGAATATGCAATATTCGTAGCGAATATTCGCAATGCGAATATTCGTGAGCAACACTAGTTACTGCGTGTTAGGTAAAAGTTTGGTAAGAGACAATTGCACTTTTCATTCTGTTACAGTGTGACAAATGTGCTATTTCCATTAGAAACGCTATTTTACCGAAGGTGTACAGGTTTCTAAGCATACACACCAACGTGTTTCTCGTTGAAAACTAGCCCGACGAGGAACACGACGAGGAAATTTTTCCTTGTCGAGTTCCTCGACAGTTTTCTCGATGAAAAGCATACACACGACCGTTTTCCTCTGCAAAAAAGCTCTGCCACCAAAAATTCTTGATGGATTCTGCCGAGGAAAACGGTGGTGTGTACGCAGCCTTAGGCAAGTGTCAACCGACCAAGTATCCCCATTGCAAGATTTCCCTTCTCCCTGTTCTGGTGACAACTCCAAATTTTGGATTTTCCCTCACTTTCAGTGCTGGTAACATTTGTCACGAGGACAAATGAAACAAGTGAATCTACCCAGCGGGGTTCTAACACTTCCCTACGCTATCCAAAACTGAAAAACACTTTAAGGGGTCATGCTGATTTGCTCTTATAGATGGAATCATAAATTAGGGCTTTGAAAACTCTAGCTTTGAGCACTCACCTTGACTCACTGCATTTTTAGTAATATCATGTAATTAAATGAAAAGCCCATCGGGGAGCGTGAGACTTCTTTAACAGCCATGGGTGTCCCAGCATATAGATCTTTCTGAGAGTTTAAGTGCAGAGGATCTCCAAATTGTTCTTGGGGGAAACTTACAACCTATGCTGTAATTTTCTGCGCCGCTAATGGAATATTTGCAAATAATTGGTTTTAAATCTAAATCAATAAAAATGGAATTCAGTGTCAGCAAGTTAAGTGTATTGATTGCCGATAAGTGTGCTTTGGAAAATATTGCAGTTCACGTCAGTTGTCTATCATGGGCAAAATGAAAATAATTCATCATTATGCAGTCAATGGATTGATTTTATATAATACATATACTTTCCAAGGCAAGCCTTCATTGTTGGTAATAGGCTAATTACTTCCATTAGCAAAACACACATAATGCAACAGACTATTCTTACATTCCTCCAATTGTGTGCTTTTCATGTCAAATGGAGATAATTATGCAGACTCGTTCGGGGGGGGGGGGGGGTATTTTTATAGTATCACCTAGTAAGCAATCTGTCATTTTGTTTGTTGAACAGACATATTCTTGAAACAAGGTCAGCTATAAAATACACAATATTGAGATGATATTTAAACACTGCATACAATGGGTCTGCAGACATTGTGTAAAGCAATCATATTACAGCTGTTATATTCTTCCCTGCACTAAGAAATGACAGCTGGGATCTGATTGGCTGCTAGCTGCTGCTAATCTATTTCCATTTTACTCTGCTTCTATCAGTCCAAAGCCTCGTACACACGATCGGATTTTCCGACAACAAATGTGTGATGGCAGATTTTTGTCTGAAAATCCGACCGTTTGTATGCTCCATCGGGCAACTGTTGTCGGAATTTCCGACAACAAATGTTTTATAGCATGTGTTCAAATTTTCCGACAACAAATGTATGCCATCGTATTATCTGATCGTGTGTACACAAGTCCATCTGAAAAAAAAAGTACAAACACGCATGCTCTGAACCAATGTTAACCATAAGACAACATTAGCATAAGTTGCTCAAAGGCTGGCGCTAAAGAGCTGAAAAAACATGTAGTTTTGTGTATGTTGGTTGAAAAAGTTCTGCCGTCTGTATGCAGAACAAGTTCACGGCCAACACCCTTCCCACAAAATTCCACGCATTGGTCCAATGGAAATCTGATTGTGTATACGAGGCTTCAATATATTTTTGGCTGACAAATCTCTCCCCAAGTTTGCAATCAGCCTTCACTGCTCTCATTCATGAATTGGTTGCAACCATTTTAATTTCTTAAAACCCTCACAGCGTTTTTTGTATCCTTCCTCCCATTTCCTGCTCTCACAGGCTTTGCTCAGGCAGCGGGAGCTATCGGTTCCTTCTGCTGTCAATCAAAGCCAGTGATGAGGGATCGTGGGGGGCCAGGGCTGAGCTGTGCTCTATGTGTTTATAAACACAGACAGAACGGCTCGGGATCAAGTCTGCAGGTTTGACACGTTAGGATGCAGCTTCCTGTAGTGGCACATCGAGAAGAGGAGGGGCCAGGATCGCCGCAGGGGGACCCAAGAAGAAGAGGTTTGGGTCTGCTCCGTGCAATTCCATTTTTTTCCATTTAAAATCACTTTAACCACTTAAGGACCGCCGCATGTACATTTACGTCGGCAGAATGGCACCGACAGGCACATCAACGTATATATACGTTGGTGCCTTGGGGGGGATCGGGGGTCCGATCGGACCCCCCCCCCGTACATGCGGCGGTCCGCGCGGCTGCAGGAGCGATCCGACGAGTGGGGGCGGCTATCCGTTTTCATCCGCCCCCTCCGGATCGCTCCCAGCCAATGCGCGCGCCCGCCTGACCTGTCACTTCCTCCTCCTGTGTAAACACAGGAAGGAGGAAGCGACGTGATCTCTCCCTCGGCGTTTGTTTCAAGCGCCGCTGAGGAGAGATCACCACACTACAAGTAAGTCTGCACTAACACTACACTACACTACACACAAAATCACATTTAACCCCCGCGATCGCCCCCCCCCCCTCCCCCCTGTCACAGTGTCACTGAATGCAGTAATCATACATGTATGATTACTGTATTTAGTGTCAGTGTGACAGACAGTGTGACAGTCACTCAGTGTTAGTGTCAGGGTAGCCCCCCCCACCCCCCCCAATAAAGTTTTAACCCCTTGATCACTGCCCTAGTTAACCCTTTCACTCCCTATTGCCAGCGTCACTAAGCGATCATTTTTCTGATCGCTGTATTAGTGTCGCTGTTCCCGCTAGGTAGCTAATTTTTTTTTAATGCGATTTTTTTTTACTAAAGACATGCGGCTAAATAAATTTTGGCCTAAATGTTTGACTAAAATTTAGTTTATTGTTTTTTTATTATAACAAAAACTAAAAAATATTGATTTTTTTTCAAAAATGTCGCTCTATTTTTGTATATAGCGCAAAAAATAAAAATCGCAGAGGCGATCAAATACCACCAAAAGAAAGCTCTATTTGTGGGAAAAAAAGGACGCAAATTTTGTTTGGGAGCCACGTCGCACGACCGCGCAATTGTCTGTTAAAGCGACGCAGTGCCGAATCGCAAAAACCCCTTGGGTCATTTGCCAGCGTATTGGTCCGGGTCTTAAGTGGTTAATGCTTAGGGCCAGTGGGAAGAGCTCCCAATCATGCAGCAGTGTGATTGGCTGTACAGTCCTAAAGGCATTAGCAGCCTTCCTACAGGCTTCTGATCATTAGTAAATGACCATGAGCTATTGGTGATAGCTCAATTACAGTTCTTGGGATGCATATGGAGCAGAATATAACAGCAATGTAAATATGTCATGGCTGGGCGTTAAAGTGGAACTGTAATAATAAAAAAAAAGAAATGGTGAACAGGCAGATTTTTTTAATGCAGAAGTATTATATGCATGCTCAGCTGATCTGTACAGTACCTGGAAGAAGACTGAAGATGTCTGTGTCCGGTGAGTAAGCTCTGGGACACTGCAGCACTAGAGTGGGTAAAAGAGTAAAGTTCCACTTTAAAGCCAACCTGCCCTGATGCCGCAAATATGCGTTTGCTGTTGTAACGGGCCTAAAGTGACTCTACAGTATGCTTTGCCTATACATAGAAAAGGTAAAGGTCTGATTTAGTGTAGACCTCCCCAGCAGCTTATTCTTACTCTCCTTCCACTCTACTGCTCTATTATGTCAGTAGGAACTAAGAAAATCCCATTGTAGGCTACAGTATTAGTCTCTGGAATTGTAGCTTACACCGGGCTGTGGACAAGTCCTGATTGGCTCTGTGCTGTCACACGTTCCTCCATACCTTGAAGTACTGGGAATTTCCTTTGGCTCTCAGGGCTGAATGGAAGGGGCAAATGAAGGCAGGGCCATCTTAATGCAAGGGAACACCTGGGCACTGCCCAGAGGCCCCATGTACATGGGGGCCCACAATAATCTTGCATTACATCATACTTGCCAAAAGTCCCAGATTTGTTGGGACAGTTATGCTTTTTACTAAACTGTCCCAATATGGTCGTGTCCCGGGAAGCGTCCCAGAACCTATACTGTGCCTTCCTGATCCCAATGTTGTGCCCTTCTGACCCCCCTGTACTGTGCCCTTCTGCATTCCCCCCTGTAATGTGCCCTCTGTGTCGACTAGTCTTTGATTAATGGAATGTTTTTCTTTTGTAAAAATCTATTTTATTGAAAGTACTAATGAATATATGTACTATGTATACTTTATTTCTTGAAAGTACTGCAGGTGTGTAAATTGGGGCAAACTGGTGGGGCCCCAGTAAATTACTATTAAGACAGCCCTGAATGCAGGAAAGATAAATTGGGGAGGTAGTAATATTAGAGCAAATATGTTGCTTTGCCCTGAATTAGACTAGTGATTTACATAAGAAAGGTATGGATATTTGGATGTTTTTATTGCCTTTTCATCTCACAAAGGAAAGTGCATTTTGGCAAGGTCAGCAAGTATTTTCCCCAAACTTCTGAAATATTTTATGTTATGCAAATCAAAACAAAAATTCAAATAAAATAAATATGGTTTATATCAGCAAAGGGGATATCACTGCGGACAGAAAATACTAATTTGTTTGCCGCTAAAGGTAGAAAACCCCGTTTTCTATCAGAACAAAAACTGCAAAATGACATTCTACATTGATAGCTCAACAAGATTCATTAGCACAATAAAATGTGCTAAAACACATTAAAAATAAATTAGACCTCCAAAAATGTGAAACTTGGAAAAAAAAATTGGAGCGACGAGCTTCACACCATATGCATTGAAATGAACTGTAATAAAAGCCTAATTGTGTTGTATTTAAATGAGTCTCACCATCTGTGTAGACTTCTTTTCGGAGATGTCCTTGTTGGTGTTTCTGTTTTTTGGCCGGGCGACTTTTCTGTATAACAGCAGTGCTCATGTTACTATCTGTAGACACAGGACTTGTGGGCCTCTGACAATGAGCTGGATGGAAATGTCTACGGCCTGAGAAAAAAGGAGGTGAGGTGGTAAACATACTATGCTAAATCATTTTATTTTTCAAACTTTGAATAATAAATCTGCAAACAAGACCAGGATAACGGTTCTGATTAAGGCTAGGTTCACATGGCTTCAATATGCAGATAAGACCCCTGCTCGTACTGTGATAGCAGTGGTCTCTCTGCAGCGATCTGAGATGCCCTGAATATTTCACAGCTAGAGTCCTGTAATTAAAAAGGGAATGTTAACTGGAGGAATCATATGTGGAGGCTGCTGCTCTGATAAAGATCTTAACTGCAGACTGCTACATGGGAGAGATGTTTTGCTTTTACTGGAGCCAATTTCCAGACAACACAAAGGAGAAATTCCCAACAAATCATTGATCTCTATCAAACTTGAATGTTGAGGAATACATTAGGACCATCTTGACATGTTTTTGTTTGCTTTAGAATTGCATCTCTCCCCATACAAGTCCATGTGAATTTAAAGTAGATGAAATGTAGGTCAGGTGTACCTGCAATAATCTTAAACTGAGGTCAAAAGCACACTACATTTGGCCAACAAAGCCTGTCCTAACTGGATTATGTCAGCTAATCTACCAGTTGGTTGCATGTTTAAAATTACAGCTATCATTCATATAAAAATTAGTATATATGAAAAAAAACACACCTCCCACTGCTTCTTGCATTTGGTGTCTTGCTACTTTTAGTCCAGCATATTCTGCAGCAGCTGCCACAGCCTGTGCAAAATCAGCATCTGTAAAAAATGAACCGTCAGATGAACTGACGCTTGAACGTCCACTGGAGACATTGTCTTCCTCAGAAGCAGAGCCCCATCCATTGATCATAGAACCAGTTACAGAGCTTTCTAAGTCTCCAATGCTGGAGGCAGGAGTCTGCTCCAAGCCACGTAATAGAAGTCTGCGGCTCTGGATCTTGTTTTCCATCTCCATGTCATCTCCTTCATCTTCTGGGACATCTGTATCCATGTCTGACACTATCGGCCCAGAAATGTACCCATAAGTATGAGGCGGAGATATGGGCCTTGGTGGTGGAGGAGGGCTTATTTGATGCCGTCTGCATGAAATAAAAAAGAAAGTACAATTTTAATACGTCAAAGATTTAACATGATATATAAGTCTCAACTTATAAAACTTTCAGAAAAAAAAGTGAGAATCTTTATTTTCAGCCTTGTGACTGTAATTATCAATTCTCATGTCATGAAAATTACCGCCAAGTCTTTACAAATAATGATCCTTATCCTAGTACATTAGCTTTGAGATCTGAACTTAAAGTGTATGAGTGTAAAGATCTGTAAGACGATGAAAGGCACTGTAACTCATTGTAGCCAAGCAGACATTACCTTTCCAATTTTTGAATTCCAGCAAATATTAGATATATTTGATTCAAGTATATATGCTGCTGTACTTTGTATATCTGTATTGCTTTTATCACTGCCTTACCTAGTGGCATAGCCAATGGATTAGAAGAACTAACAACTATTGGGCGAAAAGGGTCAAGCTTCCTGTCATGCTCCCATAATGTCAGCTTTTATCACCCCCATCTATTTAAGAAACCACGGTTCCTCTGGACACAGACCCATAGACCACACTTTCTATGAGAACAGTCTGGATCTTTCAAGACCCACATGGACAACCAAGTATTACGCCGTCATTTTTAGTGTTATATGGCTTAGAACTGTTTCTGATCAAAACTGGTGGCTCCCACTGGGCAATTATGAGTCATACACTACATTTGGAAGAAATGTCCTATGAGGATCTATTTGCCAACAGGGGAGGTTACAGGGTGCCATGTTACCAACTACATGAAGGTTATATGCAATAATATGGGCACCACTCCCTGGGAGTCTTCCAGTGATGTTTGACATACAGTATGTGCCATAATTCACTCTGGCTTTACATTGCTCATATGTGAATTGGTTATTATACTGTAACATATTTCATTAAAGGACATCTTCGTGGACTCTGAATGATATCTGAGCATATAAATTAATACTTAGCCGGATATAGTTATCTAATTGTGAATGCTAATGGAGAGGCTTAATTTGTGTGATTTAGTTCAGGCAGACTATGCCCCTACAAAGGTATATATATATTTACTAATATTTTGATCTGCATAACCTTGTTTTTGTTGTTGAATTTTTAATAATTGGGCAATTATGATTTAACTAGCTAGACAGTGGAGTTTTGTATGTTCGAGGTAATAAAGTTATATTTCCTTAATCATTACATGTGTCAGGCTATTTGCTGGGTCTCTCAAACATACATCTACTCTGGGATACATTAGACATTTAGGTTTAGGTTGAGCTTCAGTCTGGTCCTTATATATTTTTCTTCCTTCAACTAGCAACTATTATGAGGCTAAAGATGTGCAGTTCTTAGGCCTGACCCAGCTTTTACTTTTCAGTACACAAAGATATTGTCAGCATGATTTATCAGCTTAAAGAGGCTTTTATGTACACAAGCCATGTTGTATGAGTCACTTATGTGTATGTTGTTAGTACAGGCATACTCCACTTTTAAGTACACAATGGGGTTTATTTACTAAAGCTGGAAAGCACAAAATCAGGCTCACTCCTACATAAAAACCAATGAGCTTCCAGGTTTTATTACCAGGCTTAATTGAACAAGCTGGAGTTAGAAGCTCATTGGTTTCTATGCAGAAGTGAGTCTGATTTTGCACTTTCCAGCTAGGAAATAAACCCCATTGTTTACTTAAAAGTGGGGTATGCCTGTAATAAACATTTTTTGTGAGGCATTACGTTACAATTTTCACCAGGGCCCAGAAAAGTTTATCTAGACCCATATTGAATATGCCCATAAGACTTCAAACAATCATAATCTCATACACCTTGTACCTGGTGCAAAAGAGTGTGATGGAGTAATCTGTCTTTCTCATAACAATCAACGAGATTATTTTCTATACGTTTCCAGTTTAGGAAAGGAAATGATAAAAGAAACTGATTGGATGAAAGAAGATTTAGGCCCAGATTCACAAAGCACTTACACCAACGTATCTCCAGATATGCCGGCGTAAGTACAAATGTGCGCCGTCGTATCTATGCGCCGACCCATAAACTAAGATACGCCTAAAAATAGGCTTCATCCCACTGACGTAACTTTCCTACACCGGCATATTGTGGGCGCACATTTACGCTGGACACATGTGGCGCTCCCATTGATTTTTGATTCAAATATTCAAATGAGGGAAATACGGTGATTCACAAGGGTACTTGCGCTCGGCGCATAATATACGCGGTTTGCGTAAGTCGTACGTCCGGTGTAAGGTTATTCCCCATATATGAGGCGCAACCCATGCAAAGGTATGGACCAGGGAACACAAGCCGTCAAATTTTACGTAGTTTACGTTGTACGTGAATATGGCTGGGCGTAGGTTACGTTTACACCGTAATCAGTGATCCGACGTATCTTAGGCAGTTGTTTCGACGTGATTGTGAGCATGCACACTGGGATGCGGCCACGACACGAAGCATGCGCAGTTCGTTCTAAGTACTTGTCTGGCACTCGGCCCATCATTTACATGGGGTCACGCCTCATTTGCATGGCTCACGCCCACTTCCACCTACGCCGGCTTACACCTTAGAAACCCAGCATAGTTTTGAGAGCAAGTGCTTTGTGAATTCTGTGCTTGCCTCTCTGCATTGCGTTGGCGTAGCGCAAAGAAGATACGCTACGGCGGCATAAATATGCGCCGATGACTGTGAATCCGGGCCTTAGTTGTTCATACATTTTCATCATAAATGTACATAATACCAAATTGTGTGTGTGTTTTAATTGTGAGCTACACCAGTAATTAAAGTGGTTCTAAAGGCAGAAAGATTTTTTTACCTTAATGCATTTCTAAAAAAAAAATCTGCATGCAGCCCCCCAGCCCCCTCTCATAGTAACCTGAGCCCGGTTTTGAGCCAGCACTGTGCACAAGAGCAGGGACTCTCTTGGCTCTTTCTATCCTCATTGGCTCAGAGACAGCAATGGGAGCCACTGGCTCCTGCTGCTGTCAATCACAGCCAGTGAGGAGGAAGCAGGGACTGGAGCCTTTACATACACTTTAAGCTGAGAGTACATATTACTTTCCAATAGATGTATCTGTTTATCGTGTGGATAGGGGGAACTGTTGCTGGATCTAACAGCAGTACATAAAACAAAAACCATTGCAAATTTATCACTGAATGTTGTGTTTCGAGTGAGCTCCCCTTTAATTACCTATTTATTTATCTTGTGTTATGCAAAAATATATTTGAATACAAACTATATTCGTCATTTAGTACCATAAAGTGCAGAAAATTCCAAAACCTAACTTTGTTAATTTGCAAAAATTAGAAATGAGCAATTCCTTCTGCATTTATTTTGCTCATAAATGTTTAAAAAGCTATTTGTGGAGGAGCTAATTAATTTGGTGTTTATTAAAAACATCAGCAAGGAAGTGAGGAACACATGTGAACCTCTGAGAAGCATCAACCTAATGAAGTAGAACTCTTAAATAATACAAGTAAAATTCCAATAGTATATTACTTTTTATCCCTACAAAACTCTGACACAAAATTAATCAAGGTGAAGTAATAGACTTACCAATAAGAGACTTGGCACAGAGTACTATAATTTAATAAAGTATTATAATGCACATTCCCCTAACGTGTATGCAGAGAACTGTGAACGACACTGTTATTTTTGGCACACTTGGAAGTCTCTCGCAGTTCCCACGCACTAAACGTTCTCAGGTGTTTACAGCAGTTCTTAAATGAATCACTGCATTCACACTAATACTGTGCTGGCACCGGAGTGAACTGAAATTGACTTCCTGCTCCACTAGAATACGTATACTGTATATGTACATGCCAAATACTGTACCTACTGTTGCACTATAGAAATAATGTTTTACCAAGCTACAGCAACAATGACAATAAGTACTGAAAAATACGCATTAACAAATGGACATTAAAATAGAACTATAGGCAAAACTTTTTTTCTTCATTTTGGATAGAGTAAGGGAGGGTGATATTTTTCTCCTATTGCAAAGATTTCCCTTTCACAACCTGTTTCATAGCCAAACAGGAAGTGAGACGAAATACCTGCAAAGTAAGGAAATTTGTTGGGGACCCCCAGGTCACTAGAGTTAGCGTCCCAATTGGAAGATTTCCCCTCTATTACTTTTCCAGGGACAACCCAAAATTTTGGATTTTCTTTTACATTACTTTCAATGATAAAGGTTAACCACTTAAGACCAGGAACTTTAGTCAGCTAAAGGATCCGGCCAGGTTTTGCGATTCGGCACTGCGTCGCTTTAACAGACAATTGCACGGTCGTGCGACGTGGCTCCCAAACAAAATTGGCCTCCTTTTTTTCCCACAAATAGAGCTTTCTTTTGGTGGTATTTAATCACCTCTGCGTTTTTTTTTTTTTGCTATAAACAAAAATAAAGCGACAATTTTGAAAAAAATTCTAAATTTTTTACTATTTGCTATAATAAATATCCCCCAAAAATATATAAAATTATTTTTTTTCCTCAGTTTAGGCCGATACATATTCTTCTACCAATTTTTGGTAAAAAAAAATCACAATAAGCGTTTATCGGTTTGCGCAAAATGTATAGTGTTTACAAAATAGGGGATATTTTTTTTTTTTTTTTTACTACTAATGGCGGCGATCAGCGATTTTTTTCATGACTGTGACATTATGGCGGACAATTTTGACACATTTTTGGGACAATTGTCATTTTCACAGCAAAAAATGTATTTAAAATGCATTGTTTATTGTAAAAATGACATTTGCAGTTTGGGAGTTAACCACAAGGGGGCGCTAAAGAGATTATGTGTAACCTAATGTGTGTTTACAACTGTAGGGGGGTGTGGCTGTAGGTGTGACATCATCGATTGTGTATTCCTATAAAAGAGATCATGCGATCGATGACGGCGCCACAGTGAAGAACGGGGAAGCCATGTTTAAACACGGCTCTCCCCGTTCTTCTGCTCCGGGGACCGCCGCTGGAATCCGGCGATCGGGTCCGCGAGTCCCGTGGTCGCAGTCCTGGAGCTTCGGACGGGGTTGCGGGAGCGTGCCGCGGCTGGGTACTAGCACAGGACGTACCTGTACATGCATGTGCCCAGCCGTGCCATTCTGCCGACGTATATGCGCAGGAGGCGGTCCTTAAGTGGTTAACAGGACAAATAGAGAGAGAGAACCTCCTTAATGGGAGCACAGACAGCAATAAAAACTGACAAGAGCTCCAATCCCTCTTCACTCTATCCAAAACCAAAAAAAAGTTTTGCCGTTAGTTAAACGTTAAGCCTCAAGTCAGGACTGACTTAGCAAAGAGGCAAATAGCTTTTGCCCAGGATCCATAGAAATAAAGATTTTCTCTTAAATACAATAGTTTTAATGGAAGTAGGCTTCTGCCAATAATGGCTTATCAAATAATAAATGGAATTTAAGAATAGGGCACACTAAGGGCCTACCCTACACCACTGGCAAAACATTAAAATTGAGGTCACTGTCAGTATGCTGTCAGTACAATATTTTTCTGACTGCATATGTATTTCTGTGATTTAATTTCAGCTAAATAAAACAAATACTACAGTATATAACCTCTGAAAAAACAAAACATAAAGTTGATTCTATTACAGCACGTGATGTAACTTGTTTTATCAAAACAACAAACAGCATTCAGCCGTTTAACAAGGTCAGAAACATAAAATAAAATTTCAGTGTAGTAAAGGGTAAAGCCTTGTATACACGATGAGATATTGGACAAATGATTTTTTTTCTTGCATGTTAGTCTTATATTGAAAAAAAGTTACTAAAGATGCGGAAATTCTCGCTTGACAGAATACAACTTTGGAAGTGATGTCATGTTTTGCATTGTATTGTAATGTATTCTTTTGTTTCCAAGCATGCCTGGTCTTGGTCTTCCAATTTTTTTTTGGCAAATACTGCACTGATTAAAAAAAACAGACATTGCCCCACTGCTTACGGTTAATAAATTAATTACTGTATTTATTGGCGTATAACACTCACTTTTTAACCCTGAAAATTGAGGGTAAACTGTGCCTGCGTGTTATACGCATGGTGCTGTGGAAAGTTTTTTTCCTGAAACGTCCCTCTTAAAGTTAGGGTGCGTGTTATATGCCTGTGCGTGTTATACACCAATAAATACAGTATCAGTTACATCTGGCTGTTGTCTGCTTTACACTCATTTGATAATTTAGAGGGAATGCATTTGTGTTAAGCAGGACACCGTATGAAATATAGCCGCAATGTGATCGACTTTTGAAGAGGTCGTAGATATGGATGGAATAGAGAAATAGAAGGTCACAAATAAATTGATTTATTAAAGGCAAAAAAGTGGTTCATGTTGCATGTTGAAGTTAGACTGAAATAAAATTCATCCCAGTGCTTAGTGAATGTGGTGAGGTTTCACTTTGCAAAGAATACCCAATCATGTGCAAGCCTTTTTGTTTGGGCATGATGGAAGTCGGCAGTTGCAATATGCAACTTCCTTTACAAAGTGAACATGGAGGGTGATAGGTACAAATACAATCTAATGTATAAATCCCAGCAGTGGTACATACAGCTGGCCATAGGAGTAAATGGCTGTGTTCAGCTTGTACTAGGATAAATGCTTCTTGCATTTGGGAAATACAGTATAAGTGTATAAAAGCATAAAGAACATACCGCCGTTCAATTCTATGGCCGGCTGTACAAGCTACCTACAGCTCCCTAGGTGAGGAATAAAGCTGGTGTTTTTACACTAGAAATCATAGGCACATCTTACTGTCCGTGTGTAAGAGCTCTAATTTATTAAGAAAAAAAAAACTTTAAGGATGCAGAATATGATATGCGCCATGTATTTGTTTGTGATCTTCAGGCTATTTTCCATACATATCTATGACCACTTTAAAAGCAATAGTAGTCGATCACCAAAGTGACCTGCATGGGCCCACATACATCCCTAAATGTTAGTTTTGTTTCTATTTATTGCTGCAAACAATGTGCAAAAAGGAGTAATTCCCTTTAGAAAACTTGACTCCACCGAAAACTGGTTGTTGGCAATCTGAATCATCTGCTGACTTCCTTTTGGGAATACCAGTTGCTTGACACATCCCCCAGGATTCACAATTAGCCCAAGGTGTCATAGCCCCTACAGAAGCCCATGAATTCTCCATACTATACAATAAACGACAATAGGGTAATCTAGTTTCAAGAGAGTGTCTCCTTTGTTATAGTGCTGTGCCCGGATTATAACATTAAAACCTCAGAAAGATTTAGGGACTGTACACAGGATTTTTAAATGTCAGAATTGATTTTCTCTCTATACCGGTCAACAAGAATGCAAAAGCAGCTTGATGTATTTTAAAAGGAGGTCAATTGCATATCAGAAGGAGGTCAAATATTGACTAGAAACACCTGTAAAATAACCCAGATGAAATTCAGAAGCATCTAAAGCTGATTTAAAGTTGTAGCTCACTGTATCTGAAAGTGTGCTGTTTTTTTTCAGTGGGATAAATATGGTCTTTTATTTTAAAGCACAGCCATACGTTTTACATGATAATAATGAGATATCAAAAATGTAAATACATGCAATTAGCAATAAAGGTCTGCACACAATGTGTTTGTTATGGGTGCTCATGGCATAACTGTGGCATTGTTACTTGGTACACTTGGAAAGTTGTTACATTTGGAAAGTTTAATAAAACTGTGGTTTTGTCCTATTTCCAACCTAATCAGCTTTTGTGTCCTTTTTGGGGAGCGCAAGCTTTTGGTTTATTAGTTGGTCATAAACAAGCCTATGCTTCTCAGCAGTCATGGCTAATTATTGTCAGAGAGACACCCGATATATTACCTTCTCTCAAGGTGATGCTGAGCAAGACTTAAATCCTCTTGGCAGTTTTGAAGCATTGGCTGAAGCTCCTCCTGAGGGGATGGAGTGAGTGTGGCAGTAGACTGGTGGCTGTAGGACACAGCAGCTGGAGAAGAAGCAGCTCCTCTTATTGGTGGTGTCGGACCTCTCTCGTCTTCTTCTTCTAACTCGTCTTGCTGGAGATACATTCTTGTTGGCGGCATGGGACATGGTAGTTCTCTCTCGTAGCTTAAAATATATTTAAAAAAAGGACAGGTTTTAAAATGTGTATGCTGATCTAATTTACTCTGATCTGATTTAAAATCTGTATCTACAATAGACAAAGATATGTCATAATATTGTAATTCCCTTGTCTAATGTTACATGAAAATGTTTGTGGTACAAAAAGCATTATATTTTCTTTTTTTTTCGGGTCCGGCATGGCGGCGGGCGACATAATTGATGATGAATCTACTGCGGGAAACTTTTTTTTTTTTTTTTTAATAAAATAATTGTTAAAAACTGTCTACTGTCTTTATTTTTGTCACTTTTTTTGGTGAATGAGATGGGGTACAATGTACCCCATATTAATCCACAAAAGTGGGGGTCTGGGATCTGCTGGGACCTGCAAACCCCCACAACCACCGCCCAGAGTTGTCGGGAATAGGCTCTTGACCCCTTCATTTTTTTAATTTTGGCGTGGGGGTTCCCCTTAAAATACATAATTTTTTTTGCCATTCAGTTGTCAGCCGGGGTAGCCTGTTGACAGTAATGACTCATCCGTTGTTAAGGATGCAGCGGCCGGCTTACAGGCTCTGCTCCTTAACAACCAGATATACCACATGCCCTGTTTGGGCTTTGCCCAATTAGGGCTTAGAATGCATTGTGCAGAGCTTGGTGGGGAAACATCCCACTGTGCGCACCGCAAATTCGGGTGTTCGCAGGATGGGCGAACAGGCAATGTTTGGGTCAACTGTTCACCCAACTCTATGAATTAATAATTTTATATATAATCCACAATCTTGTCTCACAGGGATGCATTCAATGTCCATATTAATAATGGTGAATAATAATATTGTTATGATTATGTTCAAAGATTAGTAGTTGCGATCTAGGGTAACATTTTTAAATGATTTTTTATTTATCCTTTACACATCTGGTTTCTTACCTTTCATCAGCACTCAGAGGATACTCCTCCATACCCCCGTGTGGCGGTGGATGTGCTGGTGGTGGTGGTAGCAGATCAGCCCAGTTCATTCCAGCTTGTTTGGATACTTTGGGTGCACGAGTTCCTTTTTTATGACCTTGGCTCCCTGCAACAAAAAATGATACTAAGTACACAGTGCAAGCCTAGGGCTAGCAAAATTGTAAAGTAATCTGCAAGTAATTGTTACTTTGATACCCTTATAAATCTTTGGGGAAAATAATGTAAGACATAAATTACCCAGAAACATATTTATTAGGTTAATAGCTAATAAATACCTAAAATTCCATAAAGTCACAAATGAATTTTACTAGCAACACCATTTAGAGTGATCTTCTTCCAGCTATTAATTGCATTATAGATTATCATCTAAAACAAATGAGCTGTAGACATATTTTCTCAAGTGCTTTATTTTACTATTTAATTGCTGCAGCCCAAAATACAATCTGATCCTGATATGATCTATTAATGTTTCACTGTTGCATTAAGTCACTGAGTATACATCATTTGTACTTGTCCAAAAAATTGTTTTAGGCAAAAATTAAATTATTTTTTTCACTTAGGAAAGCAGCGTCAGACAAGCATTTAATTGTTGCTGCAAATGGGGAAATCTATTCCTTGCTAAAGTAACAATTTCATTAAAAGAAGTGCACATGAAGTACCAAGCAATGAAGTACCAAGCAGAGAACTACCATGGACATGGGGGGAGTGCGTTCACTTCACAGTCTAGGTGGTACTTTGCTGGCATTGTGGTGCGTTTGCCCAATCAATGAATGAATGAATGAATGAATGAATGAATGAAAACTTATATAGCGCTGCACATGCGAATTGAATCGCCTCTGGGCGCTTGTTGTTCCTGTCTCCTTTGATATCAAAAGAGATGAGTCTTGACCTTTCTCCTGAATGCTAGGTAATTCTCCTCCAACCGAATATTGGTTGGTAAAGCGTTCCATAGTCCTGGACCCTGGACCGCGAATCTTCTATCTCCTTTGGACTTGTAATTGGCTTTCGGTATCTGGAGTAAATTTTGGTTGGTGGATCGCAAGATGCGATTGGGGTTATGGACTTTTATTTTTTCGCACAGATATATGGGAGCTTTCCCATAGATACATCTATGCGTTAGACAGAGTGCTTTAAAAGCAATTCTGTCTTTCACTGGCAGCCAGTGAAGGGATCTCAGCGAAGGTGAGATGGATTCCCAGGGTTTTTTCCCTGTCACAAGTCTCGCAGCCGTGTTTTGCACGACTTGCAGACGAGCGATTTGGTACTTCGGGAGTCCCAGGTAAAGGGCATTTGCATAGTCCAGTCTGGAGTTGACAATTGTTCCTACCACGACTGCTACGTCTTCTTTAGGAATAAAAGGAGTAAGTCTGCGTAGTAGGCGCAGCAGATGGTGAGATCCGCTGACTACTGACCCTATTTGTGCGTCCATTGTCATGTAGGAGTCGAAGATGACCCCAAGACTTTTGACTTTGGCGCTAGGGGTGATGAATTTACCCATAATGGGTGGGGGGGTCCACGTTGTTGCTGGTTGGTTCCTACGCTTAGCGTGAAACAGGAGAAGTTCTGTTTTCGCTCCGTTGAGTTTAAGATAACTCTTGGTCATCCAGTCATCTATCAAAGAGAGGCAATTCTGTAGATTGAGGTGGTGATCCTTTTTATTGCAAATGCGGAAATACAGTTGCGTGTCGTCTGCATATGAGTGATAGAGCAGTTTTTGACTGCTGATGATTTCAAAAAGAGGACGCAGATAGATGTTGAATAACACCGGCGACAGGGGAGATCCTTGAGGGACTCCGCATGATACTTTCCGTTTTTCCGAAGTAAAAAGTCCTAGCTTCACTATTTGCGATCGGTTTTCCAAGAAAGAGGAGAACCAGGATAGATCGCCTTCTGCGACTTTGGCTACTTCAGCTAGCCGAGTCAATAGGAGCTTGTGGTCAACTGTGTCGAAGGCTGCGCTTAGGTCCAACAAAACCAGAAGACAAGATTCTCCTTCGTCTGCGGCCTCGAGAGCGTCGTCCCATATCTTGATCAATGCGGTTTCTGTCCCGTGTCCGGGTCGGAATCCCGATTGATATGGATCAAGTAGTTTGTAGGTATCTAGATGCTGTTGCAGCTGTTGTACCACTACTTTCTCCATGACCTTCGAAAGAGAGTTTAGGCCTGTTATGGGACGGCGGTGAAGTGGATCCTTGGGGTCCAGGGTGGGTTTTTTCAAGATAGGTCGAATTATACCTTCCTTCAACTGGGCAGGCACTGTGCCCTCGCTAAAGGATTGGTTAATAAGCTGCGTGATAGAAGGTGCCAGAATGTCGGCGCATTCCTTCAGCAGTTTGGTGGGAATGATATCATTAGGCGCAGTGCTGTTACGCAGAGTACCAATGATATTTTTAATGACATGGGTAGAGACGGGTTCCAGCGTGAACTTACCTGGTTGTGGCGAGTTACTGCCGGTGCTATGTGAATAGTTCCTGGGGGGGCTACGGGGGGAGTTGTTCTGCTCAATGCTTTGCCGGATTCCTTCAATTTTATTAATGAAGTAATCCGATAGCTCATCGCAGAATTCTTGTGAGTCCGAATTGGGGGCTTCAAGACATCCTGGATTCATGGTCTAAGTGACCAGCTTAAAGAGCTCGCGGGGGCGGTTAAGTGCATTGTTGATGGCCTCAGAAAAATAATTTTTCTTGGCATCGAAGATTTCCTTGTGGTATTTTCTGGTTATTTCCTTGTAGATGGAGAGGTTCTCATCTGATGAACTTCTCTCCCAGGCGGCTTCTGCCCTCCTGCGCTCTTGCTTCCGTAACGCCAGCTGGTTGTTGAACCAGCCTGCGTTATTTTTCCGGATGTGGGTTTTGCGATTCGGTGCTATTAAGTCGGCTGACTGTAATAGTGCTGTGTTTATGCCCTTCAGAGTTTCCTCAGCCTTTTGATGCGGCTGAATTGATTTTATTTTTTCCCTTAATGTGACTTTGAAGAGCTCCGAGTGGAGCTTCTTCTGACATCTAGTCCAGTGTGTTGTCACTGGATTTGATGTTTTTATTAAGGGGGGGAATTGAGGAATAATGAATTTAATTGCATGGTGATCTGTCCATGGCAATGGTTCATTTTCCAAGATTTTTATTTCCAGATCATGTCTGAAAATAAGATCGAGTGTGTGACCTGACGTATGTGTGGGCCCACATACTAATTGCTGAAGCCCTAATCCTTCCAGGTGGTCAATGCAGGCATCGGCAACGGGGTCTTCAGGGGAGTTGGCCCAAAGGTTGAAATCCCCGAGCAGCAAAAGGTGTTTGCTGTTCAGGGTATAAGTGGAGATAAAGTCCGTCAATAAAGGGAGAAACTGCGATTTTGGGCCGGGTGGCCTATAGCAGAGTAGAATCCGGACTGTCTCCTGGGAGTTTGCTTGCAGTTGTAGAGTAAGGGTTTCCATGAATGGAAGAGGATTTTGAGGGACTGGTTTTGTGATCGCAAGACGTGTCTTATGGATCACCGCCAATCCTCCTCCTCTTTGCCCTATTCTATTTTCCGTTATAATACGGTAGTTTTCTGGCACCAATTCTGCTAGAATGGTGTTACAATCGGCTGTAAGCCAGCTCTCTGTGATAAAGAGGCAGTCTAAATCGTGCTGTAGAATGAAATCACAGATTTCTACTCGGTGTTTTACTGCCGATCTGGTGTTGATCAAAGCACATGATATGTGCTTAGGTTGGGGCAAGCGGCAGAGACCTTTGATAATCGATCGTCGATCGATCCTCAATAGGCTCTCAGTTTGGAGGGCTTTTTTGGTGCAGGCAGGTAGTATTGAGGCAAATCGCCTCAAACCCCATATGGCCTCTGCCGTGTATTGCAGATTGACCATGGTCGCCAAACACCGGGAGGGGGGGGAGGGGTTGTCAAGGATTGATTGAATCCTTAAACCTGACTTGGTCCAGAGGAAGGCAAAAAAAACCCTGACCGTGCTACGCCAATCTGCAATGACAGGGAAAAAAATTCCTTCCTGACCCTCTGACAGGCGATCGGGCGAACCCTGGATCAAGTTGTAATGGTGATTAAGATTTGGGGCTGGGTGTAGTAAAAAATGGCCTGCCGATCGGTAGCAGGCTCCAGGCTGGTAAAGCTTCCAGATTAGGTGGATCGGTGCTACTATTTGGGGCCAGAATTACTAGATCGGAGTGTGGGGTAACTTTCCTGGGGGTATGGGGTGGGGTTCAAGTCCGTTTTCGGACTTTGGTGGCGGTTGGAGGGGGAGAAGCGGCGCGCCACTAGGCCGCGGGTGAAGCCGCGGCCTTTCCTAAATTACGGCTGCCGCGATTGCCTCCAGGCCAGCGTGGATGTATCGAAAATCGCCGGCCTGGAAGCCAGAAATGCCAGAAATGGCTGAAAATTGCCAAGGATTGCAGGGAAGGTGGCGGATGGGTAGTGTGGGGGTATAGGAGGGGAGATGTGGATAGGGGGATAGCAAGGGCTTTAAGTGGCAGCAGCTGCTGTCCTAAAAAGGACGGCCGTCTGCAGCCCCATTAAAAGGCTTACCTGCTGGAGAAGGGTGGCGGAGGGAAGCCAGGGGGGTCAGGTGAAGCAGGGGGAAGCCAAGCGGTGGATTGCAGGAGGAATGGAGGGATAGTGCAGGCAGTGTCTGTCACCATCTGCCTGTCTGGTTTCTGGCAGGTGGGGGCTTCAGAGGGAGAGAGAAACCAGGGGATCCAGGGGCGGCTCGAGGTCAGAGCGGATCTGACAGTGGAGGCTGGTGCTAGGGGAGGAAAACCCTGCCTATCTGGCTCCAGGAGCCGTACGTCCTACTCTTAGGACGCACGCCGATTACTACTGGAGTCAGTTCAAGCCCTAGGGAGGAGTCACTCTTTCAGACTCAATCCTGGAGAGCACAATCAAGGCAAGATAAAAGTTTATTTAATGACAACCCTATCAGAACCATTCCCATTGCTCTCCTGCTGCTGTTAGGCTGCCAGGAGCAAAAAAAGAATTACCTAGTGCTTCCCTTTATGGGGAAGAATGTGACTCACTGCTCCCTTCCACATGACAGTGCCAGTGCCTGATGAATGGGCCTCCTAGGAAACCGGCACTGTCAGATGGGGTGGGAGGTGAGTCCTTAGCCCTGTGTAATAAAGAAAGGGACAGTAAGAACCCTTTCACACCGAGCCGCCCAGGGCGTCGACGGTAAAACGCTGCTATTTTTAGCAGCGCTTTACTGTTGGATTAGTGGCGCTTTTCGGCTACTAGTGCTGTGATTTTACCCCCGATAGCAGCTGAAAAAGGGTTAAAGTCGCCTGCAAAGCGCCGTTACAGCTGTATTTTTTTGGTGACACGGTGCCGCTGCCCATTAATTTCAATGGGCAGGAGCGCTTTAGGAGCGGTGAGTTCACCGCTCCTAATGCGCTCCAAAAAAGCTGCTGCCAGGATTTTTTCTGACGCCCTGCCAGCGCACCTCTCCAGTGTGAAAGCCCCCTGTTTAAGGGCATTTTGCAGGCACTATTTTTAACGATATAGTGCCTGCAAAACGCCCCCAGTGTAAAAGATGCCTTAGATAGACAAACCATGGGCTGCAATGATATTCCCAATTTCTTGCAGAATTAGTTAGACCTAATTTATTAGTGTGTCCAGATTAGCCACCAATCATTTTAATTCTTCTTACGTTCTAAAACCTGCACTTGAAGAATAAGGCTCCATAGCTAATTTGTTACTGTGAGCCAACAGGGGTAATACTTATTCCAGAAACTCAGATAACTATGGCCTTTGGCCCAAAACAAAGCCTATAGAACTAACCCATCAGCCACCAAGATAATCACAATCGTGTACTGGCAGTAACTTAACAACTGTGAACTGACAAATGTTTTTATAAAGTTCTTATTTCATGATGATCACTCTGAAGGACTCCGGTTTATTTTAGAACGCATAACTTGTAAAACATCCAAATCACTACCTGAAGTGCTGCTTCCTCGATCTGAACTGTTGTACGATCCTCCAGTATTCTGATCATGAGCTTGGTTGTAGGGAATCGTAGATGGTATAGTATCTGTGACCCGATAATCTAAAAAAAAAAGGCCAACAAATGGCCAACAAATGACTTGATTGAAACACCACAGGCTACATTAACCAAAAATGCTATTTTAATTAGACTTCAAATAAAATGTATCAAACAACTGCAAATGAGGTTATCACAAGCAGAACAGAGCCTCTCTAGGTGTCATAAAATAATGAGGGATGAAATGCTGATTTGTCAAAAATTACATTTCAATCCTAACATTTTTAATTCCTGTCTTTTAGCTAGCCTGCTTCATTGTTCGAGGCATAAAGTATATATTGTGTGGTCTACACAGGGGGGAATTTACTAAAACTGCAACATGCAAACTCAGGTGTAGCTCTGCATAGTAACCAATCAGCTTCCGGGTTTTATTGTCAAAGCTTATTCAAACAAGCTGAAGTTAGAAGTTGATTGGCTACCATGTACAGCTGCCCTAGAGTGCTCCAGTTTTAGTAAATCTCCCCACAGTCCCCATGAAGAATTGCAGAAAAGGGCCTGCATTCAGCTAGTGTGGATTTTGGGACAGTGGGAGTGTATACCAATCATTAGAACATTATGGTAATATTTTTGTGCATTCACAGTATTGGTGTATACATCCCATTATTAACCAAAGCATACAAATGAACAATTGATTTATACAAATGCATTTATCAAGACATATAAATAATTATGCTATGTTTACTCACTGGGGTTGATTTAGGGTCCTTTCAGACGTCCGCTCCATTCGTCCGCTAATTACAAGTCCTATTTTTCTTCCGTCCGGCGGATCGGATCGCATGCAAATGGACAGACGGTCCGCTTCCATCCGATTACCCATAGGGGATAGCGGAGGAGAGACAGGGCGGTCCCTGCACAGTGTGCGGGGACCGCCCTGTCCGCCCGACAGCTCAACGGAGACCCCCCGCTGAGCCGAAGGACACACGGAGCGGACAGAAAAACGGTCCGCTCTGTGTGAAAGGACCCTAACTAAAACTGGAGAGTGCAAAGTCTGTTGCAGCTCTGCATAGAAACCAATCAGCTTCCAGGCTTTTTTTCGTCAAAGCTTAATTAAATAAGCTGAAGTTAGAAGCTGATTGGCTACATTACACAGCTGCACCAGATTTTGCACTCTCCAGTTGTAGTAAATCAACTCCTACTGTGTTTACAACCCACCCACTGCCCTAAAAATTAGCACTTAAAGCATTTTAAAACTCAAGAAAAAATTATTATATCACAACTGCACAGTCCTTAGATGTGGTGACTGCATTGGTTTAATTTTTCAGGATGTTTACCCTATTATTTTCCACATGGTGACCCTATCAGTAACTTGCTGCCCTAGGGTTGCAACACTCACTCGCCATACTGTAGCTAGAGAAGCAATGCTGGCACCCTAGGATAGGACTACAGAATGGTCCATTGAGATAACTGGGAACAATGTAACTGATAACAACGCACCACAAGCAGAGAGCACAGGAAGTTATCAGCTCATAAGGAAGATCAGGTGGAGGAATCCTCCCCACTGAGATATTGGCATTGATTTACTAAAACTGGAGAATGCAAAATCTGGTGCAGCTCTACATAGAAACCAATCGGCTTCAAGGTTTTTTTTTTTTTTTTGGCAAAGCCTAATTGAACAAGCTGAAGTTAGAAACTGATTGGCTACTATGCAAAGCTGCACCACATTTTGCACTCTCCTGTTTTAGTAAATCAACCCCAATGTGTTCTGACAGCGGGAACTCTCCACTGTCAGAAATTACGATCAATTGCTGCAGCCCATTGGCTCCAGCCACTGATCGTGAAAAATATTATAGCAAGCTGGTTTGACTGTAGTCAATACCTTCTGTCGGGTGGGAGTGGCCACACAAGTATTTACATTTCAATCCATCTATCTCAGCATTCGGGTTTACATACACCGTAGGTAAAATTTCAGCTGGACTTTGATTTATGGCTATTCCAATTCTTCCTTCATACATAAACCTTTAGCCCAGGTTCACACTGGGCTGCGGGAGTAAAGACGTGCGAGTTCTGCTGAACTCGCACGATTTCACTCCTGCTGGCAGTCCCGATTTCGGCCGCGATTTCAGAGACATCCGTTTCTGCACAGATGTCAATGTAAATCGTGGCCCGAAATCGCAAAAAGTAGTACAGGAACTACTTTTTGAAATCGGTGCAGCGCCGCAGATGCGGCGTCGCACCGATTAGGACGGTGCCATTGCCAACAATTGCCGGCAAATGCCGCCGATTTGAGATGCGATTTCACATCTCAAATCGCATCTCAAATCGTACCCAGTGTGAACCAGGCCTTAGAGTTATAAATACACCTACCCAGGCAATAGTAAGAACCATTTCTTTTCAAAAAAGTGTATTCGACTTCAGGATATTAGCATGCATTTTACTTCCTAGAAAATAATTGTAGCTATTCTTTTTTTTTTCTGTTAAATAAATAGTCTTACAATAATATTTTCATAAAAAAATATGCGGACATAAAAATAAAAAACTCAATGTGATTTGCTATCGTCTGCAGGCTAATCGGCTGAAAGAGCTTTAGGTCTAATCCCAGTCATTGGATAGGCCTGTAACTTAATATTTTCTTTATGAATCATCCGCATTAGTGTATAGCGAGTACACTCTCCTACTGTGACTGTTGTGATGGATAGATGTGTAAAAATAGCTGTATTTTTATTAAGCATAAAAGGTAAAGATCTTAGCTTCCCGTGTCTAGAATGACTTCCATTGAGGTGTCACAGGAAGAAAACAGGGATTTATTGGTCATTAATTAGAGATTCAAGGAACAAAGGAGCAATGAAAACCGCCAGAAGTTTATTTGACATGGAGTCATAAGTGTATTGTCAAGCCGCTACATCCTGCAGTTATTAATGTTAGACTCATGCAGGGTCTGTGTTTACATTTGATGATTAAGAAGTGGAAGAAAAGTTGGGCTCTTTGATTTGAGCGAAAATAACCTCACACACAAGGAACACAAGATATCACAGAAGAGAAATGGAATTGTTTTATTTCCTCTTCAGTTATTGTCTATTGCAACCCTTCATAACCTTTTTTTAACATGGGGGAACCCTTGAAATAACTTTCTGGACTCAGGAAAACCCTGCTAATAAGTAACATATCTACAGCTAACAGTACATTAGTGTGACGCTCACAAAGAAGAACCTCCACCTTAGAGATAACCAAAAAGACCATTGTTTTTAGTGGTTACACATCTAAGAGGCAGACAATGCTCAATTCACTTCAGACCCGGAGGATTTGGATCTCACATGACGGAGCCACTTTTTGCGATTCGGCACTGCGTCGCTTTAACTGACAATTGCGCTTGTGCGATGTGGCTTCCAAACAAAATTGACGTCCTTTTTTTTCCCACAAATAAAGCTTTCTTTTGGTGTTATTTGATCATCTCTGCGGTTTATAGTGCAAAAATAAAACAATAGATTGACAATTTTGAAAAAAACATTTTGCTATAATAAATATCCCCAAAAAAGATATAAAATATAAAAAAAAAATTTCCTCAGTTTAGGCCCATATGTATTCTCCTATATATTAAAATAATCACAATATGCATATATTTATTGGTTTGCACAAAAGTTATAGCGTCTACAAAATAGGGGATAGTTGTATGGCATTTTTATTATCATTTTGTTTTAACAAGCTATGGCAGCCACTTTCGACGCTATTTTGTGTTTGTTTGCATTTATACAGCGATCAGTTCTAGAAAAATGCACTGATTACTGTGTAAATGACACCGGCAGGGAAGGGGTTAACCAATAGGGGGCGGGGAAGGGATTAACTGTGAGGGGGCTGGGTTACATGTGACATGACAGTGATCACTGCTCCCGATTACAGGGAGCAGTAGATCAGTGTCCTGTCACTAGGCAGAACAGGGAGATGCCATGTTTACACAGGCATCTACCCGTTTTGTCTCTCCTTGACAGGATTGGGGGACACCGATGGACACTGAGTCCGCAAGTCCCGCGGGCACAGTCATGAAGACCGCGGCGGGCACACGCGTGATAGGCGGCGGATTTAAAGCAATATACCTGTACGCTGCTTTGCCTGCCCGCAAAGCGGTTAATAAGGCCCTATTGTAATAATAAGGCAGGACAGCACTTGTAATGTATATTACAACTACAAATGTGCAAATTGTGAACATAAAAAATGTTAAATAAATAAATACTCTCTGCTTATTTCATTCAATTCCACGTACTTTGAAAAAAACTTGTGCATATCCCATTCCACCACACATCGCACTCAATGGACTAACGTGATCCCTTGTACTTGTATCCCTTGTACCCACTGATTGTAAATGATCTCCCTTGTGCTTATTTGTGTGTTTTTTTGCTTCAACTTGGTCTAAACATCTAAGCATCATAAAATCCTGACCATGAAAGGATTAAGCAGATGTTTGTTCTTATATAATGCCATTATACTGTACTGTCCTTGTCAACTTATTCCTCCAAGAAGCTCAATAGCATTTGATCACATATTTATCTTCAACTTATTGACGGCTGTTAGAACCAGCCTAACCTTGCACAAGTGCCTTGTAAACTGACACATTGAAATTTCCAAATGGCTGACTTCAGCATGCAATGGCCCTTCGCGTGCAATTAAATCTAACAAATAAACATTTCATTTGAAGCCCCTTACAAGGTGGTGAGCAATCTGTGACACATAGAACCATTCTTGTTTACTTTCTCCTCCGCTATTGCAAAGACAAATCAAACTCCTAACATGCAGACATTGCAGATAGATTCCCTTCATTTATGAGAAAAGCAGAACTAAATATTCCAATCAGTCACAGGGCGTCATCTGCTAACACAATGTATGTCATATTATTAGGAATGAGAAACAAATATTGCCAGAGGCTGCTTGCTTTGTATATTTGCTTTCCCGGTCCATGTCCAAAATGTTTATGAGAGGGATAAAAAATACAACGGCAGCTGGGTAACAATAAGTGTTCCAGCATGCAAACAAATATAAAATACCCCAAAAAATCAAACAAATTGCAGATTGTCATTTACAGATGTGAAATCCTTTTATTTTCCAATTTGTTAGTAATATACAGAATGTTGAAAATGTAGCTGGGAAATGATTCAAGAGGCCTTGCAATAATTTTAAAGGGAAACCATCTTGTGGTTTCAGTAAACCATTTTTTAGTTACTGTATTTGTTGGCGTATAACACCCTGAAAATAAAGGGTAAACTGTGCATGAGTGTTATACGCAGGGGGCTGTGGAAAGTTTTTTTCCCTAAAACTTCCCTCTTGAAGTTAGGGTGCGTGTTATACGCCTGTGCATGTTATACGCCGATAAATACGGTATTTTAACCACTTACTCACGGCAGGACGTCATATGACGTCCTCCACTTTGTGCGGTGATATCTTTATGATGCCACAGGCATCATTCAGATATCGCAATCTTCAGCCGGCGATTCTGTGCACCATAAGAATGATCAAATCGGCGGTTCCGCCGCTTGATAGTTCTTATAGGTGGCGGGAGGGGACGTCCCCCCCTCCCGCCGCCATCCAGGGCGTCTCCGGGCTCTCCCGTGCCATCGGGGGCCCGGAGAGTGAATCGGTCGGCGTTTCCTGCAGAACCATAGAGATGACTGGTGACCAGATGGTCACAGTCATCTCTATGACTGTCGGAGGACCGGGCGCGACGCAGTAGCGGCTGAAAGCATTAGATCTGTGAATTTTTTTTCATAATCTACTGCTTTCCAGCCTGGAGGAGAGATGTGGGGTCTTCTCTCCATAAAGAGGACCTGTCACAGTGATTCCTATTACAAGGGATGTTTACATGCGAACACGCATGCAAGTCCCGCCGACATATGTAAACGCTGTTCAAACCCCACATGTGAGGTATTATTGCATGCGTTAGAGTGTGTGCAACAATTCCAGCACTAGACCTCCTCTGTAATTAAAAAATAGTAACCTGTAAGCGTCACCTATAGAGATTTTTAAGTACCGAAGTTTGGCGCCATTCCATGAGTGTGCGCAATTTTAAAGCGTGACATGTTAGGTATCTATTTACTCGCCGTAACATCGTCTTTCACATTATACGAAAAAATTGGGCTAACTTTACTGTTTTGTTATTTTTTTATTCATGAAACAGTTTTTTCCCTGATTAATTTTCTAGCAAAAAAAAATTGATTTTTACATGAAGGAGAGAAGTGCCAAAATAGGCCTGGTGATTAAGTGGTTAAAATGCACCTGAAAATAGTTGCTGCCATTTTCATATGGTTATGACTAAGGCCTTATAGGCTGAAACGCGTCAACTTTTTTTTATTTGTGTTTGTTCACTGTGGCTTGTCAATAAAAACAAAGACTTAAAAAAAAAGGCAATGACCAGAGTGCGGATCATTTTTAGTTGATGTCTGCATGTTAGACAAACAACATTATTAGACCCCTTTCACACTGAGGTGTTTTGCAGGTGCTATAACGCTAAAAATAGCGCCTGCAAAGCACCCTGAAAGAGCCGCTCCATTCACTCCAGTGTGAAAGCCCCACAAACATGCATGCTCTGAACCAATGCTAAACATCAGACAACAATAGCAGAAGTTGCCCAAAGGGTGGTGGTAAAGAGCTGAAAAAACACGTAATTTGGTGAATGTTGGCTGAAAATTTTCTGCTGTGTGTATGCAGAACAAGTTCACGGCCAACGCCCATTGGGACAAAAATCCACGGAAAAGTCAGATGGAAGTCCAATCGTCTGTTTGAGGCTTTAGATGGGTTAGAACAGGTGTGTCAAACTGGCGGCCCTCCAGCTGTTCCGAAACTACAAGTCCCATCATGCCTCTGCCTGTGGGAGTCATGCTTGTAACTGTTAGCCTTGCAATGCCTCATGGGACTTGTAGTTTTGCAACAGCTGGAGGGCCGCCTGTTTGACACCCCTGGGTTAGAAGCTTTAGATACGCTAACAAATTGAAACCAAATTCCAGCTCGTATTGCAGTTACACAAGCAGTGATAGCAATAAAGTATATAAAAAAAAAGCATTGAAAAAATGTAAAAGCCAAAGAAATCATTGTAACCCCCCCCCCCCCCTGTCCGTGGTAAACGGTTTGTCTCAACACCAGTGGCGGTTGGTTCCCAATATTTGGGGGGGGGGGGCAAACAACTGCCCAGATCACAAGGAGAAAATAAAGGAAAGAAAGCCTGAAAAAGAAAAATAATTCAGCCATCACATCTAAGAATTGGTAAGCTACAATAAAATAAATGTTTGCTTTTGGGTTTCATACCACTTTTAAATTCATTTTTTTTCTGCAATTTTAAAAACAAGAGGGGGCATGCAAAGGATTGTGCAAGTTGATAGTAGATTGGGGGTTATTTACGAAAGGCAAATCCACTTGAAATTGCACTTGGAAGTGCAGTCGCTGAGGAGTAGATCTAAAACGAGGGGAAGCTCTGCTGATTTTATCATCCAATCATGTGCAAGCTAAAATGCTTTTTTTATTTACCTTGCAAGTCCCCCTCGGATCTACAGCGACTGCACTTCCAAGTGAACTTTCATTGCAATTTCAAGTGCACTTTGCACTTGTAGTTTGCAAATTGGATTTTCCTTTAGTAAATAACCCCAATTGTCTCAGTTAATTGCCCTCTCTTCCTAATTTGTAGTAGCTTTCTTGTAAAATCGCCATGAGAGCTGGAACGGTGGTGCACCGTAAAAATCACTTTTAGTGAAACTCCATTGACTGGATAGTTGTACATTAAATCTATTATCTATTCACCATTAAAATAGGTCAAGCCTATCCATTGTTCTATGCTACCAAGTAGGAAGCACAGCATGCACATATAATGAACATATATATAGATTTCCCAATATTTGAATAATATTTCTAAACCCAAATAAGGTTTTATTGTTTATAATGGCTCTTTTATGAAATGGTCACGTCTATTGATTAGAGACTCGTGGAGCTCCAGTAACCATACTTCCAGCATTTTTCCTTGTTAATACTCGGAAATATTTCCCCGCACTGTTTTTTGTAATGAATAGAAATGCAGGTAGCTGCAAATAGCTTGCGCCTTCCTCACATAAAGGTCACTTGTGTTGAGCAGCAGAGCCGGGTCACATGAAATGAACCGCTGTGCAGCTGTGATAGGACACGGCCTTTTACTGGGGCACTTTTCGCTTTATTATGTGGTGACTCGCAGAAATATGTTTAATAGTTCAAAGCTGGCACTGATCTGGATCCTGGGGACACCGCTGTTGCAAATCATGTTATTAAAGTGGATTGCATGCTTCTATAGCCTGAAGCCCTGAAAAACTGACATACCTTTTTTTTTTTTCCTTTACTTCAACATATTACATTAATGAAATACACCCTCTAAGAAGCTAAGATGAGAACAGTTCAGCTCAAGCCTGCAGAAGGCTGCTGACAGAACAAAAAGCGTGCAGTAATGTTGATATGATATATGTGCACATATATTATAATAGCAGTACTTAGCTCTGCAGTTATACAGCTATGTGTGTGTCACCATTGTGATATTATAATAGCAGTACTTAACTCTGTAATTATATAGCATGTGTGTCGAGATAAAAATTTACGGGTATTACTGTTTAGAGAAGAGTAACAGAGTAATTTATTAAAATCTGAGATACGCCATTGCTATTAAATTATTAATGGGATTGCTGCAAGCGGCCTACCTGTTCCCTACATACTGGGTGGGCTAATAATTGAAAGCAATTGTGCACACATTAGTTTTGTATTGATGTTAGTGGAGACCCATGTCCCAACTAAGCAGCCCTTCCACCTTAGGCGGCAGCTTCCAGTCACCTCTATGGAATATGCAGGTTGTATTGCAAAAATCAACCCACATTGCACACAATGAGGTCCTGTGACCCATGTTATGCACTAATTAAAGCAAATTAAAGGATAAACCAAAGCTTTTTGTGAGTTATGGTTCACATGAGGGCAGTTCATTTTGCTCTCCTGTGACCCATTTAGAGCTATTGGCTGATGTAACAGTGCCAGTGCAGGTTCTAAATAAATCCCAATCATATAGTCAGGATCCACCCAAATCCCTGGACTGGCAGCAGTCTCAAGCCGTTCCCGCCCTTGCCACAGCCCAGCACGCCAGTGAGCACTGGAGGGGTAGAGCAGACAGTGGTGACTGACAGTCTGCAGCCTGAAGACTGAGCGCTAAGTGATCATTGGTGTTTGATTGCTCAGTTCTCTGTCTTGAAGTCAGCGCGGGGACAGACGCAGAATCTGATAGATGCCGTATCCAGCTAAGTGAGTATAATTGTTTTTATTTTTTTATTTTTACTTAGACATACTTCTCTTTTAAGCAATTGCTTGATGATTTTTGAAAATGTAAACAACTTTGCTGCCAGTAACATACCTGTTCTCTATATACAGGCTAATAATTACCAACTATTACACACATATTTGTTTTTCGTTGATGTCAGCGGAGGCAATCAATTAAGAGCCTTTGGCTACCAAGAAGATAGCACAGACATTGGACTAACAGCACATAACATTAAAGAAATTGTGTAAAATGAGGTCTTAAATTCACATCTATAAGCAAGTGAACAAGGCCTTCAAAGTTGACTGTTGGGTTCTTAGGATGAACTGATCAATGCCCGGATACTAAGGAAAATTGTACAACCCTGATAGGGGGATATATACAGCATTCAAGAAGGTGTTCAAAACGTTCCCCACTGTGTTAAGCTCCTCTGTTATTTGATTCAATCTAGGAAGATTTGAAGTATAAAGTATGTTGAATAATTTTCCAAATTTTGGGGAAATTAAAGGAAAAAATTGTATGGATTCGAGAGGCAATTTGAAGTTTGCTCTGTCAGTGATATATTATTGTTATTATTATAAAGGTTGTCTCACTGACAGTTTGCACAGCACTTTACAATGCAAAGGGAGATAGTACAGTTGCAATACAATTCAAGATAAAAGGATTAGGAGGGCAAGAGCTTACAGTCTAAAGCAACTTACACACGGCCAAACGGGAGACATTTGCTGGTTCAAAAAAATAAACGGCCAACCTTTGGCTCGTGTGTATGTTGGTCTGTCCAACAGAAGATGGCAGTTCGGCTGGCTTCTGTTGGATGTTAATGCTGGAAAATAGAGGGTCAAGTGATACAAAAGGTAGTAAATGTTAGCAATAAGCTGATAGAAAAAGTGACATTTTGAGGTGGAGGCGGAATAGGTGTCCGTAAAGAGATGAGTTTTCTGAGAAGCCTAAGGGCTGACAGAATAGAAAGATAGCTGGATAGATTTGGGTCGGAAGACCCAGAAGATGAAAGACGTTCTTGAAAAGTCCTGGGAGCTTGGGAGCTAGATAGTAGGAGGTCCTGTGAAGAGCACAAACAACAGCTTGGGTGGTATTTTAAGATGAAGTTGGTGATGTAGCTGGGGGGCAAAGTTGTAGATGGCTTGTACATTTTCATTAGTATTTTGAAATGTATACGTTGGGCTAGTGGAAGCGATTGGCAGTGAGGGGTGGTGGACAATGAGCATTTGATAAGGTGGATGATTCTAGCAACACCAATCATGACAGGCTTAAAGGAGGAATAGCCTGTGTAAATATAGGCCAACAAGATCTACCAAAGCTGGCCGTGTGATATATTTTACAGAGAGGACTGTTTACTTAACTGCAATTGGAGTGAATTTGCTGGTCTGTGAGTAAATGGACCAACACAAATTGGCCTAATATACAGAGCATGCCACTTTTCACATGCTGCATTTTTATTGTGTTACTGCATTTATTTGGGCTATACCAGATCCATGGATTAAAGAATATGTTTTCTCAACATTTCAAATTCCTGATATATGACTGTACCATGTACTTGTATTAAAAAGTATCTTGTTCTCAAGCTTTAAACTTCTCACGGAGCACTGTTCAATCCATCATCCGAAAATGGAAAGCATATGGCACAATTGCAAATCCACCAGGACATGTCCGTCCACCTAAAGTGACAGGCCGGGCAAGGAGAGCATTCATCAGAGAAGCAGCCAAGAGTCCCATGGTAACACTGGAGGAGCTGCAGAATCTGTCCACAGGACAACTATTAGTCATGCTCTCCACAAATATGGTCTTTATGGAAGAGTGGCAAGAAGAAAGCCATTGTTGAAATAAAGCCATAAGAAGTCCCATTTGCAGTTTGCAAGAAGCCATGCGAGGGACACAGCAAACATGTGGAAGAAGGAGATCTAGTCAGATGAGACCAAAATTTAACTTTTTGGTCTAAAAGAAAAATCCTATATGTGGCAGAAAACTAACACTTCACATCACCCCGAACACACCATCCCCATTGTGAAACATGGTAGTGGCAGCATCATGTTGTGGGGATGTTTTTTCAGCAGGAACAGAGTTGATGGGAAGAAGGATGGAGCCAAATACAGGGCAATCTTAGAAGAAAACCTGTTAGAGTCTGCAAAAAACTTGAGATTGGGGCAGAGGTTCACCTTCCAGCGTATCCACTTTATCCAATGAATTAATCTCAATACCCCAGTAAAAAATGGGCTCACAACAGACTAGATTCAGATTGCCATCTGTGTGGAGGTTCACCATGCAGCAATTGTACAGTATCCTCCTCATGAATGAAATATCTTGTGTTTCATCTCCCAATCCCTCATCCACTATAACACTTAGATGGGATCTCACCATATTAATTTTCTTTTATTTGATTTTATTTCATCTGTGGCTTATTATTTGCAGCGTTAAATTCAGTTGCAAAGGTTAGAAGAGTGCTAATTAACTTTTTGACACTGTTAATCTCGATCTGCTGCATTTACATGTATAGTAGCTCGGCGGTTTGCCGTGACTCGTAGGAGACTGAAAAAAAGCTGCGCCTGGTTATTAAAAAGATCTAAGCCTGAAATCCCAGAAGACTTCAACTTCTAATAAAAGTAATAACAAGAAGTGGCAAGCATGGAGCTCTCTAGCCAAACACAGGGGAATATATCGTTTCACTAATATGAACAAGACTTCCTAACATACACACACATAAGAAAATGTCTTCTGCATGTGACTGATAATGTTAACAAAGTCCAGGAATATGTGACCGTTCAGAGGAGATGCAACATAAAACACAAAAACATAAAAATACAGCATGTAAATATATTTTTTTTATGTGTTTTAAACAAACTACATTGTCCTATGACTCTATTTCCATGTCCGTTAGTGACTCAATTATTAAAGGGTGAGCCCACCCAAAATGACTTTAGATTATGGTGAGTTAAATCTGAACTCCAGGTAAAAATATATTCATTTAAATGTATTCTTCAATAGCCCTAAGGGATATAAACCCATTTTATGTTCACCAACTGCCTTTACAAACTCAGATATTACCTTGCAAATGAAGCAGTGATATAATCCCTGTCCTGCAAATAACCTGTATGGGGGCAGTGCTGAGGGTGGGACCCAGCAGGTCCTCCTACTACAGGCTGCCTGTTTAAAACTAGAGAACATTCATCTACAGCAAGTACAGAGAACAGTGACTGGTCCTTAAAGAGGAACTGCAGTCTGCTCACATAACTTATAATAAAATTGTCTTTGCCATTCTGAAGATTCCCTCCAACCACGTTGCATAATATTTTATATATACTGTGATTCTGTATTTGCCAAATAAGCTGCAAAAATCTCCCTCCACTGAGTCTGGCTGCAACCATTTTAACTGTGGGCAGCAAAAGCTGCTACCTGTTTACCTTCTGGATTTACACAGACACACAAAGGCACAACTCCAGATTTGCAGCTCCCTTTGGTCCTCTTATGACCCCCTCCCTTAATGGCAAACTCTTAGTAGAGAGAGAGAGAGAGAGAGAGAGATAGAGAGATGTGCATGATGGTTGCCCTCATAGGGCCCATTATATCTGTAATGCCTAGTACACACTGCTTGTTTTTTCTTTTCGATCAATGAAAAAAACTGACAGCTCAGGTTGGAGCCGCTGTACTAACAATTTGTTAGTTCAACAAACTCCCCTGCTGTTCTATTGTGTTCTGACAGGGGGACAAACCCCCACTGCCAGAATACCTTGGCCAGAGCTCTCAGCCATTGGCTGAGAGCGCTGATCGGGAGCCGATTGCCAGACTTTTTTGGTCATACCCCTTGGCAGACTTTTTTGGTCATACCCCTTCCACAGAATCAGCTGCAGTACACATGGGCTGAATGTCGGGCGGTTTCTATTGAACGAGCCAATGCTGCACGTCATTCAAACCATGTGTACGGGGCTTAAAACTATATAAATGTATCCAGGGCTTTTTTTTCCAAGAGCATAGGTGCAACCACAACCCCCTGCCAAACTGCATCAAACAGTGAATGTGGCCAGTTTGCAAAGTGAGAGGATCTTAAAGGGGCAATAAATATCAGAAATGCATTTTGTGCAGAAATCCAGGATGCGCTATGTACAGAGTTTAGGGGTGCAGCATGCAATTTCAGGGGTGCCCTATGCACAGAGTGCTGAGTTCAGAGCTGCGCTACGTACTGGGTGCAGGGTTCAGGGATGCGCTATGTACAGCAGGCCCGCACTGCCCATAGGGCATACCTCAGTGGCCTGTGGCAGCCCGCGGGCCGCATGTCACATCTCCACCCAATGTGACATGCAGGGCATTCAGAACTGTTAAGGGGGTGTCTGTGTAACAAACTGTGGGGAGCTGTGTAATGTAAAGGGGTCCAGAGGTGCGGTGCTATGTAATGTAAAGGGGTCCAGAGGTGTAGGGTGCTGTGTAATGTAAAAGGGTCCAGAGGTGCAAGGCGCTGTGTAATATAAAGGGGTCCAGAGGTGCAGGGTGCTGTGTAATGTAACGGGATCCAGAGGTGTAGGGTGCTGTGTAATATAAAAGGGTCCAGAGGTGCAAGGCGCTGTGTAATATAAAGGGGTCCAGAGGTGCAGGGTGCTGTGTAATGTAAAAGGGTCCAGAGGTGCAAGGAGCTGTGTAGTATAAAGGGGTCCAGAGGTGCAGGGTGCTGTGTAATGTAAAGGGGCCCAGAGGTGCAGGGTGCTGTGTAATGTAAAAGGGTCCAAAGGTGTGGTGCTGTAAAGGGGTCCAGAGTGCTGTGTAATGTAAAGGGGTCCAGGGGCTGAGTTTGGGGGTGAAAAAAATGCCCTGAGTGCCATGAAATGGCCTGGTGAGCTGTGTTCGGCCCCTGGGCCTTGTGTTTGACACATGTGCCCTAGGGGATAGAAATATCCAGAAGATCAATGTGAGAAAGGAACAAAACCAGCTACTACATGGAAGCCATCAGGTTACTCAGCCCACCTATAGCTAAAATATTACTTCTGTGTTGACTGTCCTTCAAAGTTTTTAAAAAGACACTTGTATCCCATATATAAACCACCAATCAGATTCAGAATTTAATATCTTAAATGTAGTGTTTAAATTCAGGCTTGGCTATTAACAGGCAACAAACATAATTCTTAATTTACAAGATTTGATATATCAGATCCCTATGGTCTTGTACTACAGCCACCAATAAGATTGAAGCCTACAGAAAAGTAAGTCAAAGGGTGACAGTTTGAAGCTGGCTGGTGGCTGTGAGCAGCATAAACAGTCTTTATTAAAACGTTATTTACAAATAAGGCCCCCTTTGCATCCCCACGAGCAAAATTAAGCTTCATCCTACCTTTATTAATTTTGTTTTGCTCCATGATGCTGTACTGCATTGGGGCAACATCAGGCTTGTGTTGAGCTGATGGTTTCCAGTGTTTTTCATCCATGTCTCCACTTGATGAGTTGATGTTGTTGCTTATGTTTGACTGAATAAGCTGAGTGGTGGCATAGGGAGTGGGCTGCCCTGCTTGGGGGACAAAACGTCCGTCCTTCAGATTTGGACTGTTAAATGTTTTCATCTCATTTATTTTGTTGCTTAAGTCCACATCACCATAGACAGCAGAATCAGGCACCATCAAGTTGGTCTGCTTGTTATCCAGTTGGTTGTTGTAGTTTGCTATGCAATCGGCTAAACCAAACACACAGAAAAAAAATACAAGACTGGTGAGCTTTTACATACAACTATGAGTGATACAGGTATACCCCACTGTTAAATACACAATGAGGTTTATTTACTATGGCTTGAAAGTGCAAAATCAGGCTCACTTCTGCATAGAAACCAATGAGCTTCCAGGTTTTATTACCAGGATTAATTGAACAAACTGGGGTTAGAAGCTCATTGGTTTCTATGCAGAAGTGAGCCTGATTTTGAACTTTCCAACAATAGTAAGTAGACCCCATTGTGTACTTAAAAGTGGGGTATGCCTGTATTGTCATCTTTAGTGGCAAGGCGGTAAAAAAAAAATGTGTAATGTTTTTCATTAGTTTGGGATAATTGTGATGGCTGGCCCACTTATTTTGTATTTTTGGCAATATTGAGAACCCCAGGTAGTTGTACTTAAATGCTATCAAACAGAGAAATGAGAACAATCAAGAAATAAAAGGACCTTTGTAACCGGGTCAAAGCACAATGGGAGTTCCAGTGCTTGTGCAACTTGTGCAAGGATGGGCAGATAACTCCCCACCTTATGTTCTCTGTGATTTGTCTGTCTGTCTACAACTACAGGACGGGCTGAAGACAAATCCTGGATGTTTGCCAGAATCATATTTAAACAGATCATATGCTCAATATGTATAATATATACACTGTGAGGTTTATATAAAAGTTTGATAGAAAATATTTAGATTGTTATAAAAACACAATATATATATACATACAGGGAGTGCAGAATTATTAGGCAAATGAGTATTTTGACCACATCATCCTCTTTATGCATGTTGTCTTACTCCAAGCTGTGTAGGCTCGAAAGCCTACTACCAATTAAGCATATTAGGTGATGTGCATCTCTGTAATGAGAAGGGGTGTGGTCTAATGACATCAACACCCTATATCAGGTGTGCATAATTATTGGGCAACTTCCTTTCTTTTGGCAAAATGGGTCAAAAGAAGGACTTGACAGGCTCAGGAAAGTCAAAAATGGTGAGATATCTTGCAGAGGGATGCAGCACTTTTAAAATTGCAAACTTCTGAAGCGTGATCATCGAACAATCAAGCGTTTCATTCAAAATAGTCAACAGGGTCACAAGAAGCGTGTGGAAAAACCAAGGCGCAAAATAACTGCCCATGAACTGAGAAAAGTCAAGCGTGCAGCTGCCAAGATGCCACTTGCCACCAGTTTGGCCATATTTCAGAGCTGCAACATCACTGGAGTGCCCAAAAGCACATAGTGTGCAATACTCAGAGACATGGCCAAGGTAAGAAAGGCTGAAAGACGACCACCACTGAACAAGACACACAAGCTGAAACGTCAAGACTGGGCCAAGAAATATCTCAAGACTGATTTTTCTAAGGCTTTATGGACTGATGAAATGAGAGTGAGTCTTGATGGGCCAGATGGATGGGCCCGTGGCTGGATTGGTAAAGGGCAGAGAGCTCCAGTCCGACTCAGACGCCAGCAAGGTGGAGGTGGAGTACTGGTTTGGGCTGGTATCATCAAAGATGAGCTTGTTGGGCCTTTTCGGGTTGAGGATGGAGTCAAGCTCAACTCCCAGTCCTACTGCCAGTTTCTGGAAGACACCTTCTTCAAGCAGTGGTACAGGAAGAAATCTGCATCCTTAGACCCTTTTGCCTCGATAGTTTTTGGTCAAGTTCTATGCTTTCAGCGGGATAGCCCGCCTATCCGGGATTCAGGTGCTTATCACCGAGCAGGCGCTACATTGGAGGTGGCTCGCGCCACATACCCCCCGCGCAGCACGGTCCCATCTGGGGCGCGGGGGTGAGGTGGAGTGGTTGCCACAGGCTCCATGGTATGTAAAGGTTAGACTTGCTCTTTAGTGTCTCTGTGGTTAAGGTATATTAACATTTTGTACTTGATCTTGTTACTGTTTGCCTTACCTTGGTATTGTTGTAAACTTTCAATAAAAATATGTTTAAAAAAAAAAAAAAAGAAATCTGCATCCTTCAAGAAAAACATGATTTTCATGCAGGACAATGCTCCATCACACGCGTCCAAGTACTCCACAGCGTGGCTGGCAAGAAAGGGTATAAAAGAAGAAAAACTAATGACATGGCCTCCTTGTTCACCTGATCTGAACCCCATTGAGAACCTGTGGTCCATCATCAAATGTGAGATTTACAAGGAGGGAAAACGGTACACCTCTCTGAACAGTGTCTGGGAGGCTGTGGTTGCTGCTGCACGCAATGTTGATGGTGAACAGATTAAAACACTGACAGAATCCATGGATGGCAGGCTGCATGAGTGTCCTTGCAAAGAAAGGTGGCTATATTGGTCACTGATTTGTTTTTGTTTTGTTTTTGAATGTCAGAAATGTATATTTGTGAATGTTGAGATGTTATATTGGTTTCACTGGTAAAAATAAATAATTGAAATGGGTATATATTTTTTTTTTGTTAAGTTGCCTAATAATTATGCACAGTAATAGTCACCTGCACACACAGATATCCCCCTAAAATAGCTAAAACTAAAAACAAACTAAAAACTACTTCCAAAAATATTCAGCTTTGATATTAATGAGTTTTTTGGGTTCATTGAGAACATGGTTGTTGTTCAATAATAAAATGAATCCTCAAAAATACAACTTGCCTAATAATTGTGCACTCCCTGTAGTCTTGGCATGTTACATACATGCCAATTACAAAAAAAAAATGATTTGAAAGTTTCTATGAGGCCTGTAAGACCTAAAATGATACCAGATATAGAAAGTACAGTATATAATATCCAAATGCAACTTATTCTAAGTTTTGGCTTGAAAATATCTATATGTTTAACCTTGAATTTCTGTAACTCCTTGCTGATTAGAGGCAATTAAATCCCCAGCATATCATTTAAAAAGCACTTTAATATGTCTGATTCAGATTAACATTCCTCCATATAATTTTTCTGTGGTGGTATATTTAAAATGTTATACGTTTCCATAAAACTGGTGCTTTTCATTTACAATATCTGGCAGAGCTGCTTATGGGGACATTACCTGCGAAAAATTAAAATATGGGACTGGATTTCCATTTTACAAAGTGCCTATACCTATTAGAATGAAAGAATTTTCCAGTTACAATATAGAGATGCACAACTAAAAGGATTGAGATTTGGAAGGAGCATTGCAACTCCATAAGCATTTCATTAAAACCAAAAAAAAAAGCCCATGCTGTAACACAATGCACCTCAGCAGCTGGGTTTGAGCCTAAAATAACCTTTCTTGGCATTTATTCTGCCCTTGCACAGGGACAATAATGGTGGATCTTACCTGGTCGGCTGTAAGTGGCCAGATTATTATCACTGCTCCCATTCCCAGACGTACAGCAGTTAATGGGGCAGTCATTGTGGCTGTTCCCTGTGTTTGGCCAAGTATCAGCAAGCCATGGCTGGGTTGCAGGTTCTGCAATATTTAAGAGCCCCGGTCTGTAAAAGGTCAATAAAGAACGATGAGTAAACACAAATAGAAAGCTGTTCCTAGTTTATGACAAAAGTTGAATAAATAAAATCACCAATCTGTGCCCAAGACAATATTGACCTGGTCAAGCCTTGGTGGCCTTGTTACATGATGCTGTGCTTTATGTCCTTCACTAACACTGAGAAAAGGCAAGGAACAAAAGCCATCTATGAGTGTTATGCCCCGAAGCATACATTTCTTCTCTTTGGTTGCAAAATGATATGTACAAAATAGATCAAACATACAATGTAAGTATGTGTCAGAAGTCTGGCATATATTGCGGAGCTATATTTACATTTTTGAGTAGAAGGCCTATGGCCAACTAGCACTCATGTCAATTCGCTAGTGATAGAATGAGTAAAAAAATCAGAGCGAACGCTCATCTGTTTCTGTTCATTACTCCCTGGCTGGGGAGACCGGCGAAGTGTTGCTCAATGACTGCTGTCTCCATTATGAGCGAAATTATGGAGAGTTTAAGCCAGCAAAGGTGTAACACTATAGGAAGAAGTAATGCCTCGTACACACGATCGGAATTTCCAATAGAAAAGGTCTGTCTGACTTTTTCCATCAGAAATTCCAACCGTGTGTATGCCCATCTGAATTTTTCCATCGGATATTCCGAGGAATTTCTGTCGGTGTTTACATAGAGAACATGTTCTCTTTTCCTCCGATGGAATTCCTTCGGATTTCCGATGTGACTAAAGCCCGATCGTGTGTACGGGGCATAAGTGTCCTGTTTAACAATTATGTTGCTGGCAAATTACGGACAGTGACAAGAATTCTAATGGTGCCTAAGTATCACACGTGCCTCTGTATTGGGATAGAATTATAAATGGAGCTTGAGGTCTTGCCGATCACACTGGTTTTGATCACCCTGCTGCAGCAAATGGCAACCTGAGCAAAATCCAGGCTTGCAATTAAAAAAGCAAAAAAAAAACAAAAAAAAACAATAGTCTGCAAAAAGGCTTTCTGGGTTAAAATTCATTACTTTTTAACCCGACTGTGAATAATAACTTTATAAGTATTTATGGCAGACTTTAAAAGCCTCACATGACCTTCCCAAAAATGACTTGTAAAGCCATTTCTGATTATAAGTATTATCTGAAGATTAAACAGACACTAGCTGGTTTTATGAACACTTTAGCACAGTGTAGAAATGAATTCCCACTTTACAGGTTGCATACAAAGCTCACCTGAGACCCAATTACAGGTCCCATTTACTGGTAGCAGTAATGAAGGAGCCCAGGAGAGTGGACGGTGGGCAGCATTCCTGTCTGTGTTAGACTTTTACTACATTGCTTTAAATGAGCTTTAAGTTTTTATTTGTTTGACTTGGTTGATTGGGGCACTTAGGTTTAAAGAACAAATACTGGCAATCTAGCAACAAATACTACTTCTTGTCCCTGAATTTTATAGGGATGTCGACCGTCTATGTTTGAAAAAGCACATGAAATTTACAACAAGGCGCATAAATAAAAAACAACATTCAGAAAAGCTGCAGGGTAGTCGGCAGTGACAAATCGCGTTAGCAGTCATTTTTAAAACCGCATAAAAAAAATTGTCACCCAGAATATGACTTGTTTCTTAGATCATTTTCATATACTGTAGTAGTGATGGCTACAACATCCATCCCTTATAAAGAGCCTTCTTCTAGGTCCAGACTATAGATGTGATAAGTCCAGCTTTTGCCAGAAGTGAGGCAATATCTGACAGCATTTGTGGGCTGCATAAATCTACTAAAATACACATCAAACAACAAAGTCTACTATATCCTATGAACTACCTGTCTACAGGATTCACACCAAACCTGAACTAATGCAACAAATGGAAAATCTTTTGTTTTCTGCAGAACTTGTCCAACCACTGGTCTATGTTGCACGTTAAGTTATAAGGCTAGATTCACACTAGTGTGGCTGAGATTTGATCCCGTTTTTCAGTCTGATTATGTAGTGTGACTTGGTTGCATTTTTGATATCAAAGCAGGGATGAGTCACTGGTTGTTAGGAAGCCTGCGGGTGCCGTTTCCTTAAAGTGTTATTAAACCCACAACATTAAAAGCAACTCCGTTTGCTGTGTATTGCTAGAGAGTTTTTTTTCTTTGGTAGAGTGCATGTGATCAGCACTGTCCAGACAGAGTCTGGGGTCCTGCATCCTGATAAGACAGCTCAGTGCAGTATGAAAATTCCTCCTACAAGCTTTAACCAGGTACTTATAGAAGTCACAAGACTGCTATATACTGCTGATGATAAAAGCAATTAAGCAGTTTATATTTACTAAAATGATTGCATTTCTCTGTTCTGTGTACTGTACAAGACCAGATATAGTGAATGCAGGGTCCTGGGTTTAGTAACGCTTTAACAACCAACACAATCACAGGCAAAAATGCACCAAAAGGCAAATGTACATGCATTTTTGGTGCATCTCCATTGAAGTCTATGGGGCACAAAATAGTAATGCATCACAACAAAGTAGCATAGGTACCACAGTTGCATTGCATTGATGTGACATTGAAATCAATCTGATTTCCATTGTTATGCAATTCTGTGTGACTGAAGTCACATCTGAAATTGCACTAGTGTCCTCCCTTCGTCCCCCGAGTCCCGCGCACGTGCCCGGCGGGCGCAATCGCTGCCGGGCACGCGCGCTCGTTCGTTACAGAGCGGGGAACGGGAGGTATGTGTGTAAACAGAAGATCAGTGATTTCCCCTAGTGAGGCCACCCCGCCCCATACAGAACACACCAGGAACACACTTAACCCCTTCCCTGCCCCCTAGTGTTAACCCCTTCACTGCCAATGGCATTTTTATAGTAATCCAATGCATTTTTATAGCATTGATCGCTATAAAAATGACAATGGTCCAAAAAATTTGTCAACATTTTCCGATGTGTCCGCCATAATGTCTCGGTACTGAAAAAAAACGCTGATCGCCGCCATTACTAGTAAAAAAAAAAATATTAATAAAAATGCCATAAAACTATCCCCTTTTTTGTAAACGCTATAAATTTTGCGCAAACCAATCAATAAACGCTAATTGCGATTTTTTTTTACGAAAAATATGTAGAAGAATACGTATCGGCCTAAACTGAGGAAAAAAAATGTTTTTTTATATATTTTTTGGGGATATTTATTATAGCAAAATGTAAAAAATATTGCATTTTTTTTCAAAATAGTGGCTCTATTTTTGTTTATAGCGCAAAAAATAAAAACCGCAGAGATGATCAAATACCACCAAAAGAAAGCTCTATTTGTGGGAAAAAAAGGACGCCAATTTTGTTTGGGAGCCACATCGCACGACCGCGCAATTGTCAGTTAAAGCGACGCAGTGGCGTATCACAAAAAGTGCTCTGGTCTTTGACCAGCAATATGGTCCGGGGCTGAAGTGGTTAAAGTGTAAAACAATAGAGTTGATGAATAGATGCACGCTATGTATTATTGTATTACTATTTTAGTAAAAAAGGAAAAAATTAAGAATTTATATAAAAAAAAAAATTAAGAATTTATATATATAAAAAAAAAATAACGATTTTGTTAAATAAGGTGTTTGATACTCTTATTGCAATAAAAAAAATCAACAGCTTGAACAAGATACAATCCAGGCATACAACAAGGCAGTTATGCTTCAGTAGAATTAGTTGTACAGGTGTAACAGATAATGAGAATACACCAGCATGGCAGATACCACAAGCAAGCTCATTAAGAAAAGACTGAAATCCCAATAGCAGCTTAACATGCTGGCCCCAACAACCAAAGGTGCAATTGCTGAAAGCCTTATCAGCAACTTAAATCGCCATTTGATGTTCTACACAGGCTACCCAAGGTTCCCACACTATACCTATACAGGTTCCTCAAGTAACCTCAAGTTTCACTGCATGCACACTGCAGAAGCTCAATAGAAGAAAAAAGATTGCCCTATTTGAAGATTTTCCATTGCCTGTCCAACTATCATTTTACTAAGCAAGGATGTTGCTGCAGCTGCCAATAGAAGCAAACAAGGAAGAACTGGCCACCAGCCTACTGAGTAGCCAACATCCCAGTCAATCCCACTTTGGACTCCTTGTTTTTTTTTTTTGTAGATGATAGGTTCACTTTAAGCGAACAGCCTTAGGCACTTTTACTCCAGCGGCATCCTTTCAGAATAAAGAATGTCTGCTTGGTTTACAAAATCACTTCTAGGGAAGCATTTGTCAGTAAAATCCAGCTCTATATAAAGGGCAGAAATCATGTAGTTTAAATCAGTGTGATATATGAAGGAAGGCTTGACAGCGGCCAGGTCAGGAGAACACACAAAAAAAGCAGAGATTTGCCCTTTTAATCATCTTGAACTTCATTCATGTACATTTATGTCCAGAATAGAAAGGGAGGGCCCTCTGAATACCATGAGGCACATATTAATGTTAACATTCCTATATACTGTCTAGTGTTTTGGTCAATATGAACATTTGTCATAATTAGGTAGCATATCCAATAAATGGCAACAAACAACCAAAAACAGCAAATATCTACAGCATCGGTCAGTAAGGCTCCATTCACACCTGAGCAAATCAATTTACTGGCGTTTTTCAGGCATTTTTTAAAGCTTTTTTGCAGCTTTTTACAAGTTTTTTAAAAGCGTTTTAGAAGAGCAATACATGAATTTTACATCTTCAGGCTTTTTTTGTTTAGCCAATATAAAGCACTAGGGGGAGGAGAGGAAGATGAAATTAGGTGTGAAGAGCTGCTATTTGAGCAGAAAACGAGCAACAAAGTATAAAAAAAAAATAAAAATGTTAAAGTCAGGCATTTATATTGAAGTCTATGGGGCCAAAAACACTTGTAATCTGCCAAAAGAAGCTTGTGTACTTTTTTGAACTTCAGGCATTTCGTTTCAGGTAACGGAACATTCAGATGTGAACAGAGGTCATTGAAATTAACTACTTGCTCACCTTAGGACGTCCATGGACGTCCTCGAATTTGTACGATGATATCTCAATAATGCCTGCAGCCACAGGCATCATTCAGATATCGCCGTCTTCAGCCGGCGATTCTGTGCACCATAAGAATGATCAAAGCGGCGGTTCCGCTGCTTGATCATTCTTATAGGCGGCGGGAGGGACCCCCCTTCCCGCCACCATCTGGCGCTTCTCTGGGCTCTCCCGTGAATTGTTTTCACGATCGAATGCTTTGCAACCTGAAGGAGAGATGTGGGGTCTTATTGACCCCACATCTCTCCATAAAGAGGACCTGTCAGAGTGATTCCTATAACAAGGGATGTTTACATTCCTTGTAATAAGAATAAAAGTGATCAAATGTATTTTTTAAAGTGTAAAAGTAAAAACCAGTAAAAATGACCCCTGGCCTGAAAAACTAGGGGTCCATTCCTTTTGGTGAGTGGGTACACAGGAGGGGTGTGTGATGCACCTTGAACTTTAAATTGACTTTATTGATTGGAGCACATTTGCACAATATATATGGACATTTTTTTCTCAGATTTTTTGATTTGTTGTGATGTTTACATTATTGTGAGCGCTGTAATCATATATAATTTTTTCATTTTGTCAAGTGTATAGCACTTTGTGTATAGCAGCTGCAATCAAAAAAATGTCACTTCTAGCGCGTGTCAATATATACATATATTTGTTTTCATATAAAATTGGCGAGACATACATACATTAAGGATGGTGGGAAAGGCTGTGCATATTTCTCTTATTTAGGGGTCCATGTAACCTTAATATGCAGAATATAATTATGCTCTACTTTTATAATCCAAGGACCTTTCCAGGAACAAAAATTTAGCAGAACACACTTTCTACACCAGGAACATGGTGACTGGAAATTGGGGTCAGTTAGCAAACCAGTTTTCGATCATTAACCTGATCTACTCACTAAAGAAGCCCTGCTGCTCCATTGTACTACACACCTCTGCGATTCCTTTTGTAATAAAAGAGCTCCCTCTGGTGGCTGCCAAATTCAAATGTCAGAAAACAGGTCTTCACTTAATTATGAGCACATATTTAGTTTGGTAAATAAACACATGTTTGCTGACAGATAAAATCAGCAACATGCTGTTTGCATCACTTAATTATGCTGAATATACGCCAGAAAAATAATAATAAATAAAATATGAGGTAGACTCGTGCAGGTCGAATCTTCAAAGGACACATAAAAGAAGATTTAAGCTCCTCAGTAAAACACAGAGCCTGCAGCACGGTGTTCCCTATAAAAACAGAATGACAAAAGATATGTATGTTTTTGTCAGGAAATATATATTTTCTCACCTTCCCGCACTGCTTACAGCTTCCCCGCCTCGCTGATATGCCACTGTAAAAAGAAAGAATGCGTACGTTTGAAAATAATGAACACAAAGAAAAATTCTAAGCGACAACATTCAGCCATGACTAAATAAAGATACAAGATGGATGGCGGTGATCTCTATTAGCCATGCTGTTTGGTCAATCAACATATGCTAATATACAATTTACCTAACATATTCAGTATGTTATTTCTTTTCAGAATCTATTCTGCTTTTCAAGCAGCTGATAACGGGAGCGATAAATCTTTAAGATGGAAGAGAAATGCAGAGAGCATGACAACCTGTTTTGATGCGAGATTGATCGCTGAGATTCTACTGTGTCATTTCTAGCATAACTGATCGCTTGTTCTGCTCAAGGACAGCTTGGAAAATAAACAAGAATTTATTCTTCAAAACAAAAGCAGAATTGTTCAAATATGCTATTTTCAGTTATGCTAGGGTCGGCCGTAGATGGTTTGAATCTCAGCCTGTTCAGCATGAACCAGCCGAGATTTGAACCATGTATAGGCAGGCTGAATGTACCAAGTTGGTGCAACCAATTATCAATAATCAATTTCTTATCCCGAGAGGGACGGCTTCCCCCACCGGCAGAATACAATAGCTTAGCGGGAAGGATTCCCCTGTCAACACCATGGTTGCAGGAAAGAAATTTGCTTAGTGTATGGCCTTCATAAGCCTATATTGTACTTTTACCATAAAATACAATCTCAGCCTTTGTTAACCCTCTAGCTTAGAGGAACTCTTGAAATAATTTTCAGGTCTTATGGAAAACCTGCTCAAAAATATTCACACTATGACACCTATGTTCTTCCATTGTGCTTGTACAGGGTCTTGCAGCCTCTTCTGAGTTCAGGAAACGTTACAATGTTCTTGTTGCCATTTAGGAAATTAAAGGGGTTGTAAAGGTAAATTTGTTTCCCCTAAATAGCTTCCTTTACCTAAGTGCAGTCCTCCTTCACGTACCTCATCCTTCAATTATGCTTTTAAATGTCCTTATTTCTTCTGAGAAATCCTCACTTCCTGTTCTTCTGTCGGTAACTCCACACAGTAATGGGAGGCTTTCTCCCTGGTGTGGAGAAAGCCTCTTGAGGGGGCGAGCAGGAGTGTCAGGACGCCCACTAACACACAGCTCCTTTCTCTATCTGCAAAGTAGAGAGCGTCCTGACTTGCCTGCCCGCCCCCTCCCCCCTCAAGAGGCTTTCTCCACACCAGGGAGAAAGCCTTGCATTACTGTGTGGAGTTACAGACAGAAGAACAGGAAGTGAGGATTTCTCAGAAGAAATAAGGACATTTAACCTCCCTGGCGGCATGATTCTTTCAGATTTTAGGTGCTGAAAGTGGTACCATTATTTGCATGGAAATTTGGCGTTTTATACTGAAGCCTGTAATTCTTAGGAATAACTCACTTAAATCTGTCCAAACACGAGTCTAATAGGCATGCCAGGTATGATTTTTTTTTTTAAAACAATATTATAAATTATAATATATTAATTAATTATAAATAATTATAACAAATAATAATATAATTATAATAAAAATTATTCAATAATGTAATCAAATCAAAATCACTGAAATTTGCTCAGTTGCAGAATTGTCGCTGTCATTATTTTTATTTTTTATGACGAATTTCCCCACAAATTGCTATCGCTCAATTCTGCAAGTGATTATAATTTATTATCGCTGTTTTCTAGCTGCTCTAAAACCATTTTTGACATAAAGGGACACTTTTGGTTGCTATGGACAATCTACAGTTTGCAGGGAGAAAGAACACTTTTTATTATGTAAAAGTACATGTAGGGCACAGGGCAGACCACTAGGGACAAGGGGGGTGTGTATTTTTTACATACAGTACTGTAATCTATACGATTACAGTATACTGTATGTAATGTGTTTGTTTACATTTTTTGAATATGGCGCCGTTCTCCGCCCCCGTGCGTCGTAACGTCGCAGGAAACGGAGATCAATGGCACACAGAGGCACTGTGTGAATCGAGCGAACACCCGCTCGCTCACACAACGCGGATGCATCGCTGGATCCAGGGACAAGGTAAATAAACTTGCCTGTGAATGCTGCAAAGCGAGCCCGAGTCTGACTCGGGGTTACCGATCACAGCACAGAAATTTAACCTCGAGTCAGACTCGGGAATACCGCCAGGGGGGTTAAAAGCAAAATGGAAGGATGAGGTAAGTGAAGGAGGACTGCACTAAGGTAAAGGAAGCTATTTAGGGAACAAAAAATTACCTTTACAACCCCTTTAAGAAGCGATATAAAGTTGGCTCCATGTAAATAATGGATTTTTAAAGTGAATCTGTGTTAGGAACCATAAAGTGACACAACATATCTCTTCCATGATACCCTTCTCCCCCAGAGACCCAAAAAGCTCCCTGGAAAACTTCCAGGTATGGGAAGAATATTCCCAACAAGGCAATGCCCAGCAACTGAGCAACCAATTGACACGCTGAAATATTGTCATATGAGGGTGGAAGTACCTAAGCCAATGCTCATACTGACCTTCAGAAAGTCAGCATTTGCAAAGGAATTTTATAAAGTTTAAGGAATGTTGTGAGAGCTTACGTTGTGTCTCAATGCAAGCCTTAGTTTAGATAATGTTCAAACAGAAGAGGTATATACCTCCTGTTGATTGCAGTAGACAAGTCCAATCAAGAAACTATTACCCTGGTCTGTATCCGTAGGCTTGGATTTCTCAAAAGCATCTACATACAAACTAATCAAAACAAAATAGGTATATCCATCCACAAAGTTTATTTCACCACCCACTTTTACAGTGCCAGATAAGAGGGAAAAAAACAATGTATCACTATTAGTAACCAATTATGTCTTGTTTTACATTGTTCTAACCTCTTTACACTGATAGAGATCTTAATTGCTCCTTGCATCATGTTAATAAAATCAGCATGCTACAAAAACACAATGAGGAACAGTAACCTAGAGCAGTATGGACAAGAACCCCCCCCCCCAAAAAAAAAAAGTGGAATCATTTTTTTTTTTTTTAATTTTATGGAACTGTTTAGTCTTGTTAGAGTGTATGTTATCCCAACATTTAAAATTCCTAATATGTATGATCTGTGTTATCTGCGTCTTTGCATTATACTTAGGAGTATAACCTGTCTATATTCCAATGGTCAGACTCATGTCCCCCTGCACAATCTAAGTCAATGAAAATCTAAAAATGCAAAAATTTGAAAAAAATGTTATGGGTACACAATTTTCAAATACAGCCTCTTGTTGCCTAACCTAAGCTTGTGGTAGGCATTTTATCACTGGGCATTGTTTAATCATCATTAAAAGTCCAACTGTAGTTTAATATGCTGATGTTAATAAGTAATTGGTTACACAGTCTTAGTCCCAGATAGATTTCAGGTAACTTATAGAATATATTAGTTTCTTTGGTACACTTAAATCTGACAACATTTAAAAAAAGGGTGTCCTTGAGTTGTTTTTATGAATTAAAAAGCACTTCACTGCAAACAATGTACTCTATCTTGTATAATTAAGAGGCCTTGTATTTATGGTATGAAAAAAACAAACTTGATTTGAGCGTTAATACAATTTTACAATGTACAATTCCAAGTTTGAGTAATGGACTTTGCCAATGGCACAATTCAGATAATGAAATTAGTGCATAGTGAAGTGTTCAAAGTTGCATTCAATGTTTGGCATCCAAATGAACAGCTAAGCCAGGTATTTCGAATTTCAGTATTCAGTAGTCACTAACACAAGCACAGCTTGTATCTTGTGTTAATTAATGATAGGTCACAAGTTTGAACCATGTTAATCATTTTCCTTTGGACAAAGAGCCTTTCAGCATGTTTTATGAAATCATAGCCTTCAATGTTTTATGAAATCCAAGAAAACTTGTACCAAAAGAATACAGGGGGGCCTTCAAAAAATACTGGTTGATTGACTGTGCCTGGCTTCAATATATTCTGATTCACTGACCTGGATAAACATGTAGCAAAGTCAGATCCTGTAATTGGCATACTTGCCCCTAGTCTGTGCTACAAAACATATTGAAGTCTTTGTAGCCAGGCATCAGCATCTTAAGAGGGGAGGTCAGCATTGGCAGCATTTATACACCGATCATCTATACCATTATAACCACTGACAGGTACCATAATTAACATTAATTATCTTGTTACAATGACATCTGAAAGTGGTGTAATGTATTAGGTAGCAAGTAAACATGTTGTTTCAGAAGTTGTTGAAAGCAGAAAAAAATGGGCAACCATAAACATTTGAGCAACTTTGACAAAGGCCAATTTGTAATGGCTGGATGACTGGGTTGGAGCAACTGCAAGACTGAAGTGGTTTGCAGGACGGATGAGGTTACTACAAACAGCAGAGAAATCAACACAAGGGACACATCTTTCTGACTGTAAGCTATGTCCATTGTGCTGACTTTTTTGGTTTTGATTTTAGGCTCTAACATTTATCTTGGGAAGCAAAATTGTGCCTGTAATCATCTGTATACGTTTACTTCAGTTTGTTTATTAGGATCAATTTACTAAAGTCAAATAGGCCGTTCTCTTTGCAAAGGACATTGCGTTTTGCAAGGGAATTTGCCTTAGAGCTTAGTGAATGAGGCAAATTTCTGCAGACTTCCATCATCTAACCATGTGCAAGCAAAAATGCTGTTTTTTATTTTTATTTTACTTGCACATGATTTAAAATGCCTTCTTTGCAACGTATAATTTCCCCACCTTAATGCAGTGGAGGTGTTTGTTGAAAAAAGTACAACATGCAGTACATTTTAGCACAGTGTGGTGCAATGCACTGAACCACATTGCACCACACTGCAACCAAAAGAACATACAATGAAATGCCACTTGTGAAATTTTAATACAGTTCTGAAGTCCTTGCTACATGCACTGGTCTAAATCATTTGGTGGAGGGGGCATTATGGTGTGGGGTTGTTTTTCAGGGGTTGGACTTGGCCCCTTAGTTCCAGTAAAGGAAACTCTTAAGGCATCAGCATACCAAGACATTTTGGACAATTTCATGCTCCTAACTTTGTTGGAACAGTTTGTGGATGGTCCCTTTCTGTTCCAGGATGACAAATCAAGGTCCATGAATACATGGATGAGTGAGTTTGGTGTGTTGAAACTTGACTGGCCGGGACAGAGTTCTAACCTCAACCCGATGGAACACTTTTGGGATGAATTAGAATGGACACTCCGAGCCAGATCTTCTTGTCCACATCAATGTCCTCACAAATGTGCTTCTGGAAGAATGGTCAATTCCCATAGACACACTCCTAAACCTTGTGGACAGCCTTCCCAGAAGAGTTGGATCTGTTGGATCTGTTATAGCTGCAAAGGGCGGGCCAACATAATATTCCACACTACAGACTAAGACTGGAATGCCATTAAAATTCATATTCGTGTAAAGGCAGGCATCACAATACTTTTGGTAAAATAGTATATATATATATATATATATATATATATATATGATTTAGACTTTCTTCGCATGTATAACTTGCCAGTTTCAAAGGCATGCAATAAACAGAGTTTGCTATGAAGATTTGGTTATCTCCCATTTGTTTTAACTCCTTGTATAAGATGTATAATCCTGAAGTGCCCTGGGCCCTCTAGGGTCTAAATCTGGCTCTGTTGACTACTATATAAAATTATCTTTTTTTTTTTTTAAACGTTCAATCTGGTGCCTATGCAATACATATGTCCCTGTGCTTAAACAGTAACATGTAGTATATTGTGTTATTTTCTACACCTGAAGGACCATCCCTAATGGGCAAAATGCACAGGTAGGCTTATAATTGTAACCTCAAAAGATGTCTGCATACACAAAGCAGCATGTTTCCATTGCCTTAAAACATGACACCTACCACCTTTCCTGGCTCACCACATCAAAAGCCAGTGGCAAAAGCAAAACTGTAATTACAGCTAAATAATTGAAGGCATTTTGGTATGGAGATTGTTCTTCAAATGTTTCTGTCAAAACCCTTAACCACTGCTGGACCAGCTGCATCTTGCAATAAGTGTGTGGGCTGGTTGCATACACATATACACAGGATGGCTTTGGTTAAGCAAAGCGAAGACAGAAGGGTTATTTGGTTAGATCCCCCTCAGAATGGTGTAGTGACGCATTTAGAATTATAGGCTAATAAAATAATTAATACAGTGTCTTAACATAAAGTATTGAAAAAAAGAAAAAATAATGTTATGTGTTGCTCACGGCAACTAGTCAGCTTTATCTATTAATTATGCCATAGAAACATCAGAAACTCTGGTTGGTTGCTATTGGCACCACAATCAAATTTCTCACACTTGCCCTTTGCAAGGGCAATCTAACAGATGATGGCCTCTTGTGTTACTCCTGGCAACCAATCACATTCTTCTTTTTTTATTTTTAAGACTGCACAGGAAAAAATGGCAGCTGTAAAATGTTTGGTTGCCAAGAGCAATGCATTTTTCCTTTCAGGCACTTGGAAAAAAAAAGGCCCTCATATGCACACATTAGCTTTTTCGAAGAATAATCATAATTTTTAGACATTCCGTAACATGCAAGAGTTAAAAAGGGATTAGCTGCACAGAAAATGCTGATGGATTCTATAGCTATGCCTTCCCCATCTAGGGAGGACTAGGTTTGAAAAACGTCAAATTGGGCCCTTTAGAAGAATTCCAAGCTGGCAGCCTGCAAAGCAGAGATAACTGCTCACAGTGATTACAATAACAGGATTAAAACTTAAGAGGCAGTGTTAAATCTGTCACTGAGGTATTGCTAGCGATGTGAGGGCCTGCCACCAGTGAAGCTAGGCCGCCACTAACAAAATGCAGGCTTAGCAGAAAAATTTCATATTTCCTCCTAAATACTCAACTGAAATTGCATTTTCGTTCCTGTTTTCAATAAAAAAAAAAACGTGTTTACAGGTACACATATTTACAAACTGCAATGTAATCATTTTTTTTTCCTCTGCGGGATAGGAAGCTGATGGTAATGTTTGAAATGGAATTTTAAACTGAGGTTACATGTAGCAATTCTTTTTTAATTACATATTTTTGTGGCAGGTTTGATATATTAAATATAGATAGAGATAAAGATAAATCGGCAACTATCCACAGTGACAGAATGGTAATGATTATTATAAGTATTATTATTACTATTAATAATAACTGTGGGCTGTTCTTTTCCAATCTTGTGTGTTTCTTACATTCCATGGGATATGGGGTCATCTGACAGATTGTATAATTGGGGACAGTTTTGCAAAAAGAGGGAGACTTATAATAATAATTAATATAAATGTTATATTTGTAAGGGTTACAAGACTTAGCACATAAAAAATATAAATGTATGATAAAAAATGTAAAATGAAAATACTACACACATGTTTGAACTTCCTAAAAGCAAATACAAACATTAGCAGATCAACATATATAAAAGTCCTTTTTTGGCACTCCGTGAGTATAAAAACTGTGAGCCTGTTTTCAATATGGCTAAGAGTTTGTTGCAATAACGACAGTTCCCGTCACTACACCTTGTGACAGACCCTCCAATGGGTAACAACTCACCAGATTGCAGAAAAAGCTGAGCCTTATACGATAATATCTCTTTATCTTGCGGTCTGTTGAATGCTCTATACCAATGGTGGATTTGGTGGTCCTCTCTCGTGTGCTTGCCTTGTTGTTCATAGAATACAATTTTTATCACGCAACATGAGTGTCTCATTCATGGTGGTGAGTTGATACAGACAAAGAGTTTGACATTCAACAGAACGCAAGATACAGAGATAATTTTGTATAAGGCTTGGCTTTTGCTGCAATCTGGTGAGTCGTTACCCATTGGAGGGTCTGTCACAAGGTGTGGTGAAGGGAACTGTCATTATAGCAACAATCTCTTGCCATTCAACCCAGATTGGGAACAGGCTTACAGCTTTTATACTCATGGAGTGTCAAAGAAGGACTCTTATATATGTCGATCTGAATGTTGACCAGTTAGCGCTGCCAATGTTTGTATGTGCTTTTAGGAAGTTCAAACATATGTGTGTAGTATCTTTATTTGTTATAGTAGCAGCTTTGCAGATATTGATACATGTGCGCTGGGAGGAATTTTTATTATGTAATTGGTTCCAATTGTGCTTTAAGTAAAATAAAATAAAAATTAATAATGTAGGTTTTATATTTTAGTTTCCATTAGCATTATACATTTTTTTAATAATTTAAAAATTCCCTTTACATCAGCCTTAAGTATGCACAGACCAGCCATTTAAAAGTCACCTTTAAAAACTTTTAATTTTTCTATTTTGTAGAACATTCGAACAAATGAGGTTCATTATACACCTAATTAATAAATGACTGACCTATGCATGGGAAGCACATCTCTCCCATGTCTAGCCTTTAGCTGCATGTATTGCAGTTATATGGAATGGAAAACATTGACTCTATGACCACATCTGTGCCAGTACACGGTCATTGAGTAACCTTCTGGAGCTCTTACAAGATCTATTACCATGGTATAGGTGTTTTATATCCAGATCTTAGTTTATAAGGCTAACCTCCAGGTATAAGAATAATGTCCTAATGGTTGGATATGCTTAGCTTCTAATTAATTTCTTTTTTTTGGACAAAACAAAAGTCCAATGGCAGACATTCAGGCACAAATAAAGCTGGCTCAAATTTTGTCTGGTTTCTTTTGAAATGGCCAACATTTAAGCTATGGGTAGCCCTGCTAACACCATATGTCTTGACAAACTGCCATTGAGAAAATAAAGGAGATAGGTGGAAAAAAGTCAGAAAAATAGTGACTGCAGCCAATCAACTGCGGTTACTGTTTGGGTATTCAGATAGGCGCAGGTCCTACCTGTCAAAATACAGTAGCCAGCACCAGGAAATTCATCCTTCCACTCTTGTTTTGATCCCACAAATTTCCATTGACGTGTATTGCCAGCTTAGGATATAAAAGAGCCCCCTGTGACTTCACAAATAGTTGGCAAGAAATGTTTTAAGGTAGTTAATTTAAAAAATTACATATAGTGGAATCATGTTGCTGAACATGTGTGTTTACATTTCTAGTGCAGCAATTCCCAAAAGATTTAACGTAACAGGTAGCAACAATATCACTATGAAGCACATGCAATGCAACAGACAAGAAAGAGGTGCAAATACTGTATATACCTGTTGGTGTGAAGGTAAAAGACGGGACTGAAAAATCCAAAAAAAAAAAAAAAATGAAATAAAAATCTGGTTATTAAGCTGAAGAAAGAAAGTGCACATATCAAATTAGTAAATCTCAAGCAACATATAGTCAACCAGGCAGCAGCAGGCAACCTTGTGAATGACACACAATGCACATTGATTGCAGTCTGAGTATGTTGGCATCATTGGCAATTAATTGTTAGTTCAATCTCTATTTCTAATATAAATAATGGAGCCAATACATTACTCAAGAGGGTAGTTTGCAGGGATCATAAATCTCTCCTTAATCAATAATGACTGCAAAATCCACCGTGTGAGTCTATTTCATGCCATGTTCTGGATTCTAACATCACTTTTGTGGGTAACAGGTAGGATTAGATCAGCAATGGTCCACTTTGACACCTTTATATCTACTGGAGAATTTAAAATGGAAAGCTAACTAAGGTTAAACCTACTCCCACCCCAGTCTAAGCTATCTAAGCCTGTAAAGAAACCTATTCTGAAGCCGCTCCGGTATGGTCTAAGAAGCCATGGCTTCTGTGTAGAGGCGAGATTGTCAACAATGGATACAAATGCCTCTGAGATGACATCACCAATAGACTTACTATAGGGCATCTTTTTTCAGCTGCCTCTCCTGTACATTGTACCTGCCACTGACAGCTGATTATGGGACTAGAGTGGCTTCAGAATAAGAACGTATACATATCTTTTCTTTACAGGGTAGATAGAATAGGCTTAGTATGGGGGTGGGAGCAGTTTAAGCCTTACTTCCACTATAAAGTATAACTAAAGGCAAAACTTCTTTAAAGTTTTGGATGAAGTGGAGAGGGATTAGAACACCTGTCAGTTTTTGTTGCTGTCTATGTCCCGGTTAAGGAGATTTCCCCTTTCTATTTGTCCTGTTTACCATTAATACTGAAAATAAAAGAAAATCCCACATTTTGTGTTGTTTCCAGAAAAATATTAGAAGTGGAATCGTCCAATGGGGACACTAACTCTGGTGACCTGGGGTCACCAAGGAATTTCCTTAGTTTACAGAGATTTCCTGTTTGGCTATAAAAAGCGAAATCTCCGCAAAGGGAAATAGAGGGCAATATAGAGGGCAACAAAAAAAAATCTGGCAGAGGTTATAACCTTCCCATAGTCTATCCAAAAAAAAGAAATACCTATAGTTCTACTTTAATGATGAGGTCTGGTTTTTGGGTGGGTGAAGCCATGTCTGAGCAGACCTGCATTGGCCTATCCAAAAACCGGACAATTTTTCAATAAGGTATTTCCCTATCATCTAACATACAACACAGTGCTATCATAATGCATTACAATGAATGCTGCAGGCCAAAGCTATCTGCTTGCCTAAAACCAGGATAGGAAATGAGGGTAATATAAGTTATCAGGACACACAGCAAAAAAAAACAAAAAAAAACTACCCACTAAAGAAATGTTTTTGTTGCAGTCTCTGCCCCCTCCCATCCCTGTAATACATCGTCCTAACGAGAAAATGTCCCCAATAAACACAGACTACAATAAAAAATCAACTTGGGTTCTAAGTCCAAGTTTTGTTGGTTTTAAAAAAAGATATAAGAGGAGTTTAAACGCTATCTTATTAAATATGTTGGTATTTCAGTCTCAGGTGTGTGCTGGTGAGTTGAATCACCCTGAGGCTTCTTGTATCTTTTATAGACCCCACTGGGGAGCTGTCAAACATTAGTTCTGTCTTATTCCTCTGCCACAATGTTATAACAAAATGGATACTGCCATAAAAACCATACGGATCAGTGCACCATTACTTGGCTTGCTAATGGCCCAGGCAATGGTTTTCCCAATATTTGACCCCAGGGCATACGAGAAAGCAAATGGCGAGCAAGAAGCAAACAAGTAAAACTAAGATTCACAATTTGAGTTAAATAAGCCTTTAAAGGTGTAGCCAATGTGCTTTTAAGCACATATATGTTGCACTGCTGTGCCATATATTTCACTCACTGCTGAGACAATACATCTTGTCAAACTTGGCAGCATTGTTTCCTGTGTGGCTTCATGATGAAGATTGGACATGGAACCAACTACCTACAAAGCCATGCACAACTCTGCCACCAGCTACATCACTAACCTAGTCTCCAACCTAATCATTCTCTTTGTTCTTCTCAAGACCTCCAGCTCTCTAGCTCCCTCATTACCTCCTCCCATGCTCGTCTCCAGGACTTTTCCGGAGCCTCTCCAAGCCTATGGAACTCCTTACCCCAATATGTCTGTCTATCATCTTCTCTATTAGCTTTTAGAGGATCCTTGAAAACCCTCCTCTTCAGAGAAGCCTATCCTACTCACACCTAACAACTGTATTTTCATTTTGTCCATCTGATCATCCCTCACAGCCTGGGCCGTTTGAAGGAATTTGGGGGCCCCCAAGCAACCCCCCACACGCAAAGCCTACGTTAGTGCTACACTAATTTTTAACACCCATGTTCTTACTCCCCCCGCTCCCTAGTCCCTATGTTTTGCTATTCTTACCTCCCCTTCTTCCCTGTAGGCTGGCCAAGCTTTTCTTCCTCCTGTCAGTCCAGTGTTCTATCATTATGGGTCCCCAGTCCCTTATCAGATACTGCCCGGGCTGGGCTGGGTACTGGGCGGTGCAGGAGATTCAGTTTCCTGTGTTCCCGGCCGGACTGAAAGGAAGTGAGCACTCAGTGTGCACTTCCTGGCCGGGAACAGGAAACTGAATCTCCTGTACCACACACGGTACCCGGTCGGACTGACAGGACTCCAGGAGGAAGGAAGAGGAGCTTGGCCACGCTACAGGGGAAGTTGGGGGCCCCAGGCCAGCTCGGGCCCCCAAGCAATTGTTTGTTTTGCCTGTCCTGTAGTGACAGGCCTGCCCACAGCTACTACCCTTTGTTCCACTTGACCCTCCCTTCTAGATTATAAGCTCTAATGAGCAGGGCCTTGTGATCCCTCCTGTATTGAACTGTATTGTGACTGTACTGTCTTCCCTAATGTTATACAGTGGTGCACAAACTGTTGGCGCTACATAAATCCTATATCATAATAATAATAATTGTATATAAGGCCTTATGCTGGCTACTCACAGGCACATATTGGGGGTGATTTACTAAGTGACTGTTAGCTAAACAAAATGAGTAATTCACCAGGTGTGGCTAATAAAGTAGAATCATATTCACTTCAATCAACCAATCCTGTGTTAGCAAACAAAATCATGTTTTTTATTTGAGAAATCAAATTAGAAATCCTACAAATGATTGGGTAATCAGAGTGAACACGGGTTCCCTTTATTAACTAGCATTCATTTTGCTAAGTTAACGGACGCTACTGTTTAGTAAATTAAAGGGGTTGTAAAGGCACAAGTTTTTTTACCTTCATGCATCCTATGCATGAAGGTAAAAAAACATTTAGTAGCACCGGCCCCCCCCGAGCCCCCGTTGTACTTACCTGACCGTTCGAATGTCCCGGGCGCGTCCACGTCGTCCTCTTCGGTTCCCAGCCTGGCCGTTGATTGGCTAGGCTGGGCGGATTGATAGCAGCGCAGCCATTGGCTAGCGCTGCTGTCAATCAGGGCGGATGACGCGGCGCGCTGGCGGGCGGAGCCGAGTGATACAGTCGGCGGCTATGGCCGCCGCTGTATCACGGGAGCGCGCTCGCAAAAGCTTTCCTCCATGCGAGCGCCCTCGCATGAAGAAGGAAAGCTTTTGCGAGGAGGAGCCCAGACAGCCGCCGAGGGACCCCAGAAGACAGGTTTCCGGGCCACTCTGTGCAAAACGAACTGCACAGTGGAGGTAAGTATCACATGTTTGTTATTTTTTTTTAACAAAAAACCTGACTTTAGTGACCCTTTAAGTCCTTTGCAAAATGTATTGATAATTGTGTTGCTTGATGGACTACCTTATTGGATATACAGTAATAGCTATGCACACTATATTTGTGTGTTAATAGCCATTCTTCATCTGTCAAATTCAATTTGGAAAAGAAAAAAAAAAACCTGTGGTCAGATTTTGGAGATAAAAGGGGAAAATAATGATGTATTCTCTGTTTTATAATACAAGGTTCCATCTGTGTTACCCTTCTGTGTATTTACAAATGTTCATGGCCACCTTTGTCTCACTAATAATTACATCACAATATGTGGATGATTTCTTTTTGTAAAGCTTTTTCATTTCTATTCATTTAGCCTTATTTTCTATCTCCTAGAGCTAAAAACAAAACCCTGCTTGTGTTTATCTGATCCACACAGTGGCTTCCATTTGTGGGAAAAGAGACCCTATCGAAGGAATTCCATTTGGCCTCAGCTCTTTTCACACTGTCAATGCAATTTAAGAACATCAAAAAAGGAAGAGAAAAAATGCCATAGTAACAGGGAGTTATAAAATAGATGCATTTAACAGCAGAGCTATACAAACAACAGTGAAAAGATGGGAACATTAATTTAAAATCACAAGAACACAATGTTGGGGGCAGGAAGATGGCCCTGAAAGGGTTCAATCATCACATCATCACTTTTCTTTTGACCTATTGATGTAAACATTTTAGGCTCTAAAGGAAGAATAGATGAAAAGAGGTCAGAGAGGATGGTGTGACATAATAGCCCCAGCACGTAGTAACTTCATTCCTGCAGCTTTCATTCATAACACAGCAAGCACCTGTATCTGCATTCCATATGGCATAGTTTGTGGGCAAGACTGCAGCTACTGTATATAAAGGATACAACATCTGAAAATGATTATCTGTGTATAAAGGTGCAAGTACTGCACATCACAGTATTAAGTTTAATTAAAGGGAATCTCCACTTTAAAGTAACCTGTGGCTAAACAACTTAAACACATAAACCAACATGTGCAAAGAATAGTAGGACAATACACTGCCAGGACATTGGACATTTCTCTTACATGGCAGCACTTAAAAGCTTTTGAAAAGAACCAAAGTACAAAGAATTCAGTAAGTACCAAAAGGTTACATGAGATGCAGAGGGTGTGCCTTTCCTCTGACTTTCAGAAAGTCAGTAATTACAGAGGCAGCACTGGGTTCTTCATGGGGCTCTGGACAAGCAGCAAACACCAAGAGAGTTAAATAAATTCACCCTATGGTGTCTACTTGTCTATGCTAGTGTTAGTTTGCACAATCATTTTTTGCTTCTACAGTTTTATAGACATCTGCCCTGCCCTATATGGCCAAATTACACCTGTTTTAAGGTTACACAATGCGCTACCATTGAAGCGGCCCATTCATTTTAAATAGCCTGACATCAAAAAAGGGCATGCACTTTTTTAAGGCAGTACATCAGAACAGCATGGGATCTGCTGAACTGAATGGCGGCTGATCAACGGAAAAATGAGTAAGTGCAGAAAGTGAGCCTGGCATTAACGTACAGCTGTGACTTGTGCATTCACTGGGCTCCTGACACCCAAGTATATCATTTTATTTGGCAATTTACAACTGGTAAAAAATTCTGGTTATCTGCTATAGGCTGGTTTATAAATCCAAAGAATATATTATTAGTATTGTTATTCAGAGCCCACAATATAGAGGAAGACAGTACAGTGGTTAATAGAATTAATTTCTTGGGTCCTACAGCTATCGGTATAATTTTATATTTGAAACAAAATTATTAAAAGGAGAAATAAAGCCAAAGCTTTTTTGGCTATACTTCTACTATGGATTGCAGAAGTGTAGTTCACCCGCTGTCGGATGACACCACTGAGCCAGTCCAGGCTTTGAATAGATCCCAACTATACGGTTGGGACCCACCCAGCAACCTGGACTAGCACCTGGCTCAGCCTCTTAGCGATCCACTGAGAGTCTGCACCAGCCCCCCCAAGTGAGTGCTGGAGGAGAAGAGTAGAGAGCCTAAGTCCCAGCTCTCTGCTCAGAACGGAGGAGGAAAGCTGAGCGATCAGTGGTGTTCGATTGCTCAGCTCTCACTGCAGGGCCGGCAGGGGGCCCACCTAGGGCAGTATAAATGTTTTTTGTTTTTGTTTTTTTTACAAAGACCATACTTCTCTTTTAAAAATACTGATTTCACAAAACGAATAACAATAGCAAACCATTTATAGCGAATTATGCTCTAGGAAAAAAAAAGAGCTGATGATGCAGTATGACTGAGTATACCTTTTCTGATTCCAGCATAAGTGCTGTTCAATCCGCTGCGTTTCTTGCGATGACGATACAGCCAGATGCTGAACACCATTAGGATAATCCAACAGGCAGCACCGATTCCTGCAATAAATGCAGGCTGCTTCACCACATCTGATATCTGCTGGGCAAGGCTCACTTGGTCTGGAGACACTGGATTACCAAAGGAGTCTATAACAAATACAAAAGCTCAATGAGCTACACTGAATGTGAAGGACATGGTTTTAAACAGACTTGGAAAGAAGAGCTAAAAAGCTAGTAAGTATGCAACCAAAAGGCTGTATAAACTCTGTTACATTTTTATAAAACAGCAATAAACATCATTCAGTTATCTATTACTCTATCCAGTGAACTGAGTTGCATTGTATAAGTCATAACCTTCATTTCATATTAAGATTATAGGTAATGGAGAAATCTAGGTAAGGTAAAAATTTCCCCTTTTCAGTTATGAAGGTTCTAATACATTTTTCAAGGATAATAAACCCCACCATCTCTAATGGTGAATCCCTGATCTGTCCCCCTTTAGTAAGTTCTGACAATGTGGCTAAAGTAGAGATTTTAGGCTGTGGAAGAGTTTTGTACCATGTTCTGAGAAGGCTGATATACCTAAATCCACACTGCATACCCATGGTGTCAGTAAAAACAGTATGGAAACACACAGCGCTGGAGTATAACTTAAGGAACCCCATATGTGATATATGCCTGTTGTTTCCGTACTTGTGTTAAAAAGTATACTGTTCTTAGTATTTCTTCCTTTGTGTGAAATTCCTGGTGTTGCTCGCTGCCCATTCATTTTAATGGGCAAAAAGCATTTCCTAACGTCCCGCAAGTGCACTGTCCCAGTGTGAAAGTACTCGGGCGTTTAAATTTCGGACGACAGGGGAGGCAATTTTCAGGCGCTATTTCTAGTGCTAAAACACCTGAAAACTGCCTCAGTGTTAGAGGGATCTATTCTGCAGCTGAGAACAGAGATTATGTGATCACCTAATTCGGCTTCCGAAGTGCTTTTCAGGCACTTTGGAAATGCTGCCCAATGGGCAGGGCATTTTGGAAGCACTGTATACGCTCCCAAACCACCCCAAAGATGCTGCTTGCAGGACTTTCCCTAATGTCCCACAAGTACACCAGCCCAGTGTGAACACACTCGGGCTTTCAAATTCGGGCAGCATGGGAGGCAGTTTTCAGGCGCTTTACAGGCAGGTACTATTTCTAGCGCTAAAATGCAAATGCAAATGAAAGGGGTTTATTCTGCAGCTGAGAACAGAGTTTATGTGATCACTTATAACAAGTGTCTATTTGGTCTCTGGGACAGGAAGTGAGGGTATATCTCCCCAATGGAAACACAGACAGAAGTGGAAAACTTGACAGTGGTTTATCCAAGACAATGACATTTTTTGGGCTGAAGAGCACTTCCTACAATTCCCATCCAACCCACCTTACTGCAAACATACAGTAAGTACAGGTGGGAATTGAGGCTAACATCATTGTCAGAATGAGCAAGACTTTGAGACGGTCTTAGAACAAGACAAGACCCTCCAGCCAGTTATTTAGTGCTCTGTAACCACCCATCTAACCAGTTCCTGTTGACCATGGTAGGTAGGGTGTACCTTTTAATTACCCTCATTAAAAAAAACTTCTATTCTACAAACTCATATTATAAATTTATGAATTAAAGAAATGTTACCTATTTACTGAGTTTTATGGGATTATAGATTGACAGTTTGCTTTAAGCCCAGTTTTGTCAAACTGTATATATATATATATATATATATATATATATATATATATATATATACATATATATATATATATACATATATATAATGCCTATAATAAGTTTTTCCTGGTATTTTTAATAAATACTTTCTTCTGTGGCTTTTGTAATTTCCTAATTTTGCTAAATTCTTTTAGTCAATTAAGGAATATCATGAACTTCAAATATGTACACAACATCCATGGCATGCACAGTACATGTCAGTATTTTATAGCATCCAAGTTCAACTCAATGCAGCAGCCTTTGTTCCGAGTTCAATCATTTTCTTGGCTGAGGTCTAGACATATGTTAAGGCATGAAAATAAATTAAGTGTTGAAAAGTGTAATAAAACATAAATGACAACTGATGTTGAGACATCCAAGGCCTTTGAAAATGCTTTTTTCTTGTCGATAGCCATCCAAAGAGCCTTTGAACCAACGCCATGTTGCATTATCCATTGTAAGTAAATCTGCCTTACAGTGTTTGTAAAGAGCATTTTACGTCTGTTTACTGGCTGATAGAACATGTATTATTTCACAGCTTTACAAAATGCATTTAAAGACAAATGAATCAACCATCCAACCTTTATAAACAGATTGTGATTGACTGACCAGGCACAATTACCCAAGTTCTCTGTATCCTGCACAATAAAACTAAGTGCTTGTAAATCTAAAACAGTTTATTGCAGCTGCCCATAACCACTTAACACTTGGCAAGAGTGGACAAACTTTGCATTAAACGTAAGCAGCAATGGTAAATGGGAACAAACAAGATGTCAAGGAAACAGATTTAACTTTTTATGAGAGCAAGCACAGACAAAAAATTGAAATTAATCTAATATTGGACTGAAATCTAACTAGATGGTTCCAATAGTTGCAATTAAATGGTTTAACAGGCATTTCAGCATGAATATTTGTCAGATAATTTACAGCACTAACTAACTTCAGCTACAGTGATGTCACTACATGTGAACAATCAGGCTGAATTTGTGGCTTTACTATCTATGGGCTAGTTGTGGCCTGGGTATCATGTTCTGGTCAGTAGACCTGGTCTCTGTTCAGACATAATGTCCTAATCTACCTCATAGTCGTCTTGTGTAGACAAGCCCCATCCTGGAAGTGTTTCACTAATACATGGGTGCCCCCAGGATTTCAGTGTAAAAGATAATATATTTGGGTCAATTGATACCAGAGGACAAAGGCAACAAAGCCAAATAAAAGACCAAGGCTTTAGTTGAAGTTTCAGGGTCAAACCAGAAGAGCGTAATGTGGAACCTCGGATTGCAAATAACGTGGTTAACGAGCGTTTCGCAATATGAGCACTGTATTTTAAAATATCCTAACTCAGTTTGCGAGTGTTGTCTTGCAACACGGGCAGGATTCAGGCCAAAACAGTGTGCAGTACAGCATTTGGCCTGAGGTGGGGGGCACCGGAGCCGAATGGTGCCGATCGCCGGTGCCAAAATGCACGGAAATGCCCAAGGACAGCACAAACCTCGGAAATTCAGCCGAACTGCCCTCAGGCCTTTCCGGATGTTTTCGAGGCTCTCCGGAGCCCCCTGCCTCTGGCCACATGCAGTATTGCATTTATTTATTATGAATTATTTTAGTTTCCATTGACTTCAATGGGGAAACTCGCTTTGATATGCGAGTACTTTGGATTACGAGCATTCTCCTGGAACGGATTATGCTCGTAATCCGGGGTTCCACTGTACATTCAGGCAAGTAATCACAAGGGTCAGAAAAGAAGCATAGTCAAGTGACAAGTCATTAACTGAAGTCTGTATAGGATAACTAATGTGGTGAGGGTAACTTTAAAAAGGGTGGCAATCAGGAGTAAGCTAGTGAAACAGGAACGGAAGTTCTGGATTTTTTTTTGAAGGGATGCAGGGACAGACATTCAAGAGCATACAAAGGCATTCTCAGGCAGATGCTCTTACATGGCAGTGCCACATAACTCAAGGGTGGCTATACCTACAACTTTGTAGGCATACAGTGTCTCACAAAAGTGAGTACACCCCTCACATTATTCTAAATATTTTATTATATCTTTTCATGTGACAACACTGAAGAAATTTCACTGTACTACAATGTAAAGTAATGAGCCTACAGCTTGTATAACAGTGTAAATTTGCTGTCCCCTCAAAATAACTCAACACACAGCCATTAATGTCTAAACCGCTGGCTACAAAAATGAGTACACCCCTAAGTGAAAATGTCCAAATTGTGCCCAATTAGCCATTTCTCTCCCTGGTGTCACATGACTTGTTAGTTAAAAGTGCTTTGAAATAGCCGCAAAACATGAGTTTTTAAACCTTTTTTTGGATTAAAAGAGCCCAACTAGTGGCCAATAAGCGGTGTATAAAACAGCGGCTCCTTAGCGAGAACGGACTGATGGCTCAGTGTGAAAGGGGTTTTAATAAAAGAGCGATCTGAACCAGCTATTTGGATTTTTCCGATCAACTGCAAATCCCCATTAAAAGTATATAAAATTAGCTTGTTCAGCAATATAGGCAAATCCTATGATTTAGTGACTTTTCACACTGAAACATAAGCTAATATATATCCAAGTAAACAGTTACCATACTGTTTTTCCTATACCGCTAAATAAAACAATTTTGATCCATGAAATGTGTCATCTGTTTAGCTCCACTTACCAAATAATCACCTGCTTCAGTCATTTGTCGTATGAAAGCTTTCCGTCTGTGATCCTTAGATCACTTTGGAGATTTAAAGTTCATTAAATGGGCCTGTGCTTTGCTGGCTAATACTCCCGTTGTATCCTCTGGGTTTACCGATTTCACAGATATTTGTGCAAGGTTAAGTTAGCTCGGGTCGGGTTTTATGAGGGCGACCAAATAAGGTCCCAATGACGTGCCAGCTGGGTTTAAACGTATAAAATATACCGTGACTAATGAATTTAACCTGCCACTCTATGGCCTAGATTCACAAAGCGATTACGCCTGTGTAAATGTTGTTAGACAGGAGTAATTTCGATTTACGAGCGTTTTTACGCTAGTCGAAATCCTCAAACCATGAAAAGACACCTGCGTGCTAAATTTCGACTTTATTACGTGTTAGTACGCCTTCAGATCTACGCTGCCTGAAAATTGCGGCCACTGGGCGGACTTCCTGTTGTTTTTCACCTTCATGGTATGCTAATGAGCTTTTGCCTGGAATCCACAAAATTTCGCTCTTCAAACGCAATCTCTTACGGCACCTTTAGTCATCTTTTTTTTCCGTTTCACTATACCAGCTTTTTGCTGGTCTAATATTAGACAGCCCATGTTAAGTATGGCCGTCGTTCCCGCGTCGAATTTCAACGTTTTTCGATTTCTTTTATTATTTTTAACGTAAGTCGTCCGGGAATAGGAATGTTCGTAAACGCCGCTACTCAAACAACGAATGACGTCACGACGTGATTTCGCGCAATGCACGGCGGGAAATTCCTGAACAGAGCATGCGCAGTTCGATCGTCGCGGGGACGCGCTTAATTTAAATGCTTCACGCCCCCTACTCACGTATTTCGATTGCGCGGCGGAAAAAAAATACGATACAATAGCGTACGCGCAAAAAAACTACCTGAATTCGGCGTAGAGTCTGGTGATAGACGGCAGCGTAGCGTATTTCGATTACGCAGCGGAAGATTACATCTATGTGAATCTGCCCCTATATCTCCATCCCTGACCACGCACAGATGAAACTGCTATAGGATATTAAAAACTGGAACACATTTCTAATTTTAACACAACAGAATTTGTTCCTTAATTCCAGCGGTTTGAAGCAAACTAAGTCAGTGGAATGTCAGTGAAAACAGGGCATGTGTTTGGACTATTCTTAGAGTATGTCTGCGAAGAAACGGGGCTCCCAGGAGAAGAAGAGGTTCTCTAAGTGGCCATATTGGGTAAAACATAAATAAAAATTTAGCATAACTATTCTAGAAACCAAACCAATATTAGCACCATGACACAACTATATTTGGTCATTGACACATCAAGGCCTGGTTTAGTTCCCATTCACCCTTGAAGAATGCTTTCACACTGGTGCGGTTTTCAGGCATTTTAGCGCTAGAAATGGCCGCTAAGTAATACCTGAAAAAAGCCTCCTGTGACTTTTCACACTGGGGTGGTACTCTTGCGGGACGTCCTGAAAAAGCCTTGCAAGCAGCATATTTGGGGCGGTTTGGGAGGGTTGTGTACACTGCTCACAAAACTGCCTACCCATTGAAATGAATAGGCAACACTGCCAAAGCGCCTGCAAAGTGTCTGCAAAGGGCCTGCAAAGCGATTTGGCAGTGCCGCAACACAAGCTCTTTTAACCCTTTATTCGGCCGCTATCAGGAGTTAAAAGCGCGCAGCTAAAACGATGGTACGCTACTTTACTGCCGACGCTCGACGCTTTTAGTGTGGATGTAGTCAAAACTGACCATCTGTGGGTATTTCTTGGGCAGTTGTAGAGGCGTTTATGAATACATTTCAGCATTAAAGTGGAGGTCCGGGGGAAAACCTACACACATACTGCAGCTGCTGACTTTTAATAAATGGACACGTACCTATCCTACTGTCTCTTGAGGTCAGCACCACAGCTGATGTTCCATCAGCTGTCGGGTGCTACTGCCGCCATTGCGGGTAAGGGAACCCGGTAGTGTAGCCTTTTGGCTTCACACCGGGAACCCTACTGCGCATGCACAAGTCCCCGCTCCTTTCTCCTATTAGCCCGGCGGCCAGGGGAGGAGGACGACGGAGCCCTGTGGTGGCGTCACTGCCACGGCATGGCCGCAGCTGGACTCCCGGAAGTGGGAAAGAATACCTGTCAAAGACAGGTATCCTGACCTCCTCCCCCCCGAAAGGTGGCAATCGTGGCACCGGAGGGGGGGAGGAATCCGATGAGCGGAAGTTCCACTTTAGGGTCCAGCTCCGCTTTAAGCTTTATTAATTATTTTTTATTTTTAGCCAATACAAAGCTAGTTACTAAGGTGTTTTAAAAAAATAAAAATAATAATTCAGGCCCTCCATTGGGGCCAAAATACACAACTTTTTGAATTGCTACAATGTTACAAAGTTACAATGTTGCAGTCTGATAACTTAGGGAGAGGAGAGTGAAGAAATGCTTTCTCCTGCCTGCAGCAGACATCATCTTAACCTAAGCACAAGTAAGGATTTTTACTGATGAGATGTATGGTTTATGATTAAAGAAATCCTTTAGAATAAATGTATTTGATTAATGATTATTAATGATGAATTTTTATTACTTGATTAATTAATAATAAATAATATAATAAATTATTTAGAAAGCTTTAATACATTATACTGTTGTTCTATATTGTGATATGTCAGGAATGTAATTATACCGACATAAAATCACTGAAGGGTCCACTCTAAAGAAAATCATGGAACAATTCACAGTAATTGTCAGCTGGAGGACGAGATCTTTGAATCAGACTGCATCAAATGCAAAGGTTAGTTAGAGTCCACAGTATACTGAATGATGATAATACTTCTGATTCTGTTTATATATATGAAGACATCAGAAGTAAAGGTCTAGGTGTATCCAAGTGATGTGTCTTTGCCACAGTATACAAAACACTTCATGGCTAGTGCTCACATACATCACCTAAGTATTCTAATACTATATACAGGCATAAATAATAACACAGTGTGGCTTTAGGAGGCACTTGCAATCCACTGCATCTTTTTTCATTTTTTTTATTATTAATTCTTGACACATTATAGCTAGTTTGGTAAAAGGCCATAAATAGTAGATCTTGAATGTACATGCACACTATCGTCTTTTCTAAGGAGATGCTGCCCTCCAGTGGTGGTTTGTAGAGTTGCCTGCAGAAGTATAAACCTAATAAACTCCAGAATGACTGTTATAACATACATGCATTTTGTGTAAATGTTATAAAAACATTATAAGTGTCGTGAGAGCACTCATTAATCCAGTAGCACATAATACATAATCTTCATGTGAACTTTGTGAAAGCATATTCCTTAGGAGAAAACATTTCTGCCCTACAATAAGTGCTTTCAGTAAAACATGTATGAAGTACGTAGATTATGAGAAAGGAGATTTAATTACACTCAGAATTATTCAATAACTCACCCAGCTGGATGAACTGTGGCTCACTTTTCACCCCTGGCCCCGCTCCTGTGCTGGCTGCAACCTCCAAGCTATACTTGATGCCGGGAACTAAGTACGGGATGACAACAGATAAGGTGGAGCCTTCAACTGTTTTGTTGATATGATATCGACTCTCATTGCCCAGACACCAAACCTAGAAAGAAACCAATATCTGTTATAATATCTCAGTGGATTATATTACATAATTTATCTAACCCCAGCATAGGAAACATCTGCTTGCCATTGAATAATGGCACATACAGACGATCGGACATTCCGACAACAAAACCGTGGATTTTTTCCAATGGATGTTGGCTCAAACTTGCCTTGCATACACACGGTCACACAAATGTTGTCGGAAATTCCGAACGTCAAGAACACTGTGATGTACAACACGTACGACGGCACTAGAAAAGGGAAGTTCAATACTAGTTGTGTTAGTAAAAGTTTGGTGAGAGACGATTCGCGCTTTTCAGCCTCTTTCTTTTCAGTCCGTTACATTGTAACAAATGTGCTATCTCCATTACGAACGCTAGTTTTACCAGAGCGAGCGCTTACCATCTCGTACTTGATTCAGAGCATGCATGGAATTTTGTGCAACTGAAATTGTCCACACACGATCGGAATTTACGAGAACGGATTTTGTTGTCAGAAAATTTGAGAACCAGCTCATTCCGACAGAAAATGTCCGATGGGGCCTACACAGGGTCGGAAATTTAGGGCGTTTGTACGCGGCATAAGTGGTATAATTACACTTAAAGGGGTTGTAAAGGTAAACGTTTTTTTACCTTAATGCATCCTATGCATTAAGGTAAAAAAACATCTCACAGCACCGCCCCCCCCCCCCCGAGTCCCCGATTTACTTACCTGACCGTTCGAAACTCCCGGGTGCGTCCACGTCATCCTCTTCGGTTCCCAGCCTGGCCGTTTATTGGCTAGGCTGGGCGGATTGATAGCAGCGCAGCCATTGGTTGGCACTGCTGTCAATCACAGCGGATGACACGGCTCGCCGGGGGGCGGAGCCGAGTGATACAGTCGGCGGCTATGGCCATCGCTGTATCATGGGAGCACGCTCGCAAAATCTCTCCACCGTTCGAGCGCCCTCGCATGAAGGTAGAGAGATTTTGCGAGGAGGAGCCCAGACAGCCGCCGAGGGACCCCAGAAGACAGGTTTCTGGGCCACTCTGTGCAAAACGAACTGCACAGTGGAGGTAAGTATAACATGTTTGTTATTTAAAAAAATATATGTTCCTGACTTTAGTGTTCCTTTAAGGATCTACCTATAAAACAGTCAATATGAATTCCACCAAACATTCTCTGAAGGAGAATCAACCACTGTCATTTAAAACGCTTCGACCTGAAAGTTTCACCCATCGAGAATGTTTGTTGATTCTCTCCTTCATAAAGAGATCTAAACGTTTATGGTCAACTATATTGAAGGGCTTGTCTGGATGGTAAACAGATTGATTTTATAGATTAGTTGGGAAATACTGGAAAAATACTACAAAAGACTTATAAACACATATAAAAAAACATATTTCTCATTAAAAATATACAAAAACATGAATATATATATATATATATATATATATATATATATATATATACACATATATATATATATATATATATATATATATATATATATATATATATATATTTACAGTATCTCACAAAAGTGATTACACCCCTCACATTTTTGAAAATATTTTATTCTATCTTTTCATGTGACGAAATGTCCCCTCAAAATAACACATCCATTAATGTCTAAACCGCTGGCAGCAAAAGTGAGTACACACATAAGTGAAAATGTCCAAATTGGGTCCAATTAGCCATTTTCTCTCCCCGGTGATGTGTTAGGCCGCGTACACACGATCAAATTTATCTGCTGGAAACGGTCCGACGGACCGTTTCAGCAGACAAATTCGATCGTGTGTACGGGCGGACAGACAGGTTTTTCCAGCAGACAAATTTTAAAGCATGCTTTAAAATCTGTCTGCTGGGAACCCGTCCGTCCGACATGTCCGTTGGTTAGTACACTAACCAGCGGACATATCTGCCCGCACATGCGTCAAATTCATGGACGTTTTTTACTTCCTGGTGCGGTGACGTGGCGGCGTCAACATCACCGCCACGTCACTGCGCTGTCTGCCGGCGGGGATTTTGGTTTGATTGTGTGTGCACGATCAAACCAAAATAGCCCAGCAGACAAATCTGATCAAATCGGTCTGTCAGACCGATTTGATCGGATTTATTTAGTCGTGTGTGTGCGGCCTAAGTGTTACAAGGTCTCAGGTGTGAATGGGAAGCAGGTGTGTTAAATTTGGTGTTATCATTCTCACTCTCTCATACTGGTCACTGGAAGTTCACCTCATGGCAAAGAACTCCCCTGAGGCTCTGAAAAAAAGAATTTTTGCTCTACATAAAGATGGCCTAGGCTATAGGAAGATTGCCAAGACCCTGAAACTGAGCTGAAGTGTGGTGGCCAAGACCATACAGAGGTTTAACAGGACAAGATCCACTCAGAACAGGCCTCACCATGGTCGACCAAAGAAGTTGAGTGCACATGCTCAGCGTCATTTCCAGAGGTTGTCTTTGGGAAATAAACGTATGAGTTTCTGCCAGCATTTCTGCAGAGGTTGAGATCAAGATAAAGTTATTTGGTTCAGATGGTGTCAAGCATGTGTGGCGGCAACCAGGTGAGGAGTACAAAGACAAGTGTGTCTTGCCTACAGTCAAGCATTGTGGTGGGAGTGTCATGGTCTGGGGCTGCATGAGTGCTGCCGGCACTGGGGAGCTACAGTTCATTGAGGGAATCATGAATGCCAACATGTACTGTGACATACTGAAGCAAAGCATGATCCCCTCCCTTCAGAGACTGGGTCGTCATGGAGGAGTAGAAGAGGACTCCAGTGGCAACCTGTAAAGCTCTGGTGAACTCCATGCCCAAGAGGGTTAAGACAGTGCTGGAAAATAATGGTGGCCACATAAAATATTGACACTTTGGACCCAATTTGGACATTTTCACTTAGGGGTGTACTTACTTTTGCTGCCAGTGGTTTAGACATTAATGGCAGTGGGTTGAGTTATTTTGAGGGGACAGCAAATTTACAATGTTATACAAGCTGTACACTCACTACTTCACATTGTAGCAAAGTGTAATTTCTTAAGTGTTGTTACAGGAAAAGATATATATATATATATATATATATATATATGAGAATTTATAGAAAAATATGCATGTATCATGATTCCAATAAAATTAGAGCACCAATAAATGTAACTTGATATATGTTCACAGTGATAAATAACCCTCAAACAGACTAACATTAAATATAAAAAATATATCTGTATATATGTGGGGTGCTATGAAAACATGTGGAGTGACACACAGGGATAGTACAAAAAGTTCCATCTCCGGTGTGACTGCACATGACAAAAACAAGCACAAAAAATAAATATATCCAATGAAACACCAAAGATATGGAAATGCTCTCACCGCCGCACACTGAAGAATACACTGGTTTTAAATCTCTGAGAATGGTAACTTGAAAGATAACTGTTGGGCTATACTGTACCTGGCAGCTCTGAGTGGTTATGCAGATTGAATTCTCCCCAACCACCTTGCCAATACATGCCAATACATGGAAACATGCAATACTTTTTTCTCAGTGCACAGTGCCTGCACACCACCACAATCAGAGTTTTTCTTTTTAGAAAATAGGTGCAGGAACTTAACCACGATCCTGTTCAGTTTTTACAAACAGTAGAAGGGTCTTAAAGGGGCATTAAATAGCAGGATTGCATAACATACAGAGTGCAGAGTTCAGGTGGCTACACAGAGACTGGACTTCTGTGTTTACAAGTGATTGTGGTGAGCAGGCAGCAAAGGGTCTGAGCCAGATGTGGTGGAACTGAGTTCCCCCAAGTTCCCCCTGAAAAAAAGCCCTGACCACAATGAAGTGCTGTGATCTGGAAACATAGTTTTCCTTGTCCATTTATTTTAGGTGGAGGTTGATATGGAGAGCCATTGTGCATTAATCTACCTTACTTGGCCACCCCAAGTTAAAAATATAGCTCAGAATTTCCCCAGCAACTTTCACTCAACTCTGCTCACACCCCTGCAGTCTTCCAAGATGGGATAGTCAGAGAATTCACAGAGGAGCTGCACATCACTGGACTATCACATTGAAATTGAACTGGTGGGCTAAGTGGAATTTTACACAAGACTGCCCACATGACCTACCTCCCAAAATGTATTTAACTGGTTTGAGGGAAAGTTGGCTTTTGAATAATTGTGATTTCAGCTCCTTGGGTGAACTATGAGAGTATAGCAAAATATCAGAGCTTTATAAAATATATCTATATGATAATGACAATTGTGTTTTATTATCTCACCCAAGAGTATTATTGTGTTGGTAATACATATATATATATATATATATATATATATATATATATATATATATATATATATATAATACATAGTATTATATCCTCTATAATGCATATATTAAGTAAAACATAGCATAGTAACACATAGCTTTAAATAAAGGGAATGTATGGCTTATCTTCAGAGCAGCTAGGGTTCTTCCAACTAGGGTTCTCAAATAAGCTTCCCCCAATAATGATTCTCAGGTAAGATTCTTCCAACTAGGGTTCACAACTAGGGTTCCTCAAATAAGGATTCTCAGGTAAGATTCTTCCAACTAGGGTTTTCAACCAGGGTTCCCCCAGCTAGGGTTTCTCCAACTAGGGTTCTCAACTAGGGTCTTTACAATTTCCTCCAATTAGGATTCTCAACTAAGGTTCCTCCAACTAGGGCTCTCAACTAGGCTTCCTCCATCTACGGTTCACAACTAGGGTTCCACCAACTAGGGTTCTCAACTAGGCTTCCACCAGCTAGGGTTCACAACTAGGGTTCCAACAGCTAGGGTTCACAACTAGGGTTCCACCAGCTAGGGTTCACAACTAGGGTTTCACCAACTAGGGCTCTCAACTAGGCTTCCACCAACTAGGGTTCTCAACTAGGGTTCCACCAATTAGGATTCTCAACTAAGGTTCTTCCAAAAAAGGTTCACAACTAGGGTTCCTCCAGCTAGGGTTCTCAAGTAGGGTTTCTCCAATTAGGAATCTCAACTAAGATTCCTCCAACTAATGTTCTCAACCAGGGTTCCACCAGCTAGGGTTCTTCCAACTAGGGTTCTTCCAACTAGGGTTTGGAACTGGGGTTCCTCCAACTAGGGTTCTTCCAAGGGATGCTAGGGGTCCCTTGAGCTGTTTCTGATTGACCTTTTATCTGCATTGCTTCCATTGGGTCAATAGGCTCATAGGGGTTGAGTTACTTCATTTGTAGAGCATGTTCATGTTGCAAATTAGATGGAAAACTTAATTTTGTTTCCAGATTTGTATATACTTTTTGGTCAGTCTAGCTCCAGCTGCCAAATTAACTGACTAATTTAATGAGGAAATAATACTTAACCAGCACAATAAATACAAAAAAAAATTACATGTAAGGTAATTATCGAGTAAGGACACATTCTTTGGTGAATTTCCAAGAATTATATCTCAGTGTGTGATGTTTAAGTTTCTTTAGTATTCCATCTAATGCTACTGAACATGTGACTGCCTCCAACACTTTTATTTTTATAAAATATGAAAGGGTTAGAACCTTGTCATATATTTGGTATTGATTCTAGGAATCTGCCGCTAGTAGTTTTCGGTGCAGTAAAAAACCTGAACCTCCCCCATGACCATTAAAAAAAAATATCCTCTACACTAAAGCAGACCTATGAATTAAAAGATTTTTAAACCCAAAAGCAAATATGTAATATACTGCAGATTAGTGGCAATTAGATGTAGTGCCTGCATTTATTTTCCCTTTTCAGGCTTTCTTTCTCTTTATTTTCATTTGCTGATCCTGCTGATAACAAATTACTGCCTTAAGGTGACCACACTCATTAATCATACTGTATGGAGAAACAGCATTGTCACCCTAAGCGTCTCTCTTAATTTGGACTACAAACAACTCTCCCCATCTCCATTACATTGGGGAGTTTAGAGTTCTCAGAAGATAGTTGGGAAAGCTAAACAAGTAGTGCACAGGAAGTTACAAGGACTCTTTATTTCTGGTAAAACAACCGTTTTTTTTCTGGTTTTGTAGAAAATGTCTTTATCCTGAAAAATTCTGAGTACGATTAAGCTGCACTTTAATACATGTTTGTTCTTGGGTTTAGACATGTTTTAAAACTCCCTAAACATAACATTTTCCTTAACACCCCCCAACACATACCCAACCCCCTAAAACCTATCCTTAACCCCAAGGTCCTATCATACCATTGCTGCTGCAGTAATGTAGGTTTGTGCATTGGTACATAATGGTTGCATTGTACTGCTATTCATTTTAAATGGCACTCCACACACAGCACAGCACACTGAACCCATGTTACAGTTCACCACAACGCAACGTGTGAACACTCAGTAGTCTTGTGTGCTGCACACAAAGAATGGTACAGGTGTGTATTTACATGCGTAGACTGCCTATTTACAAAGAACAAGCTGTTTTAACCCCTTCCTGCTGCCACCTACCAGCCCTTTAAGAGCTTCTAAATGTCAGAAGGCAGAGGTGGGCATTTGGGTCATATGACCGTTTGTGATTGGCTTTCACAGTGGTCACATGATCAGAAAGCTCCCAATCGTAAGTATGCATCAGGAACTAGACTGTCCCTGCTGGTGACTGTGCTATCAGCGTGCAGGACATTCGCTCTCAGCACAAAATAATGTTTAAAGTGGATTTCCACCCAAAAGTGGAACTTCCACTTTAAGCACTCCATGCCCCCGTACATGCCACATTTGGCATGTCATTTTATTTGGCGGGTATTTTCTTTTTAGTGGGACTTCCTGTCCCACTTCCTCTTCTTGACTGCCTAGGAAACTTCTCCTTTCACCCTAGGCGACCCATCCCTGCCAGCATGCACAGTGCGCGCCTGGCCTTGAAGCCGTAACCTGGCACGGCCGGGTGCCCACAGTTGCTATGACAGCACTGTGGACAGGAGGAGGAGCGAGGCGCTGGACTGTGGGACAGGTAAGTGTCTGTTTATTAAAAGTCAGCAGCTACACTTTTTGTAGTAGCTGCCTTTTAATAAACTAAAAAACAAGTGGAACACCACTTTTAATAGGGCCGCATTTATGTGGCCTCTCGCTGTTGGAGCCCACCCACCGAGGGGCTGCATATATTCACCACGTTGGCGGCAAGAGGTTAAAGCAATGCATATTAATGCCTAAAACAAAGCCCCTTTACCCAAAAATACATAGGGGTTGTTTTAGTAAAACTAGAGGGTGCAAAATCTGGTGCAGTTCTGCATAAAAAACAATCATCTTCCAGTTTGTATATCAAAGCTTAATTGAACAAGCTGAAGTTAGAAGCTGATTGGTTTCCATGCACAGCTGCACCAGCTGTGGCACTCTCGAGTTTTAGTAAATCAACCCCACCCTGTAGCTGACCCTCTACTTCAGTATATACCCAGATTTCAATTGTGCTGAAACCAAGCAGGTCTTGTCAAAAACCACACGTACCCAACTGCACCCACCGAGAACAACTACTGCTTATGTCACCATCGGGGGGATGGGCTTTAAAATAGGCTGCTTTTTAGAAACCTTAAAAGTTCTAATACTCACTTACTGATCTTGCTTAAAATTAACTGAATATTAATCTAACAGTTATTATATTCAAAATACCAAACCAATTACATTCAGATTATATAATAACAGTGTTATCCCTGTAAAATCAGTTCACATAAGAAGTATTGTAATGTTAAGGACTGCATTTTCTATTTTAGCCACTAGATGGAGACAAACATCCATGATCAGCACATATGACATTTCTTTCACATTTGAAGTTTAAAATTAGCATCTTTTACATTTACACTTCTTGTTTATGTCTTTTTTTTATGCTAAACACCAATTGTGTATAAATATGCTGAATGTTGATGTATTCAATGCATCTGTTTAGCTTGCAAGGGCTATACATTGTGTGTTATTTCTGAGCCCAGTAAAATGTCACTAATACCAGTCCTTTATATACTGTATGTATTTAATTGGCTATGACATATGTTAGTTTGCCATGTAGCAGCATAATAAACAGCAAAACACGGCTTTTATTACATAAAAAAGTCTCACCTTGTATTCTTGGACCAATCCATTCTGGTTATCTTCAGGAGGAGGCAACCAGCTGACTACAATTGATGTTCCGTTTCCTTCACTCTTTTTAATAGTGACACTCTGTGGAGGAGCGCTGGGAGCTGCACAGGAATACATTCAAATAAAATGAAGTTATTGCTTAGAGAAGAGTTTCAGCTTCCAATATGATAAGAAGGCTAATATGGCAGCTCAGGGCTTTAGTTCCATTGCCTTAAAATCCAAGAAGGAAAATCATACGAGACATATATCTGATAGGACCGTATGGGCCAGACCATGTTTTCATGTTTTAAAGTGCATGTATTTTATGATTTATTTATTGATTACAGATATTTATATAGCGCCAAAAATGTACATACTGGCCCGGATTCAGATACATTTGCGTATTTTCTGGCGGGCGTAGCGCATCTCATATGCGCTACACCGCCGTAACTTAGAGAGGCGAGTACCGTATTCAGAAACAACTTGCGCCATAAGTTACGACGGCGAAGCGTAAAAGGGCCGGCGTAAATTAGGCAGGTAGGGGGGCGTGTTGTATGATAATGAAGTGTGACCCCATGTAGATGCATGGCCTAACAAATGGCGCATGCGCCGTCCGTGGACGTAACCCAGTGCGCATGCTCAGAATCACGTCGGATAGAATGCCTAAGATACACCGAACACTGCCTACGACGTAAACGTAATTTACGCACAGCCCTATTCGGGTACGACTTATATATATATATATATATATATTGTTGTAATGGTGGTGATCATCGTTTTGTTGCGGAGCTGCAACATTGCGGCGGACAGATTGGACACTTTGGACACTTTTTTGGGACCACTGACATTTATACAGCGATCAGTGCTATAAAAATGCAATGATAAGAGTATAAATGACACTGGGGAGGCGATCAAGGGGTAAAATGTGCTCCCTAGAGAGGTGTTTCTAACTGTTGGGGGATGGAACTGACTGGGAGTAGAAAGAGATCGCTGTTCCTGATCACTAGGAATGATGATCACTCTGAACTCCCCTGTTTGTTTACATTGACAGATCCCCATTCTGTCTCTCTGCGGAGAGATTGCGGGTGGCTGGCGGAAATGCAGCTGGAAATGCACCAGGACTGTAGTACACAAGGACACACATTCTGTTTGTTCTAGGAATTATTAAAGTAATTTTCTCTGCTACAATGCTGCCAATCCTACATGAGTTAGCCATTGTTTTAAATGATTACAATTTTGTGAAACGTTGTCCAATTTTTGATGCATAAACATACATTATAGAGCCTATTTATTATAAAAGGGGAATGTAAAAGCACATGATTGCTGATAAAGCAAGTAAAAAAAAACGGTCTCAGCAAGTTGGCTGCTTAAAAATGTTTAAGTATATGTTCTAGCTAATCAAGCTAATCTTTCTGTTTACGTTAAATATTGTACAGCGTACCTGTAAACAAATCACAGCTAAAATACCTGATCATGAATCCCTATAAAATCTGTTATCTCCAATCAGCAAAATAACTGCCTAGAAATCTGCTTTTCATTACCAACACAACATTACGGCAGCAATCAGCATTGCTCAGAGGAGAGCTACCTTCTTCCAGGGTTTTGGCAAATCGCACTTCGCTGTCAGCTCCTTGAAACTCGTTAAAGAACGGCCTGGCTTTAATCTCGTAGTTCACGCCTTTCCTAAGTTCGGGAATGACCGCGCTATTTTTTGCCGGGGTTCGAACTTCAAATATTGACCAGGCTGATTCCCCGCGGTTCTCTGGACTCGGCCTGTAGAGGATCTTGTAGCCTTGAATGTACTGTGATTGCTGGTCCACCTAAGGAAAGATGAAAATATACATTCTATATTAACACAGAATTATGTTGGTACACAGAGAAATTTAAAGGAGGTTTGTTTTTTTATTTTCTAAATAGGTTGCTTTAAGCTAGCGCATTGTTGGTTCACTTACCTTTTCCTTTGATTTCCCTAAATGTTTTTTTTCTTTGTCTGAATTTCTCACTTCCTGTGGCTATGCTCAATTCTTCACTGTATCTATGGAGGGGTCCAGGGTTTCCACCCAGATTGGACTACAAACATGTTTGCTTTTGTTCATCTCCATTATATAGGAGTAGTGGTTTACAGAAATAGGATACCATATATATACTCGAGTATAAGCCAAGTTTTTCCAGCTCATTTTTTTGTGTTGAAAATGCCATCCTCGGCTTATACTCGAGTCACCTATTTGCACCTGATCTCTCAGACTTTGGGGACCCGGTACCGGCCCAAACTTGGCACACATGTAGCCCCACTCTTCCTCTACAAGTGTGCAAAGTTTGTTGTCCAGGGCACCTACGGCCGGGGAGCACCGTTTTTTTAAACCTGGGCACTCCTTCCATAGACTCTTATGTTAAATGATCATTTTCAATTTGGGGACCCGGTACCAGACGATCGTAGGTCCTCTTGACCCGGGAACTTTGAACATATATAGCCCCATTTCTCCTCTACAAGTGTGCAATGTTTGTTGTCTGGGGGACCTACAGCTGGGGAGCAGCGATTTTTCGAACCCAGGCACCCCCTTCCATAGAATCCCATGTTAAACGTCAGTCTAGTCATGGACACAGTGAGGCATGCATGTGGACACAGTGAGGCATGGGCACAGTGATGGACACTCTAGGCCATGGGTCTTCAAACTACGGCCCTCCAGTTGTTCAGGAACTACAATTCCCATCATGCCTAGTCATGTCTGTGAATGTCAGTGTGTTACAATGCCTCATGGGATGTGTAGTTCTACAACATCTGGAGGGCTGTAGTTTGAGGATCCCTGCTCTAGGCTTATACTCGAGTCAATACGTTTTCCCATTGTTTGTGGTAAAATCAGGTGCCTCGGCTTATATTCAGGTCGGCTTATACTCGAGTGTATATTTTAAAAATTGTGTTATGGTTTCAGGTTAGCTCAAAGGGAGTGGCAATGATATGACATCTCTCAAAAAGACCAACATGTATTTTCTGTACTTGCTGATCTTGTTCTTAGTCTAAATCTGGCCATAAATGAAGCACATTTCTTTTCTGCAACAGAGACATTGTTGATGGGGGAATCTCTCCCACTAAACTTTAATTTTCTCTCAGTTGGGGGGCATCCGCGCCAGTAGAACACTGTGTTTATTGCTAGCAGCTATACCAGCCGCAAGCGATAATCGCATGCAAAATCCAGCAGGCCGGTTGTACCCAAGTTAATCGATCTATCTACTTGATACGTTTAACCTGCCCATACATGGTTTGAATCTGGGCTGATTCCTGCTGAATCGGGCAGAGATTTGAATCGTCTATGGCCAGGCTTAGCGACCACATCTAAGGACTTAACCACTTGAGGCCCGCGCTATAGCCGAATGACGGCTACAGCGCGGACCTAAAAATCCAAGCCGCCGTCTTTTGACGGCCGCCCCTTTGGGCGTTCCCCGCGTGCGCTCCAGAGCGCGCAGCGGGGAAGCTCTGTGTTGGTCGTGTCCCTTGGACACAGCCAATCACAGATCGCGGCGAACGGCCAATCAGAGTGGCCGTTTGCTATGCGATCTGCGCGGCCAATGAGAGATGATCTCATATGTAAACATATGAGATCATCTCTCATTGCCGGCTCACACAGAGACAGCGTCCTGTCTCTGGAGAGGAGACCGATCTGTGTCCCTTATACATAGGGACACAGATCGGTCACCTCCCCCAGTCACCCCCCTCCCCCCACAGTTAGAACACTATGTAGGGAATACATTTAACCCCTTCCTCACCCCCTAGTGTTAACCCCTTTAATGTCAGTCACATTTATACAGTAATTAGTGCATATTTTTAGCACTGATCGCAGTATAAATGTGAATGGCGCCAAAAATGTGTCAAAAGTGCAGATGTGTCCGCCATAACGTCGCAGTCCCAATAAAAATCGCAGATCGCCGTCATTTCTAGTAAAAAAATAAAAAATAATAATTCTGTCCCCTATTTTGTAAGCGCTATAACTTTTGCGCAAACCAGTCGCTTATTGCGATTTTTTTTTTTTTTTTTACCAAAAATATGTAGAAGAATACGTATCTTCCTAAACTGAGGAAATTTTTTTTTTTTTAAATTGGGATATTTATTATAGCATTATTATAATATTATAACAAGTAAAAAATATAGGGCCAGATTCAGGTAGAGTTAGGCTGGAGTATCAGTGATTCGCCAGCATAACCCACACTTTGAGCCGGCTTATCTGTTTTCTGTATGCAGAAAACAAGATACGCCGGGATTGAGTTCATATACGAGCGGCGTAATTGTATTTCGCCGTCGTATCAGAACTGCAATTTTAAAATGGGCGCTCGGGGCGTTCCCGCTGAATCACGGCAAGAATATGTAAATCAGCGAGTGACGGAAATTCACGATCGTACGCGGGCCCGACGCAGTGACTTTCCGACGTTTCCGTAAGCGATACGCGGCGTAAAGAAAAACATGCCCCCTAGGTGGAGTATCCTATGTTAAGTATGGCCGTCGTCATCGCGTCGAATTGAAAAAGTTTAGCGTCGTTTGTGTAAAACGTCCGTGAATGGGGATTGACGTCATTGACGTTCACTGACAGAATTAAGAGCATGCGCACTGACAGTCGACGCATGCGCAGTACGTTCGCAGTGGGATCGCGCCTAGTTTAAATAATGTGTAAAAAAGGTGATAAGCGCTAAAGTATGTGTGAAAGGTGTACAAAGATATATACGTGCAATATAAATCAAAATCAAAGTCAAACAAAGTCACACAAAGTGCTGAGCTGGTGGGTGGTGAAACAGACTAACACAATAAATGTTAGTAGCTACACCCTAAAAACTGGGTGAGCAATGTGCAACAAAAATAAAAGTCTATGGTGAAGAGACACGATGGGTTAAGGTAGACTGGTGGGTCTTCTGTGAGGGGTGAACTCATCCAGAAAACGATCTCATATTGCCCTTACCTTAGGGTGATGGTAACAGTGCAGTCGGTAGGCAATGGTTGTTCCTTCTCTTGTGATCTCTATGGGGTTTCCTGGTGCTGTATTTAAACTGGTCGTCCGTGGTATAGGTCCAGAATCTAGCAGCTCATGATGCCAAGTCAGAGCGTGGGATAAAGGATACCAAAATAGTGAAGCCCGTTTAACAAGAGGGGGGTTTAATAAAAAATAAGCCTCTTACATGAAAGTTGTAAAAACACGCCAAACAAACAACTGAATACAGAGCACGGCAAATACAAACGCCGTCTTGCGTCTGTTAGCCTCCGGTTGGCTGTGAGTGTCACGTGGTCGCACTTCCTACGTCGTTACGTCACGGTCTCGAGAACGTGACGTAACGACGTAGGAAGTGCGACCACGTGACACTCACAGCCAACCGGAGGCTAACAGACGCAAGACGGCATTTGTATTTGCCGTGCTCTGTATTCAGTTGTTTGTTTGGCGTGTTTTTACAACTTTCATGTAAGAGGCTTATTTTTTATTAAACCCCCCTCTTGTTAAACGGGCTTCACTATTTTGGTATCCTTTATCCCACGCTCTGACTTGGCATCATGAGCTGCTAGATTCTGGACCTATACCACGGACGACCAGTTTAAATACAGCACCAGGAAACCCCATAGAGATCACAAGAGAAGGAACAACCATTGCCTACCGACTGCACTGTTACCATCACCCTAAGGTAAGGGCAATATGAGATCGTTTTCTGGATGAGTTCACCCCTCACAGAAGACCCACCAGTCTACCTTAACCCATCGTGTCTCTTCACCATAGACTTTTATTTTTGTTGCACATTGCTTACCCAGTTTTTAGGGTGTAGCTACTAACATTTATTGTGTTAGTCTGTTTCACCACCCACCAGCTCAGCACTTTGTGTGACTTTGTTTGACTTTGATTTTGATTTATATTGCACGTATATATCTTTGTACACCTTTCACACATACTTTAGCGCTTATCACCTTTTTTACATATTCACTAGCGGCCTGTTACCTTTAGATACAGCGGCTTCAGTTCACAGTTCTATTGGTTACATTCCAACACTCGCAGCAGCGCAGTAGAATTTTCTTCGCACATTGTCATAGTTTAAATAATACACGCCCCCTACCCGCCCAATTTGAATTCCGCTGGCTCATTTTCGCTACGCCGCCGCAACTTTAGGAGCAAGTGCTTTGTGAATAACAGTACTTGCTCATAAAGTTTCGGCGGAGTAACGTAAATGACAAACGTTACTCCAAAATAAAGATTCGCCCATCTACCTGAATCTGGCCCATTGTATTTTTTTTCTTATTTCAGCCGTGTTGAATAGAATTGAATGGAGTCTGAAGAAACTAAGTTAGTCGGGATGGTGATTGTTCATAGCCACTTACTGTCCAATGTACTTCAATGGAAGAGGAAGAGAGGATGGTGGGATTGTGCAGGTGTAACACCACGTCTCCGAGTTCTCGCTGTACTTGTTTATGATCCACACCCTGAGCTGTAGGAGGGACATCTGGAATAATAAGAAGAACATGTATTAAGGCTCAGATCATATTTATCGTATTTATATAGGAAAATGATATCTAAGACCTCCTACGATGCTTTTATGTATGAATTAAGACAATTATGTATAACACTTGATACATAAAATGAAGGAAGATAAAATAAAACTGTGAAGCCTCGTACACACAGCCCAGAATCTCGCCAGGAAAAAAACATTGTTTTTCCTGACAAAATTCTTGGCAAGAATCTCTTGCTGGCCGAGCGTACAGACACTCCATTCAAAAGCACCGCCGTTCTATTGAATGGAGCAAACGCGGTGACTTCATCGACTACGTTGCCGCCATCTTGCTGGACCCTACTTATGCCTAGGAAGCTACCGCGCACGCGTCAAAGTAATTTCGAGCATGGCGGGTTTCCACGGCGACAGGTAAGTATACACACTCTCGGGATTCTCGGCAGGAAAACACTGCCGAGAATCCCGACGATAAAAATAGAGAGCAGGTTCTCTATTTTTCTCATCGAGATTTTGGGCAGTTTTCTTGATGAGAAACCTGAAAGCCTCGTACACACGCACAGTTTACTCGGCAAGAAAGCTCTGCCAGCAGTTTTATTGCTGGTTCTTGCTGAGAAAACCGAGCGTGTGTACGAGGCTTAAGAAAAGAAAACTGACCCTGCATTTTTTATTTAATTTCTAGTGGCACATGTAAAAAGACTAAAAATAAACAGCACCAGGAAAACTTCATTCCTATAAAGTCCATTTAAAATTATTGATCAAATTATCCCTAAATAATTATAAAAACATTAGAGAACCAGCTGATTCCTCAAAATGCATATGCTTCTTATTGCTGTGGTATTGCTCATTAGCCCTCTGCTGAAAGGACTAGGAAGTATGTCAATAAGATATAACTGGCCAAACAGCAACTGTTTTAACAGGGCCTCCTCCCTTTGTTTGGCAGAGATTACTCAGGGTGGTTTATTTGATTAATACAAAAAATGAAATGTACAAGAACATATTTAAAGGGGTTGTTTTGTTTTCTTAAATATCTTCCTTTACCTCAGTGCAGTCCTCCTTCGCTTACCTCATCCTTTCATTTTGCTTTTAAATGTCCTTATTTCTTCTGAGAAATCCTCACATCCTGTTCCTTTGTCTGTAACTACTGTACACACAGTAATGCGAGGCTTTCTCCCTGGTGTGGAGTGTCGTGCTCGCCCCCTCCCTTGGACTACAGGTGAGTCAGGATGCCTACCAACACACAGCTCTTTCTCTATCTGCAATGTAGAGAGCATTCTGACTCTCCTGTAGTCCAAGGGAGGGGGCGAGCATGACACTCCACACCAGGGAGAAAGCCTTGCATTACTGTGTGGAGTTACAGACAGAAGAACAGGAAGTGAGGATTTCTCAGAAGAAATAAGGACATTTAAAAGCAAAATCGAAGGGTGAGGTAAGTGAGGCCTCGTACACACGACTGAGGAACTCGTCGGAAAAGACACATCGTTTTCCTCGACAAGTTCCTTGTCAGGCTTGTCGAGAAACTCGACAGGCTTTCTTTGCGTACACACTGTCAAGACCAAATCTCCTCATTCTCAAACTCGTGACTTCAACACATACAACGGCAGGGGAAGTTCGATTCCACTGGCACAACCCTTGGGGCTGCTTTTGCTAATCTCATGTTACTGCGTGTTAGGTAAAAGTTTGGTAGGAGACATTTGCACTTTTCAGTCTGTTACAGCGTGACAAATGTGCTATCTCCATTACAAACGCTACTTTTACCGAAGGTGCGCGGGTTTCTAGACATGTGCATTCATTTTCGTCCGAAAATCGGGTATTTTCGTTATCGTTTTAACGAACGAAAACGAAAGCGCAAGAAATGAAAAACCGAAAGATCCGATATAAAAAATGCTTTATTTTCGTTTTCGTTCAGATCCGACGATTTTCAAAGCTTTGTCGAATTTTCGTCGTTCAATTCGACAAAGCATCGAAAATCGTCTTTCTGAATACAGTGAATAGGTAGAAATTGAACGACAAAAATTCAACGATTTTTAATGCTTTGTCAAATTTTCATCATTCAATTCCTACCTATTCACTGTATTCAGAAAGACGATTTTCGATGCTTTGTCGAATTGAACAACGAAAATTCGACAAAGCATCGAAAATCGTCGTTTTCGGACGAAAACTTTCCCGACGGAAACGACATAAATCAAAACGATTTTCGGGAGTAACTAAATAAATTAATTTTCCAAACGAAAAAACAAAACAAAATATTCCAGTCTGCACATGTCTACGGGTTTCTAAGCATACACACTACACACCAACGTGTTTCTCGTCGAAAACCAGCCCGACGAGGAACACGACGAGGAAATTGAGACTCCCGACGATGAAAAAGAGAACTTGCTCTCTTTTTTCCTCGTCAAGTTCCCCAACAGTTTTCTCGATGAAAAGCATACACACGACTGGTTTCCTCTGCAAAAAAAGCTCTCCCACCAAGTTTCTTGATGGATTCTGTCGAGTTTCTCGGTCGTGTGTACAAGCCCTGAAGGAGGACTGCACTAAGGTATTTAGGAAAAAAAATTGTACCTTTGCAACCCCTTTAATCTGAAAAGAAAAAAGTAATTCTAACTTTCTCTTGGAGAATCAGTAAAAGTAAAAGAAATAACACTGGGCTGCAACATCTTTCCATATTTTTTGAACCGATGTAAAATGTTCCTGTGTGCATGTTAATGATGCCACAAAGGGAAAATACTGACACTGACTATTCCAACCAGTCTTTTTTTTTTTTTTCTCAATTTAATTTCAAGTGAAATGCACAAGAAAGAAATTGAGCTTTTTTCTTATCAGTCACAACACCTGATTTTTGCACTGCAATAGACTTTTTCTCGCTATAATGGGCTCAGTGTACTTAGTAACCATTGAAGAACATCCCTTCAGGAGCAGATCTGTATTGCTGTACATGAGGATAAATGACAGAGGAGAGAAGACAGTGACATTCCTCCCAGCTGCACTCTGTCTGACCCGCTCAGAGACATGGTGTGGCCTACAGGAATTTTATATCTCACTGTGACACCTCGGAATAGGTCAGGCTCTCTGGGAATTTAGTAAAGCTGAAGAACATGAACAGTTGTAGAAAAGAACGGTTTGTGTGAATCCGCAGTAGTTGGCAGTGTTCTCCTATAAACAGATTATTGGAAATGTTTATGCCGCTTTTAAGAATTATGTTAACGGAATACTCAAACAAAATAGCTGGAATTGTTTAAATCTATTGCCTTGCAGAGTGTTTTGGCCTTTTCTTCTTCTAAATCTAAACTCCAGGCAGGTATAAAATACACAAAGCTCTCTTTTATATATATATATTTATACACACTTCAAGTACGGGCCAATTCTGACATTCCCCTCCTATATGTAAAAAACATCATTTATTTTTTCTTGCTAGAAAACTACTTAGAACCCTAAAAACATTATTTTTTTTTCAAGTAGAGGCCCTAGGGAATAAAATGGTTGGTGTTGCATATTTTTATGTCACACAATATTTGTGCAGTGGTTTTTGAAATTTACGCAAACTGTTTTTTAAAATAAACATTTAATTTTAATGTATTTTAATGTACAAAATAACAATATAATACCCAACTGTTTGGTAAAATATAAAAGATAATGTCAGGGGCGCACTGGCCATTGAGTCACTCTGGCACTGCCCGAGAGCCCCATTTTACTAGGGGGGCCCATCAGGGTTACCAGGTTCAGTAAAACCAGGGACAGTATGTAAAAATCTGTGTTTTTTTTACACCTGTCCCTGATATGTTCGAAACCGACTTGCTTTTGATGTGAAAATCCCGAGATTTTAGGTGCCCTGCCTCTGCACTGCCTCCTGGGATTGTGGCCATCTGTGAGCCCGGGGGCCCCATAATCTTCTATTGCCCAGGGGTCCCATGAGTTGTCAGTCCGCCCCTGGATAATGTTATGCCAAGTAAATGGATACCAAACATGTCAGACTTTAACCGCTACCAGGCTGCCCCATGCAAATATATACTGCGGCAGGGCGCCCTTCGGCATGAAATAACAAACCTGTACATGATTTGTTTCCTGGGTCTGGGGCGTGCAATGTCTGCCAGGACCCGTCGATTGTTCCTGAGGCAGACACAACAGTGGTCTGCCTATGTAAACATGGCAGATCGCTGTTCTGTGACAGAAGAGATCTTTAGTTTCTGCACCGCAGGAACACAGATCTCTGTCTTTTTACAGTAAAAGCACGCCCCCACAGTTAGAAAGCACTCCCAGGGAACACATTTAACCCCTTGATCGCCCCAGATGTTAACACCTTCCCTGCCAGTGTCATTAGTACAGTGACAGTGCATATTATTTAGCACTGATCACTGTATGGGTGTCACCGTTCCCCAGAAAAATTTCAAACGTGTCACTTAGTGTCTGATTTGTCTGCCGCAATGTTGCGGTCCCAATATAAGTCACTGATAGCCATCATTACTGGTAAAAAAAAATAGTAAATACAAATTCCACAAATATATCCTATAGTTTGTAGATGCTATAACTTTTGCACAAACTAATCAATATATGCTTATTGGGATTTTCTTACCACCCTACACATTTCGTCATACAATGTCTTCCTGGAGCGGCAGTGAAGCCGATCTGGGAAGACTTTGTATGGCGAAATGCGTAGGGGAGGGCAAGAACTCTGACATCAACACGCTATGCTGGATCACACTCGCAGCTCATAAACCAAGCTGGATTTGATCAGGAGCACATATATGCCGGCTATTCCTAGTGTCGTGTCTGACATTTTTAAAAGTGAGTTTAATGATTGTATATGTTTTTAAAATAAACCTTTTAAAAATGATATTACACTATTGGAGCTTCCGTCTTCCTCTCCTATATATGTGGGGACCTTGGCTTGAGTTTTGAACAGGAGTCTATGTACCCCGAAAACGGCTTTTTGGGTCCTAGCATTGATTGCACAAAGGCACTGGTTTATAATTATACCAGCCACCTAATTTGGTAAGTCAGTTTGGTATGACGGGTAGAGGATCACATTGGGTGTTTGTAAGTTGATCTACAGGTACAAGATATCACTGAACATCACATTTTGTTATTTATATCGTGTCATATGTATAAACCTTTTTTTTGCGTATTTGTTTGAGCAGATTTTTATATATATATATATTTATATACTATTTTTTTTTTTTGGTAGACACTCAGATTTTTTGAATCACTAATGATATGAACTTTGTTATTTTGCACCTGTTTTAGATTATGGCACATTGCAACACTTTTCAAGCACTTTGCACTTTATAGCTACATATATGTATACTTCAGTAAGATTTGGGGGATTTATTCAAGATTGGGTATATTTTTGGTTATTGTTCTAGTCTGTCAGCACATTCACACATTTATTTGTATAATTTAGTTGGGGATCAGCACTGCTTTCCCTTTCTGCTTTTGAATATAATTCATTTTTGGTCCAGACAAAAATTAGGGTAGCTGCGATCCAGCATTTATTGTACCGCCTTACTTTTTCCACTATTTTACTTTTTGTCAATTAAGCATTAAAATTAAAACCTGAAAGTGGATTGGTTTCTATGCAGAGCTACAACGCCGTTTTAGTAAACAACACTCAGTGTTCTCCTTGCAGGGACAGCTCCGCCATGCCGCGCCACCGGGTGTACACAATAGCTCTGCAAAATGCATTGCCCTGTCAACACTGACTGACCCGTGGTTGCAGGAATGAAAATCGCATAATCTAAGGCCTGCTTTACTATAGCTTACCTTGTGTTTTTACAGGATCCGATATTGGACTTGGATCACTCAGTCCATAGGCATTCGCTGCCCTCACAAGGAAGAGGTAGATTGCAGCGGGCTTTAGCCCCTTAACAGCAAACTTTTCAGTCCTGACATTTTCTGCCACTGTCTGCCAGCTGCTTCCAGATGCATGACTGAAATGAGAAAAGCAATCCCATATAGCAAAGAGCACATAAAAAGACTTAGCCAACAGTGCTGTGCGTTCATCTTCTGTCCTACCTGAAAGCTTCTATGATATATGATGTTGGTGTTGCACCAGAATTCAAGTTTGGTTGCCAAGAAAGGGTTACTGTGTTTCTGCTGACATCGGTGACTTCCGGTTTGGAAGGGGCACTTGGGATGAGGTTGGGGTCAGTAGCTCGCGGAGGTTGTACCGGAACACCGAATTCTAGTACAAAAAAAGCAAAGATTGAAATGTACAACATGTCAAAAAATGTATAATTTATTTAACCATAATTGGTATTTTATCCTTCTTCATTACAGAACTTTTCTGCTATACGAAATGAGGTATTGTTAACACCATCTGTTCTTGAATTTTTTTTAGTCTATGCTGAATGTGATCTTGTTCTTTTTTCTTCACAATAGGTAGGGCTTTGTTCCAGTACCATATATACACAAAAAGACTTCAGTGTTTTAGTTAACATATAAAATATGGCAAAGATATTAAAAAGTACATCTTTTGATGTTTGACCTATAAAGAATTTTACAAGTTCCACATCCTATTTTTATATTACTCTAACAAAAACGCAGCGAACATTACTTTTCACTGCCAAAAGTGAGGAAGTCAGGAAGAGAAAAAATATATACAGATTTCTTATTACATAGAGCTTTGTAACTATGGCCAGTTTTACTGCTATTACTGTGACCACGTGTCCAGAAATGACACTAGTTGGCTCGTGGCCATTATTATGGGGTCACAGCTGGCCACTAACATCTCAAAAAATAAGTTCCTTATACAGATGCCTTGTTTGGCCTCATATACACGATCAGAATTTCCGATGAAAAAAGTCAGACAGACTTTTTACATCGCAAATTTCCGACAGTGTATGCCCATTGGAGAAATTCCATTGGAAATTCTGATGAATTCCATCGGAGATTAAAAAGAGAACATGTTCTCTTTTCCTCTGATGGAATTCCGTCAGAATTACGATGTGAGTTTGGTTGGGCTAAAGCCTGATCATGTGTACAGGGCATAAGAGCTATGGAGTTGATTTACTAAAACTTGAGAGTGCAAATTCTGGTGCAGCTCTTCCAGCTTTTTTTTTTTTTTGTCAAAGCTTAACTGAACAAGCTGAAGTTAGCTGATTGGCTACCATGCACAGGTGCACCAGATTTTGCACTCTCCAGTTTTGGTAAATCAGCCTTTTTTTCTGATCAGAAAATAATCTGTCATTGTTGCCCATAAAAGACAATCACTGTATATTTTTCAGAGAAAATGTAACGGTGATCCCAACTGGTCCTCATGGCGAGTTGTACAGTTATTTCTCCAGGCGCTTTAAGAAATAAATCCAAAGATGATGGTTTCATATGTGGAATTTTAGTAGATCAAAAATGTATTCCTATTTAAATTTCTTATTTGTAACCAACAATTTTTGGAACAATTCCTTAAACTGTATGATGTAATAACTGTATAGATATGAACTGAGAATGGAAACGATTCACCATACAAGCAGACAGAGGAAAATGTATCAGTTACTAATTAATGCATTTATTAAATGGCACAGGATGCAGCTCTTGCGTTTTTAGCGGTCTGGTTGTACAGTGAATCCTTTTGCATTCTCACTGCCAAACAGATAAGCCAGACCAGCAATCCCCTAAGATTCACCTGGAGTGGTCTGGTTAATGCTTATTTGTACAGAGATTAAGTATTTATTTTTTATTACAGGTACAGGCATACCCCGCTTTTAAGTACAGAATGGGGTTTATTTACTAATGCTGGAAATCGCAATATCAGGCTCACTTCTGCATAGAAACCAATGAGCTTCTAACTTCAGCTTGTTCAATTAAGTCTGGTAATAAAACCTGGAAGCTCATTGGTTTCTGTGCAGAATTGAGCCTTATATTGCGCTTTCCAGCTTTAGTAAATAAACACCATTGTGTACCTAAAAGTGGGGTATGCCTGTACTTATATAGCACCAACCATTTACACAGCGCTTTACATATATATTGAACATTTACATCAGTCCCTGCCCTCAAGGAGCTTACAATCTAAGGTCCCTAACTTACAATTAAGCCAATTAATCTACCAGCATGTTTTTGGAGTGTGGTAGGAGTACAGTGCAAACGACAAGTAGTTAGTGATATGTTCAGGATTTGAACCAATCACTAACTACTTAGGCCACTCTGCTGGAGATTCTTAGGCCTCGTACACACGAGGCAATCTATTTGTTCAAATCGGTCGGACCGACCGATTTGAACAAATATGTCTGATAGGATTTTGGTTTGCTCGCGTGTACACACGAGCAAACCAAAATCCCCGCAGATGGCGCGCTGACGTGTCGGTGACGTGGCGGTGACGTTGACGCCGCCACGTCACCGCACCAGGAAGTAAAACACTTCCGCGCATGCGCCGAATCCATTCGGCAGCGGTGCGGGACGACATGTCTGCTGGTAAGTGTACTAACCAGCAGACATGTCGGGCGGACGGATTCCCACCCGATAGATTTCAAAGCATGCTTTGAAATCTGTCGGGTGGCCAAATCCGTCGGCTCGGCCGTACACACGATCGAATCTGTCTGCTGGGACGGTCTAGCAGACCGTTTCCAGCAGACAGATTTGATCGTGTGTACGAGGCCTTAGATTTAATCAGGTGTGTCAAACACAAGGCCTGTGGGCCAAATCTCACCAGTTTATTTCATGTGGCCCTCGCACCTAGGGCATTTTTGTTAACTCAAGCGTGCAGAACTCCGCTACCTCCGGCTCTCGCCCTCCGCTTCCCCCTCACCACTGTCACTTGTAAACACAGGATCCTTCTGTGTTTACAAGGACATCTTTCCTCTTAGTGTCTCTCACAGATCTCTGTCTGACCTGCACTTACAGAAGGGACAAGGGAGATGCAGGTGCAGTGTAGGATGGAGCATCACGTGGTAAGCTGCACGGAGATCCCCTTCTGTGCCTGGGTGCACAGGTGCCGACCAATGATCTCCCTGAAAGTGAGTGAGAGATGCAGAGCCACCTATAGTGCCAGGAGGTACTAGAGTCGGGCTGGGTAGGTGAGATGTAAGAAGCTTTTGGGGGAGGGGATATGAGGGCTTGAGAGGGAGATATGTGCAGAGGTGGGGGATGGGTGAGAGTTTTGCAAATGTCAGAACTGAGGAGAGGTGGAAGAGAGTTATAGACAGACTGTGAAAGAAAGCTCAACCCTGCATACTGTGCATAGCACATCCCTAAACCCCTCACTCTGTATGTAGTGCACTCCTCAACCCTGCACTGTATACCACTGAACTTTTCACCCTGTGCATAGGGCACCTCTAAAAATGCACTCTGTACATAGCGCATCCCTGAACACCACACATTACACACTCCTGATATTTATTACCCCTTTAAGATCCTCCCACTGTGCAATTTGGTCACGTCCACCATTTGATGCTTTGTGGTTGAGTTCCTGCACATATTCCACATAGAAAAAAAGCCTTGGATGAATTCATATAGATACAACCAGCCCTTTAAGGGCAACCATGATGCTGATTCAGCCGATGATTAAATTGAGTTTGATACCCCTGCATTAAATCATTCACTAAAGCTAGCATATGTAAAGTACATACATGAGCATTTATATACTGTGGAGAAGGAAAATGGGGGTGCTGAAAGTCACATACTGGAGCTGGCAAATGAAGAACACCATTGCAACTGAACAAGGTTTTAGGGTTTTAATCAGTCTTTCATTGGAAATTGGTAGGGTGCATAATGAACAAAAAGACATAACATCACCTGAAATAAACCTGTTGGTGGTAGATGTTTATCTAATTTCTTTGTATATCTTATCTCATAGCAACTAATTAGATATAAGAGTAGTCATACATAGCCCGTTAATAACATGCAACTGAGCCTCACTTGCAGTTGTAGGGCTATTTTTGACCACTATGTGAGCTATACAAAGTTTCTCCAATATTCACAGGTACTCAGCAGGTTTTCTACCCATGAAATGCAGGAAATAATCAAAGTACCACAAGTGCAACGCTATCTGTAACTGTTAGGTATTAAGTCAGGTTTTGGCATTCAGGTATCAAGTTGTCCTGGCCCAATGATTACATTCATTGTTTCTATATTTGACCCTCGCTGACAGTAATGGAGCTATTTCTGAACACTACGTGGGCTTAAAGACATTTCTCCAATTGGCCAAGGTACTAAGCAGGGTTTTCCACCTACAGAGCACAGGAAATAACCAAAATACCATGAGTGCAATGCCATTACCTACGGTTAAGGATCAAGATGAGTCTTGGCACTCAGGTATCAAGTTGTCCAGGCCCAATGATTACATTCATTGTTTCTGTATTTGAGCTTTGCTGACAGTAATGGAGCTATTTCTGAACACTATGTGGGCTTAAAGACATTTCTCCAATAGGCCAAGATACTAAGCAGGTTTTTCCACATACAAAGCACAGGAAATAATCAAAATACCACAAGTGCAATGCCATCACCTACAGTTAAGGATCAAGGTGGGTCTTGGCACTCAGGTATCAAGTTCAAGTATCAAGTCTTGATCCTATTTAACAACCACCATATATATAACCAACTTAAATTCCAAAGAAGATATCTGGTCATCTTCAGTTTCAAGTTATGTAGTATCAAAATAAATATAAGACTGATTTGTTTTAATTTGCTACAGACCAAGACTCTCTGCACTAAGTTATCATATAACCGAGAGAAGAAAATATAACTTCCAAAAAGCTAAGTAACAATTAAACATTTTTATTGGCATTTGCTACCTTGAATCTCGATGTATGCACTCCAACTGGCTTCCCCGCTTGGAGTGGATGCAGTGCAGGTGTAGCGGCCTGTGTCACTTAGCTGAAAAGAAAGCTTGAAATTAGTATTTGGGGCGGTCAGAAATGCATTGGGATGGAAAAGCAATTACTGTTCCATCTAACAGAGGATGCGCTTGGCTTTGGTTGGAGAGCTATTAGCTATTCCTGGGAGCCAATTTGTTTCATGACTTCAAAGAAGTGGCAAAATATATTACTTTATTTGTCGAGCAGAATTAATAATAACCTCTATCAGTCTAATTACACAATTACACATGCAAATATTTGCTGAAAGTAAATTCATGTCAAAGGACAGAAGTGGAACGAGTGCGGGATTATGACAATCGCTAGCTGGCATTTAAACCACAGAATACATCATTTTGTTTTATTTTGTTTGTGCATTCGTTCTAGAAATATCAACATTGTGCTGCTAACAATACATTCTGCGGGTATTACGGCCGGCACAAAAAACAGAGGCGCAGTAAATAAATACTAAGGAATAAAATACAGCACATTTCTGATTAAGTAAGACTGGGCAGAATATATTATACAAAGGCAGACACAGCTAATGCTGGTATTTTATTGGCGCACAGTATTAAAAGTGTTTATTATTTAAAGTGTATGTCAAACCAAAAAAATGTTTTAATACATTTTAGATAGAATGGGAATGGATTATAACACCTGTTAGATTTTTTTACTGCTATCTGGGGTTTCATTAAAGAGATTTCCCCTCACACTCATTTTAACACAGATGAAAATAAAAATGCCTTTTTAAATATAGTAGAAGGCTACAGCTCCATTTTATCATGGCCTGTGTCCCTGTTGCAGAATTTCCCCATACTCTTTGTCTGTTGAAACTCTTTTCACAGTGATGGTAAGTGAGGGGGTAACTCTACCTAACAAAAGCCCCCGATAGCAGTAAAAACTGATAGGGGTTCTAAAACACCACCCACCCTATCCAAAATTACATTAAAAAAATGTTTTGGCTAAACGTGAAATTTAAATATAAAACATTTATATACAGTATTTTGTGTCATAAAGTGTGTAAAAAGCCCCCAATGACTGAAAAGCTCACAGACCTTTCTCTATATGCTGTATTAGTTTTAAAATAAGCATTTGACTCTTAGGCCTCGTACACACGACCGTTTTCCTCGACAGAATCCATCAAGAAACTTGTTGGCAGAGCTTTTTTGCTGAGGAAAACGGTTGTGTGTATGTTTTTCGTCAAGAAAACTGTTGTGGATCTCGACGAGAAAAAAAGAGAACAAGTTCTCTTTTCCTCGTCGGGAGTCTAAATTTCCTCGTTGTGTTTCTCGTCGGGCTGGTTTAAAAGCTTGGTTCTGCTTGATCCAGTAATTAACTGGTAGTTAGAGAGCAGGAATGTCTGTTAAGCTTCATAACTTGGCCATACATGGATCGAAATTCGGCCGGTGCAGCAGGGACAAGCCAAATTTCGATCCATGTATGGGCACCCTACTTGTTAGATTTTTTCCTAACGATTAGTGCCACCAGCTATAGCCGGTAACACTAATCATTCTGTTCTGCTGACAGGGAAGGCTCCCCACTGGCAGGATATAATAGCGCTTCGGGAGGGATGCCCCCATCAACACTGACTGGGGTTTATTTACTAAAACTGTAGAGTGTAAAATCTGGTGCAGATCTGCATAGTAACCAACCAGCTTCCAGAATTTTTGTCAAAGCTGAATTGAACTGAAGTTACAAGCTGATTGGCTACTGTGCACAGCTGCACCAGATTTTGCACTCTCTCCAGTATTAGTAATTCAACCCAACTGCATTGAGGTAATTAAGAAATTTTCTCTTCTTTCTATTTGTGATGAAAGGAAAGAAAATTGCATAAACAATGGCTTGCCTTAAGCCGGGTACATGTGGGCTGAATGTCCGAAGACAAAGGCTGATTCAAAAAAATCTGGCCAACATGCAGCCCGTGTGTATGTCAGTGTCCCTGACAGCAGTCGGCCATTTGGCTGGCTTCTGTTGGGTGTGCATGCTGGAAAACCAGCAGCCAACCGCCTCCCGATCAACGCTTTCAGCCAATGGCAGAGAGAGCTGATTGGAGTGTTCTGTCCCTGTCAGAACACAACAGCTCAGCGGGGGATATTGCTGAACTAACCTTGCATGGTTAGTACAGTGGCTCCAACCGATGCTGACCTTTTTTTCACTCAACCCAAGGGTTTTAACAAAAAAACAACGAATAGGGTGTACCCGGCTTAGCACAGACATGTTCCCAACACTTTTTCTTTATATGGTCAGTCCATTCAACACTGGCCTTCTAGTTCACATCAGTGCCGGACCTCACAAATGCGCTCCCGGAAGAATGGTTAAAAATTCCCATAGACACACTCCTACCTTGTGAACAGCCTTCCCAGAAGAGTTGATGCTGTTATAGCTGCAAAGGGTCGACAAACTCAATATTGAACCCTACGGACTAAGACTGGAATGCCATTAGGCGGCTTACACACGATCGGTCTAAACCGATGAAAATGGACTGAAGTTCAGTTTCATCGGTCCAAACCGACCGTGTGTATGGCCCATCGGTCTGTTGTCCTTCGGACCAAAGTTTTAAAACTTACTTTAAAATCGGACTTATGAACGCCTGACCATCGGTCCAAACCGATTGTTAGTATGCAAAAGCATCGGTTCAAAAACCTGTGCATTCTCAGAATCAAGTCGACGCATGCTTGGAAGCATTGAACTTCGTTTTTTTCAGCACATCGTTGTGTTTTACGTCACCACGTTCTGACACGATCGGTTTTTGAACTGATGGTGTGTATGCACATCAGACCATCAGGCCACTTCAGCGGTGACCCGATGAAAACTTTTCGTCGGCCCATTCTCATCGGATGGACCGATCGTGTGTACGCGGCCTTAAAGTTCATGTGCGTGTAAAGGCAGGTGTTCCAATACTTTTGGTAATATAGTGTATGTGTGCTTTGTTCAGATTCTATGACTGCGGTTTACAACCACTTTAAGGATATTGTTTAGTGTCACTTTAAGTTGCTTTTTCTTTTTTTTAAGATAATGTTTTTGTTTTACAATGGCGTGATCCCTTTAAAGTTATTACTCATCTGTGTTACCTAAGTGAACATTCTCCTTGTAAGTTGAGCATCCTCTACTCCTTTAGGAAATCACCTCTACCTTTTTGACTTAGCTCTTTTAGGAAACAAGCCCAGCAATGTTTAAGTGACTTTATGCCTTGTAACGTACCTTAACATATCGGATCTGTAATGCTCCACTGTCCATCAGTTTAATACGTGAGTCCTGAGCTGTTATCAGGATGCCATCTTTCCTCCAGTGAATTGTGGGAACTGGAACTCCGGTAGCTATACAATCCAAGATTAAAGTGCCATCCACAGCTACTGTCTGGTTCTGAGGACCCTGGCGGATAACTGGAGGAGGACGGTCAGCCACCACTGCCAAAGTAAACAACAGGAAATAGATGTCTGCAACTGGAAGCAATTTTCTAATCCATCAAGCAACAGTAGTTGCTGTAGGCTTCAAAACAAGCTAAAGATAATTAAGCAAGTAATTAAACCAGGAATCATACATTATTCAAGGGGAATTTTCATGATAAGCACGACACAGAATACTGAAACTGTATCTCTTGTTTGAAGGAAAGGATGTTCAGAACTTGCTGACATTATTCAGGCAAAGAGAAAAAAAAGAAAAGATTCAGAAATGGAAGAGGAATTTTGAATTCACTTCCAATGATTTAATAGCTGAAAGTGCTGAGTGGTAAAATATAGAGTTACACTGTTCTCATCCACAAAAGTGACACAGTGGGGTGAAAGAAAAACATGAGTTCATTTTGGAAGGATCGGTTTATCGGCTTTTATACTAGTGTAAAAACAGATGTTTGTATGGCAAGCCAGAAAAGGAACATCAACACGCTTCTCAAATATATTCCGAATCTTAAGGTGACCATCTTGAATTCGCATTTGGCACCAGCTTTTTTTCTGAATATTAAGAACCTTGAAAAGTAGATCCTCAATATACTTAAGTCTGTTATTTTTGTTTTAATGGTTTAAGGATAGATTTGAGATTTAAATGGATTGAATAAGATTTTGAGTTTTTAAAGAACAGGTGCGCTTAATAGGATAGACAGCAAAAGTATTATGTGAATGCATAATCCAGGAAGATACATTAGAGGAAAGAGCTGGGGGTGTTATCATGGGGAAAGATGAAATTATATATTAATCAGTACTTTGTAAGGTCATTTGTTCGAGTCGTTTTACAGAGATTTTTTTTTTCAATTTCTGTACTTGACCTTTAAAAACTTCTTTGTGCTAGGCCTTATTTTGATCATAATCTCAGATGAGGATTACATCTGTTTTTAAGTGTATTGAGAATTTTTTTTAATGTCCCTTATAAAAAAAATGTACATTTATGATTATGCTTCACTCGCTTTTTGCTAAGGCTCCTTTCACACTGCTGCGATTAAAAAAATGTGCTGTTTTACTGCGATGTTGATGCGATTTTAGGGAATGGCTGCGTAAACTTGAATTCCTATGGACCTCAACTTGTATGAAAGTCATACCAAAGTAGTACATGGACTACTTTGAAGTTGGCATGACTTGAAGTCACACATATATGAATGAAAATCATGGGAAATGTCTTTGAAGTCCCAATTCACAGGACAAGTCGCACAAGTGTGAAAGGGGCCTAAGGGTTTTATTTTCTACCCCACACTTTTTTTAGGGCTTCTTCAGATGGCACTGTCTACTACCCTCTGAAAAGTTATCTGCAGTTGATCACTTTTAGATGGCAGTACAGCAGCATCTGCCAGGCATTTGGAAAGAAATTCTGCCATCCCCTTAAGGTCTGTCTTTTTTTTATTTATTTAAATCCCGCATATACAGACATATTTTGCCTGTAACACTTAGTAACTCCTTAATGCCACCCGCCAAAAGATGCAACTGAGGTTAATATTGCTGTAGCTGTAAAAAGCATAGTGGTTGCAGGCATTTGTGCATCCCCATCTCACTGCAATAGTAGAATTTAGCTGAGCAGTCAGGGAGCCAGTAAAACCGTGGCTCAGCAGCCTGGTTTTACCACCCTTGCGCCACCCCTGTGGCCGAGCTCTTTAGGAAAGGAATAGAAGAAATGCATATGGACATGCCTACAAATCCACACAAAACCACTCTGGGCCTATGAGCTCTGGAAAAGTCAGTTGTCTCTTAGTCATGGTGATTTTTTTTTTAAATTGTCTTAAATAAAAAAAGTTATAAAGTAAAAAATTATAAATGTTTCAAAAGTTATTTAGCACCATTTTCAATTGTGAATAACCTAGCTCTATTAGCAAAAATCAAAGCAGAATATAACTGCAGACAACCCTCAAAACTGGCTACCTGCCCCTATCAATTGTAGACTAGATTTGAACACTGTCTGTCCTAACAAAGGGTTAACAATCTCAGGGCTTGGGTTCTGCATTGTTTGGTAATGAGAGGACACTCAGCCTGCCTTCGCTTGGTCCATCCACTTTCACTATGAAACTTTTCAAATTAACTTGCAGTCTGCCCAAAGGCCTGCTCCAAAGAAACAACTAGAAGGGGAAGATATATATCTATATATATATATATATAGAGATATATCTCTATATAAATACAGAGGTGGCTCTAGGCGTTGTGAGGCCTTAGGCAAAACTTGACATGGGGCCCCATGATAGGAAAAATAATTCATGGAAAAGAGCCCTTTTCTCCACAACCCTGGCGGGTGGTTGGGGGGGCCTACGAGCAGAAGCTTATTGGAATCTAAAAGCCCCCTTTAACAAGGCGGCCTCCAGATCCTGCTCTTTAATAACTAAGGGGCGGGGACACCCAGTGATATCACCTAGTGGACCCACCCCCTTGTGAGGTCATTGACTGAGGGCATGCTGGGTCATTGATGTCAGAAGGGGTGTGGTCACCGATATTTACTGATTGTTAGGGACGCTGGCGGCCCAACTCCTGAGTCAGGGCTCTTAATGCTGCCTGAGCACAGTAGTGTTAATGTCCCCTTTCCCTCAAAACTTTGGTAATGCATTGGGTAAGTTAGGCAACCGTGAGTCCCCTGTGAGTGCGAGGCCTTAGGTGACTGCCTAATTTGCCTAATTAAAGAGCTGTCTATATATATATAGATACGGTAGATATTATTTTTGTGTGTACTGTAAAAATCTAAACACATATGGTGAGATTTTGTTAAAATTTACTGAAATAGTGAAACTACACTTTAAGGCACCTGGACAGAAGAGATGGCTGTGGTTACTGTAATACCTTCTGTACACCTGAGTCTATGGAATGTTTTTTTTTTTTAGGCAGGACCTACATTAAGCACTGCTCAATTCCTTAACAAGTTTTGTGTAACAAGACCAGACCTTCAGGTATAGACAAATACCCATCGCTTTGACATTTTGCAGACTTTTTGTGTGATCCAGAGCGCTTCCCCTCGGGTTCAATACATGGAGTGGTCAAAGCTGAGATGAAATTATTATAGTAAAAACCGTTTAATTTTGGCTTTGCAAATTCCTCATTCCCTTTGCTTTTAATTGCTACAGGTTAAACCAGTACTCATGTCTCTACGGCTTACCGAAACTTGCCCCAAGGCTTTTTTATGCTTTTTCTGTTGATTCCATCCACAACTGAGCAATGCCAAAACCACAGTGTGACTTATATGAAGAATGGATTCTGCTGGCATTCAAACTATGCTGCAATCCATCCCAAAATGTATTTCATATAAGATGAATAAAACTATTTTATCACAAAGGATAATTCTTTCCAGAGCTGATGTTGTGAGAATATCAGTAATGTGGCTTTATAAACGTTGCACCCCAGGCTCCATCTACGCACTTTGGGGAACCAGAGAAACCACTTCTGGCGCTGACAGCCAATTAGAAAGCCCAAACAGTGCTAATTAGAAGCATGCTGCTCACATAAAGTTGTAAAACAAGGAGATGCTTGGAACAACTCCCTTTTATTTGGGACGAGAAAGGATCTCAGAGATAAGGGAATTGCATGTCCTTGGAAATGACTGAATTAAAAAATGTTTGTACTTTACCATCAGTAACCTCCAAATAGGCTTTTGTTGTGATGCTGCCAGCCACATTAAGAGTTTGGCAGATGTAGTAGCCAACATCGGACTTCTGGACATTTACAATTGTGAGGTCGCCAGTTTGAGAGACAGAGAAACGGCTAGATGCTTGGGGAGGCTGATAGGAGAAGAGCAGATTCTAAAAAACAAAGATGCATCACAGCTTATATTAATACAATAAGTAACACCATGTAAATCCGCTAGTAAACTGTTAATGCTATTCAGAACACATTTCAGTTATGCTAGCATTTATTATTTTTTTTTGCAAGTATTTATAAAACACAGACAATTTATTCAGTGCTTTACATTTTGTACATTTAAGTCAGTCTCTGTCTTCAAGGAGCTTATAATCTATGGTCGCTATCTCACATATATACATACACATACTAAGGTCTAGTACACACAGGCAAAATATCAGGCAGCAATGGACGGATCAATAGAAACCGGACAGTATTTAGCCCATTTGTACAGCAGCCGGTCCGACAGAAGCCCACCTTTTGGCAAGCTTCTGTCGAGGGGGCATGACCGAAAAAGGTTTGTCGACTACCTGAGAGCGCTGACCCAAGTGTTCTGGCAGGAGGGCTGTTCCCCATAGGGTTTCCAAGTCCAACTGCAGCATATTAAAGTGGAAGTAAACCCTTCTATCATTTTCAGCCAAGGAAGCTGCCATCTTGGCCTCTGTTTAATCTTCAACTGCCATGGTGCTGCACATGTGATCAGTTATGACACCAGCCATTGGATGGTTTGACAGTTTGGTTGAGAGCACAACCAATGTGACGTTGGCAGTCCCGGCATGCCGGAAATTTAACTGGTCTTTGAAACTGTTAAATCGATGGGTTTACTTCCGCTTTAAGTGATCATCTGCTATGCTTTATATACTGTGCATGTTTGTAACTATGATTGCCATGGTTTTAAAATAACATGGTGCTTGAACCAGTTAACACACTTTAACAGATTTAGGGACATTTGGAAATCAAAGATATCAGCAATGAAGAGGTTTTCGCTAGCCAGCCAGCCAGCCAGTTACACAGAGTGGATGGCTGAATGTAAAAAAAAAAAAACAGTCACAAACACTTTGGGTAATATTGGTAGGACAGTAAATGTGACTTTCACCAAATATTCACTGGTGGTAAATTGATAACGTTTAAAACACATGAACCTATAAGATTCACTTGCAGTGAATTTTTGGCAATTGGCCCATAAAGTGTATCTAAAGCCCAATCTTTTTATTTTAGTTTTGGATACAGTTATGAAGAAAAAAAGTCCTTAAAGGCTGTTATTACTATCTGTGGCCCTGGAAAGGAGAGTAACAATGTTTTGTTTTGTTGGCCACAGTCACTGGCACTGAAGGTGATGGAGAATCTAATGCCGCGTACACACGATAATTTTTCAGGTTGTAAAAAATTACGTCTTTTTTTTAATGTCATTAAAAACCATCGTGTGCGGGCTTCAGAGCCTTTTTCTGGTTCTGAAAAACGGGCAAAAAAAATAAAATGTGATCATTCTCTATTTTTTCACAATGTTTTTAACTGAGTCCTTTTTTGGGTTGTAAAAAATGGTCGTGTGTGGGCTTTAACGACGTGAAAAATCTGCGCATGCTCAGAAGAAAGTTATGAGACGGGAGCGCTTGTTCTGGTAAAACTACCGTTCGTAATGGAGTAAGCACATTCATCACGCTGTAACAGACAGAAAAGCGTGAATCGTCTTTTACTAACACAAAATCAGCTAAAGGAGCCCAAAGGGTGGCGCCATCCGAATGGAACTTCCCCTTAATAGCGCCGTCGTACGTGTTGTACATCACCGCGCTTTTTTACCATCATGTGTAGGCAAGGCCATTTTAATGATCAAGTTGAAAAAAAAATAGTTTTTTCCAGAGCCTGAAAAACTTTGTTTTTTACAACCCGAAAAATGATCGTGTGTACGCGGCATAAGGTTTCAACCTAAAACCTGGAACTCCCAACTGGGACACTTTGTTTCAGTGGCAGTTGTCTAATGCTTGGAACACATGATGAGATTATTGGACAAATGATCGTCTATTTTTTTTTTTATCTCATTTAAAAAATAAAGAGGTTACTAAAAAACGAAAATTGAATAATCTAGTATCATACAAGAAACATTTTTGTGTTTGTTCTTTTAGATCATTTTGCATGAATTGTTGTGATCGGCTCTCGAAAACTGTTCACTAACGATCAGATTGCTTAGAAAGTGTTATTTTTCATATGATTTTCTGATCGTATGGACGGGTCTTAACCACTTGATACCCGCACGCCGTCAAATGACGTCCAAAACGGGGACCTGTTATCCCAGGTGGACGTCATATGACGGCCTGGGCTTTTGCGGGGGGATATCTCAATGATGCCTGCACCCAGAGGCATCATTGAGATATCATTTTTTAGCAGTGGCAATCGTGCGCACCGTAAGAACGATCTTAACGGCTGTTCCGCCGCTAGATCGTTCTTACCGCCGCCATTCGGTGCTTCTCCGGTCTCTCCCATCCCATCGGGAGCCTGGAGAGATGATCGCCAGTCATCTCTATGACCGTCGGAGGTCACGATCTCACTCTTTCCAGCCTGGAGGAGAGATGTGAGGTCTTATTGACCCCGCATCTCTCCTTAAAGAGGACCTGTCACACACATTCCTATTACAAGGGATGTTTACATTCCTTGTAATAGGAATAAAAGCGTTTGAAAAAAAAAAGTAAAAAAAAAGTGTAAAAAATAAATGAATAAGTAAAATAAAAAATAAATGATAATAAAAAAATAAAATAAAATGCCCCTGTCCCCGGTAGATCGCGCTCAGAAGCGTATGCACACGTAAGTCCCGCCCACGTATGTAAATGTCGTTCAAACCACACATGTGAGGTGTCGCCGCGTGCGTTAGAGCGCCAGCAACAAATCTAGCACTAGACCTCCTCTGTAAACTGGTAACCTGTAAAAATGTTAAAGTGTCGCCTATGGAGATTTTTAAGTAACGAAGTTTGGCGCCATTCCATGTACGCAATTTTAAAGCATGACATGTTAGGTATCTAGTTACTCGGCGTAACATCATCTTTCATATTGTACCAAAAAATTGGGCTAACGTTACTGTTTCGTTATTTTTTAATTTATGAAACCATTTTTTTTACCAAAAAAAGCCGTTTAAAAAATTATTGCGCAAATACGGTGCAAGATAAAAAGTTGCCATGACCGCCATTTTATTCCCTAGGGTGTCTGCTAAAAAAAAAACATATATAATGTTTGGGGGTTCTGAGTAATTTTCTAGCAAAATAATGATGATTTGTACATGTAGGAGAGAAGTGCCAAAATAGGCCCGGGAAGGAGGTGGGTTTTAAAGCCCTATATTGAAGTGGTTAAGGAAGTTCTCTCACACTTTGCAGAGATTTCATCTCACTTACTATTGTCCCTCCTGGGCAGGACATTAAGATAAATCTGATAAAAACTGATAGGGATTTTAATCCTTCCCAACTCTAGCCAAGAATGGAATTAGCAAATACTTTTCCTTATTAACCCATTTCCACCCAGCCTCAAAGTCCCTTTAACATTACACCAGGTGGGGAAGATAGGAAGGATCGACTGATCACGTGACCACTGTGATCAGTTGTCACAGTGGTCATATGACTAAAGCCGCGTACACACGATAGGTTAACCAGAGGACAACGGTCTGATGGACTGTTTTCATCGGTCAAAACCGATTGTGTGTAGGCAAGTCAACTTGCTTTAAAATTTAACCGATGGATACCTAACGATAGGTCAAAACCGATCGTTAGTAGGCACGACTAAAAATCCACGCATGCTCAGAATCAAGTTGACGCATGCTTCGAAGCATTGAACTTCATTTTTTTCCACGCGTCGTCGTGTTTTACGTCACCACGTTCTGACACTTTCGGTTATTTAACCGATGGTGTGTAGGCACATCAGACCATCAGTTAGCTTCATCGGTTAACTGATGAGAACGGTCCTTGGGGAAATGTTGTTTTTGTTATATTGGCTTTGGATGTATATCTCAATCCCTCATCTGTATGTTCTTAACCTAAAGAGAACTGGAATAAAAGCAGAATAGTCAATCCCCATAGCAACAGTTGTATTTACTAACTAGTACTGGCTGAATAAAAGCTAAATTTTGATTGCTTGGTATTGACAGCACTTTGCCTTTCCTTTGATGTGAATGCCAGAAATCAACTTCTATTGTGCAAATTCAGTTTTTAAGAAGGCAGTAAAAGGATGGAACGTGAATAGGGTACCATGAAGCAACCATAAGTTATTGTATTTAGAAGAATGATTTCAGATTGGATAATAACTAAGACAGATAAGGGTGCTGATTGGAATCTTGGAGTTACTGTCCTTTTTAGATTGCTTATTGCCTTTTGCTGGTTTAGAAACAATAGAATAAAGGAGAATTTTTTTGTTACCTTTATTAGCCAAGATTTTGTCCTGGCACCCGTGTGAATGGTTGCCATAGACACATATACCTAATTTTCCCTTGTAAATCGCTCTCAGTATAAAGAAACATAGCTATGAAGCATGTTTAATGGCTGTCTATCACCATTTTCCTGTTAACAGCAACCCACATTTTAAATACATGTAAAATTATTCAAGAATTCAATAGATTTTGCCGTATCTCCCAAAATACACATGTACAATGCCAGCAAGGTCTGTCGCTATGACCACATTATCTATCTAATAACTGTACCTCTTCTAATATCTGTCAGGATATACCAGCTTTCATTTTTAGCTGAGACAATAATAATATACCAATTAACAGAAGCAATTTAGTTGGTTTAACCTCACAGAGTCTTCAGTTTCCACAGATTAAATTGGTAAAAATCTAGATTTTTTTTTAAAACACTGAATAATTCCATATTTTATGGTACTCTCAGTGGGAAAATCATTATTACACTGCTTGTTTAGAAAGATGATGGATGCAATTTTTTTTAGGTCATAATATTACTACTGATTTTATGGCCCAATTTTCCATTTAATCTGACCCTGAGATTCTACAATGTGATGCCACTTTACAGGCAATATAGAGTGACACAGAGTTCGGTTTAGGTCCGCAGACAGATGGCCAGACAAAATGACACGGACGTTGAAGAGTCAACAGCAGTGACGGCTCGTATATTAGGGGCGCAAGCCCCCCAATCCATGCGCCCGACCTTAATCTACATGCAGAAAAGGGATGGGCTCAGTTGTGTGGCAATAGCGAATTAATATTTGCTATTGTCTTCCTGATTCTCCTCAGGACCAATCAGGAAGCGGGTCTTAAGACCTGATTGGCCAAGAGGAGAAGCAATTGTATTGGCCACCGAGTGAAGGGGGAGGGAAGCTGCCGAGGAGGAAGCTGCCATGAAGCCAGGGGTGCAGGGTGAAGCTGCAAGGGAAGAAGCTGCCTCTGAGGAAGAGTAGACACAGGAAAGAGCCAAAGCTGCCCGCTACCTAGATGGGGTAAGTGCGAGTTTGATAGGGGGATGAACGAACGATGGGTGGGAGTTTTGTTTACTGTCCCCCAAAATATACACTACTAGCCGCCACTGAAGTGATCCTTTTTTTTTAGGTAAGTCTGTCATAATGTGCTAGTATTCAGTGCATACTAGCACATTATGACTAAAGCCAGCTGGGGGACCAGTTTATTTATTTTTTAAATCACAGTTTATTTATTTTTTAATCACAGTTTATTTTTTAATCACATTCAAAAATAATTAAAACGCTGAACAAAACACAAAGATTGTGAGGAGTAGGACACTGTATACATTGCTAAAGTTATTTAACACAAATCAAGTTTTGGAGAATAAATATAGCATTACTTCTATCACGCCTATTTTTTTGTTGTATAAGCTTTACTCTAATTTGAAAGACAAACTATTAGCAGGAAACTGTACTGATGTAATGAAACCCAGTTGGAAGCTGTATGATAAATGGATGACCTTTAACTGATGTAATCAAGCTCTTGTTTTTCTCAGAATAACACACATTGAATGCACAATAAATTGTACCTGTCAGATCCTAAATTGATCTGCTGCTGTTAATGATGTATGCAGATTCCTTAGCTCGATAGAAGCCATCTTGATATCCAAATTTAGCAAGCTGCTCATCTGCGTCAGCCTTTCAGCTGCAGCACTGAATGAACATGCTTGATGGCTCACCTACAGAGAATCCGTGCATCCATTCATGCATTTATTAGCTGCATATCATTAAATAAGTTTACATTTAAACTGGGAAAATAAAAACACACAGTACAGTACCTGGCTACCCTCCTTCTGCCAAAAGATGGCCGGCTGTGGATTTCCTGTTGCCTCGCACTGGAATATGACCGTACGTCCCAAAGCCACGACATGATCACGCGGCTTTACCACAAAATTTGGAGGTTCTAAAAAAGACAATACAATTAAACTCTCATAATATTATCATTATCCCTTTGTGAGACAGAACGGGCCTCTCCTTCCTCATCTGTTGGAATCTGGGAATATTATGTAACCTAATATTTCCATGAGCTGACAAGGTGATCCTCTGTCAACTATCAGTTCATAAAGAATCTGACTCTCCCTGAAGATTTCTGAAAACCCTAGCTATACTAGAAGACATCTTTCAATTCATTTTGGCTGCTCAAGGTAAAGAAATTGCACAGAATACTATTAATTTAAAGAGAACGTTTCTGTCTGGCATAGTGTGGACAGGCATTCTGTGGACGATCACATGTGCAGCTTATCAACTATTTCAAAGAGACTGGGTCACCAGACCATTCATTTCAACATGTTTCCATAACATTGCTTTTAACATATTTTAGGCATGTTATTTACCTGTCAAAGCCTCCCTTGGATAGACACTCAGAATTCCTAAATCTGCCGCTGTGAGCCGCCATCTTTGAAGGAAAGTCAGCAGCCCCTGCAAACTCAGAGTTGTCACTCGGGCTGATTTACTAAAGTCAAATAGACTGTGTGCTTTGCAAAGTGCAGTTGCATCCTACAAGTGCAGTTGCTCCAGAGCTTTGTAAATAGGGTAAAGCTTCAATTTGCAAAGAGTACCCAATAACGTGCAAGAAAAAAAAATGGCATTTTTGCTTGGACGTGATTGGATGATTGAAGTTAGCAGGGCTTCTGCTCATTTACTAAGCTCTGGAGCAACTGCTATTGCAGAGTGTAATTGCACTTTGCAAAGTGCACAGTCTAGTTTCCTTTTGTAAGTCAACCACTTAGGGCCCCTTCACATGGGCGGACTGTTCAGCCAGTCCGCCTGACAGTTTTTTAGGCAGACTTGAACGGGCGCTCTGTGCTCCTCTATGGGAGCGGTGACATCCAACCCGCTCCGATCCGCCAAAGTGAGATGGAGGAAAATCCTACTTTTCCATCCATCTGGCGGATCGGATGACAACGAACTCTATGGTCCATCGTCATCCGATCCCCCATAGGAGCGATCCCCGCTGAGCAAAGCAGAGCCCGCACACGAACAGCCCCGTATGAAAGGACCTTTAGGCTACAAATAGTATTCTCCTTTACTCCTACCCTGGCAGTTACATAAAGGGTTATATACATAGGTGAAAGGAGGGGTAAAAGAGCTGAGTCAGCACAAAGAGTAAGTAGACTTCCAGAAGAGGAGAGAGCAATGACGTGTAAGGGGAAAGGGGGCTCTGCTAAGGAACTGAATCTTCTTATGTGGTCAGAAGTTACATTGCAAGTCAATTACAAAGGTTTATGAAAAATTTATGCAAGTAAGCATATAAAATACTTTATGTTTTTGTGCTATTACCTGCACTTTTTTTTAAGTTGGCCACAGGGACTCTTTAAAAAGAATTAATGCAATGTGACACTGATGGCCCGTACACACGATCGGAATTTCTCCATCAGATTTTCCGATTGTGTGTAGCACCATTGGAGTTTTATCATCGAAAATTTTGATGAATTCCATCAGACTTTAGATATAGAACATGTTCTATATTTTTCCGATGGAATTCCAATGTCATTTAGCCAGGCAAAAGCCTGATCATGTGTATGCAACATTAGGCTGTTACAATAGCAGCTCATGTAACTGCTAGAGGCTCAAATGCAAAAGTGGTCAACAGGACATGTCTCATAATTGCTTTAATTGGCTGAAAAGTGCTTTACCTAGGCAGATGTTATACAAGAGGGATATAAACAATAAAAATAAATCTATATATAGGTAAGGATGTTTGCACACTGCTTTGACAGCAATTTGCTTAGAGTATCTAATATGATTGTTTTATTAATACAGAGGTCTAGTAGGAGTCCCTTTTTTTTGTTGTAAAACTACAGTTTTGCTGACTGCAAAGTCAATGCACCCAAAGTGCAGTATGAAGCACCACGCATTGGGTGAACCAGACTCAAATAACAGATTTTCTGATGTCCATGCTGTTGGAGGATACAGGAAAATGCCTGACAACACATCTGGTGAGAATGAGCCCTAAGACAGAGCTTGGAGCTTGAGGACAGAATGAACAAAGTTGTATTGTCAGCTCTACCAGCTTGTTCCTCTTATGCTGGTTTATACAGTTTGTATGGTCACTTCATCTGAGAGTAAACAGGATGTGTTGGGAACCATATGTTATATGTTTATGGAAATCTACAGCTGCACCTGGAGATAAAATACACAAAGTTTCAGCAAATTTCTACTCTATCCAAAAAAAAAGAAAGTGACACCGTTTCTGCATTTATAAAAAAATCTAACAGTAACCATTTCTAACCAATATTTGTGCAGAATTTGCAGGTCTTTTTTATAGTACTTTAAAGCCAAATTCCGACCAAAAACGAAAAAAATTACATTTGGACAGCATGGCCATAAGTTAGAACTTGCATGTTTTTTGCTGCCGTTTGGGTCTTCACTGGGGAGATTTTCATTAACTTACTGTTTTGACACCCATCGGCTGGACAGGAAGTCAAAGGAAATTTTCCTAGTGAGGACACAGACATCAATAAAAACCTGACAGAGAAAGGGATTTCTCTGCTTTTTCTTTTCTAGGGGCATATGATTGATTTGCATGTCGCTATATAATACTTTAAAGCCAAATTCCTGCCACAACAAAAATAAGTTAAAACCTCTGTCTGTTTTTTACTGCTGTATTGGTCCTCACTTGGGGCATTTTCATTTACTTCCTGTTTTAACTGCACAGAAAGTAAAAGAAAATGTACTGAAATCCATAATGACCTGACAGAGAAAGGGTCCTCTCCATTTTCTCTTTTTTGGTGGCATCCTTAGGCCCTGGAGGTTGGCCACTCTCCGCATATCAGGGAATGGGATACTGGATTAAATATTATTATGAAAATGGATGAACAAACCACTCACTTACATGACCACTATCAGAACTTTGTTGCAACATAAAGTCTATTTATTGTATTGAATTTGAATGTGTTAACCTTTCTCGTCTCCAATCCTTTGATTTGACTGAACAGAGTTGAAGGACTCATTCTGATGTAGCCGGGATTCCCCCCACCATCCCTTTTCTCCCTCCTCATTGCCCCTCTACCTTACTCTGTATTTCCTCCTCTTCCTGGTCCTTACTTTTCTAGTGCCTGTGCCTCAGTTGTAAACTCTAAGGCCGCGTACACACGAGGAGACATATCCGATGAAACCGGTCCGACGGACCGTTTTCATCGGACATGTCTCCTGGGATGTTTTGGTTTAATGTGTGTACACACGATCAAACCAAAATCTCCGCCGACAGACAGCGCGGTGACGTGGCGGTGACGTTGACGCCGCCACGTCACCAAACCAGGAAGTAAAATACTTCCACGCATGTGTCGAATCCATTCGACGCATGGGGGAGATTTCGGTCAACTGGTTAGGCGTACTAACCAGCGGACATGTCGGACAGACAGCTTTCCAGCAGACAAGTTTTAAAGCATGCTTTAAAACTTGTGTCTGCTGGAAACCTGTCTGCTAGCCCGTACACACGGTCGGATATGTCCGCTGGATCTGGTCTGCGGACCACTTTCAGCAGATATGTTTGATCATGTGTACGCGGCCTAATAGGGGAGCCTGTTTCCACCTAAAAATCTGACAAAGGTTTTATCCCTAAGGGTCCTTTCACACGGAGCGGACCGTTTTTCGGTCCGCTCCGTGTGTCCGTCGGCTCAGCGGGGGGTCTCCGCTGAGCTGTCGGGCGGACAGGGCGGTCCCCGCACACTATGCAGGGACTGCCCTGTCTCTCCTCCGCTATTCCCTATGGGGAATCGGATGGAAACGGTCTGTCCGTTTGCATCCGATCCGTTCCACCGGACGGAAGAATGTCCAAAAAAACGGATGCGGATCTTGAGGACGTTAGCGGATGCATCATTCGCTAATGGATCCGCTCCCATAGGGGCCCATTACAAGTCCGTTAACGGACTTGTAATTAGCGGACCGTTCGTCCGCTAGTGTGAAAGGGCACTTACTTACCCAACTAAAAAAAAAAAAAATGTTTTACTTGCATTCTCTTCTGCCTGGCATCTAATCTAGATCCAAGGTGAGAGTGAATCTCCCTATCAAGGATATAGACATCAATTGAAAATTGACAGAGGTTCTAACCCCCTTCTATTGTATCTTAATCAAACCTTTCGATGGATTTGGACGTTGACCAAACAAAATTAATAACTGTGTTGTCAACGAGAACAATTGGCAATCTATGTCATTCTTCTTTAAAGCTGAGCTCCAGGAAACTTGAAAACTATCCCTTGAAGTGAGACTGTGCCAACATTACAAGGGTTCATTTTTTTATTTTTAAATTTACAGTAAAACCTTGGTTTCAGAGCAACTTGGTTTGAGAGCATTTTGCAGGACAAGCAAAATGTTTTAAGCATTTTTTGCCTTGATTTACAAGCGATGTCTTGATATAAGAGTAACGTCATGTCACAACTGAGTATAAAAAAGAAGAGAGGAGCCTCTAAGTGTAGCAATATGGTTACATTTATGAAGGTACAACATTTAGCAACTTAGTGCTTCACTTAGAGGTGCCTCCCTTCTCTTTTATACCCTGTAAAAAAAATGCTTTGATATACAAGTGCTTTGGATTACAAGCATGTTTCTGGAATGAATTATGCTCGCAAACCAAGGTTTTACTGTACTTATCGGATCCTCTGCTAGACTGATCCCTGCAGCATCTTCTGTCCAATGCTCTATCGGTCTGAGGTTCTGACCTCATAAAAGCCAATGCATTGTCCATGGAGGACGCCCAGGAACAGTCCATCGCCGGAGCATGGGGGATCATGGACTGCCAGGGGAGCAGAGAATCTGGTAAGTAAAATGTTGTAATTCTCCCCTGACTAATTGAGCAGTTAATCTTTGCAGTGTGGGTGCTGATTTCAGTTTTAGCTAACTTTAAGATAAATACAAATTTATAGGAGGTGTTCTGAGACTATGCTCAGCACACCTCTGACCACTGACATGACAAACAAGATTTGCCACATGTAGATCCTGAAGTATTTTTTATTTATGTTTTGCCTTTTAGAGGTATAGAAATCCCATAAATAGCCAGTGGGGTTTTAACTCCAAGCAAGTTTGCTTTTTTTTTTCTGAAATGTGTTTGGGTTAGATTTTTGTGGTTCACTTAAATGCAAACACTGCTTATAGGAGAGAAGTATTACCTACTTAGCAACAGCACAGTAAGAGATGACAGTTTAAGATGAGAAATTACATGGAAGAGGAAAGAGATTCACACACACAGTATATAGTCATGGAAAATTAGCAGCACGGTGGAACAAGGAACAGGCCAGGAGAACTTAGTCACAGCCATTATGGCAGTTTTAAATCCCAAAGTAAATTTCACTGTAAAAATCAGCTTTGATGCCCACCCATGTGGAATCATATGCCTCTATGCTATTTAACTTTCACTCAGCAAAGCAAAATATGTACAACTGGAGGCACCAAGGAATTATTCAGGCTAGAATACATATTTGCATTCAGCGCAGAATTTACGGTTGTATTCAAGTGCCACTAAAACTATTTCAAGTATTGTGGACTCATTAAAAATTGGATTGGTGTTTTAAATGAAAAGCTGCAGAAAGTATTATCCAAAACAAAATATTAGCACATGGTAAAACGTAACTACTTCCAGAAGTAACTAATCTACAGTCCAGTACATGAGAATCTCTCTAGGTTATGGGACTGTTCAGACCCTCACTGTTAAAAGAAAAGTATGTTTTTTTCTTTACTTAAGAATCATGCTTAACTAGGTGGATGCTGTATCTGCCTCTAACACTGAGAACTGAGCGTTCTAACACTGCTGATGTCTCAGTTCTCAGAGCTCCACAAGCAGAGAGCTGCTGACTGTCGGTCACCAGCTTTCTGCTCTGTCCCCTGCGCTCACTGGAGCAATGGGCTATGGAGGAGACAGGAGCGACCGACTCAGGTTCTCAGTGGCTCTTTGAGAGGCTGAGCCGGGTGCCTCACCAGGCATGTGGGCGGATCCCAACTTCACTGTCGCAATCTTTTTGCGAGCCTGGACCAGCTCTGTGACGTCAGCAGACAGCAGACTTTAGCCCACTGTCTGCTGAAAAACAGGTCACAGGAGTGCAAAACACACTGCACTCCTGTGATCCACAGGAGAAGTACAGCCAAACAAGCTTTGGCTGTACTTCTCTTTTAAGGTTAAATAGCAGACCAGATGAAGCTCCCGTTGCATTTTGGGAAAATATTTTTTCCCTGGCTAAGCTAAAACATACTCATTGGCCACAACCAAAAAGAAAAATGTAAATGCTCATGTGTAACCATGGTTACACATAATTGCTGTGGCCTATTTAAAAATACCCACACAGGTTGAACTGGATGGACTGGTGTCTTTGTTCAACTTTACCAACTATGTAATATTGCCATGCCTGTACAATGTGTGCCAGCACCAGGTGAATGTGTGATAATGCCCAAGTACAGCTGGGAGACAGTTGTCAACCCATAACAGGAGGTGCCCAAACAAGGACCTTCATGGCAAGATCACAAGGTATTATTTTAATGGAGGTTGTAGGCTTAGACCCCTGGCACACAGGCATCACAAGTTCCTGACATCAGTGAATTAATTACGATGCCTGTCTGCAAGGGGCTTATAGACAAGTAAACACGCGTATGCAAGTAAATTACTGCACTCAATACTCAACACTGTATTACTGATCTTTACTCAGCTGTGTGTAATGTCTCATAGACAAAAATGCATTTCATTTCAGATCAGTGTGCAAGGCCTTACTCTGGGTCAGTGAGTCATTAGTCGGCAAAGGTACTGTATACCCCATATTTCCAATTAAGTACTTTGTCCAGACGAGGACTATTGTCGGAGTTAAAATTAGGCTTATGCTTGAAAGGTATTTTAGTATGCACTTTGCAGAATTATGAATTATGAAATTACATTTTAATACACTAAAAACAAAACTACAATTTATTTGATGTAAAAAGAATTATTAACATTTATAAGTAGGTATGGGTTTCATTAATTTATCATACTGGAAAGTAGACATTCTCTGTCCAGTAATAACTATGCAAACACATGGGTTATTTGACATCTAGTGGGGAAATTAGGAGAGTATATATATATATATATATATATATATATATATATATATATATATATATATATATATATATATATATGGGTTAGTCAGAAGGTTTGACACATAGGTGTTTGGTGTATTACCTTATTTTACCTTCTCAAAATTACCAGTACATTGTTGGGAAATGGAGAACATTGATGAGGAGGAGCTGGAGGCTGTTTCAGTCATTATAATGTGATGAATGAAAAACGAAGAGTAATAAAATTCCAACTTACCAAACAGAACTAAAAAATAAAAAGGAACATAAAAGAAAATATGTAAAATCATAAATAAAAAAACAAAAAAAAACAAGTAGCATGCATGTAAAGTTGATGATTAAATAAAAAATAAAGAACACATGTAAAAAAAAAAAAAAACTTAAAACTAATAACTAAACGGGAAAATGATTAACAAAATAATGGCATAACTGTTACATACATTTAATTATACGGCAACAGGTTTACCCAGTGTAAATAATAAGTTAAAAATAAAGCAAAATGAATACATGCGCTCCATAACGACTGGGACCCTGTTTTAGTTTTTAGTGGTGGGGAAATAAATGAAAGAAATCAAGCAAATGGTTACTATGGGAAGCATCACAGTCCTCTTTACACTAGTTTTCACAAATGTTTGCCATTGTTTGTCATAATTTCTTTATGTACTATATCAGCCCTCAAAATTTCCACTCGCCTACTAGCATTTGGCGAGTGGATTTAAGCTGGAGTGATGACAGGGCTGCATTACCAATCTCCCTCCAATCTGTGCCTACACTTAGAGTCCCAATGAGATTGGCGGCCGAAGAGGAAAGGTGCATGCTCGGGAAAAGTATGAAAAGTAACTGATGAGCCGCGCACAGGCAGAGCAGTACACAGATGCTCTCCTTACAATTCTCATTAAGCCATGGGACCTCCTCTCCTCACTCCTGGCCTGAATAAAAGGGGGAAGTGGGGACATGCAAGCGTGGAGCCGCACACACAGGCTCCTGATGATGACATGAATAGGAGAGGGAGAGAGAGAGAGAGAGAGAGAGTTGCAGAGTAGACAGGCAAGAGAATGGGGAAGAGACCCAGTTCTAGTGCCCTGTCCCTCTGGTCTGCCCCCAGTGCCCTGTCTCTCTGATTTGCCCCCAGTGCCCTGTCCTATTTTGTTAAGGTTGTTGTTGGTAATATTTAATTTTGTAACTTGATTCTGCATAAAACATTTAACAGTGTCATTACATGAGATAATCTACAAGGACATGTTTACGGGTGCAATTAGGCGCAGGGCTGTGTATGATTTAGGTGGGGCAACTGGTGGCGAGTAACTCTTGAGGCCTGGCTAGTAGCTCAGGACTTGAAATTTTGAGCCCTGTACTATATGATATCCAGTCAAGGCCCCTTTCAGATGGGGCGGACTCATCTTGATTAGAAGGGAATCTGTTCACAGACACAAGTCCATTTTTACCCACCTGTCCATAAGGGTAAATGGACTATTCAATCAGGTCTGCCTGGAAAACTAAAAGATGGACCTGATTGGACCTGCCATGTGTAACCTTCAAGAAATGTCAGCAACAATTATGAAAGTTTATTTATTATGTCATAGCACAATAAAAAGTGTGAAGAACAGATCTTTACCAGAAAAACTTGGTATAGTGATAATGTTGGCTTTGTTCACATAAAGCAAAAGGCATAACAGGTCAATGATTTGAATAAAGGATATGATTATCACTATACCAAGGTGTCCTGGTTAAGATACATAAAAAGGGTGTGTGGAGGGGACAAGAGAGCCCTCAGAAAGCAAAGAAAGGCAGGTCAACAACGGCTTAAGGTACAAAAATATGAAAAAGGCTTTATTAGGGTTGGGGTATCATATACATTAAATATCAAGCATATGTGAGGAACAATGTATCCATTATAACATAATGTATCCATTATAACACAATATATCTTACAATACCTAACCATTTAATAGAATATTAAATGGTTAGGTATTGTGAGATATATTGTGTTATAATGGATACATTGTTCCTCACATATGCTTGATATTTAATGTATATGATACCCCCAACCCTAATAAAGCCTTTTTCATATTTTTGTACCTTAAGCCGTTGTTGACCTGACTTTTTTTGCTTTCTGGGGGCTCTCTTGTCCCCTCCAAACCCCTTTTTTTGTATCTTTTTTGCTTGTTGGCATGTATTCCGTCCACCCATGGCGAATCGGCTGGTACACCAATTAATAATTTAGGTTAACTCTAAAGGGGAGAGTGGATTCCAGGATTCTTTTATTTTTTATTGTGCTGGTTAAGATCCTTATTTGCCTATAATTGCTTTGTGGCGCCATCCACCAATTTACTACACCCTACATGAACCATATGCAAGCTTGCAAGGCGTGCCATAAATACAATACAAGTTCTCTGAAGAAGAGAATGGAATGTATGCTCTTTGTGATCACACATTACTGATTTGTACCAGGTTTTAATAAAGCCTCCTGCTGCATACAAGGGTATACATTGAGCACAGGCCACATTTATTCCTACTGCAGCCCAAGTTAGGTCAGTCTGCACCCCTTCTTTTTTGAACCCTTCAACCTGATCACAAGAGAAAGAGTGGAAAGAGGAAGCAAATCTAAAGTTGTACTGCTAATTGTGTAGCTTCTGGAGTGGTTCAGCCTGATTCCATATACAACAGGGAATAAGAAAAAATCTCACCAGAGTGTGGGGAAATGTAGTCTTAGCTGTCTAAAGAACAAGCATCCCCATTGGAAGCTTTCCCCTCACCTCCTGTTCCAGTGACATCGGTAATATTTTGGATTTCCCCTCATTCTCTTTACCCATGAAAATGCTTACCAAGACAAAAAGTGAGAGTAAATCTCCCCAAGACAGATACAAAGAACAGTAAAAAAAAAAAAAACTTGACAAAGGTTTTTAACCTTCTTTAAACCTTCTCTACCCTCAACTATAATTAAGGTTTTGGGCACACTCTAACTTTAAGTGATACTCCTAATTAACCCAGACTCATCTAGTCATGGCCATAATATTGAGAGCCACACTCATTATATGTAATCCAGCCACTTAGAGGGTCCAAAAAATTTTTTGGGTGGTGTTCATTTGTCCAGTCATGGAGAACTGGCAAGCAGAACAAGTGACTATAGCTATTTTTTGCAAGCAAGAGGTGGAGCAGATGGGCAGTGGTGCCTATTTCAGCACTGCACACTTTCAGACATTGCAGTGGTGCATTGTCAGTACACATAAGGAATCATTTCACTAGGAAGCAACAAGACTACCTTTACATGAATATACAGCTACTACACCATTTTGGTTGGCTACATTTGTAGCTGTGGTGCCATGAGTCTCTCAATCGCCCTGAGAGCCATACAATTTCCGTCCCTTTCTTGAGCTAGTGATGGAAGTGATGCATGAACTAAAAAGTGACTTTTCTAACCACCAATGACAAGGCAGAATAACAGAGCGGGGTTTGTTCTTTGGCTATCAATGTAACCTGGTATGTCAACACATTGGAAAGTGCACTTATGTTAAAATAACGGCAGTCAGCTGGCGATGTAATATTATTTTATATATGAGTAATGTTTTTGGTTGTTGACCTTTCATACTGCTACAGCACAAAGGAAAGTCATTCAACCAACTTGTGAATAATACACATCAGAGACAATTCTGACAAATGTCTAATGAAAAACTGTAAAATATTTAAAGCACCGGAGAAATAAAGCCAAAAAGGACAAATTAAAACAGACTTCCCAAGGAAAATAAAAACTCTCAAAACATTGTGTTTCACAAAATAAACTGTGTATCTGTTTCCCAGCTGTTCGTTACATAAAAACATGCAGCGATGAGGGAAAAATGTGGTTTTCACACGGCTGTGAGGCTGGGAATTCACATTAATTTTTTAGAAAAACTTTCCTGCATGCACAGTGTACACATTTTTCATATATCTATCATATGTTGAGATTCCAGCATCCAGCATTTTTTGCCTTTAATAATATAAGACCCTAACCGATGGATGCATCAACCTCCCGGTTGATGCATCCATCGGTTAGGGTCTTATATCATTCTGCTATACTCTTCACACAAAGATTCATCTCCCACGACTTTTTAAGCTTAACGCTCCATACACACGACCGTTTTCCTCGACAAAATCCATCAAGAAAATTGGTGGCAGAGGTTTTTCGCAGAGGAAAACGGTCATGTGTATGTTTTTCGTCGAGAAAACTGTTGTGGATCTCGACGAGAAAAAAAGGGAACATGTTCTCTTTTTTCTCGTCGGGAGTCTCAATTTCCTTGTCGTGTTTCTTGTCGGGCTGGTTTACAGACAGTCAGAGACCACATACATGGCACAAGAGACTGTAAGAGACTGCAGACATGGCATAAGAGATGATTAGAGACCGCATACATGGCTCAAGAGACTGTAAGAGACTGTCTCTTTTTGTCACTCCCCACATGTATGCAGAGGGGGAGTGACAGAGAGAGACAGAGGGGGGTGACAGAGAGAGAGAGAGGGGGTAACAGAGATGGGTGATAGGGGATGCGCGAGAGGGGGGGGTCAGAGCGAGAGACCCCTGGCCCTGTCTGCAGTCCCTCCCTCTATTGCCCCTATGTCCCAGTGGTGTGTGTAATGTTTAATATGTACCACTGTGCCTTCTGTTTCTGTCGTCTTGGCTTGCTATTTTTTCCCGCGGCCTCCGTCTCTTGGGCCATTCACTCGCACTGTATGTAGACTGGGTGAAGTCATCCTGCCCACCCCTTGAGGCCTTCGCTGTCCCGCTCCACCATCTGTCACCAGCCCTGCTAAACTGTCCTTATCCTAGTGAGTGGGAACCCTCCATCTGATCCCTGATTCCGGGGGGGGGGGCATTTGCCTACCTGCGGACGCCCATGCCCCAGTACAGGCATACCGCACTTTTAAGTACACAATAGGGTTTAATTACTATAGCTGGAAAATGCAAAATTAGGCTCACTTCTACATAGAAACCAATGAGCTTCCAGGTTTTATTATCAGGCTTAATTAAACTAACTGGGATTAGAAGCTCATTAGTTTCTATGCAGAAATGATCCTGATTTTGCACTTTCCAGCGTTAGTAGATAAACCCTATTGTGTACTTTATAGTGGGGTATGCCTGTCCTACCTGGGAAGGGTTGCCTCATGTGTGCAAGTCTAGCTACTGTCTGGTTGGTGTAGATAAATAGCTGAGAAATAATGATGGGTTTAAAAGCAGGTCACTGCAAATATAATATTCTAATTTCTATGCTATCTGCACTTAAAAATAGGAGGACCATACTATGCAATGTGGCAAAAGAGTATACCCTGTACTGTATATCTATCTATAGAAAGAAGATATCAATAGAGCACAGTTTACAGTGTGTTTGCTTCTAAAACTTCAGTGGAATGAAAGGAGAGATCACTGGTAGCAGCGACATGTGAAGGCCGCGTACATCCAGGTCAAGAGTGTACTTCTTTTCATGGCTCTTTTATCATGGGGAATCAATATGAAAAGTAAACACCGTTCAAGTGATGAAAGTTTAAATCCCACTAAACACTAAACCTCAAAGAGAGACTCCTCTTAACCTCCTTTGAAGCAAAACTATAGATTACAGTCGGAAGTCCAGGACAAATAATCTACTCCCTGCAAATACACAGATGTCTTCTTCCCACAGAAAGGTTATTATCCATATTTACTGTGTGGGGCTTAAAAAGAGCACATTATATGAACTCCAATAATCCCAGCTTCCAGGACTCTTCTGGAAGATCTTCAGGTGTGTATTCATAAATCATGACATTAAATCTTTTCAGTCCTTTTCAGCAAGGAAGTCTGAATAGCAAAGTGACATTGCTGTGTCTGAACCACAATATAGTAGAGACTTTCATTTATTATACTTGTCTAGGCATCTTCTACAAACTTGACAACAATGTATCTGCAAGGTTGTAACATTAAAATATGTATATGCAAGTTCTAGATCGGAAACCATTTCCAGACACTTAGTTGACCCCAGGAGTAGGGTGACCATGTGTCCTGGATTGCCCAGGACAGTCCCGCATTTTGCAGGTCTGTCCCAGGCACATTCATTCCAGGACAATACATTTTCCCTGGAATGAAACTGACACAGCCACCCCCCCCCCCCCCCCGGGCCAATCCGATGCCCCCAAAAAAGGCCGCCACATCACCTCTTTACTCACTGACAGTACTTGTCCTGGCCAGGAATGCCTGGAGGAGCACAAACCCGCCCCCTGCTTGTGATTGGGGAAATCATAAATCCTGCCTTGTGTCCAATCACTGTGCTGTGATTCGTTACAGCACAAGCTAATTTTTGGGAAGGGTGGGTGTCCCTGAATGGTAGTTTGGAAATGTGGTCACCCTACCCATGAGGGACCGCTAAACATAGAAGAGAAGCAATACTGATGAAAGAGATGTGCAGGGTCATCAACCACAGTATGCATTAAAGAACACTTTGCTGTATGTTTGGGTTTACTGAGCCATTCAGTGCAATGCACCTTATCTGTACCAAGTATCAGCAGGCACTCTGTGTGTCAGATTCCATATTTTAAGTCTGTATCTACTGGCCTAAAGTTCACAAGGACTTTGGTGATCTAACCTGGACTGTGGTCCTATTTCAGATGTAATCAATGCTACCCCCATGCTTTAGAAACTGTAATATAGGGATATAATGCCAGTAATATAACTCCAAACTTTCTACAATAATTGATGGTTAACACAGTGCAAGGCTGTATTAATGCTGGTAAGGAGAGCCAAAGTCAATCTCATCTTGCAAAGGTCAAACAGACCTTCACACTGAATTATCCTTTATGTGTCTTTCAGATCTCTAGATAACTAAAGGCATTTTATATTAGCTAGCATTGTAGCAAAAAAAAAAAAATGATTACAGATGTTTTGTAACTTAAAGAGGAGGTCCGGGGAAAAAAAATAAAAGCCAGCAGCTACACATACTGCAGCTGCTGGCTTTTAATAAATGGACACTTACCTGTCCTGGAGTCCAGCGATGTCGGCAGTAGGGTTCCCGGCGTGAAGCCGAAAAAGGCTACACTGCCGCCGCCATTGCGGGTAAGGGAAACCCGGCAGTGTAGCCTTTCAGGTTCACACAGGGAACCCTACTGCGCAAGCGTGAGGCCCTGCTCCTCTCTCCTATTAGCCCGGCGGCCAGGGGAGAGGGGGAGGGAGCCCCGCAGTGACATCACTGCCGCATCATGGCTGCGGTCGGACTCCCGGAAGTGGAAAAGGATACCTGTCAAAGACAAGTATCCTGTCCCCCCTTCCCCCGAAAGGTGCCAATTGTGGCACCGGAGGGGGAGGGGGGGAGGAATCCAATGAGCAGAAGTTCCACTTTAAGGTGGAGCTCCATTTTAATGTGTTACTAAACCCACAACAGTGAAATCTGTCTGTATATGAAGCAAAGCATGTTTGTTATACTCGCTGTGGAACCTAAGGGGTTAAGCCTGTGCATTGTGTAAAACGGCTGTTTGATCCAGTCTTCTATGATTCTCCCCTTCTTCCACAGTGCCCAATTCATCTGCTGATAGTACAGAGCCTTGGAAGGCACTCTGCACATGCTCTGTTTGGTGTGTTATTTTTTTTTTTGGGGGGGGGGGTCCATATGATCAGCACAGGGCCAATCAACACTGCCAAGACAGAGGGTCAGGGGTCATGCAGCCCCATAGGACAGTCAGGGGGAATGCAAACTCAACCTACAAGCTTTAACCAGTGCTTGGCCGGACACTGATAGAAGATTTTAACGTTTACAAACACTAAAAATTTAGCTCCTTTCCCCTTATTTTCTTCAGCAGCATTGAATCAGCAGCCTGCTAACCTTCTAATATAAACAAATAACAGCAGCCATTAGAAGCTGTATAGATTAAACCCAGCACAGTGTCTCTGTTGTGATGTTTGAGGATGAATTGTTTCATAGAGCATACAGAGATACAGGGATTAGTTATTCTATAGCTTGTTAAGAACATGTTAACACTTTAATTATCCCATCTTTTTAAAACTTTTGCGATTTGGAATTTTGGAAACAAGTTTTTTTAAAACTCTCCATAAGTCTTATCAAAGTCACTTTAAAATCACATCAAGTTGCACTTTAGAATCGCATGTATCCTTTAACATTAAAGCTTCTTTGCTTATAGTTGCAAACGTTCAGTATTTGCTTACATCAATTATGTTGTTTTTCTTTTGCTGCAATAAAACTCAACTGTGTGTAAAAAATACACCTTAACACTATACAAAACAATAGAAATGTGTGAAAAGCAAAAAAAAAGTACACCACCAACTGTGCCTCAAGTGTAGCTGCAGGTGTAAATGTGCCCTAATAGAAGCACAAATGTAATACAAAAAGGAAAATACAATACGTTTGCCACTGAACCATTTTACAACAATACATGTTGACTCCTGAAACCCTCAAATAATAGAGAACATCCAAAATATATGTATATGTTGGCATCTCAAGATATTCACAGTTAGCGTGATAAAACAAAGTACACATCTGCTTTGTAATATTGCACTGTGAAATGTTCCTTACACTACATAGATAAAGTAACAAACATACCTTGAACTGTTAATACAGCTGAAGCTTCTGTCTTGCCGACCATGTTTTCAGCTATACAAGTGTAGGATCCCATATCCGATGCCGTCACCTTGCGTATTCTGAGGGTATGATCATCCCGAATTTCATACCTTTAAAAAACATACAGATGATATTTGTTGGATGGCAAGTTGGCAACTAACTTTAACCCTTTAACATTTTAAAATTTTTTGTCAGCTCTGATATGAAAAGAAACAAATTAAGGCCTGTACACACAATCAGATTATCCGACGGGAATTGTGTGATGACAGGCTGACCATTTGTATGCTCCATCGGACAATTGTTGGATTTTCCGTGGACGAATGTGGGATAGCATGCTTTAAAATTGTCTGCCAACAAATGTGTGATTATCCGAACGTGTGTACACAAGTCTGTCGGACAAAACTCCAAAGTACAAACACGCATGCTCAGGCCGCGTACACACGATCGAACATGTCCGCTGAAACTGGTCCGCAGACCAGTTTCAGCGGACATGTTCGATCGTGTGTACGGCCTATCGGACCATTTTCCAGCGGACAAAATGTTTCAAAACTTGCTTTGAAACCGTGCCAGCTGGAAACCTGTCCGTCGGACAGGTCCGATGGTTAGTACACAAAATCATCGGACCAAAATCCCGTGCATGCTCAGAATCAAGTCGACGCATGCTTGGAAGCATTGAACTTCGTTTTTTCATCATGTCGTTGTGTTCTACGTCAACGCATTCTGGTCCGAGGGGATTTTGGTCCGATGGTGTGTACGCACATCAGACCAACAGACCACTTCAGCGTGGTCCGATGAAAACGGTCCGTCAGACATGTTTCATCAGACATGTCTGATCGTGTGTACGCGGCCTCAGAAGCAATGCTCGACATAACACCACATTAGCAAAAGTTGCCCAAAGAGCTGAAAAAACACGTAGTTTCATGTTTGTTGGCCGACAAATTCTTTGCTGTTTGTATGCAAGACAAGTTTGCGGCCAACGCCCTTCGGACAAAAGTCCTACGCTTTGCTTGATGAAAATCTGATCGTGTGTACAAGACTAAAGGCTGCATTTACACCTGAGCATTTTCAGCTCATAAAATGCTCATCTCAAAAGTTCGAAAACGCCCAACAAGCGAAATCCCATTCATTTATATGGCTCCTGTTGACATCTGAGCGTTCTGTTGCCTGAAACAAAATGCCTGAAGCTCAAAAAATTACACAAGCTTCTTTCTGGACAGATTACAGGCGTTTTTCTGCTTTGGACAATGGCGACCTTTTGAATTGTACAAATTGCGGCAACATTTTTTTTTTTACCAATACTACTCCTCTATACTGACTTTTGAAATCTACAAATGCAGCAATTTAGAAATTGGATGAAAGGTTTAGCACTGGGAAACACTTTTTGGAAGATAAAAAAGTGAATTTTATATACAATTATATAGATAAGACCAAAATGAGGGACACATGAGGAGGAAAGAAGGACAGAGGGACATAGCTTGAAATCAGGGACAGTCCCTCGAAATCATGGATAGTTGGGAGCTATGCTATATACACAGTGGAATGTTGTGTTTATCTAAATATTCTATGGGCCTTTGTGGATGAATGTAGACAGCTATACAGACACTTATTCCAAAGAGTACAATGGATACTTCAATATCATGTTCAGCTTTAATAAAACAAGATAGATAACAAATACCTTTTTACTAAGGTTCTTAACTATTTTCAATGATAAAGAACATACCTTGCTTTTGGTAAATCCCCATCATCTTTTCTCCACCGAACAGTAGGAACAGGATCGCCCCGCGCTTCACACTCAAACTCAACGCTATCATCCACAGTGACCGCCATGTTACTTGGTCTTTTATCAAAAGATGGTCTTTCTACAAAGCAACACAAGTTCATGCACGTTAAATAGGAACCATTATTTTATCCCATAAAAAATAAACAAATGGCTGATGTTGGGTCAGTGATCATTTGAAGAATGTACATTTCCCAAAGCTTTCACTCCAGATTAGGCCCAGTATGTACCATAAATGGTTAGGGCCATTTGGTATTTATACAGGTTACAGTTTTTAATCAATAAGCTCTAAAAGCAGCAATCTGGTGCCAATTTTGATGACATTGGACAATGACTGTTATGTCTACGACTTTGGCCAACCAAGATGATTGGCTGGGTTATTTTCCCAGGGTGTAAAGTCTTTATCACATCAATGCCCTACTGCCGTCGCCAGCTTTAGATAGTAGTATTTAATTAGCTGCACTTGCATTTTTGTAGTATATCTATTCTTATTTCCATGGAAAATATGTAATTAGAGAGGGCATCTACTGATGGGCATCTATTATCCCACGGTTTGTTCCAGGGGCAGCCTCCTAAAGTTCAGGTCATGTGTTATCTTTATCTAATTAATTCTCAGGAGTTAGAGCTCTGACATTGAATTAGGATACGGAGGTTGATATTTGATTTCGGCTTCAGGAGAGCCACCTGTTCTGCAGTTGTTCCAGTCTGCCTGCCTCTTCTAGAGCTCACTTTATTAAAAACTAAAACTATGTATTAAAGGGGAATTCCAGAGTCATAAGCCGTGTAAAAGTCTTAACAGTATAACTTTGCAATATACAGTTTGTTATGCATATACAATAAATAATCAGTGTATGCATGTAGGGGTGTATTCAGCACTTCGATTAGCAGTATCGCTGTGGCATTTTCAAAACAGCTTTATCTGACCATTCTGTGAAATTTAAGATTGACTAAACAAGTTAGAAAAACTTTCCTTGTCATTATTTCCCCCCCACCAATAAGATGGTACATGACCTATTGTGTAAAAGTTTCTTCTGCGTCTGTCTCGGCTCCCCCCGCAAGCACTCAACACCTTAATGCGAGCGAGCATGGTGTTGAGATCTTGCGGGCGCACTCCCGTGATACAGCCGGCAGCTATTGCCGCTCACTGTATCACTCGGGCCCCGGCCCCACCCCCGGAGCGCCATGTCATTGAATGTGATTCACAGCAGCACGAGCCAATGACTGTGCTGCTTTCAATCCATCCAGTGTAGCCAATCAACGGCCAGGCTAAGCGGCGAAAAAGGATGTCGGGGATGAGCGCGGGACTTTCGAGGGGTCAGGTACATCCCGAGGGCTGAACAAGGGAAAATCTGACCATGTATGGCTAGCTTACACCTGAGAATTGTTATTAAAATCACCCACAGACCCGCAATACTGATATACTGCTGATGTGTGAAAGATAACCTAATGATCAGTGAGATGACTTTGCAACTTTATTCTCACGAACAAAGGCACAAAGATGTTGTGCTCCTTGAAACACTGAAAAGGGGCTCAGTTATAGTAAGTGATAGCATGAAATCAACAAACCTGACCAAATCAAACTTCACAGCCTACATAAGCTGTATTATCTGTAAACCTTGCCTGCTATTTCTGCTAAATACCGATATCAGGGAACACCAACAAATCAGAATAGCAGTATCTCCTCTCCCATTTATTTTTAAATATGCAGTATAATTGCAACCCTAGCTATCTGCGTTTATTGAAGAGAAGAGAATGTAAAAAATGATGATTACTTTCTTTCCAGGATTAGTACTCTTTAATACTCTTCTTCACAAGATATAATTATAATGACAGGCAATCACTAAAATGTTCTCTCTCTCTCTCTCTCATTTATTACAGCCAAAAATAACAAACAGCACCTGTTTCAACAAAAGCATTTCATCCCGTGGGACTTTTTTATTTTTGTGGCGCTATAATGCAGTGTAAACCAATCAGATTAAAGCGAGATTTCTTATAAAAAAGGCTAATGCTGCGTTTATCTACCGTTGATAGTTTGAGTTTATCTACAGTTTATGTTTAAAAAAAACATCAACCTTTGCAGCTAGTCTGCAGGCGAAGATGTTCAAAATGCAAAATTCATAAATATATCAGTAGCCAGGTTAGTCCATCCAAAACTGTTTAAGGTTTTGATGGGCTGAATCCGCCACCAAATTATTTGGAATTTTTGGGGATTTTTTTGTGATTTCAGTGGTAAGATTTATGGAGTCTAATTATCCATCATTTTCATTTGACTTTAGGCTTCATTCAAACCTGATTGCGATTCTGTCCACAATTTCAAAACGTTGCCAAAAGCAGGACGCATTTGCTTTGCCATTGCTTCTTAATGGCACCCCAATTGCACCATGAATTTGCAGAGATTGTCGCGCTGCAATCACAATGCGCTACGATTGTCTTTTAAAAAGGAACACAAGCTTCTTTTGGGTGACAGCGTTGCGCGGTGCATTTTGACTGCAATCGTGACGTGATTGGGGCGCTATTGGAAGTAATGGATTCGTAAATGTACCGTTGTTTTGTAACAATTTGAAATCAGGAGCAAAATTGTGGTGATTCCACCAGCGATCAGATGTGAATGAAGCCTTATGCCCTGTACACACGATCGGTTCATCTAATGAAAATGAACCGATGGATTTTTTCATCAGATATTTGATGAAGCTGACTTTCATCAGTCTTACCTACACACCATCAGTTAAAAATCTGTTCGTGTCAGAACCGATGGGGCCCACATACGATCCGATGATCTGATGAAAACGGTCCATTGGACAAATTTTCATCAGACGGACCGATTGTGTGTACAGGGCATTAGCGATGTAACAAGGTAAGCAGTAGGGACAGCTTTATTCCAGGGTATGCCCTTAGACACCCTATACTTGCCCTCTCTCTGTATCTAAAAGTTGGAAAAAGTTGGGTAGCATCATTCTATTGACCTGATAATTCACCTATTTAGTCACTTTCTTTTTATATATATGCTGTTTGTCATCAAAATTTCTTGAGATTTTTGTTTGCACTTTGACTTATGTTGTCCATGATGGTTTGACCTTAAGGCTGCGTACACACGGAGGGACATGTCTGCTGAAACATGTCCGAAGGACCGTTTCTAGTGGACATGTCTCCTCCGGATTTTCGTCCGACGGTGTGTACACACCATCGGATGAAAATCCCCTCGGCCAGGGAACGCGGTGATGTGGCGGTGACGTTGACGCCGCCACGTAACCAAACCTGAAATAAAATGCTTCCGCGCATGCGTCGAATCCATTTGACGCATGCGCGGACAGTTCTGTCCGCTGGTTAGTGTTCTAACCAGCGGACAGATCCGACGGACAGGTTTGTAGCGGACAAATTTCAAAGCATGCTTTGAAATTTGTCCGATGGACAAATCTGTCTGCTCGCCCGTGCACACGATCGGATTTGTCTGCTGAAACGGTCCGTCGGACCGGTTTCAGCAGATAAATTCGATTGTGTGTATGCGGCCTCACAGATGTAATTTTCTAAGTGTCTGTTTGTTATGATGCATGTCCTTTATAATAAAGAATTATACAAAAAAAAGGCACAATATCACATAAAAAAAAAAAAAAAAAATTCAAGCCAAATTATGGAAAAGTTTAGGCTAACACTTCACCTCTTCCTGGCCCTTTCAATTTACAAATTACCAATCAGCAATTAATCAGAATATGTCATTCTATTTAGAGTAGATCTAAAGGCAAAAAGTTTTTACATTTTTGATAGAGGAGGGAGTGTTATAACTCCTGTAAGTTTTTTGTGCCCCACTGGTGAGACCTTTCCGTCCCAGAGCCAAAACAGGAAGTGAGAGATAATCCCTCCAAAGTGAGGAAATGTCTGGTTGCCTTCAGGGTCACCAGAACTAGTGTCACCATTGGAAAATATATCTTCTATTCCTGTTCTAGGAACAACCCTAAATTTGGGATTTTCTTTCATTTTTTGGTAATAGCAGTTAACAGGGCAAATAAATGGAGAGGGGAAGTCTCCCTAATGGGGGCACAGTGAGCAATAAAAAAAAGCAATGCAGATCTAAACATAATTTTTCATCATTATGAATATGTTTTATGTATATTCTTGAAGCCCTGATGAAGGGTGATGTTGCCCAATCGAAACACATTGTTTTTTTGTTTGTTTTTTAAATCAACAATTAACATTATTATAGGCTCTTTTATTTTTTTGGGCTTGGCACTCTATTCTATACTTCTATGGTTTAACCTCTTCCCGCCAACCATACATAAATATGCAGTCTCTTGGCATGGGCTTTAACTTGGAGGGGCTGCATATATGCGTCTCCAAATGTAAATGTTGCTGTGCTAAAAGCCTGCGCCCTGTGTGCTCCCAGCACAGTTGCCGGTGGGGACCAGAAAGTTCCCGAATCATACTTGGATCGGGAGCTTTCCTATTCTTGTGACCACTGTGACAGCCAATCCGAATGCCGCCCTCCACCTCCCAGCATTTAGAAGCTCTTAAAGGGTCAGGAGGCTGCTGTGGGTTGGGGTTAAGCAATAAAAAAAATCCTTATCCAATTCTAGGTGTTCTAATCTACTTTATCCAAAACAAAAAAAGTTTTCCTTCAGTTATACATTTTTTATGCGTAAGACAGCAAATGCAAGCAACAGAAAAAAAAAGTAAAATGCAGGTACTGGGCCAGATTCTCAGCGGCGTTATGACGGAGTATCTCAGATACCCCGACGTATCGCCTTTTTTTTAGCCTCGTATCTATGCGAGTGATGCTTAGCATCACTTTGGCATAGATACGCTTCTACATTCGACAAGTGTAATACAATTACTCTTGCGGATCGTAGATGTAATGACAACTCCGGCCACTAGGTGGCCTTTACGTTGTTTTCTCATTTGCCTATGCAAATGAGGCTACTACGCCGATTCCCAATCGCTTTTACGCCACCCCGTCGTCGCGTACGTCGTTTTCGTTCGCGTAAGGTTACCCCAGCTTCTATGTGGAGTAACCTTACGAAGTTCCGTCGGATGCCGTCGGGTGCCGTCGGATGCCATGTTAAGTATGGCTTCGGGTCAGCGTCGGCTTTTTCCATCGCTTACGTCGTTTTACTAACTCGTTCGCGAATAGGGAGTTGCGTAAATGACGCTCACGTCGTTTTGACGTCGGTTTCAACAACGCTTTCCGACGTGAGCTGGAGCATGAGCACTGGGCTTTTTCCCCGGCCGGCGCATGCGCAGTTCATTCGACGCGGGGGCGCGCTAAATTTAAATACAAGCCGCCCCATTTGAATTGCGCAGGTTTACGCTGCGCGATTTACGCGACACAGTCGAAACCTACGGAGCAAGTGCTTTGAGAATAAAGCACTTGCTCTAGTACGATGCGGCGGCGTAGTGTAACTGGCTTACGCTACGCCGCCGGAATTCTTAGAGAATCTGGCCCAAAGTGTGCAGTATTCACTGTAAAATTGTGTTGAGACAGGATAACAGTATTCACTCTTTTTAATATATTGGCCCTTTAAAAAAAAAATTAACAAGCTACATATACAGTATATTATAAGACTTGGAATCAACAGTGGAAATAGAGATAAAAAAAAAAATCTAAAAAAAAAAACAGAGCAAATGTATATGTTTGTGTTGATCATAATAACCAACCAGAGCCTCCTGTTATTTGGCTGTAATCACATCTCTCCATATTTCATGCAATGCAGTTACATGCACTATTCATGCAATGCAGTTGCAATGCAGTTACTGTGCTGTGCACTTTAGACACATTTTACATAAATGCTGATTTTTAGGCTAGCCATACATATATACATTTTCTCCCACCCCCATCAACACTAAATAGCAAGGAATATTCCTTGAGGACTATTATATACTGATAGCCAGCACCCATAGCTGCCAGAATACCTGAATAGTGGCTGTATCTGATTGGATGTAACCACTGTTCAGCCACCAGATTTCCACCCAGGTTCTCTGACAAAATTCTATTGAAAAATCAAATTTTGTTGAGCCATGTGGTACTGACATCATTAATTAGAGGAAGTTCGGCAGAGGTAGAGGCAGCCTTTAGGGAAGGTGCGTAATGCTGTAAACCACAACAGAGATTCACCAAACAGGACTTGGGCTGCCACATTTAAAATGAAAGCGTATATATATAGCATTATTTTTTGGTGAAGTTTAGATGACTAGAGCACATTTTCAATAAAGGAAGGAAAATAAAAGATAATTCAAATATATCTTAACTTACCTAGAACTGTAAGTTCTGCTACTTCACTATCTCTTTCTCCCACCATATTGGTACCAACACAAACATATTTTCCTGCATCAGATTTTCTTGTGTAAGTGATCATAAGTTTGCCTCCTCGTATCTAAAAAGAAATATTACAATATGTTTATTATTTACAATGAAGCCATGAATAGCATGCTTAATAGGAACACAACCAATCAGAAATTTATTTTGTCATTCGTTCATATTAACACTTTGATATTGAGTGCTTGCTTGAGATCATATTTGAATTGCATTTTCAATAGGAACTTATAAGGACTGGGGCAACTCTAGAGCCTGCCAACCGGTGCCCACCAGTATCTCTATTTCTTGTATAACTTGTATAACTAGGGTACATCCAGCTAATTGTTAGGCTGGAAGAATGGAGTCTGTCCCATGAATTTCAGTGGCTCTTGTACTATGGTGTAATACCAAAGTCCACCAGTGGTTGCAACTGGATCAGAAGAGTTGTCAATTTATCAACCAAAGTAAATCTAAAGCCCAATTTTTTTCATTTTCGATAGAGCCGGTAAATGGTAAATCCACTGCCTGTTTTTTTTTTTTTTTTTTTTTTTTTACTATTGGGGGGAGATTTCCCTTCACTTTTTTTCCTGTAGATACACCATGAAGTTAGAGGAAATCTCTCCAAAGTAAGGGAAATCCTTCAATGCCCTGTACACACGATCGGTTTGTCTGATGAAAACAGTCCGATGGACCGTTTTCATCAGACGAAACGATCGTGTGTGGGCCCCATTATTCTTTTTCCTATTGGTGAATAAAAATAGAACCTGATGGTTAAAAAAACGATTGTCTGTGGGGAAATCCATTGGTCAAAAATCCACACATGCTCAGAATCAAGTCGACGCATGCTCGGAAGCATTAAACTTAATTTTTCTCTGCACGTCGTTGTGTTTTACGTGACCGCGTTGGTCACAATCTGATTTTTTACTGATGGTGTGTAGGCAAGACAGATGAAAGTCAGCGACATCAGATATTTGATGAAAAAATCCATCGGTCTGTTTTCATCAGATGAACAGATCGCGTTTACGTGGCAATTAGAGATGTGTCAAAGAAACAACTGACTCCATTAGATGATTTCCCCTCCCTGGCCCAGTGATAACTCCAAATTTTGAATTTCTTTACTTTCAATCCTGAAAACAATGATCACCAGAAGACTAATAGAAAAGGTGGATTTCTTAGGTTCTAACCCTTTCTAATGCTTCCTTCCTGTATTAAAAATTACTTTGGACACTGTAATCATTGCCTAAATATGTTGTATCTAGATCTTTCAAATCTGTGAAAAATCGCACAAATTAAAACCATAGGCAGTTGTTTCACATCAACTGTATGATTATCAGTGAGCGGAACATATCTTTGTTTGCGTAGAGTTAATAAAGGAGATATTTCCCGATCTGCCTAAATTTCAAACCAATCTGCTCATCGCTTTTTATAAAATGTGTAATTGCAATCCAATAAAAAACAGAAAAAATATAAAATGTCTTGTTTTCCATGGAAACCTTCCCTTAAATCAGTAGTTTAATAGTGTGTCTTTTCCAACCAACAGGGAACCTTGGTGTATACATTAACATCTACCATGTCTGCACGTATGGAATCTATTAGGTGACTCTGATAAGATACGTCTCCATATGAAGCCTAAAAACGATGCATGGCACCTATTCAACTTGTAGGTAATTGTAGATGTAAGTCCTATTCATGGTACTCTCATTAACAAACAGTGGAATAATTCTTTCACAAGCATTAAATACAAAGATGACATCTCAGATGAATACCAAAGGATTAAGTGCTAAGGTATAGAAAAGGTATGGGGTTTCAGACATAAGACTAGTGAAGCCTCTCGGGATTTGCTGAATAGTATTTTCTTCACCATTTCAAATGATTACATGCAATGCTAGTACAACCCTTCCAACTTGGACACCACTAAAACGTACATAGAAGATAACAAAACCCTCTGGATGAAATCCTAGTTTCTTTTCGGACACGTCTTGGAAATGAAGCATGCAGAAAAACATATGGGAAAATAGAAAAGTAGCAAGTATTGTCTGTATTGATAGACAGCACACTCTTGAGAGTAATAAGGGATTTAGTATATTAATAAAATATGATGAGAGAGAGCCAAGGTTACGGGCATATTTTATGTGTACAGTCAAGTTCCTGTTTAATCAGCACAGTTTTATCAGAAGAAAGGAGGCTGATTTATACAAACTGGATAAAAATAAATTGGAGATTGTTGTCTTTAACTGCCAGTCATATCCCAGTTGTCCTTTGTTCCAAATTATTTTTTTAACTCTTTCTTGACATTTTTCTGCCCAGTTTTTCAAAGAATATTAAACCTTTCATGTCAACACCTAACTCTTATGCTGCGTACACACGCTCGGAATTTCCGACTACAAATGTTGAACTTCCCTTTTCTAGTGCTGGCGTATGTGTTGTATGTCACCGCGTTCTTGACGTTCGGAATTTCCAACAACATTTGTGTGACCGTGTATATGCAAGACAAGTTTGGGCCAACATCCGTCGGAAATGTATCCACAGTTTTGTTGTTGGAATGTCCGATTGTCTGTACACGGCATATGGCTGGCCATAAACAGAGTGAATTTCATTCCTGCAAACATGGGTTGCAAAAAATAAATTGGCTACATCTACAGACAGTGTTGATGTGGGAATCCCTCCTGCTGGGCCATTGTCTTCTCCCAGCAACAGGATGGGGAGGACAGGGAAAGTCGCCCCCGGCAGGAGAAGACAGTGATTATTGCTAGAAGCTATCGATAATCACAGTTAAAACCCAGGATGCTGATTGTACCCAAGTTGACCGATCAAACAACTTGGCACATTCAGCATGCCCATACACAGTTTGAATCTTGCCTGGTTTCTGCTTAACCGGCTGAGATTCGAACCGTGTAGGGCCTGCCTTAGTCAAAAGTTCTTACCACCATCACATTAGCACACACCTTAGTACCAGTCTGGAAATAAACCCTGTAATCTTCCCTCAAAGGAGACAGGAGAGCTTTTAAAGGGGAACATGGAAAAAGGAGGGGATTTTTCCAAATTTTAGATTAAAGGGAATTATTCCCATTGGGGCAGAGAAACCAAAAAAAAAAGAAATTTTTTACTTGATTCATATTAAATCATTTTAAACATAAAAAATTCATCTTTTTCTGCAATACTTACTATTAACCTATTGTTGTTCCCCACATAAAGTACTCTTTACCACTAAATGGTGTTGCTTTTTGGGTTGAATGACCAACAGTGCCATCTACCCACTTCCTGTGAGCCCAGGCTTTCAAGAACACACCTCAATGAGATAGCATCATCACATATGTCAACCTTGGTGCACAGCATTACTGCACTGAATGGTTTTTAGACATCATTACATGAGTGCTGTTTGGTGCAGAAGTAAGGCCTTCCCAAAGAAGAGGAGGTAGGGGATCTTTATGTCACTGATCAAATCATTGTTGTATTTAAGGTGGGCACAAAAGAAAAAGAGAAGTGAAAGTACGTTAGAATGGGGGGGGGGGGTACATTAGGAAGAGGATGGGGGTGGCAGATGAGATTATATTCTTACAAAACTGAAAATAGGTGTTTTTTTATCCTCTTTTGTAGGTACCCTAAAGCAGAACTTTGGATAGAGTGAAGAAGGGCAATAATCCCTGTAATTCTTTTGCCATCTGTGTGTCCCATTGGGTAATTCCCCTTCACTTCCTGTGTTATAGCTAAAACAGGAAGTGAGAAGAAATCCCTCCAAAGTGAGGGAATCTCTGGTTTTCACCATGGTCACCAGAAACATTGTCACCATTGGAACAATTATCTCTACAACCCAACATTTGGTATTTCATTTTACTTTAAAGGACAAGTTCACCTTTAAAAAAATATAATTAATGCACATTTTTTTTTTACTTGGAGCCTGCAAAGCATTGCACCCACAATCAGAATATTGCAGGTGCCTGAAATCCAAGACTCCTGAAGACGTGTCTGTGTATCTATCTGCTCGTACCTTGTATGGGGAGGCAGATACACACTGAAAGGGAGAATTAATGAACTATCAGAGCACTTAACAGCACCATAGTAGTTCATTGAAACCGACAGCAGCAAAGGGTGTCAGTACTTGTAGTTTTCTATTCACAGAGCACTGTGAATGAATAACGTGTCCAGAGGGGAGGAGCCCCACATGGCCACGTTATTTTCAAACAGTGACAGCGGGCGCCTGGAGATGATGCCCACTCTCTGTCACTGGGAAGGAGGGAAAAGAGGCTGCAGCTGCTGGAACAAGCTACAGGTGAGGTTATCCTTTATATTTTGATGATAATGGTAAATAGGACAAACAGAGAAGGCATATTCCCCTAAGGCCCCTTTCACACTTGCTGCTGACTGTACTCACTGTGAAGGCTTCACAATAAAAAAGCTTGATGTTATGGAGTTGTCGGCTGCTTCTTTTGACCATTTGTCTTTTGGTGTGTGAGAGGACACCTCAGCTTGGACACCCTGAATGCAAACTTCCAAAGAAAGACTTTGTTTCCCACAGTTCTGAGCCATACAATCTTTGATCCTTTCACACTTGAACGACCTGAAAGTCAAGCGAATTTGCCACGCGACTTTAACATGACTTGAAGCAACGCCTGTGTAATCTTGAAGTCTATGGACCTCAAGTCACATCAAAGTCGGACCAAAGTAGTGCAGGGACTACTTTAAAGTCATACAGATATGAACAGTACTCATTGGAAATCATGGGGTTCAACTTGGTATGTGACTTTGCAGTCTCAAGATGAAAAGACAAGTTGCACAAAGCTGCGGAGGGCCCCCTAAATTACTAGAGGCCCCGTCTGGTTTGAAGTCATTTTCGGCCCCTCACCCTGCTTCACAACTCGCTGGCTGCATTGGAGAAGAGGTAAGAAGTCAGCACCACTTCTCCACCCACCCACTTCTCCTTTAATGTAAGATGTAATTTCCGACAGCAGAAAACCCCCTCCCCCCGCTTCTCAACTTTAATCTTTAATGTGGACATGTCACTGTCGGCAGCGCGCCCCCCCCCCTTCTCAACTTTAATGTGACATGTCATTTTCGGCAGCCCCCCCTTCAGCCCCCCCTTCTCAACTTTAATGTGGCATGTAATTGTCGGCAGCCCCCCCTTCTCAACTTTAATGTAACATGTAATTTTCGGTAGCCCCACCCTCTTCTCAACTTTAATGTGACATGTCATTTTGCTTAGGGCCCCAGGGAGGACAGGATGAGCACTGGGCCTAACACAGATAGCAATAAAAAACTGACAGGTGTTCTAATCCCTCTCCACACATTTGAAAATACATGAAAACAATAAAAAGTAAGATAGAGCAGGAAATAGAGAAGAGAAAAAAAAAGAGAGAGAGAGAGAGAGAGAGAGAGAGAGAGAAAGGTAAAAGACAGATAGAAGGAGAGAAGACAATGAGGGGGAAAGTGGAAGGTCAGGGAAAGAAGAGAGAGGAGTCAAGAAAGAAAGTCATGTTGACAAAAATAATTATCTGCATTAAATCATCATTAAGTAAATATTAAAAGAGACACAAAGAATAATTATAAAAGTATACATTTCAATTTTTGAAAAAATATAGGCATGTTTGAAATATTTTAACATTTCTTTCTCTAAGGAGATTTTTGAAATGTGATAGATCCCTGTTCAACAAAGCAACAGCAAGCAACTGTTTCTGATAAACATCTGCAAGTTCTACAAATTTGACATTGTTATCGAAGGTTAGTCTGAAGTATATCATGTAACATATGTGTAGAGATTTCTGTTTCCCTATCATACATTATTTCCTGTTCATATAGCCACTGTAAAATTTAACAGAAACCACAATATCAAGATTTGCCTTGATCAGACATACCGAGCTCAGGATACAAAGTAGAATAACACTGTAGAGCTCCATTTGTTCAACTACAGGCTGCCTTGCTACAGCATTTCAGGATTAGCATACTAATAATAAAATGTAATATAAATATAGGAACACTTTCAAATATTTACTGATTTTGTAAATAGCCTGCAAAATGTTAAACTTTGACATAGGTGACGCAAACCCCTTTCAGTAGAAATCACACAAATATGTAAGGAAACCCACAGAATAGTTAGTTATTTTTTTTTTATCTTTACAGTTTAGATTCCTAAAATGATTAATGGCTACCAAGAAGGCGTAAAAGGATTGCACAGCGGCACAAAAAATAACAGTATGACATATCTAGTCCAGATATTAAAGTTGAATAGGCAGATACAAAAAAAAAAAAAAATCAAGGATTATGATTTATTGGAAAAAAAAAATGAATACTGTACTAGAGTTAGTGATTCCTAGTTTCTTATAGTCCGAAAGATAACTGAAGGTGCAGCTCAGGATTATATTTTATTACAATTTACAAGTTTTTTAAAGCATGCCACCAGTAGCCCTTTTTTACTTCAAGGTGTTCTATGCTCATTTTAGAACATGTAAAAAATGTCATATATTGTTCAAAATGTAGCCAGAAGTTGAGCACTGCATGGCCAGCTTAAGGTCACTATTGAGAGTTCCCGTCATGCTAGTCCTGAAGTGAACATAAACAAAAGCTACATACCCAAATAACTAGAAAGTTTTGGCCACAATAGTTACAGCCACCACCGCCTTGAATCAGAAAGAGGGAGAAGGCTTTTAACGTGGATGTAAAGCCTCCATACACCCAGTAAAGTTAACAGCCTCAGATAATACACAGGAATGGAACCAATCTCCCTATATAGGTTTTAAATATATATAGTGCCCCTGGATGAAGTCTGCTATTGGACGAAACGGCGTAGGGAGGAACGGCGTGCTGACGACACCATTGTTTTTATCCTCACGACCATCCGGAAGGACGGGCGGATTGTGAGAGCCGGCCGGCTTACTATTTATATGCTTCCAAAGGATTCGTTTTTTGTAAGTGCAATCGAATTTCTTTTATTAAACTTTTAAAACGTCACTACTCTATGTTGGCTTCCTTTCTCTTCCCTTGGCTACACTCTGGGAGTGATTGTTTTTCTGGGATCCAGCCGCATTGAGACCAAGCTTGGAGATACACACAGGATTCCACTTTAATACCCGTTAAGGCAATCCAGCCTGCTGTGCTGTTGATGCTCACGATTATTATCTATCTGGTAAGCAGATTTACTATAAGAGGTGGAGGTGGAGGTTCTCTTCTGTCCTGCAGTATCTCAATCCCCTACTTGGGATATTTCTCTGAACTCACTGAACTTTGATTTTTCCCTGGAGCTTTTTACGAACTTTGTCAATTCAGTTTGTTTTCTCATATGATTTTGTCATACATTGGAACACTTGGTGTTGGTTTTTTATTTACAATTTTTTTGCACTCAATGCACATTTTGTTATCACCTTCACTATTGATGTATTAATTTTAGCAGCGCAGCACACCCAATTTACTGTTTAAATATATATCTGTTGTCTTCACATTTATATACTGTTTAGAAAGTTGAGATTGTGTTAGGAGATTTTCTCTTCCTGTTTAACACAGAGTGTGATGTCTGGGCATACAATCAAGATAGCTAACATTGCATTACATTGGAGTTTTGTAACAGGACCTGCTCTCTGCTAATCTATTTTAGCAACCTCCCTGGACAGAATATTCAGGCTGCTTTTGTCCAAAAAGTCTGAGAACTTGTCAGGAGTTATCAGGCTGATAGCAGAGGAACAGTTCAGGAGAGAGCTACAGGACTTAGCTCATTGAAGAGAGATAACAAAACACTGCAGATATATGTGCCCAGCTTAAATTTCATGAATTGGGTTTACATCCACTTTAGTTAATAAATCCACTCTTTGGTTTATCTAGAAAAAGTTAAGCTGCCTATTCACTCCTCAGTTTTTTGTTTGTCTGAAATGATTTCACCATTAACACAATTGAGATAAATGGGGGATCAGTAGATCAACTGCTCTCTAGCCATAGAAAGATTGCATTTTGGCTGGTCTCTATGGAAGTGGCCCAAATTTGGATCCATCTATGGCTGGCTTTAGTCTTATTCAACTGGACCTGTTCTGTAATATCAAAGACAAATCATAGCTGATCCAAGCCACTTCTTCAGTTCTGAAAAAAAGGCATTTCCTTGTTTTCAATGGCCTTGTTTCCATCTTCTAGGGCAAGATGACGCATCTGAATGTTCTGTTACTGGAATAAAAGGCTAAATTTACAAGACATTGACTCATAATAAAGAAAATAAGCAATTAATTCCATGTCTACAGGACCACTATCTAATCCTACTGAGAATAACAAACTCATTGACTTAGTTTTGACACAATCGAGAAGACATATGTTAATTAAACACAGGGGAATATTTTTAAATGCCCTTTGTACAGGCAAGTAATTAAAACACTGAGCACTGTTTAAAGGGTTGAGATGTGTCAAGTGGTACAGTGCTTCATCATTTAAGCTGCTAATGATAAACTTGCAAATTTTGTAGGCTTAACCATGTTCCTTTAAAAGACCACTATTGGAAAATATTTTGCATCTTGTAAAATCCACATGGTTAACACATGTAATAAGAGTGTTAGTATATTAAATCTTTCTTTTTATTTTAAATGCCTTTATATTTTTCTCTAAACTACATGATCACCAAAGCTATCTAGTAAAAGTGAGAGTGGCCGGTGTTGATACAAAATACAACACTGCCAACATAATTTTTGGGTTGGTTAGAGTGGGGAAGATTTGGTTTTCACAGCCACCTGTGTCCCTGTTTGGAACATTTAATTTAGCTTTTTCCAACATACACTGTATACTAAAAAAAAATAGTCTGACAAAAAAATGTAATCCCCTCCTGCCTTGGACCCACCTGAGAAGTGGGAGGAAATATCCCAATAGGGCCCTTAAAACAACTAAACCCTAAAGCAGGTTTGTAGGAAGAAGAAGAAAAAGAAAAAAAGAGTGATACAGAAAAGAAACAGGAGAGTCCGGTTGCGCAACATTTTCTACAATGCCATCAGGGCAAACCAGATGGCATGAGAGTCAAGGGTATCTATATGTTAAACTTGCCCCATAGGAGAGGAGATTTCGATAGAATACTGCTCCAGAAAGAAAAATGGTGGATTTTTACGCTCAAATCATTAGTGCCTTTTGGCATGAACACTGAATTAAGCATGCAACCATTTCTGGAGCCGTAAAACCTCAAAATCACCTCTCAGCATTATTTAACCATCAAGCATCTATCTTTGTTTCTTGGTAGACCTCTGGATACATGTATTGGGGGGGGGAGGGGTGGAGGGAGAGGAAGAGAAAAAAAGAAAAAAAGAAAAAACATATTCTTACCTTTTTGGTTAACTTCATATTAAGCTGCTCTTCTGCTTTGCTCCGCCCCTTCTTCATTATCCTTTGATACCTACACATTATACTTCTTAGTGCAGGTGGTCTCATGGTATGGTATCTTAAATTTAATATTAATTATTGATTTTTATTTATTTTGTCTATCTTAAGATGGTTTTCAACCCTCATCGGTGTATGCTTATTGGCAATTGAGTATTGTTTTTTAGCTGGACAGTAATTTCTGGTGTACCTACATGGCTACCACAGGTTATAATGGGATTAGGGAGGGGGAGAGTGGGGGGAACAATTTCCCTTTCCCCCCCCCCTTTCCCCCTTTTCTTTTCTTTCCTTTTCTCCCCCCCCCCTCATCTTATCCTCCCCATCACATAATATGTGACATGTAATCAAGAGGTATAGTAGAATAGATGCTATGTATATCAGGTATTCCTTATTTGTTATATGTCTCGTCAGTACTTGTGTTGGTAAAGAATTAAACCAGTCAACATGCAGCAAGCACCAATAGTCTATTTACCAGAACTCCTATATTTTTTGTTTTTCTCTTACTAATGAGGGAGGAACGTGCGCCGATAGCATATAAAGGAGCGACGCACGTCTCTCCCTCAACGTCCAGATGAAGCTACGTGACTAACGTTGCGAAACGCATTGACGTCACTCGGTGCCGGACGCCGCTCAGACAAACCCCCGCTGGTGCGGGTCTTTGAAGAAAAAAGTTTACGGAGGACAGATTTTTCAGTACAACAATATGAGAAGACCTGAGGACCTTACCCCCACATAGCGGGACCAGTGAACTGGCCGAACGAAATAGATGTATACCACACCATAGACGGACTTTTCGATCATATAAACGGCTTGATTATCCCCTGCACGTGCTGCCTAAATACAGCTGCACTAAAGAGACAACAATTGCTGTCAGCAAAACATTTACCACGCAGAACATGGGGAACTAACTTCAGCCATCTACCTATAGATCTCCCTACCTGGAGCCTGGTAAGATCGTTCCAATTACTTTATCAATAGTCTATGCAACTGCTTACATCAAGAAGTTCGGGGGCCAATTAAATGAATTATTTCCTTTCACTTGGTAATGTGAATTGTCACATATGCTAATATGGTCTTCTGTGAAACTTAACACACAACAGCTAAAAGCTACATATATTGGACAATTACAGAATATTATCAAGGAATCTTGCTGTTGTTGAAGTTATACAAAGATACCTATCAATTTGGACTCAATGATAACTTAACAAGACATTTTATATATCCATTTTAGGAACTTAATAAGACTTGAGTTCATTCAAATTTGATGGACACTTTTTTTCATCTCATATATTGACTGGTGCTGCAACTCCCCCCCCCTTTTTTCTTTCTTCCTCCCCCCTTTTTCCCGCAGGGGTACTGCTGCTGGTTATTCCCTATACTATAACCACACTTCTTTAGATAGCAACTTATACGGTATTTACCGTCAGGAATCCCCAGCAGCAATAACCTACTCGGTGTCCAGATCACCCTAGTTATATGTTTTTCATGTTTGTCATTTGTCTGTGTCTTGTGTATGTTGTTTTGTTGCACGAGATATGGACTTGGTTCATCAGTGCAGTATTGGCCGGCCACGATAAGCAGGGTCATATTGGTTTTTTTTAACATACAATTTGTATTTAATATTTATTTGACCATAATATTCTGAAAACTTGTATATTTACATTTATATGAAATTAAAACTTTAACTTATTGTCCATCCCTGCCTTGGTAGCTCCTTTGTTGCCCATTGGGGATACTATTTCTTGGTCTCCCTGTGGGTTAACATCCCCCCTCTTATATATTGTAGGAAGGTGAGGCTGCAGTACTTCCTCCAGCCTGAAGGTGGCACTGTGCCTTTTCTTCAAGTTGGCAGGAGCCCATTGAGAAATAATTGTCTCCTGCTATGGGCTGCCGGACACTATCTTGGGGAGGACAGCAATCCCATGGGGTCGTGAATTCCCACAACATTTGGGCAACCATCTTAACAAAAGATTCTATAAATAGTAGGATCCGGCATTATTCAGTGTCCCCAGTGTGAGAGTAAGAAAGGGGCAGAGAAAGAATAGGAGAAGTAGGAGGGTGAGGTACCTGTGAAGGGGGGAAACAATAAGTGCAACAGCCTCACACTGACAGTGAGATATCTGCAGGGCAAAAGCCTCCTCCTAGGGACATGCTTCTCTGGCATTCTGTAAAATGTGAATGTCTGATATATTGATAATTGGAATAGTTCCCTCTTCTGCATGAAGAAGTGTATGACCTGCAACATAAGCAGCCCCCCTCCCCCCTAATACTTACCTGAGCCCATCTCGATCCAGCGATGTTGCAAGAGTGTCTCAGCTGCCCGGGACTCTCCCTCCTCATTGGCTGATACGTCAGTGTAGCATCATTGACTCCCACTGCTGTCAACCAAAGTCAGCGAGCCAATGAGGAAAGAGGGGGCTGAATGGGCACACGGAACAGCGGCTCGCTCGGGTGCCCCCATAGCAAGCTGCTTGCTGTGGAGGCACTTGTCAGGGGGGAGGGGCCAGGAGCGCCAGTGAGGGGATCTGTGAAGAGGAGAATCTGGGCTGCTCTGTTCAAAACCACTGCACAGAGGAGGTAAGTATGACATGTTTGTTATTTTTAAAGGAAAAAAATCTGAGACTTTATTATCACTTTAAGTAGCCATACGTGTTTAATTAATTATCAGGTTTGCCCTGCCTACAAATTCCTGCACCTAAGTGCAAACACCTCTACACCATTTTATACCAGTAGTATTTGTATTTGTTTTATTTAATGTGAATATTTTTTAGAGGACTGTTATGGTACTATTCGTGACAGGGTAAAAATTCTATAATAATCTTTTATTTGAAAATTAAGGTAGAAAAGAAGACAACATATTGACTTAAAGCAATCTAACAAAGTATACAAAAATATAAACACTGGATAATACAAGTAGGGTATGAACAGCATGGGTAAGTAATAGATGGAATTAAGACTATTTTTATCCAGAAGAAAACACTGGCATAGAGTAGTTGTTCCATTAACTTGGACCAGTATAAGATGTTAGAGCATCTTATATAGATATTCCACTTGAGCTGTTTTTTTATTGGAAGGACAGCCTAGCACCGACTCTGAGTACACTGCAGGGAGTTCATCTCCTCATTGGTTTTAGAAAGGCCTTGGAATCAATAAAAGAGCTAGTGTTTATCATGAGACAAAAGAAAGTCAGTTCTGCCTTTTCCGCAGTCACCACTTATGTTCACATGGCTGAAAATTATGATGAATCTACACACCTACACATAAATGTAAAGCCCAACTGACATATTTCAGCCATCTGTGAATTATTATTTTAATTGGTGTTTTTAAAAAGTTTCATTCCTTACCTGATAGTTGAAGCTCTGCCGAAGTAGCAAATATTTCTAGCACATGTAATAACTTGAATTGTTTGGACAGAGTGGTATTCATGATGGTATATGTGAGTGTAAAGAGCAGGTGTTCAATATCAGCGTTTGTTCTCTCGCTTTGTGAGGCTCATACAGAAGACTTGCTCAATGTTGAGATAAGCACTGTAAATATATCTTTTATTTAAAAGTAGGGTCTATTTACCGGATATAATAGTTTTAGAAATGTAGCTAGAAAAATAATTTCAAATTGCTTGCCCTTACCTCCATGCCAAAAAAGGAAAATAAATTAATATATATATACAGTACAGACCAAAAGTTTGGACACACCTTCTGATTCAAAGAGTTTTCTTTATTTTCATGACTATGAAACACTGGAGGCATCAAAACTATGAATTAACACATGTGAAATTATATACATAACAAAAAAGTGTGAAAAAACTGAAAATATATGTCATATTCTAGGTTCTTCAAAGTAGCCACCTTTTGCAGCAGACACATCTCTAGAACAACTGTTAAGAGGAGACTGTGTGAATCAGGTCTTCATGGTAGAATATCTGCTAGCAAACCACTGCTAAAGAAAGGCAACAAGCAGAAGAGACTTGTTTGGGCTAAAGAACACAAGGAATGGACATTAGACCAGTGGAAATCTGTGCTTTGGTCTGATGAGTCCAAATTTGAGATCTTTGGTTCCAACCACCGTGTCTTTGTGCGACGCAGAAAAGGTGAACGGGTGGACTATACATGCCTGGTTCCCACCGTGAAGCATGGAGGAGGAGGTGTGATGGTGTGGGGGTGCTTTGCTGGTGACACTGTTGGGGATTTATTCAAAATTGAAGGCATACTGAACCAGCATGGCTACCACAGCATCTTGTAGCGGCATGCTATTCCATCCGGTTTGCGTTTAGTTGGACCATCATTTATTTTTTAACAGGACAATGACCCCAAACACACCTCCAGGCTGTGTAAGGGCTTTTTGACCAAGAAGGAGAGTGATGGGGTGCTGCGCCAGATGACCTGGCCTCCACAGTCACCGGACCTGAACCCAATTGAGATGGTTTGGGGTGAGGTGGACCGCAGAGTGAAGGCAAAAGGGCCAACAAGTGCAAAGCATCTCTGGGAACTCCTTCAAGACTGTTGGAAGACCATTTCAGGTGACTACCTCTTGAAGTTCATCAAGAGAATGCCAAGAGTGTGCAAAGCAGTAATCAAAGCAAATGGTGGCTACTTTGAAAAACCTAGAATATGACATATTTTCAGTTGTTTCACACTTTTTTGTTATGTATATAATTCCACATGTGTTAATTCATAGTTTTGATGCCTTCAGTGTGAATCTACAATTTTCATAGTCATGAAAATAAAGAAAACTCTTGGAATGAGAAGGTGTGTCCAAACGTTTGATCTGTACTGTATATGTATATATATATATATATATATATATATATATATATATATATATATATATACACAGGATACAGGTGTGGTGAACAGCACTCAAATATCTTGCAGGTGCATGCAATCTAAGAAAAAAGTCCAGGATTGCTGCATTCAATATTTATTGAAAAATACTGTAGTAATAATATATACAAATATAAGATAGTTCCATATGAAACTACGGTATCTTACATTTGTATATTTGTGTATATTATTACTATTTTTCAATGAATGTTGAGTGCAGCAATCCTGGACTATATATATATATATACACACACACATACATATTTATACAGTATGTACTTCTTAGTCATTCCGCTGTTATTTAACAGCTATTTTTTCAGAATTATTCATGGCTGGCATACAACAATAATCACACTGGTGACGGATTCTTCCTTCCTAAGTCCCACCCTTTCTCTGCTCATCTGCAGAGCAGATAAGGCTGGATATAAATTATGCAACCAAAAAAAAAAAAGGAAGAAACAACCAATTTTTTTACACTTTATTATATTTGCCATTCAACACAATATTCAAAACCGGAGAAAAAAAAAGATGGACAAAAACATTCCCCCGGCAGCACATAACCCCAAAGGTAACTATGTCATTCCCATTGTAAACCAATATGAAATTGGCCTAAGCATGTTAAAATGGACACAAGGGGCTTAATAATCTATCAGCAAGAATAATAGAACTAAAATTTACAAAACATCAATGAGGAGGGTAGCCCAATGTGCTATACACAATGCTAACTAGAAGGTGCAGCTTGAAGCAGGTACGCTATATCACTGTGAATACAAGGAAGGTTGTGCTTGTCCTTTTCTATTTCTTGTTTTAAAAAAGATTGGGCCCCCTGTTCACACTGAGCCCTGGTTCACACTGAATGCGGCTCCAGTGTGATTTCAAAGCTGCAGATTAGTGCGATTTCATCTGCAGCTTGCCAACATCTGTGAAAGTTAATGCACAGATGTGAATGCAAGTTGCACATGAAATTGCCGGAAATAGTAGGAATTATTTTTCATATCGCACCTATTCACACGTGCCATAGAAAGACACTAGATCCAACGTAAGCTGCGATTTGTAAATCGCATATCACACCTTAAGTCACCTTAAGCTAAAAGATTATTCATACTAATTTAGTATTTATTTTCGTTTTGGAAGGAGCGTGGGGTGGATTGGAACCCATTTTGGGTTTTTACTTGCTATATAGTCCTCACTGTGACAAAGTACACAACAGACAAACATTTTTTATCTGTGTTGCTATCCCAAAAATGTCCCTTACTTCTGCATGGTGAAACCGCTGAAAGTAAGTGAAGAGAGGTCCCTGTGAAAGAGCCCCAGCTTGCAGTGAAAACCCAGCAGAGGTTCTTATCCTTCCCCTTCAAATCTAAAAAAGAAATACAGCTGAACATACATTTATGGCAAATAATTATTTATAAAATTATTCACAGGCAAAAAAAACATCTACTTAAATATCACACTCCAGCATGTTTTCCCATAAAAAAGAAATGATATTTAGATTTCACAAATTAGCTGTGGAAATCTAATAAGCATATATTGTATGTATTTATGCTATCCGATTTTGTGGCAACCCCTAGGGTAACCCAAACCTACGTTAACAAGATGTTTAAAATGTTACGAGTCAATGAAAAAGCAACAGCAAATAAATGAGTAATGGGTTTCATGCACTGGATGACTATGTCCCATTACAATGCAGCATAAAAATACCATATTAGTACAGCAATACACAAACCACAATGGATTCCTTTCTTAATTAAGATTCTTTCTGCTGATAGGCAAGGTGTGTTTTCAATAAATCACTGACAAAAACTAATCAGCCAACAGTAAATTATGGAAAGAGGAAATGAAATAGAGTTTACAGATTCAAATAACACAAGGATATTTACACACGCTGTTGTGTTAAAATATTATACACAATAAAGCTGGCTCTAGAATATTAATGAAAGGAATACAACAATGTGTTACCTTATTATTACTGCAAATTTCCTTTCCTGGCCTATTCTGATGTCAGCATATATTGGGTTTACTCCACCCCCTGAACCATCAGGACCACCTTTTCCTAGTGTCGCAATCTGGAGTCAGGCTCAGAGACCAGTAGCTATAGCAGTAGCAAAGCACCCATTGACCAGCTGGATGTCACTCTGGGGGGTAACATGGTCATGGTCTACAGGATATTTAATGCCCTGTACACACGGTCAGAATTTCAGATGGAAAAAGTCAGATGGGAGCTTTTCATTGGATATTCTGACCGTGTGTACCCCATCTGACTTTTTCCATTGGAAATTCAAACAGACTTAAATACAGAACACGTTTTCAGACTAATTAATGTTTTCTATTGTTCGTCTGTATGGAATTCCAAATGGAAAAAAAACATGCATGCTCGGAAACAATTCAACGCATGATCAGAAGCATTGAACGTCACTGCGTTTTTTTCAAGCCAAGCTTGAGCAGAATTCCGTCGGAAAAACCATCCAATTTTTTTCCAACTGAAAATCCGCTTACGTGTATGCGGCATAAGCCATATACCATTGCACTTCCTGTTTGCCATATTATTGTGCTCCCTCCAGCCAACATTTGGCTGCTGCTGTCTGGTTCTTTGCTATCACTTATTACCAACCCTTGACTTGTTTCTTGACTATGCTTCTGCTTGATGCCAACCTGAAATCTCTCATGACTGATTCTTGGTTTGTTCTTCATCTACGCTTCTGCATGATCGCAATCTGCAACCACTACTACTGGACCCCCACTTGCTCACCTCCTGGTGGGGCGATCCTGAGGACTGTGACCTGGTACTAGCATGCAGCAAAATCCATCTCCACCTTTAGGAGCACTGGTAAATACCAGTTAGTACTTAAAATCCACACCTCAGGTGAGCCTGTGTCATTGGAAAGAGTGACCTGCATCTGTACCTATCCAGCTGGTCGGTGGGTGCCTTGCTACTGCTAAAGCTACTGGTCTTCGAGCCTGACTCCAGGTTGGGAAACCTAGGGTAATAAAAGAGTACCATCTTCCCACTAGAAACATTCTTTAACTAGCCTGCAACAGGCCACTAAGGAGGGCAAACTATGCTGACATGAGGATTGGCCAGGAAAGCAAAATTATGGTAAATAGAAGGTAACAATTCTCCGTATTACTGGCTTACCTCATGCCAGCATACATTGGGACATAATTAGCTAATCTCCTGGTTTATAAAAAATCAAAACATGCCCAGGAACAGAAAACACAACCAAGATATGCTGCCATAATATATACCATAGTTTTGCTGCAAACCTGCTGTGACTACTGAAGAGCCAAAGCGAGCCCAGCTTGCCAATGCCACATCTAACCTATAGTTGCATACAAAGGCAGAACATGACCTCCAACTGGCCATTTTACAAATGTTAATCGTTGACACCTTGACTTAGGCTTTCCAAGAATCTGCCACCCCTCTGGTGGAAAGAGCTTGGACTTCATCCGGCGGGGGTTAGCCCTGATTCACATACTGTAGGCCACTAAAATTACTTTCAAAGTCTATAAAGATATCACTCTGGAAGAAGCCGTCTCACCTTTCCTTCGACCGCTTGGCAAAACAAAAGACTGTCCATGTTACAAATCTTCACTTAAAGTGCGATCACAGGTGGTCTGAATCAAAGACCAAAAAAGTGAACCGTTCTAGGTGGTCCTAAGATACAGGGGATGGCGTTAACCCAATCTATGCTGACATGAGGTAGGCAAGATAAAGCAAGATTTTATTTTATTTTATTTTTTATTACAGTTACAATTTGTATTGAAGCAGTACAGGCTTTGTAAAATTGCCCCTGACGCAGTATTCTTATTACAGGACACTTCTGACTGCTACTAAGCACAGCCCTTTTAATATCACAGCCACAAAGTGAACCAAACTTACTGCAGTATTTCTACATCACCAACAATAGCAGAGGCAGCCCAAGCCAGGGGACAAGAGAGCAATCTCATTTCTTTCTGTCTAGAGTTAATGGTTTCCACCCAGCTCTTTAAAAGAAGAGCTACTTATGAGTGAGATTCACTTTCAACTCCTTCTGTTGACAACAGGGCTTGATTCTACACAGCTTTTTGCGGTCTATAAATAGAAAAGGCTGGAATCCATAAAGGCTGGATTCATACTATGGCATTACACAAATGCTGCATTTTAGCTCCATTTAATGGATTTCATTTAATGGTGAGCCCAGAGAAGCAAGTTTAAGCACAGAGCCTATCGTCTTCTCTTGCTTCCTTTCTAAGCAGGACTGGATCAGTTTAAGAATTAGTGAGACCCTTATCATATAGGCATGGATGGCAAAGACTAACTTTCACAAAATTCTCATGAATGCGAACGTAAGACCAAGCTGTAAAGTGGTTGTAAATTCTTACAAGGGCAATCCTCAGGTGATACATCAAAATGAAACAAATCTTCCTACATACGTTGTATCTGTTTATTAGTGTTGCTCACGAATATTCGTATTGCGAATATTCGTCTCGAATATGGCATATTCGAGTATTCGCGATATATTCCGAATTTCGCGGTGAATATTCGCTATTTCGAATATTCATATTTTTTCAATTTTTTTTTAGAACAGATCACATCCTAGAGATCCCCATCGACATCTAAAAGTATTGCTGGTATGATTAGAGACCTTGGGCCGAGTAGCTGCAGCGATCATTTTATATTGCCGAAAAATCGCAATGCGATTATTCGGCAATAGCGATATCGCGCGATTATTTTCGAGAAATTCGCAATATTGTTTTTAGCTAAAATAACACATATATTCGATTTCAGAGTGTTACTGTCGAAATTCCGCAATCAATATCTCATTCGCATTTTTGCGAAATTACGATAAAATATCAAGAATATTCTGAGCCAATCAGAGTGCTCCTTCCGCATTTGCCGAATATTCGCAATTATTTTGTATTGTAATATATCACGAATATTCTGAGCCAATCAGAGTGCTCCATTCCGCATTTCTCGAAATTTCGCAATTATTTTGTATTATAAAATATCACGAATATTCTGAGCCAATCAGAGTGCTCCATTCCGCATTTCTCGAAATTTCGCAATTATTTTGTATTATAAAATATCACGAATATTCTGAGCCAATCAGAGTGCTCCTTCCGCATTTGCCGAATATTCGCAATTATTTTGTATTGTAATATATCACGAATATTCTGAGCCAATCAGAGTGCTCCTTCCGCATTTCTCGAAATTTCATTCGCATTCGCAATTCGCATTCGCATTTGCATTCACATTCGCAATAGTGAAATTTCGCAATCATTTCATTTCTAAAAAATATCGCGATTATTCGCATTTAACGAATATATCTCGAATATTCGACTATATATTCGAGATATATCGTGAAATCGAATATGGCATATTCTGCTCAACACTACTGTTTATATGCTTTATTATCTTATCTGCTGACTTTATAAAGCGGAGGTTCACCCTGAAAACAACTTTATGCCATTAGATCCAGCATACTGCTGACACCTGTTTTTTTTCCTGTAATTACCGTCTTATCAGGCTTCTTATCCGTCTCTGAGCGGGGATTCCTGCTGGGAATAGGCGTTCCTAAGACAGGTCATACATGATTGATGTGTGGGAAGGCGCATCACGCCTTCCGAAAATAGACAAAGTGGAACTCGGCAATTTACGGCGCTATACGGCGCCTGTGCCTGCCGTGTAGAGCCGACTGCGCAGGCGGCGTAAAAAGCCGAGTCCCACGTTGTGTATTTTTGGAAGGCGTGATGCACCTTCCCGCACGTCAATCATGTATGACCTGTCTTAGGAACGCCTACCCCCCGGGGGGATCGAGAACCCGGAAGACGGGAGAAAACAGCTGTACAACTGTAAGTACAGCAGCAAAAAAATAATAATCCAGCATACTGTCGATGTTAGCAGTATGCTGGATCTAACGGTATATAAATGTTTTAGGGTGAACCCCCACTTAAGCTTGTCTGAGCATTCAACAAAAAAAAGGGTAGGAAAACTGAAGTTACACTCTGTAGAGCTCAATAAGAAAAGGTCTGAGAGCCGATTGATGGCAAGGGACATACCCCCTTTACACTGCACACAGGAACAGAGCTGAGACTGTCCCTCCCCGTCACCATTTTTCTCTTGGTGTTAGGAAACAGTTTCAGATGTAATTGATGCTGATAGCAGAGGAACAGAGCAGAAGACAGAAATTACATTTGGTGCTTTAAATTGAGACACGTGCACACTATAGAGGTGTCAACTGGTGTTCATATTTCATGTCTGAGGTTTACAACCACTTTAAAACAAAAGTGATGCTTTGTCCATACAGGGCAAAGCATCAAGTTAGCTTCAATCCCCGTGCCACAGTAGCGTTCCCTTGTCACTTCATTCAGCTGGGCAGTAACGGAAATATCCCATACATTTAATTATGGAGAAGTAAGTGACTCACTCCATGTGACAGCACTGTACCAACCATCAAACACATAGGAAATTCCCATAGCCCTTTGTATGCAACAACTTGAAGTTTACACAGTGCATCTTCTGCTGCTCCTGAAAGCCAAACAGGCTGGTGGGGGAGCAAAGGAAAAGTCAGGGGGATTAAGTGATTAACAAGCGTTAGCACTATTTTTAAGAAAATTAAAATGCCATCTGTGAATAATTGTGCATTTCTATAAGCATATTCAAATAGTTGACCCTACTGACTTATGTGGTGATTGATTGATGAGTGTTCCTGCAATATAGATCTAGAGGACTGCATGATCATGCATAATAAATTATAGACTGCTGTGTGCATTGGTGGTCTTCACAAAGATAGAATGGGCCTCCCAAATCTTGCTCATACTGAGGGGAGACCTGCTTGGTCATGACTAATCAACATAAATTGTTAACACTGGGGAGACTGCCCCGTTCTTCTTTATGGCACTTACTGGTTTTCAGTAAAAGCTCTACTATACTGTAGAACAGTGGTTCTCAAATTTAGTCCTCGAGTACCCCCAATGAGCCATGTTTTCAGGTTTTCCTTTACTTTTCACAGCTGATTTAAATCAATATCAATGGAATATTATTGATAAGAGCTATTTTATCTAAGGTAAGTTCCCAAAACATGGCATGTTGGGAATACTTGAGGACTGAGGTTAAGAACCACTGATGTAGAAGACCGTTGCGCAGTGTACTTTCTGGGTAATGCAATGTATTATTAAACCCTGTGTACTGCTAGAGGAAGACTTTCATTACAAGTTCTGTTTTCTATTTTTCAATCAAAGCAGAATGGGAAAGCTGCCTCTTATGGAGTCTATGGTCCAATTTTACAGCTGAGATCTTCTGTAATTTGTTAATTATTTCCACATGAAGCTCAGTAATGTTAGAAAATGGATGAGACAAGATGAAAAGCTGTGTTTCTTCCGTTTTACCTGCTAAAATGGTTGAAACCACTAAATACTTTTTAACCAGTAAAGCAGGATCTAGAAAGCAAAATGAACATATCTTTCCTGTAAAACTCAGCCTGTGCAGTATCCTAAAAAGATAACAAAAAAGCCGAAAAAGTATCCTACTATTGTAATAAGAGTTACTCCTCAAAGTGTATTGTAGAAAAATCACTGTATTTTATATACTATGATTATTTCCTATATTCATCAGTGCCACCTATTGGCCATAACACAGTATTTTGTTGATTGAGGTATTTCAGGTAAAAATATTACATTATGGCCACTAGACGATCATAGAAAATAATCACATTAAACAAAGTAATGTGATTTTTTGTTGCAGCTGTGTGAATATTTGTTATATTCATATAGCAAATGTTTTACAAATAGACCCCTAATGTCTCGTACACACGGTCAAACTTTTGACCATACAAAAGTCCGCCATGAGCCTGTTGGAAGTCCGACGGAAAGCTAGAGAACAGGTTCTCTATCTAAGGTCCGTCGGACTTCCGACCAAAAAAGTCCAATGAAGGCTACACATGGGCCGGCTTTCCGAGAAAAAAAGCCCATCTGACTTTTTTTCTTGGAAAGTCCAACCGTGTGTACGAGGCATAAGTGACATTACAGCTAACAATGTTTTTCCCTACCTTACAAACTATGTCATTTTAAGGAGTGGATTAAAAAATCAACATTTGTACACATCTTTCTGTTGAGTTAAGCCCTGTACCGATAGACTGTTTTCATCGAACAAACCGATCGTGTGTGGGCCCCATCGGTTTGTTTTCCATGGGTGAAAAAAAAAATAGAACGTGTTTTAAATTTTTCCTATAAATAAAAAAACGATAGAAAAAAACAGTTGTCTGTGTGGAAGTCCATCGGTCAAAAATCCACGCATGCTCAGAATCAAGTCGATGCATGCTCAGAAGCATTGAACTTAATTTTTCTCAGCACGTCGTAGTGTTGATGGTGTGTAGGCAAGACTGATGAAAGTCAGCTTCATTGGATATCCAACAAAAAAATATATCGGATTAGATTCCATCAGATATCCGATCGTGTGTACAAGGTTTGAAAGGAATGAGGACGCCATAACCAGCAAACTTTTTTCATCACAGAAGTTTTATTTTTTATTTATTTTTTTAATAGTAATGGTGTTTTATTATATGGCTATTTCATATTGTGCTTAGTAAAATTCTTCTTGAAAAAGATAAACGGTAACACGTGGACATTTTACAGCTACAAGGATTAAATAAAAAAGTGTCTCCTGTTTTTGTCTCCTGTACTGTGAAGAGTCGTCTTTGAAGTTCACCATCTCATGATCAGTAGTAGATGAACTCACACTGAACTTGCTGTCTGGCATGTCGATGTTTCTATGCCCCTAAGCGTGTCAGTTGATTTAAATGATTTGATACACAGGAAGTCTTTCAAGAATCATTCACCACAATGGTATTCGTACACCTCGGAGGTTATCGTCCTCAAGCAACTGAAGCAGATTGTCTGCGGCACACATCATTTATCTGTGTGGAGCGGTAAAGAAACTTCTGCCTGACCAAAGTCACATTAACATTCTCATCAAAAATCTTTCTCCTTAATCCAAACACAGGAGGACTGTTTAATCAGCACACAGTTCATAATAAGCGAATGGGAAGCGCGCCTTCAGTCTGATTAAGTGTCTTTTAGAGGTTTCTTTATGGGAATATTAATGATAGACCCAGAATTCACCAAAGCTTTTGTTTCTGATCCTTACCATCACAGTCATAGTCATAGCTAGACATCTTAAAGTAGTACTAAAGCCTCCTTGTTTTCCTAATGAACAAATCTGCCTGGTGTCCAAAACAACACATTGCAATAAATAATCATTTATAGTAGAGGTGCACTGAAATGGAAATTTCAGAACCGAAACGAAACCGAAATAAAAAAATAAATAAATCCGAAACCGAAAATTACTTTTCTTTTTTTTTCCCTATTTCAATTTTTTTTAAATTATTTGTATGTATTACATGAGAAATTTTAACTATTTTGTTAAGAAGATAGCAGCACAGTGTTAAGGCAGTTTGTAATCAAAAATTAGCAAAATATCTGATGGGTACAGTGGCGGCGTGTGTTGGCACAGTGGCAACGTGTGTTGGCACAAAGGCTGCATGTAATGGCACAGTGGCTGCGTTTGATGGGCACAGTGGCTGTGCTTTATGGGCACAGTGGCTGCGTTTGATGGGCACAGTGGCTGCGTTTGATGGGCACAGTGGCGACATGTGTTGGCACAGTGGCTGCATGTGTTGGCACAGTGGCTGCATGTGATGGCACAGTGGCTGCATGTGATGGCACAGTGAGGCTGCAATTGATGTGTTTTTGGTAGTCAGAGAAGGCAAGCATGGCTCAATAACACACAAACATTTTTTTTTTTTTTTAAACGTTTGTGTGTTATTGAGCCATGCTTGCCTTCTCTGACTACCATCAAAAGCATCAATTGCAGCCTCACTGTGCCACTGTGAATAAATGGCAGATAAAAAAATAGCTGCCATTTTTTCATTAAGAAAGTGCTGGTCACTAGACATGTGCAGACTGGAATGTTTCGTTTAGTTTTTTCGTTTTCGTTTGGAAAATACATTTATTTAGTTACTCCCGAAAATCGTTTTGATTTATTTCGTTTTTCGTTGGGGAATAGCTTTCGTCCAAAAATCCAATAATACTTGGTTTCTGTCGAATGGTCAAAAGAATATTCGACAGAACGTCGAATCTTTACGTCGAATCGTACATTTCCGTTTGAATATTCCGCCTTCAAGAATTCTAATGTTGTAGGAGTACTAACCAGCCGACATATCCGACAGACGGGTTTCCAGCAGACAGATTTTAAAGCATGCTTTAAAACTTTTGTCTGCTGGAAACCTGTCTGCTAGCCCGTACACACGATCAAATCTGTCCGCTGAAACTGGTCTGCGGACCAGTTTCAGCAGATATATTCGATCGTGTGTACGCGGCCTAGGGGAGTATGTGAGAGCAACAGCAGCTGGGAAAGTGAAGAATCAGGTATGTACAACTGTTTTTCTGGTACCCTAGACATAAATAAGCAATTTATTGCAGTGTGGGGGAAGCTCTTCTACAAGAGAGGATTTTTGCTTTCCATGGAAATAGGCATTAAACTACTTTTTTTTTTTTTTTTAACAGAAAAATGGCATTAAACTACTTTATATAAAAATGTACTTCACTTACTAATATTTCAACAAGAAGTGGACAACTAAAGGTGGACAATACAAGCTTTCTATATCTCTCTGAGACTCTTTGGGGGAGAACGATCTGACTCAAACTAGGGTTTGAATTTCACCCCTATTCAGAACATAGAAGACATTTTTACAGTACATTAATAGTAACAACTGTTACATCCAATTGAATGTGATACATTTGCTGGACAAGGTAGTAAGGTTCAGAACTAGAAGAATCAGAAACTGAGTAACAAAAGGAACCCGTTCTGCAACAAGCTTCTGCGGTATCCCCCTAGCAGCACTTCAAAAGAAAAAAAAAATTCACCATTTCAGAAATCAGTACATTTCACTGGTTCCATCTGTTCCCAGCATTTGATAAAATCCACTCTGTTTACATTTTATCTTGAACTGCGTGAAACCCATTCACAATGAGTGTCCTCGTTCTTGCAGGTTTGAAACATCACACATTGTTGATAGGAATTTTTCATGTAAAACATTAAAGCTGTCCACTTATAAAAATAGCTTGAAAGATGTTTATATAAGGAGGAAAATTCAATGGAAAGATGTGTTTTAATCATTAAAATGCATTCCTAAATAAACTTTACGAAGGACACATGAACAACTAACTGAATTAAAGGGGTTGTAAAGGTTTCATTTTTATTTATTTTTTTAAATAACAAACATGTTATACTTACCTCCACTGTGCAGTTCGTTTTGCACAGAGTGGCCCCAATCCTCGTCCCCAATCCTATGCATTAAGGTGAAAAAACACCTTGCACTCTTGGGCCCCCCAGCCCCCCGTTTTACTTACCTAAGCGATGAAACTCTGTGGGCTCGTTCCCCCAGCTTGAGGCGGCTTGTCATTGGAGATTTATAGCAGCGCATCCATTGGCTCCCGCTGCTGTCAATTAAATGAATGATGCGGTGCGCCGGGGCCGAGTAATACAGTCTGCGGCTATAGCCGCCATGTGTATCACGGTAGTGAGCCCTCAAGCTAACCCCCTTGGGACAGCGCTTCCCAAGAACGGGGTTAGCTCTTGTGGGGAGGAGCCGAGACAGCCGCCGAGGGACCCCAGAAAACTAGGATCGGGCCACTCTGTGCAAAACTAACTGCACAGTGGAGGAAATATTGACATATTTGTTATTGTTTTTTACATATACCGTATTTATCGGCCTATACCGCGCACTTTTTTGCCCTGAAAATCAGGGCAAAATCGTGGGTGCGCGATATACGCCGATACCCGCTTTCCCGCGCCGAGTTTGAATACTGCGCCGACATATACCGAGCACAGTACACTCGTGTATAGTCGGGCAGGCTTGGCTCCTCTCGCGCTTACGTCCTGGACGTACAGGACGTGAGCGCGAGAGTAGCCAAGCCTGCCCGACTATACACGAGTGTACTGCACTTGGTATATGTCGACGCAGTATTCAAACTCGGCACGGGAAAGCGGGGATTGAGCGGGGAGGACGCCGCAGAAGGACGCTGGACCCAGCGAAGAGGACACCCGAAGCCGCAGACGGACGCCGGACCCAACGAAGAGGACACCCTAAGCCGCAGAAGGACGCCGGACCCGACGAAAGAGGACACCCGAAGCCGCAGACGGAAGCCGGACCCGACGAGGTCGCCGATGGATGCCGCGCAAGACACCAAGATTGTAAGTACAAAAATCTTTTTTTCCACAGGAATAGGGTCCACTTTAGGGGTGCGCGCTATACGCCGGAGCGTGCAATACCCCGATAAATATGGTATATACCTTTACAACCCCTTAAATTGTCTAATTCATAAAGTTTATGGATGGAGGTGTCAACCCTGGAACTTGTAAAATAAAGCAGCGATGGCTGCTCCTATATCTATCATAACAGGCTCTCTTTCACATCTGAAAAAAAAAAGAACCAACCCATGCAAGCGCTGTGATAAACACTGTTTGCGGGGACTTCTTAGGCTGCTAACTTCTAAACATTCATTACTTCATAGTGCAAAGAAAGGTTTCTAAGCTCACTGGGCTTGCAAAAAGCTAAAACTCCTCTATCTTGCCTTTGTCTCCTCTAAACTGCTCATGCCATCTCTCGCTGTAGTCCATAATGAAAGTTATTCAAATGTTAATAGGCTTTGTCCTGGAGATAAGCCAGTGACATATCAGAAGGTGAGAGCAGAGGATAAGAGAGAAGCGAGTTTGAAGAGGGCGCAGCAGATTCTTCTAAAGCTGGTTATGGCTTTGTACAGGTTGTGATCCAATTCAAATGGCGTCGGATGCAAAGCACCGCTGGAGCCATTAGCATGGCACAAATATCACAAGGCGAGATCAAATAATTCACCCATGTGTGAAGCTTTCCCTGGTGGAACCGACTGCCTGCAAAATGGGGTCTGCAAAGGGGAACAAACTCAAAGTTAAAGAGCCATCTAGCACAGAGAATGAGATGGTTTACAGCAAAGGGCAGTCCTTTTTTTATGATCAGTAAAAGATTTTACGAGTTGATTTGTTTTAGCCTCATATTACAGCAGATTCTCTAGATAAGCTTCTTTTCATCTTAGATAAAGGGGCCCTAGAGTTTAGCAGAGTGTAACAAACAACCAAATATATCACTTAAAACTGTACAACATTAATCTGTGTTGTTTCCTTTTTTTTATTATCGCTGTATATTTATTAACTGTCATATTAGGTGACATTTAGAGGTTTATTCATTTAAAAAAATAGCTAAGTATCTCAGCATTCGCACAGTGTTGTGTTTAATTTGTGTTAGAACATGTGTTATTCCTATGACTGCCAGCTCCATCTAGTGGCCATAATTCAGTATTTTTCTGATTAAAGTATTTAACCACTTAAGGACCGGACCAATATGCTGCTAAATGCCCTGAGGCGTTTTTACAATTCGGCACTGCATCGCATTAACAGACAATTGCGCGGTTGTGCGGCGTGGCTCCCAAACAAAATTTGCGTTCTTTTCTTCTCACAAATAGAGCTTTCTTTTGATGGTATTTGATCGCCTCTGTGATTTTTATTTTTTGCGCTATATACAAAAATAGAGCGACATTTTAAAAAAAAATCTATGGGCCAGATTCATAGAGCAATTACGCCTGTCTAACTGGTGTTAGACAGGAGTAATTTCAAATTTCGCGCGCCGTATCACTAGTTTGAATCCTCAAACCATGATACGGCGGCTTCGGGGTTCGATCCGAGAGGCTTACGTCCTCGTAAGCCTTCGGATCTACACTGCGATATTTTTGCGGCCGCTGGGAGGAGTTCGCGTCGTTTTGATGCGTCGGGATATGCAAATGTTTTTTTACGGCGATTCCCGAAGATACGAGTGGTCGTCGCAATCACTTTCGTCTATTTTTTTGTACGTAATGTTAGAGCAGCTAACGTTACGTAGCCTATGGCCGTCGTTCCCGCTTCGAATTTATTTAATTTTTTTTTTTGTTTACGTAACTCGTTCGGGACTAGGATCGCCTGTAAACGACGCTACCTAAACAACGAATGACGTCACGACGTGATTTCGCGCAATGCACGGCGGGAAATTTGCGAACGGAGCATGCGCAGATCGATCGCCGCGGGAACGCGCCTATTTTAAATGATTCACGCCCCCTACTCGTCTATATGGATTGCGACGGGAGAAATACACTACGCCGCCGTCGTTTACTGGACAAAATCTACCTGAATTCCACGTAGAGCCAGGTAAAAAACGGCGGCGTAGTGTATTTCTGATACGCTACGATAATCCATTTCTGTGTGAATCTGCCCCTATATTTTTTACTTTTTGTTATAAGAAAAATCGAATAAACGTAATCTTAGTCAAACATTTAGGCCACAATTTATTCAGCCACATGTCTCTTGTAAAAAAAAAATTGCAATAAAAAAAAAATAGTTACCTAGCGGCAACAGTGACACTAATACAGCGATCAGAAAAATGATCGCTTAGTGACACTGCCAATAGGGAGTGAAAGGGTTAACTAGGGCGGTGATCAAGGGGTTAAAGCTTTATTAGGGCAGGGTACGGGGCTACCCTGAACCTAACACTAACTGCCTGTCACACTGACACTAAATGCAGTGATCAGTACATATATGATCGCTGCATTCAGTGACACTGTGACAGGGGGGGTGGGGGTGATCGCAAGGGGTTAATGTGCCTATGTGTCCTGGTGTCAGTGTAGTGTTGTGCAGACTCACTGTGTGATGTCTTCTCTCTGTTTACACAGGCAAAGAAAGTGACACGCAGGGGGAGGACGCGGATTGGCTGGGAGCAATCCGGAGGGGGCGGACAAAAATGAACAGCCGCCCCTCATCACCGATCGCTCCCACAGCCACAGGGACCGCCACAGGTACCGGGGGGGTCCCGATCGGACCCCCGATCCACGTCTAGTCAGGGACGTACAGGTACGCCAATGTGCCTGTACGTGCCATTCTGCCAACGTATATGTACATGCGGCGGTCGTGTCAGTGATAGGAAATAAACATGTTAGACACATTATGAGGATCATTTGCAACGGCTTTGTGAATACTGAGGCATTCACTGAAAATTATTTATAAAAAGAGCCCTGAAAGTGACACTAAATAATATCTTTATTTTCCAAAAATAATCCATACACATCCACTACTTAATCACACTGTAATCTATTTTTTATAACATTGTTTTCATGGGCACGGTTACACCTGCAGCTGGGGGAGGGAGGGCTGTAAAACCCTGTGGTAGAGCCACATTTTTCCCTCAACTCCTCACCATAGAGCTGAGTGGGGGCTATCTTGACCTAATTAAGCTTCCTGCCCAGGCATCTGAGGAATTGCATCCACTCCAGGCTTACCGATGGCTCTGGTAAGCTCGGCTTCGGTAATAACCCCGGTATTTAATGTTAAAGTCATATACCATATATTTACAGTTAGGCGTCGTCAAATGGGTTTAATAAAAACGTAGACCTACCATCAGATATTTTTTCATACTAAGTGCATATGTAAGCTTAACCATTCTTTGACAATGCCTTCATCTGCTTCTCGCTCTACAAGCATGGTGCCATTTTTTTTTGAGGAACTATCTATGATCAACATATAGTTCAAAGGTAGGCATCCTAAGCTGTGGTGAAACTACAATTCCTATAGGGCATTGTAAGACTAACAGCCACAGATATGACTCCAAGAGGCATGGTGAGATACATAGACAAGTAGAGTGCTGAGGTTGTCTACTCCTGATCTATCCTGGACTGGGATGCTGGCTCAGACACAGTCGCGGAAATCCAGATGCCTGTTCATAAATGTTTGACACAGATCAGCTCCCTGCTGTTGCCTTTTTATCTTGTGGCTTGCTGCACAGTATATACAGTCACTGTAGTAAGTAATAAAGTAATATACAGTCACTGTAAAAGAGACAGCAGAGAAAAGCTTTCTTCCTCCCAGCATAATTCCGATTACATAATCTTGGCTTAAAGTCACTTGTCTGGAGTTCAATGCCTGCTTTAAAATGATATCCTAGATAGCAAAGATAACGTGCCACACATTTGTGTCAATGTTGAATTGTAAGTCTGCTTACTTGCTGCACATTTGTCCTGGCAAGTTGTACACTTGTAGAGCACTTGAAGCAAATATTTTAGTTGACACTTTTCCAATTTGTAGCAAATTTGCATGGAAAGTCTTTAGCAAGAGGAAGTTGCAGTGGTGAGTCTACAGCAAGAGCTCTGCTAGTCTATAGTATGAAAATTCAGCCACAGTGATCCCTGTGGTGGGATGACTATTGCACAACACAACTGAACCAGAACTTGCAGCAGACTTGCAGAATGTTTGCAAAGAAAGTTGATCTGGAGTCATGCAATGCGGACTTGCTGCAATTGTGCAAAAAACTTGCGAAGCCTGGCAAATCTAGCAATAGCTTAGCAAGTAATTTTCAAACTTGCAGCACACTTGCTTGCTATCTGGGATATTTATTTTTTTCAGTTATATTTTTGCAGTGTGTCTGTATGTAGAGCATTCCAGGAAGGTTTTCATGTAGGCTAATGAAGTTACTGAAAGGTTCACATTAAAGTTGAAACCAGGTTAAATTGATATTAAAGTGTTACTAAACCCAGGACCCTGCATTCACTTTATCTGGTCTCTCACGGTACACAGAACATGGAGATGCAATAGTTTTAGTAAATAAAAACTGCTGATTCCTTTTCTCATCAGCAGTAAATATCAGTCTTGTGACTTCTATCAGTGCCTGGTTAAAGCTTGTAGGAGGAGTTTTCATACTGCCCAGACTGTCCTATCAGGATACAGGACCCCTACATAGGTGTAGGTGTTATAATGCACTATGTACTCATTATAATAGGTGTAGGTGTTATAATCCACTCATGGGTATATTTTAGGTAATATAATAGGTGTTATAGGTATAGGTGTTGCATAGGTATAGGTATAGGACAGGCGGTGCATGTCCACTCATGGGTATAGGTAATATAGGTAATATGTATCGGTGTTATAATCCTTATACAGTAAGTATAATCCTTATAATCCTCAATGTACTCATTATAATAAATGTAGGTGTTAGAATCCGCCATGTAACTATTAGAAAGTTGTTTTAGGTATAGGTGTTGTAATTCACTATGTTTGTATTCCGTTTTGCCAGTGATTGCCTGAAACAGATGATTTTTTTTAAAAATTGGACTAACTTTCAATCATCATGGAGAAGTGAAATTGTCAGAGCAGATTTTGAACCCCACACATGAAGAATGTGTTTTTTGCAAGCTTTGGTTTAACAAAGTATAAATCTTCTCCACAATGTATTGTCTGAGCTTGTTCTGCCACCAAGGGACTTTCCAGTTTATTAACCGGGTGTAATCAGTTATCTTTTGGCCCTATTTGTTTAACCCTTCCTAGCTGATGATTGCTGTCTCGGATCTTATCGCTTAGTTAATATGTCCCATAGTGTCAAACAAGATTATGGAATAATGGAGAAGTCCATTATAACAAAGGAAAGGATGGAAGGCCATTATTTGAAGGAATTAAATCAGATTTTTACTAGAACACTGAGCCGACGATTACATTCTTCCAACATTACAGGTGTTATGCGTGGCATATTTGTCTTTGATCTGAGTTGTGCCTTTGTTCTAACAGGTGGGAGAAAAACACTTTTTAACCTCATTACTGCAGAGACGCTAAACCACATTAGAGAAAATGGAGGCTGGGCATGTTTATTTACATACCTTTCAAAGGAATTTTTTACTTTATCAGTGATTTTTTTTTTACCTATAGAATGTCTGCCAACTATCCCACATTATCACAAAATTAATCTTAATGGTTCTTTTTATTTTTTTTAACCCTTTCTCTGCCATGGGCCTGCTTTTTTCTGTTTCATGTGGCCAAGCCATTTTTATGGTTCGATCACAGTGTAACACACTAACGTGGGTTGACGTGTGTTTTCAAATGTGTTGTGCTGTGTTTTTTAAAGAGGTTCTCCAGTCACAGCATACACTTTCATGTTATTACATTAGCGTTGTAATAGCAATACTATAGCTCCCAACTGTCCCTGATTTGGAGGGACTGTCCCTGATTTGGAGCAAATACCATCTGTCCCTCTTTCCTCCTCATTTGTCCCTCATTATGGCCTGATCTATTTAGTTGTATAAAAAATGCACTATGCACAATGTTAATACACAAGTACACAAAATAGTGTCCCCACACACATGTCCCCACACAGTAAAAACACCTGTCCCCCCACATATGTATCAGTAAAATCATATGTCCTAATGATCATTTGCGTACATATGTCAGTGATCACACAAACCAATTTTTATACAATTAACAGGATTTTTACCAAAAACATGTAGCAGAATACATGTTGGCCTTAATTTATGACAAAGTTCGATTTTATTGGATTTCTTTTACAATAGAAAAAAATATATATATTTTTTCCCAAATTTCCACAGTTTTTTTCACGTATATCGCAAAAATTTAAAACATAGTGAATAAATACCACCAAAAGAAAGCTCTATTTGTGTGAACAAAATTATAAAAATTAATATTTGGTACAGTGTTGAATGACAGCGCAATTGTCATTGAAAGTGTGAGAGCACTGAAAGCTGAAAATTGGTCTGGGAAGGAAGGGGGTGAGACGCTAAAGGGAGTGAAAGTGTCCAGTATTGAAGTGGTCAAGGGGGGGGGGTGGTAGGGGGTGTATCCTATGCCTACATACAGTACTTTTACTAGTAGGTATTCCTAACTCCCATCTCAGAAAGAGGTATCCATTTGCGGATGAAAAATGGACATACATTGGTCCCTATGTGATTACGGGTGTCAGCAGATAATCACCTGCCTCCGCAAAGATCCGATTTTGCAGACGGAAGAATATCCTATTTTTTCTTCCGTCTGTGGATCGGATGAACGCAGACCGATAGGGGAGAGGGGAGGAAAGACAGGGCGGTCCCTGCACAGTGTGCGGAGACCGCCCTGTCATCCGACAGCTCAGCGGGGATGTACGGAGCGATCCCCGCTGAGCTTATGGACACACGGAGGCGGATCATTACTGATCCGCCCCGTGTGAAAGGGCCCTAAGATTGTATGCATGACATAGAACAAGTGCGCTGTGTCAACATAATGCCAGCCCACATCTCGGCCACACATGGCCAAAAAGGGATAATGTAATAGCGAACTAGTCCAACTGACTAACCAAAAACATTCTTACTGAAACATCCCTCGTTGTCACAGCTCCACCAATGCTTCCGGCGGTTACTCCTTATATCTGGATATAAGATACAAGGTAAAACATTTGGCCACAACATGTATGTATTAGTAATGAATAAGTAACTGTTACTATCCCGATTTCCAGGATACCGTCTTCAAAAGTAAATGGTTATTCAAATCCTGAGTGAACCCTTCTCAATGAATGTATTAAATCCCATCATGAATACAGGTATTATATCCACAAATGTACCCTACCGTATCAGTAGAGTTATACCAAGCCTGCCATACTTTAGGAAACTTCTAACCACATTCTTTGGCTACTACATATATGGGCTTGTAATAAGGCATCATGGAATTTACCAATCCCTTCCAGAATACCATGTCGAGAGCCCCCGGCTTCTTCTATTTTGGAAGTATGGCTTTTTTCCATAGAAAAATATTATACTGTATTCAGTAGAGTCCTAAGAGCCTCTCTTCCACTAGGCCCAATATGCATACCCTCACAGTCATAGGTATCAGTATTACCAAAAGATCTGAGATACAAGATGTGACTTCAGACCAAAACTGCTGGATTTGTGGACATTTCCAGAAGATATTTTCTGCATCGGCAGAAAATTCATATTCTTGTGTAAATTAAGTTGTCACTGGTGTCTTTAACATGTAGGTGGATCAAACATCACAAAACAAAAATGTGTTTTTTACACTGAAGTGTACCCCACTAATAGAGTTAACCGCATACGTATTCATGAGCCGTTAGAACGCCTCCCCCTCCCCCCGTCTGTGTTTTCTAGGCTTACCGTTTTAACCGGTGTGCCAGAAAAAATGATCTGATGGTGTGGCCGGCTGCTCCCATAAGCGATCAAAAAAGAGTAGATACTCTTTGATTGCCTCTATGGCCTTGGAGGACTGGAGTGATGTCATGACGCCACTTCTAGTGCAGGCTGGAAGTCCTTTCTTTTTTAAAGCAAGAGATTCAATTTTTTTTTAGCTTTTGCTTTTATAGGTAAAGAAGAGATCTGGGATCTCTCCATTAAGAGGACATGTCATCCTTATTTCTATTGCAAAGGATAATTACATTTTTACATACAGTACCTTGGGTCAAAAAAATAAAAATGAAAGAAACAGTGTAAATATAACAAAATAAAACGTCAAATAAAAAATAAAAATAAAAAGTAAAACAAAATTGAAAACTACAAATAATAACAAAAAAATATTAAAGATAACATTTTTTAAGAGAATATTTGTAGGTAAGCACAGCATTTATGGCAATAATCCTCCCCTATGCTTCATTTGCGCAAACAATTACCATTTCTGGAAATGATGCAATTAAACTGGAAAAAGTGTAAGTGTGCTGATTTGTTGATAAGTATTTTTGATTATACGGAAACAGTGCATCAAGATGTTGATCCATATGCTTTGGAAATTGCAGACTCTAATACTGTGCTTTTTTGCTTGTACCATCTGTCTCGGAATTATGAACAGCATTACTTAATTTTGCTGATAAGGGACAAGTCACCGATTTGGAGTTTCTCAATCATTTTAATTAGAATATGTGCTACTTGGGGAATCCTGTGGCTTTTACTACTGTATATATATATATATATATATATATATATATATATATACACATATATAAATAAATAAATACAAATATATATATATATATATATATTAGGGCTGTGGAAATGAACTATTAATTCATCGATTAATCTTTAAAGTGGAAGTAAACCCTCCTATAATTTTCAGGCTAGGGAGCTACCATCTTGGCCTCTGTTTAATCTTCAACTGCCATGCTGCACATGTGATCAGTTATGACACCAGCCATTGGATGGTTTGACAGTTTGGTTGAGAGCACAACCAATGTGACAGTTGGCATTCCCGGCATGCCACGAATGTAACTGCTTTTTGAAACTGTTAAATTGATGGGTTTACTTTCACTTTAATATTTTTGATTGGTACTCACCTCTCCGCCGGCTTCCGGGCCTTCAGGAAGTTCCGTCGGAGATCCGGTGACAGACAATGGCGGGGCTTGCTGTGTCCATCTGAAGGGCTCCTTTGCTGTGCCTTCATATCTGCATGCCGGCGGGACCTTACTATCTGCCACATGCAATGGCTGTTACACTTCCCTCTATCAACCTGGGATTCTACAACCATCCACTGGGTGTTGTGATAGTTCCCTTCACGGGGCATCTACATGCCAACAGACTGATGTTAATCCCTCCTCATCTGGATTCAGCAATGATATCGTTGTACACATTTTTATACCAGTATCATACTTAGCTACATGTTTTTATGACTGCTTTTGCTAACGTTTGGTATTACTCGCACCATTTTTACAGTTTATGTAGCTACATCGATTTTATCTCTAGTGCAATATTTATTTTGTTACCTACTTGAAGACTATACAAGTTTTAATGCTATTCCCATCGAGCTCTGCCTTTGTGTGTTTTTTGTATCCTGCTATCCATTTTTCCAGTGGTTGGTAGCTGGACTGAGAATCAAACTGCAAGGAGGAGATCAGCTAAAAGTAGTTGCATCTGTATGTGCGTTATAATTAATCGAAATTAGTCGATTAATCGATAAAAAAAAAATTGATTAATCGAACACAAAAATTGTGATCAGTAAGAGCCCTAATATATATACACACACAGTATATTACATAACATCTGAACAGAGCACTAATTCATAAATGCATTACAAATATAGATTGCTCATCTTTTAACCCAACAGCTTAGGGCTGATGGGTACTAGACTCCCTAAAAAAGAGTTGTAGTTCATGCAAGAATTAATTATTTGTGTCTTATGGTAGAAGAAAAATGCTACCCTCATCTTAGTGAACTGATAACCATTGCCATTACATTGATCAATTTAAAATTTAAAAAGTGTCAGTAAACAACAGTGTAAGCATGTGAACTACTGCGTGAGAATCTCCCATTATCCCACAATCTACTTTTTTTGTCTAATAAATCCTATAAATAGTTTATTGTAGGAGGAGTTATTGCTACCTAAATTGCTAAATTCTTTAAAATAAAATATGTTTTTTTCTGTATATGCAGTAATGTAATGCAGTGAAATGTCAGGCAAATCAAATAACTGTGACATTTTATTTAAGTAGAAAAAGGTGAAAAGGGTGAAAAAATAAAGAAATAAAAACAACAAAAAAGGAGAACATTTTTATTCAATTTCTTTATAAATAAGCCTATTAGTTTAACCACTTTTCTACCAGGCTTTTTCTGGCAATTTTTGTGTACAATTCATGTGGCACTACAATGCGACCAAATTGTTTATTACTATGTCAGACCTGAACAGACTGGGCAGCAAATAGGATGACTTCTACAGAGGATGAGGAATACTATGCTGCTCTGACCCTTCGATGCAGAGATTGGGATAGGGGTGGAGTTATATTATTCTAAACATTGTAATGTTATCATACATTTTCATACTGACACCTTTAGATCTCATTGTTCAGTTGTTTGGTTAAAATGATTGGAAACCCTCACCTGGTAAAACAACCTATTCAGTTAAGATAGAAATAAAAGACTAAAAATGTGTGCATCGATATAAAAAAAAAAACCATTATAAATACCTTTTTCCTTTTTTTTTTGTTTACAAGTGATCACATTCCCTGTGCATAAGAGCTAGGAAAGAAGGAACAGCAGCACACCAGTGAAAGGCTGTGCGGGGGGGGGGGGGTGTCAGAACAAGTCTGATCATTGGAGAAGAACAAACTCCATTCTGTTTTTATTTTCTTGTTTAAGTTTTGAATTACCAAGGTAGTAGAAAGAAAATGTAATGAAAACAGTTACAGGGTACTTCCTCGAGGAGAGGTCAGTGTAATAACAAGTGTATACACAGAGGTCATTACAGGTTGCATTCTGTTTTTATGTAGATTCTACACAGCGTCTAAACTTTTTTGGAATTGAGGTGGTACATATTACATGACTATGCACCCGGCTTACATCATTTGGGGCGCCTCAAACATTCAGGTAGAGGTATAGGAGTATGTACTGCACAGGAATTTTCTAGCAGAGCACTGGGTAATTGAGTATATATGATTAAGAAGGCATTACCCTCACCCTTTTAGAAAAAAAAAAACTTAGAGACAATAAAACCTAAGCATACAAGCTATATTACTTACTGTTATTCTTTCATCTTTGTCGTTAATTGGCGTCCCGTCTTTTCTCCATGATATTGTTGGCTCGGGATGACCTCGAGGAGGCTGACATTCCATGACGGCTGGTTCTCCCACTGCTACCATCACATCTGAAGGGTTTTGTCTGAAGTCATCTCTCAAAACTGTTGAGGAAAAAATAATTATATTAGCATAGCTGTAACATTTTGCTAACAGCACAATTAAGATTTTTGAGATAACTGCCATCTATGTGTGTTTCTAATTTAGTAGCTCAAGTCTGAAACAAAAATTGGCATGTCGGTAAGATAAAAGGCACATTTTGTTTGCCACATGCAACACAGTTATTACAACCCCGGTATAATAATAGCTAAAGTTCACTGTCCATTTACTGATTCTTATTACTGGTTTACGATAGTATAGGAAAAGAAAATATTTAAACACATGAGTACGTAGACATTTCAGAGACTGATTAATCTGAAGGTGCAGTTGATGGGCTTAAATGAAGGTGTAACAGACATGTAATTCGAAATAAATGGATGCACCAGTCACATGTCTGATAGTTTATTGCAGGAAGTAGGAGAACTAAATGAGGGTGTATAGGAAAAAAAAAAAAGGATCTCTGCATTATTGAACGTGGAATCAAAGCAGAGGAATTGATTTGTGGCAGATGATATGTAACATTGTCATTAGCTAGACCTCGATTTCATGTATTGATTGCACCAAATCAACAATAAAAATCTCACCAGTTGTAGCTAGCTTGTGTATACTTTATTTATTTATTTTATGATCAAATTAATATGAGTTATCTTTATGTTTTCTGTTTCTAGCTATCCATAAATAAAAATTGAACATGAGCCAAACTACTGACATCTTGTGAAGGACTTGTGATGGTGATAATTTGAATAGTCTGGTGAAGAGGAAGGAGACTTAATGGGCCATCTATTGAGGATCTGTAATAATAAAAAGCATAGGAGCCTATAGTCTATAGCTACACTAAAAATAATGGATGTTTCAATAATATACTCTTTCCCAGCACACTTTTCTTATGTGCAAACTTGAAGTGATTGTAAGCGTATTAGTGCAACCTTGAAGAAGGTGACATACTTCAAAAGCTTGTCCTGAAAAATGGTATGTTAGTGCAAATAAAAAAAAGTATCACAGACAGTACTAAATTTTCTCTTATGTGCAAAGAAATAATTTTATTGAAAAACCTAGTAGGCACTAGGCATCAATATCAAATCAAAATAATTAGAGTACTGTTCATAGTTCCTCTATCAAGGCAAAGACTTTACTGTAAGGTTCCAAAACGTTAATCAGATAACTTGGACTACTGTCACTACGTATTGGTGACTACTGTAATTCTTTTATAAACAAACTTCAGAGGAAAGGTGTGCTCATGAAAAATGATATATAAGTACTACACAGTAGTGGGATAGATGTAGTGTCCAAGGTGTCTACCAAGCAGATAAAGCTTTTTACATACACATGTGATAGAACGCAGCATGTACAGTATTTAACCAAGCGCCAAGTCCCCCTCAAGCTAATGTCAAATTATCAAGCTAATGTCAAAGTGCTGAAAGCACCTGACTAGTTATAGAGGTTCACAAGAACTTTAGCATATGCCTTCACAAATGTCAACAGGCTATTAGACTGTAATCTCTAATAAGCATGACCAACTTATCATCTGTTTCCTGTAAAAAATCTGTATAGTTAATACTGCATATAGCTTTAATGTATACTCGACTATAAATTGCAAAAAAAATACGATGACAGTATCAATAAAAGATATGAAAAAAGTCAGTATCCATTTATAGCGTGAAATGATAATAAGGAAATCAGGTCCTCATTTACCATTTGTCTTCAATACAGTGAATTAGTAGACATCTGGAAATGATGCAAATAATCTGCATCTGTACCAAATCTAAAAATAAGCCTATGTCAGAAGGAGAAAATTAGGGTCCTAATTATTAAAATGCATAACAGTCCATATTCCCTATGGCAATCGTTTTAATGCAGCTTTGAAAAATAAAGTTGAGTAGGTGAGTGGACCAACTCCAGTCCTTGTGAATGGTCGTACAGATCCGAAAAGTAGAGGAGGCCATTTTGCTTTCTGTTCAGCCAAATCCACCAGTGGAGAAATAAGATGAGCAGAAAGCTCATTTGTATACAGAATCACCTTGAAGCAATGCAGGGAAAGTAATTTATGAGAACTGTTTAATTAGAATTCTGATGAAATTATTCCATGCATGTACACTATGATATATTACAGTGAGAGGGAGGAAGCCAACTGGCGCTGCCAAATATGTTCTATTTTGCCTCATATTTCATTCTTGCAGATTGCTGACAATTTACATTATGCCATTCATTAATTAACAGCTAATATAGTGGAATTCAGAAACCAAGTTGCGCTTTAGTTGAGAGATGGTGATCTTGGAAAATTTGCTTGAAAATCATTACTAGTATTTAACTTTAAATTTTGTGATCAATTATCATAGGAAGTTCTACGAAAACAGTATATCTCTAGAACAAGGCCGTTCAGAACGAGGCATACTGATGTTCTTTAAAAATGCAAAAATCATACGCGTATAATATTTGAGTACCGTATTTATCGGCGTATACTGCGCTCTTTTTCCCCTTAAAATCAGGGGAAAATCGTGGGTGCGCGAAATACGCCGATCCCCGCCTCCCGCACTGTGTTTGAATGCCGCCGCCGATATATACCAAGCGCAGTACACTCGGGTACCCTCGGCCAGGCTCAGCTCCCCTCGCGGTCACGCCCCTGGGCCGCCTCCTAGCCTTTATGCGAGAGGAGCCAAGCATGGCCGAGCGTGCCCGAGTGTACTGCGCTAATTTCCCTCGACTGACCTAACCATAGGACATACAGTCGAAGATTTATGCTCAGAATCAGTTGTTACCATGCTAAGTTTTTGACCCTCACCTTGATTCAGAGATTGCTCCCTAACCTCTTTTAGCACCAGACAGAAATATTATTCTTATAGTAAATACCATAAATTACCAAACCTAGTACAACCATACAGTATTTCTCTTGCAGAGATCCACTCTGTATACTTGGCTTTGAATACTTTGCAATTGATGTTACTTGCTTTGCTGTACGAAAGTATGTTATTACTCAGTCTATTGGAATTATTGTCTTACATACTTTGTTTGTAAACATTGTAATATTTTTTCTCTTTACAAATAAACATTTTGTGGAAAAAAAAATAATAGATACATTTCCCATCCCAATGATATCTGAGCAGATGATGACTTTGTGGAGAAGTTGCACAGTTCAAATTGTCTTCCTAAGCAACCAATAAGACAACCATTAATGACCAATAGTTGCAATTTAAGCTATTTTTGGGGGCTCATACCCACAAGTGCTGCATCTTTATGCAAGGACTTCTTTAAAATACTCCATTGCAGTTGGTCAGAAAAGTAAAATTGTATAACCCTACCTTCTAGATTGTAAGCTCTAACGAGCAGGGCCCTCTTATCCCTCCTGCTTTGAATTGTATTGCAACTGTACTGTCTTCCCTGATGTTGTAAAGCGATGTGCAAACTGTTGGCGCTATTTAAATCCTGTATAATAATAATAATAACCCAAAGTGCTACAGCGCTTTTTTTAAGGAAACCTTTTCTGAGAAAATATGAATGATGCCACTGCGGACCTCTCCTTCTGAAAATGCTATTGGCTTGAATGTGAAATCATCCTATGGGCTCCAGTAATTTTGAGACACTGACATTAACCAGCCGCATGTACATTTACGTCGGCAGAATGGCACCGACAGGCACATCAACGTATATATACGTTGGTGCCTTGGGGGGGATCGGGGGTCCGATCGGACCCCCCCCGTACATGCGGCGGTCCGCGCGGCTGCAGGAGCGATCCGACAAGAGGGGGCGGCTATCCGTTTTCACCCGCCCCCTCCGGATCGCTCCCAGCCAATGCGCGCGCCCGCCCGCCCTGTCACTTCCTCCTCCTGTGTAAACACAGGAAGAAGGAAGCTATCTGATCTCTCCCTCGGCGTTTGTTTCAAGCGCCGCTGAGGAGAGATCACAACACAACAAGTAAGTCTGCACCAACAGCACACTTACACACACACAAAAACACATTTAACCCCCGCGATCGCCCCCCCCCCCTCCCCCTGTCACAGTGTCACTGAATGCAGTAATCATACATGTATGATTACTGTATTTAGTGTCAGTGTGACAGTCAGTTAGTGTTAGTGTCAGGCTAGCCCCCCCACCCCCCCCCCAATAAAGTTTTAACCCCTTGATCACTGCCCTAGTTAACCCTTTCACTCCCTATTGCCAGCATCACTAAGCGATCATTTTTCTGAACGCTGTATTAGTGTCGCTGTTCCCGCTAGGTAGCTATTTTTTTTTTAATGCGATTTTTTTTTTTTACTAAAATTTTGGCCTAAATGTTTGACTAAAATTTAGTTTATTGTTTTTTTATTATAACAAAAAGTAAACAATATTGTTTTTTTTTCAAAAATGTCACTCTATTTTTGTATATAGCGCAAAAAATAAAAATCGCAGAGGCGATCAAATACCACCAAAAGAAAGCTCTATTTGTGGGGAAAAAAGGACGCAAATTTTGTTTGGGAGCCACGTCGCACGACCGCGCAATTGTCTGTTAAAGCGACGCAGTGCCAAATTGCAACAACCCCTTGGGTCATTTGCCAGCGTATTGGTCCGGGTCTTAAGTGGTTAAACAAGCAAGAAAATTGAGAATTCTGACATCATTCTTTCTAATCCACAAGCTTGTTCATGATCAGTGACTCGGAAAGTATTGGTGTCTCAGACAGCCAGACAAATTAAATTCTTGGACAGAGGTCAGCAATGGCAGAGGTTTCCTTTATAAAGCCCTCAGTAAATCCGATGTGGACCTTTAGGCCTTGACCACAGATGTGTCTACATACTTCTGATGGCATTCCTCATTGTTCTAGTCTATTGGTATGTATTTAGACGTGGAATACAGGTCAATGGGTCTACAAAGACAGAGTGCAGGACTGACAGTGCAGGCAATGTTTGGGATAGCTTAATGCAAAAAAAATGCTATACATTGAGCAATGATGTTCAAAATAGCCTTTTTTAGTGCTGGCATATACTAAACCAATTCACATCCATACTTTCTCTCACACCCCAACTCACTGGGCAGTACACTTAAAACACCTCGTGAACCAGGTCTTTCAGAGCTATCCTATGCAAATAGCACTAGGTTTTCTCAAAGCTGGCCCTCCAAGATCAATACTGTATGTGTGAACATATCACATATGAACAATTCCTTAATTTATTATATTCTCTGAGCAGTTGACAATATTATGTGTGCAAGATTAAAAGCTACATTTACTTTTATGTGATTTTGAGCAGCATGATGACTAATGTAAACACAGGTGCGGGACTCGCTCTGGTGTGCCACTATTCTGTGTAAAATAAATATACAGCTTTCCATCTGAGTCAATTTAGCAATGCTTGCCATCACTCCTGATTTTTCACAAGTCATGCCATTGATATAGCACATGCCATTTGCTCTCTGGCATCCTGGAAAAACACTGAAATGGGTTTGACATTTAGAAAAAAAAACATTTTGCAGTGTCAGTGCTTACTGGTCCCAAAAGACTACTGTGAAACAAGTTAATATATTGCTAATTATAGGTTATTATCTCAAAAAATAACAACTTTCTATTAATACTTTTAATACACATTTAATCTGATATTTCTTTCAAAACAACTCTGCACCCGCCTGGAGCATTTCACGTGACCCCAATGTCAATGGCTTCTCATGACTCCAACAACCAGGCACATTTAGGAGGTAAAAACTCCAATGCCAGGCTTTTCTAAGTGTGTGTACATAGATGAGCAGATGTCTTGGTGGGAATGACAGGCAAGAAAACATCTCCCAATCCCTGATCATATTTGCCCCCCTCCATTGTACTCCATTGATGAGAAGCAGCACACCTGCAGCTTACAGAGGGCAGAGACGAGTTGGCTTAGTCTCTCCAACATTTTCTAACAAATATTCATAAAAATATGATCACTTTCTGTGCTGGAAGCTGTCAATTTAAACAACAAATGTGTACCCAGGGATGGACTGACTCTTAACCAAATGTTATAATGGGTGTTGGAAAGAGGGCAGAATTGGATTGTTCATGGACAACCATAAAGTACCTATAGAATTGAGATTACTTTTTTTTCCCTTTTGTCTGTGGGTGTCTTTGTAGCTGGCCAGCTGCCCATCGCAGTCGTTTGGCAGGTGGGAAACTGATCACAATTGTTTCCGTCCTGATAAGCAAACTCCTGCTCTTCTCTCTGCCCCCTCCCATGTTCATAGAAATACATTTTATCATAGTTGTGTCAACTGTCTGTCCCTCTACAAAGACCACTCCATACTAGGGACAATGTGAGGTCATGAAGTAACAACTATCGTACTTCAGAGGACCTCTAACTTTCCCACTAAAGAGTAAGATATTTGCAAAATAATTAGGCTGCAGCAAACAGGAGTCAACATATATTATTTTCTGATTGTTTTTATTGAAAGTGGGATTAGATCTATATTCTAGACCGACTCCTGATCAGTGCTCTCTGGCAATGGCGGAGAGAGCTGATTGGAGTGTTCTGGCACAGCCATCCCTCTGTCAGTACACAACAGCTCATCAGGGAAAATCACTATACTAACTTTACATATTTAGTACAGAGGCGCCATGCTGACAGTTTTTTTTGTCCATTCAACCCACCAGGTTGAATGAAAGAACACCTCATAGGGCCAGATTCAGGTAGATGAGAGCATCTTTGCTCTGGAGTAACGCTTCTCATTTACGTTACTCTGCCAAAATTTTAGGAGCAAGTGCTGTTATTCATGAAGCACTTGCTCCTAAAGTTGCGGCAGCGCATCGCAAATGAGACGGCGGAATTCAAATTGGGCGGGTACGGGGCGTGTAATATTTAAACTATGCGCAATCCCGTGGCGAACGTACTGCGCATGCGTCGAGTGTCAATGCATCCCAGTGCGCATGCTCCAAATTCTGTCAGTGAACGTCAACGATGTCACATCCCCATTCATGAACGTTTTACGCAAGCGACGCGATTATTTTTTTTCCCGACGCGATGACGACGCCTATACTTAACATAGGATACTCCACTAGGGGGCTGCTTTATCTTTACTTCGCATATCGCTTCCGGAAACGTCGTAAAGTCACTGCGTCGTGCCCGAAAAAGATCGTGAATTTCCGACTCCCACTGATTAACATGATTTTTCAGCGTTAATCAGCGGGAACGCCCCCGGCGCCATTTTTAAGTTGAAGTAACGATGCCATGGCGAAATTCAATTGCGCCGATCACATCGGAACTCCAACCCAGCGTTTCTTGTTTTCTGGTTACAGAAAACAAAAACGCCGGCTTAAAGTGACAGTTAGGCTGGCGGATCAATGGATACTCCAGCCTAACTCTACCTGAATCTGGCCCATAGTGTGTACCAGGCTTTAGTTGTATGTCTTGGCTCAGCTAGAGGGGAAGGCTGACAATTGCTGACATTGCTGCCAACGATGGAGAAAAGATAGAATATCGGGGAGATACAATAACACACTATTATATCTTTGTATTCTTTTGTGTCTTCCTGGCAGCATACTGGCTCTGATTTTAGACACGGTGCTAAGAATAGAGAGCAACTGAAAATGCTCTGATTCCTACTACAGCCGATCCCCTACATACAAACATCCGACTTACAAACAACTCCTACTTACAAACAGAGGGAGACAGGGCGTCAGGAAGTGAGAGGAAATCTAACCCTAGGAGGGCAAATTCTCTCCTGTAAGAGTTAATATGGGAAAAAGGTGTCTCCACTGATGCTTTATCACTAATCCTTGTTTTCCTATTATCCCCAAATTTTCAAAATCCAATTGTCATTGGGACAGAAAGTGAGGTAAAATCTTCTGAACAGGGAACAGACAGCAAAGCAAATGTTACAGGGGTTATATCCCTTCCCTATGCTATCCAAAAAGATTTAAAATAGATTTTTTGATTGGAGCTACACTTAAAAAATTGACCTGTTCTAACCTACAAACAGATTCAACTTAAGAACAAGCCTACAGTCCCTTTCTTGTTTGTAACCTGGGGACCGCCTGTATATTAAATTGTAATATAATTATACTGTATTCCCTTATGCACTGCGTAAACTGTCAGCGCAATATAAATCCTGTATATTAATAGTATTATTAATCATAATTTGCATTACTCTTTTTTACACAGTATGGGCACTTATTTTTAATGTTTTGAATAGCTATGGCTGTATATATATCTTGCAATCCTTAAGGCTTCATTCACACCAGGCGGATCCGTCGCAGCAGAGTCCGCCAGCTCAGTGGGAGATTTCTCCATTGATCTCCGATGAGCCGGTGAATGACAGGTCCATCTCTGCTCACTGAGCGGCACTATGGAGAGATCGGACGAAAACGGACAGCATCAGTACTCACCCAATCCGATCCGCCATTGGACTGATTTCAGGAGACATGTCTCGCTGACATGCGACACTCCATAGAGAGGCATGGAGCGGCTGTTCACGTTCTGCTGAAAAAACTGACAGGCGGACCTGAACGGTCCGATAGTGTAAAAGGGGCCTAAGAGTGACAAAGAAAAGAGTCTATCAGTCTGCCACTTCTCCTTTTACTGTCCACAGGGGAGGTATAAGACCTGTAAGTATTACCTTATTGCAGCTGAGAAAAATTAAAGGGTCACTAAAGGAAAAAAAACATTTTTGCTGAAATGACTGTTTACAGGGTATAGAGACATAAAAGTTAACTGATTCCTTTTCAAAATGATTAAACATAGATAAAAATCAATCATATGATGTGCCTGCAGGTTAGTTTCACTTTTGGACTGGCTTCATGTTTCTGCAAAGTAGAAATAGACACACAGAACAAAAACAAACAAATCCAGGGCAGTGTTTTGTTTTTAAAATTAATCTGATTGGTTCTGGGAAGTTTTAGACACACAATAATGACAGCTTAAACCATCATGAGAAAGCTCCCAGTATGGTGGTTATAAGGAAACAGACACGCAGGAAGTGTGGAGAACAGAGCAGGATTACAGCAACTTCAAACCAAAAAACGAACAATAAGGACATGAAACCAGTACTGCAGTAAGGAAAAGGAAGCTATTTAGCTAAAAAAAAAAATCCTTTAGTGATCCTTTAAGTCTCCAGCCCTGCCAAACAGAGCTGTACTGTGTAAATCCCAGGACTGGATGTAAAGTTTCAGATCCTTTGGCAGTAAAGATAGCTCCCTTGTATTGTATGTATGTTTAGCTGCTTGTCTGGAGATCAGGTTTAATAAAACAGAATATAGATACATATTCTATTTTTGGATAACTGGGAAATCAGGTACATGTAGGAACATCCTGTACCTTTTACCACATCTTTATCTGAAGTATCTTTAATTACGTTAAGGTACTGAGATACTTGAAAAAATAAATAATTCATATGTCTGTGAATGCTTTTCAATGCTTTTCATACATCTCCAGTTCCTACTCGATCATTTAAAAATGTCTCACGTTTTCGCAAAACTTTGGGGGTTATTTATGAAAGACAAATCCACTTTGCACTGCAAGTACACTTGAAAGTGCAATCACTGTAGATGGCTGTAGATCTGAGGGGAAGCTCTGAAATGAGGGGAAGCTCTGCTGATTTTATCATCCAATCATGTGCAAGCTAAAATGCTGTTTTTTATTTTCCTTGCATGTCCCACTCAGATCTACAGTGACTGCACTTCCAAGTGCACTTGCAGTGTACTTGTAGTGCAAAGTGGATTTGCCTTTCGTAGTCAGTTATTCCTTTAAATGATGTGGTGACAGAACTCTTGGTCCTACTTTTATTTGTGCTAAAGAAATTCAAGTAATTGAAGGATAAAACAAAATGAGGTTTGGAACGTCAGACTAAAATGCTTCAATTTTAGGTTTAAATGGAGACTAAAGTACAGAGTACACTGCGGGAGTGACAACGACACATTTTTACAGGGATGCAAGCAACATACTAAGAAATGTCACATTAAAAAAGAAAAATGAATTTCATAATCCTAACTTGGTATTCCAAGAAAGAAAATAGCTATCTATCTACATATAGAATCAAAACTCACTTAATGACTGTCTGTTGTCTTACAAAGGAAAATGCCAATTTGCCTTGGAGACACACACTCCTAACCAGAAACAAATGTATTCAATTATCTGTACAGACTTTGCTCCTGCCAGGAAGCATACTGCCTTTCTTGATTCATATTATTAAACTTGTTTGACATGCAGCAAGCAAACACATTTATAATGGTAGCCCGATAGAAAGAAGACTACCGAGACAAAAGGAAACTCGCGGATGCGGTTAAGTCAGTTCAGAACGTAGACGAAAGCCAGATTTTTTTTCTTTACATATTTTAGTATGCCTTTTTTCTCTTGTGCTATTTTTTCTTAGCTTAGCTGACATTCAAAATTTTACAGAACAAATTTAGATATGAGTCTTTCAAGAACCTCTCATTTAAAATGATGAAACTGTGAATACTATCCAGGTAACACAGCTACTGTCCATTCGGTTTATAATGAGTTTTATGGAATCAATTGCATTGCTTCAGGTTCTTTAGTCTCATTAGCCTTTTACACTTTTGGGACTGATGCATACTGTCACAGGACCCTGTTCGGTGAAGCCTCTTCCTCTCTCAAGTACCAATGTGAATGGGTGAGACTGGACAGAGGACTCAGAGGAAGTGACCATACCTGGGAGATACTGGAGGCTGACCTCCTTCAGAAAATGCAACTTGCCTCACCCATTGGCTTTAATATCCTCAAAGAAAGGGAGGGGCAAAGGAATTTGCTCCGCCCACCAATGGGCCGGGGCAGACTAGAAAGATATAATTGGCAGTTTAAAAGTTAGACTAAATATTATCGGCTAAAAGGCATGTCAAAATGTTAGATGTGGCACGAGCTAGCCATTATAAATAAAATAAAAAATGCATAGGAGCAGCAGCCAACGGTGGATCAGCAAGGAAGAAGGAGCATCCCACCCTCCCTCCCATTGTAGGGGCCCTTGTTATGTGGTTTAGTCCCTTTCTCAAAAAAAGGGACAGTTATACAGATATTGAACGTGTTGTTGTATTAACTCGAGCTGTTATGGCTGAGTTAAAGTGATATGTTTTGGATTTAGAATTGTTTATTACAGTTGGTAAATAAATAAAATACCAATAATAAAGGGTCACGGCCATTTCAAATCCATTTATAAAGTGTTGTCATTTATTTGATTATTTATTATAATTGTTATATTGGGGTCGTATGCAGAACAATCCATACGACCCCAATATAATAGTTGCCTCACCAACTGGCTTTACTGCCCCATGTAACAGTTTTGAAAGCCTGTATGGCCAATCCCCAAGTTCCAGTAGTGTCACATGGGAGAAAGGGTTGTGAAAAACATGGTATCCCATAACTTAAAGTACCATGTTACCAGGTAGATTAACTTTACTACAAATGTAGCGTGGATCAAAGTATAAGCAGCTGTAGAGACCATCATCTTTGCATGGGTAAAGCACATTGATCCTTCTAAGCACATAGGCAGTTGCTTCTTCCTTTCCTTTAATACCTGACACTAAAACATCTAAAATCAATTGGGTTGATTTACTATAACTGAAGAGAGCAAAATCCACTGCAGCTCTGCATAGAAACCAATCAGCTTCCAGTTTTTTTTTTTGTCAAAGCTTAAAAGGAGAAGTACAGCCAAAGCTTGTTTGGCTGTTCTTCTCCTATGGATCACAGGAGTGCAGTTCGTTTTGCACACCTGTGACCTGTTTCATACAAAAACTATGGTGAACAGTGACACTAGACTGATGTAAATAGGTAAAAAATGTATAATTAACAACTGGAATAAACAATTAAAAATCTAATATACTTGTATCCATAATTCATTCTTCTAACTTGTTTCTTTATTGATAGGTCTGCAGCCTATCGTATTCTCTTCTTAGCCCTTCTTTCCTTAATAGGACTGATACATGTATGAGCCAATTATGGTCTGAAGAAGAAGCAGTTGCTTCAAAATGCATTGCCACCCCCTTTACGTCAGTACACAAATTATCTTGTTCCTGTGACGTCACGTCCGGCCTAGCGCCATCTTGGCATTCATGCTGGTCACAGCTGTAATCGGCTGGTTCCTGGTTCCATCACAAACATATCTGTGCTTGAGGCTGCCGCGGCTTTTAGGACGATTTGGAGAGACTCCAGGACTGGCGATTACTATTATAGATTCTTGTATGATTCATTTATCTTGTGAGTTGCCATTTTGCTTTTTTTTATTAAACCCACAATTTTAATGCTGCACATAGTCTGGCGCCCCTCTGTTCCTAAAGAAGTGTAGTGTAACTCTTTCTCCCCTCTTTTAGAACTTGAAATGTCTCTCAATGCATGTACCTCATTGTTGTGACCATTATTATAGCTTATACAGAGTCATGGCCAGCAAAACTCTTATTGCACTATGGAAAATAACTATAGACAACAAATCTGGAATAAATCTGGAGTTCCTGCGAACTATGTCTGTTTTCTGACTACCATAGTTACAAGGTTTCTATAACAAACAACTGTGGATGATTTTCCCTGATCAATATAACAAAATATTCCTGTAATTGAAGCAGAAATGTAATTAAAGGATGTTTTTGCCCTTCGTACCACAAACAAACACAAAGCTATACAGCCCCTGTATATCAGATTATACAGCTTTTTTAACATATTTTTTTTTACAAATTCTGATCTTAAATTGAGATTTGCTATAATAAAAACAACACGGAATCTGACTACCGCCATAGCCTTCCACGCTACCATCTAACTGATTCCTAAACATTGTGAACAAAAAGATAACATCTCTCTCTGTTTCCAGAAACATCATACTTTAAAGTAAACCTTTATGTTCTCTCCAAGCAAAGTAACATTACAGTTGTATAACAGCCCCCCCCCCCCCCCAAGGTGCAATAATGTATATTTGTAATGCTGCCTGTCTTCCCAATAAGATTTCTGAGCAACCAGAAAATAAATATGTATGCCAACTCCCCATCCTACAATTCAGTGCCAGGTTCCTGAATGACTTACAGAAAGTCGATATTAGCATAGGAACTCTGTACTGTTAAACTAAAACATACATAGGGGTCAGTTGTGTTTTTTAATCTCAAGCCTTGTACACACGCTAAGGTTTTCTCTGCAAAAACCCATGAAGAAAACTGCTGGCAGAGCTTTCTTGCCAAGTAAACTGAGCTTGTGTACGAGGCTTTCAGGTTTCTCATCTTGAAATCTGCCCAGAATCTCAACGATAAAAATAGAGATCCTGCTCTCTATTTTCTCGTCAAGATTCTTGTCGGCCTGTTTCCAACGAAAAACCAGAGCGTCTGTATACTTACCTGTCTCTGTGGAAACCCGCGCATGCTCAAAATTACTTTGACGCATGCGTGGTAGCTTCCACAGCATAGGTAGGGTGAAGCAAAATGGCGGCGACTGCATCAAATGTGACGAGCGCATGCTCGTCATACGCAATGACGTCACCGTGTTCTTGCTTTTCAAAATAAGTGTGTGTACACTCGGGGGGCAGGAGATTTTGCCAAGAATCTCGTCAGGAAAAACAACATTTTTTTCCTGACGAGATTCTTGCCCGTGTGTACGAGGCTTCACATGTGTTTGTGGAAAATTCCTGCAAATTTGAAACACGAGTCAGGTGTTTTGTATTGGATTTCATAAAGAAAAATGCTCTTTGAAAATGATGAATGATGCTAGTAGATATTATGGAAACAATGCTTCCAGGTATAGAGAGTGTGTATATGCATTGTGCATGATTATTCGATCATCATTTATGAAAAACCAATACTAAAGTCTTGAACTGCTAAAATGTTCTTAATATAAAAAGCACACAACTTTTTAAGACCATTGTATGGGCACCCCAGGCAACCACTTAGACCCCTTTCACACTGAGGAGTTTTTCAGGTGGTACAGCGCTAAAAATAGCGCTGCTATACCGCCTGAAAAACTCCTGCACAGCAACCTCAATGTGAAGGCCGGAGAGCATTCACACTGAGGCAATGCGCTGGCAGGAGAGAAAAAAAATTCCTGCAAGCAGCATCTTTGGAGCGGTGAGAGGAGCGGTTTGTATACCGGTCCTTCCCATTTAAAACAATGGGAAACCGCGGTAATACCGCCTGCAATGCGCCTCTGCAGAGGCGCATTGCGGGCGGTATTAACTCTTAATGGGCTGCTAGTGGGGGGTTAATACCGCAGCGGCCGAATCCTGCGGCAAAGCCGATGGTATTTTTATTGGCGTTATTCCTGCCACCACGCCTCCCGCCCCAGTGTGAAAGGGGCCTTATTCTTCCCTTATTGTGATACACCACTGTAGCTTGTAGTCCAGGGAGAAATAAAAATAATGTGGCTGGAGTTGGGCTTTAGGAGGAGGTATCTAGCTTTATCTGCAAAAAGGGAAACAAATGTCTGTTTCTATGATCAATAACGGAAAAAGCATAAAAAATGCACTGCCATATAAAACTAGTTTGAAGACACCTAGCTCTATCTACAGCAGACCTCAGAAGGGTAGAAAAAGTACAACTTGATTTTTTTATTTTGATGCCCGCCATTTGATCTCAATTCTTGCATACTAAAGAACGTGTGTTACCTTCAAAGCAGAGCTGGCATTGAATGTCAGGGAAAGGCAGACATCTGATAAGTAGCAGTGAGGAGAAAAAAATCGACGGCTTGTAAAACACATTCTTGCAAGACAAGGCATCATAGTTGGCCTTAGCTATCTGCAACCTTTACGACCTTCCACTGCACCATCCTGTGGTGGGAACCCACAGCTGGTTTCTCACCTCATTATATCATATACAGGAGATGTATTTCTAGTAAGGTTTTATGGTTTTTGATTGGGCACCTGCTACCTCACCCCCTTCCTTTCCTCATCCTCTCTGTTTTCTAAAGAACATGCTACTAGTTTCAGCCTACTGCCATCAGAACTCGAGAAGTTTTCATAGTTCAGTACACACCTGACTTGCTAAACTGTGAAGTGACTTTGAATCTCCAATCAGAATACAAAGTTCTGTTATTTCATATTCCCTTTGCACAATTCAAAGTTTGAAATAAATACAGGTTCACTATACTTCACTGCACAAATCAGGCATAAAGTGTTTTTTTTTTTTTTTTTTAAGAATACCTAACCCCGTGGAAATGGAGAAAGCATAAACAGGAGGTTCTCTATACCACTCAAATAGGATAGTGTCATGATAACAGTATTTGGAAACAAGGGCGCTGTAAAACATATGCAGGGTTAACTTTCTCAACAATCCTGGTTTTAGAGGAGCGAGAGTATGAACAGATGTAACCCATGGCATCTAGATTTTATTAAAAAGCTGAGGTCTTTTCCTGAGTTCATAGGCAAGTTTATACAGGGGCAAAGTGAAATTAGTTTCTTCCAAGTATCAATGGGTAGGAACGAGGGGTCATTACACGTTAACATAAATAATTTTCTAACATAAAAATAAAATGTACGCAAGAACACTTTTACCCAGTAAGTAGTTTTTAGGGGGAGAAGATATTGGGGAGTCCCAAGGCTGACAAGGAGACCTTTGACTAAATGTCTTGGACATATAGTGACAAGTCCAGAGACAAAATCTGTAGTTTCTCCACATCCAAACAAGCTGAATAGCAGTGTAATGCCACATACACCTGATTGGAAATTCCGACCGTGTGTATGCTCCGACTTTTGCTGTCGTATTTCCGCCAACAAAAGATTGAGAGCTGGTTCTCTATTGTTCAGACGAAAAAAGTTTCTATCCGAAAATCAGCTCATCTGGATGCAATTTTGACGCACAAAAAAACATGCATGCTCAGAATCAAGCAGAAGAGCCAAACTTCATTGATCTTATTTATTTATTTATTAAAATGCTTATTGGGTGCGCAGTCATTACCCGAAGGCCTCGATGCGCTAATAGAACCAACCTATACATGTACAAAACAAATCTCTCATTACTGTACGATAACAATATAAAACCACATAATAACATTTAAAAGGACTAAAATAATGCTAATATCTTACCCTAATTAGGGCCATACACTTGAGAAAATAAAAAAGTTTTTAAAAACGTCCTGAATTTTAATAAATCCTTCTCACGTCTCATGTATAGAAGTCGAGAATTCCAGAATATTGAACCTTGTGCATCCAGCGTCCTTCCTCCACATTTAGTTCTTCTAGATTTAGGGACAGTCAAATTAGCCTGATCAGCAGATCTCAATGATCTGCTGGGAACGTAACAGGTAAATTTTTCTTGCAGATACCCTGGGCCTATCTTATGGATAGCTTTGTGGACAATGCAACCCACTTTGAACAAAACCCGTTCAGCAACCGGTAGCCAATGCAAGGCTTTCAGAGATGGTGTAATATCGCCCGGACAACCCACACCGGTTATCAACCTAGCTGTGGCATTTTGGATCAGCTGAAGCTTACGCAGAAGGGTTTTTGGACACCCCATGTATAACGCATTACAGTAGTCCAGCCGACTACTAATAAAAGCATTGATCATGTTTACTTTGTCCACCTCGTCAATGAAATGCAATTGGCTTGGCTTGTCGTACGTCTTGTACGCCACCACGCTGTTAACGGTCGGAATTTCCGACAAGATTTGTGTGACCGTGTATATGCAACACAAGTCCAACATTCCGTCAGAAAAAAATCCACGTTTTTCTTGTCGGAATTTCCGATTGTGTGTACGTGGCATAAGTCAATTTTATGGAGGCTAGAGGCGGTATAGTGGACATGGTAAAACAGCTTCAACTGTATTACCCTGTCCCTGGAGGAATTTTGCAGAACCCCTATATTTGTTTTCAATTTTCAACCAATCTTGTCTGTAAGTTGAAGAAGCAAACTGGCACAAGTGCTGGCTCAATACTACGTTTTGCAAATTGTTTTCCTCCTCTCTAGTCTTATATCTAGTCCAAAATGGAAACCCTTTGTTAGGGTCTAGTGGTAAAAGAAAAAGGAAAGACGCGTTTTTGGCCAGTGTACCTTATCAGTGTATGTATGCTTTCACTTTTCGAACCTAACAAGAAATTAGCACCTGAAATCAATAGTTTGATCTGAGCCCCATATTCATGTTCCTACAGTCCCAAATGTCCCATAGAAAGTAAAATGTAAATGAAATGGAATTTTCATTTACTCAAGTAGATTTTCAACAGATTTCAGGCCTAATGTTTGCTTTGAAATCTGTTATTGCCATGGTTACCGACAGTTTACTTGGTTCCTCGCTAGACCTTCTGTGGCCTATGAAGCTTGATTAGACTCGAGTGGTGCATATGATTACTGCTCGCAGCCTGTCTCCTACTGAAATCATTAATTAGTGGTAACAATGTACAGATGGGGGAATGTCATTCAGTGAAGGCATTTTGGACTGGGCCTAAAGACTTAACTTTTACCACAGATATGTGTTGTCAATGTGCTCCAGAGCAGCAAAAGGGATTTGTTTCACTGTCCGATGCTAATTATCATTGCATTCTGCAGCTTCTGACAAAATCAATAAACCCAAACTACATCACCATCAAAACAGAGCCGGCCTCAAGGCCTGGAACACATTGCTGTTTTTATTTCCAGTCATGTTTACACTGTATGCCATCTTGTGACTTCCTGTTGATAAACTTGTGGGACATTCTAAAGTGGAAATAATGGGCCTGAGCCGTAATGTGGATATGTTGAAAATGGGAAATAAAAGACTATTTGAAAAGATTAACTGTGAGCCGTGGGGCTAAGTAAAAAGAACAGTTATTCAGTATGCAACATAATCAAGACACTTTACATTATAATGTAATCCTGAACTGAAAGCTTTTCACCCTGATTTTTACAGACAATTACCTCTAATTTTATATTTTAAGCCAGCTCATTTTGGTAAATCATGTAAAATGCTTCTTATGTATCCTAATCTACAAAATAAAACTTTAAATTGACCACCGCAACATACTGTACATCTTAATAAAGAAGGTTGATTTTTACATCTTTATTAATAACAGATGTATAATCGTAATTCAGTAACATTATTGTTTCGAAGAAAATAAGATGAAAAAAAGTATAGACGGAATATACCCTAGAATCAAAATACTACATCATGTATGGCCAATAATGCTCAGATGTGGAGCTGCAAATCCTGGGGAGCGATCTGTTGGGGAATGCTGGACCTAGTCTGTCAGTCAAAGAAGTGGGGGTGTGGCGACACAATTTTTTTTATTGTGTCATAATTTACCCCTGCAAGAAAGCAGAAAGGATTTAACATTGCTGGATTCACCTTTCTTTGCAAGACTGGGGACAGATGGCTTTTGATGCTTAACTACTTGAGATCCGCGCTACAGCCGAATGACGGCTCTAGCGCGAATCTAATTTGTCAACAAGCCGTCAATTGACGGCTTGTCACTAGCTGTTTCCCGGCGCGCGCTCCAGAGCGCGCTGCGGGGAAACACTGTGTTGGCCGTGTCCCTTGGACACAGCCAATCACAGATCGCCGCGAACGGCCAATCAGAGTGGCCGTTTGCGATGTGATCTGTGCGGCCAATGAGAGATGATCTCATAGATCATCTCTCATTGCCGTTTTACATAGAGACAGCGTTCTGTCTCTGGAGAGCAGGAGACGGATCTGTGTCTCTTGTACATAGAGACACAGATCGGTCACCTCCCCAGTCACCCCCCCTCCACCTACAGTTAGAACACTATGCAGGGAATACATTTAACCCCTTCCTCACCCCCTAGTGTTAACCCCTTCAATGCCAGTCACATTTATACTGTAATTAGTGCATATTTATAGCACCAATCGCAGTATAAATGTGAATGACGCCAAAAATGTGTCAAAAGTGTCCGATGTGTCCGCCATAACGTCGCAGTCACAATAAAAATCGCAGATCGCCGCCATTTCTAGTAAAAATAAAATAATAAAAAATAATAATTCTGTCCCCTATTTTGTAGGCACTATAAATTTTGCGCAAACCAGACGCTTATTGCGATTTTTTTTTTTTTTTTTACCAAAAATATGTAGAAGAATACGCATCGCCCTAAACTGAGAAAAAAAAAGTTTTTTTTTTTTTAATTGGGATATTTATTATAGCAACAAGTAAAAAATATTGTATTTTTTTCAAAATTGTCGCTCTTTTTTGTTTATAGCGCAAAAAATAAAAACCGCAGAGGTGATCAAATACCACCAAAAGAAAGCTCTACTTGTGGGGAAAAAAGGACGTCAATTTTGTTTGGGAGCCACGTCGCACGACCGCGCAATTGTCAGTTAAAGCGACGCAGTGCCGGAAGCTGAAATATCACCTGGGCAGGAGGGGGGTATAAGTGCCCAGTAAGCAAGTGGTTAAAGGGGTGTTCCAGCCGCAATTTTTTTTTTTTAAAGTCAGCAGCTACTAACAGTGTAGCTGCTGACTTTAAATAAGGACACTTACCTTGTCCTACTTGCCCCCCCCGATTCCGGTCCCACGATCGATCCAGGTCACGCGCCGCCATTCACACTATGGGAAACAGGCAGTGAAGCCGTACGGCTTCACTGCCCATTTCCTACTGCGCCTGCGTGAGTCTCACGCTGACTTGTGAATGGGCGGCTGCTCTCTGAGAACACACACAGTTCCCAGAAAGCAGCGTGCCCCATTCACAAGCAGAAGAAGCAGAAGAAAAGACACCGCGGTGTGGAAGAGGCAGATTACGGACTTCCGCATAGCAACAGGTATTTCGGGTGAGTATTTTTTTTTTTCACGTTTTATTTTTTATTTTTTAAGCTAGATGGGCAAATGTGGTTTTCCTGGGTGGAACTCCACTTTAACTGCACCAGGTAAACTGATACATTTTGTTTTTATTTATTTGTCAGGTTTACAACCCCTTTAATGCTCTTTCTGCATTAAGGTAAAAAACCTTTATGTATCTGTGACTCCCACCCCCCCCCCCACCTACACTTACCTGACCCCAATATCAATCAAGCACTGTCCTGGCAGACCTACTCTCCTCTCTTCCTGCTTTATTGAGCTTTACTGATTGCTTCCCGATGATGTCAGTCAAATCCTGTGAGGAGAGTGCAGGGGGCAGGGCCGAGCCCCAGTGTGTGTGTGTGTCTATGCATGTACACAGCCCGGCTCGGCAGCTATTCAGCATGAGTGCCCCCATAGCAAACATCTTGTTATGAGGGGAACTCAGAGAAGAGGAGGGGCAATATCGCCAGCAAGAGACCCCAGAAGGGGAGGATCGGTACTGTTCTGAGCCAATACAATTACACAGAGCAGGTTAGTATATTTAATTTAAAAAAAAATGTTTCCAATCACTTTAACCCCATTCTGCTGCCATCTCCCGGCCCTTTAAGTGAATCTTAGTGCCAGAAAGGCGGATGAAGGCATTCCGATCATGTGAACGCTGTGATAGGTCACAGCGCTCACATGATCAGAAAGCTACTAATCACAAGTATGCATTGGGAGCTTTTTGGTACCTGTTTGTTACTGTGCTTGGAGCATGCAGGAAGTGAAGATTGTACACTCAGCACTTTAAAGTATTTACCTAGGGATGCATACATGTGGCAGCTCGGTGTCATAGCCCACCCACTGTGAAGCCGTATATATGTGCCAGGTCGGCAGGAAGTGGTTAAAAAAGACCTTTACACCCATAGCTCTGAATGCTGATATGACATCATCCTATGGTGATACAAACCATTATATATTTTTCTATCAATTACCTGTTCCAGATTCCACTTCCTGATTCTACTTAGGCACTGGTGATGTAGCCAAGGCTTACAGATACCTCCTGGGAAGGCTACGTCACCGGTGTCTTCCAGAGAGATTGTCACATTGTCTGTTTAAAAAAAATACTTTCCCATTAGATCTCGTGATATCTCAGGGCAAAGCTTTTTTTCTCAGCAGGGTAATGTGGTACAGTGCATGTGTGACATAAGGCGCAAGATGCATTCAACATACTGCTCCTTCATTCTCCTCTGTGAATGCGCCAAACTGGCGGCGTGGGTTTCCGACCAGTGGGAGACATCAAGCATTAAGACTGTTAAAACAGTGCGAGTGAGGCCTCGTACACACAATCAAATCTATCAGCAGACAGATTCGATCGTGTGTACGGGCGGACAGATAGATTTGGCCAGCTGACAGATTTTAAAGAATGCTTTAAAATCTGTCTGCTGGGAAACCGTCCGTCTGATATGTCTGCTGGTTAGTACGCTTACCAGCAGACATATCTGCTCGCACATGCGTCGAATTGATTTGATGCATGCGCGGAAGTGTTTTACTTCCTGGTGCGGTGACGTGGCGGCATCAACGTCATCGCCATGGCACCGCGCTGTCTGCCGGCAGGGATTTTGGTTTGATCGTGTGTACAGCGATCAAACCAAAACAGCCCAGCAGACATATCTGTTCAAATTGGTCTGTCAGACCGATTTGAACAGATGTATTTGGTCGTGTGTACGTGGCCTAAGATGTAGGTATACACTGCTATCTTTCTTTTAGTTAGTAGAATATATTTAGGGAGTCAAGTTTATTACGTGGAAGAAGGAGGGAGGTCCGCTGTAAACACAGGTCACTTTTTTTAGCCAATCTGACCTTCGGCATAACTCCCATACATCTGTACAAAATTGTTATGTTCCAAAAGTGCTACAAAATCATCTCAGAAAATGTTCCTCATGTATGCAAAAAAGATATAGAAGCATAAAAAAAAGCATTACTTTTCACTATTCAACTTTTCCTGTAAAAGTACACGCCAGCTTAATAGGCGATAACTATAGTCATTCTACATGAAGAAGAAGTACTTAGAAACTGCACAAGCCAAATAGATCATATCCTGCTGCCTTTCTCCATGCATTTTATAGTAGTCTAGTTAAAGTTATTAAAACAGATGGCACTCAATGTCTCTAGCATCTGTGTGTACTATATGTGTTACTGCTTATTAAATGTGTCCAACTAAATGCAAATCCCCTGACAATGGAACACTAGCCAGTTTAACTGACTCAGTGGTGAAGGTTAACAGTAATTATATGCTGATTTTGCATCTTGTTCCAATTTTTTTTATTGATTAAATCCTTAATTTATTATTACTTTCATTGCTTAAAATGGAACATTTTCATAAAATGGATGAAATATGAAAAAAAAAGATATACTTTGAGGAAAATAAATATAAAAATATCCTAGAGATTTAAGAGAAATGTTAGTTTTTGCTGGTTCCCGTCTCCCTGTTTATCCTCTTCCTGCTCCGATTGGCTCACACACTAAACCTCCATTGTTGGCTTTTCTCACCCATCGGATCCAAGTGCTGCAAAGCTTCATCCCTTTCTATCTAACATACTGCCACTCCTCCAGGTGGGTCTGTGCTATTGCCTACCCTGATAATTTGGCACTGTCATGTTGCCTGCCTACTAAGGCAGGCCATTCTCAATGCAAATTAATTTCCTGCAACCACGGGTTGCAGGAATAAAATTGGCATGATTCCCCCATCAACACAGTCAGTGCCGACAAGGGAATCCTGCCTTCCGAGAGAGGACAGTGAATATTTCTAGTGGCAATAGCAGCCACCAGCGATAATCATAAGAAAATCCGGTAGACTGGTTGTACCCAAGTTGATCGATCAATCGATCAACTTGGTACATTAAACCTGGCCATTAACAGTTCCTGCTGTACCAGCCGAGATTCAAACTGTGTATGGCCGGCCTAAGCATGAGTGAAGTGACTGCGGCAAAATAGATTTTTCTGCAGAATTACAGATTTTGACATCCACAAAATTTCACCAAAGCTGTTTACTCAAAATTTGCCTCACATTTTTATCCTTACTTTACTTTTTTATTGTCTGTTTTTTTTTTAACTTGTGGCACAAGAGCAGGTTTGGGAAAGACAAAATCTCCTATAACCTTTAGAAACCATATAAAAACTTTTTTTGACATAAAAATACTTTATCAATGCCAATGAATTTGCCAAAATGTCTAAACATCACCAAAAGTGGTCTACTTTAAAATGCACTTTCACCCAACTATATTGACAGCACCAAACCGTAATGATACAGTGGAAGTATGGTTGCTCTTCAAGGAAATATCAGGCTTGTGTTGCACGTTGCCTGGAAAACTGGGGTAGATTTACTAAAACTGGAGCACTCAGAATCTGGAGCAGCTGTACATGGTAGCCAATCAGCTTTTAACCTCAGCTTGTTCAAGTAAGCTTTGGCAATAAAACCTGGAAGCCGATTGGTTTCTATGAAGTGCGCCTAAATTTGGACACTCCAGCTTCAGTAAATAAACCCCATATATGTATTGTTTGGGCAGCTCATCCTTCAACTTTTAGGCCTCACTCACACTGGGCTTTTGCTCAGCTCCTCTGAAAGTCTTTTCTATTAGCAGGAGAAAAACGTGTCTATAGTTGCATTTGGCACATGCGTTTAGGCATGTTTAAGCATTCATTGATTCTATTTTAGGCATTCATTGAATATTAATTTATTCTGGCAAATGGAATGAATGACTGCTCAAGCTCTAAACGCATCTAGCAGTTGGGTGCGTTTACACACGATTAGTGTTTTTTCTGATTCAATGCTCCTCTCCTGAACATGCTGCAGATGTATTTTTTTCAGCTTCTAAGCACTTCTCTTCTATTATGCCTGTAAATGACCATGTGTACATGGGCACATAGGGTAATATAGAGCTGCATTTACAGGTTACAAAAAAAAAAAAAACGCCAAATACATGTAAAAGGACATTTAAGCTCAGTGTGCATGAGGTCTTATTGTCATTGCAATATTTTAACAAGGATTCCACTAGATGGCCACTAGAGGGCTGATTGTTATAGCATATATACTATATAAAAAGATATATATATATATATATATATATACACGATGCAGCAACCAAAATCGGAAAATCACAAAAAAGTATGTTCCAGTAAGCAGTATAAGAAACAAGATGAATACCGATGAAAACAGATTAGCTTCCTTAACGTATTATAGATTTCTTTAAATACAATGATGGATTGTAAACTCTTTGAACAACTGCTACAAAGAACTCTTCTATAGCAGTTTTTATTGTGCTTTTACTAGTAAGTAATTGGGTGCTAGGAGAATTTTGGTTTTCCTTTGAAATGTGCACCTCTACACTGACCTTGCTTGTTAAATGGATTGAGTATCTAACCTACATACAGTAATTGTGCTACTCACAGTAAGTGTGGAATAATGTAAAACCCAGATCAGATCAAACATACCAATACAAAGAAAACAGACCTATTTAATGGTGCAACAAGCAACATGTAAACTACAGTATTTCACAGCAACCAATCAACAAGCGAGTTCTAAAATCTCTAAACTGATGAAAGGCGGTTTTATGTTGCTATGTGCTGCTATACTGTGTATATTATTGCTGCATTTTACACTGGCTTATTAAAAAAAATAAACACTCAGCAAACAGCTTAGTGCACATTGGAAACATAAAAATAATTTGTTTTACCTGCCAAATGATTAGTACAGTAAGCTTTGTACTAAATATCACTTTATTTGATAGATGTATACCTCCTGAAACCAAGTCTGGATGGACCGTATGGCAACTTGCGGACTTAACAAGATCCACAGGCAGTGTCAACTCAGCACGAAGACTCATATGTAGACTCAGAAGTAGACTACTACCCATGCTTTTCTGGGTTTTTCTGGGTTTTACTTGTAGGTAAAAATATATTCCAGTCTAAAAAAGTTCTGCACAGAGAAAATTGATAGTAACTTTTGTCAAGGTTGGCTGTGAGGGTCTAACTACAAACCAACATTCAAACAGGTAAAAGGGCTTTAGAGAAACATACTAAAACATACCAAAAAAATGCATGAATAATAAACCACGCTGCTCCAGAAGTAAAAGCTCAACACACTGTTGACAGCTCATCCTACATGTTTTGCTCTCTAGTGTATGTCCCTTTCCTGCCCCTGGTATAAGAAACATTTGCCCTTCTTTTTTAACTGCCTCCTGGATACATGTCATACATCTCAAAAGACTGAAGGACTGCACTAACAAGCTGGCTGTGAATAACAGACTGCACTAAAAATCTGGCTCTCAAATCCAAAGATGGTGGTGCAGAATCTAAATAATGCTGGCAAAACTGCATCTGCAAGGAAGACAATGGTGGACCCCACAGACTTGTAAATATAATTTTGTTATTTTCAAATGTAATATTTATTGCTGTGTCTGATTTGAATTTGTAATCTAGCTGGAATGTCCTCTAACCCAATGAAAAAAAAAATGTATAGTCTTTTTTATTTTGTACTCTTTGATTATTCATGCCTGAATGAGCCTGTACCCTTGACTTCTTACAAACCCAATCATTTTCAGTTAAAAATATTTTTGTAGTATAAAAGATTATAGGTTCTGCCTAGCAATATAATTTCCAAATTAAGCTAAAGACCATGATTTAGCAAAATCGTATGATATATTTGAGAACACACAATGTACATCTGCACGGAAGCAGAACTTTTTCTGTGCTGCAACATAAATCCTACTTTATTCGTTTTAAGTCCCTTTATTTTAATGCAATTCGTTTTTTACATTCCACTTGAATTTATTTTTATTGATCATCTGTCGAAGTCAGCCTTGCGGAAATAGAAGGTAAATTGTAGGTAAGTTATCTAATACATTCTTCATTTTCACCACCCATTGGCAAGCTCCTTCTAATCAAACCTTGTACGCTAAATTACACCGATCAACAAAGGGAAGAAAAAAGTATTTTCACAATTACATCTTTGCCATCTAGAACAGCAGCTAATATCCACTCAGGGTAAATGATCGTTAGGGTGGAAAATTGCAGTTTGGTATTCAGTAGTAAAATATTCATTTTCTCAATAAGAAATAAGAGAAGACAAACCATTCTCCAGAAAGCTAATCACTTCCTAAAATCAAAACACAAAACACTTATTTGTTTTACTGGTTCTAACCTGGCTTAGCCTTAGCCTTGTCTTTGCCTGTGACAGTCACAGACCTGCTTCACATTGGTGATATGGGGCAACATCAAAAACTTGTTTCTAAACAGGAAGTGGATGTGTGTGTAAGATGGGAAGCGGATGATTTTTTCTTAATCTAACCAAAAGTCCTACAAACATGAAGACAGGTTTAGAGAAATTTGTAAGCACTTGAAATGTATTGTGACAGTGGCAGGACCTGGCAAAAGAGTGACACAGGATTGCACTAATGAGTATTGGACCCTGGAGTATTGTGTCTAAGCAAAAGAAACTTGGTATTCTGTATTTTTTTTATCACGTATTAGGGTCTGGAGCTTGAATGTTTCAAAGTGTCTTGGGTGGAACAAAACCTTCTATCCTGTATCCAGGTCTTATTGAAGACTTGCAGGTTGTGTGAATGTGCAGGTGTACATGCTCATTATAAGCAAGGCTTGGGTAAAGCTCAGGAAGGGAGGTGTTCTCTTGTTTGATGACAGATGTGTGTTCCTGTTAGTAGATACAGGTACTCTACTCAAGAGACAGCACTCCATGTTGAAGAGTGTCCATGTTCATTGGGTTGAAAGAGTTGAAATGGCTATGTGAGTTTGGCAAACTAAAAGAGAGTCTGGGACACTTAGGTGTAGCGAGGAGAAATTTTAGACCATACTGTATATTGTCATAAATGGCCATTTGTTGTCTGCATTTGCATGTAATGTCACAATTGCCATTTTGGTGCTCCCATATAAGTAGTGTTGCTTGTTTATTGCCTGAATATTGTCATGTTCATGTATCAGTTATCTGCATATTGCTGCAATTGGCTGTTTTCTGTACATGTATTGTAATGATTGCCTATTAGCTGTCTTGCTACCCATGTGTTGTATACAATTACCTATTTGGGGCCCATGTATTATCAGGATTGCTATTTTATGCCTCTGTCTTATTGTATTATTGTGACCTTGTTGATGTTTAGAGAATCATATTAGTACAATTTAATCCCATGTAGGCCTGTCACTATAAAAAGCTTGCCACTAAAGTCATTGGACCAGATTCACAGAGCCCTTACTCTTGTCTAACTCGCGTTAGACTGGAGTACTTTCAAATTCCGCGCGTTTTTTCACAACTCTGAAACCTCAAACCATGAAAATACGGCTGCGGGCTTCAATCCGACTGGCTTACGTGTTCGTACGCCTTCGGATCTACGCTGCAATAAATTTGCGGCCGCTGGGTGGAGTTCCCGTCGTTTTCCGTGTCGGGGTATGCAAATGAGCTTTTGCCGACGATCCTCGAAGTTACGAACGTCAATCGCAATCTCTTACGGCATCTTTAGTCATCTTTTTGCTGCGTAAAATTATACCAGCTTTTTGCTGGTCTAATATTAGACAGCCCGTGTTAAGTAAGGCCGTCATTCCCGCGTCGAATGTCAATGTCTTTTTTTTATTTTTCTACGTAAGTCGTCCGGGAATAGGAATGTCCGTAAACGACGCTACTCAAACAACGAATGACGTAACGACGTTATTTCGCGCAATGAACGGCGGGAAATTTCTGAACGGAGCATGCGCAGTTCGCTCGCTGCGGGGACGCGCCTAATTTAAATGCTTCACGCCCCCTAATCGCGTATTTCGATTACGCGTCGAGAAATACACTACGCTGCCGTATCGTAAGGGACACAATCTACCAGAATTTGGCGTATAGCCTGGTAAAATACGGCGGCGTAGTGTATCTCTGATACTCTGCGCCAATGTAGTTGTATCTGAATCTGGCCCATTGTGTTTCGCCATAGTGCTCTATATACGTCACTAATAAACCCTTGAATTTTATAGAAAAGTCATTATTATGTGTGCCACTATTAAAAGAAATAAAAAGTCTTCACGATTTCCATTTTTTTCTGCCCATCATTAGTATTTATTTAATTCAATAATTAGTACTGAAAACCATTTTGGCATATAGAAGAGAATAGGTGTTAACTACGTTAGATATGCCACTGATTGAAGCATATATTTTTTTATAATTACATTTTTTAGGTGAAAGTTGTAACAGATACAGATTGTAAACCCTAGACTAAAATTAAACTTTATATAAAATAAAAATAAAATAGAAATATTACGGAGAAATATACCATACCAGTTACCATTGCCAAGACAGTAGATATGTGTAACACTATTCCTTTAAAGTTTTTAATTCTTTATTTTCTAAAGAATGTTAGAAACTAGATTTAAAAAAGCACATAGCAGTAAAGAGAGCAGTTGTACTGTAAGTATTCTTACCAACCCAATCTCATTCACATACTGAAAGCCTTTTTGATGATGTGTTAATGTAACAGTATCATGTAACCTATAAATTCAATGCCAATAGTGACACTTGCAGTAAACTAGATATTTATCTATCATAAAATGTGCATGAAATGCAATAAATCATTGCTGGAAAAAATCATTCACCTTTGGTCAAGCCTTATTTGCTCTAAAATGCTGTATCATAAATGTATCTAGTAACATCATGTTAACACCAGGATGTAGCTAATCATATTATCACAGAAAATAAGGCAATTGTCAAGGAATATGGGAAAAATACATGAGAAGATACACATCCTGAAGCCATTTGCAGTAACTGGCCAGTAAGAATGTTACCATTGATATACCTTCTAGGAAATTGTCTAATTAGACAGCCCTACTTCCTGTTCTTAGTCTGAAAAACATTTCTCAGGCTGAGTTCTACATAAGGCTTACTAATTGTCTTAGATAATAGCACATAAGGTGTAATTGTGGAATTTTCTTCTTCTTCCTGCAAAACTTTTTTTCTATTTTGGCTATGAGCTATTTGATCCAAAATAAGTAAAGATTGGCTAGCAGGTAGAAAAATGGAGCAACAAGAATGAATAAGTCCAGCAAAGGGAACTGCATATGCTACCTCTATCTTCCAGTGAGATTTTCCATTTAATTTACTAGTTTGTGCTAAAGTAGAACTATAGGCAAAACATTATTTTTCATTTTGGAAAAGCAAGGGAGGGTTATAACCCCTGTCATATTTGTTTTTGCCATCTGTGTCCCATTGGGGAGATTTACCTTTACTTCCTGACTTATAGCCAAACAGGAAGAGGAAATCCCTAAAACATATGGGAATTCCTTGGGGACCCCCAGGTAAATTAGTGTCCCCTTTGGAAGGTTTCTCTTCCATTACTTTTCTGGGGATGACCCAAAATTTGGGATTTCTTCTACTTTTACTTTCAATAATAATGGTAAACAGGACAAATAGAGAGGGTGAATCTCCTTAACAGATGCACTGACAGCAATACAAACTGACAGGTGTTTTAATCCCTCCCCATTCTAACCAAAACTAAAAAAAAGTTTTGCCTTTAGTTGTACTTTAAGGTCCCTCTTCCAACACGTACAAGCATAACATTCTCAGAAAAGTTTTTTAAGCAGCCCTGGGATTGTGAAAAGGCATCATGAGCCACATTATTTCAGGTCTGCCCCTGGTTTCTTATATTCTCACATTTAATTTTGTAAGCTTGCTAAAATTAAGCAAAAATGATCAGCTCAGCTGAGTATAGAAAACTCTGATTTATCTCTTACACATATTTCAGAAGTAGGTTTGCTGTGACAGAGGCAGCACGCAACAAATTGTTTCATATGGATGATCACAATCCTTTCGGTCAACTCTGGCTGTACAGTATATGTGTGAAGAACAAATTGGAACACAGAAATCCAACTCAGTGTTCCTCAGTCTATGTGGGAAATGTTGTTCATTGTCAGACTAGAGCCAGTGTTCACCAACAAGGCACGGTTGTTCACAGATATGCACTTGCTCAAGATGATTGCAGAGGGAGTTTAGGAAGAAGTAAATCTCAAATACACAGACACATGGAAAAAAGTAAGATGGTCATGTAATAAAGTATAATTTTTCCTTGTATATTGTTGTAATTAAAAACGTCTGAGAAGTCTTAACCCTGGGGACAATTCCTCCCCTGCTCAGGAATGACTAAATAGAATTAAATAATATTAAAGTATAACTAAAGGAAAACTTTTTTTGTTGTAGCTTTAAAAAAGTGAAGAAGGATCAGATCCACAGTCAGGTTTTTATTGTTGTCTGCAGGCTGTAAAGCTAAAATAGTGAACGATGATGGGGCTTCAGCTTGGTTCTTCATCCATAGAAAACCCCTACTAATGCATTTTGCCCATGTGGGGCTTAATCATAGATGATCACCATAAAAAAAAATAGAGGAAATATTTTCCAATCTGGATACCATCTCTGGTGACCCTGTAGACCATGTAGACTGCAAAGTATTTCCTCACTTTGGATCGATTTTCTCTCACTTCCTTTTGTGACTATGGGCAGGAAGTTGTGCAACAAAGGGCAGATGTGTCTGCACCCATCATTCTTGGGACGAGTCCTACCTTCTATGGTGAAGTTTAATTGGTATAACATTTTGTTTATTTTAGTAAATTACCCCCCTCCCCTTAATAACAATATGTACCACACCATCCTCTAAAATAACAGATTCCCAACAATTTTCAACAACGCACATATGTTAGCTACAGTTAAAACTTGGGAATTGTGTGTTTCATACAATTTAAGCAGAAACAAAACTAGCTTGAGTAGCTTAGATATAATTAATCAAGTGTATTTGTAATGTACATAAATACAAATCTTTTAATATAAGATCAGAAAAAAATAACGAATTGTGAATGGCCATATAATTGGTATACCGCTGACCCCTCTCCAATAAAGCATTGGTGTATTTTGTCAATACGCACATCTATAAAGATATTTATTTTTATTTATTTTTTTGTTCTTAAAAACCATTAGGATAATTTTTACTGCTATCCCCCCCCCCCCCCCCAACAAGTTGGCAGGATGTTAATGTTGACATCTCTTTTCACAACCCACCACTTCAAAACAGTGCCCTAAATATAAGACCACTTACACAGTCCCAAAGCGGTGTTAAGATACTTGTGAAACTGTGCCGTTACTATTGATGGAAAAATACATTTTGATATTCTAAATTGTGGGTTGCCAAATCCATTCATTATTGTAATAACCAACAATGTATTTTGCAGAATGCCCAAAATAATCAAGATTTTATCTTTCTGAAAGAGCCGCTGCTTTTGCAAAACTTTGAAGGTTGCTAATCTTAATGTGTATTAAGAAATGTCTAAGCAGCCTGATAAAAAAATAAAATAAAAAATAACGCTAAAACATGAAAGCTGTGAATATGTGCTTGTAATTGAACGGTGCAAAAATAACTAGGTAATCAAGATAGCGTTTGACAAGATATATAATTTTCTTGAATGGCAATGCAAGCTAAAATCATTAAAGGAAGTCTTATTTAGAGGCAGCGGGTGTCCTGCAGTCACATAATAGCATTCAAATGCACGGTACCAAAATCAGTTTTGTTCCAAGGTCATAGAATAAACATTTTTGTACAGAGAATACCATTAGTTTTCAAGAACGATATGTGAACATTCTCAAGGAAAAAAGAAAAATAAGCATGCATGCTAACAAGATGTTTGCCTGATATATACTGTTGCTCTGTTAAACGAAAATACTAACTACATATCTGTTTGCACATGTGTTCTGCTAATAAATATGAAAAAAATAGTAACACTTTTATTAGTTGTGAGTGAAATGGTTTGAAACATATATTCATGAGGATATACTCAATGCATAAAGAAACATAGAATTCATATTGGTTGTCTGGTTTCCAAAACAGATCTAAGTGTACATTATATTGTATACCCCTCAAAATGCTTGAGATTGGGTGTTTCTTGAAAATAATTCTGTAAATGTACAGCATACAAAGACATTTAGACAATTGTGAGCTTTCAACCTTCTAGAAATGGTTTGGGGGAAGGCCCTTTTTGCCTGAGAATAAATGTGCCCTTGTCCATAAATCCAGGATTATAAAAATAGGATTTTAGTGTGAAGAGTCTTCTCCTCAACACTCCTGAACACCTTTGGGATGATTTGAAAAGGGAATAACAAGCTATGTCTTCCCGTCCAACATCAGTAACTGATCACACAAATCTTGTGTAAAGTCTTTTATGAAAGAGCGGAAGCTGGTATAGCTACGATGACACCCATTTGGAATAGTATGTCCCAAAACCTGAAAAAGGTGTGATTGACAGGTTTCTGCACAATTTTGCCTATATGGTGTAAATATCCAGGAAAACTAGAAAATAAATATTTCCAAAACAGAATGCAGATCAGGATGACGTAATCACCAATATGGCTGCCCTATACAATAAAGCTGGCCATAAATGGCTTGCAGTTTGGGAAACTTCTGCTAAATAGGCAAAATCTGAACTGTTGGAGATACAGCAAACACTCCCCCAGCTCAAAAAACGTTAATATAAAAATCAACTGAGCAGGGCGGAATATTATTACCCAAACTGTGACTGCATTCTATCAAATTCAGTCATTGTTTGGGTTTTCAGACAGCCACAAGTGCTGCTTTTGTTGAATGCAATAGCTTCCAATGAAGAGTCCTTGATCCATGCTATTTAACAGCAATGAGAAGAATTTTCGATTTTCTATCATTCAGTCCTCAAACCATGTATGGCTAGCTTTATAGGTGATTTCCTGCAATCTTAATGTGCATGTACAGGTTTATTTTTGAAATATGTTATACTTACATGCTCTGCGAAATGGCTTTGCACAGAGCGGTCCCTAACCTCCTTTTATGGGGTCCCCTGCCACGTTCTCACCTCCTTCTCTCTTATGAGTTCCCCCATTGAAAGTCACTTGCACTGGGGGCACTCATGCTGGCATGACCCTGAGCAAGGCCATGTGCATCTATTGACAAACAGGAGTTCATTGAAAGCAGCACTAACCAATGACTCCCGCTGCTGTCTCTGAGTCCTGTGAAGAGAGAGAGAGCAGCACTTCTGTTTTCAGGCACAACACTAGATTGAGATTGGGTTCAGGTGAGTATTTAGGGGAGGAAGGGCTTGGGGGGAGTTGAACTTGGAAGGTTTTTATCTTAATGCAGAGAATGTGTTAAGGTAAAAAAATCTTTAGCCTTTACAACCACTTCAACATAGATTTTTTTTTTTTTTTAAAACATTACTGATAAGATTGTCTATATCAAAATGACTGTCTTCCTTGACTATCCCTGCAGACGCACCAAAATGTGAACCTTATCCGATGTATGAAGCATTTCTGTTTAGCCAAAATATGATTATCTTTTTTGGAAGCCTGAGAAAAATATCTAGTCATATCATCACAAGAAAGCAGTTGCCTCATGTCTTCTGGAGAAGCAGAAGAAATAAATGAGTGCCTCCGATTGCAGTTTTAATGCCACCAATTTATCTGAGTCCTAATTCCTAACAGTCATGTCTTTGCTGACGGTTAATTCCATGAGACGGCTCTCCATAACAATGTATTATTATTAGGAGGGTTGACTCAATTAATATGTTTCCATGGCATCCCAGCTGTCTATTCTCCAAATGCAAAACATTTGTTCCAATTAAAAGTCAACTAACAAAGTGAACAAGCATAGTTCTAAAGGCAACAAAAAGTCAGATTGATTTAACCTGTTCACTTTAAATAAGCATTCTCTTTGCCTGTATGTTTCATTCAAGCCACTGATATACAACTTAAAAAATAATAACATTCTGAACTGTGCTGTTTCCTCCTATTAACATTTTTCTGGATAACAGAAGGCAGGGAAGTAAGCCTCCCCCCAACTGCCCACTATTAGAGGCAAGGAATCAATGCCACAAGACGGAAAAAAAAGACATATGAAGCACATGCAAACTTTTCTTCACACTGCATGAACCTGCCATAATTATTTCCCCAAGGTAATGCAGATAAGGAAAAACAGAACATGCACAGCACTGACTGGAAGTGCTGGAGAAGAGATTAAAGTGTATCCAAACCAGAGAACAAACTTTTAATATATTGCAGCTTACCAGTCCTTCGATGATTTTTCTTCAGGCGTTTACCCTTTATTTTCATCTGGTAACCCTGCTAGTAGCACACGTCCTGTCTTACAGTGGAGAAGAGTTGTCACTCTAGGACAGGATTATAGAAACATCGTCCTTGCCTCTTCTCCCCAACAGGAGGGAGGCATTCTGTAGTCCTAACAAACTTCCTGATAACATTGTTTGAGATAATGCCTTGTTATTTTCTTAACTGCCCTATGTTTATGAACACGCCGTTATGTAATGTAACCACTTTAAGACCAGGCTTTTTCTGGCACTTATTGCTTACTAGCTTTTATGCTAGAAAATTACTTATAGCCCCCAAACATTATATATTCTTTTTTAGCAGAGACCCTAGCAGTGATTGCGAACCTTGGCCCCCCAGATGTTTTAGAACTACATTTCCCATGATGCTCATGCACTCTGCAGTATAGTTGAGCAACATGGGAAATGTAGTTTCAAAACATCTGGGGTGCCAAGGTTTGCAATCACTGCTAGGGTCTCTGTCTCTGGGGTGCCAAGGTTTGCCATCACTGCTAGGGTCTCTGCCTCTGGGGTGCCAAGGTTCGCCATCACTGCTAGGGTCTCTGTCTCTGGGGTGCCAAGGTTCACCATCACTGCTAGGGTCTCTGTCTCTGGGGTGCCAAGGTTCGCCATCACTGCTAGGGTCTCTGTCTCTGGGGTGCCAAGGTTCGCCATCCCTGCTAGGGTCTCTGCCTCTGGGGTGCCAAGGTTCGCCATCACTGCTAGGGTCTCTGTCTCTGGGGTGCCACGGTTCGCCATCACTGCTAGGGTCTCTGTCTCTGTGGTGCCATGGTTCGCAATCACTGCCCTAGTGAATAAAATGGTGATCGTTGCAACTTTTTATGTCACACAGCATTTGTGCAGTGGTTTTGCAAATGAAATTTGTTGAGAAAAACTACAGTTTAATCAATTAAAACAAAACACAATATGTATCCCGTATTTTTTTGTAGAAAGATGATGTTACGCCAAGTAAATAAATGCCTAATATTTTATTCTTTAAAATTGTGCATGCTCGTGGAATGGTAACAAACTTCAGTATTTCAATTTCTCCATAGGCGACACTTTAAACACATTTACAGGTAACCTGTTTAGAGTTACAGAGGAGGTCTAGCACTAGAATTATTGCTCTAGCAGTCGCTGTGATACCTCACATGTGTGGTGTGAATATAGTTTACATATGCGTGTAGAACTTAGGTATGCATTTGATTCCGCATGCGAGCATGGAGGGAAGGGGGAGCTTAAAATATTTTTTCTTATCACTTTGATTCTTATTACAAGGAATGTAAACATCTATTTTTATTATTATTTATTAAAATTATTATTATTATTATATTTATTAAAATAGTATATGTATTTTTTATTTAGTCATTATTATTTATTGTATTATTATTTTTATTATCATTTCTATTGATAAAAGGATGACAGGTCCTCTTTATGGAGAGATCTAATGTCAACAAGACCCCAAATCTCTCTTTTACCCTCAAAAGCCAAAGATAAAATATATATATATATATATATATATATATATATATAATTTTTGATCTTTTGCTAAAAAAAAAATATGTTTGCGTCCAGCCTGGACAGGAAATGGCGTTATGATGTCACTCTGGTCCTCCAAGGCCATAGAGGTGATCAAAGAGGACTATTCGGCCGCACCATCGGATTGTTTTTCGGGCATACCAACGGAAACAGTAAGCCAGAGAAACAACGAAGGGAAGGGGAATGTCCCCTCATGCTGCTTCTGAAAGCACTCCAGCAGCTCATGAGCCACTCAGAACGCTTTCATGAGAAGACCAGCTGCAAAAAATTATACAGGGTCAGTGGGTAATCTGTAGCTCTTAGGCCACGTACACACGATCAGTCCATCCGACGAGACCGGTCCGAAGGACCGTTTTCATTGGTTAACCGACAAAGCCGACTGACGGTCTGATGTGCCTACACACCATCGGTTAAAAAAAACGATCGCGTCAGAACGCGGTGACTTTAAACACACGATGTGCTTAAAAAAAACAAAGTTCAATGCTTCCAAGCATGCGTCGACTTGATTCTGAGCATGCACAGCCTTTTGACCGATGCCTTTGCTTACAAACGTTTTTGACCCATCGGTCAGGCGTCCATCGGTTCAATTTTAAAGCAAGTTCTCTGTTTTTGGACCGAAGGACAACTGACCGATGGGGCCTACACACAATCGATTTGGACCGATGGAACTGAACTTCAGTCCGTTTTCATCGGTTTTGAACGATCGTGTGTATGCGTCGTTAGACATTAGTAACTGCCTCACCCTTTTTAAGATTAGGTGTATATAAAATGCACGGCACAGTACTGTTTTTTTTTTCATATACTCTATTTAGAATTAGATTGCAATCAATGTGTCCTATTTAATAACATTCCAGAAAAAAAACAGCAACAATATATGTTAAGCATCATTCCAACGGATCTGCATTTGAGAGAAGTTATCAGTCTGCTAATCAAGTTCACTAGTGTAATAATCCATGTAATAACTTCAGCCAGAAGTTTATAGACAGCTATTCATTTCCTGAACTTATTTCCTAGTTTGTAATACATGAGAAGCATGGCAGGAGTAATTGAACAAGCTGACATTTTAGAGATAAGAGTGTGGGGGGAGGGGGGGAAGTTAAATCTTCCAATAACTTAGTTAAACTAAACTCTCTCTCTCAAAAAAAAAGAGACTGAGGTTCCTCAATTATGCATAAATGACTTCAGATTTACAGAAAGAGAATGGACTACAAAAGAGAAAATCACTTTATAGAAGCAGTATTCCAGAGAAAAATTATGGACGACGGACTACAACCAAAGAACAGGCTACATAGGTGAAGACTCCTCTATAACTGGCAGCTTGGTATGGAACAGAAACCTAGAATTGTGGGCTCAAGTGAAGACTAAACACGGTTATTTCAAAGGTTTATGTAATGAGAAAAAGAGTCTGGCATTGCTAAATTCTACATTTGATAATGCTGGTTCCCTGGCCAACATATTGGTTTAGCTTCAATGCTGTCTGAGTCACTGACCAACACAAACATAGATTTCTGACACTATTCAGAAACTTATTTACAGTGTGCTTGTGTTGGTTCTGTGATTTTAAAGTACCTAAAGGGGAACCTATCTATGTAATAAAATTGTGCCGCTAATAAAATTTGTCTCTGTATATAAAAAACAAAACAAGAATTGTACACACAATCAGATATCTTATGAAATCGAATCCGATGGATTTTTTTTCGGCGGATATCCGATGAAGCTATATTCATGCATTTCCTTCAAATATTTTATTGATGAAACAGTGTTTTACACAGAGAAAGTGATACATTTTGTGATAAGTAAGTCATAAGCAAACAGTAATCTGTATATAATAACAAGGATATACATGACCTGTAAGGAAGGAGAACAGATGTTTGGAAACTTATAAGCAAGTAAAAAAATAAAAAGCATGTTGTCGGCTTGGAAGTCAGTAAAGTATCATAGAGGGAAGGGGGCAACTTGTGAACAACAGTGAGAAAATCAGTCCTGATGGTGTTCTCAGTATCGGTTTAGAGAGGCTCCTCCATATAGTGTAGCCGGGGTGTAGAGTAACTGTACCCCTAAGGTAATGGGAAACTATACCATGGGGATAAGTTCTGTGGGAGAACATATCCTATCATTCATTCCCTTGGTTTTGGGAAACTAGTAAAGAAAGGATAAAAAATAATGTGGATAGTGGAGGGAAATCTCGCACCATGTACGGTTTAGGTCTTAAGGTTAAGGGCTCATCTTCCCATTGATACAGGATGTGGTGGTGTACAGGGTGTACTAATTAGCCTAAAAAGCAGGGGGTGAAGTGGTCACAGGTTGGAAAAAGCCCATTCTTATCTCAGGTGCACGCGGGGGGGGGGGGGGGAGGGTGTGTGTGTGTAACAATTCATCTAATATTCATACATTTCATACATAATAAAATAATATTGACCATATACGATCCAACTGGCAATACATAATTAAAACAAAAGTTGCATCCAAAAACTTGATGTGTTTCGTGTCTCTTTGTTCACTTCTTTAGGAGGAGATGCATGTATACCAAATGGTATCACATAATACATAGAGTAATTCCAACTTATAAAATTCACCAGAGGGGCTCTAATACTTACAAATCAGAATAAATATGACAATATTTCCAAATGGTTGCCTGGGGAGCCTCACCCGGGAGCTGTGGAAGTGAGAACTCAAGGGAAGTCACACTTCCACAGGTCCCGGGTGAGGCTCCCCTGGCAATCACCATTTAGAAATATTGTCATATCTATTCTTAGCAGATTTGTAAGTATTAGAGCCCCTCGGGAGTTTTTTGAAGTTGAAATTACTTGAATGCCACATACACACGATAAACCGATGAGAATGGTCTGATGGACCGTTTTCATTGGTCATAACCGATCGTGTGTGTGCGCGATCGTTTATTTAACCATCGGTTAAAAAAAGCCAACTTGTTTTAAATTTAAGCAAAGGATTCCTAACCGGTAGAACAAAACCGATCGTTAGTAGGCGCGACCATCGGCTAAAAATTCACGCATGCTCAGAATCAAGTCGACGCATGGTTGGAAGCATTGAACTTCGTTTTTTTTCAGCACGTCGTTGTGTTTTACTTCACCGCGTTCTGACACGATCTGTTTTTTAACCAATGGTGTGTAGGCACGACTGACTATCAGTCAGCTTCATCGGTTAACTAATGAAAACCGTCCATCAGACCGTTCTCATCGGATGGACCGATCGTGTGTACGCGGCATTAGTATTACAAGATACCATTATGTATTGTCAATTGGATTGTATATGGTCAATATTATTTTATTATGTGTGAAGTACAATAATATGGATTCAACAACAATGTTTGAAACTAGTTATTCATTGGTCTTATGTGTTGTTCCTCTTTTAAAGTCCCAGGTTAAATACATTGGTTGTATGGGTATATTGATTAAGGGATGGAAGCACATCGTTGGGTTTACCAGGCCACATTCCACTTTAAGTCAGACACTGCTAGACAACTAGCATTTACTCTCTTGACAAAACCACTCAGGCTAACATTTCAACAGTGACTTTTAACCATCTCCAGTTGGTTTTGGTCACACCAGGCCTCCTGGCTATTGCCAGGATTAGCAGATTGCCAGGCAGGGTCTGTTCTTAAAGCCCAACTGAACTTCAAGCTTAAAACAGCCAAATACATTCAAGATGCATCAAAACAAAAGGTGTGCATCCCCAGGACACAGCGCATTCCCAATCTCGTAAAGAGCAAATGACGCGGCTCTTTACCCATGTGATCAGCTGTGTCCAATCACAGCTGATCATATGTAAACAAGGAAATGCTGGTTATCGGCTTTCCTCTCCTTACGCTGGCAGCGCACGAGGGCTGAGGCGAGCCGATGAGCGGCATTTCCTCACAGGGGAGACCTGCACAGATAATCAGTTCCCTGCTGCCCAACAGTGCCGCCTATCAGTGCTCATCAGTGCGGCATATCAGTGATGCTATCAGTGCTGCATATTATTGCCTCCTCATCATTGCCACCTCATCAGTGCCCATCAGTGCAGCCTCATCAGCAGACATCAGTGAAGGAGAAAAATTACAAATGACAACAAAATTAAAATTTTTTTACCAGAAACTAAATAAAATTCTTTTTTTCACAATTTTCTCTGTTTTTAATATATTTTTTTTAGCAAAAAAAAAAACTAGTGGCAATTAAATACCACCAAAACAAAGCTCTATCTGTCTAAAGAAAATTATAAAAATGTAATTTGGGTACAGCGTTACATGAAAGTGTGACAGCGCTGAAATCTGAAAATTGGTCTCGGCAGGAAAGGGGTAAATGTGCCTTGAATTGAAGCGGTTACTCATGTGATATATGTGGTCCACATGATGACTAGGCAATGTATTTGGTGTGACCGGTATCCTGAATATACCTACATCACAGTAAAGTCAGGGAAGGGCTTTCAAGGGGCACATAGTGCTGTCCCGCACTAGGCTTCTTTTTCCAGGAAAGGTACCTGCCGTTAATATGATTGTCATGCAGGAAGAGAAAAATGAAAACCACTTCAGAGGCCACTTCAGTATATACTCACATAAATCCATTTTAGTAAAGAAGGAGTTAGTGCTTCAATTCCATTGGCTGATCAACACTTACTAGTATCTGGCCACTAGTGGCAAGTTTACAGTAAGCATTAAATGCAAAATAAATGTTCTGGCATTTCCATAACTTGTTAAAATGTCTCCAGCAGAAACCTGCAGATGTTTCTACAATCCATAGACACATCTTTACAGTATCAGCAGACACAGAAACCTAAATTGTTACCACATGTCAGTGGGCCCACGAATCTCTACAGATGTGCTCAGCCAGTAGGATCAAACGAGATTCCATCATGCCTTCTGATCCACTGCCAGCCAAAGTTATCCCAACAATGTAAAGACATTCGTAAGTCATTAGGACCTGCTAGACAATACAAATGATAAGTGCTTTTCTAATCAGATATGTGTAATCACCGTCATCAGATTCATTTATTGTTTCTGAGGATGTGAATGAAAACGATTCATCTTGTGTAATGTCATTATATTCTGACATTCTCAATTACACAGCTGAACTTTATATTAAAAGATAAAACAACCTGACCCACAGCCAGGATAATAAATATTCCCGATACATAAAAAGTGATGATAACGGGCCCTACATTCCTTCAGGGCTCATACGCAGGTCAAGGGTTTAAAGAGCTATTTCAGGGCCTCAGAAGGTGAAATTGTTTGTGAAGTAAGGATATGACGTATCTAATGCCTGCCATTTGGCTCTAATACGTTTCTGATCATTCAATCTAAGAGGTCGGTACAAAAGTAATAATAAGTGGGAATAACTTTTTATTAATATTAACATTAATTACCATAGGTCATTCAAATTGGTTGAGTACTGTTGGGTTGAGTACTGTTGGTACATGTTGGTAGATTAACCCCTCCTCTATAGTAACTCTTCTCCTCCTTTTTTTTCATTGCAATTAAATAATGGACTACAAGCAAAGCAACGTGCCAGGCTGTCCAACATTCGCAGAAGGTTACAGAATGTTTACAGAAATGATGCCAGTTTAAAGAAGAGGAAACCAGCATTGAAGACATACCAGGCAGTAAGCAACCATCAACTGAAGCCATGACATGAATCGTCAGCAATTGGAACTCCAAGATGACACATTGCTTTTTCTTGGAGGGAAGAGTTGAAGGAAAAGGGGGAGGAGGAAAAGGGAAAGGAAGGTGAAGGAAAGGGAATAAAAATAGAGGGAAATTACACCCATTTTCTCCCCATTCATCAATTGTATCTATTATTAGGTGTCTGTCCCTTGTACCTTTGACTATCATGTAGCATATGCCAAAGTCACCCTCAACTTCCTTCTTTGCCACCACAGTGACATTAACAGGAACCTTTGCCCAAGAAGAACATTCCTGTCTACATCAAGCGGTCAAGTCCCTGCAAGTGCCTATTGGCATTTGGATCAAACCTGCATACCAAAATCCTTGTACCATCCAGGAAAGTCACCCTAAGATAAGTGTCTTGACATTACTCTTCTACCAAGCTACTCCCTCTACTTCGGTTTCCATGTGCACATAATCAGGACCACACAGCTATTCACATAGACTTATCTTATGTAGTCAATACTTCTTTGAAGCATGCATTGCCATTAATCAAAAGATACTGTTATCAGCGAAAAGGGCTGACACATTGCATTCAGCTGCTGAACCCTCTCATTTCTGAAAGTCAACCATCTCCATTTCTTAATGCTGTATATCTACTAAAGATATTTACTAATTAGTTCAAGACTGTAACCCTAGTCGAACTCTAATCTTATTTGTAAATGGTGGTATCAATTAGCCAGGCCTTTATGGATATTTTGTAAGTTTGCTAGGAAACAGCTATATAGCTGTAAACATGGTAAGGTATTGTGTTATCCACCACATGTTATTACAGATAACCTGTCATCCGAGAGGACCTGAATGCCCCAGCACAGCCATAAAATACAAATACCTATTTTTTTCTCATTCAGACCATGGTCAAAAAGAGTTTTGTAGTTAAGCCAGCCACAGATGGTTTTAAAATCGCTGGTCAGCAGGGATGGCCCAAATTTCCATCCATCAGTAGGCAGAGTGGTTGTACAGAAGTCAATCTCTCAATTTACTCCTGTAAAACCAGCCTTTGGTGGGGTTTTTTTTGCTCAATCAGTGCCATTGACTATAGTCAGTAACGCTGATGATTGTACTCTGTCAGCAGGGAACTATCCCTGCTGTCAGCATACAATAGATCCATGGGGGATTCCCCCATCTACACTGAATGCATTTATGAGGGTATCAAATCATTATTTTTTCATTCAACCCAATAGTTGAAAAAAATGCATCATCCATAGCCTACCTTAGTTAAAGTGGAGCTCCACCCAAAAGGGGTAGCCCCCCCTGCTGCCACATTTGGCACATTTTGGGGGGAAGGGGGAAGCAGGTCCCTGGTTTTTACAGGTTTAGAGGACCAGTTTGGCCCCCCTCCTCATTCTCCCACAGCTGGCACATTCACAGAGCATGCACAGTTAGCAAGGCTTCACTGCTGGCATCCCTTAGTGGCCATGTCGGTGGCAGCTCATGGTAGCCGATTGATTCATGGACAGGGAAGTGTCTTAATATTAAAAATCAGCAGCTACAGTGTTTGTAGCTGCTGATTTTTTTCTGAAGGAACCTGGAGATCCTCTATCCTTGATTCCCTCTTACCCTTTCCAGACCTGAGACAGGCACCATTTTTTCTGGCATCATCCGGGGTTTTGATTGAAATGCTAGCACATAGAAGACACTTGTAAATTATGTATAGGTATTGACTGTGTTCACTTATATTGTTCTACATAGATAAGCCCATGATACCTATCAATGCCCTTCCAGTGGCAAGGTATATTGCCAATGCTGTGCACATGCTGAGCTAGGCGATTCTACACCTGTTGAACTGTCAAACGAATGATCTAGTGCTGTTTACAAAACTGATATTTCAGCTTTGCTTTTCAACTCATATAAGTCAACTCCACTTCCCTTGTCTTGGAAGATCAAAGATCTTACCACTGAAATCCTTGAAAGAACCAGGCCAGTGATTCAACCCATGGGCACCCACCAGAAACTAAAATATCACCTGGATGGATGGAGTCTAAAATCACATTGTCTGAAAAGGGAGCCTTTTCATACCTTGTGGATTTTTTCCCCCTTGACCTTTATATGTTTCATCATATTCTTCTTTATATCCAACTGATTACAATGAACAGTCTGAATTAAATTCACATCATAGATAAACCAGTATCTCCTAGGATTCACATTCACATTATGCTATAATCTTCCAAGTAAATGTTGATAGCAGAATGTTCTCAGAGGTAATTTCAGAGCTTAATAGAGGATAATGAAAATAAATGTGTTTCCAATATGTAAAATGATTACATATGTTACTGATAACGTTTTAACTGAGAGACCTTATTCAAGAGACGTCTCTTTGAGAAATATCATGCTACTGGCCTAGCGGAGAAAGCTAGATTATTTCTTTGTTGATTCCAATCAGGCACACACTCTGTCCAATGTAAGGTAATTATTATACAGCAAGTAGGAGCTGTACATGGGGAAATCTGATCGTTCAGAACCAAACAAATGGGCCCCTGTATAAACCACCATGGGCGGTATTTAATTTATGATGGGGATCTGCCCGTCAGAGTTACCATATGTGGATCAATATCTGCTAGTAATACAAAAGCAGAAAGAATTGTTTGTAACTGCCCAATGCAGGCATTAAATGTACATCATGCAGATATAAAATCACCAGTATAGTTATATATTTTATACATATAAGAACATGCTCTAATATCAATCTACTGAAATCCCCTTGACTGAGAGAAGTGGCAGCACTAAGAGCCAACTGGAGCTTTATTTCTTAGCCTAGTGCTCTCTCCATGTCAAGATAACACTATGGACATGCTTAGAGAGGGATGGTCACACTCATGGCCTATTCATTCCTATGTCTGCTGCCTTATAACTGTCCAATCAAAGAATGTGGAAAGTAGGGCTGTCCCGATACTGATACTAGTATCAGTATGGGTACCAATACTGAGCATTTCTCAGAGTACTTGTACTCGGGGGAAATGCTCCGATGCTTCACCCGATACTAGGGCAGTCAGGGTGATAGGTGCGGCAGGGGAGGTGCTGCCTTCTCCCCCTCAATTTGTCTGGATGAAGAGCCGCTAAACCCGGCCTCTACCTTTTCGGAATGAACAGAGTCAGTGATCACTGACTCTGTCCATTCACATAACTGAGCATCGTAACCTGTGTTTACAAAGCTTCAGTTTATGAATGGAGAGGAGCCTCTCTCCATTCATTTTAGCGGACGCTGATGAGAAAGGGACTGGGGATTCTGTGCCCTCAGTACCTTTCTCTGTTTCAAAGGGGAGATGTCAGGGGTCTGTGAAGACCCCTGATATCTCACCAAAGACCCAAAACAGGGCTGATAAAAATAAATAAATAAATAAATTGCAATAAATAATAATAAAAAAAACATAAAATGTAAATAAAAAAAAATACTGCCTCTGTCACATGACATTAAAAAAAGTTTCGGTTTCGGTGAGTACTTGAAAAAAAAGTATCGGTACTTGTACTCGGTCTCAAAAAAGTGGTATCGTGGAAAGTCATGCACCAAGCTACAAGTCAGCAAAGAGGTCCAAGACTAATGAGATAATTTGCTTATACAATTTAGCTGTTTAAGGCTGGAAGTACAAATAGACAGAAATTTCCAGGCATGTTACAATCTAGTGCTAGTTGTTTTCTAGATGATCTTTCACTTCACACAAAATAAAAAGATAATAAATCTGGTGACGTCATCTAATGATCAATCCAGCACAATCAACTGTATCTCTACCAAACACACGGAAAGCCAGCCATAGACAGATCAAAATGTGAATTTCGATCCGGCAATGTGCAGGCTGGTTGTACTAAAGTTGATAAATTATACAACTTCAGTGCAACTAGCCTGTCAGTTTTTTTTCACCCAATCACTTATATTCTACTGGTGGGGAAGGCTCTCTGTGCTCCCTGCTGGCAAAACACAATAGCACAGTGGGGGGATCCCCCCATCAACATTGACTGTGCTCATGGGAGAATCAAGCAATTGACCCATGGTTGAAGGACAATGGTCCTATGGGCCGTACACACCATCGAATTGGTCCGATGAAACTGGTCTGCCGACCAGTTTCATCGGACCGGTCTGATCGTGTGTATGTGGCCTTACATTGCAGTGCTGATGTGCCCCACTGCCAACAACAAAGCCAAGATGGTGCTCTGGCTGTGGTGGGTTACTGCATGTTATGTGTAGCTTCTTGTCTTGTTGAGTAAGCCTGGTCATATAAGCAAATGCTAATTGATGAACTTGAGTTCTACAAAAAAATAAAACTTTGGTATGTATTCAATATGTTAACAGTGATTTCATATCTATACAATTTCTGTAACATTCACACAGATGTCAATGGTCCATAAGGAGCAACTGATGTCATCCTTGACAAGTACCAGTAAGGAGCCAAAGGTACATTTCTGCATTGCAATTTTGGCATTTTGACAAAGAGCCTTCAAAGGGGATGTTTTATTCTGTTCCAAACGTATCAAAAGAAAGTTAACAAACTATGTCAAAAGGGATGGATAAATAATTCATGATATTAAACAGCGAGTACAAGACTGTCAATACTTCTGTTCTGAAAGAGCTGAGACGAAGCCTCAGCAGGATTCATGAATCACCCACACGGAGTTTAGGCGAAAACGTATCATAATGATTTACCATTTGGCCTTGGATTATGTATCCATTACAGTTACATGTTATTGTTGAGGCAGCAAGTTCTCATTATTCTTTGTTTTACTGGAATATATCAATACGTTGATTGTTAAATGTTTTTAAGAGTAACTATGGTGTATTTTCAGCCAGTGTTCATTCCAAGCTAACCTTGCAATGTTTACCTTAAAGGAGAAGTACAGCCGGGGCTCGTTTGGCTGGGCATCATCTATGGATCACAGGAGTGTTATGCCCTGTACACACGATCAGTTCATCTGATGAAAACAGACCGATGGACCGTTTTCATCGGACGAACCAATCGTGTGTGGGCCCCATCGTTTTTTTTCCCATCTGTGAAAAAAAATAGATCTGTTTTAAATTTTTCTTATGGTAAAAAAAAACGATAGAAAAAAACGATCGTCTGTGGGGAAATCCATCGGTCAAAAATCCATGCATGCTCAAAATCAAGTCAACGCATGCTTGGAAGCATTGAACTTCATTTTTCTCAGCACGTTGTAGTGTTTTACGTCACCACGTTGGACACGATCGGATTTTTAACCATCAGATATTCGATCGTGTGTACAGGGCATAATTCGTTTTGCACTCCTGTGAACTGTAGTCTGCTTTCTGCTCACATCACAGGAATCAGTCCAGGCACCGCGTCATCCCAACAATGGAAGTCTGGATCCGCCCCTCCACAGCTCAGCGCACCAATGAGTGTGGAGAGATGCTGATTGACAGTGAGCAGCTCTCTGCTTGGGAAAAATCATAGAGCCGAGCCATCAGAGATGTTCAATCGCTTGGTTCTCAGTGTAGACGCGCCGGGGACAGATGCAGCATCAGAGCGATGCTGCATCCAGATAGGTAGGTATGATGGGGGAGAACCCCCAAACCCATACTTCTCTTTTAAAGTAATTTATTTTTTATTTTTCACACATATATCTTTGCTGTTCCATGTTTGCATTATTGTAATATATACTGTATACCATTTTGTAGATTCTCCCTCTAGTGGCTGTCTGTATTTAAAGAAAAAATAAATCTACCTTAAAGCGGAGTACCACCCAAAATTGGAACTTCCGCTAATCCCACTCCTCACCCCCTTACATGCCACATTTGGTATGTAATTTTTTTTGGGGGGGGGGGGGCTTCAGGAGGAGTGAAACTTCCTGTCCCACTTCCTCCTTCCGCCGAGGGGCTGGTTAGGCGATTAAGCTTAATCGCCTACAGCAGCCCCTCCGTGTAGGCGATCGCATGGGACACATGACAGGTCCCATGCGATCGCCTGTCCAATAGGAGAGCGCAACGCCGCTCGCGCATGCGCTGTGGGTGCCCAGCTGTGAAGCCAAAGGCTGTCACGGTTGGGTGCCCACACTTAGGATGAAGACGCCTCCGGGGAGGGGGGAGAGGAGCAGAGCCCCGGCCGGCGCGTTGCTGGATCGTGAAGCAGGTGAGTGTGTGTTTAATAAAAGCCAGCAGCTAAATTTTTTGTAGCTGCTGACTTTTAATAAACACTAAATTTGTCTGGAACACCCCTTTAAAGCAAGAGCTTAAAGACACTTGTATTAGGGTAATAAAATGGATATATGGATGGCTACTATTGTTGTTATTACTACACTTTGCAATAAATTTGTTGTATGTGTTTGTATTTTTCTTTTTCTTTTGCAATTACTACAATATCTCTTTCAGTGCTTGCTTTGGCAGTAAGGCCGCGTACACACGATCAGTCCAAACCGATGAAAACGGACTGAAGTTCATTTTCATCGGTTCACAGACTGATGGTCTGATGTGCGTACACACCATCAGTTCAAAAACCGATCATGTCAGAACGCGGTGATGTAAAATACAACAACGTGCTGAAAAAAACAAAGTTCAATGCTTCCAAGCATGCGTCAACTTGATTCTGAGCATGCGCGGGTTTTTGAACCGATGCTTTTGCGTACTAACCATCGGGTTTGACCAATGGTCAGGTGTCCATCAGTCCGATTTTAAAGCAAGTTTTAAAACTTTGGACTGAAGGACAAAAGACTGATGGGCCATACACACGTCGGTGTGGACCGATGAAACGGAACTTTAGTCCATTTTCATCGGTTTGGACCGATCTCGTGTACGCGGCTTTAGAGGAGTTCAAATATACACTAAGGCTAACCATACATAAGATTTCTCCTGTTCAGCCCCATGGTATATGGACGAACATCCCTTGATGGCTGTCTGAATACTTGAATAATGACTTTACCAGATTAAATACTGTTATGCCCTGTACACACGATCAGTTCGTCTGATGAAAACGGTCTGATGGATTTTTCCATCAGTTATCCGATGAAGCTGACTGATGATCAGATGTGCCTACACACCATCAGTTAAAAAAAAATGATCGTGTCAGAACGTGGTGACGTAAAACACAACGACATGCTGAAAAAAAAGAAGTTCAATGCTTCTAAGCATGCGTCAACTTGATTCTGAGGATGCGTGGATTTTTAAACGATGGACGTGCCCACAGACGATCATTTTTTTCTATTGCTTTTTTATCCATCAGATAATTTTAAAACAACTTCCTAGTTTTTTGACTGATGGATAGAAAAAACGATGGGGACCACACACGATAGGTTAGTCTGATGAAAATGGTCCATCAGACCGTTTTCATCAGACGAACTGATCGTGTGTACGCAGCATTACTGTTAGGCCGACCATACACGGTTCGAATATTGGTGGGTTCAGCAGGAACCGGACGAGATTCAAACTATTAAAGGGCAGGCTGAATGTACCAAGTTGATTGATCGCTCAACTTGGGTACAACCAGCCTGCCAGGTTCTTTTGTGATTATCGCTAGCGGCTGCTACAGCCACTAGCAATAATCAATGTCTTCTCCCAGCAATGATGACTTTCCCCGCCGGGAGAAAATAATTGCTCATTCCCCTGTCAACACTGTCTGTTGATAGGGGAATCATGCAAATTCCTTTCCTACAACCCGTGGTTTCAGAAAGAAAATTCACACTGTTTATGGCCAGCCTAAGACTGACAATTTTCCACCTGACTCCTTTGATTTTTTTATTTGAAGGTTGTCAAGCCTGGGAAGCATTGCTTCCACTTTAAGTACATTGTGGGTGAAATATGGGCTCCTGCAGACATGTCCTCCAGCTTTGAACCTGTACTTCTGTATAGGCTTTCTGTTTAAAGCCGTAAGACATGTAAGGCTTCGTACACACGATCGATCTAAACTGATGAAAATGGACTGAAGTTCAGTTTCATCGGTCCAAACCGACCGGGTGTGCAGCCCATCAGTCTGTTGTCCTTCAGACCAAAGTTTTAAAACTTGCTTTAAAATCCGACTGATGGACGCCTGACCATCGGTCCAAACCGATTGTTAGTACTCAAAAGCATCGGTTCAAAAACCCGCGCATGCTCATGGTGTGTACGCACATCAGACCATCAGGCCATTTCAGCGGTGACCCGATGAAAACAGTCCGTCGGCCCATTCTCATCGGATGGACCGATCGTGTGTACGCGGCCTGAGTGGACTACGAGAACACTCATCATCGCTCCCATAGCCTATTGAAAATAAATGTCTGTCTACCACGGTCCAAACATTATACACCGCTCCAGGTGATGCTGCCACTCATTCAACTCATTCAGCTCCAAAGAATCATGTGCTGGCCTGTTCATATCAGGAAGACATCAAGTGTGGAACTTGGATGACTGCACACCAAAGATAGAAGACCCAAAAATGTATTGCAAAATAAAAAACATGTCTAAACAAACAAAACACAGGATAGAGAGCAAGTATTGACGCTTTTCATGCCAACTGGCACTTAATCGTTAATTCTACATTTTAAATATTCGAATGAACGATTAACCGATTCAGCTGCAATTAATCTGTGTTGATGATCCAAGTCACTAAACTCACATTGAAAACCCATGAAAAAACACTTACACTATAACAACAGAATAAAAAAAAAATCAATGCATATTAATACAAAAATACAATCACATGTGAATGGGAGAAAAGGTATATTAGTATAAGTGCTGCTATGGACTGGAACACTGCATGATTTAATAAAACAGTAGGGGCGGTAGGCAAATGCTCACCTTAAATAAATAAAAAAATATATAACAGAAAAAAATATATACTGTATGTATATGTATGCCACAACACCAAGGGATGCTGACAAGGAGGGAGGAAAACTGGATCTACTCATAAAAAATGTGTAACATCCCATTCATCTGCCACGGTGGTAGATGGTACTTGTAGTTTATTCATTCCCAGGAATCTGTTACTGAAAGGTGCCCTGCACAGCTATGCTGTTTTTAAAAAGTGGCAGTGGGTGCAGGAAGAGAAACCCCTGCCTGCTGTCACAGAGAGGGAGCATCAAGAGGAGAGGGGGTAGGAGTTAGAACATATTACATGTTCCACCCTAAATATGGGTAGAACATGTAACATGTTCCAAAGGTGAACATAGCCGTTAAGGTCCAGAGATCTGATATACTAAAATAGAATAGAGAGCTGCTGGGGACAAATGTAATTGAGCTGGCCACAGCTGGCAATACTGATTGAAATGTGGCCGCGTATGGCTAACTTTAACTGGATTGCTCCAAGTGGCATAAAGAGAAGTCACCAGGGCCCCAATTAAAAAAAAAAAATCTATGGGACCTCATGATCTCTAGCTATCAACCTGGGTCTGAGAACAATGCCATGTGGTACTTTAAGCCTAGCCTTTAAAAAAAAGTTCTTCTTGGCTAAGTACTGTAACAAGCATATGTAGAGTGAAGTTAGACCAAATCTGTGAGGTGTGATGATTGAGAAAGTATCTGACTTGTTTTATTGAGCAACTCTTACTTTTTTATTGGCCCTCATCTCCAAATATTACACATCAGCATATATCCCCATTACCGCTGCAATCAGGAAAAATATTACTTGTATATGAGGGACGGCAGTGCAGCTCTCTAGGTTCTCCATGCACCAGCTAAGTATTTTAACATCATAGAGTCCCCAAGCAATATACAACAACTATTTACAACAAAAGCAATATTTATAAACACATTTCACAAGAAATGGAAGATTTTGGTAAAAATATCAAACATCTGTTCATACAGGGTATTACCCCTCCCCCCTTACTTTACTAGAGTGATGTGGAACAGGATGTAAATTGAAAAGAAACTTACATCTGGAGAGCATACTGTACATAACCGGTGTTTGTTTTATTAGCTGTTTATATATTTTTTTATATAAACAAGGAAGATTTCTGTATTAGAAGCATATGTATTGACAATGTCTGCATTCCACCAAGTATATTCGTTCTTTGACGCAATGAAAAGAATGCATTATATGACCAGCACAATAGCGCATTTGTTAACACTGACATATTTATCTGTCTTTCTCCAGTCGAAAGGGGAGGGGAAAAAAATTATGTCAATTTTGCCCAGTCTGCCTTTCTATTCTGTCACACACATTATTTCATGAAATATGAATCCAAAATGTTCTGTTTCTCTTCAATTTCCTTTCACCACAAATACCAGAGTCCTCTACACCATGGGATTTCAGTAACAATCTGTTCTTTCTATTCTAATGGCAAATTCCCAATCCTGCTGCCTTTAATCAAGATACTTCAGATATGTTTTCAATACCAGGCCCGGTTTTCGGAGCTGATGTTTGTAAAGGCGTACGTTTGAAGGAAACAGAGCAATACTGATGATGATGTTTGATGTGGCTTATTGCCAAAACAGATTTTATTAAGTGAAAAGATAAGCTGGGCCTTTGCTTTTATCAGAGCCTTTCATGGTTTAGTAGATTTGTAAATGTTAATATACCCACAGAGACATACTGTACCTACCACTTCTGAGATGAGAAAATGGGATAGCTTTATACACAAAAGGACACACCTCTATAGCCCCAGTAATATGGGCCATGAAGAAATAATACACACACACTGTTAAACCCACAAGAGGTTTTTTTTTCCACTACTTCTCCTTTTTGTTGGCTTTACAACATAAAAAGTACAATAATTTAGAGCAACCTTTCATATATTTTTTTTTTATTCCAGAAGAACCCTTAAATAAAGTTTCAAGTCTTGGAGAACCCCTGCTACAATCAGTAGAAAAAATGTCCCCTTGCATGTCCTGCATTGGTGGCCAAATGGAACAATGGTCACTATATTGTGGTCTACAGAATGCCACTTTAAAACTGGGTACACACAGTCAAAATATTGTCCGGTGCAGCAGGAACTGGTTGACATTCGGATCATGTGTACAGCTGTCCTTCCATCAAAAGCCGGCCTAAGGACCGGCTTTTGTCGAAGAGATATGCTGGAAAACCAACATCCGATCAGCCATTGGCTGTGATCGGTTATTAGTGTGTTCTGGTGGGGGGTGTAGTCCTCGGAAGAGAACAACTGATTTAGAGCTTGGATATAAGGTTTAATGTCAGACACTTCTGGTAGTTAAATAGAACATTTTATAGTGATCTATAGTGAGAAAGTTGGTTCCAAAGAGAGACAGTCCTTCCAAATGAGGTACAGGTGGAAGCTATGCATGAGATAAGACACCATCCATATTTCTGAGGCAATCCTTATATCTATGGGTATCAGTAGACATTTAAAAATAACCACTCATGCAGAAACTAGCAATCGGCCAAAACTAGCAATCGGCCAAGTGTTAACTTAATTCCTATAGAACTTTTTCTCCTCTCAAAGAAAGCAGATGTTAAAACTCAGACATCAAACATGATGCACATAATTATTTTATTCATTTTAAGATTGGCTATGTTTAATTTTAACCTATCCATGTGAACCCTCTGTGGATCATGCCACTTCCTGAGAAGACGATTTACCACAATTTTATACAGCACCTTAAACAAACCTGTATATGGATCAGTGTGTTACCATTTGACTGTTCGAATGTATTGATCCCATTTGAGCACTTTTGCAAATGAAAGCTTGCTTACACAGAGATAAAGAAGGCACCATGGCCCAGTGGTTAGCACTTCTGCCTTGCAGCAAATAGGGTCCTTGGTTTGAGGTTAGGACACTGTCTTCTTGAGTATGCATGTTCTCCCTGTGCTTACATGGGTTTCCTCTCACACTTAAAATATATACTGGTCAGTAAAGTGGCTCCTGTCTAAAAGTAGCCCTAGAATGATATTTTACCGAGCATTCCCAAGATGACCCCACCCTCTGCAGCAACAATAGATAAAGTGTTTTGATTCCTTAAGTAGAAAAGTGCTAAAGAAACATGAATTCATTAATAATTATAATTAATTAATAATACAACACAAGGGGATGATGTTTCGGGAACACATCAGAAATAAACTGATTCTTTGGGATGATACTTTCCTTTACACATTTGACTTTGGTTAGCAGTCAAACTGAATAACAAAGCATTCCAATATTTTATCCTCTTTTAGCCTAAAATATAAACCATGGGGGAACAGTGAGGTTGAATCAGGAACATGCCTCATATTAGTAGAGTATATAAATATGTCAAACTGTTAAAGAAATCAAGGTTTCATGTGCACATGGTGCTGTTTTATCACTGCCCTTTTGTCTAAGGTAACATGTCTTATAGCTATCAGACATTTAACCAAAGCCAAAATAAAGCAGAAAGGTTTTCATTGTTAATTAACAACCAACAGGAATTGGTCTTCAATTTTTTCTGGTCCACTGACTACTGCAAAATGCAATCTTGATTACTAAGCATTTTGAGCTATCTAAGGGAATTACTGGCTACGGTTACAAGGCTATGAAATCATTTCACTACTTCAGCAAAATGGATTAACCCATTTTATTTTTTATACCTGTAAACTGACCATGGAGTTCCGATTTTGTACATTTCCAAGACCTGCATTTCATAAATTCTTTGTTGGAGAAAGCTAGATATATGTATAAAGCTTTTATCTCTGAAGGTACATTTATGGTTGTCTCTCAGTGATCACAAGTATTAGTTTATATCATGATTCAACATTATTATTTTACATTGGCTACTCAGAATTGTTTATAACATTATTTTCAGCCTGATGTAACGGAGCATTACATTTGCACATATGCCATATTATATCTTTAGGCTAATGCCATTATTTTATAAGACTAAAAGTATAGCAATTCATAGCAACCAATATGTAAGTATATTTAATTTGTCCAACAGTTCTACTAATGGAATGTAAACTCTGATTGGCTGTCATTGTTCAACATTACTTAATAACCACTACATTTCAAAAACAAACAATGACATGGTTAGGCATTTTAAAGAAAAACTAAAGGTAAAGTGGTTTATAAAAACACAAGGGTATGCAAACTGGCGGTATGGAGGGGCACATCTGCTTTTCTCATTGTGCATACTTGCCTTTGCTGGCAAGTCTTAGTAGCATTGTGTGATTACTCACAGTCGATCATCTGTCTGAATGGAGGTGAATTTGGTAAGCAATATCATTATTCAGAAAGCGCTACTTGAGCCTTACTCCAAATTTACGATACGTTACTAAACTGGGCACTATATGCTTTACTTAAATTAGGTACTTATTCACAAATATTTATTAAAAGGTTCTCACATATAAAAAGAAACTTGACATTTGAAGTGTATTTATAGCAACAACGTTTTGTATATTTTTAGATAAAGCAGGTAACTATTAAAATCACTGTCAATTTATGTGTTTATTTTTTTTCTGTCTTTGTCATGTTGGTAGATGTCCTTTCATTGGGTTGCAACATAAAGTGAGTGGAGTTTTCCCCTTAGACTGTTGTAAATGGAACAAGTGTTTGCAATGGACAATTTACCCACACTTTTTTTTGGTGACAACTGTAAACTCTTTGATTTTTCATAAATCAATGACAATAGTAACTAGAAAGGTCACTAGAAAGGCAAGGGGTAATGAGGTTGGTTTATTAAAGGAGCTGAACATGCTAATTAAAAAAAAAAAGAATTAGCTTTACCTAACCAATTATGTACAGATAAATAAACGGGAATTTTATTATCTCATTGGACATTGGAAAATGCACATTCAGATACACTTTAAATTTGCACAATTAATGATGTAAAATAATTAGTAGCCCAATAGAAAGAGTAAAACTCCTCTAAAGTTAACCACAGTTGCTGGGCAGATTCAGTTGCTACTGAATACTTGATAAGTCAAAGTTTATGCAATAATAAGAAAGGAATATTCAATGCTGCCATGTGCCAACATCCCTGTTGCATGAAGAAATAAACAAACAAGAATAGTGAATGGGGCTTTAAAGGTACACAGAAGATAGACTTGTAGTCAGAAATCACTACAATATTATAAAACACCAAAAATGGTGGGCTTCTGTGGGATCCCGTGATTGTCTAGTGAAGGCATGGTCCTATATTTTTAACTACAGTATATGGCAGATGTTTTTTTTCTTGCACCCTATATGTGCTTGCATCCTTATGCTCTGTTAGACGATTAATTGATATAGTCGTTACTAATACTGGATGTATATTTAAGATTTATAGTGTATTTACAGATATGTCAACATCCCAACACATGAGGAAGACCCACACAAGATCTGACATGATTATTGTACCAGTGGTGGCCCATCCATTAGGGGTGCATGGGCGCTGCCACCCCTATCCATGAATCCGGCCCCCTGATCTACATAAAGGGCACCAGACTATGGATTTCAATATGGTGGGGGTTGTTTTTTTGAAGCTAGAGATTAGAGCCAGAGGCATTTGTTTTTGTATCAGCCATTCTTATTTTATTTCATGTACATTTTTTCACTTTGTTTGGATAGAATTTTTGATAATGTAGATGTAGAATATTGTAGTATTTTCTGACTTCTTATTATTTAGTCCTTTGTGTGCCTTTAAATTCCCACTCCCTATTGACTTTCATTTATTCATTCCTGAAAAGTAAAAAAAAAAAAAATTGGCCCCAAACCAGAAGTATCTATGATACATACCTAAAACAAGCTTCCAAAGAAGCTGCTTATGCAGAATATTACCGACTCAACATTTGAAATTCTCTAGTTTTCTAATAAATATAAACAGCCATTCTGCTAGTAAACTGGATATATTGCCTAGTGTGCGCCTTTGATTTTTTACAGGTTTACACTGGGTTTATCTGTTATATAGTCTAACTCTTACAGGTCAAAACCACAAATTTCCCTACAAGATTGTTACCATGTTGGTTTTAAAATGGATGTAAAGCTTGAATGACCACACCATACACTTCTTGAAAGGGATTTGCATAAAAGAGAGTTAACAAGGATAATTTTAAGAATCCTTTGAACTATGGGTAGCCATTAAGTGGTAATAATTACAAGTCGCTATTTCCTGCATTTTTCTATACAAAATGTAAATGACACGTCGATTTACAAATCTTCTACAAGAAAATCCCAACAGTCAGCTAAAAAGTGGTAAGAGGGATATTTTTGCCCATTTTGTCATATAAACCTACATTGGATGGCTATGTTCTTTGGGCTAGGATGAAAGTCAGTAACAATTATCAATGTTAACTTACGAACGTGTTATATTATGTCACATGTTTGTAATAATGAAGGATTATGGGAAAGAACAAAGAGGCAGCTATAATGATTTCAGCAGTCTGATCTTCATTCAGGATAGCCATAGTTGTAAAGGAAAAATTCTGCTTACATCAACTTATGGCAGTAAGCTTGCAATTGACATTAAGAAAAAAACTATAGTGGCCAAGAGAGGTAAGTGCTTTCCTGCCGACCTTGACTGTCTTACCTGTGACTCTATATTCCTCTCTAGCCATATTTTGTTTATTGATTCAGCCACAAGGTCTGTGTGAATATATTGGACAGCTGAGTGAATGCCTTTCTAATGATTGGAGGACCTGTCATGAAAGAAGTATAGGGTTGTCATCTTTCTGAAAATGCTAATTGCTTAGAAAGTCAACACTTTCTTAGTCATTGACCCAGAACAAGCATGCAACAAGTGAATTTGAAAACTTTTGTTCTGGGTCAATGAATGGGTCAATGAATGAAACGGCACTAAATTAGCGATACAGAGATCAACCATTATAGTACACATACTCTCTCGTGACATCTTTTCTTTAATAACTGTTTTGTTTTAAAAAAGCAACTTAGGCAAAAATATAAAGCCTTTACCCAGTCCTACATACACTTAGTACCATTTTCTTCTTTGGCAGCCCATAAATGAGTCATATATTATATATATTTTTAACCAGTGAATTGAACAAAAAATAATGACTTGATTCCCTATACACTAATTTTTTGAGCTACTGTATTCTGGCAGCGGGGACACAGAATACATTGATTACTACCTACCCGCTATAGGTAGATGGACTTCTGTACAACCTCCCTGCCCACATATGGATTGATATTCGGCCGATCCCTGCTGAACAAAATTTCGATCCATATATGGCTGGCTTAAGATTTAAGTACATCACATGAACTTTAATGTGATAAAGTCATTTCAAAAGTAATTTGAAATATTTTTATCCTGCAGATTTCATTCAAATATTAACTGGCGATCCTACCACAAAGAACCTTGTTTAGCCCTTTCTGTCATAGGGTCATCTGTTTTGTCACTCTGTCACATGTTCTCCCAGTAGAGCCAGACATACTTCACTGTTGTCACCCTCAGGACACCTTCCCTGAAATGTAGCCATTGCTGGAGTGAATGTAATGTAGACAGGAAGTGGTTGCAGGAGATAAGCAGTGCAAAGATGCAACAAAGGATAAAAAATAAATAAAGTGAAAACAAATTTTATGTAAAAAATAAGTGCCAATTCAGAATGACACACTGTGATTTATCTAACTAAATATCATCAGGTTTTACATACTGTATATGCAGGAGTTTTTTTTTTTGTTCATTATAGATGACCAGTTTTGTTCAGTTCAGATGACTGGTTCTCTTTAGCTAGTCTGTACAAGATATGACAGTGAATGACAGCCTGCAGCAGTATTATTCTCACAACCTTTGACCAGTTGATTGACCAACCAAATACACTCAAACAAACCATTGTGACCTTGGTGAAATAAAATATATTTGCTAACACATCTTCAATAGATTCTAATGTTACTACAGGGTCAAAGGATCACTGTTTTGAAATAACTCTTCCACTACTACAGTTGCCAGTGACCAGATCAATATACTTGTGTGCAGAGGTAAAACTCAGTAGTAAAACGCAGTAGTTTATAGCTGCACAGGGAATTGTTTTTCCAAATTGTCCTGAACATCCATTCTGCAACCCAAATATGATTTACATTTATGAGGCCAGTAGGTATGGAAAGGCTTAGTAAAATGGTGTGCTACTGAATACTAAAAGGTGACAACCACATTTGCCATTTAAACATATTTAAACATAATGCGATAGGGAATAGTCTATTATATTTAATGAATGGTGCATAGACCGTTGTGTACACTATATAGCACTACTCCTGCTAGTGTTCAGTAAATGCCACATTTTGTGCAAGGTGATCATCATTCATCTTGTAAAACCAGTTCAAATTAATGAATATAACACCTAAAGCCCATGTCATATATCCTTAGAATGGTCAAAACAGCAAAATGGTCAACAGCAACATTGATAAGGGCTTGTCTCCATTGGTGGCTAAAAGGGCAGTTTTGGGGCTTTTTTCAGCCACAAAAATCTGGTATATCCTTGACAATGCAATTAAGAGGTGCAAAGTGACACATTTAAGAAGGGTACCTTTCCAACTTCCTAACCCAAGGGTGATCACAGTTGATCAGCAAACACTTGTAAACAATTAAAAAAAGAGCAATTTCAATGCATCTGAAAGCAATGAATATATGTAAGGTCATTGGGGACAACCACTTAGACATCAGCAAGAATACTCACCTTTTCCTACGGCTTCGCTCCCTCCATGGCCAAACCAGTAAAGCCCCTTACACACGATCGGAATTTCCAATGGAAAAAATCCGACTGACTTTTTCCTTCGGAAATTCCGACCGTTTGTATTCCACATTGGAGAAATTAATTCCATTGGAAATTTCGATTAATTCCATTGGAGTTTAAATATAGAACATGTTCTATTTTACTCCAATGGAATTCCGTCAGAATTCTGATGTGCTTTTGGTCGGGCAAAAGCTAGATCGTGTGTATGCGGTGTTGATCTGCTTTTGTTGCCTTGTTGATCAAGGTTCTTTAGCATTCCATTCAGCAAAGAAGCAATGTAGTAGGAGCAAGTGATTGGTCTCTCTAATAATTCTGCTGCCGGCGATTTGCCACCAACATCAGAATCACTTGTGTAATATAGAGCTTAGAACACAATATATTACAAAAAAAAAAAAAATACAATTATTTACAGATAATTGTATTTATTTTTTTAACAACAAGGTTGGTCTTTATTGGGAAAAAAAACATAAGAATGATACCTGACAATTCAGTCTGGGTAAGAGCAGTACAATACATAGATTACATACAGAGGGGAAAAGAAAAAAAAAAATATATAAGGCACACAATAATAAGGCACACTTATTTACTGTTAGAGAAGGAGGTTATATCAAACAAGTAGGATAGCAGGCAACTTCTCAACAACCAACACCGCAGGACAGATCATTTTTTAATCCACTTTCTATAAAGCATCTCGTTTGGGTTGTTTTTTTGAGTTTAGATGCAATTTTAGAAACAATTGTTCAATTTTTGCTAGACACATTTTCCTACTAAGATGATCTTTTTGTGTCTGTTAGGGAAAAGTCTTGCTCGGTAAAAGAATTCCACTGGGCTTCCATTGCTTTGAAATGAGTTTGAATTATGGGACGGCCTCTGCCTTGGATGAGCAGCTGAGACAGCAATAGAGATGAAAGTTTTGGAGCTTGGTGATCTGAGGGGAAACACAGCTGCTCCAGCTGGTTCGCTCAGATCTTCACACATTCAGCAATGATGGAGAAGGCGATAATGTGCTTTGCCCCTCAGACTGAAAAATGTGTACATGAAACTGTTCCCAGAATAGACGGAGATACTTCAGCAAAGACTTGTATATTGTATTTGACAACAAAGTATTATCCTAAACTCACGCTGAGCGATAGACAAAAAATATCACGTTTGAGATGACAATTCTATGGATTTCAACTTTTCGACATCGGTTCAGAGTTTCCAACACAGATTTGATGTTGGCAGTATGTTCTTTACACGATAGCAGCTGATATTATCAATTATAATGATCTCTGACTACAGTGATGCACAGTTTATCAAAGACACAAGGATCCTTATGTGTTATTTCTCCATTAGCTGCAGATGGCTAGACTTGCAATACATTTGACAGTCCACATAAAACCGGAATATGCAGGTGTTCTGTGCAGACAACGAACCAAACCTTGCAGTGCCACACAAAGTGGCTCTGTACAGCTATATCTCTCTTCCCAGAAAATATATCTACTGGCCTTGAAAACAGAATGTCTCCTACAGAGTCTTAAAACAATGCAGGCTTCTTGATAGCTTGGGCTTTTATGCTAACCTTGGGAATGAGGATACGGGCTGTAAACCTTAGTTTGGACCGATACCATCAGCTTATGATACAGACTGCAGACCATAGCGTGGCCCTTTGAAGCCACCTTAAGAATGATGATACAGACTGCAGACTTTAGTTTGGTCTTGTACAGTCACATTAAGAATGATTGTGCAGACTGTAAACCTTAGTTTGGCCTTTGTATAGCCACCTTGAGAATGATGAGACAGACTGTAGACCTTAAGTTTGGACCTGTACTGTCACATTGGGAATGATGATACAGACTGCAGACCATATTGTGGCCCTGTAGAGCCAACTTGGGAATAATGATACAGACCATAGACCTTAGTTTGGCCTTGTACAGCCACCTTGAAAATGATAATACACACTGCAAACATAATAGAACATTTGAGTAAACCTGTCCCTAAGTAATGAAACATATATCAACACCTACCAGCGTTTTTTTATGTTTTTGTTTAGAGCTTGTGAGGAAAGACACACAGGCACAAGGAGAACATACAAACTCCATGCAGGTAGTGTCATCAGTGCTGCAAGGCAGAAGTACTACCTGTTCATCTGTCAAAAATGCACTGAACTCTTAGGCCCTGTACACACGATCAGACATGTCTGATGAAACTGGTCTGCAGACCATTTTCATCAGACCAGTTTGATGGTGTGTACGGCCCATCAGACCAAAGTTTTAAAATATGCTTTAAAACCTGTCTGATGAAACCTGTTCTTCGGACAGGTTCGATGGTTAGTACACAAAAGGATCGGACCAAAGACCCGCTGAGTCGAGTATGCTCAGAGTCGAGTCGACGCATGCTTGGAAGCATTCGTTTTTTTGTCTGATGAAAACGGTCCGTCAGACAAGTCTCATCAGACATGTCTGATCGTGTGTACAGAGCCTAAAGCTCTGTTGTGAACTGACAACACACAGCAATTTTGTGGACTGAGTTAACCCCAATTGTCTTTTGATATACTACACAACCAATCTCAGATCACAACATAAAAGCTTATCAGTCTGTAGTCCAACATAAGAACTATAAGTACTCTTTTAGATAATGCCGGAAGTTTGCAGAGGACACCTCTGCATTATCTTTTTTTCTTATCAAACAGATATAACAAAACTCTTTCAACAATATATTAGATCAAAAAGGAGCAAATATGAAAATTTAATTGCTGGGGGTTTATATACACTTTAAAGAATGATACATATCAAAGCTATCATTAAAGGCTATCAGTTCAGAGATATAAGCAGCAGAAGTCGTATTAAAATCTGATTGTAAACAACCACCCTTCACCATCCGGTGCTACCCTTCCACTCTGCTCCGCTGTCAAGCTCCGAGGTAAGATTCCAAACCCAGTGCAAGCTCTGTGTTGCATCCTACAAGAGCTTTATAACTTTCTTTACTTTCTTTTGAGTGTTCAGGCCTGCTGATTGACTGCTCAGGTCTGAGATCTGCATCCTTGGATGACTCGGAAGAGCTCACATACTAAGGCCTCGTACACACGAGGGGATATGTCTGCTGAAAACGGTCCGATGGACCGTTTCAGCAGACATCTCCGATCGTGTGTATGGGTTAGCGGACAGATTTGTCCACCCGACAGATTTCAAAGCATGCTTTGAAATCTATCGGGTGGAATCCGTCCGCCCGACATGTCTGCTGGTTAGTACACTTACCAGCAGACATGTCGTCCCGCACCGCCGCCGAATGGATTCGGCGCATGCGCGGAAGTGTTTTACTTCCTGGTGCGGTGACGTGGCGGCGTCAACGTCACCGCCACGTCACCGCGCCGTCCGCCGGCGGGGAATTTGATCCGATTGTGTGTACACGCCATCGGATCAAACTCCAGATCGGACATATCCGATGGAAATGGTCCGCGGACCGTTTTCATCGGATATGTCCGATCGTGTGTACGAGGCCTTAGAAGCACCCGGTACTTTATGAGGTACTTCATAAGGGCTGCGATGGAGAAAAAGAGTGATGGGGAGCAAGGCAAAGGTAAGAATAAGAGAAGGGGGGAGCACCGCAAAGGTAAGAATAAGAGAAGAGGGAAGCAAGGCAAAGGAAAGAATAAGAGGAGAGTTGCTCTTTTAAGAAAGCTTGCCACTTGATTCTTCTAATACTTGACACTTCCTTCAACCACCCACCACCAATTGGTTGTTCATTAAATTTAGAGACCAATGTGATGAGCAATCTCAAGTTTACAGAAAAAGTATAGATTTGCATATAGAGGGTACTATAAGCTACAAATAGCTCTAGATATATTGATGATTCTGAGATGTGGTTAACATATACAAATGTTTTTTTTTTTTCATCATACATACGGTCTTAATTGCCCATGTTTGCAGCATATTTATTTGTAAGCACTACAATATAAAGCCCTATGTCGTTATCTACACTTTAAAGGTTTATTGGGAATCTTGACTTTTGCTCTCTAGTTAAAGCATATCTGTGTTGTCCAAGTTTAACGTTAAAAATTCTTCATGCTAAGTGCATTGTTTTATCTCCGTATCTACCGGTTCCATGTCACAAACATTGTAAAATCGCTAGTAAAGTATGTTTACATACTGAGTGGATGCCAGTGATTTGTTTACATTCTTGTGGCGTTCAGCTAGTTTATAGTCTTGGAAATTCCACAGGTAAATGTCTGTAATAGTTAGCAGGGCATTCTGCACACTGATAAGTAACACATGGAATAAATGACACAGAATGTTTAGGCATTGGCCCTTAAAGTTAAATTAAAAGAAATTAAAAAAAGAATGACTTAGGAAAACAATGAGATGCCAATATGAAATCAGCTTTAATAGTCTGCTTATACAAATTGTTTTAAAAGCTACCTCTTGCCTGGTTTGTGGATTAATGCACTTCATTTCTAATTCAATAAGTTATTATTTAATGTCATATATGTTCACTAAAAAGTTTAATGAACTGGAGAGGTGGGCGGTATATGTAAAATTGCTCAGGTGGTGATTCAGAGTGCACTACCTACTGGCCACACATATTAAATAATAAATCATTCAAATGTAATAAATAATATTGTAAATGTCCAAATAAAGAGCAATGTTAACCTTAGCCTTGTACATAATACATTAAAATATAAACACTGTATATTCCCTTTAACCAAGATTGGAGTAGCACTTATCCTTAGTTTTGTATACTAAAGTTTTGGTATTGCATAACAGGACTCCAATTTAAAGATCAAATTTAAGCTTGCTGGTACCATCAATGATATAGCATCGCTACATGCATTATTATATTTTGAGTTTTGAATCAAGGGTGGGGATGGGGGACATCCTGATGCCCTGGGCTTATAGAAAGGTGGGCAAATAATGCTTAATGACATTCACTGGAAAAGGACTGGTGCCATATCATTAGGTTGGTGAGTCTATGGGGAAGAGTGCTGACAATAAGGTGAGCATAGCAACCTGAGCTGCTTTTTTATTTTATTTTATGTTAGGCTGTGCAGGGGGCTGAAACTTTTCAACTATGCCCTAGCTGAACGTAAGTTTTAGGTTAGTTAAAATCCTAACTAAGTGCCGGTTCACACAGGGGCAACTTGGGATCCAAATTGAAGTCACCCCAAGTCTCGCTGTTGAGAAAAGCAATTGAATTTAATGGAGCCGTCTTAATGTACACTACTGAAGTCGCTCCGACTTTGGAAAAGGTTCCTGTACTACTTCAATCCGACTTCTAGGTGACTTGTACCCATTGATTTCAATGAAAATCGCCTCAGAAGTCGGATCACTGTCTTAACAGAAGCAATAATATAGTTAGAGAACATACATTTGTCAGACAAACCCCTCCCTCCCCTCTCCCTCCCACAGAGCTGTTTCTTGTTAGATTGGTCACTGGAAAGCCTCCTGTCCCGGAGGCGAATTGAAGTTGCCTTGTAAGTCGCCCTATGTTGCCCTGTGGTGCACGCTCAGGTCGTTTTCAGGCCGCCTCACAAAGTCGTGGCCAGAGTCGTGTCACCCCTGTGTGAACCAGCTCTCACTGACTTTTTGTTTGCTTAACCACTTGCCGACCAGCCGCCGCAGTAATACCGCGGCAGGTCGGCACTGCTGTGCGAGAGCCCGTAGCTCTACGTCGCGCCTTTCGCAGCCACTAGGGGGCGCGTGCGCGCCCCCCGCTCGCCCCCGAGTCCCATGAGTGTGCCCGGTTACAGAGCGGGGAACGGGAGCTGTGCGTTTCCCCCGCTGACAGCGCTCGTTCCTGTCAGCGGGGGAAACGCTGATTTTCTGTTCATACAATGTATGAACAGAAGATCAGTGATTCCCCCTAGTAAGTCCACCCCCCCATACAGTTAGAACACAAATAGGAACACACTTAACCCCTTCCCCGCCCCCTAGTGTTAACCCCTTCACTGCCAATGGCATTTTTATAGTAATCCAATGCATTTTTATAGCATTGATCGCTAAAAAAATGCCAATGGTCCCAAAAATGTGTCAAAAGTGTCCGAAGTGTCCGCCATAATATCGCAGTACCGAAAAAAAAACGCTGATCGCCGCCATTACTAGTAAAAAAAAAAATAATAATAAAAATGCCATAAAACTACCCCCTATTTTGTAAACGCTATAACTTTTGCGCAAACCAATCAATAAACGCTAATTGCGATTTTTTTTACGAAAAATATGTAGAAGAATACGTATCGGCCTAAACTGAGGAAAAAATATTTTTTTTTATATATTTTTGGGGGATATTTATTATAGAAAAAAGTAAAAAATATTGCATTTTTTTCAAAATAGTCGCTCTGTTTTTGTTTATAGCGCAAAAAAAAAAAAAAACGCAGAGATGATCAAATACCACCAAAATAAAGCTCTATTTGTGGGAAAAAAAGGACGCCAATTTTGTTTGGGAGCCACGTCGCACGACCGCGCAATTGTCAGTTAAAGCGACGCAGTGCCGAATCGCAAAAAGTGCTCTGGTCTTTGGACAGCAATATGGTCCGGGGCTAAAGTGGTTAAAGCAATTGCCACTTTGTAAATAAAATGGCTTTCTCAACTTTTTTTCATAGTTTTTTTATTGCAGCCTTTTTTTCAGCTACAACAGATGCAATGCAATAGATGCATGGTATTTCATAGAGGGTTTCCTGATGGTGAGAACAGTGAACAGTGTCTACATAGCATGTGTTAAAACAGCCACTTGTAGTCTTTGTTACAGGGTAATAATGCACCCTAACATAGGAAGTGCCTGAATAAGGACTTTTATGGCAGAATCAATGGGTGTTATTTTATTGAAAGCTGCAGATTTAAACAGATAAAACATTTAGTATTATTTACATATACTTAATGTCATAACAAAATCCCATTTTTTATAGTATGTCAGTGTAGTGGAATGCCCATTTACTTACCATATTCAGAAGCAGTCACAGGCCCCATCCCCATAAACTAAATTTTGCACAACTCCCTAGTTTCCTTGCATGCCCAGGGAGTATAAATTCCTCAGCCTCCCTTCCTCAGCAGCTCAAAAGCCACACCTGATCAGCTGGAAAAGTGATCTGCAACCAGACGGGAGGTCCTACGCTGTCTAAACTGGTGTGTAGGCATCCAGACAGAAGCCTAACATGCAGCTTTGTCAGGAGACCCAGCCACTGTGGGGAGCACCTTCGCGATTGCTACCAGAGTAATACAGTTTCAGTGTAGTCGCCCTCAGTGTCCTCAGGGCCTTGGATCACTCGAGCCATTCACCTGTGTTACCAGAGCTACCTTGGACTTTACTGTGCTATTTTACATAAATCATGATTTTCAGCTTGAGCCTTCTAGAGATTATGCTTTGCACATCCATGTCTGCGCAACTTTCATAATCTGTTTTGTGTTATTCTTCAGTATGCATGCTCTTTGCCATTCTGAACCTGTTTTGCATTATTGATTCTAACTTTGCACCTGCAAGTTACAGTTACTTTCTGTCTGATCATTTGTCCGATTACTTCTCCTGTTACAGGAGCATTGCTATTTCTTTATAAAACAAAATAAATATTTTCCATATTATTGTTATATAACTGTGACTCCTTATGTGCCTTTTGGATGCATATGAATAGTTTGAATTCCAAATTTCATATAATGAAAATGAAACCGTCTTCTTAACCTCTGTTTGCCATTGCCAAGCTTCTCTGTCATCAGCCTTCATCTGAATATAGCAGGAATGCCTGCCCAATAAGTTGATGAAAAATAGAACATTCCACCCACATCTGTCTCCCTGATAAGAGGGGTGTTCAAGCGTCAGTAACCAAATGTATCTATCACAATGGAAAGTCGTGACACAGGCATTATCTATATCTTTACTTGGGAGTATGCTTATTATTTCCGTGGTTAATGATGGTGAAAATATATGACATCCATAATATTAGAGCGTAGTCCATTGCTTCACGTTAATAATCCCCTGTTGCTGCACACTTGGTGGGTTAAAAGCCCAGCAGATGGATCACTCTCCTTTCTAGCAGGTCATTACTGGTCAGCCGTGACCAAAGGCTGCTTTTCAGTTTCCATATAAACATTTGTCTGCATGCTATTTACGTGTAGTGCATGCACTGTCATTAATTTCCCTATGACACTGAATTTTAATCTTCTTTCACATCAGGCCCCTTGCAACATTAAAAAATCTTTTTATAGAAAATTGAATTCCATTTTATTTTTACACCGTATAGTTCCTATAGATCATGTGATGTGGATTATAGTTACATGAAGCTTGAGGGAACATTAAGGGAGAACGGTTTTGTCATATGCCATTTGTTGGATGAAAATGACAGCTTAGATTGGTGATAATAATACAACAGATGAGAGAACACAACAGACAGCCGCTCGAATTGAGACACAAAGGTCAACAACTAACATATTTCAGTCTAATGTAAATTCTGAAAACAATGAACAGCATTCTGGAAGATTAAAGACAATCTAGTTGTCCTCTGTACCATATTGCTATAGATGAATATTACAATGCGGATAACATGGATAAATAAAACAACTTGATAACAAGCTCAAAGCAATCATGTAAAGCCAAACTGAAGTTACTGAAATAAATAGGCAGTAAGACAGAAATTGTACAAACTTAACCCATTTTTATAGTCCTACTGACTATTACAGCAGTTTTACAGGGTGTCCATGTCTGTGCAGTTCAATAGGCACCAAAGGTGTTGTATTCTGACAGCTGGCACCAGCATCTGTCAGAATAACCTATTTTTTTGCAGCTGTGGTGGCAACTCTGCAAAGGCTCAGTTTTCAGTGATTTTCTATACTGAGCATTCCTCCCTATCACAGCTTGAGCAGCCCATGTGACTATAGAGTCACACATGTAGGCATATACACAGTGGTAAATGACAGTCCACTCCCTGCCTCCTCCTCCATGCCCACTAACCAGCTAAACACAATCAACACAGGTGGAATATTACATGTAGATTAATGGAGGCTTCACCTCCCTCTCAGTCTAAGACACAGGCTAGAGGGTAGTGACACAGGCTGGAGGTGAGTGGCACAGGCTGGAGGTGAGTGGCACAGCCTATGCCTGGTAGAAATCAGCCCACGCCATGTTAATGCCAAAAAAATATGATTTTATTTCAAATATATATTTGTATGACACTTAAAAACAGTTTATTGATATTCATTGTTTATTTTTTCTGTAACAGCTGTACTGTATATCGATTAGGAAAAAGGTACTTACGGTGGATCTTGTTAAATAAAATAATTACAGTGCAACCAGCCATATACAGAAATAGAAGAAACAATGTAAATGAATCAGTGTGCGTTTAGTATCACTTTAACATCTAATTAGGACTGCTTTCTCCAATATATTCCAATCCCATTTAAATATTTCCTCACATTCCCTAGCCTATTTTTCTCTGGTAGCCAAAGCTTCGAACAAAGCAGTTCTGTATAAAAATCGTGAAACCTACAATTTGATGTACAATCATTATTTACAATAACCAAATATACCCCATCATTAGCTTTGGTTAGTTTGATGTGGTGTGGTAAATAAAGGACGCTTTCAAACTGGCTGCTATGAGTTATTGCATATTGCTCTTTATACTAATTCAATTTGCTGGCATCATAAGCTGAATTCTTAGAAAGTCTTAAAATGCAATAGCAAATTGACCGACATCTAGTCAAAATACTATGACCATTACTAAATCAAATTATAGTATCAATCCCATTTAGCGCATTCTCTAAATTGTGGAACAAATTAACTGCAGGAAGTGACACCTCCGTTATGGCCTTACGGAAGAAGTGGAGAACCTTTCTTCAGTGAAATATTAGTTATAGGTGGAATTGGCCTTTGCATAACGACAAACATGTTTGTAGTTTTGTCTAAATCCATGCTTCATTTCCTCAAAAAGTCTACTTTCTTTCAGTACACAGGAATAACACGGCACCATGAATAATGAGCTGTATGAGACATAACTGGGTGTGGCGAAATTAGTTTAATGTTCCCCACTTAATCACTCCTTACAAGGCTTCTTTGATTAAGTGTCGATGATCCAGCACAATGCCATGAAGAAAAATCCTCCTGACAGACATTCCTGCAGATTCACACTCACTATTTCTCTCTTTGACCACAAAATGAATTTTTCATTTGTATCCAAGGAATGAACTGGCATCCCATGTTCAAGACATTCCAGATTTTTTTTTTTTTTTTTTTTAAATAAAGATGGAATACACTTCCACTCTGATTCCTCCTGTATTGAATTGTATTGTAACTATACTGTCTGCCCTGATGATGTAAAGCTCTGCACAAACTATTGGCGCTATATAAATCCTGCAAATTAATATTACTAGAAGTCTATAAAAAATTGTAGTTCATGTGATTTGCAATGGAAATCCACCTCTGGAGTTCACTCCAGATGTCAGCCTCTGAGGGGTGTATTCAGCCAAATAGCACATACGCACTAGCACTTAGTAAGTCACTGTGAACTTGGAGAAGCAATGGCTTGAGCACTGGGCAGGCTTCAATGACTACCTCCTGTCAATGGCTCACTGGTGCCAAGAAAAAATGACAATGCAGCTGCTATTTTTTAAACACACGAGCCATGTGTATTCTAACTTAAAAATATGTTATACATTTTCCCCAGATTTGTACAGTAATACAACGGTCAGGACCTGGATCACCTGCTGGCGACACTGTGGTTCCCTATGTGAAGGGTTGTATTTCCAGTTTTTACCAGCGGAGGTCCCCCAGCAAGCCCCAGTAATCAGCTTCTACCTGATGTTGACTGCTTGGAGGGTATTTAGGTCCTCCCCTATGAAGTGCCTCTTTCTGCAGTGTTTTGCTGCCGCCAGATACTGTTTGCCATAGATCAGGTTTTGGGTTGTCCCCAAAACAGTAATAGAGGGAATATCTTTTAATGGGATGCTAGTTTTGGTGACAACCAGGTATTCTCTTACTTTGGTGGGATTTCCTCTCACTTCCCATTTTGGCTATGAGACAGTAAGTGTGGGGAAATCTCCCCAAAAGCACACAGATGTAAAAAAAAATATGTTTTGCCTTTAGTTCTAATTTAAACATACTGGAAAGATATCTGGCATCTCATGAAATTGGCATGCTTCTGAATTTTTTACTCCAGCATTGCCAATCCTGAGTCCATTCTGAGAAAGGAGTAGGGGTGGATGCCAAACTTGCAACCAGCCTCTGTAAAAACCAGCAACTTCCACACAGACAGCAACATTGGTGCCCAGTGTGACCAGCAGCAAATGAAAGACTTTAGTCTTATAATCAGCCTATTGTGGTAACAGTGATTAACCACAACATTTCTTCCAGTGACATGCAATGAAAAGGGAACCTTTACACCAAGAGACCTGCCCTAGCCTGTAACCATCCCAGAATGCACTGCAGGAGACAACCTATTAACAGCTTCAAATTTAATACACTACACTCGTATTAGTGTCCCTCTCCACCATCACTTCATCTAGTAAACTATTTCCTTCTGTCATTTTACATGTTACACACAAGTCATAAATCATGGAAGGAAGCAGCTATTTCTAAATCTGCAAATGACTTTTGCTTTTCTTGTTCCCTGCGGTTTTCTGCAGGCTCCTGACGGTGTTTTTTTTTTTCAGCTTATGCTGCGTTGCCTCACAAAGCATTAGTTAGCTGTATTCAGAATTACATGTGGAGATCTCTTTTCAGCTGCTGATACAAGGCTTGTACATCTAACTGAATTAACTATTGAAGGCAATATTTTTGTAGAAGCAAAGGTTTCATATTTTGACTTTGTACTGCGCTGTCCTTCATTTTGTTCAGCATTATACGCCTGTCAGGACTATTGCCACTGGGAAACTCAAATAGAATCAGCTGTAATATAATATGAGGACTGGGTGGATTTAGCTCTTAAGAGCTTGTAGACTCATGAAGCACTGTTTGTATTTAACTTTATATTTAAATATTCCTTACTTTCCTCCATGGTGAAAAAAGTACTCAGTCTGTAGCTGTAAATGCCCAAATAATGTGGCCCCTAAATTGTAATATCCAAACTGCATCCCTATTTCCCTAATTCATATTATCAATATTTTACAGATACCACAGGACTTTATAACAAGACCATATAGTATATCAAATAATTTAAATGTATTTACTGCAATAACATAATAAAAGACCAACAGCAGTACACCCACTAGCTTGTGCAATATAAGAGTGAAGTATACACCAATATATTGCTACCATCAATCTCTCTTTATCCAGCTATTACAATCTGAGAGCAATGCTTCTTCCTTCCAGAATAGCTGATGATCAGAAGATAGTAGAAGGGTGGTGCTTTTCTTGATGCATTTCTCAGAATTGGTCTGCTTCCTCAGTAGTATGGGGAATGGGGATATTCTCTATATTAAAGGGGGGTACTTCATTCTGCAGTCCAGTTACCCATTTTCAGCCGATTGGGGGCTACTGTCCGTTGTTAGCTGACATCACTCAGCTGGTCCAGTCTCTGGATCTCCCAGATGCCAGGACAACCAGGCAGCCTGGATTGGTTGAACCACTGGAAGCCTAAGCTAGCTGCTCCCACTCTGTCCACAGCTCAGCACTCCAGTAAGCGCTGGAGGGGCAGAGCAGAGAGCTGGTGACGGACAATCACCGGCTCTCTGCTTAGTGAAGACTGAGAACCATGTGATCTTGATTGCTCAGTTCTCAGTCTTACAAGAAGGTGGGGGGGGGGGGCAGATGCAGCATCGGATTAATGCTGCATCCATCTAGGTGAGTATGAATGTTTATTTACAACCCATACTTCTCTTTTAACTAGGGCATGGACGGATAGAATTTAAAATTAAAAATCTTAGGAAAAGTATGAGGAAAATGTATACAAAAATTTTATTTGATTTTTAACATTTAATTTTGGAATTAATGGGCTTTACCAAATGAAAACCACATACACTGATACATTTGTTCCTTCAAGAAAAAATCCATCCTGTCCCTTTAAATTTTCTTACCACTGCGGTGGAAAACAAACATCAATTTGACCCACTAATGATTAATGAAACAAATAAACTGTCTAAGAACATTATTTTCCTTGGAATTTTTGTTTGAAATTCTTCCCATCTATGGCCAGCTTTACTATAATATTCTTATGCACGAGGGGGCGAATTAACAAAATAGGTCCTCTGTCTGACCACTCTGTCTCACTCATATTTTGCAGTTGGGCCCAGACCTGCCTGTGGTCCAGGGGTTCAGCCAAGAATTTGGATTGTCAAGGGCATCTGCCATTGGCTTGTCAATAACTATATCTTCAGGTAGAATTCACAGCTAGGCCAATTTCCCTTGTTAAATATACATTCCTGGCCTAGAAGTTCTGGTAGGTTTTCAAGAGCAAGTTTACCAAAAAGCCTAAGGGCCTCTTTATTACAGGCAAAAACAGTGCACAAATGTAGATGTGTAGTTTTTTTATTTGTTATGGTCCTGAACACAGGTGCATTGTGGTCTACTGGACAATGTACAAAGTTGTGAAAGGATCCGTAATGTAACAATGGGTTTGAAGGATTGAAAAGGAAACATACAATTTAGCATTTGGTGCAGTAATTTATTGGTGTATATGCAAATACATACAAGTATATACACGTAAATGGAAGCCATCACAGCTATAGGAGGATGAAGAAAAATTAAAATGTGTATAGGCAAGTTCTTAAAGTAGATGTCCAGCCTAACACTAAAATCATATCTATAAACATGCACAATCCAACACTAACCCAGTAATAAAGAAATCAGTATACATACCTTTTTTGAAAGCTGCTCTGGTCTCCAGCGGCGGAAGCTTTGCCGAAGACACAGCCGTCAATGGTTGCGAAATGAAAAGGGAGTGACGTTACCCTAAGAGATACTATGGGGCTTCAATTGTCGGCTTCCTCCTCTGCGCCCAACTCCACAGCAAAGCCGCCGCTGACAGCTCAGCGTGGGATTAGTTTGGATAGGCTTCAGAAAAGATTTCTCTACAGATTTGTTTATCTTACAGGGTTAGATAGGTAAGTGTTAGATGGTGGATGTCTATAGATTTTAGTGTTAGGCTGGACTTCTCCTTTAACAAAACATACTTTTTTTTACTCTCTGCTGTTTCTGCTAGAAACATCCTGTTTTTAAATGTCGCTAAATGATTTTGTCCATGTGCAAGAAGCCTATCTTTTTTAAACCCTAACAGGAAATGGGTTGATTTACTAAAATTAGAGAGTGCAAAAGTAAGTGAGCATTGTCATCCTAGAACTAAAAGGCTGCCATATCTCCGTTTTGGGGTTTAGAAGCAAAAAGTTTTTTTTTTTTATCATTTTATAGAAAAAAATATTATCCAATGAACTGTAAGGAACAAGTGAAAGTTATTGTTACATATTTTAGGAACCCCCAGTTCAGATTTCACTCTAGGGACCTGTATATTTCAAGTCCATCTGGATCAAGGGATGTTTGTCTGAATGCAAGAGTCTAGAGGTTATAAATGATAAAATCCAGCCATGGTCATAGTTCAAAATTAAACACAAGCCTCTTGTAGTCAGTAGCAGCCGATGCTTCTTAGCTCAGTGACAAAACTGGTTGATTGACATTGAATTCATAGATTACATTGTTGATCTAGCGGTGTAGGTGGCTTTATGCATTTTAAGAACCCTTTGCCCTTTGCTGTTCAAAACATATACTGCAGAGAACATCCCTTTCAGACTGTAGTAGGATAATTCATGAAACACAATGGGACCTGTATATCTTGCAAGATAAGGGAATTACCAGGTTTTAATTACTTTTCAACATGCTATTGAAGTTATCTTGCTGATATAATTTCATATCACTGCCTTCAAGCATTATTAGTTTTGCAGTAATGCACAAAGCAAGATTTAATTAATTTTACTGTTTATTTCACACTTTGATATTCATGTTTCTTATCAAAGAACCAATATTTTTATACATGTTTTCTATTTTGTTTAGTAAAAAATACAAGATCATTGTAACGTTGGATTGTTTTGTATCTCTTTTAGTCTAGGAAATGTATGATAGGATACCTTGTGTCATAATGTATACTGAATCATATACTGAAGTTGTATAGGTTTTTGCAAAGAGCCTTTGCTCAATGACAGAGGGAAACAAGAGTTTAGGTTTGGCCTATAGCGATCAGATTCTTATTGTCATTGACATGAACATTGTCCTTTTGAGAACAAAGTTCTTTTAAGGTGTTTTTCAGATACATGGCTATGCACTGCTGTTAAACATATTGGATCTTTTCAAAGACCCAATATGTCTAAATTGGCAACAATCTAAATATAAAATGGTAAACTGTCAGTTATCATTTGGTGCCCATAAAATCAAATGGTTTAGATAAAAAAATATCACACAGGTACCATTCCAGGGCATGTTAACATTTCAACCCTTTTGGAGAACCAGCTAAACAATTGGAGGATTCTCTCTCTTTATCCCTTCCCTGATTTTACTGTAAGTCAAAATAATATATTTTGCATTCACAATCAGCGACACAAGATGACCACTGAGCTACTTTCAATCCTTAAAATGCTCTTATATGTTGAAGCTTCTAATCCTGGTCACATCCACCAATCAAGAAGAGCATCTTTATCGCAACAATGGGGCTACAAGACTAAGAAACTCTACTAGAGGATATTTTAGCATAAATTAAACATATGGGGCCAGATTCACATACACTTAATATTGCGCTGCGTAATCGAAATACTCTACGCTGCCGTATTTTACCAGGCTCTACACCGAATTCTGGTAGATTTTTGCCCGTACACTACGGCGGCGTAGTCTATTTCTCGCCGCATAATCGAAATACGCGATTAGGGGGCGTGAAGCATTTAAATTAAGCGCCGTGCATTGCACGAAATCACGTCGTTACGTCATTCGTTGTTTGAGTAGCGTCGTTTACGAACATTCCTATTCCCGGACGACTTACGTAAAAAATAATAAAAGACGTCGGAAAACGTAGAAATTCGACGCGGGAACGACGGTCATAATTAACATGGGCTGTCTAATATTAGAGCAGCAAAAAGCTGGTATAGTGTTACGCAAAAAAAAGATGACTAAAGGTGCCGTAAGAGATTGCGATTGAAGATCGTAATTTCGGGGATCGCCGGCAAAAGCTCATTTGCATACCCCGACGCGGAAAACGACGGGAAGTCCACCCAGTGGCCGCAATTTTATTGCAGCGTAGATCCGAAGGCGTACGAACACGTAATCCAGTCGAATTGAAGCCCGCAGCCGTCTATTCATGGTTTGAGGTTTTCGACTAGCTAAAAAACGCGCGTAATTTGAAATTACTCCAGTCTAACACCAGTTAGACAGGCGTAAGGGCCCTGTGAATCTGGCCCATGGTTCTTAATTGTTTACTGACATGAGAATAACCTATAGGCCTATGTATCATACTGACATGAAAGTGTTGCCATGATAATTTCCCAAAACTAAGGAATACAAGGAATTGTAAAAGAACGCTAGCATGGAATGGTATGACCAGACAATACAAATTATTAAAAGTCAGGGTAAAATGTGTTATTACTATTATACAGGAGTTATATAGCACCAACAGTTTGCACAGTGTTTCACAATATAAAGGTAGACAATACAGTTACAATACAATGAAATAAAAGAGGGTTAGGAGGGCCCTGCTATTAAAGCAGAGGTCCCACTTAATATATATATATATATATATATATATATATATATATATATATATATATATATATATATATATTGTATACCACTAAAGTGGAAATCAACATTACCACCAACATTACAGATGTGGGTCTGTAGAGTGAGGGAGATCAGTAGATTGGAAGATCTGGTGCTCTCCTCCCGCCATCAGCGAGAGAGATATTCCAGGACCTGGGGTCCCTGGAATGCCTTTCTTGCTTCTGATGAGGGAAAAACTCTTCTCGACAATGTAACAAATATGTAGGAGAATTGAATATAATTAATATATAGGGTGGTGGGGTAGGCGGGGCTTCGTACCCTCCGGCGGCAGACAGAATTAGATATATGTTTTATTTTATTTTATTTTCAATTGGGGGGCTTTTTTTTGGGGGGGGGGTTGGGGGGATATATAGGGAAAGAATTACATAAGGCAGGTGACCCATGTGGTTAGTGTATCCAGTGTTATGATGACTCCCAATCTCAGGAAGATAGGAGAGGGTTGGTTACTTTCCATAGGTATAATGCTTTACTTTGGACTTTGTGGATACCTATTGATGTGATGTATATATATTGCGTTTATTGGTACACTATTATTATATCATTATTGTTGGTTTGACATGGAACTGCCTTTTTTTTATTGAAAATAAAATAGATATTTGAAAAAAAAAATAGTTATTACTATTATACAGGAGTTATATAGCACCAACAGTTTGCACAGTGTTTCACAATATAAAGGCAGACAATACAGTTACAATACAATGAAATACAAGAGGGTTAGGAGGGCCCTGCTATTAATGCAGAGGTCCCACTTTAAAAAGAAAAAAAACTATATATATATATATATATATATATATATATATATATATATATATATATATATATATGTATTAAAGCCCAGCAACTACAAATACAGCAGCTGCTGACTTTTAATATACTTACCTATCCATGGTGCCCACGATGTCGGCAGCCAAAGCCGAGCAATTGCTCGGCTATCGGCTGTCCCCGCGGCCATCCTCTGTGAGGGAATCAGGAAATGAAGCATTGTGGCTTCACTTCCCGGTTCTCTACTGTGCATGCACGCGTAGCTCTGCACGTCTTCACTGGTCCCTGCTGTATTCTGGAAAGCTGTGTGTCTCCCAGAATTCAGTGGGGGCACAGAGTGGGTGCCAGAAGTGGCGTAGATCACTGAGGTGATCTATGCCAGGAAGTGGGAGCAAATACCTCTATTAGACAGGTATCTGCTCCCCCTCCCCCTGAAAGGTGCCAAATGTCACACCACAGTGGGGGTGGGGTTTCCAAAAAGTGGAAGTTCCATTTTTGGGTGGAGCTCCACTTTAAAAGTTTGCAATCTAACTTTTCATAAATGGGTGGTATAAATGGTACAAAGGGTATGAACTATGAGGAATGAGTTGATGGAAGAATTACAAGTTCAGTTGTTAGATGGAGACGGGATAGGCCTGCCTGAACAGATGAGTTTTCAGAGATCAATAATAGGTGGTTATAGTAGGAGAAACCCGGACTGATTAAGGTAGAAATTTCCAGAGGATGGAGAAGTCCTGAAGACAAGCATGTGAGGAGAATACAAGAGAGCTACAGAGCAGGAGGTCTTGGGAGGAGCAGAGAAGATTGTCTGGGTGATTTTTTGAGACAAGATGGGTGATGTGAATGGCTTTGTATGTTATTGCTAGTATTTTGAACTTATTAAATTGAGCAAACATAAGCCAGTGGAGGGATTGGCAGAGAGGGGTGGCGGACACTGGGCAGCTGGTAAGGTAGATGAGTTTGACAGCTGCATTCATGATACACTGAAGGGGGGATAGCCTGTATAGAGGTAGGCTTATGAGAAGGGAGTTGCAATAGTCAAGGCAAGAGATAACAAGGGAGTGAATGTGTAGCTTGGTGGTTTGATTAGTTAAAAAGGGGCACATTTTAGAGATGTTAAAGGTGAAGTCCACCAGCTTTTGACAGAGATTGGATTTGAGGCTAAAAGGATATGTGAGATTTTAAAGGAGTTTGGCAAATGTCAGGGACTTGCAGTAGACAACACCTAATGAAGTGCAGGCATAGAAAAGCAAGCAATAAACACAATCATGTCATAAAAAATCCTATCTTTGACACTCAGAAATCACCTGGTTAACTTAAGTTTTTAAAAAATATTGGGGGGTTAACAAAGAGTTGTGCAAGCACCATGCTTACAAGATTTTTCTAAATACAGGGCATGAAGCAGATCCTGCTCCTACTTAACTAAAAGGGCACAGACCTTTAGTTTATTTACTGATTCTCATTTATGTGGACAGACAGGCACAGCACACACAACAGAACAGAGAGGTGGTACTGCCAGCTCCGATCTCTCTGGTTGTCCTCACCCTCCAGCCTAGATCAGAGCGGAGACAGGAGGTGGTTGTTAAACCTGTGCAAGCTCTGCTCATGTAGCGTAATCATGCAATGGCAGAGGGAGGAATGTGGTCTGTCTGCTGACAGCTCACATCCCCTATGACAAGGTTGCACCTGGCAGAAATTTGCAGCAGTTTCCTATATGGAAAACTGCCGTATTCTGTCTGGTAATCATGTGCAGACCTGCACTCATTTTTGTTTCAATCCGAAATAGAAACTGACATGGGTGGCACGGATAGATTTTCCTGTACCATTATAATGGTGCAAGATGCTTAGATACTGGTAATTCTCAGATTGTGTTAATAGAAAAATAATTTGCAAACAAAGATTCTTCTGCATATTTTTTTTAAGAATGTTTATTGTTTGTTTGTTTTTTTAAGAATAACAGCACATAGAGCCTGTGAAGGCAACAGTGCCTTCACAAGTCAGAGCAGTGAAAAACAGCATGCAGTAGATGGATCAAAGAACATTAAAATATTAGTATATTAGTATACAAAGAGTAATGTAGCATGTACAAAGAACTCAGAATCGCCCAGTAAAACCTGAGGAGTGGAATCAGTTAACTTACCAATCAAGTGTAGGATTTAGGTTGCATAGACAATGGCATATTGAAAAAAGGAAACTATAAGCAAAGTATAGCAATCTGTACATTATGGGATCTCTGAAATGGTTAGAGGCGAGGGAATGGAAGGGGACACAAGATCAGAAGCATCACACTTTAAGCTTGCCTAAAGAGTCAGTTATCTCTGCGTGCAGGTACCAGCCAGTGTAACAAAAGGGCTGCATGTGAGGGGACCTCACATTAAGTGACGCCACTTAACAATGAAATGCCGCAAGGACTTGAAGTTCTGAGTGATAACGTATAATTACTCCAAGGTGACTAGGGCCATCAGAGCCTGTTTTTTTGCAGTTATTTGTGGTAGAGTAGGGCACATCCAAGCCTGCATGAGAGCTCTGCGGGCCAACAGAAGGCAGATAAGGATTCATTGGGGTAGGCTCCTGTGTTTGGACGGCAGTTATGGAGCTGGACTGTGTCACATCCAAAAATGCAAAGCATAAATATTTTTTTGATTGCCTTCTCAGTTCTGTGGTTATCCTTTGATCTAGTATTCTTCAACCAAATGTCCCTAGACATGAAGTATCAGAGACAAGTGCCCTAATCCTGAATAAATCACCATAAGACATGCATAGGGTATACCTCCTTTATATGTTAGACTACATGGCCCAGGTAAAGGGCATGTAAAGTTCAAGACTGTTTAAAGTATCATAGCAGTCAGAAGACGGAGAAACCTCACATGTCTTTATCTTCACTGACAGGCAGCGACCCTTACACATCCCTTGACCTTCTGAGACAAGATTAGTCAATCCAGAGAGGCTCTCACACCCACATTACCTGTCATCTGTCTCTCCTTTTAAAGTATTCCAGCACTTTTTCATCAACAACCAATCAACACTTCATAGTATATTGTCATGTACACAAACTCTATCAGCGATTAGAATGCTCCGCATTTGAACTGCCACTGAGACTTTAATTAAGTGCTGTGCAGAAAATGGAAGCCCTCTGAAAAGGAGAAAAGTTTAAATTTACAATATACTGACAGCTACTATTTCATTTCAACAGCAGTATTTCCAGACAGATATATCACATATTGGAATTGTTTACATCGCTGCCTTCTCAGACTGCTACATCAAATATTCTGCACGCTGACAATAATGTTTTTACCTACATTTTATCACGCTGAAAAGTGCAACTAAAACCAAAATAGTCAAGGATAAAGGAGATTTTTTTTTTTAAACTGGTAATGCTAAAACAAGAGTTCCTTATACCACAAAAAGTAACTAATTATTATACAAAACTTTAAAAAAGTAAATTATTTATTTTCGAGCCTATAAACTAACAGATCAGGTTGTTCAAAGGCAGCAAAGCACTTAAATATACAGTATCTTTCTTGGCATAGGTGTGCAATATTTTTTGGATCAATGCAGCACAAATGATGACTCTAAGGACGTCTAAAAATGAAGCAGCTTGTTATAAACTTCAAGGGAGTTGGTACATTACCGGAATATTGCAAAATGTTCAGACAGGTTGCCTTATCTGTAAACATCTGAGCATATACAGATGCAGACAGACATGAGAACACTCCAAGTACACCTTGCGCCATCTGTATTCAAATTGTTGACAGTCTATGTTTAAATAAATGCTCAAGCGGTTCAGCCAGTTGACCATTTATTTAAGGTGTTAGGCAAGTTACGAGCAGGTGGTAAGCTGTGCCCCTATTTGTTTTTGACATGACAAAGTGCAAGAAGTGCTTACACAGTTGATGTTCTTTGTAGAGGTAATGAGGTGGTGAATGAATAAGAGCTGTGAGGGGGCACCAAGAGGCTAAGAGTGTAAACACTAACTTAGTGTTCTTTCCAATTTTCAGGTTCACAAACATTCTAAACAAGTGTATGCCTCCAATTGATATGTTTTGAGCTTCATCCACAGCATGCAAAGAAACAAAGGTAAGCCAAGCCACAACAGTAACAGCAAATTTGTAAAGCCTGCTGTTCATTACTTCCCAATGAGCAGGCATGATGTGAGCCCTTATTATATAACGGTGATGTCCCAGATATTTTCACAGGTTTGGTGAAAAGGAATGTTGCTCTAACTTCTGAGAATTCTACAATTCCCTGCTGACTTTAAGAATTCTTTTGAGGTTGCTAGGCAGCGTACAATATTATGACATTCCCATAAGTAAGCCGGCGGATATTTTTATCATTGCTGCATGTCGGGACCTAAAGACCACTTATGTGGACATGGTATAAGGTGTCACCATCAGACATTTTTCAAATCAGAAGTCTTTCTTAAAACCACACTGTGTATAAAACCTCAAGATTCAATTATGTCTCAAAGAAGACCTATTCTCCATTGATCATTCTATCATTCTCATGTTGCTTGGGCAGTTTGACACAATGAAGAGAAAAATCTGATTGGCTGCCAGCTATACAGGTTGCTGAAGGAGTCTTTATGCTACCTTTAGTAGCTGAGACATATGCAATGCAACCATTTTTTTGATTATTCATACATCTGTTTAAAATGAGACGGCACTCTTTGATGAATCATGCTTCCAATGTGTTTTATTTCATTATAGAAATTACTAATATTTATAATTTTATTTCCTTTCAGAGCATGTGTCAAACACAAGGCCCGAGGGCTGAATCGGGCCCACCAGGCTATTTCTCGTGGCCCTCCCACCTCTCCTGCAGCTGCAGCAACACCCTCGTCTTTGCTACCACCTTGTTTCAGAAGTCGGCAGCAGAGAGGAAGACAGTCTACTAGATCCTGCGATTCACCATGCAGCCCCAGAGAGGCTTGTCTCTGTTCTCCCCCACTCAGCAACCGGCAACAGAGAGGAGGACATAACTCCTACAAATCCTGCACCTCTCTGTGCAGCCACAGCACCCCTGCATCTTTACCTTCTCTTGGTCTCAGCATCCAGCAGTCTCTGGCAGTGAACTCCAGTACTCCACTGGTCCGCCTCCAGACCCCACTCCTTTTGCTTCCCAGCACCACCCCAGCTTATTTCCAACAGCAGCCCAAATTAAGGGGGGTGAACTGTGATGTAAGGGAGGGTGGGGGGCTCTTAACTTCTGGTGGTAGGGAAAGAGAGTAGATACATTTATATTGTTTTACAGATACAACCAGCCCATTGAGGGCAACCATAATGCCAATGTGGTCTGCCATGAAATTGAGTTTTGAACGCCTGTGTAAAACTCTGGAATTGGTGGGAAAGTCTATTTGCCGTCACTCAGTGGACAGAGTCGTAATGTAACATGACTCCCAGCCCACCTCCACATTCCCCTTGGCCAGTCAGCGCCCCAAGGCTGAACCTCACGCCCGTAGAGTAAAGGAGAGCGCGTGCACAGCAGGAGGAGAGAGCGCTCACGCCCCCTTGTCATATCCACTCCTTCCTGCGCATTTCATACATTTACTGCTGTAGACACACTCTGCTCTATTGCTAGTGCAAGTTTAAGTTTGAATATAGTAGTAAAGGGTTATACACTGTCAGGATATTTATGGGAAATCTCTCAAACTCTCATTAAGGGGATATCCTTCAAACACTTACCTTTGGAACCAGTGTAACTATTAGAAGATGTCATCTTTACTCTTGCTGAAGTGACAGCAATAACAATTTGGATTCCCGCTTACTTTTTCTCCCAGTGACATTGCTCCCCAGGACAGATAATAAATGTAGATATCCTCAATAGAAACACATACAGCAATAAACACCAGACAGTGGAATTACATCCACAATCTATCCAAAGGTGAAAAAGAATAAATGGTGGGAGTCACACTTTACGTTTTGCCTTTTTATTGTCACTGCACAGTGTATTTCCAATTGAATCAAAATTAAAGTGATTGTGCAATTAAACTGGCATGTGCATAGGCATCATTCCACTCTTACTGTAATGCCCCCATACCACTCTGTTCAGAAGAGAGAATGGTGATAAGGATGTAGCTGATACCTTTATTCTTTGTTCCTGTATTACGAAGATACATCAGAAAAAGAAAAAAAAAAAGACAAATAATAAAATGTGAAACCAGCCATTACTTTCAAGGCCTAATGTGCAAGTACTTAAGTAAAACGGTGCACTTTCTGGTAATGTCTGTTTTCAATTGCTCCAACCCATTTAATGCATGTCATTTGAAAGGTAAGAAATGATTACTGTATTCTGCAGGAGATTAACAGGAGACAGCTGCATAAAACTGCTGAATGTCTTACATTTAAATTTTTGTTTTTTTATAACTGGAATATATATATAGCAAAACTTATAGAGCTGGTTCACACTTGAATTGCACATTCCTATGCAACTCGGTGTGGTGTGATTTTTAGTCTATTAATTTTAATGGGCTGAAATTGCACTGAATTGCACCAAAAGTAGTGCATGCACTACTCTTCAAAAATGCACTTCAACAGTTTGTGAACTTTGGGGTGTTTTTAGGATCATATTGACAGCTTTGAACACCTGGTGAAAATGTTATCAACTGCCCCTGGGGTTACCTTTATTTATTTTATTCAATTATTGAGCACCAACAAATTCTGAATACATTTTCAGAGTTGCGGGAGCCACTTAAAGAGGAACTAAACTCTGAAAGCTGAACCCCAAGAAAATCAGGGAGAGTACACAGGTCTGGTCACTGTTATCTGTATCCCTATTTATCCTCCTCCACATACATACATTGATTTATTTACCCAAACAGGGCTGCTGTCTTGACCCTCAAAAGCCTGTGTAAAGAGCCATTACCTGCTGAACTGGTGAAAAAACATAGAATTATGATAGACTTTAGGCCTCGTACACACGATCAAATCTGTCCGCTGGAAACGGTCCGCTGGACCGTTTCAGCAGACAGATTCGATCGTGTGTACGGCCGAGCCGACGGATTTGGCCACCCGACAGATTTCAAAGCATGCTTTGAAATCTATCGGGTGGGAATCCGTCCGCCCGACATGTCTGCTGGTTAGTACACTTACCAGCAGACATGTCGTCCCGCACCGCCGCCGCACCGCCGCCGCACCGCCGCTGAATGGATTCGGCGCATGCGCGGAAGTGTTTTACTTCCTGGTGCGGTGACGTGGCGGCGTCAACGTCACCGCCACGTCACCGACACGTCAGCGCGCTCTCTGCTGGCGAGGATTTTGGTTTGCTCGTGTGTACACGCGAGCAAACCAAAATCCCAGCAGACAGATTTGTTCAAATCTGTCGGACGGACAGATTTGAACAAATCTGTCTGCTCGTGTGTACGAGGCCTTACAAGGATCAAATGTTGTTTGGTTGCTGTAGAACTGGCTGAAATTTGAGCCATGGGTGGCTCTTAGTTGACTTAAAAATTGACTGCTACTGTTGGGTGTCCAGTGCGTCCCTTTACCTTGAAGGGGGGGCATACCTGCCCTCAATCTATCTATTATTATATATTGTATGTGCTTCAACTTTAGAGACTCTCAAAATTTATAGAGTTAGGACGGTAGTAGACTAAGGTACCTGTGAAGTGGCCCTGCAGCTTAGGTTTATACTGTTTTTGTCATATGAGTGCAAAATAAATCTCTGGTTTTAATGTGACTTGTTAGACAGGATGATTTGGTTTGTTGCAAGCTGGTTGGTAAGTGAGCTGGGAATTTTTCTTTGCTGTTTTTTGACATGTGTCACCCTCCCATGTGCTCCTTGCTGCAAAGGCCAGTTATAGGTTGGGTGGTTGCCATTTTTTTGTACCGTTGGTAAATTGGTGAGGGGATGCACTGGATACCTTTGCTGCCATTGTGCTATTGCTGGGCGTCTAGTGCGTCTTTATACCTTTAAGGAGGGGTGGGCTCCCTCCAGGCATATCTGCCCTCAATCTAACCATTATTATATACAGTATGTGCTCCAACTTTGGAAACTCTTAAAATTTAAAGAGTTAGGGCTGCAGTACACTGCGGTGCCGTGAAGTGGACCTGCAGGCAGGGAAATTTGGTTTGTTGCTGGCTGATTGGTAAGTGAGTTGGTAATTTTTCTTTGATGTTTTTTTTTAAAAATGGATTGTGCTTGTGAAAATTAATCATCAGAACAGTGATGGTGGCTGTTAGTATATATGGGGGAATTTAAGTGATTTTCTCTTTCTCTCATTAGATGAATGGCTGGAATTCAAGCCATATATGACCAGCTTAAGAATAAGGCTCTTGGGAGATGTAGTTCTCGGGGATGGTGGGGCATTCCTGCATAAATAAGGACTGACCTACCAACAGCTGCCCATTTAAGGATTTGACCAGCTTGTTGATGATCACACGCACGGTAAAACAAAAATAAATGATGGGAGTGGGTTTTAGTGGTAAGTTGCAGTCATTCCTATACAAAGCCTTTAAAGTGGTTGTACACCTTGTATAACCACTTTTACCTACAGGTAAGCCTATATTAAGGTTTACCTGTAGGTGCTGCAAATATCTCCTAAATCTCCATGGTTTAGGAGATATTTACAAGAAAGATGTGTGCACTTTAGGAAGGGCAGATCATGCCATTTCTAAAAGGGTCATGCTGTGACTGGCACGCCACTCCGATCAGTCACAGAGACAGAGTTTGCGGCCCCAGAAGGAAGAGGGGTGAAGATGGATGCTCGCTGTTAGTGGGGACAGCAGTGACATTGCAGGCTTCGGTATAAGGTAAGTGACACATAATGGGCTACAATGCGATGCATAGAAGCCCATTATGCTTTACCTTTGCAGGGAAATAAAGAGGACGTAAAATCCATCAGGGTTTACTTCCTCTTTAAATCAGTTCCCATATATTCCAAATGTATGTTTAAGTGGTTACTTGGAGTTGGCCTTTAAAGACAAAGAAATCTGAACCGTCTCATCTTATAAAACAACTGTATGATTCTTAGCCTCCATTATAATGTCATTCCTTAGATAAAAACTGCTGGGTTGTATTAAGCTTTTTGTGTAATCAAGGCGTTTTGTATTGTTATCTAAAAAAAAAAAAAAAGGAGTGATTTAACACCAATTTAATCATAGAGAGATCATTTTATCTCTTCCATTCTTTGCCATCTTCGCCCTCTTCTGACATGAACATGATTCTTTGACTTTTCAGAAGTCATGCAATTAAAATGATTGAAAAAAAAAAAAAATATTCCTGAGCTGGCGGTGGAAAGAAACTCCCATAAATTATGCAAAATGATAAAA